>CM059567.1:71677129-72927129 GCA_030386875.1 Morinoia aosen | reverse complement strand
AGGGCAACGCGATAATATTGTAACCAACTGTACGGCGAGGGCAACTCGATAATATTGTAACCAACTGTACGGCGAGGGCAACGTGATAATATTGTAACCAACTGTACGGCGAGGGCAACGCGATAATATTGTAACCAACTGTACGGCGAGGGCAACGCGATAATATTGTAACCAACTGTACGGCGAGGGCAACGCGATAATATTGTAACCAAATGTACGGCGAGGGCAACGCGATAATATTGTAACCAACTGTACGGCGAGGGCAACGCGATAATATTGTAACCAACTGTATGGCAAGGGCAACGCGATAATATTGTAACCAACTGTACGGCGAGGGCAACGCGATAATATTGTAACCAACTGTACGGCGAGGGCAACGCGATAATATTACAACCAACTGTACGGCGAGGGCAACTCGATAATATTGTAACCAACTGTACGGCGAGGGCAACGCGATAATATTGTAACCAACTGTACGGCGAGGGCAACGCGATAATATTGTAACCAACTGTACGGCGAGGGCAACGCGATAATATTGTAACCAACTGTACGGCGAGGGCAACTCGATAATATTGTAACCAACTGTACGGCGAGGGCAACTCGATAATATTGTAACCAACTGTACGGCGAGGGCAACTCGATAATATTGTAACCAACTGTACGGCGAGGGCAACGCGATAATATTGTAACCAACTGTATGGCAAGGGCAACGCGATAATATTGTAACCAACTGTACGGCGAGGGCAACGCGATAATATTGTAACCAACTGTACGGCGAGGGCAACGCGATAATATTGTAACCAACTGTACGGCGAGGGCAACTCGATTATATTGTAACCAACTGTACGGCGAGGGCAACGCGATAATATTGTAACCAACTGTACGGCGAGGGCAACTCGATTATATTGTAACCAACTGTACGGCGAGGGCAACGCGATAATATTGTAACCAACTGTACGGCGAGGGCAACTCGATTATATTGTAACCAACTGTATGGCAAGGGCAACGCGATAATATTGTAACCAACTGTATGGCGAGGGCAACGCGATAATATTGTAACCAACTGTATGGCGAGGGCAACTCGATTATATTGTAACCAACTGTACGGCGAGGGCAACTCGATAATATTGTAACCAACTGTACGGCGAGGGCAACGTGATAATATTGTAACCAACTGTACGGCGAGGGCAACGCGATAATATTGTAACAACTGTACGGCGAGGGCAACGCAATAATATTGTAACCAACTGTACGGCGAGGGCAACGCGATAATATTGTAACCAACTGTACGGCGAGGGCAACTCGATAATATTGTAACCAACTGTACGGCGAGGGCAACGTGATAATATTGTAACCAACTGTACGGCGAGGGCAACGCGATAATATTGTAACCAACTGTACGGCGAGGGCAACGCGATAATATTGTAACCAACTGTACGGCGAGGGCAACGCGATAATATTGTAACCAACTGTACGGCGAGGGCAACGTGATAATATTGTAACCAACTGTACGGCGAGGGCAACTCGATAATATTGTAACCAACTGTACGGCGAGGGCAACTCGATAATATTGTAACCAACTGTACGGCGAGGGCAACGCGATAATATTGTAACCAACTGTATGGCAAGGGCAACGCGATAATATTGTAACCAACTGTACGGCGAGGGCAACGCGATAATATATTGTAACCAACTGTACGGCGAGGGCAACGCGATAATATTGTAACCAACTGTACGGCGAGGGCAACGCGATAATATTGTAACCAACTGTACGACGAGGGCAACGCGATAATATTGTAACCAACTGTACGGCGAGGGCAACGCGATAGTATTGTAACTAACTGTACGGCGAGGGCAACGCGATAATATTGTAACCAACTGTACGGCGAGGGCAGCGCGATAATATTGTAACCAACTGTACGGCGAGGGCAACGCGATAATATTGTAACCAACTGTACGGCGAGGGAAACGCGATAATGTTGTAACCAGCTGTACGGCGAGGGCAACTCGATAATATTGTAACCAACTGTACGGCGATGGCAACTCGATTATATTGTAACCAACTGTACGGCGAGGGCAACTCGATAATATTGTAACCAACTGTTCGGCGAGGGCAACGCGATAATATTGTAACCAACTGTACGGCGAGGGCAACGCGATAATATTGTAACCAACTGTACGGCGAGGGCAACGCGATAATATTGTAACCAACTGTACGGCGAGGGCAACGCGATAATATTGTAACCAACTGTACGGCGAGGGCAACTCGATAATATTGTAACAACTGTACGGCGAGGGCAACGTGATAATATCGTAACCAACTGTCCGGCGAGGGCAACGCAATATTGTAACCAACTGTACGGCGAGGGCAACGCGATAATATTGTAACCAACTGTACGGCGAGGGCAACGCGATAATATTGTAACCAACTGTACGGCGAGGGCAACTCGATTATATTGTAACCAACTGTACGGCGAGGGCAACGCGATAATATTGTAACCAACTGTACGGCGAGGGCAACTCGATTATATTGTAACCAACTGTATGGCAAGGGCAACGCGATAATATTGTAACCAACTGTACGGCGAGGGCAACTCGATTATATTGTAACCAACTGTATGGCAAGGGCAACGCGATAATATTGTAACCAACTGTACGGCGAGGGCAACGCGATAATATTGTAACCAACTGTACGGCGAGGGCAACGCGATAATATTGTAACCAACTGTACGGCGAGGGCAACGCGATAATATTGTAACCAACTGTACGGCGAGGGCAACGCGATAATATTGTAACCAACTGTACGGCGAGGGCAACGCGATAATATTGTAACCAACTGTACGGCGAGGGCAACGCGATAATATTGTAACCAACTGTACGACGAGGGCAACGCGATAATATTGTAACCAACTGTACGGCGAGGGCAACGCGATAATATTGTAACCAACTGTACGGCGAGGGCAACGCGATAATATTGTAACCAACTGTACGGCGAGGGCAGCGCGATAATATTGTAACCAACTGTACGGCGAGGGCAACGCGATAATATTGTAACCAACTGTACGGCGAGGGCAACGCGATAATATTGTAACCAACTGTACGGCGAGGGCAACGCGATAATATTGTAACCAACTGTACGGCGAGGGCAACGCGATAATATTGTAACCAACTGTACGGCGAGGGCAACGCGATAATATTGTAACCAACTGTACGGCGAGGGCAACGCGATAATATTGTAACCAACTGTACGGCGAGGGCAACGCGATAATATTACAACCAACTGTACGGCGAGGGCAACGCGATAATATTGTAACCAACTGTACGGCGAGGGCAACGCGATAATATTGTAACCAACTGTACGGCGAGGGCAACGCGATAATATTGTAACCAACTGTGCGGGGAGGGCAACGCGATAATATTGTAACCAACTGTACGGCGAGGGCAACGCGATAATATTGTAACCAACTGTACGGCGAGGGCAACGCGATAATATTGTAACCAACTGTACGGCGAGGGCAACGCGATAATATTGTAACCAACTGTACGGCGAGGGCAACGCGATAATATTGTAACCAACTGTACGGCGAGGGCAACGCGATAATATTGTAACCAACTGTACGGCGAGGGCAACGCGATAATATTACAACCAACTGTACGGCGAGGGCAACGCGATAATATTGTAACCAACTGTACGGCGAGGGCAACTCGATAATATTGCAACCAACTGTACGGCGAGGGCAACGCGATAATATTGTAACCAACTGTGCGGGGTGGGCAACGCGATAATATTGTAACCAACTGTACGGCGAGGGCAACGTGATAATATTGTAACCAACTGTACGGCGAGGACAACGTGATAATATTACAACCAACTGTACGGCGAGGGCAACGCGATAATATTGTAACCAACTGTACGGCGAGGGCAACGTGATAATATTACAACCAACTGTACGGCGAGGGCAACGTGATAATATTGTAACCAACTGTACGGCGAGGGCAACGCGATAATATTACAACCAACTGTACGACGAGGGCAACGCGATAATATTACAACCAACTGTACGACGAGGGCAACGTGATAATATTACAACCAACTGTACGACGAGGGCAACGCGATAATATTACAACCAACTGTACGACGAGGGCAACGCGATAGTAATAAAAATTTCGATATTACTTCCACCGTCATAATTTACGGACGGAAACTTAAGTGCGTTTTTCGTTTTCGAAAACTTATTTTCTCGCCATCCCTTTAAGATGTGCTTTTGAACTGAATTGCATTTGTTGTAGAATCAAAATTTAGGTCATAAGTTTTAATTAAATGCCTCGACCAAGACATTCCAGTATTAAAATGTCTAAATATCTGTTCATATACAATACATATATATATATATATATATATAAAATATTTATATATAAATATATGATGAATGTTCGGAAAATTGCGATATATGTTCAGTTGTAGCCTACAGTATACATGTAAAATTTTTGTAAGTTTGTTTTACTTTCATGTCTTACTTTTAGACCACATTAATCTGCTACAGAGTTTTCATTCGATCTCACGCCTCAATGAGTGCATCTTAGTGGGGATATCGAGTGTGGTTGAGTCCTATATGTTGACATAATCTTGGGACATGGGAAATGAAATTTATTTTTACGGTTTATTTTTAAAAACTTTTTTTCGTACACGAGCAGCATAGTCGTTTATTTTGTGATGCAAAATGGAGTTTTTCATTTCACGGTAAAGTAACAAAAATTTTTCACGATAACATCCATCAAACGTTCTGCGACTATCAAGCATTCACTAATAATTTAGAAATGAAGATAAAGGTACTCAGAGAATGCAGCTACGTGTTAATATAATCGTTCACTGCTTCAAAAAAATTTAAAAAATTTAAAAATAGAACTTAATATAGGGCTTTAAATTTATAAATCATTCACTTTACTCGTACGTTGTATTTTGTGCAAACTTACAAATAGTGATGTACCGATGTATCGGTATCGGTATCGGTATCGGCATTATCGGCCATTTTTAGTGGTATCGGTATCGGTATCGGTATCGGCAAAATCCGGCCGATACTTTACCGATACTTTTCAATAATATGTATTTTATCATTAAAACTAAGGTCATAAATCATGAAAGTAAAAGTATGTAACCTAATAATACCCGTTGTGTGTTTATTTGCGATTTGGTGTCCGCTTGTTAATAAACATAGGTTGAGTGAGTTTGCGGTATCATGGATACCGAATTCCTCAGTGTAACATTAAAAGATGGCGTTTCCATGCATTTAAATATTTGACATTTTATCAGGATAGGTTTGTTAGAATAGGTTAGGTAAGCTTAGATTAGGATAGGCTAGGTTAGCATAGGTTAGGTAATACTGACAGAATTTTTTCTCGGGTCCACCTAGCTTAACGATGACATTTTCCATGAATTTCCACGGGTCTTGCTACTATCTAATAATACCTTTGGTTTATTTGGAGTCCGCTTCTTCCATTTTTTTTGTCACGCTCATAAGGAGAGTTATAGTGACCGTATCTGTGATACGAGTTTCACCAGCGCGCAAGTACAAGAATATTTTTCATTACGGGTGCTGTTAGGATGGATACATTCGTTGGGTACCACATCTGGAAATTTTTTTAAAGAAAGTTAGTAAATCCCGTCATTTTTGACGGGCTGTGCGTACTTGTAATCAAATAAAGAGCCTATTCATACCTAGTAAATTAGTTAGCTAACAGTTGAATTATAGCATTTAATCAGGCCCACTAACTGAATTCACTACTTTGAATTCCCGATGAGTCACGATCATAACTGAAAGCTATGTAGCATGAATAGCTAAACCCTGTAGCGACATAAAATTATTATACTTTTGCGACTAAAACCTATTTAGTTTGACCTAATATCCATTTCTTAAAGTATGTGACAGGCTAACAAAAACCAAACCAATTTAATAAAGTTGAAGGTGCATTTGAAAGTTTTTGTGAATTTAGTAGAGAAGTAGCTGAAAATTCTATTTTAATTTAGCTTGTAAATCGTCAAATATTCCGAAGCTAAGAATTTATTTTAATTTAGCAAGTATATCGCCGTTCATAACGAATCTTGTATTTTTCTTCTATGTTAAGATGTTTGAAAAATCCACGAACAATCTTATAGTGGAATACATCTGAACGGGTCAGTTGATTGCTTTAATCTCAACTTGAGGAATTTAAAAACGAGGAAAATTCCAAGGAACTTAATCATATTTACTCCAATACGTTTCGGAGTCCAGATCCATCATCAGTTCGTAAAAGTAAAATTTATTATGACTACAATAAAAGAAAAAAGAAAATGTTGGATACAGTCATTAAAGGAAATCACATAAATAAAACAAAAATCAAAACATGTCCCAGAGAAAATAAAATCGACAAGATCTACTTAATACAATTTGCAATGGGTAGGAACTGTCAGAATTGTTGAGGGCCGGTTTTCGTTTAAAAATATGTAGCGACTCTAAAATTCCAAGGTCACATGTAGTTTAAGCCGAATCTAAGATTTTGAAGTCCGCAGAGGATATCGGTACGTTGCATTTTACTGCGTGATTACGTACGAATTGTGCGAATTGGTTCCCCGTGCGGAAGCTTCAACTCCGATGTTCGGCTATTCTGACATAAAAATTTTGCGCCGTCATGCCGACGTACGATGATGTGCACTGCATACCACTGTACAACTGTAAGAATAAATCAGAAGGCTCGCTTCTCTATCAAAAGCGTATCCTTGTCTTGTACCGGAATTGTATAATTTTCAGGTTGCTTCTATTTTCCGGTACAAGGATACGCTTCCGATGGAGATGCGAGCCTCTCTGATTTATTCTTAAAAAATGTACAGTTGTGTGCAGTGCACATCATCGTACGTCGGCATGACGTCACGATATTTTTATAACAGAATGGGCGAACATCGGGGTCGAAGCTTCCGCGCGGGGAACTAATTAGCTTACTCTTCGCACTCCGCAGTACGTAATCGCGCAGTAAAATACAACGAACCAACATCCTCTGCGGACTTCAAAATCTTATATTCGGCTTCAACTGCATGTGAACTCAGAATTTTAGAATCGTTACATATTTTTAAACGAAAACCGTCCCTCAACAATTCTGATAGTTCCTACCCATTAAAAATTGTAACTAAATAATAGTCTTGTCGATTTTAGTTTTTCTGGGACATGTTTTAATTTTATTTTTATTTTCTTGATTTTCTTTAATGACTGTATCCAACATTTTGTTTTTTCTTCTATTGCAGACATAATGATTTATACATTTACGAACTGATGATGGATCTGGACTCCGGAACGTATTCCTAATATATATGATCAAGTTCCTTGAAATTTTTGTTATTAAATTCCTCATCTTATAGATGGTTGCGTGTTTGCGGATATTTTCGGTTTCGGGGCTTATCGAATTTTACTATTTTTTTTTCGCCAAAGTATGTACTCGTATTTGGTGTGAATAACACGAAAATGACAAGCCTTTTTTGGAGAAATTATTGTTTTGGTCCACTTTTGGAGCCAGTTGCTATTATAGCTTGTCTACATTACGTTGCAATACGATTAGAAACACATATCTATTGAATGGATTTCATTTTGTTATTTTTCTCGACAATATAGTTAACATAGCAAGAGCATTTTATTTATCATAATCGGAAACTTTATTGTAAATATTTTTATATTATTAGATATATTAGCAAATAATTTTATTATAACCCCAATGTAGGGCTTATAATGGTTTTATTTTAATACAAGTGTGCACGGCCCGCCAAAGATGGGATTCAATACCTTTCATGAACGAATTTTCAAGATGTAGATGACAAACAAAACAGTATATCCGTCCTAACAGTACCCGACCCGTGATGAAAAATATTCTTGTACTTGCGCACTGGTAAAACTCGTATCACAGATACGGTCATTATAACTATCCTTATGAGCGTGACAGAAATGGAAGAAACAGACACCAAAGAAATAAACCAAGGGCAAGGGTATAATTAGGTAGCAGCATGACCCATGGAAATGCCAAGGACAATGTCATCGTTAAGCTAGATGGACCCATGGAAAAATTTCGTCAACATTATCTAACCTATGCTATCCTAATTCTATGTATGTCGTAACTCGCACCGCAACAAAGCACGTTCGCGACGCTAAGGCCTAGCGATCGTCATTACATGGTAGCAACTGCGGTTCTTGTAGGCCCTACACCACTAATGCGTTGTCCACTAGCTGTTGCCAATACGTAGAACGGAAAGTCGGGTAGGTTTAAAATGTTAATGTCAAGCACATATGTACAAGAACACACAAAGCTCTCTTGACTCAGAGTTCCCCTCCAGTGACAAATCACCATTACTCAAAAACGATTACTGTGCTGCCTTCGCAGCAATTTAGGAAATTTCTATTTTCAAACAGCGGTAGAAAATTTGTGCCTTCGAATATTGAGGGAACCAGTCCGCACGTTCACTCGTTTTCCGGAAACGCTCTCTTCCGGTACATTAGGTATTTAAACTCTGCGAGCTGAGTAGAGGCCGCCAGTTGTGTTGAAGTAGTGTGTAGACTCCAGAGAAGGAAATGTAAGTAAAGAGTGCTAAATATTAAGTGCATTGGGTCCCTATAGATGTCTGTTTTGTGTCTCCTACTAGACAGTGAATTCTTAGGTCCTAGAAAAGCTAAAAGATTTCAGGGGATGTTAGAATGTGTGCTGTCACAGTTTTTCTGTTTGTGCTTTTACAATTCTAGATACTGATTCTTCATTCGCGGTGCCAATATAATGTAATGCTGTGTTTACCTATTTGTACCTGGCTCAAATTGTCTAGTGGTATTGCCCTGTGTTGGACAGGGTTGTGAGACTTTCTTGCAAACACTCAGTCATGTTTTGATTATATTGTTGAGCCTGATTTGTTCTGTGCCTGTCAGTGCTACTTAATTTATTTGCTGGAATTCACAGCTGGATTCATTGTGCTCAGTTGTTGATTTGATCTAAGCACATTGCATTATATAGATCCTTGTTATCATTCACGATTAATGTTAGTGGATTTAAACTCTGGTATTTGGACTCTAGAATTGTGTAATTCCTCACTCAAGTTGCTATTTTACCAGTCTGTAGAGTGTGGTGGTTTTTGCCTATTTTTATTTGTGTGATTTTTACTGTGCTGCGGATATTTTATATTGCCTGGTTGATGATGTGTTCATGCCTGTTAGGTAACTATTTACTTGTTCAGAGGTGTCTAAGTGTGCCCCCTTGTTCACTTATTAACCACCTTTATAGATGGGTGTGTTTTAACTATGCCCAGGTGGTACTATAGATTGATAGACTTTTGTGACTAGTCATGTGAGTCAGAAACAACTCAAGTTGTCAGGCACTGTTTACGTAGGAATAGCTGTGTAACTTTAGTTCAGCGTCTACCGGGTTGGACATGCATTTTTATATGGGAATAGCCGTGTAACTTCAATTCAGCATCTACCTGGTTGGACATTAGTGTGTAGAGCCTACTGCCTGACCTTAGTATTTAATGAGGGCCTCATTAGGTTGACTGGTTATATCTGATTGTGCCATTGGGATGCTCGTATGAAAATTGTACTAAGTCTCGCCAATGATTTGGGTGTTGAATGAGCCGCTGAAGTATTACCCGTGTTCTCTGAATTAGATTTTCTTGTGCCAGTGATGCAGTTCTGCCCCAATTTTTGCGTCCTTATTTTCTGGTTTGCCCTCTGAATCACTTTTAGATATGCAATCTCTAAAAACTGTATATTTTTTGTATTACTTTTGTGCTAACTAGACCTTTCTATTTCAGGAAAATTTATGTACAATAAATGGCTGCTTAAGACAAGTTTTGCATCATCCGTGGACTTTTCTGAACCTTCCCCTCGTCGATAGAAATTGTTGAGGCAGTCACAATAAATTTTCAACAACATCTCTGCAATGTCTCAAATGGCCAAAAGAAGCTCAAAGAAAACCCTTAAACTAGCTGAAGTTGAAGCCGTAAAGACCTACGACGATCTTTATGAAGCCCTGTCCAGGGAGAGTCCAGGAGAGGATGAGACGTCGGCCATCTTATCCTTCATAGCTGAACTTAAGGTCAAGCGCGATCAGTTCATCACTTCAAGCAGAGCCTTTGAAGGTTCCTTGGAACGAGCAGGACATAAGCAGCGGTACCATGAGCAATTTTTGAAGAGACGTGTGATGCTGGAAGACTGCTTTGGTCGCATCGCGACGCTCAACAAACAGATGGAGAGGCTTGGAGGGGACATGGTTTCCAACCTTGATCCCAAAGACCTGTCTTCTCTGCGTAGTGAGAGAATGAGTAAACTTACCTCCGTAAGAAGAGAAAAAGTTGGACCTTTTTCCACACCACTGTCGGTAGCCTCTGAGGTTTCTACTATCTCAGAAGGAGAGGATGAAGAATATCAAGAGCAGGAAAGCAACCTAGATGATCCGGCAGGGCTGATGGAACACGCTTCCGTGAGCTCTCGCAGGTCGATTCTAGAGCCTAGAGTAGAGGCAAACCATCGACTGAGAGCTCCTAGGCAGGGAAGCACTCTAGATGCAGCTTCTGTTCACCTTATCCGGGCCGAGCTGTTGAAGACCCCTGCCAACCCCTTCAAAGGAGACATCGGATTGTACCATTGCTGGGAATCTGATCTGAAGAATCGACTGCAGGGACTAGCTTTGGGCCCCATCGAAGAGCTACAAGTTTTGGCGGCCAATACCGCGGGTAAACCCAAGGAGTACGTTCAGAGAACTATGAGGTCAGTCATCGGAAACAATGCAGAGGCAGTGTTGCAGGTGGTATGGAACACCCTTCGTGAGCGTTATGGTTCGGACTGGTTGCTAGCAGAACACACGGCAGACCAACTTCGGAACTTCCCAAACATCCCTCCTGGGGATCTTACCGCTCTCCAGGATTTCTTAGATTCTACGAGTACCGCACTTACCAACGCAGCAAGATCGGACGAGCTGGAGGAGTTTTGCACTACCAGAGGCATGAGGCTCTTGGCACTCAAACTCCCGCCAGATCTGCAACGCAGATGGCATAAGAAAGCATCTGACCTACGAGCCAAGAGTGGGCAGCGCCCAACGTTCTCCTTCTTCAACCAGTTCCTAAGAGACGAAGAAAGAGCGATGAGGGATCCATTTTTCAACCCAGCACTGTCAGGCGGAAGACCCAAGCCCGTTCGGGTCCTGCACACAAGCGCTGACCAGAATACCAAGAAAGAGTCTAGTGAAGGTGATCAGTCCATGGTGGCCTACAACAAACCTGAGTCAAGATATGAGGCGCAAGGACCTCACAACAAAAAACCTCCGGAAACGGACCATAGAATCAACAAATGTATTTTCCACAAGGTCGACGCCCATGGAACCTGGGAGTGCCGGTCCTTTGGAAGACTACCCATCGACCAGAAGAAGAAGCTCATCACCGAGGCGAAGGTGTGCTTCCGATGCCTTGGTCCCCATTACATCAGGAACTGCGACAAACAAGTGAAGTGTTCTCACTGTCAAGGCTCACACTTGACGGTCATGCACCGGGCAAGCACTAAACCGGTGACCCCTGGTGAGGTCGCCACCTGCACCAGAACGGGATGCCTCGGTCTCGAGTCCAGGGAATTTTCCAAGACGCTGTTAGTAGATGTCACCTCGACGTCCACCCAGAGAAAAGTGCGTTGTTACGCCATCATTGACGAGCAAAGCTCAAGATGCTTTGCGGACCCTTCTCTGATAGAACAGCTCGATCTTAAGGCCACTCCCTGGAAGTACGCCCTCAGAACACTGAGTGGTCTGTCGTCTGAGGTGGAAGGACACGCCATCACCGGGCTCAAGATAAGGGGTGTGGGTGAGAACCGATGGCATCAGCTACCCACAACATGGACCAACGAAAATATCCCGGACACGACTGACGAAGTAGCCACTCCCGACGTTGTGAAGAAGCTCAGCCACGTTGCGCACCTGGTCAAGCACTTCAATGAGCATGATCCTTTGGCTCGGTCACTGATACTCATCGGAAGAGATGCCGTGTCGCTCATGGCATCTAGACACTATGGAGTACGAGGTCCTCTTGCCTGCAAGACCGCCCTGGGCTGGGCACTGGTGGGACCATTGAACGGAGGAGCGAGAACCCAGCAGACCACTGCCCTGCGGACGTCATTCGTGAACCACGAGGATCATCACTTCTCGATCAAGATACGTGGGCCCAACCCTGGGAGGCAGACGCTCGACGTCTTTGAGGAGCGAGTCGACGACGAGCTCCAGGGTCTGAGTGTGTTAGACAATAAATTTGTAAGTATTTTGAGAGCTGGTATCGAGGTGAAAGACGATAGGATTGTTGCGCCCTTACCCTTTACTAGAGATCCACCAAATTTGTGTAATAATTACGTGTCTGTATTGGGAAGAACGAACACGACGTTGGGAAAACTGCGTCGAGATCCCTCAAGTGCTACACTAAGTCTCGAGAAAATGCAATCGTACATTGACAATGATCACGTTGAGGAAGTAGTCGCAGGGGAACTTCCTGAGAAAGGCGTGGGATGGTACTTGCCTATCTTCCCGGTAAGGCAAGCCCAAGAAGGGAAAGTTAGGTTGGTGTTCGATGGTTCAGCAAAGCACAAGGGACACTGCCTCAATGATGAGTTGTTGACGGGCCCCGATTTGAACAACAGCCTTCGGGGAATATTGCAGAGATTCCGACTCCACCAGGTAGCCTTTACAATTGATATAAAAAATATGTTCCACAATTTTCGAGTCAAGATTGAAGACAGGGACTATCTGCGTTTCTTTTGGTTCAAAGATAATCGGGTTACTAACGAGATTGTCCCCTACAGAGCTAAGGTCCATGTCTTCGGGTTGCGGAGCTCTCCGGCCGTCGCTGCGTTCGCCCTTCGCCATATCGCCGACCTGGGCGATGCATCCGGACGCCCGAGCTGGGCCACTGACTTTCTCCGTCATGCGACGTACGTTGATGATGGGTCTGCTAGTTTGGACTCCCCAGACGAGGCCAGGGAGCTGCTTGGCGAGGTGCGGTCTCTGTTGCACAAGTATGGGTTGAACATTCACAAAGTTGCCACGTCTGACACTCGGGTAACGGTGGGTCTGCCAGACGAGGAACTAGCCGCACCAAAGACTGTCACTTGGGACGGATCCGTTATCCAACGAACATTGGGGATCCATTGGAACGTCTCCGAAGATCTGTTAATATTCAAGGTCAATATCCCGGACAGACCCTTCACTAGGAGGGGTGTGCTGTCTACTGTGAACTCCTTCTTTGACCCCCTTGGACTAGCTGCGCCTCTTATTTTGGGTGGCAGACTTCTACAAAGAAAGGCGCTGTCTGATAGCACTGCCGAAACTAACCAAAGCTCCACTCTGTGGGACGAACCTCTACCTAAGAAACTGGAAGAGCATTGGGAATCGTGGAAAGACGGACTGAGAAGATCAAAGGAAATACGCCTCAGTCGGTGCGTGAAGCCGCGCGACTTTGGGGAGGTTTCACGGCACTCGCTTCACGTTTTTCGTGACGCCTCTCAGGAGGCCATTGGCTATGCGATTTATTTGCGGCTGACCAGTACCCGAGAGCAGAAACATTCCACCTTGATCAACGCCAGTTCGAGGGTGGCACCTAGGGCAGCTACCACCATACCACGGTTGGAACTGTGCGCCGCAGTCGAAGCAGTACTGGCAGCAAGAGAGACCCTCAACGACCTCAAGGTGAATGTGCAAGAAGTCAGATACTACACGGACAGTCAAATTGTTCTTGGATACCTGAAAAATGAGGATAAACGCTTCACCAGATATGTGACCCGGAGAATAGAGTTGATTAATAAGCATTGCTCTCCGACTCAGTGGTACTTCGTAGACACGAAAGAGAACCCCGCAGACATGGCTACTCGTCCCACGGATGTAGAGCAGCTCGTACACAGCCATTGGTTCACCGGCCCTGCCTGGATATTAGAAGATTGCGTCGTTGACGCTCAGCCCCCTTTTGAGGAAGCGCAACTAACAGAATCGTTGCCGGAGACCAAAGCCTTCACGACCTTGACCGGTTCGCCACCTCCATTTCGTACGGTGATGGACCGACTGAGTAGGTGGACCAGGCTTCTCGGGGTTACCCGCACCGTGCACAACCTGGCACATAAGTGGCTGATGCGAGCGAGATCTAACCTCAACACTTCTTCGGAACCGACACTACGTATACTTCAGAACGACCAGGAAGCTGAAATGTACCTCGTTAGGGCCGTCCAACAAGAATCTTACAGCGAAATACTACCCAAGACGGGGAAACCAGGTCCAATGCAGCTACCGGAAGGACATCAACTGACACCACTGGCCCCCTTTGTGGATGAAGAGGGTCTGATCCGTGTAGGAGGCCGCCTAAAGCACAGTGACTTACCAGTGGATCAAAAACACCCTTTGATCCTACCCAGGAACCATCCCTTCACTCAGATAATTATAAGACGGGCACACCAGCTGGTGGCTCACCAGGGCCGTCTCCTCACCCTTGGGAAGGTGCGATCTCTGGGCTTCTTCATCCCGCAAGGTAGAAAGCAAATAGAACGACTCCTGAGGAGCTGTGTGATTTGTAGGAGGCTGAGAGCTCCCTTTGAGCAACAGATGATGGCCGACCTCCCGGAAGATCGTCTCATCCCCACCCCACCTTTCACCCGGGTGGGCTTAGATGTCTTCGGGCCGTTCACTGTACATGACGGACAGAGCACCCGAATCACAAAGGCCACGAAGAAAATGTATGGCCTACTGGTGACCTGCCTTGTGTCCAGGGCAGTTCACGTTGAACCTCTCTGTGGGATGGATACTCCTTCCTTTATGAACGCATTGCGTAGATTCATCTCTGTACGAGGCACCCCCCAGCTGATAAGAAGCGATCGAGGCACCAACTTTACAGGTGCGGTGTCTCAATCTTGCGATTTGAACAAAGTATCAAAGGACATGGAGACTAGGGGATGCGAGTGGAAATTTAATCTCCCTGGAGCGAGTCATCATGGAGGTGTGTGGGAGAGAAAAATTGGAGCGATCAGAAAGGTACTCGACCTGACCTTGGGGAGGTCAGGAAAGGTGACACTCAACCGTGATGATATGCACACCCTCCTGATAGAAGCCGCGGCCATTGTAAATTCTACGCCCCTGTACGCCCCTTCCGAAGACCCCAATGATGTGTTCCCTATCAGTCCCTCCACTTTGCTAACCATGAGGGACGCCTCTCGCATACAGTCGTCAGACTCGTTCACAGATCGCGACCTCCTCGCTTATGGTCCACGAAGATGGCGGCGAGTGCAGCTGTTGGCGGACCAATTCTGGCAACTATGGAGACAATTCTACCTTCAAGAAATCAGTCGTCGCAGAAAATGGACGACACCAAGGCGTCCCTTGTCCCAGGGGGACATCGTACTGGTACGAGACTCGCAGTCTCCAAGATGTCAGTGGCCCCTGGCTCGGGTAGAGTCGGTGC
This sequence comes from Morinoia aosen, assembly GCA_030386875.1. NCBI lineage: Eukaryota > Metazoa > Arthropoda > Malacostraca > Amphipoda > Talitridae > Morinoia > Morinoia aosen. Next base: position 72,911,660 of record CM059567.1, on the reverse strand, counting down.
ATCGCTCGGGATCGGACGGACGCGTGCGTGGGGCGACGCTGCGGCGGACGGACAATTCCGGAGGTACCAAAAGTTGTGAGCGATCGATTAAAGATATTGTAGTAATCTTACCTAGCACTGTTGAGAGAGAGGAGTGTGCTGCCTTCGCAGCAATTTAGGAAATTTCTATTTTCAAACAGCGGTAGAAAATTTGTGCCTTCGAATATTGAGGGAACCAGTCCGCACGTTCACTCGTTTTCCGGAAACGCTCTCTTCCGGTACATTAGGTATTTAAACTCTGCGAGCTGAGTAGAGGCCGCCAGTTGTGTTGAAGTAGTGTGTAGACTCCAGAGAAGGAAATGTAAGTAAAGAGTGCTAAATATTAAGTGCATTGGGTCCCTATAGATGTCTGTTTTGTGTCTCCTACTAGACAGTGAATTCTTAGGTCCTAGAAAAGCTAAAAGATTTCAGGGGATGTTAGAATGTGTGCTGTCACAGTTTTTCTGTTTGTGCTTTTACAATTCTAGATACTGATTCTTCATTCGCGGTGCCAATATAATGTAATGCTGTGTTTACCTATTTGTACCTGGCTCAAATTGTCTAGTGGTATTGCCCTGTGTTGGACAGGGTTGTGAGACTTTCTTGCAAACACTCAGTCATGTTTTGATTATATTGTTGAGCCTGATTTGTTCTGTGCCTGTCAGTGCTACTTAATTTATTTGCTGGAATTCACAGCTGGATTCATTGTGCTCAGTTGTTGATTTGATCTAAGCACATTGCATTATATAGATCCTTGTTATCATTCACGATTAATGTTAGTGGATTTAAACTCTGGTATTTGGACTCTAGAATTGTGTAATTCCTCACTCAAGTTGCTATTTTACCAGTCTGTAGAGTGTGGTGGTTTTTGCCTATTTTTATTTGTGTGATTTTTACTGTGCTGCGGATATTTTATATTGCCTGGTTGATGATGTGTTCATGCCTGTTAGGTAACTATTTACTTGTTCAGAGGTGTCTAAGTGTGCCCCCTTGTTCACTTATTAACCACCTTTATAGATGGGTGTGTTTTAACTATGCCCAGGTGGTACTATAGATTGATAGACTTTTGTGACTAGTCATGTGAGTCAGAAACAACTCAAGTTGTCAGGCACTGTTTACGTAGGAATAGCTGTGTAACTTTAGTTCAGCGTCTACCGGGTTGGACATGCATTTTTATATGGGAATAGCCGTGTAACTTCAATTCAGCATCTACCTGGTTGGACATTAGTGTGTAGAGCCTACTGCCTGACCTTAGTATTTAATGAGGGCCTCATTAGGTTGACTGGTTATATCTGATTGTGCCATTGGGATGCTCGTATGAAAATTGTACTAAGTCTCGCCAATGATTTGGGTGTTGAATGAGCCGCTGAAGTATTACCCGTGTTCTCTGAATTAGATTTTCTTGTGCCAGTGATGCAGTTCTGCCCCAATTTTTGCGTCCTTATTTTCTGGTTTGCCCTCTGAATCACTTTTAGATATGCAATCTCTAAAAACTGTATATTTTTTGTATTACTTTTGTGCTAACTAGACCTTTCTATTTCAGGAAAATTTATGTACAATAAATGGCTGCTTAAGACAAGTTTTGCATCATCCGTGGACTTTTCTGAACCTTCCCCTCGTCGATAGAAATTGTTGAGGCAGTCACAATTACTCTGGGCACAGCTATTCTCCAAATTACTATATTTAATTTAATGTCTTTTAATTATTCAATATGGCCTGAAAGCTGCACAAAAGCGACATGGTTAGGAAAAATGGGCAAATTACAGCGATCACAACAACCTATCCAATACACTAACCTATCCTGATAAAATTTCAAACATATCAATGCATGTACAGACGATCTTTCAATGTTACACTGAGGAATTCGGAATCCATGATACCGCAAACTCAGACATCTTATGTGTCTTAAGAAGCGGACACCGAACAAATACATAAACAAACATACAAGGAAATACGTATTATTAGGTTAGATGATTGTAAAAGTATCGGTATCGGTAGTAGTATCGGTCAAAGTATCGGTATTTTCAAGTATCGGAGTATCGGTATCGGTATCGGCCAAAAAATGGGCATCGGTATCTGTATCGGCCAAAAAAATGGTATCGGTACATCACTACTCACAAATTTATTTCAGCGTAAATATTTCTTTATACTTCCAGCGTGTGTATTGTACAATGCCTAGTGAATTTTTTTAGGTGACCATTTTCCGGTAAATATAAATCACTTATGCGAGGTTTATTTGGATTTATATTTAATTTATTAGTCATACGGTTGACATGTTCACTCCGATGCATGACTGACATGTTTCTAGAAACAAATTACTAAAAATAGAGTCTTTTGTTTTACAAGCCCTGCTATTTATTTCTACTCTTCATACTCTCTTAAACATAGTTCATTTGTGCGCGATCGTGCAGGCCCATGTATCGATGGGAAAGCTGAGTCGTTGAAGGCTAACTGTATCAATGAGAAGGCTATTTCGTTTCAACGCTTTCTTTTTCGTCTGTCAGTTGAGTGTAAACATTCTTTCTTTTCTTTTCTGATAATAGTAAACTAAGTGACAACATTTCTATTGTTTGGCTTTCAAGTCATTAAACCGCTGTAACAGGTATTAGGATAGTTATTGTTGTATTTCGTGCACATAAATTGAAGGGTGGAAAGGTTTTGTGGACTACTTGCATAGGAAATCCATTGAAAGTAGTCCACTAAAGCTTTCCACCCTTCAATTAAGGAATTTCAAATTACGAATTTTCTAAAACCGTAGGTGCCGAATTTTTGGTTTCAATTATTTGTTTACGTACTGTTTCCAAAATTACCTTATTTCTTTCCATTGAATTCACGCTTACACTAAACACACGGAGAAGTTATAGAGACAGCACAGAAAGGCAGAGCGTCTCACAGGAGTGACAACGTGTGCTGCAAGTCCCTGACTTTGCCGTTAACGAATGATTAACGCCTGCTACCGGCCGGTCAAGGAAGAAACTATCACAAACATAAAATCTTTATGTTATACAGAGCTGGTGATCTCGTGAGGCAGCAAAACAGATTTCGCCTCCAATGTCCAACCCGTTTCCTTTCCTAGAATGCTGAGAATTTTTGTCGCATCTTTTGCGCACATAATATGCAGCTATCAAAACACTTATGCCAGGAGCAATTACCATTATAATTCATTTGAATTTGAAGTACCACGAAGTATTTCCGAGGGCCGAAAGTAGCGTTCAGAAAGATACAAATCACCTCCCACCGAAAAAGGTAAACATAGTGGAAAACAAGCATTGAATTGAAGAATTGAAGCTGGCGAAATGACACGAGTTTACTCGAGTGGGTAATGAGAAACAAGTCTATAGATATATATAGCTGGCGGCAAAATTAAACCATAGATGAGATTATCACGGTCAATGCTGCCGTATCTGCTGCTGATAATTGAAATTTCTGTAAGTTTCTTAGCTTTAGCTACTTTTAGAACTTATTGAAATTTAACAAAGAGAACTAGATCTAGAATATGAAACCGTAAATTTCCTGATTTTTTTGAAAGAAAAATGCATCGGGAATCTTAACTTCGTAACGAAGAAATGAAAGGTGAACGCAACCAAATTGCCATGAAAATTTAAGATATTTCATCCAAAGTTGTATGTGTTTTTATTGTTATAGATTCCTGAAATTGCGATGATGCTGTAGATTTCTGACAAAACAAATATTCAGAATTCTCTTCAGCTCTTTTTCAACATCTAAAATGCTTCAATAACTTTTATAAATAATTACATTAGTTATATAATTGGCATTCTTTGCAATCAAATCCTGCCGTGTCTGACAAGAGTTCTGCGCCCTGTAAATGAACTCCAAAATGGATTCATTCACACACAAGTCCAACTTGCCAACTTTTCAGCACTTTAATCTTGGTCATAAACGATAACATATTAGTACTCCTCATATGTCAGCAATTTACTGAACAGAACTAATGAGACTCAATTCTACAAAATTCTCATGCACAATTAGTTCTAATTCTCCTTCATTTTTAAACGTCCTTTCAAGAAGACAACTTCAATTCAAATGAACCAAAATTGAAGTATTTTCAATCACCGGTACTTTTTTAGATCGGCATTTTAGATTACTCTGTCAAACAAACGCATCAAAAGTTCAGCATTCAAGGTAGAGAAAAGAGCATTCAATGGAAAAACCAAAGTGATTCCCGAGGAAAAAGAGGCCATTTTACACAAGACCGTCATGTAAATTTTGAGTCAAGAGTTTTGGCCTGCACGACGAAGCAATCAAATAATTCTTCGAATTCCAAGGGCGAATTCTGAATTTTAAGCACAGCTCGAGAAAGCCGTCCTGCTCAAAGTCTCGTGTTTGAATGAAAACACCTCAAACACGCAGGGATATTTCTGAGCAAAATACTCCATATTTGTAAAATGCGACGGCCTTATTTCTGCTCACAGGTGAGGACGAGGCAAAAGTTTTGAAGTTTGTCGTGTAATTCGCGCACCTTCTTCTGTCTGCGCTGACAGAATCCGTGAAAAGCGCGAGTGTCGCGTCTGCATCGCAGCGACGGCCGTGACGTGTGGCCTCACTAGGAAGTTTTTAGACCGCGTTTAGAATGTCATTCACGGGTGGAATTTTAACCCAAATTTAGTGTAAACCTTTCTCCAAATGATATATGAGACTCTATAAATAAGATAACGTCACATATCAGCGTGTCTGAAAAGGAGAAAAGAAAAACGCTGGCGCTCAAGGTGGAATAAAAAACCTGGGAGGCGAATTTTCGCAGACGTGGAGTAATGTTACAAAATTTGATGAAAGCATGACGTATGCCCGACACCAACTATTGCAATACTGCTTTATTATCTAGGTGGGGGCATTCAAAATTAAGTAGATTGTGTTTTTTTATGATAATCGTGAATAATCGTGAATAAATTTTTACGATAATCAAAGAGCTTCTGTTGAATGGCTAATGATTTATTTTATTTTTTTTTTAAATAGTGCATAATGGCCAGCTATAATCGACAAGATTACGTTACTATCGCTACACAGAGGTAGTCTTGTAAGGTCAACATAAACATTGTCGCTCATTAAAAGCAGTCACTAATTGAACGTTAAAATGTATATTTCATATTTTTGAAGTTAATTCATTAACATAACATTCGAAGACAAGAATTCATGTTTCCTAAATAATCTCTCGATCATGCTTCCGTCTGCTCCTAATTACTCCGATACGCGTTAAGTATACATCAATATTCTTTACGTGCCCGACGGTAGAACACTGACTGCGTACCCCAATCAGTGTTCTATTCATCTGGTTCTCACATCAAGCATTTTCGAACTCTGAATTCACTGTGATCATTTTGCCATCCCCTTCAAGCCCTCGGCAGTCATTGGGCTCGAGGCGGCGCAATATTCACAAGAACATTTATTATCAAGATTCTTTTCACTAGCCAAAGCAGCATGAAGTAATCCCAAACTGCACAACCAACCTCTGATATCATCTGGGCTGGCCATGAGGGATTGCTGCTCCATAACGGAAAAGTGAGCGGACAACTTCAGTGACATGATGGGTGACAAAACGGCATCTGCCGCAGATTTTAGTGTGTTCTCCTTGCGCTGTATAATAAAAATCAACCAAATTATTTCTACATTTGACTTCAAATTTAAAAAAACTTTGTCCTTTTTCTTTTGCTTCCTGCAGTGTTTTTTTCATCTGGATTGGAGCACTAGCCACTGAAGTGACTAACTTCTTGGCCACATTCGTTATGATTGTGCGTTCCTTTGCATAAAACCAAAACATTTACTCTAACGTCGGTTGAAAGTTTTTTGCATCAGTTGAAATAAGATAGAGATTTTACGATTTCATATATGGGTTGTATTATTAAGTAGGACGAGAGCTGTGGCCACGTCGTGCCAGCATAAGAGGGTGCACCGATCAGACCCTCATTCAGTACACTGGGCCTCCACACCAACAGCACTGGGATGACTCCTACCACCATGTTGTAGGTACTCGGAACACAATACCATACTGTAGGTACTCGGAACACAATCAAATTTTCTTTTGTCTCTTTGTCAAAACTTTACTTGATTCAATAATGAAACTTATTGTAGTAGACATTTATTCATTTTTTTCCATTGTTTCCTCTGTCCGCTACAAGCATTTATCAAGATTAATTTGCTTCATTTTCTAACGAATAAAAACCTATCCGTAAATCACCTCAACCTAGAATTATCAAGGACCAATCTCGAAACATTCTCTAAGAATATAACGACATACATAATGTTGAAGGTATAGCGTCGTAAAAATGATAAAAATGCTCCAAGTGCGCCTTGAAACGGGCCAGTGACGGAAAAGCGTGATCTGGCTTGCTCAATGCAAGACGGAAACGGAAAGATTTTAATCGAGAAAGTCTTCTAAAATCCGTCCTGTGAAGTCATTCACCAAGTCCCTGAATAGAACACGGAGGCTTTCTGCTTCAGGTGAGTCACGAAAAAAAAGAGGCAAACACATGTTCCTAACAATTAAAAATCGTTACCAAGCGAAGTTTGTAAGGACTCAACTTTTATGAAGGCAAGTTAGTGCTTTGAGATTCAAGATTATATTGGTCACACTACTAGAGAACTTATCATGCTTTTGGGTTAAATATAAACTTTAGAATCTAAACGTTTACAGAGTTAAGGTCAATGTTGATCATAATTTAGTGGATCGTTTGACAGAGAAAATAACGGAATCGAGCAAATAGAAACGACATAAGTGCGAACGAGGTCCATTGTGATGAACAATTTGCATACGTCAAAAGGAAGTTAGAGAGTGGAAGTGAGGAAGCGTGTAACGAGCATAGAGCACAGGCTGAGGCTGTTCTTGAAGTAGTTATTGATTTAGTGAATAATATTCATTATGTGAGTTAACCGAAGAGCATAGATATTTCGCCTTAAGCCTGAATTATTGAGTAAATTGTAGACGAGCTACGAGTTACTTGAGTCAGAGATAGCTACTTCAAAATAAAATATTAAAAGAAATGAGAGACTCGAAAATATGATGAACAAAGCAAAGTTTGTGGAGAACGAAATATTATGTAATTAGGGTTGTAAAAAGATACTTTATCGTGAGATGCGACAGAAGTTGATCAACAGGAAAGTTTTACTGCTTTGTAGCTGTGCTTGTACTTCAATTGTCCAGAAGCCGGATTGTGGAAGATATTATGTCATCGTAACGGTACAGCAGGTGGTCTCACTGTCGACTGATTGTAATTGGAATTCAATATAAATGTTTGCATGCATGAGAAAGTGCAAAAATACTAGAAAAATTTTAGGTGATTTTTAAAGGATTTAAACAGAGTAATTGACTTTTAGGACTAAATGCAAAACTTAAGGCCGTTAAAAGGGGGAGAGTGAAATTAAATAAAAAATTTGGTGAGTTGAACAATACAAACATAAAAGTCTAATACTTAATGCAAATCCCTTTTACAGCGACTACACTTAGACCACTTCTACTGCATGATGGCAACAAACTTCTGATTTTCTTAGACAGGAAATGTATTTCATTTTTTCTAAGAGGCGTTACCAATCTGCAGTAATTCTCACATTTCTAGCTTTCGATCTTTCTCTCAACGCCTTTTCAATATTTGATACGGGGTTTCACTCTAAACTTGGGCGAGCCAATTCATTATATCGGTGTTTTCTTATTCTAGGCAGGTCGTGACCGCTTTGGCCTTATGGCACGGGAGATAGATTTGATGGAAAAACGCTGGTTAAATTTGTCAAAATACTTCCTTAGGACGGAGACTGCGTGGAGTCTGCTAGCTGGCGGTTAGAGACTGCTAGGAAGGAGACTGCTTTAGACACTGAACCATTAACCCTGCCCTGTAATCGCACCACAGTACCGACATTTATCGCAAATGACATCCCTTAAATCCCCACGCCACCGCCACCAAATATCAAACTGCTGTCTTCACAATTTGGTGATAACTTTTCGCCCTTTCTTCAACGTATATCAGATCCGTATAAATTGAACTCCGAGTCGTCATCAGAATGCAGACGTTGCAATTGTTTTCTAACCTCGTTACATGTTGAGTACCCATTTCAACAGGATCATTTTTGTTCCTCGAACTTACGAATACCCTCGCTACACAAGCTCTTGCGCAAGTCTTGGTAGTTGATTTCGATGAATCGGTATTTATTTTCTCACCCAATTCTTCAGCAGGAGCTACGGCGTTTTGGAATGGGTAAGATTTTTTTACTTTTGCAATTCTACGAACAATCTCTTTTAGATGTTTTTAGTTGCCGACCGGTTAATTTTGAAGCATCAAACGATCCTCATATGTATCATGGTTAAATTGAATATCATGGAAAGCAAGTTCATATCTTATGATATTAATTATTTCATCACTGGAATCTGTGCATCATCGTCAAATCGCTTGGCGCATATCGTACGGGCACCTGTTTACGTATTAGCAACGCTGTAACTGACATCATGGCATTCACCTTCCATGAGTGTGATCGTGTAAATATTAGTGATAGATCTGCCAAGGAACACAGGGCAAGTTTACGAGGTAACACGAACGATGTTTTATTTTTTACTCTTATTTTCAGTCTTCAGAGTCCACCTCTTTTTATTAAATACCGGTCTGAACATATAGAAATCTTCATGTACTGATATTATTAGGAGAGTATGTTATAATTCTTTCAAAATCCCATGAACCATCATAAATCCTCACTCTAATTCCCCTTCGTTCAATTGCGTATTTATGTAAAGCTAGTAAATATATGCAACAAAAAAAACATATCCGCTCTTGATTTCAAAAATGTACGAGTCCTGCTCGTATTGGACTGTACTTTATATTTTTCTTGATGCTAGTGTCACACCGGATGTAGCTGCAGCGCCGCCGGCGGCATGCACGTGCCTCTGTATAATTCGTGTCACTTTTTATTGCCGCGCTTCCTTTAGTGACTGGTTGATGACTACGTTTATGAGGTGCTCACTCCATGTCACGCTTCTGAGCTCTAATCAAATTTCCACATTTCGACTGCACGACTAACCGTCTTCCAAACAGCGATGACCTCGCGTCCCTCACGCTGCGGGATTAGCTCAAGAGTGCGGGCTGCGTGCTGCTGCAAGCTTGGGCGGAGTTGTGTGGTGGCCCAGGCCTCCTTAGCTCCAAGCCTTCATTGACAGAGCGGTGACGTGCTTCTCCTTGCCATCTTGACTTAGCGTAGTTACTGAACCCTTCTTAGTTGACAGTGCGTTGCTGACTTGGCGTAATTACGCAAGCCTTCTTAGTTGACAAAGCGATGCCTCGCACCTGCTTACGGGTTTGACTTGGCGAACAATTGTTTGCATGGGCATCTGCAGACGCCATAATACTTCATTTTGGTCATCTCTTACGTTGCATTCGTCCTACAATATCAGATTGGGTCAAACATTTTCCTTGCGCTATGCTTCCTAATGAAAATGCTGCGTCACTAGGATCAAGTGTCAAATATTACTCCTCATGTCTTATAATTATAATTCATTAAACTGTAGCCCCTCTTAGAATAATTTGCTGTTCCATTACCATATAACTACCAAGCTGAACTTTACAGGAATAACATTATTCTTAAAAGTTCTGGACTTATCTCAAAAAGTTGCCTGCAACTAGTTGTTGAGGTCAGCAGCATCGCAGCAGTACGGCATTTCGATCGAAGTCTCCACGTATTTCCCCGAGATCGAAAATGAATCCCAGCGCAAGAGGAGGAAACCAATGACGCCAGGTTGCGATGATTTCATTCAAATTACTTATCCAATTTTCCGTAATAAATTTAGGTTGGGTCGCGCATGTAAGGAAATAGTACCGTCGCTCCTCGAGGTACCTTCAACCTCAACTGTTACGGATAAAAATGAGGCACATTCACGCTACTAACGCAGGCCTTGATTCAAGTTATCAATGGCGGAATAGGTTAAACAAATTTTTACCCGTATTATCGAATATCGCGTAAGCAAGGGGAAAGACTCGAGGGCTAAAGGATCGACTGTAGAGGAAAATGCCAAGCCAGGAAGAAAAAATGCAGTAATGAGACATAAAATTGAGGGTTTATCCTAACACTTGAATGACTTTTTCGACGGGATTAAGAACAAATCTTTAATATTGTTTTACTTTATTTGATATAACTCTGTTCATTTAGTCATATTTCTGTTAATATTTAAAGTCCTGTTTACTCCCATTTAAGTCCTATTGATTCAGCGCAGTCCTATTTATCCATCTCAGTCCTGTTCATCCATCACAGTTCCCTTCATTCCTCACAGCTCCTTTCATTTATCCCAGTCCCCTTCCCCTTGATCCACTGCAGTCGCATCAAAAACAACACAGTTTCGCAAATTCATTTGAAAAAAATGAATTGAATTTGCACCTGAGCTATCAAAGCTCTCTGCATCCATGGCAAACCTAGTGACGCTTTGCCTCGTGTCAGTCCTCTGCCGCCACATGCTGCACTGCCGCCACATGCCTGCACTGCCGCCACATGCCTGCACTGCCGCCACATGCCTGCACTGCCGCCACATGCCTGCACTGCCGCCACATGCTGCACTGCCGCCACATGCTGCACTGTCGCCACATGGCTGCACTGCCGCCACATGCCTGCACTGCCGCCACATGCCTGCACTGCCGCCACATGCTGCACTGCCGCCACATGGCTGCACTGCCGCCACATGCCTGCACTGCCACCACATGCTGCACTGCCGCCACATGCTGCACTGCCGCCACATGCCTGCACTGCCGCCACATGCCTGCACTGCCGCCACATGCCTGCACTGCCGCCACATGCCTGCACTGCCGCCACATGCTGCACTGCCGCCACATGCTGCACTGTCGCCACATGGCTGCACTGCCGCCACATGCCTGCACTGCCGCCACATGCCTGCACTGCCGCCACATGCTGCACTGCCGCCACATGGCTGCACTGCCGCCACATGCCTGCACTGCCACCACATGCTGCACTGCCGCCACATGCTGCACTGCCGCCACATGCCTGCACTGCCGCAACATGCCTGCACTGCCGCCACATGCCTGCACTGCCGCCACATGCCTGCAGTGCCGCCACATGCTGCACTGTCGCCACATGCTGCACTGCCGCAACATGCCTGCACTGCCGCCACATGCTGCACTGCCGCCATATGCCTGCAGTGCCGCCAGATGCTGCACTGCCGCAACATGCCTGCATTGCCGCCACATGCTGAACTGCCGCCACATGCTGCACTGCCGCCACATGGCTGCACTGCCGCCACATGCCTGCACTGCCGCCACATGCCTGCAGTGCCGCCACATGCCTGCAGTGCCGCCACATGCCTGCACTGCCGCCACATGCCTGCACTGCCGCCACATGCCTGCACTGCCGCAACATGCCTGCACTGCCGCCGCCCCATGCCTGCACTGCCACCACATGCCTGCACTGCCGCCACATGCCTGCACTGCCGCCACATGCCTGCACTGCCGCCACATGCCTGCACTGCCGCCCCATGCCTGCACTGCCGCCACATGGCTGCACTGCCGCCACATGCTTGCACTGCCGCCACATGCCTGCACTGCCGCCAAATGCCTGCACTGCCACCACATGCCTTCACTGCCGCCACGTGCCTGCACTGCCACCACATGGCTGCACTGCCGCCACATGCTTGCACTGCCGCCACATGCCTGCACTGCCGCCAAATGCCTGCACTGCCACCACATGCCTGCACTGCCGCCACGTGCCTGCACTGCCGCCACATGCCTGCACTGCCGCCCCATGCCTGCACTGCCGCCACATGGCTGCACTGCCGCCACATGCTTGCACTGCCGCCACATGCCTGCACTGCCGCCAAATGCCTGCACTGCCACCACATGCCTTCACTGCCGCCACATGGCTGCACTGGCGCCACATGCTGCACTGCCGCCACATGCCTGCACTGCCGCCACATGCCTGCACTGCATGTGAGGTTTCAGTCATTACTCCCACGCACCCACCAGTTCATGTCTCCGTTATTCCTACTAAACGCGTTTTAGATCGTACATCACAACCATCACTCCACACATTTCAGTCATTACCCCCACTCCCCCCAAATCATCCAACAGAGGCTCTCACGAGGCACGCGATACTCAGCTGCAAGTCATCGACTACCGCTGTTGGATGCATGTAGTCATCCATCAGAGTGCGCCTGCAAATCTCAGGAGGCTAGGAAGGCACCCGTTAGGCTGATGGAGCTGCTATTGAGGATGACAAAGCTGCGCTGCTCTCCATTTATTGACGACAAACTGCTACGGCTTGGCCCGTCAGCGCCCTGCTTTACCCACATGGGCGCATGATTACCGCTCAGGGTCCTCGTACGTGTCTGTCGGGAATGGGTCTTCGCTGGGCACCGTGCTTGTGTGATGGAAGACTTGTAGCAGATAGATCGTTGGAACGGTGCTTCAATCATGCCACTGGATTGGTGATTGCCCCTTCCTTGTATTTCGGATAAGGTGAGATTAGTGTTTATTATTTTGGGTGAGAGCACAAATTCGTTGAAACAAAACATAAACCGGAAATACGACCGGCGAATGAAGTGGAGTGTTTGGAGGTCTCTCGCGACCCGTTAACTCTTATAACTGAATGTCATCGTGCATTTTCCAAAATGAAAATTGCTGTCATCCAGTAAGGATCAAAATAAATTCAATGCAAGTGCACAAACTTTCAACAATGAATTAGTCATAACGGAAGAATACGTACATTAAAAATGACAACGGTGTCATGTTACGGTTCAACGGATGCAGCTAAATACGACGCCGCCTGCACTGTGCGCTGCGCTGGATATCAGCATCAACTGACACAAGAAGGCTTTTCAGGTCATCTTTGTCAGTGGGGAGGGCCGCTGCGATAACACGGCGGCAGGCCGCGCTAGCGTCTCGTGGCTACAGCTGCAGAGGGGACGTGGGGTGCTGGTCGGCCTGTAGCAATCACGAAGAAAAATATGAAATATTTTCGATAGGATTCTTTCAATCAAACGTTCAACATTGAATGATTTCATCCGAATAATTTTTGTTTAGAATAGTATTCTGGTTCTATGAAAAATCACAAATTAATTTCCTTAATTTTATTTAATTCTGTTTACAGAGAGTGCTCGGTTAATATATGGCTAAAAATATTTTTAATCGTCAGCTCACAAAGTGAAAATCTTCCTCATTAGATCGGATTTTTCAGCCTTGATCCTGAATGTAACTGTGAGCTATCAATTTGAAGGGCAAACTGATCATTTAGACCACACTCATTTATTGAAAGTAAATAGCGTATATATACCAACAGGAGTAACTAATGGGGTTACGGGGCTTATTTTGTTCGTGTGTATTATCATTTCATCCTTAAAATTAATAGCTTACATTTTTTAAATGTTTTCAAAAACCAGGAAAATAATGCAATGCTTTTCTCAAATGTTGACTTCTCACAATTCTGTAACCTGTAATGTGGGCCTGTTTCATCTCAATCAGACAAGTTTGTTTCCGCGTCCTGTTCCGTTGGTAGAGTTTACATGAGGGAAACGTAAAAAAAAGAAGATGAACTGACGCTCAGCGACTGCTCCATCCTCAAGTGTTGAAGATACAAATTTACAACTGCGCGAGGCAACCGAATTTAATTGCCAAGTTCCCAAGCTTTATGTTACTTGAGCCCTTACTCAAGGGACAATTCTAGATGATTGCTCCCGTGTCTCTGCAGAAGTCAAGTGTCTGTGTTCATGTCTCGTGACTTGGCTAGAGCGAGCGTCAGAGTGTTCTTCTTGGATTCCAGTGATGGAACTTGCCATCCCGGGCATCCCTGGAACTTGCCATCCGGGGCATCCTTGGAACTTGCCATCCGGGGCATCCCTGGAACTTGCCATCCAGGGCATCCTTGGAACTTGCCATCCGGGGCGTCCCTGGAACTTGCCCTCCAGGGCATCCTTGGAACTTGCCATCCGGGGCATCCCTGGAACTTGCCATCCGGGGCATCCTTGGAACTTTCCATCCGGGGCATCCCTGGAACTTGCCATCAGGGCATATCTGGAACTTGCCGTCCAGGGCATCCCTGGAACTTGCCATCCTGGGCATCCTTAAAATTGAAATGATGAATTGCGTATACATAGAAATTTTCAAAGATGCTGGCATATTTCAATTTCGAGACAAACACTTATAACAAACGCATAAAGTTCTCACATAGTTATCAAAACCAGCCGCAACAATTGACTTAACGAAGCAAAATGTCGAGTGGGAAAGATTCCAAAGTCTAACATATCAACCCATACTTTGAAGGCAATATGTATAAGTGACTGAGCGCAATACCAACTGATAAAAATGAACGTGTTCTTCAATTATTTAAGCTTAGCGATCAGCGTATATATTTCACTCATAGAGTAGAATAAAACCTCGGAATACATTCATTAAAAGACATGATTCGCAGGCATTAGGATTAACCACTGGCGCTCAGTTCATCGCAAGCCGATGGCAATGATCGCTTACGGAGACTTCCGGAGGCATAGTCCACCGAGTCATGAATTCAGTACAGCTAAAGCTCTGCAAAAGAGGATTTATCATACGTTCAGAAAAAATAATAAACATGACCAACTGAAAACTTTAATAATAATTGAAAAACAAACTTACTTGCAGAAAATAATCAAACGAGGGTGGATGCGAGCAACATTAGAATAATAGCGTGGAAACTTTCGTCTTAGCCTCTTATTTTACACAGTCACGTAACAGGTTACGAAATTATTTGAGCCATTTAACTTGCAGCCGAGAAGGGAACCAAACCACTCGGGATTTGAAAGATGATAGGAAAACTGATGAAAGGAAAAACGTGCTTACTAAATCAGATATTCCGAATGTTAAACCTTCAGCATTAGCCAGACAGGACAGCTAATTAGAACAGTAACTGGGAGAACATAATCAAGCATTTAACTCGAATCAACTCAATGTCATTATTTCACCAGCATACTAAGGAGACGTGCCACGGAGTCGTCATTGGTAATTCTAAAACTTTAGCTCAAAAAATAATTGTCTGTTCTTTAATTGACAGAGACATGTTACTCGTTGAGCCAGTGATTCACAAGAAAATTTATATTCCCTTATAGTTCAGTCGCGTAATTTCAAAGTTTATGCTTCGGTTTCAAAATTTATATCTATTTTTTTATTGCCAAAATTCATTCCTCCCTTTGAAAGAAATTTTTTGATCGATGTGTTGAAATCATTGTTGGTGTAGAGACTTCCTATTTACCCAGAAAAATATTTTATAGCTCTATCCCTGATACCGTGGAGTTTCCCTTATGACCAGGAGCTCAGAACCATTAGCCTTGATGATGACCGTCGCAGGGTTGTAAGCTTGGCAAGGAAATTTAGCTACCTGAAGGTACATAAATTTGAACCTTGAACATGGACCCAGACGTGCGCTACTCAGTATATTGCCACACGTGCAAGTCAAGAGAAAAGTGCGGAGAGCTGGATCGATGAAAAGATATTTCCGAGACTTTTAATAGCAGCTGGCAGAGGGAGAAAATAGACGTTGCTCGAGGATAGCTGGAAAATATCTCCATGACTCAAGGACTGCTGAAAATATCTCCGTGACCTCATCCTCAAAGGCGCCTGAGAATATCTCTACGACTCAAGGTCAGCTGAGAAAGATCTCCAAGACTCAAGGATAGCTTGGAAAATCACTATAGCTAAAGGGCAGCTGGGAAAAATCTCCATCGCTTAAGAGCAGCTGGAAAAGATCTTCATGACTCAACGTTAGCCGGAAAAGATCTCCATGGTTCAAGGCAGCTGAGAAAGATCTTTATGACTCTGGGCAGCTGAGAAAGATCTTTATGACTCAAGGGAAGCTGAGAAAGATTTCCATGACTCAAGAGCAGCTAAGAAAAGCTCCATGGTTTAAGAATATCTGGAGGAGATCACCATGAAGGCCAGCAACGAAAAATAAGCTCGCGCGCCAAATCACTGGCCGCCGCTCGGCGCAGCCGCTCAGCACCGGATTCTGGTTATGAAGAGTGGCAGAAAGCCCAGAATCCTTTTGACGCCGACAACGGCTGAGCGGGCATTCGAACAAATTATTTTCCGCACAGAGCAAACACAGAAATACACTTATAGCTATGGACTGTTTCCTTTTTCCTTTTGCTCGAACTCAAAACCATAATGCTCTATGAATTGCATGGTACCCATTAAGGCTTATTTCTACAGGAGCGTCTACAAAAAAAATATATTCAATTTCTCCGTCACGGTCTGGATGAAGGAACACACTTCTCGCTCCACTGAGGTTTGAGAGGGCGAGTAAGCTTCTCCAAAACCACATCACCACTTTGCTCCAGCTTCTAGAAACGGAGAAGTATTGCTGTATTAGTACCATAGGAAGATTTTCTCACTCGTGCAGCTGTATTCAATTTTTGCAAGACGAAGACCAGACGAGTGCGAAACGTAGTGTTTTGTATTAAGCGAAGGAGCAGATGCGCTTAAGTTTATTTCCTGCTTCGCTGAAGCCATTTATCATCGACTTCATCGAGCACAAGGCATATTGACGATCCTACATAAAATGTTTGAGAGCAGTTCAACCAATTTTCTCGTGCCCACTAACATTGCGGTCATATTACAAGGGAAAGTGACGATGTTTCAGAGTCATGTTTTGCACTGAGAAATAGGGTAGCTGGTTTTTATTTGTGTTAAAATTGAATGGTAAGAAGAGACAATCAATCGGTACCAAATTCAAATTAAGTACAAATAAATAATTTTATTTTCATCTCTCTAACTCTTCTGGCACCAATCCAATTCAATATTGAATGTGGGTGCACAGAGTGCCATTGAAAACGAAGGCTTTTTGAAATTTAGCTCTTGAAGACCTGCAATATCAGCGCTCGTTGATGGCACAGAAACTTCACGCAAGGTTACTGAGAGCCTCACATCACTGGGTAGGGTCATCACTGAGTTTACGGATGCATGGAAATAAAACTTGTGAGCCATTCAGAGATTTCGGAGCGAAAAGCTAGAGCCCGAGCTTACCACTGCGTGACTGAATCCGCTTCCGCTTTCATGACTAAAACTTTTCCAGCAGATACTGACTGCGTTGTGATCATTTTCGGACTCGCGAAGAGAAGACACTCACAACGCCGAGCGAACGTCGGGTCAGAACGAACTGATTGATCCCTTCCTAAGCAAAGGATGTCGCTCTGAACTCTGATTTTTAAATAATTCAAAAGAAAACACTTGACCAGCATCAATGTGCTCTGACAAATTACGATGAAGATGAGCCAAAATGCAACGCACGAATATAATAAATGCAGCAAATGCCTCTCTGAAATATCTCGAAATTTCCATCAAGACCGTTCAATATCCGGTTCCTTCGCCATAAATCTTGGGTAGGCGAGTCCCACGAAGTAAATAGGAGAACAATAGAGGCGTTTAGGCCTCCGGCACTGCCCAGCTCGCAGTTCCCTTGATCCTGGACACGGCCTGGGAAGCGTATTTATTGCGCGCAGACTCCAGCGATGTTGGCTCAGCCGGGAATGATTGATTCAATTGCATCATCCGGATAGAATATTTGGTTCTGAACACAGGATGGGGAGTGATTGGCTATTATTCCAGGCATTAAATTGATGCGACACCGAATTGTGCGGGTCCAAGTGCGGCGCTATGTCTGTGTTCCGATGCCGTGCAACTTCTTTGTTTCCATGTCGTTCACTGTTGTGAACACCATGCTGTGCTACTCAGTTGCGGTAAAGGCTGTTGACTAAATTTTATGTTTCCCAAGCGGATCTGCGGTATCATTGAGCGCCATTTTCACTGTGTAAATTACACATGTTTTATTTACCCTATTTAATCAAAGGGCATCAAAATTAAGAGGGAACATTTATACAAAGTTAAAAATTGAAGAATGACGCACATGCCTAAAGTATGGAGACATTGAGAAATAAAAGAGGAAATTAAAAAGTGAAATTCTTGCTACTACAAACTCGCGTTTAAAATAATCTATTACTAGAAATGCTTCTAATTTCGCAGTGAGCGGCTAGGCTTATTACTGAGGAGTGCTTTTTCCCAAACTGCCCCCACACAGAATACTCACATTCCCTCCTCCATCCAGAGTGAAACTAAGAGATATTACGTACCCATGAAACGCTATGGCTCCTCGATGCTCTCCAGACAGGTCTCTTCCACGAACATCCTCGCGAACCGCTCGTTACTAAACACTATTCAAATGCATTACGGATTTTATTTGTATTACTACCCAATTAATTCGGACTGCACATATTGATCCAAGAGTGCTAACAACAAAGTTCAAAAAAGAGTTCGTCAACAAAGGTTGCGCCGTTGGAATACTGAAAGCCAATCATCTTCTCACTTTCCGCAATGAAACTCTGGCACACTTGACCACTGCGTGGTTTCTACTATCAAATGGCAAAAATGGTCCCTCTTTTGTTTTGAACTTGCAAGCTAACAAACATAAACAACGCTCGGTATCTCGGCCACCAGCCCAGGCCAAATACCGGATGACAGCAATCATCGTCCTAATCTCCGAGCAAGTCGCACGCATGCGCAGTGAGGGCCTCGTGCAGCGAACAATATATACTGAACATGGCACCGCAGGCTCAGCACACATGCTGGTAAGATGGCAGAAGTGAGAAAGTCTGCATTGTGTCTGTCGCTACACGACACCTGATGGCTTTCTGAAGGGCTTATGAAGAAGCCTTTTATTGCGTGCACTCGGCAGCAATCATTGCACTAATAGAGCTGCCCGCTGAGTTATGGCCAGTGCATGGTCGTTATGCCCAGTCCGGCTACCGAGCAGCATGATACACCTGCCATTCTAATAAGAACATCGTGTATTTTTAACTGATTTATAACATCGCCAAACTGAGAAAAAGGACGGCATTTTGTCAGGAAGTGACCTCACGTCGTTGATCAAGTTACTCATGTAATTTAAGACACGGTTACGCATTTTAGCTGATTATGCTTTCGTTTTAGTGCAATGAAAATACAATATTCACTGAGATTTATTATTTTCATGATTCTCATGTCGCGAGTAAAATGCTCGCAATCCTTAAAAAAACGTTCCACTCCATTGAACTTCGACAGCGAACTTAGCGATTTTATTGATTTTCTGCTCTGCATCAATAGTTTTTGGAATACGCGACGCCGCGTTCAACTGAAACGAATTATCAAGCTTGAATATAAATTTTACAAGACTGCACTCACTGTCACTTGTCTGTCAATGTTACTCAAACTATGCGTGCGAAAGGTGAGAAATTAAGCTAATGATATCTATGTTCCATTGATAGTTTTACCCAGTTCGCCTTGCTTAGTAACAAGATCGCTACAAACACTGCCAAAGCGCTGCAGAGAAGCCATTTTTCATCAAAACCAGAGCCATAATTTTCAAACAACTTGCGTCGTGGCAGCGTTACAGCAAGCGACGTAAATTTTCCCTCGTCTCAACCACGCTGCTTACTTTTTTTGGCCACATCCTCTAGTTTGGGCTTTCAATGGTAAAAATTAAGGGTTATTGCCTGAAAATACAGTTCGGGACCGAGTTAAGCCAACTAGAAAGAATTTACTCTGCCAGCTGCACCGCTACGACGCTGGAAATTGTTTGAATATTCAGGTCAAAAGCTGTGTCTTTGTAGCCACACCGCGACGCGGCATGACGTGCATACGTTGCTGTGCTGCCACGCCTTGGGAGAAATTCAAGGACTGTCGTCCATCTCAGGAGCTGCAAATGGGGACTCGACCGCTACATTTGAGAAAATGTTCTTATTTGAGTTGATCAAGCAGTCTACGCCTGCATGAATTACACCTTACAATCATCTTAAATCAACTCATGTGCAGGTTTTTTCAGTGTTCACAGAACGAATCCGTTGTTGGCGACAAAAACAGTGCACGCAGAATAGAAACCAAAGAAAACTAATAGAAATTCACTGTGCACTGTACACAAACCTTCACTGTACACTATACATATAAATGTAAGTATTGCGTATGATGAAATTACTGATACAAATGTCTCACCATAAGCGTTTATAATGGCTCGCCCTCAAGTACCAAATGTTGAGGAACGGTCACGAGACAATGAGGTTGGTCAAGTGCTCCTTTTATCGGGAAATTCTGCCGGAATGTGGCCTGGCGTCGGTGGTGAGGTCGTACGTGCGTGCGTAGTATAATCAATGCAACACGAACACGACCACCGGCCAGACCGATTGTGCGCCTGCAGTCATACATCCGAATCGATGGATTCCGAATTAGCAGTATAATAGAGGCTTTATTGTCGCTGCAGGCCCAAAAGGAAAGTCCATGAAAGAGGCAGTGCACGAAGCGAGGCCAAAACGCGAACGTAGAGACAACTACGAACAAAGGATAAACTGTTACACTAGATAAACTGTAAAACGCATCTAGTGTGCCTTGTATTGAGGACAGTTCGGTGCCTCGTTTACTATATGGTTCAGTTTTATTTCTATCATCTGGAGCTGCAAGCAAGCTAGTCCTTTCCCAAAAACTAATAGAACTAAAAGGTAACACAACTCCCGAATTTCGGTGCTCACTTTGACGAAGTCTAAGTGTCCATTTGAAACGCATTCATTTTCAGTTTGTTCCAAAATTTAGCGTTATTACCGTACCTAGCCAGCGGTGGCGCAGTGCACAGCAGTTTCTGCAAGTTCACTCATCCGAAAGGCATTCTAGCAAATATTTTTCATATCCAATCCTTCTCTCCGAGGGGAATAAAGAAAACTATGTCATCACCGAATTGCTCGCTTCGCGTTAGTAGTGATATTGCTATCATTAACCGCAAAATAATTTCTTCCAATGGAGAAAGTCCTGCTTTGTTGGACCGAGGTGCATGACATCGTCTCAAGAATATCACCAGCAGAATTATGATGGCGCTCTGGTGAGAGCACTTGTCTCAGTGTTACGCACACTAGATACTCCGCGTTGCTCTCAACTGTGTCCTCAATTGATCAGCCATGAGTGCGGTGCAGCTGGCGTGGGTGTTGTTTTAGTGGCTCCTCCGTCTGGCTTTCGGCTATGGCAAGGAAGATTAGGAAAATGTCTATTTTGACATTTAAAACGAGTGTCCCTTTTGGGATTTTTGGGTGAACGTTGGTATTTAAAAAACCAACAAAATGAAATTCAGTGAGGTCATTTGAAAATGATTGAATTGTGAGAGTCCTTTCACATTAGAGGTTGAATTTCTTTTCGCAAAACATTGGCCCATAAGACATATTACTGAATACACTCTGAAGCTCCTTCTAGGAAAAATAATTGGAAATTTACTTCGAATGAAATTAAGCGAAATCAATTTAATAAAAATAGTTATTTAAGGAAATGAAAAACCAAATTTCCTGTACTAAGTACAATACATAGAAGGCTCGTTATCGTACAGTTTCTACCAGGATACCTACCGTCTGAAATAGCCGTATCTAAAAACTTGGAGTTAAAGAGATAGCTATTTGAAACAATTTGCGTACAAATTGAGTGCGCGCGAATGGCTTAAACCGCACATTTTCGAACACAGCAATCTAAGGGTTACTCTAAATAACAAGAGCTCATTTCATCTCGTGAAACTCATCAGTTTAGACGCATGTTTGAGCACGCGTGAGTAGAAAACTCATCTCTCAGCGTCATGAGCATCTCGGTAACTGACAGCTCGACAGCTTGGTGTGAAATTAACTGGAAGTGAATTTTTAAAAATGCATAAAATATAGAAAAGTTTTAGTTTTCAACAGAAAACACTTAGAACTACAAGAAATTAGAATGTAAACTAGAAACCATTTAATGTTAAAGAAACTTCGAGAAGCTTCATTGTTTTAAATTTAGAGTTGTTCTTATGATTTATCATGTATTTCTCTGTGTTCAGCAAAGACTTCCTAGGATCGATCGTTTGGCGAAGAGAAAGTTACAGTCTGATGTGACACGGAAGAAAAATAACTAATCACCTGGGCTTGGAGTTGATGGAAACCGCTCGCATCTAATGGGTGATGGACGACCTCACTCTCACGCTGGTGCCGCCTGACAAACTGGCAATACCTGAAACTGGGCAAAGCCTCGTTTGTGCCGGGTCTTCCAGGTGGATTCGTACAAATTTAGGAACGGTGATAGTTCTGAACCCTCTAGATTGTAGGAGTTGGCACCACTAAAGTGCAACAGTTATGCTTAGTTACCTATGAAGCAGGCAATTTACGTCTACAGTTTTCTGCGTAAACGTTTCACAGCGGCGTAGTTTAAACGTTCACCTATCTGTGAACTTTATCGAGCGGGTCGAAGCCCAGTCTTAAAAGTAAAATATATCTAGTTTCCGAGGCAGGTCGTATACGAAGTTTGTTTGAGTTTTGATGAATTCGGCCAAGATTGTAGAGAGAAAGATAAAACTGCCAAGAAAAGATAAAACTCGTAAACTTCGTTTCCTAGCTGGCATCGAAAGAAGCGTCAAGACTCATCCAACTATGTGAAAATCGACAATGGCTTAGAAGAGGCTCGTCAGTATCACAATTCACTCGTCAAAATGAAAAATCATTCGGAGAGGTACAAAAAAGTTTTTAACTGATTGAAAACTAACCGATCAACCATCAAGTTCTCTTATGATAAGATTTTTACAGTTGACACGGCTTGTAATAGACGCAACGATCGCTGGATTGCCTCTTCGGGCACTGCCATTCAACTCACGGTGAGCACGACGAAACCAGCGAGCGTCATGTCACTCTGCAGAGAGAGAGGGTGACGTCTTCACCCACTTCTTTGCCGATAACGAAAACGCGAAAATCGAATTCTCCTAAAACGTCGTGTGAACAAAAAATTATTCCATGGATGAATTCCAAAGCTTCAAATAAGAAGTTCATGTTTCAAAACTACTCGGCTCCCGCCGACACGGCGAGCAAAACCATTGATTTGCTCAAAAAAATCGTGTGCGATTCTGAGGGTAAAATTTGGCCATCCAAATCACTTGACCTGAAATCGTTGGATTTTGTTATTGGATGAAAAGTGAGGTCAAAGCTTACACAATTCCCTTGTAGCAGCGTCCCAACCCTTATGAAAGCTTAAAAAGGCCGTGGAGTTTTTGGAATCCGCAGAAGATATCCGCGCCGGGTCCACCTTTTGGAAGCATGTAGAAGTCGTCATCAGGACTAAAGGTGGCCCTTTCAAATAAAACTTTGGTTCGCATGTCAAAAACAAAGTGTCCAAACAAAGTGATAAAATTTCAGAGTATTGTGTTAGTTTTCCATTGAGTTATTAAGATTTGGGCATAAAAACGGACATTGTACGGATTTATCTGAAAAATCTTCTATGCAAGACTTCGTCTGCTCCGTGGTCTGCCCGCAAGACTTGGACAACCTGTATGACGCAGACCTCACGTTTTCAACCAGATCCTAAATTTTTTTCACTGCGATTATTTTGGTCGGCTTCTTAGAACTATGATTGAAATAGGCTAGTCTTTTTTTGGAATATCTGAATGACTGAACGTCTTTCTAGAACTTTTATTGGGATGTCGGCCTTCCTGGAACTGTCACTGGAATGTGGGTATTTTGAGTGCTGTTGCAAAATGAAATACATCTCACGTTTAGGTTGCAATTTTGTGAGATTTTTCATACGTGGAAACCTATTTTAAACTTACTGTTAGTAAGCTGAATTGTATTGTTGAAGCAGAAAATGCTCCGATGGTGAGGTTCCTGATGCAGACAAGAGATACAAGTAAACTCATATGTAGCACAGTGACTCATAGTCAACTGAATCTGGCGCATGACCTGAATTATTCTGCTTGAAATTGCTGCAGAGTATTCCAATCACTCTCAGAGCTCATTTCACGGGAGAACATTTTGAGCATTGGAGTACAAATGCAGAATCATACTGGCATGGAGTTTTATGGCAGCGAGGACGGTACAGAAATAAAATTTCCTTCATGTCGTCTCACCTGTGTGGCAAATTGTTCATTGAATAATAGATATCATAAGTGTTGTTCACGGTTTTAAGACATAGTGACAGTTAAATTAATTTAACGTTTTACTGCGGAGATAGTAAAGTACTAGGTTGCTAAAGGATATTTACTAAAGGAAAAGTGAAGGAACAAAAAATGCCAATGTTGGAATTAGTGTTCATATACAAGCACGGTTGCCATATAGCTACATGAATTTTAGGCCAAATTTTATCAGGAAAAAGGCCAAAGAAGGCCAAATTTATTAATAGGTAAACTAAAATAGTAGGTAGATACCCTAAAAGAATCATAATTCTAGCCGCCATTAAAAATTTTGAATACAAACGAAAAATAGACGTAACTTCAAGGAATAACAAATTCTTTTGACTCTTCATCCTCTGCAAAAGTTTGAGAAGTGGAAGCAGCGCTAGAGAGGTCCTCGCTTTCCGTTTGATACAAGATGCTCGATTTGAAATTAGTTAGCATTCTTAAGGCCACTTTGAAGTCCTTACAACATAGAGAACTATTGTTGAGATGTGGACTATCCCATCTAGCATTCTAGTTTGTGATCTACAGTATTCCTACCGGCTGGCCATTTTTGAGATCCTCTCCGTGGCACAGCGGTTAAGGGATCGGACTTGTATGCTGGAAGTCGCGGGTTCGTTCCCAGCGCTGGCGCGGAGATTTTCCCCGTTGGGTATAAGGGAAAGCTCAAGCACAATACCCCACTCAACCCAGGTGTCGGAAATGGGTACCGGCATTACGGGGGAACCGTCATGGTGTCCTATATATAGGCTTAGTTATAAGACATTTGAAAAACCAATGCTAAGATCATATGTATCAGGCTTGATTGGAAATAAAGCATCCCAAAGATGCCGATGTTAACCTTTAACCTTTAACCTAACTTGGAATCTTCGAAGGAACCTCTAAATTACACGGACAAATAGGATAATTTCTTAACTATAAGACGTAAAATCTCGAAATTAGCACCAAATTAATGCTCGTGACAAGTAAAACATTTTTATGTAAGTTAAAAATTTCTTTACGCCCCTCTGGGGGGCAGGGAGCGAGGTTCCCTCGGCCCCTCAATAGTCGGCCGATTTTCTCGAAAAGACTCATTTTGGGCTGATTCTGATTTCTAAGCTATTGCACCTAAAAACTTCACATTGGTTTCAGTTTAAACATCAATTTACTCTCCAGGCCTAAATGTATAACACTCTCAAATGCTTCGTGGGAGGCAGGGAACGAGATTCTCCTACCCCCCATCAGCCGCTGCTGGCGAATGCCGCGGAGACCACAATAATGAAGCTCTGTCTGTAAGGGAAGACGAACTGACCCGTCCAGCGGTCATTTTGTGACACGTACGTGTTCGAGCACACCAGCGAACACAAAAATGGATGCATTAATTGGTATAACGACGGGCTATGATTATAAACACAGGATATAAATTCAAATCATTCTTCATTTATGTGAGAGAATGAACGAAAAATAGATAGTA
Source organism: Morinoia aosen (assembly GCA_030386875.1). NCBI lineage: Eukaryota > Metazoa > Arthropoda > Malacostraca > Amphipoda > Talitridae > Morinoia > Morinoia aosen. The sequence continues at coordinate 72,886,279 of CM059567.1, read as the reverse complement.
TCAATATTATCGGTAAAATTGAAGGCAACTGAAAATATGCAAGAATTAGCAAATAATGATGTTTGGGGTGAAATCAGAACAAAATATATATATATACCTAGTATATATTTATGAGGTTAAAAATTTGATGTATAAAGTTTTCAATAGTTTTATTAGGTTTTCTTAAAGCGTTATTGCAAAAATATAAAGTCAGTATAGAGTTTTTAGTTGGAAAAGATCCCTCCCAGAGAGGGGAGGGGTCTCTCCCACTCCTCTCAGGCAGGAAGGAAATCAGTGAGTGTTTTAAAAGGCTAGAAATAAACGTTAGGTTTAATTTGAAACTAAATTTACCTTTTTAGATGAATAAAAGAGAAGTTAGATAAGTTTAGAAATTAGAATAGGCACAAAATGAGGTTTATCGAGAATATTTCCCGGCCATTAAGGGGATACGGGAACCTCGTTCCCTGCCCCTCCAGGAAGCGTATGAGAGTTTTATTATACATTCCAACGTGGAAAATGATTTGATGTTCAAACTGAAACCAATTTGATGTTTGTAGGTGCAGTAGTTTAGAAATTAGAATCAGCCCAAAATGAGGCTTATCGAGAAAATCGGTTGACTATTGAGGGGGCCACGGGAACATTCGCTCCCTGCCCCCCACTTGGGCGTGAGAAATTTATCACGTACTTAAAAATGTACGTCACAAGCATTAATTTGGTACTAATTTAAAGATTGCACGTCTTGCAGTTTAGAAATTACCCTATTTGTCTGAATAATTCAGAGGTTCCCTCGAAGGTTCCCAGTTAGGTGCATATAAATGGCTAGCTGGTTCTATTCCTGGAGTTTGTTTTGACCGCTGTCACTAAAAAGAACGTTCTTTCAACAATAGCATTGCTGGCGGGAGTCATTAAGCAATGAGCGCAGAACCCGAGAGTTCTTTAAGTTTTAGTGACTGTGTATTCCAAGTCAAAACTGCATAGTGTCTTTAGGAATCACGCCACCTTCAAAAATGCCCTCCTGCTTCAAGTCTATGATACTATTTTTTCGGTATTGCTGCTCACTAATGTTGATAAAATACTGAGCTAAGTGCAGCCTAGGCAAATCTGCAAACTCTCCTTTGATTACTTGATTTAATATTCGTAAGGGATTTAATAATATTCAGCAGGATCTAGTTGATCCTGTTGCTCTGCATTCAACTTGTACTTAGAGTCTATCTTGAACCTGCCACGTTTCAGTTTTCCGCCTTGTGCTCTACAAGAACCGAAAAATGTCTCAAAAGCCAGAAAAATGCCATATTTAAGAAAATGGCCATATTTAAGAACAAGACCAAACTTATAATCTCAAACCAAACGCTTGCAAGAAAAGCCAAATTTGTGATGTTTTGCCTTAAAAAGGCCAAAATGGCGACTCTGTCATCTCGTGATTGCCTGAAACTGAAACAACGACAATTTTTGCAGCGGAGCTTCACGAAATTTTATGCAGGAGAACATATAACAGTTCGACAAAACACTACAGGCTCTGAGGCACAAATCTGGGGCAGATTAGAAGCGTGACTCAGCTGGTGCTCTCCCGTACAGCACGGCAAAATTTTCAGATATTCTACAGCGTTGTGGATGCACAGCCAGCGGCAAAAAAGTACTTCTGTCAAATTAGCTACTCTATGTGTTGTTTTTTTTTCTCAAATTCTTCATGTTTTAAGTTTTCCAAATTTTATGCAAAAAAGCTCAAATTTCTGATCTCAAATTTTATTTTTATGTATAAAACTGGAACATTTTCACCGTAAAAACTGCACACATGATAGCCAAGTCGACCGAAGATATTTTACTCTCTGATGTACCGTAACGAACGATATAAATTGCTTCAAAATCCGATCCCCGATGTTAGAGTCACATTTGCTTAAATAAACGAAAATATCGCTCCCTATTCCGTATCAATCAGGCGAGTAATTCAATTTGGATAATGCCCGTGTACTCTAGCACGCGCGAGAACAAGTTCCATGATGTCCTTTGTAAGCGAAAAAGTAAAAACCAGGTTGCCTCGTCACTGACGGATGCCCTTTGTATCGGACGCAAGCCGAGGCAGGCCGCAGACACACAGGCTGACGGGGCGCGTGTTGACTACTTTTTTACGCCTCTAGTAACCGATGCACAATGCGCCTCCTGCCTGGAGCTCAAGCAAAATAATTTACCTGGCCCAGGAAGTCACGCAGAATTTCCCCGGAAATATCCGTTTTTAATATATTAGCCAAAAACTCATAGCCGTCTTCAAAGCGTCGGTATTTTCAGGATATTTGTGGCAGGAAATGAGGGAGGATGGATTTACTTGGGTATGAAAGATGAAGGGCTGCTGCTGTTTACGCAGACACGCTGCGCAATATTTGTGTTTACAAATTTTCCTGAGGGAATATTTGAACACATTTCAAGCCGGGAACTTCTTAGCAGAAGTTAAGGAAAGATTGGCTGAGTTTAACTGCAAATAATTTGCGCATCAGGAGAGCCAATGCAACTTCGCTTCAAAGGAAACTAACGCATCCAAAGAGACTCAAGCCCACAAACTTTTCGTAAAAACATTGTCGGTTCAGCAGCCCTCGCTTCAGCAAGAATTATCTGCTAGTCTCTTTTATTGAGCTAATTTGGAAACTAATACTGAGAGTTCAGATTTGGGAATTCGTGTTTTACCTGCAATCAGAATTGACAACCCAATTTAAAGGAGCAGTTTCTGGTCGAATAGCTTTTTTGTGTGGGCCGTACGTTGAATGGACGCGGGGAGATTGACCCTTTTGTGTTGGCTGGGCTTCACAAACCTTGAGCAAGTAAATGGAAGTAGTTTTGCGTACAAAGCTGCCCTGAAATTTCCATTCCGAGATATTAATTACGCCATAGACCCGCGTGTACAGCGGGACAAATTTCGTTCATAGAGAATTTCCTCTCGTAAATTAAACGAACTCGGAAAAACGAACTCACAATGCAGTGGGGCACTTGGAATTGGCACGCTTTTACTGCATACAACTCATAAATTGAGTTAGTTTTCAAAATTCGAACGCAAGGGATGAGGTTTGACAATCACAAAACTCTGGTCCTTGTATTTTATTTCCAGAGTACACATCCGGCGGTGGACATCGTTACTCATAGGATTCACAGAATTTACAGGATTAGCAGTGTACACATGCTGTGGCGCAGATCTATATTTGCAGGATTTTCATGATTAGCAATGTACACACACTGCCGTACTAATCATTGCTCGCAGGATTTGCAGTTAACATCCTGCGGTGCACATGTTTGTATCCAGGGTTTGTAGAACTTTATCTGTTTAATTCCAGTGTCCCAACTCAAAGTAGATGTTTGTATGATAGATACTGAACCAAAAATTACAATACAATAGCACAAATAGCTTAACAGTTTAATGAATTTTGGTTTTATTAACAATGCTTCAAACTGATAATGCTTAGAAAATTATAATATATCAATTATAAATGTCCAAGCAAACATTTGCAAAAGGAAAATTGAGAATCGTTTACCATAACCTGAGTCAAATACACATTTTTATTATTCATAAGCATCACAGCGTGCAAGAGAAGTTATGCATGCCTCCCTGGCCTTTGGTTCAGGTTCTCGGAAGTGAAATTCAGAGTTATTTCTTCAAGAATATCAAACTCTCGAACGTAAAATGAGTATCAGTATATTATATAGTCTTTCAAAAAAATTAGGATATTCATTTTCAGATAATCAGAGAGCTCTCACATCATACTTCCTTCTTACAATAAACCAAGCACGTATATAATGTAGACTTTGTGAGGTAAATGTTCCAAGTCCCGGTAGAATGCATCAATTTTTCGGCCAAATGTTGGTTCAATTAATTTTAATGCACATTTTTAAAAAGTCCGTCACGTTTATTTTACGAGAGGGAAGGATGACGACGTTCGTCTTCTTGAAATAAAAGTTACGATGAGTAACGACGTCCCCAGCTCCATCTCTGGAAAAATGCAGAGTGTGACTGCGCACGATAGCCGTCCAACTTGTTCACGTCGTGATGCCTTACTGCAAGGAGCAAGTCCAACGCGCGCAGGAAACAGAAGCACTGAAACACACGTTCGAAACACAAAGAAACTTGAGTTGCTGATTGGGATAAGAAATAATAGTTGTTGTAAGAAGGAGTTATCTTCACTACCCTCATATGCGGAGACTATCGCTGTTTTCTGTTAATAATAATGGTCAGGATAAGTGTATTGTAGTAGATCATGTAGTCTTTCATGATGAGGGCCTCATTGATGCTGGGTACTGACTGAGTACCTCACTGGCTAGAATGCACCTCAAAATTTTCAAATTCAATTCTTAACTTAGTCTTTGCACCTCAAAATTCGTAACTTATTCTTTGCGCCTCAAAATTCTTAACGTACTGCAGCAAGGCAGTGGAATCAAGTCGCACAGCGACAGCAATATCCAGAGTATCTGAAACGTTTCTTCTTTTACAAGTATTGAGCTCTCTTGGAATAGCTAATTTCCTCTACAAAGGAGAAAAGTAACGTTATATTGCTGCCGATAGCACATTGTTTTTTGTGAGGAGCATGTGTTTGAGCGAACCTGAGTGTCTGTTAATACAACCCCCGCGCTAACTCTGGCATGGCTCCAAGAAATTTACGCCAAGAACTATTCGTGACTTCGAAAATAAGTGAGAATCCTCCCATGGAAACACTGGAGAGATGTTCTATGCCTGACATTAATGAAATCATTAATTTTAAAGTGATGTAGAAGCGATACCTGCTTTCTTTTCATAGAGTCGGGTTATGAGTATAACCTTATTTCAAAAATTAATTTATTATTTCTCGACTTGATTTCCCAATCCCACTCGTAAATCTAAACTTTCATGCTCATCCTTTCAAGTTAAGCAGGTAAAACTTGCGGACATTTTCACCACAATCCTTGCACATTAGCGTGGATTTATGCTGAAGTATGGAAATATCAGGGAAGTCATTGGAGGTTAACTTGGACTTATTTTGAAATATGACGTTTTCGCAGTAATGCTCGCACGCCAAGTTAGTGATTGCGTGTGAACAATTTTCCGTCGAGTCCTCAAAAAATAACTTTTTTCAATGCAAAATGTGACAACACGCAAATAAGCTAACCGTATAGGAAAACTTTCACAAGTCATTTATACATGAGCTGTGAGTAAATGTGCCGAGTGATTTAACCAGAATTTTGCATTTCTCTACAAAAATGAGTACAGGACATGTTACGCTGCGGCAGTTTGAGAACAACAAATACCCGACAGCAATTTAATGACAATACACTACTGAAATTACAATGAAAATTTTACAGTTGATAGTCGTGTTTTACAGATTATTACATTTGTCAGTTTCAAGAATCATTCTGGTTTACACCAGAATGAGAGTAACCCACCGAAGAACGATCATCAGATTTCATTGAAGATGTTTTGAAAGAGCTGGGGCAATCTCAGCAATTGCCAACTGTAATGTACATTTGATTCCAAAATCTGCAGCCACTTGGAAAAATTAATCGTTCATTCATACATGAATGTATATAGTAAAATATTATTCATATCTAATAATTCATAGTTAAAAGGCTGTCGCTGCGATGACAAATTTACTGCTCAACTTTGTTGCTGCTCATCATATGGGCCTAAAGCACTTCTGAATATTAATCATGTAGTCAAATTTTGAAATTTTGTTATACCAATAAAAGATTTGTGAGTCTGTTCTTTTGTGTAAAAATGATTTTTAAAAATTGAAATACTACTCGTACGCCTCAGGGTATGTGAGAGAGCCATTATCTTTTCGAAATTATTTTATCTTTTCGAAGCTTCGAGTATTGTGCGCTCTCAATAAATTTAAAACTCTTGACCTAATTTGAAAAAATACAGAATTTTTTATTGGCTCTAAACACGTTCAGACAATCGAAAGGAAAAAAATGTTTCTAAAAATCGTGGAACTAAGTTTTTCTTTACTTTCTGATTCACTACTGAATAGCTCATACTATTTCCATTTAAAGTGTCAGTGACGTTCCAAATGCGAGAAATAAGGAATTCAAAGATACTAAATTCATTTATTTCTTGTTTAGCAAAATTCACTTGGGTATTTTATTAGAAATTTGTCATGCTTCCACAGGACTGTCTCTGTATTATAAACGAAAAAATCAATTCAAAAATAATTCCGTCCTGCCGAACTTACAGGTGTTTTGAAAGTTAAATATTTATCAACAAATTCAACATAAGTTAACCAGCTAAACGAAATGCTCACTGAGAAACATAAAGTCCCAAAGGAATAATACTAGACCCGCAAACGAACTATTGAGCATCAAAATAAGGTACAACTGAGGGTTCGGTGTCAAGACCTCACTCGGACACGAAGAGGAAAATTGAAGTCGTAACTACCAAAAGCACCGAATGAAAGCCATAGGAGTTAAATGCCGTGAACTGTATACACCGTCTAAGAAACGAATGTTTGTTTCGCACGTAGTATAACTTTGATGACAGCATCTACGACCAAATCAGGCCTGGCACTGACGGTACGTAGCTGTGTGACAACTCAATAAAGAAGCACAATGTGTCTCTCATCGCCCTTTTGTAGGCCGGCGTGCAGCTGCTGCAATGCTCGTGGGAGAGTTCGCAGTCTGCACGACCTTTTGTTGTTAGAAGGGTCTCAGACAGCTTCCTGCGGCCCCGTGTATACACATGCAGCCACCTGTGCTCGGTGCTGCTGCTGAGGAAGTGAAGTACATGTATTGTAGCACTTCAATACAGAATCAATCGGAATTTAATACATTGGGAACCGAATGAAAGATGGAAGTGAGAGGGGAAAGGAGAGTACTGAGACAGAGGATAAAGAGATGGGAACTCAGTGAGACTTGTCTCTATGCCGAGTGTGCGAAGAGGCTAGCGATGAGAGCAAGAGTTGTAGAGATGTAGTGCAGAATTTCAAAAAAATTTCAATATTGAGTTGAGAAACATTTGTATTGTTTATGCGTCACCAACAGAATTACAGCTGAGTAGACGTTCTTCATCTGCGAGATGATTCTGCGATAGCAGGTCGTAGCGAATGGCCTGCAGCTGCAGTGTGCCTATAGGACGCATGAGCAGAACTGAATTGAACTCCTGGCAATAGTTTCACAATTTCCGGAATATATTCGCTCGATCGTCGCCCGATTGCATCAAGACAAAATTAAAAGCTCACAACAACCGGCGCAAAAGATGCTAACTTCCAAATTTGCAGCAGTTTTTATTCACATAAAATCCTTTCGTTCAAAACCGAATTTGTATTCAAGACTTGAAAACGCTCTACCTCTTTACCTCAAACATCTGAAAAACGTTAATATAATGAATGTTTGTTAATTTATAGTTAATTGAACTTTCCAAGTCTAATTTATTTAGGGCAATCTATTTTTGAATGGACTCCCTGATATAAGTTTTGCGATTAAAGAGTTCTTCAAATTTGGTGTTTCAAACCTAAAGCCAAAGAAATTTTGGAAAGCTGCAAAATCTTCGTATGAGATAAATGTGAGTTTTGTGCCTAAGAATGTAAGAAAGAAATTGATGCTGGAAAATGCCGCAGATGCTCGTGCATGAATAAACGAGAACATCATTGCATGTACAGAGATAAAAAAAATGCTCGTGAAACCGCTACGAAAAAGCCCCGCCTTCCTATTGCATTGCATCATTGCAATGTTAAATTTGCCATGGAAATTCATAACTTCTTTACATATACCAGATCTATACTGCAATAAAAGGAACGCTTCATCCGGCTTTCAAATCGTGATGTGATTTACAGTCTATTTCGAGAATATTGACTTCGTTTTGACTGTAAAGTGCCTTGTAATTCTTTTACGCAGAGCTCGTGCCCACTTTAGAGACCGCATAAATTTACTGGTACTACTGCTGCAAAATGGCGTCAATTTGGACATAACTGCACCTCACATTCCACAGCAGAAAGTTAACGTTATGCCCGTGTTACTGTGGTGAGAAATGAGGCGTTAACGTTCTGCATGCTATTTTAGATACTTTATCTGTTGTAGATAATGCGTGCGATCAGAATGTGAACTATTTTGGGTAAAATCAGTCAACCATAAAATCTCCGTTCTTGTTGATGACTTCCTCCCATCGTTCAGTAAGTTTCTTGGCACCTTGGCGATGAAAATCTTCCTGTTTTGAAGTGAATTCGCCCGACCATGAGCTCAATTGCTCATCATTAATGAACGATGGACCGCTCAATGCATTCGAAAGTGGTTGAGAAAGATGAAATTGTGATTGTGTCACGTCTGGACGAGTTACCATCTTGATGAATACCAAAACGACAAATATGTCGGAAATGATATTTAACAATTTAACATAGAGGTCTTAAAGCCGAATAAAAAATTCAATTTAATATCAAATTGGGTGACATTTGAAGTAATTAAAAAACAAAGTCAAATGTTTTCGGTTTACCCAAAGATTTTTTCAATTTGAGAAGAAACGTTCATGACTTACTCCACAACCCTGTGTTCAGAGCTGCTTCTCTGACGACATGGGGCAAATTCGTACTGAATTTTACTGGAATGGATTAACAAGAAATGTACATAGAGACTCCACTGAAATTTTTCACAGTTTGACCTTATGAGAACGAAAAATATACAGTAAAAATACAGAAATATACAGAAAAATATACAAAATATACAGTAGCATATTTTGAGAATATGTAACATTTTTGACGGAGCAGCTCTTAAATCTTTCCGGTCTTCTAGAAGAGATCAAATTTAAGTAAGATTCTTCTGCAGAGTACTCGCCAGATGAAAATAGGATGATCTTCTATTTCATTTTAAAAATAAAATTTGCTCAATAATTACTTCTTTTTTTGACTAAATTAACTAAAAAAATTCCATTTTCAGTATTGCAGTTTGTTTGGCATGATGAACTTCGAATAACACCGAAGTTTTATTCGTGTGTAAAAAATCCCGTAGTGATAAAAATTTTCCTTAAGTGTTTTTTTGCAGAATTTTTGTGTTTTCGTTGATTAATCGGCTTTACTAGAATTAGCTTTTCTAAATTTCGGAAGCCCACAGTTTCAAATGCTAAATTTTCCTCGTGTTTTTCAAAGCCGTATAAACTATTTTTAACAATTCAGACAATTTTTTCCTATAGCACTAAATCTTTAGAATCTTTACTCAGAACTATTACATTGGGCATGTTGATATAGAAATGCTTTTCAGTTTTAATGTGTCTTATGGAAACTTCATCCTAAATTTACAATTTCATAAATTCGAGAACACTTTGCTTAAGCGAACACTATACTGATCGAGAAGTTTTTTCGACATGAGAAAATGAAAAAACAATGGCATTAATTTAGTTCACCATATTAAGTAATGATGCGAGCGAGTGCTGCATTGTCCAAAATGGATCTAAGTTTAGTTTTACTTCAGATTAAAAGGCCTATCATTTTTAATCATCCTATAAAAATGAAACAGCTTTTTATTAACAGATCCTTTCATCAATACCTAAATGAGAAAGGATATTCTATTTCGAGTCATCTGATACCGCTCTTCATATATGGCTAAAAACAAAAATCCTCATATTCAAATGAGGCAGTAGAAGACACTCTAACTGACCCAAGCCGAACGTCTATATTCCGGTCTACGGGGTCTACACAAGCATCAAATCCTAAGCCACGACCCGATAGACGCCGAAGCAAAAAAACTACTCCTCAAAGAAGATCCCAGATATCGACGCGACGCCAAGAGAAATTCTTTCCGTAATAATCTTCTTCAGTCGTTGTTTGATTCTATTTCTTATGGAGAATAAATACAATTTAATTAATAACTCGGTTGGCAATAATGAATGTTTTATAGTGAGAATAGGAATTTCCATATTATCATCAAACGGCGTTGCTTGCTCGAGAGGTTCGATCACAACCGAATCAAAAAACAGTTCGAGAACGCGCTTCTCTCAGACTGCATCACTCGAGCATCGCTATTATGACCATGATTGGCGTATGTCGTAATTTCTTGCCTGCCATTTGGGCACGGCGAGGAAATTTCTTGATAAACTCCCTTTGTTATCATTAAAAAATTTCGAAATCAAAGTGACGTGTTGACAAGCTTACAGTTCCCATTCCAATAGCAAACCAGGAACCTACATCCAAAGCTAAGTTCCATTATTTACCTGTGTTCCCATGAGCACTATTTATGTCTCTGTTTCAACGTAAGATTACGCATGGGAATATCTCACATGACACGCAGGATTATTTTTGGCGTGTTGGAATAATCTTTGACGCAGTAAGTTCTTTCTATGTGGTAAACATATCTTTGATGTGCTCGATATTTCTGGAATGCTTTCCTTTTAGCGGCAAATGCTCAATGTGATTCAGGTCGTCTTCCTGCCCTGCCAAGGATGGAAATGCAAGTTGTTGCTTACGTTATTGAAGTTTATAATATTAGAATCTTATATGAAACGATACCTAGTGATTTGAAGCCCTGAAACCTTGCACAATATGATCTACTTATTCAACTTGTGAAATATTGGAGTGACAAGAAAAAGGTCACAATGGTGAAGATAAAAAACGATGATACAAGGTTACGAACAGAGCGTACCGCCTTGTACACAATTCTGAAACAATATCTCAAAAAAAAATTTTCGTTGATCCCGCTTCATTGGGAAGAAAATAATTCGTAAAAATGGCTGTCGTAAGTAATGATTATGATGACAAACAGCATAATAGTATCATTATAACTGATGCCTCTGCTATGGGATTGAAAAACAACTTAAACAAGATCTATTAACACATCCAAGATTGTTTTTAAATGATCCGTAATAGTTTTTCTCACAGATGTTACATATCATCTTGTTCCAAGCCTTAATTACTGGACTGTAAAAGGTTATATTTTATAATAGTGGGGTATTTAGATCTATTTAGGAAACTGGTAAAATGATATTATGGCCAGTTCGAAAAACTACTAATAGTTTCAGATCTTCATCGCCCTCATCATTCAAAGTTTTGGAGACAAAATTACTCACGGAAAACTGATACAGATCTGAGAGCTTAAGTATTTCTAAGCTTTTGAATGATTCATTTGTTTGAGCAATGTGTTCCATGTTTTTTATTGCTCTAATGACACTCTTTTGTAGAGATAATGCATTGCTTTCATTTTTGTCATCCCATGACATGATTCAAGATTGGATAAATGGATTAAGTAATACATTTTTTACTCTATTGAGAGTTCCAATTGATTTAGAGGTTTTCGAACTAACAACGATATAGGATTTCTGAAATTTAAATTCTTTTCAAACATTCCAGAGGAATTTTGATGAATTAGTTTCCTCAATCTCGCCATCACCAATTTTGATGAGCTTAAGTGATACGTTTCGCTTGAAGAAGAATAAAATATATTCAGTTTCAGCCTCATTGATGCAAATTTTATTTGCTTTGATCCACATCCAAACACTCTCTAATTCACCATTTATTCTTTCTGCCAAAGAATCATAGTTTTCACAGTGAATGGTTGAGGAGAGAGTATTATCACGAGCAATACGAAGAAATATAAAGAATGAACTACATTCAACAATATTGTTCATGAATATCAGAAACAAAAGTGCCCCCAAAACCGATCCTTGTAGAACACCATGGCTGATATCAAGAAGTTCCGAGTGTGAGTTACTAATCACAATATATTTTTCACGATTCGTCAGGTATGATTCAAACCTTCTAAAAGTAACTTCTGAAACGCTGTAATATTAAAGTTTCCTTAGTAATATAGAAATCAACACAGTCAACGATTTGCTGAATTCAAGAAAAACCGAGAAAACCACATTCCCATCGTCGATATTGCAGTAAAGATATATAACATTTCTCAGAATGGCTTGCGTTGTCGATTTTTTAGATCGGAAGCCGTTCTGTCCCTCACAGAGAAGAGATTTTCGTTCAAAGTTGCGTACACCTTACGAACAATTTTTCCGATTACTTTGCTAAAAACTGACAAGTCAGAAACTGTTCTGAGTATGTTAACATTGGTTCATCATAAATTATGAAGAAGGAGTTACTCGAGCAATTTCAGAAAGGTTGTGTAAAATGCCGGAAAATAGCGTATGATTAATTAAATCTGAGACCATATCGGATATTTCAAATCAGTTATGTATTTAAACTCTTTTACTGAGATTAATTTTATCCTCATGATTCATTTTTTAAGTTTTTTATTCATTCAAAATATCAAAGACATAAGTTTGTAAAAATTAATTACTTTATTTACCTACATTAATCGAGAAGTTGTTGAAGAGGTTCGCATATTGGCTTCTTCTTCTTCGTTATAAGTTATTTTTCTAGAACGATAGATTTAGTTTTCCTAATCGCGTTATTTTGGGGCTTACCGACAGAATTGAGGAGACACCAGGACTTTTACTGACATTTTTATTTTGGAAAATTATAGTGCGGAATCATTAATCCTTCACTATCTCATTTAATTTGTAATTTAATTTTAAAAACTATTATACATTACTTTAGACATTTCACCTTTGGAAAATAAAGTGAAGATATTTCGACGTTTTTTAATGTCACAAGCAATTTCTGTTTGCTGTTCAGTGGAATTGTGCGTGTGATGACGTGTGTGACAGACCAGCGTTGATGCATCATGCAGTATTTAGAGCGTGAGTGAGATTTAACATCGCTCTGCCCAGGTTTATTGTATTAATGTCTTAATGATTAGGGACATTTAATGGGATATGGTCTACGAAAATGTAACTCATTTCTCTTATACTACTGTAATTTTATTCACATTTCGATATTCGTGAATTTCAGCCTTCAGTATGGGGCAGGAGACAAAGATATTCTCATTCACTGGCAATACCAGGAAAATATTCGATGAATCAGAAATAAGGACTTCTGCATAGCAAAGCCTGAGGAGTGGAGCGTAGGATTGGTGATAATAGAAGTAAGGATTTAGCATGAATTGTACTTTAAATTTAGATGTTTGTGGGCAGTCCTCATGCTTCAGAGGATCAGAATTTAAATTGCTTCAAATTATTACATCCAAAAGATGATATTTAGTGGAAAGTACTATAATGTTTTTTGTTTGTTCATGAAAGGCAGGTGACAGGCTGTAGAGGGCCTGTAAACCATTCCTAACTCAACGTGTTTACTGTATTTTACTAATTCAATAATTTTAATTTTTCAATGTGTAGTAATTTTATTACCTCAATAGGCATGATCTACTGCAGCATTTGCAATTTGTCTTGAATGTATACTGTATATTTTGATACACACGTACTTATGTCTTTACCACGTTTATTTTTCGAGTTGAGAAGTAGCCAGTATAGTTTTTTATTTTAATCATACTTTTTGATGTACCGTCTGACCAACGCTACGTGAAACTTGGAGCGTCAAATATTTAGGAGGAATAAAGAGAGACAATAAATGCGAGTGCTTGTGTGTTACTAATTCCTGCGCATGAAACTAAAGTTAACACATCAAAAACTTTTTGAAACAGTGTGTTTGGAATACCCAAATGAATACAAGCGCTCAAATTTTCCTTTACATTTTTTTCAACATCAAATCCACGAAATAATAACAGATCACAATATCGAATACAACTAAAATTTTAAATGGACTTGGATCCTTTATATTTTGCTCGTAATTTCTTTTTCACCTGAAATTTTAAGGATGACGTGAGTGTCGCATAAGTTTCGAAAACCCTTTGCTCGGACCCGAAACATGTTAGCCGCGAGAAAGCAACAAGAGAACGACAGGAATTGCAAGTATTGTGTTGGCCAAAAAGTTCGCTCGTTTTTTTTTAATGTTATCCTTCCGAGCTTCTAAAGAATGTTTTTTATGTTTTTATTTTCTAAATCCTGTAAGCAGTACAGCAAACGTGTTTTCGTCAGTGTGTAATAAAGCTTCCACATAGAGAATTTCTAACATTTTTGCTGGAATTCGAGGCCTAAAAGAAGTTTATTTTTAATTCTTTCTTTGAATAAAACTATCAGTTCAAAGGTGGACTGTGAACCACTTGAAACGTTTAGAGCTGCTCGTCATCAGAAACTTCCTGAACTGGTCAATCGTAAAGGAGCTGTTTTTCACCATGACAGCGTAAGGCCACATTCTGCTTTGACTACTCGGAAGAAGTTGCTGCAGGTTGGATGAGAGGTTTTGCCTCACCCTCCATATTCTCCAGATTTGGCTCCCTCTGACTTCCTTCTGTTTCGGTCACTGCAAGTTCTTTGAATGAGAAAAGGTGAAAATAACGGAGACGTGGAAAGCTTATTGGAAATATTCTTCCCTAATAAACAGCCACGTTCTTCGAACAGGGGATCTATAGAATCGACATAACATGTGACGAATGAAAATAGAAGCAAATGGTAACTATTGCTTCGATTAAATATATTGATATATATTTTATTATTTTGTTTTCATCTCCGCATAAAAAATGAACGAACTTTTTGGCTAACCGAATGCTTGCATTTTGTGCGTGTTGTAGCTTCAATTTTGCACATTCGTGCACAAGCGGAAAGCACCAACTGGTCACCAGGAGCCAGCAAAACACAATTGTAGAGAAATGTTGAACAACGTGAGATTACATAAAATACTAAGCCAGAGTAGCATAGGACACTCCATTTAATTAGATCAACTGATCTCATTTGAACTAGAAAGTCTGAACTTACATTTTCGCATTTTCGAAGCGTTTGTTCAGTTTGAGGGACCCGCTCTTCAATAAATATTTTTTTTTTGCTCCCAGCAATAGAAAGCTCTGTTCAATGCAGCTTTTATCCTTGTAAATTGAATCATATGTATATCTTAACACGCATCATACTTTTGCTGGATTTCAATGGATTGATTAATACGTCGATTTCACTGGCAACAAAAAAAACTTTCAATTTTTAATAACAGCCATTCTAAATTAAACTGCCATTTTCTGCTGATAGAATTATAATAAGCGCATGTAGTCATTCAATGCATTCAGAATCAACTGAAATAACCACAAAAAAATGTGAAGGAAACACGGCTTTCTACAGCATGCACACACAAAAACCAACCATAGCGTCTATATTTTCAAAGGCTCCTAAATCAGTGTTTCTGAAGATTATTTTTTCAATCCAAATCCTATCCAGGTCGACCTTGGCAACTCAAATTGCAAATATAACTTTCCCAAAGAGATGAGCCATCTCGAATGGTGTCCACAACTCAAGTTTCACAACTATAGCTCACAACAAGTCATAACGCGACAAACACAACCCAAGTAAATCATCCTACCCAGACTGCAGGCGGCGGTGATAACGGCAAACTTCTGTACACTTGAACCCGACAACGACACCGTAAGTTCAGAAGGAGGTTGTCTAACAAATTTTTTAGTACTGATGCTTATAAAGACATGTTTCACAACATAATTTTTGGTCTAACGTGCTGGAGCATGCGTTAATCTTGAAGGTTTTCTAATTGAAAGATTCATTTAGCTCACTCTTAGCTTTCGCCAATAGTGAGCAATTTTTCTACGTAAACTTAACAGTACCATGATCATCGCGAGTAAATGACAAATTTTCTTGTACGCTGAAAACGAGGAATAATGTGCAGGAGCATCACAATCGTGTCTACATGCAAATAGAAATAAATTTCTCCGTAATAATAATTTCAACCTCCCCGCCGCATACGCTAAGAAACTCCGAAAGGATCGGCACATCGCCGAGTTCTGCACGCTGATCAATCTTATTAAGATAGCCAATATTGCCGAACGAGCAGCGCGATAACGAGAGTCAGCTCCGTCAGCCGTTTCCAGCCGCATCAATTACAGAATTTTGCTCTAACAGCACCGTAACCTCGTACAAAAGTCTTAGTTTCCCCATCCTTGCGTGTTGGTTAATTAATACGTTGATGTAAATTGAAACCCTCTCCAATTGTGGGCGAAAGAGTTTCGCGTAATTACTGGAGGTCTGTTTGCATGTCTCGTCCTACATGAATTTAGGCTGAGTTATATCATGGCTCATTATTTGTGCTCTGATTTATTAGTTTGATATTAATATTGATTGTTTATTGCTTCATTAGTATAGATTCAGATGAAAGTTTTACGTTTTCTCTCTGTTGACAATGGCTTTCATACTTAAACGTTTAATCAATAACGAATAATGCTTTCTTCGATGATTAATCTCTAACGCAAGACCTTCGATAACGCCCAATTTTTGCGTTTCGTGAGATTTTGTGCTAAGGAAAGCAGTTCATCTCGAAGGAAACTACACAAAGGTTTAATACTGGAAATTTTTTATCTGCATGCGTATGAAAAATTACTAAAATTACTTTAACAATAGCAGTCTCTTTCTGTGAGAGAAAAAAGAACTACAACTTAGCATAAATATCATGACACATTTAACTTTCAAGCAGCTAATAATTCAAATTATCCCATGTTGAGACTGGGTTTTAGGTAAGTTGCTCAAGTTTTATTGAAATTTTATCCTTGAATAAAATATTTCGATCCATCATTTCAATTTTGCAATTTTACAATGGCAAAACGAGGAGAGGCTCATCTAACTTTCTCACCTGGCGAGAAATGGCCGCGCTCCGAGGCACTTGCCAAACAGATTTCGCTGGAGATTTTTTTGTGCAGTTTACGTTTTATCGAGACTTCTCAAGTGAAGTGAGGGTTTTTATTTAACCTCTTTCGAATTTTAGCTCGTGTGAGACGGTGTTATTCGATAAGAATTGTAATTGGTGCTTGCAGGACGAGATTTTTGTGATGCGGCTAATGCAAGTTGAGTTTTTACGAGAAGGCAAAGCCAAAAGAATGAAATTTTTCTTGGATGCGATCTTAAGCACCAAGGTTAGAGTGAAATATTTTTAATTTTAGTAAAATTGCGTGAGGAAAATGAACCAAAACAAAGCTAGTGTTCCTGAGGAACGTGAATTTGAAGCTATGCTTATATATTAGTAAGCTGAATACATTTCAGAGAATTATTTGAATACCTGTCATTTGTACTCCAAGTATGAATTTCAGTAAATTCAGTTTCCATGAATTACTTGAATTATTGAGTTTTACTTCATACAATATTCGTTTTTGTTGCACTTAACATCCTCAAACTATCGAACATCATCATTTCTTTTAGGCAGGAAAAGGATTTTCATCGGCAAAATAAATTTTTAGTTCTTAGGAGTCCTCTCATGCGTGCTTGAATTGGGTTGCATAGAAACTTCGAAGGTGCTATTTAAAATTGTGCAAATAAGTATGCTGTACCAAACTGAATTTTTAAACGCAAAACCAAGAATATATATATATATATTCAAGAGAAGCGTTGAATATTTCACCTTTAATTACATATTTGGTTACAACAATCAAACGGTACAAAAAATCACTCACGGCTATTGAAATTCAAGCGATCGACTGATAAACACAGCCAAAAAAATTTCTTCAAATATCTGAACCGAAAGACAAGTTCAGTTCCTAGGACCTGAAAATGGCACCATTTCCAAAAATGCAAAGTTTTGTCCCTTCACTGTTTTTTATGCATTCCCCAAGCTGAGGGTTAGGAAGAATTTCAGAACCTTGGAATTTAGGAGACGCTCGCATTGAGGGATGGGCCTTCTTCGAGTTCGATCACTGACTTAATTTATAGCTCGGCTGCGCTCGGCTCTCCTTGTTATGCTGGTCGTCTTTTGGATTTGTCTGGTGCGATGCTCTGCTCCCACAGTGATATTACACTCATTTTCTGGTGATGATGGAACAAGCCTGTAAATTTTCATTAGCACATTTCTTTTTGTGTTGCTGGTTAATAGATTTTGCTCGTTCATTTTCTCATTCACACCATCATTTCTGACAGGCCAAATCTGCAGGCTTTCATTCGAATGTTCCTCTTTGTGTCGCTGCCGCAAAGGTTTTGCATGAGTTTTGTAACAGGATTTTGTGTTCGCTATCTGGCAACCGATGAGCTAAACGAAATCGCTTGAATAATTTTTCTCATTCTTCTTTGATTTTTTACTGAACCATTTAGATATTTCCCTAATGTTCTAAGCTGATCAGTAGCCGTGGCTTTTCAGATTTATGGATATTTTTCAGTGTTTTTAGATTACTATTGGTGATTCTCGCTAACCTTTCGCAATGATGGCCCTTTCCTCTCTTTGATAGAAACAAGGAACATAAATCTAAATTCAATTCCCCTCTCCTATTCTCCCTGAAGTTCATGAGATTGCAGGCTCTCCTGTGTCCACACGTTGTACCGTTAAACTTTATGAGCTTCCTAACATACTACTGAGCATTCTTTCGATACTCTAAAGTGGCTATGGGAAATGTTAGCACATCGATAACGTTTGTTTGAGATTTGAATCCTATCAATTTGAGCACAGAACTGTCGACTTTATTTTGTTGTTCGTTTATAACTAAAAACTGTTTTGCTCTCGCACCTGTTTGATGAGGAGCATTTCAAACTTTATCGACTGTCTGTATGATGTACAACTTGATAAATTTACACCATTATGACAGCCTCTGAATTACTCGCAGAGCGTTGGGGTAGAGCATTGGTCTGCACAACAGTTGTTTTATATTGGCAGGGCAGCTTTTGCGCTCCGGCACCTCTCCAGCTTCTGCAATCCAAGCTGGGGTAATTCTCAACTCAATTTTGAAGCCAACTTTATTGAAAGAAAAAAATCAGCAATAACGATAAAATTCCTCACGCCGTAGAACATCAAACGTGAAACATTACATAAATAAATAAATTGGCATGTATTTACTTAAGAGTAGTTTCTCTGAATTGATAACTAATATTTCCGCCTCCTACATTCCCATTTCCGTCATCTAAATGCCATCGCATATTTCAGTGCACTCCGAACTTCTTGCATTCATAAGGCCATCTCTCTCGCACAAAGAAGCTCCATGCAAATGCCTCAATTTGCGTTCACGTGTCACGACAGACGGTGCTTCGCGAGGGCTTGTTTTTGCTAAACAAGTTTCTTCATTTCCCAACATCCACTGCGGCTTCACATGAGTTTGCTCGCAAAGTTTTTACCACCGGAGTCAGGGTGAGATCCGTGAGGTTCGTCTCGGGTTTACCTCCGCGCTATCTTCTGTTTGCATTCGGGTTTCGAACTCCGTGTACACAATAGATCAGGTTTTGAACACTGCTTGTATGACAGAAACAAACGACGGGTCGCCGTTTTTGTCGTTGGTTTATATTGAGTTTCTTTTCTCGTCCGAGCGAAGAATAATTTGAAGAAACTATGCCCGTGCGTCCCCACTTCCTTTTTTTTTATTTAACATTGTTGTATCTAGGTTTTTTGAAGCGTCATCTAGATTGCATGCTATGTTGAAGAAACATGAAGGATTATCGTTGAGGGATATCGTCCGGTTTTTCGGCTTCTGTCCGTATCAAAAAGCAAACGGCAGCTTTAAGTACATTTCATTTTTGCAAGTGTTAGTGTACTTTGTTTAGTGTTAATAAGGCTGAGTAAATTAAATTGAGTTCAGTATTTGACAGACCTCCATTTAGTTTTCTATAGTTCTTTGTTGACTTAACTAACAACAAAAATACACTCACGAAGTGAGTAACTGATTCCCGGCTTGCCGTATTACGGTTTTTTAAAAATGAAGGCAGAATTATCTTCTCACTTCTTTTTCTCTGGTCGTTAATTCAAAGCTCTTCGTTTAATGTCAGGCATGTTGTGTTATGAGTCTGTTGCCTACATCTAGATCCGCTTCCCAATGTGCGTGATCAAATATTTTATATCGTATCCAATTATTGGCGTGAAGAACCCAGTCCAACGTTTTGTGTCATGCATCGAGGATTTCTAGTCCAGTGTTCAAATGACGAGCATTTTGTATTTATTGCTTCATATCTAACGCCTAGGATCCTGTGTTTTATGGTCTGTATCCATCACCTTATATCTAGAGTTACATGGTCAGTTTCCAACGCCTATTTCGCGTTCATGCTCAGTGTCTACCGTCTGGTATCCAGTACACGGCATTTAGTCGTTCGGAGCGGTTTCTCTAAGAATGATGAACTTTAAATCGAGTAAATCTCCAAGTCGTCTTTTATTTCCGAGGCTCATCTGGTGCATTTATTATTCCAAATCGTACTTTTGCATCTGTAACCGGAATCAAACAATTCCGTTCAGGTTTGGAAAATGTAAGATCACAAATATGACGACAGAGCAAATTAGTTAAGCTAGAAATAATCAACGTTTGTCGAAAAGTATCGCATGATTTGAACCATAAAAATTTCATAGTTAAACACATTAAATGCGGCCTACAGAAGAATAGTAAAATAATTGAATCATCACACAAGCCTCAGAACTGAAAGAAAATTAAAGAAATCTACATTGAGAAAGCAAGTAAAAAACCTGGTTGGAGTGAGTTAACAGTTTCAAATAAATATCTGTAATTGGCATGAATTCACGTCTTAGCATGTCTTCGACTTTGGAAAAATATCCTCAGCCCAAACACCTCAAAACCTGAGAAATAAAGCGACGAACCATGATGACAAGGAAGACCATGACCGGAAGGATACCCGAAAAATGACGGGACAGCAAGAATAGTTCCGCTAAGAATCTTGTTGGCATGCCGAGCTGTGCTGCGACGAAAATGTTGAGCTAAAAATGGTGTTAAATTTTACACGTGAAGGCGAAAGGGTTCGAAACAGGGCAGAAGTGTAAACAGGTATTTTTGCCCCGCTAGCGCCTTGTTGTGATGAAACGAGGCATGACTCCCTGAATGTATTTTGCCCTTCTCAGAACGACTGGGTGAAAATGTGTAAATGAGATGGAAGTCCACGCAAAAAGTTCGTTGACTGTAAATGAACCAGAAGTCCCTCTAAGAATTTTGCTCCTGCAGAGGGAATGCACAAATAAACTAGGTACACCTCGCAGCTCCAGCTCATCTCCCGACAGTTTGACTGAAGAAAAAGTTCGTCCCTGGCGGAAAGCTGTCATAACATTGCGGAGACTCGTTCATGTTCTCCCATCTGGAACCGATAAGCCGGAATAGCATCAGGGTTGTGACAGCAGCATTTGCATCTACCCCTGAACTGTGATCAGGCGACCATGCAGCCCTCCGACCTTGTGTCAGCTGCGTGATTGGGATCGTTGCGACCGTGGCTGAAATCAACAGCTCAATTTCACAGGCTGGTTAACGCGCAGTTGTCGAAGAATAATTATCTCCGAGTTTTGGGCTATCCTTCTAAAAATTATAAATGACGTACTTTGCGTGTGCTCACCGTATTGCTGTGTCACAGTTGAAATATACAGTTGAATGTTGACAGCGGTCTCTAATAAAGAGCCACACTTTGGCCGTCATTGAGTGTCATTTATTTGGGTGACGCTGACGTCACACGTCACACGACTCCACGAATGGTTAACTTCGTTAACCTTTAACGCCCAGCAGTACTTTTCGGCCCTCTTTCGAAATTAGCCTCAATTTATTGTTTCTCATTAAATTTGTTCTCTCATGTGTCCTTTGAAATTCTCTGCCGAATGGTAGTAGTTCCATCCTCATCCTGATATCGGAGACGACCGGATGCAAGTTTAATGAGGGTGATTGTAATAATGGAAGTATGAGTAAAATAAAATGCTGACGTTAAAGGGTTAGGAAATACAATACAATTTGAATATTTTTAAATGTTCAATTTGTTTCAGTGGGATTGAACGGGTTTATTTCCTACATTGGCCAGTAACCATAAGCAATCCACAACGATTGACAGTTTTGTAGCCCATCTCAGAACATTGTTCGGGACTAAATAAAAACTGTTGTCGAGCGATTGAATTCACTGAAAACGTAAAAGTCTGGTGCCTGAGACAATCTGCAAGTTTTTGTGTTAAAAGTGTTAGGACGACCAAAGTCCGCAATGGTAAATCAAATCATTTTTCACATCAAACCTGTATCAACATTTCGCATTGTGATCGAGCGTTATGTAAACGTAGCATTGTAAATTATTTCAAAACTTAATTTTATGCTACCTGCAAATTGCATTTAATTTGAATGCAGTCGTTAATTTTCATTTTTATTTCGTGCAACATGTTTTCCGTCAGCTCATCAGAAGAAAACAAACTTCGAAGCAAACCTAAAACATGCAAAGTTTAATCAGAACTTTACAATCTACTATCGTACGATGGCTGCCGTCACGAGTCTGGTGCTCTACTTCTTATCTTCTTTAAACTTCATTGAAATTTTATTCGTATTGAGGACGAAGTCCTAAACTGAGTTAAGCCAGAACCAATTAAAGTCAGATCCCGTTCGATGAATGACGCAGATTCAATTATTTTTTTCTACATATTTTTTCTCATTATACGATCCAAGAAATTGATATTCGACTGCATTTCATTTTCTCGACGGGCTAAAATTGAGACGAAGGCTGAGCTTTTTTTGATCCAATTTTAGGCATGAAACCGTGGCTGGTTTAGTTTGTCAAATGAACCACAATTCTTTCCACGGAAGTCGTAATTGAAGCCTTCTTTTGAAGAGGCTCAAATTTTTTCAGCACGTTGGATCAATTTTTATTGAATAATTTCACCTTATTTCATACACATTTCCAATCGACACGGAAAATTTTTGTTGTCTCCAAGATTGTTCAAAAACTTTTCAAAACTATTTATCGATTTGCTAAACACTAAGCCACATGTTGAGGCATGTATATAGTAGACATCTGAATCCATGCAACAGATAAAAACTTATGCACTGCAAAATGAGTCAGTGGTGTGGATGTTTGCGAACGTACAATTTGGAGGCACAGTTAGAGAAGGAACATCGGTGTTTATGCGCTAATTCAATCGTCAAATATTAGTATTTTCTCTTCTTCTATAGTAGATTGAGTGCTTTCGATTACATTAAAGAAAACTCCACGAATGAAAACATACATTAAAGAAGACTCCAAGAATGAAAATATGCATTATAAAGAAGACTCCACGAATGAGAACATACATTAAAGAAGACTCCACGAATAAAAACATAGGAGCCGGAATAGGAATGTTCGTCTTCCCACGGTCCGAGGCATGTAATGGGGTCGCGCTGCCCAATTCAGCCAAGTCTATTTCTTTTGGTGGAGGATGTCGAAAACCGCCATTCCTTTCGCCATGTGACCGGCCTTCCGCAGCTGCACAGCCGTATAGCGGCTCCTGGCGCTGTGAGGGTGGACGGGTTATTGTGAGGAAGCGATTGAGGGAATTTGGGTGATATTTTAACCTTTGGGAGAAGTAATATTTAATTTTTCTATTGATTATCCACGTTGCAATTATCCATTTTGAACACAAAATTATATTTACTCAAATGAGGCACCGTATTTACACTATGGAATAGAAAATCAAAATTTTCCGATACTTTTCAGCAGCCGGGTACTTCTCTAACATATTTACCTACTCATAAGAAATTGTTAGCCACATAAATCTTGTATTTTTACAAAACGTTTTTGAATATCAACAGATTATTTCTTGGAGTATTAAATGTCATTTAAAATAAAACGTACATCAAACTTTGGTTTTAAATAAGCATTTATTTTACTTCAGTTCAGCACTACGAAGGTAATTTAATTCTGGGAATCATTATTTATTAAAATTTGTAATTGTTTGTGCAGGCTTGGTGCAGCATTAGCGCATAGAGTCTAACTAAACTAATAAATGTATTTTAATTCACCTATCAGCATACGTAAGCCATAGAAAACGAAAATGACTAAAAGTCGCATTTTCCTATTAAATTATTAAAAACTCAACTCAGTTTCTTCCGCACCTGAAATGAACGGTCCACGAAGTAGAAAATCACATCAGGCGCATTAAGGTTATTTTACATGATTAGCAGCGAGGCCGCTTTGTCCTCTTCCGTCTGGCCCGACAGCTAATTTTTCCAGCCCTTTTTTGAGGCTAATTTGCCCTCTCCTTTCTGCCCCGCATGGTCGGCACAAAACGAATACGACAGTCTCTTTGTCTTTCACTCGCTGTCACGAATGAGACTTGCTATCCCATCAATAATTCTCAGCCCATGATTGTATTGCATTTTTTGTCGGTGCTTTGGCGTTATTTTGGGCTACCCCAAAATTCCCAGGATCAATGACAGCGATGAAGGAAATGACTTTATTATTCTTCGGGACGCAGAGTCTCCCTGAGAGCGCTTCAAAGGCAGCTGCCTTCCCAGCAGAGACAAGACAAAATTGAATGCTCTTACGCGCCGAACTTTTTGTCCTGCTTTTTCTTGGCCAAGTGGTTCCAGGATGCCGCTCGTGTACTCTGGATACTATCCCTCACTCAGTATTTTAGTCCATCTGACTGACGTTCAACAAGTGAAAGGTTTTAAATACATATTGAGTTACTTTTTTAATTATTATGTGAATTTAGCAACTCAACGCCAAGCATAAAATGTGTTAATTTTACGAAACCAAATAGATTTTTCAGGGCTTTACCTTAGAATTTTTTAGCCCAATATTTCTTTACGCAAACTTTTTCATATCTTACAAGGTTTACCGCAGTAACGCCTAATATGGTTCCAGTATACCGTGGTTTAAATAGTTCCCCGACACCTTAATTGAAAGTATGTACGTGTGCAGGTATGCAAGTATACTTCGAGGTAACACACCAAGCAAGTGTGTAGTAAGTACATTTGAAGCTAACAAGTAGTTTCCTACAAGAATGCCACCCAAGTTATTGGATTCACATTTTTGGAGACTAAAATGCTGAATTTAGCGAGTTATAAACAAATGATGAGGTTAATTATAACGCTATAGTAAATTTATTCTATCTATTTTTGCAGCAACTCATCGAATAAATGATGTCATTGCTATAAAATTGAAATAATTCTCAACGGCGGAAATGACAGTGTAACACTCACACCAGGCACTGTGCGGACTATGTAACCTTGAGTTCGCGTTATATACAACCTGACGCCTGCGTCTGTGCCGCGTGCGTGTGAGCGGTAACAGGCAAGCACAAAAGCGAGAGGCGAGACGCCTGGCATCCCCTCGCAATCTATGATCATTTCTCCTCATGCACGCCGTTACGCTCGCTAAACATCTCAGAGGAAGGAAAATGCTCAAGTTCACAACAACTTTCAAATTAGGTCTTACGTCACAAAACTGCGTTTCAAATTTTTACACGTACTAGACCAGGATCTTCTTGCAATTGATCATATTGAACATGAATCGATTGCAATTGAATAATAGACCATAGAGGCACATCAGATACAACTATTTATAGAGCTTGAGAGACTCACGGTGCTATTCTTTCTAAAAATCTAAGAAAAAATTCTTTGGTTTTTATAAGCTGGGGTACCGTGGCCTTTTTAACCTGCAGGCTGTACATACAGACTTGAGGCCTGATGAAACCAGCCAGTTGCTGCGAGACGAAATGCTGAAGCTCTTCTGTTTCTGACCAAATGGGAAGAGTGAAACGAGTGCAAGTAAGTTGGTGTTGTCAGTTTCACAGCCTCCATCATGTACTCTTGCCTTGAATATCAAAAGAAAAAGTCAGAAATCTCTGACAAACAGTTAATGAATCTGGTACGGGGAGCTACTGCTTCCACAAGGTTTTTCAAATGAAATAAATGTACGAGGAGTTCGCGAGACTCGAACTCAGGACTAGAAATTACCGCGCCAGCACGCTATCGACCGCGCTATCGATCACCCTAAAAGATGATCGAAGCACAACGAAAGCAATGTTTGGCACAGTGAAAGCAGGCGCGCACTGTCCCGACAGATATATTTTATTCCCTTATGTATCGAGAGTTCAAAGTCTAGTCATCCCCAGAAGCTGGGGGTTCTAGACTTTGGGAGTGACTAGACTTTGAACTCTCGATCTCTGACAAAATAACGCTAATCAAGTCAACCATCTTCAACAATTCATTCGTTAAACCAAGTAGATAGAGTTCACGTACATACGAGAGGCTGCTACGAGAAAGCAGCTACAGTTGACAGTTATGAAAGACTTATTTTTTTAAGTTGAGAAAAGAGGGATCGATTTCGTCCCTCATTGTGGCTAATCTTCATCTGAAAGATTTTGAAGAAGTTTTGAAACTTTGCACAGACAATTTTAAACATGTCTTTTATCTAGATATCTTAACGAGACGCGGATCTTTCGCAAAAGTTCCCAAGATTCGGAGGAGTTTTTTACACTTAATTTTTTTACACTATCCGTTGGCTGTTTTCGAATAAACGTTTCATTCCTGAAGAAATTTTTCAATTGCTTGTTTCCATAGCATTTATAAAGTTAAAAAGTACCAACAGCTGAGGTGGGTTCAGAATTTACTGACTGGGTGTTTTTGATGCGTCGCGCTCTGAAAAAGACAAATTAGGTGAAGACGAGTTAACTCGACCTTGCTGGGCGAGGGTCAGTTACCGCCGCTGGAAAATTGCATTTACTCGTGAACTCGAAATAGACAATAAAAGGGATTGATTCTCATCTTTTTTAGATGTGAAGGTTTCAAAACGAGAAAGTATCGTAAATTCATAGAAGCTCCTTTCGGAAACGTAACTTGTTCGAAGTTGGGTACAAACTTTTTTGGTGATGTTTTTTAAATACAGAATACCGGTCTAATAGTCCCATTCATTAATAAAGTTTTTGAAATATTATCGTAGCACAATTTACTCTATCTAGAAATTATTGCTACATAAAATTATTTCTGTTCAAATAATTACCCAAAAACTCTGCTCAAGAACTATTCGACAACTTTCCAGAAATAGAATAGCAGCACAACAAAAAATCGTCAGGTCACCATGGTTAAACTGTACTTTTTTACATAAACTTGTACCCATTTACCTGTAAACTATCCTTTTTTACCTATAAACTTGTACCTATATACCTATAAACTTGTACCAATTTACCTATAAACCTGTTACTATTTACGGTTGTATTTATTTACCTATATATTTGTGCCGATTTAAACTTGTAATCATTTTCAGTCGCCCTTCAGTTGCACCAGAACGAGTGAAACGAAGAACAAATTCGTCCAATAATTGGGACGTTTTTTCCACGAATGAAGGCAAATGTTTTTTTATCGAGGAAAAAATTTATTTGTTCTTTAAACGGAGGGAGACTTGAGATTTGATGTTGCGCACCTCTGTGGTACATTAATGTACAAGGCTGCTCTTAAAAATTGGGAACCAACCACTATAAAATATAAAGAGGTATGGGGTAATTCAAAACGAGACTGGAGAGTTTGGTATTTTATTTGTATGCTAAGTATAGAATTCAATGCTATTCCGATGACACCCACTAACACTCCTAGGAAGAATCTCATTTTTGGCATGATTTCGAACGGTTCGCGGATGGCCACAGCGTTGTTTGTGCCTTGCGGAACCGGATTCTTTGAATTTAGAGTCCATAACTTTCATGCGGCTTTTATCAGGACTTTTTTGACCGCAAAAAAATGTTTCTGTTACTTCTTTGTGCGCAGTAATAATTGCTCCTTTGCCCTGGAAGGAAGAGTCTACGCTCTCTGCTTAGTGCTGTTTTTTTACAGGGCAACATTTTAAGGAGTAAAATTTACAATTTACGTCAGCAATACGTAATAGTTATTGGTAAATTAGATGCAACACTTCCATAAGTTTTGAATTTCCTCTATCATTCATTATTATCCTGAACTCTTTATCCTTCAGAGTTTTTCTCATCGATTTCCAAAAAATGTGAGTTCCTAATAAGCCTCAGTGTACGTGTGACCGCTGCCAGTATATCTTGGTTGCACTGTGCTATAATTAAACTACTAGTCGCGTTTTATTGCCGATTGGTTAATCCTAAATATTTCCAGCGTAAGAGCTAATGTCAAAATGAGCTTCAATGAAAAGAAGATTCCTATAAAGGGTAATATTCCCATAAATTGTTAACACGGTTAAGTCTGTGCGTACGAAGTTATGTCAATTACTGTGTTCAATTAAGTTTTCTAACGTTTCACGCTTTATTGCAGGTGTGAGAAATACGCCAAGGAAACGACGACCTGTGATCGCTGATGAGAAGACTCAGATTGTTCAGGGCGTTGTGTGTGGTGTACTTGTAGCGAACGCAGCCGGAAAATACGACAAGATGCAAGAACGTTAAAGTCCGGTATGAAGAATTCCATCCACAAGAACAGTAAATACTGCAGTATCTATATCCAAGGAAAAGATGATAGGACTTCTGGAAATAAATCAGCTATTGAGAACCATTCTGGAGCGACCAGGGCTGCAATACTTGTAAATGCTGCATGGGTTTGAAATTCTACTAAAAAAAAACAGGTGCAGGGTTCTCAGAAGTAGCAGAAAATGTAAATGCCATCGCCAGACCCATCCTGAACATATCTCTCGAGGAAGAGTGCATCATCCGGGCTAAAAAAGATGGAGACAAACTTTTGCAATATCCTCTTTACAGATGAGGTCCGTGTTACGTTAGAGGGTCCCGATGGATGGGCCAGAACGTGAATACTTCATGGAGCCTCAAGTCCCTGTCGCTTCGACGTCAACAAGTAAGAGTAGGTTGATGTTTGGACATGGATCATTGTTAAGGAATTGGTAAGATCGTTCTGTGTGCTAGAAGGTGTTACGGTCACACTAAAGCCCATGAGTTTCTTGATGAACGCTGGACATATTGGTGAGCTGACCTGCCACTTGCAGGCAGGTTCCAGCTGATATGCATGATCATGCAACTGTTAGAAAATTTCTATGATTTAAAATTATGTTGTTCATTTCAATATTAAATGTGTAATGTTTTCAATTTTAATGTTGTATTTAGATAAACTGTAATGTCGTGTTCAGGCTTCCGTACTTCTAGGAAAGGGCAGGAGGGGCTTATTCGGCAGATACTTTTGAGATTCGTTGGCGACGTATTCGTGTCACCTTAAAGTCTTCTAAGGCTACCAGTGTTGGTGAATCCTGCGGCGATACGCAGTTGAGCGTTGTCTCTGACGCTGAGTGTGGTGCTGAGGTCGGGTTCGGCTTGTGCGGAACCTGGCGGGGGGCAAATCGAGGCATCCCCGGCGTAAATTTTCTGTTCTCTCCATCTGTTCTCCGTCAGCTCTTTTGTTTTCTTTATCTTTATTCTTAATTAGTGTGTGTGTGAGCGTGTGAGTGATTAACTTATTTCAATTATAGTGGTCTGTTATGGCTGCTCATCCCTAAGTGCTCTAGAACCTCTAACAAGTAAATCAGGTCGCTAGTCTGAAACTTCAATTAGAAGGGACCATCTAACTGACGAGTCGACATACTCTGATGTGGTTACTTTCAACTTAAGACCTAAACTAACCTTATATATTAAACCTTAAACCTATATCTCTTTATAACTTTAAGCCTCAAACTTTAAATTTAACTTACTCTGGAGCACTTTCCTAACTATTTTCCTCTATAACTTCGAGTTTTCGTCTATGTGCTAAGAGTTTTTACACTGAGTTACACCATAAGCTCAGGCTTGTATTTATAATTATACTTGATTTGTCAGATATAAAACGAAACAAATGAATAGATATTAATAATTTTGATGGGGTCTTTTGATTTTTAAAAGTGGATGTGATTTTTTCCTGCAATATCCTCTAACCGTCCTGACGCAGTTTCGTCTGTTGTGGTTTCTAACTTACGGCAGTACTGCAGCGGTTGTGCTTTGCGATGGTATTTAACTAGGCAATTTTCCTTAACTTGAATCTCACTTAATCTTTAAATCTACGTATATTTTATCATATGCGTCCCTCTGATATCGACCGTTTTATTTAAATTCTACCGTTGTTTTTCAGCTGACGCAGAGAGATTGGAGGAATTGGGAACCAGAGTTCCGGTGTGGCTGGGAGCACAGATCCCGGGGTTCTTGTTACCTACGGCCAGACGCTGTCCACTGGCGGCCTGCCTGCCGTACTTCTCGGCCTCGATCGCGCCCTAACTGCCAACGCAAAGTTTTATAATTTAAAAGTTTTTGAAATAGTTTTTGAAGGAATAAAATTTCCTCCTAAATGGATAATCCTTAAATATTGACTAAATAAACGATCGCCGTTGCGACACCTTTAAAATTTAACTGAATGAAGATCACCGTTGCGACATCTTTAAAAATTTAAAGATCGCTGTTGCGACACCCTTAAACTAGATGTAGGATCGCCGTTGCGATGCTTTCATAATTTATGTAAACTTTGTCTGTCCTGTACCAGCTCGTCTGGCGATGTCAATGACTTTTTAACTTCTCTTTTTGCCGTGCTTTTTCAGTCTATCAAAACTAAAGTTCGTTATACCTCTTTAGAAATGTTTAGCATTAACTAGTTTCTGCTCGAATTTCTAAATGCTGTCAAATTTTAAATTATATAAGAGAACCAATGGAAATAAGTTTTTGTGTATTCCTTCTCCTTCAATGATTGTGTGAGGGACTCGGAACATTTCCCACACAATGTCGCATTTAATCAAAGCTAGCATTTCATTCCTGAACAGTCGAAGGAACACAGCTCAAGACTTGGCCTCCTGCTTCACCCGACCTTAATCTCATGAGAGCAGCTCTGCTCCATCATGAAGCAAATGTTTGAAACAAGGTGTGCTCAGCACCATCGAAGGAGTCTGTGGGAGGCTCTCAGCAATGTTGCTGGACCCATTACATCTGCTCAAATCAGTCGAGTAACTAATTCCATGGACAACAGACTAGTGCGATATCCAAGCATAGAAATTACGTTGACAAAAATGTTGTCACTTCTGTGCTATAACTTTTCTTATCACGTATTTTGAAGATTAAATTTGTATGCCTATGTGTTTGAAACTATTTTGTACTACTATATGTTTTGTATTCCTATACGCATAAAGATGATATTTTCAGCACTTGTAAAAAAGCGTGACACAACAAAAAATTAATCATAACACATTCATCTTGGAACACATTACATTAAACGTTTTTAAAACTTGCCGAAATTTTACGTTCAGTGAAAACAGTAGTTTCGTCTAAGCTCATTTCTGTACTGTATCTTACCTTGAAAATATTTCCCAAAAACGAGCCACATGTAAAGTGCATCACCACACGTAGTTCATTGGTGTTTCTTGCCCAGCATTCAAGTGCCTCCTCTCACACCGGCAAAAATATTTTTAAGCCCTCCCCCAACTTATCAATTTGAAAACACGGATTTAAAAATTACCATATTTTCAGAAGTACAAATTCCAAAGTTGCTTATTCCACTTCTTTTTCTTTCAGTCTCATTTTAGAATCCAAGGGCATCTAAAAAACGTCCGTCAGTAAGCAAACATGACTTGAAGGCAAAGCTCTCGACGATTTGTAAAAATTAGCCTTTTTTATTTTGTTACTTTCTTTTTATTACGAATCTTTCATTTTCAGAAATCCTATTAAAGTAATTTGTGTCCGATGCTCTTAGCATATAATTTTGCATTCAATAACGCTGAAGATGCATTTTTACCTCCTAAAACGTTTGTTTTTACACCCAGCGTAAATTTTTCGCCGCAGTATCCAGGATTTTAGCATCCCAAGAACGACCTAGCACTGGGCGGCTGAAATCATCCATGCTCTGACGAAAAAATTTTTTACTACGCATGATCTTTTTACTTCCGTTGGTTCTGATTTTTGACCAAAAAATACAATTTAAAAACAGACGACTGATTTCATCCATTTAACTACAGAGAAGGTTTTCAGTGCGTCAAATATTTATCTCATATTCTGATTTTGCGAAGTTGCTGTGTAAAAATTGTTGTCGCCCAATGTGATGCTGCAGGATTGTTAATTTAATTCTACAACAAGCAGCGAAATAAATCAATAGGATGATGTGCAAAATTAACGAGTAGAACATTCGTAAGTGGAAAACAGCCGCAACGAAGCAAGGGATTTACATGTAAACTCGAACATCAATTGCGTGGCTATCGCTCCAATTATAAGTCCAGGAGTGTTATCTCTGACGCATTTCCCGAACAGACAAGCGTCGAAGTGCAAAGGAGGAAAGCAGTTAGATGCCAGTAGGCAAGCCTACTTTCCTGCCTGCTTGTCTGCTTGTTTTATTGCCTGCTTTGCTATTTGCTCTCCCGCCGGCTTTCCTGCCTGTTTTCCTGCCTGCTTGCCGGTCTGCTTTATTGCCTGCTTTGTTATCTGCTTTCCCGCCGGCTTTCCTGCCCGTTTTCCTGTCTACTTTCCCGCCAGCTTTCCTGCCGGCTTTCTTGCCTGGTTTCCTGTATGTTTACCTGCCTGCTTGCCTCCCTGTTTTCCGGCCTTCCTGCCTTCTTTTTTTGGCCTGCTTTCCTGCCTGCTCCTGTTATCCGATGTCTGAACAAGGAATTGGTTAAATTTTGAGAATCTCATCGAAGACATTTGAAGATTCAATTTGAATTTGCATCCAAGGATCGACAAATCCGATCTGAATGATTCAAAAGCCACTCGTTCTTTTTTTTCCCATCAGAGAAAACACTTGGAATGATATGACTGTGGCTTCCCCATCAATTCAGAGTGAGTCAATAGGACGGTAAATAAAATTTTCATCATATGCTGATCGTAGGTTTCGAAGCTGCTATGCAAACTGTGCTCAATGAGAACCTCAAATGAGAGATGCTGGAAATGTTTCAATTACTATATTTGCAGCATAAAGTTTTGGAAATGTAGAAATAATGTCAATCAAGGTGTTATCAGACCTTACCTTAGTATCTCGCTCTTACAATGTATAATAAGTAATTATGCCATTAACTTTAAAGGTTTTTCTGTGATTTGAAGCAGATATTAAGGATACAAATATGTTCTTACTTATTTTAAATTGTTTGCGTGCTAAAATTTTGTTCAGGGATCAAATGTGTTTCAATAAAATAATTTTTCTAAAAATTGAAACCGAATTTGAAACATCAAAGCTAATTTGAGTTGGAATTTTGAAACAGAAACAAGCACCAAATTTGTAACGCTTGTTGATGACAGATTTAAAATATTAGGCCGTAAATATTCGGTAAAGAAATTTTCAAACTAGAGATACAATTTTTAAAGATCAAATTATTGAGGTTGATGAGTTCAACTTCCCAAATAACGAAACCACGGTTATGAAGGAAAACATGGATAGCAATACAAGTAAGTTTATGTGTATTGGAGGGAAGAGATGTGAGGTTATGGAGACTGGGCCCATTGAGGTAAAAAAATAAGTGCACGCAGGGACAACATAAATCAAAAATAATTGTTTGAATGCTTGAACGTATGAATGTGGAAACTATTTGTAACAAAAATTAGAGTAACACTTGTTCACTTAGTAAGAATTCGTTCTGCTTTACATTCAATATTTCCATATTTTTCTCCAGACACAAATATCAACCAGAGAAGAGTATGTATAACTCGAGGATAACGGAACTCTTAGAAATTGTAAAGTCTCGGCTGAACACGGACGCAACAATCGGACACTGAAACCCGTTCCGCCTACAGCAATTTTGGTGTCAACATGCCGCTTATCCAATGAAGATTTCACTTGAGCAAGCAATACATTTATACGTTTGGCTGCGTAACGTGATGAATTTATCTAAATAAGAGTCGAAAAATTAAACTGGGAAAATTTTTTGAAATTAACAACCAATTTACAGATGGAAAAACAGATTCCTTCATCTTATGCATGTATATACATATATATTATTTTTTGGAAATAATTTGAGAAAAACTAAGTCTATGCCAGGAATAGAATTATTTTACTAGACTAAGAGAATGCTTTCGCCAAAGATTGATTTGGCTCTTAGAAAAACAAAACAGTATGCTCTGGGTGTAGTCATGCAGGAGTCAGAAATTGCGCCGCGGACTTAGAACCTGAAGTCACAAATGCAACGTCTTGCATTGAGTCTCCAGGATTTAACGTCAAGAGCGCATACGTTTCAATATTTGAACGCTTTGAAACAACACTCAGGGAAAATACGCAGAACGAGTAGAAACAAATATTTGCTGAGCTTTTAGCGCCACTGAATTTTAAGTATATTTTATCGAACTTCGCTGGAATTACAACGATAAACATTCGTGAAACTACATGCCTGGAACGCTATAACAAAGTAAAAAATACGAGGCTATACACGTACGCATATCGTCTCCAGCTATTTCTTTCAGAGATTACGTTGAATTCTCGCTCACTCCAGATGATTAGAGCTAACCTAACATATTTTACATAGTTATTGCAAAAAAATAAGAATTATATGACCTTAACACCGAGACATCGAAGTAGCTGGTAGGAACTGCACGTACAAATAATTATGATGCATTCTTTACGGTGGGCGGCCACTGGGCTGATGATGCGTGCGCAACACAAAGCCAGCAGCACAACACAAAGCCAACAGCACAACAACACAAAGCCAACAGCATAACAACACAGAGCCAGCAGCACAACAACACAAAGCCAGCAGCACAACAACACAAAGCCAGCAGCACAACAACACAAAGCCAACAGCATAACAACACAGAGCCAGCAGCACAACAACACAAAGCCAGCAGCACAACAACACAAAGCCAGCAGCACAACAACTCAAAGCCAGTAGCACAACAACACAAAGCCAGCAGCACCACAACACAAAGCCAGCAGCACAACAACACAAAGCCAGCAACACAACAACACAAAGGCAGCAGCACCACAACACAAAGCCAGCAGCACCACAACACAAACTTGCTCACTCTCATATAATTCATCGACGAGCGAGTTAAACGAAATCAATATGTATTTGGACAATTAAGTTATTTCCCGTAAAGAACCTCTAGGACTTTTCCTCACGCGGAATCGGAATGAATATGAGCTGCTATATCAATATTAACGCATGTAGTGTCCTGGGAGTGTTTGGAAATGTTTGTATGCTGATGGGTAATAAATTGGGTAAGCCTAAATTTAAGGTCGGTATTTGTAGCAAACAAATCTTGTTAAAAAGAGTAAATAATTTTTTTGCAGAGCATAAGTTTTCTGACAGAAACTTTCTTTTATTCACAACTAATCGCAAGGGTTAAATTATTGGTTTCAATTATTTAAAAATTATTTGTGATATTTCTCATGAACAGCTCTCGAAATGAACTATCTCGGAACGTAACTAATTTTTTAATGAAATGGAATTCGTAAAAAATAAAATATTGAAGCAAAGTAGCAATCTAATTTTAAAAAAGTATTAAAAATTATTGTTATATATATTTAATTCTTTGATATGTATTTTAACGCAAGCCAGACCACTGCACGTGAACCAGCACACCGCACAAACCAGCACACTGCACAAGCCAGCACACTGCAAGCAAGCAACACCGCATGTAAGCATCCTGAACAAAATAATTCAGCAAATATTGTACGGAAACTTAAAACTCATTCAAAATAAGGTTCATATTATGTAAGAAGAAACAAGTAAACACCATAAAACTCTCTATTCGCGTCAAAATATATTTCCTAAGGTATAGGAGTGTGAAAAAAGACTGGTATACACAACAAAACTCTGTATTCGCATCAAAATATGGTTCATACGGTGTAAGAAGAAGCAAGTAAACACAATAAAACTCTCTATTCGCGTAACTCGCGTGACATCCAGTCAGAATTCTCAAGGAAGCTCCCGGGCAGGCGCTGGAGCTGAGGCTGGAGGCAGGCACTCCTATCTCGCGCCGCCAATTGCGTCGCGTCAAAACCAACACTACGCAGCAGCACGAGGGGAACAAATGCTGTTCCTTCGCTCTCATGAGGTTCCCAAAAACATTTCTGGCATGTAAGAGGCCAAGATATTTTGGAAGTAATACAATTTTACACCAATTACGATGCGAAACTGAATTGGTTTTTATGTCAAAGATAGGAAAACTATGAGAGATAAAATGAGGTATAGTAATTGCACGCTGAAAAACATCAAAATAGAAAATTCCCCACGTTATCTAATTACATACGTTGTTAAGTTTAGATACTGAATTTATCAAATTAAAATTTCATGCAGGCAAAACGCATTCATAAAATCGGCTTTATTTCCTGTATTCAAAGTTGACCATTTCATGTTATTCCTCAACACCCAAATGTATAGTAATTTAAATGTTCAGACCGAGCCTGTACAGTTTGTTTACTTAGCACCATAAAAATTTAGCACCAAAAATAACTGGAAATAAATTAAGAAAAATACGGAACTTATGATCTAAAATAATTCTTGATCCCAAGCTTCTCATTTTATTCAGTACTCAAAGAGGGAACAACACGGTTACAGTTATCAACATGTACGTACTATGTTATCAGCATGTTTGGAGCGAATAGGAGTGTAGTCAATATGTACAAATGTATGTTAGCAATAAATATCGCTCCAATATGTTATCAGCATGTTTGGAGCGAATAGGAGTGTAGTCAATATGTACAAATGTATGTTAGCAATAAATAGCGCTCCAATATGTATGTTTTCAAAATGTAAATATGCATCAACAAAACATTTCTTTGAGCAAACTGGGAATTTTTTTAAATTTCTGCTTGCGATTATTTGCAATTGAGCTACCAGTGCAATATTTATACACTCATTTTTACTTGGCCAATTCACAATCCAAGTTGTTCAAACATGTTGATAAGCTGTTTTAATGAGACATGTACGCCATTTGAGAGACGGAAAATATCCATGAGAGCAGAAAACACGGCCTAAGCCCGAGCTTAAACAATATGCATTGTGTCAGAAAGTT
The DNA here is from genome assembly GCA_030386875.1 of Morinoia aosen. NCBI lineage: Eukaryota > Metazoa > Arthropoda > Malacostraca > Amphipoda > Talitridae > Morinoia > Morinoia aosen. The sequence continues at coordinate 72,849,860 of CM059567.1, read as the reverse complement.
GTGCGTGAAATTGAGGGTATCTTCGTATTTTTGCAGCCAATATCAGTCGTTCAAAAATTTTGCATTCGTCGTACTTCATTAAACACAAAAACTGATTCCCATTGTTGTGACGACTTACCTTGAAATGCTTAGAACGTTCTTAGTCCGCCACAATTCCTGACACAAGTCAAACTTTCACGTAAGCGCGCAAGTATCAAGGAATATTGGATGCAGTGTAAGTTGACTCGTGAACTCGCTAAATTCCATGTCTGATCGTGCGATACGGTGTCCCCATCCCCATGGAGTTAAAGAATATTATTTGACAACCCCTCCAAAGCTTCGTGTGCGATATGGTGTCCCCATCCCTATGGAGTTAACGAATATTATTTGACAACTTCTCCAAAGCTTCGTGTGCGATATGGTGTCCCCATCCCTATGGAGTTAACGAATATTATTTGACAACCCCTCCAAAGCTTCTTATGAACACAGAGCTTTTGTGTGTGTTCTTGCATAAATATGACTACGAAAGTCTCCATGAGCCGCTAGTTCACAGACCCCAGGAGTTGATTGAGCATTGAATCGCTTTCGACACGCAATGAAGGCGTGTGGGTATGAAGTTCTACTTCGCTTGAGTGAGCTGTGCACAGTTTAATTACGTCACAAAGGGCAAATTAGTCTAACTTATATCTCATATGCCGTGAAAATTTTTGCTTTGTTACTATACATTGTGTGCATAACTCAAACATTTGATAAAAATACGAGATACCTTTAAAAAATACTAGATTATGAAATGAATTTGCATTATGCCTAGTCAATAACGTAGTAGGTCAGACATCAGTGTCGTATGTGGCCTTAATTTTCTTTCGCCACAACACTAAGAGTGCTTTTTACTTGATTTCCTCAGATATCTTACAGTACAAGTGTCATAACTGTATGCTACGTGGAATAATTGTACTGCCCGTAAGTACATATTTTCTGTTTATGTCTAGCTCCGGATTCTACTCATTCCAGCGCCTACCATCTCGACATTCCCCTCTTGGTCTGCATTTATAGCTTCAAATTAGTTTTTTTCAAATTTCAACTCGAACTCGATGCAGCTTAGGAAAATCAAGTGATCATAATTTTTGAGGATTAAACTAACTTCTGAAAACACTTTCAATTATGAGTTAATTTTCAGTCTCAATAAGCGTTCTGCACCAGTGCAGCACTGTTTTATATCTTATCTAAAATAAAGTGAGGTAAAATATTCTCCGCGAGAAATTGCGTCATTGATGTCGCGTTAACTTTTTTATTTGATCATAGAAATGGTACCCACACAACCTCGAAACTGCCGCTTTCATGCGTTAAAACGAAAATTCTGATGCTTATAGGTGAAGGTTGTTGACAGTAAATGAGATAATTATTTCGCCACTTGTTTTACTCTGGTGTCTGTGCGTGCTTGGGTAAAAGCACAAGCATGAACCATTCCGCTAGTTTACGTTGCTATTATGCAATAATTGAATAAGATTAAAAACTGAAGTTGTCATGAACCGAACAAAAAAAAGGCACGCTTGACCCAACCCTTAAAAAATTATTTGTGCCCGACAAAGAATACGTCTGGCGTCCGTTTCCGCGAAGACGCTTTTTATGACAGTGCGCTGGGTCAAAAACCTGTTGCGCTACGCAAGCCTCTATGCAGCATCGTCAGGCTCAACCTATTGGTGAAGAAATCGCTTTACAGATCCTGACTTGCATTTTGAGCCCGTAACCAGTTCAAAAGAGCATATTAAACTATCGGTACATTGGAAATTGAACATAGATCACTTCTGGATTCATGGTTTCAAAATTCGCGACTAGTGAATGCTGAATTCACTACCAGAAATGTAATATTAGCATCAGCGTTAAGGCAAACAAATGACAAGCAAACCGCTGTCATCGTAACCACCGTTAAACGTTGCCACTAAGTTTGTCTCAATGTTTGTCAACGCAAATACATGTCTTGTTGCACCTCGTGTTGAATTTATCTTTATGGAACTTCAACGCTCAACAAAGCAAGAATTTAGCGTAGTTGGCAATATATCTGTGGTCAGAATTTGCATTTTTAAACGGTCTTAGAAAATATCAAAATGAAAAACAAATCCGGCTGAGCATATAACCGATGAAGTTGTCTGCATGTCATCGTGAAAGAACACGGCACTTGTAATATCTGTCTCTGGTATGAGCCCATCTCGCGACCCAAGCTGCTGAGCTCACAAGCTGAGCATCGTGAAACTGACTCTGACTCAGCAAAATCAGAGACAATGAGCCACTCGTCAGTTTGAAGCATTCTGAAATACTCTTCTTATTGGTCCGTCAAATGAGCATCAAACTTTTATGAGGAGGAAGATTTTGATTTTGGAGGAAGATTAAAGAGGAAGATCTTGAACTGAAGCAGCGGAAGACCGTCTCGTTGTCGCTAGAAGTTATCAATCGCGGCTAATACCTTTTAGTGAGAGCACAATTTGATTGCTCACTCACACATTCTCTCGATAAAGACGTGAAATGAGGGTTTTACCGATGTAGATTTGTCGGTGACTTATGAGGGTAAATTACAAAATGAATCCATTCAGAATCACAGAGGAAAGGGCATAAAGACACAAGCCATTGATTTTTTGTTTTACCCTCGTTTGATTGGAACCCAACAGCATCTTTTTCATCACAACGTCAACAACTACGACACAATCAAAGGGAAAATACAAATAATCTTCCTAACGACTTACAACAGTCATGTCAGACTCTAAACATATGAAAGAAGTTGTCATTGCATAATATATTTGCACATACTTTCATTGAACGCCAGACTACAAAATAAATCAATTGAGTGAATGATATTCTCCTCATAAAGCATCAAAAGCTCTAACGGCCGGGTAATAAAATATTCTTGTTTTTGAAAGAGTTCTATCATAAATTGTTTGCATGGAAGGATTGTGACAAATATTCAGAACGATTCGTTAGTCAACTTCTATTTTGAAAAGCTTTGCAAAAGTGAAACTTTATGTGTGAAAAGTTCTTTATTTTGAAAGAAATATTATGTTCTCCATAGTTTTTCAGACTCATCTTTCTAGTTACTATAAAAAGTTGAGTTTTCTCTGAGAATTTAAGAATCTATTTCCTACAGCGTTATTTCATTTTTATTTTTGGCTCTGTTATCAGACGTTTTAAATGATATCTAGGAGTAGCTCCAGCCATTCTTATAGCGCAAAATATGCTTCCGCTTGCGTTAGAATGCTTTCACGATGTCGCCTCGATGGCGAGGGGAGTAGCTTGAAAAGGCTTCGTTTAAAATTCTCGGGCAAATCCGGGGAACATTCATAACAGAGGCCTGAATAACGGCATGAAGATACAATTATTAATACTTGCGACACCAGAATTTCAGAGCAAGCCCTGACGATATAGATGAGACCCAAAGATTGAAAGAATATTTTCTGCATGAGGTACATGTTTTCAGGGCCTAGCATGTGTAGAGATTTCTCGAAAACTTTTATCGTTACCACCAAAAATGCCTAATTACTTTCTTGCACATAAATATTTCAATCAATTTTACAATCGGTTACTCGATGGTTGTGGACTTCCTGTATGAATTATTTGCAATTAATTCAATTCGATCATTTTGTAAGGGGTAAAATAAAATTTAGGTCCTCGTTAAATTTTTTGCGACAGAATTTAATATGAAAGCTAATTTCTTCTGCTCATCTTCTCATTACAAACATATTTTAACACTCATCTGTACTGTAGCATTTCTTGGAACTGTCCATCTAAAAACGGGTATTTTTCCTTTGATTTTGTAAAATCAGCAGCGTAAAATTGCTCACATTTGGCCTTTGAAACAACAACGTACAACAGTAAGAAGATGCTAATCTCTTCACCTCGCTGTCTTGCGCAGCAGTGAAGTGCATTTGACAATGTGCATCGATGCCGACATCTTCAACGGATCAGCTTGTTGAACAAGGAAATTATATGATAACTCAAGCCCAATTCTGAATTTATCACAAATACACGTTGTGTGCAGATGGATGCTAATGTTCATCTTCTAATTTAATGGTAGTGATTATAACTATCAACTCGCAGATCTGCTACCTTTGTGTGACAGGTGTTTCCTGCTAGAAAACCTTTTAGCGTGAGCTTGAAGGGCGCTCGCACTCCTCGGTTGCTTAGGAGGAACTCACCTGGAGGGCGTTGGTGCGCACTCAATGGAAAATGACACAAAAGGATGGCATTGAAAATCATTGGTTGAAAAGTGTAAAAATCACAAGGAGAGCGTCGAAGCTCACTGGATATTCAGAAAAAATTCACACAGACATTGTGCACAGTTATTGGTTTCATCGGTCGGTGGCAAAATATGTCAAATTCGCTTGTATTCCAGTGCTGACAACAATATGGAAATCGACTTTCTCGATACAACGCTAGCCTTGTGCTACATCGTTTTAGCCAAATGAGGCTAATATGATAAAAAATTCGGCATGCTTCTAGCCAAATCAGCCGAAGATAATTGTCAGAGTGGTTATACGAGTGTACATTGATATTGTCAATGTTGTGAAGTCAAAGTGTGAAATTTTTAATAGAAAACCTGTCTATTTATTCTACCCGAATGAAAATCAGATGTTCACTCACACCTCGCCCGTCCACTCACTGCTGCAGCGACGGCACGCGTCGCTCACGCAGTGCCCCGACCTGCGGCCAGTCACCTCCACACTTGGCGACAGACAGCGCCGCTAAATTCTGCAGTTCTTTTTCCTTTTAACGCTTGTCTGCTTCAGCTCTCTTCGTTGAGCTACACACCGGTTATTTCATACACCCTTTACGCCACACTTGCTCGGCAATTGGAGTTAAAAAGTCGCAACAGTTTTCGCAAATTTGCATTATTTTTGCCGCTTTTTCAATTACCATTCACATTTAGTTTTTTCTTAACTGATGAATGATTCATATTTACTAAAATTTTCACTGAAATTTCTGCTAGGTATTTATTCATTCACTGGATGTCGTTAACCCTCAGCCTGTCATTGACCTCTGTTGAGAATACCGTGCACTGCGGTCCTGGTCATTCGATTGCACCGGGCCGCGTGACCGCACTGGTCCTCACTTTGCTACGCGATCACAGAAGATTGAGGTCGTCACAGCTGAAAATGAGACTTTTCTTTCATGCTAAGCGTCAACTGCCAAAGTTACGCTTCAAAGTTCGTTTTAGCGAAGATGTTTTGATTTCATCGCTTGAAATAAGTGAAATATAAATGAGATAAATACAATAGGTCATTAAGTAGTTTCACGCACAAAGCACGATGAGCAAAAAATGAACTTCGCCATTAGTGAAATCCGCCAAAATTCGTCGCGAACTCATCATGTACAGAACTATCTGCGTTTTAATCTTTCAGAATTTTAACCCCAGAAATACTTTTGAAAAGCACTGAGCTCCTTTGATTCGTTTCAAAGTGCGTTCGAAATTTCATTACTACTGATGTAATGTTAGCTATAGTTATGTAAAAATCTGAACCCTTTTTTTGTTAGTAAAAAATAATGGGAGACTCAGTAACAAAACCAGTCAAGTTTTCGTGAAAGTTTTTAAGAAAGTTTTTTTATTCTTTATTGAAATTCAAGTGTAGCAGTGAGATGAAGTTCATGGAAGAAAAGTTGTCACCCACGGCACGATGGAAAATTTGTTTCCTGATCGCTACAAAATGTCACCCGCATCGTATCGTATGACCGCGTATGTTGAACTATGCAACTGACGCGTTCAAGACGAACTAAAACATGAACATCACTCGATGCTGAAGTCATTTACTGACGTGTAACACCAGTTAAATTCGTGAGAAATTGGGCAGTCCAGAAAGCTATTCAGGAAGTAACATCGAGCTTGTCCTCTGGTCAACCCTCAGTCTGTGCTCCCAGAGACAGAGAGACAGGACAGAGGCCACTACGCGCGACTTACCTCTACCAAGGCTCGCAACGCACTGACGTTCGCGCCGTGACCCGGGCACTGATCTGTGGCACGTCAGGATGCCAGTGTCGAGGTGTAGTTGTTCTCTGCGTCCATTTTGACCTCAGTGGCTAGAGGGTAAATTTCTTTCTCTTTTCTGCATTCGTAGAGCCGGAAATGTGACTGGGATTACTTTTTTTCATCGATCAGGAATATTCATATTCTTATAAAATATGATTACCCAAAATTCATCCTAAATTTCAACACGATTTGAACGACAGCACATAAGGACAAAACATTTGCCTGCAATTATTGGTACTTACGACCAATTACTTATTTTAACTCATTTTCCCATTCTTTTGCTAACAATACGTATGTAAAAATGCACTTAAGTACAAGCAATGCAACATCATGAAGACATGACGGTTATTGCGCCAACTGAAACACCCTGACTAGCTCGCGAGCCGAAAGTAAACGAAACACTGGTTGTGTTTACCGTAGACCTTTTGACGCCGTTTGTGAAATAAGTCAAATATTGGGTGTAATTACCCGAGACTTTTCGAGCAAATCCAATCTTGTCAGAAATTGCTCTTTGGCTCATCAAAAGCCTCCTAGCTAATCTCGGAGCTGGAAGACGATAGGAAGCATGTCTGTAATTTTCCTCGAGCTTTCAGGGTCGATCACTCCAGCCTTCTGGGCCGGTGAGCCGCTCACGGGGAGCTCGCTCCAGCGCGCTCGAAAATGTTCCCTAAAATGTTTCAGCTTTGTTTTACGGTCAAAAAAATTAAATCATTTTCTACCTATAAGAACTTGCTGAAAATACTAATTATAATTTTGAAAACCACCATCTTGTGATTTTGATGCGAAGGTCACACACATACAGGAATGATGGGGCTCCTTTTCTTTATAGAAACGACAGGATGTTGCTCGATATCAGCTCGGTGTTCGTTCAATTAAACTCGAGACCAATTTGAAGTACACGAGTCTCTGCAAGCTGACCTTCACAGCAAATTCAAATTTTGTACAATTACAACTTAAGGAAAACTTAAGCAATTAATTATTGAGGCACTGGTTACAAGTTTTGCAATTTTACTTCACACAACTCCACCCAATCTAGCGAAGTATTTCGAGAAATTTCGCCCTGAGAACAAGCACCAAAGTCAAACACGCATCCTCATGTTTTGGAGGGAATTTATTGAAATGTTTTGGGCACTCGTTGTGATTGTACTGCAACGCGTTCAAGTGTGTAAGTCTTGGTTTGCTCTGTTTATGATGAGTGGCAGTTGAATGATGCGGCATAATGAGCGAATTTTGGATTGATTGAAAAGCATTCAAATGCTAGTCTGAACGCCGTATTTTAACGCGTCTGTGTAGATTATTTCAAGCAATCCTGGGCCAAATGTGACTTTCCGAAAGCTACCAATGGACTACGAAATCTTGCGAACTGAAATCAATGAGCGAATACAAAGAAGGAAACTTTGGAACAGTGAACATCAAGTCTGCAATGGTAAGATTACGTAAAATAACCAATACCGACATTAATTCTTGGCCAAACCTATTTAAACATAAATGTTATTTCCATTCTGTTCAACCTGTAAAACGACCACATTTTCTGTATTTGTAATATTCACGAGAAATGTTTCAAAATTTTTATTTGCGCTTTTATTTGAATTTCGGGCATTAGACGATTTCCGCTTTACTGATTCTCACTTTCAATTCAGTTAATTTTCCTTGACCTTGTTTTTGTTGTAGCTCCTGGTCGTGAATCATATAAATAATAAAATAAAACAATAAAAATAAAACGAATAATTCAACCAAATAATTCTTGAAACTTAGAAGGGCATAGAATTAATTCCTACCTTAAACTGCTTTATTCAGTAATCCATATTTCATCGAACTATAGCTCAGCATGACATCAATCCCAGCAAAAAGTGTTAACATTGTTATGTTAATATAATTTTCTATCCTGCTCCGTTAACTTGAGATTGTCCAGAAGAAATCATACGTCAACCTTTTCATATGTGCCAGCTCATTACACAGAGTGGGAAAATAAATTTCATTGATGTATGGAAGGAAGTATTAATGGCAGTACTTATAGTTACTTTATCGATAGTTACATTTGGAGTGTTCTTGATTTTGAGTGAAAATATGACAGAACTTTTCAAAATAAGGTCTCTCAAATGATTAAATGATTTGAATGGAATTAAATCCTACAGAGAGCCAATCCGATGAGTAGAAACAATTAGTGACGTAAAATTCATAGATACTGAAGATCATTCCCACGTTCGATGATTTAGAACAACCGGGGGCTGGCATCTGGTAACAGACCCTCGCAAAGAACCTTGCCTTTTATAGTTCATTCATATGAGTGTTCCAGTGATTTCTTTCACTGTCTGAAAAATAGGCAGGGTGGACCCTGAAGGACAAGAGGGTGAACTCCAACCGCTTTGGCAGGGTGAACTCCAACCGCTTACGGGATCGGAAAGATGGGCCCTAGAGAATTATTCGTCATCAATGCAGCTTACAAGATATTCGCAACATGTTGTACTTAATTAGATAAGGTTGCACCACACGGCAAAGCTTTAAAATGAAGGTTATAGCGAAGACAATAGATTTAATACATATCTATTAAAAATTAGGACGTTTCGATCATCTAGATCATCATCAGCTATTCTGAAATACAAGAAATGACAAATTAAGACCGGCAATAAAAACCATTCAGTAAGTAATATAGTATGTACACAAATGAAAATTAAAAAAGAAGAAAATTACGTAATACCTATTTTCAATGGATAGGAAGACTGCATGTCATTAAGGTTTGGTTTCAATTTGCTACTAAATAGGGATTCAAGAATGCGTAAATTGAAACAAGAACCTGCAGAACCTAATATTGAAAAATTTTCGAGTGAGATATTTGTATTACATTTTTCAGCATGGATTCTAATAGCGGAATGGGAAGGCCTACTTAATGGAATACCAGTCCTAAAACTTCTACCACTGTGTTCAAATACCCTCGTAGATAGCAACCGAGATGTCGAACCGACATACACAGACCCACACAGTGGGCAACAGTACTTGTATACAACAGAGGAAATCATTGAAATGGGTAGTCTATCTTTAAAATGAAAAAAATGAACCAATTTTGAAATTAGTAACCAAAATAATTTGAAGGTCAACACAGGGAAAGTATTCCACAACTAATGAGAGCAATTGTTCTTTTAACTTCTCAGACTGAACACCGAAGTAAGGAATGGTGACGAACAATTTCTTCTTATCTACAGTCAACACAGTAGCAATGGTGGAATACTTTTTATTTAAAAATTGCTTGAGATACTTTTGAATAAAATATAAAGGATAACCATTTTCTACAAAAAACTGCTTTAAAAATTCAAACTCATTATGCAATAATGAATAACTTGAGCATATTTCATAAGCCCGAAATAAAAGAGTTTTCATTCGATTAATTTTAAATAAAAAAGAACTTGTAAGTGGTTAGTTCAACATTTTTCGCTGCAGGGAAAACATATTAACAAATCTTTCAAAGAAATTTTGAACTGCATTAGTCAAAATAGTAACTCAGCTAGAAGTTTAAACAAGTGCTCACGTTTAGCCGTTTACTCAAGTTAGCCCATTTCGTAAATACATCCTACAACCAAATCAATCGGGCAAACTTAAAAGTTTGCTACATGACTCGGAGCGATGTACACGAACTTTCAATTTAGAAACTTAAGTTGAAAGACACATTTTAAAATCCCAAATTCTATCAAATTTCCATTAAGTTCAGGTTCTTGAATAAATCAGAAAACAGTAAAAAAATTCTTAAATACAATTTACAATGAACGTCGGAGCTGTTCAGGACTTCTCTGAAAGTATGTTTTTCTCGCTCCACAGACTTTGCTGCTGAGAAAGTTTTACACATGATCTTAGGGGCAATTAATATCGGGAAATTGTCATGTATTGGGATGTTTTTATGGAAGAAGAAAATGAATTAATTATTTTAGCTTATGAAACTATCAAAATTACTCTAATGCCACGAAACAAAATATTAGAACAAATTAACTTTTGAGGGTATGCATATAATACTACATTCGAACTCAATATTAAGGCTTACTTTCCCTTTTAGTTGGTCTTTTAAAAATGATGAACAAGCTAAGCACTCCGCACCAGCAAACGGTGCTGCTGTGTAGCGGCCTCAGCCGCGCTACCTGTTGAGTCTGGCTGCAATTTCCAAAAGCGTGATCGTTCATAAGTTCATTTCTTAGGATCCTGATCCATCTCTGCACACATTTCCAAGTCACCAGTCTCGAGGATTTATCAAACGCTGTATTATGATGCCGCTTCACATTCACATTTAATTACACATCAAAACATCAAAGGCGACGTAAGTTCAATTGAATTCGGCGGAACGTGACTGACAAAATGAGCGAAGTGCTCAGCCGTGAACGATTAGAAATGTTGCGATGAACCTCTTGAAGTCTTTGATCTCCTCCTGAACTACACTGCCTTTATTTATGCCAAATTGAAACTGTTCCCTAATAATGGGAACTGCTTAAAAGAGATACACACCAGTCTTCGACGATCTATACCATGTCTTTTGATCCGTCCGTAGATGTATGAACGATCTAATTCATATTATTCAATAAACAGAATTATTTAGGTTTTACATTTTGAACAAATTAGCCTAACTATATAAGTATTAGGAGTATTCTACGCAAAACAGTAGGAGTCGTTTAAAGGGACGTTGCGAAGTAATCATTGCAAAAGGATTTGAATAATCGAGGCATATACGTTGATTAAAGTAGGACTTATCGCACGATCAGTTGAGTTGCGCTAGGTGCACTAGTGGCTCTGTTATTCAGTGAACACCACGCGTAGAGTGCACGGATTACAAGCCCATCATCATCACACAGAAAATTTAATTCTTATCAAACTCCTTGAATTAGTTCAAAATTTATCCCGTATTAAGAACATCATTAATAGTTAACCAGGTCGGTGTTCGTAAACTCTTCAGAAATTATATTTTGTAAAACATGCAACAATCATGAATTGTAGCTTTCCTAGAGACGTTCAACTGGAAAAAAAACTTACATATGTTCACCAGAAGGTCAAACTGATGTAGCAGCTGTTCTCAGTAATTTAATTAAAAATTTCAGTACAAAATATTGTCGATCATTGGCAATTTCTCGGAAAACTGATTAGCGTGTGATCCATAAGCCAGAACAGGTTTTAAAGTCTTCAGTGCCTTGATAAAATATTGGCATACGTCAGTCAAGATTTTTCCAATCACTAATATGTCAAGAAATCTTTTGTAAAAGATTTCCTTTGAAGGCGGCCTTTTGTTAATTTATCATTCATCCAAAAATTTTCTACTATACTCAGGTCGGGAAACTAACACTCGACAATGTTACGAACCTCGTCGAGTCGTCGCTCGCTTGCCGTTACGGTTGGTTGAAGCTGACCTGATGCTGAAGTTAGCAGCTCCCAACGAGTCAGTTGGCGGTAATTGATTTCTGCACCTATTATTTTCTGGGTGTGCATCGTACTCTTCACGGCATGGTCTCCTACATTAGCAACCCTAAATTATCACCTAAATCATGAGCAGCCCTTACACCATGAGCTACCCTTGCACCATGAGCTACCCTTACATCATGAGCTACCCTTACACCATGAGCTACCCTTACACCATGAGCTACCCTTTCACCATGAGCTACCCTTACACCATGAGCTACCCTTACACCATGAGCTACCCTTTCACCATGAGCTACCCTTACACTGTGAGATACCCTTACACCATGAGCTACCCTTACACCATGAGCAGCCCTTACACCATGAGCTACCCTTACACCATGAGCTACCTTTACACCATGAGCTACCCTTACACCATGAGCTACCCCTACACCATGAGCAGCCCTTACACCATGAGCAACCTGAAATCATCAACAACTTTTCATCATGAGCGACCCCAGACCATACACTTTCAGTCAAGAGCCCCTGCAGTGTTTTGGGGATCACTGTTTCCTCTCGCAACTTGGAAAAGTTATGTATCTATGAGCAACTGAAGTTTCGTTATGAATATAATTGAGTGCCTTTTTTTATAACGTCTGACCGTATAGAGTTTTATTCAGCTGTTTTTTTATTGTTCATTTTAATTTTCAATTTACCCAAATCAAGCATCTTCCAGTTATATGTTGCATCTTTTTCAATGAAGGAAAGTCCGCCGTACTGTTCTTTTCCCATTTATCTAGTCGTTTTGAGCGAGTCGTTGTTCAATTTGACGATATTCATTTCACCAATTTTACCAAATCTTCGGTAGTTGTTCAGGAATTCTTTTTAAAACTCTCATCAGTTTTGGAAAAGCACGAGGGTTTCTTTGGTTCTTTCCCTGGGTAGAATGATAGATTTCAAAGCTAGCAATATCTTGTGAGGTTTAGAAATTGTGTTTTCGAGTTCTAAAGAGCTTAAGTGGGATTTTACTTAGCAATCTACGACGAACCAGTAAATTTATATATTTTATGAGTATACTCAATTTATAAACACTTTTTTAAGCACATATATCCTCACATTGTAAAATTTTGCAGTAAATATTCTAGATGATGTTTTCATATTCTAAGTAATTTCATACACATACACCGTCTAAAAAAAAACAAAAAGTAAAACTAAGCCATTCACACTCAAATTACTTAAACGGGGTAACTACATCCCTTAACAATTTTCATTTGTTAGCACTGAAAGGAGCATTGAAATGAATTTCTCCTGTGTATTTCGAGTATATAACTGTTGTAAATTAGTCACCAGATTTGACTATAGACTCTAATACCCACTACATATCAAAACTCAACAGAACCTTTGAAGATTAGCGAAGCCTTTAAACCGAATACAGCCGAACCTTTGAAGATTGGACTCCCGAAAACAGAGGCTCTTTCCAAGGTGTAACTCCTAAACACATAAAACTTAAAGAAGGATCTGCGCTGCTGCAATCTGTTGAGCTCCAGCATAAATTGGCGCTAAATTCTATTGCCAATATCGTCATAGTGAAGAAATGAATGTGCTCGAAAATATACATAAATAAATCGAAAAATGAGCAATTAAATAAAAAACTTTTAACACTTAATACTAATATCATTAGTAGACTTCTTACATCAATGAAAGCTCGCCAGTAAGCAGAGAGCCGAAGAAGCATAGCAACAGAAACAACAGCTCTTCACACATTTTTTTTCTTAACTACCTAGCCTGAAATGGTCAAATGGTAAATAATGTTATTAGTTTCATTCGCTTCGTAAGAATGACATGGTATTTTGAAAAATGCGGAAATGGAAGAAACACCAACGATTGTAGAAAATTATGAATTTACGTTGAAAACCGTGTATTTACGTTGAAAACAGTGAATTTACATTGAAGACTGTGAATTTACGTTGAAAACATTGAATTTACGTTGAAAACAATGAATTTATTTTGAAAACAGTGAATTTACTTTTTCTATTCAACTGGAAGAAAGTCATTAGTATTTCAAAGCGAGAAGTATATTTCAGTTAGAGAAAATTTTCAATTTCTTATTTCGAAGGTCTACTGTATTTACGGTAAGAAATTGCTTAAATTTGAGGTCCCCTAAATTTCATTCGCTGCCCAGCACGTCCTTCTAACTGGTCCTAATATTTTCTCGATTCTCAAATAATTAAATTGCGGAGCTTTTAAATGCAAAAATCAAATTTAATTTCTAGAATCTACATGTGTAGTGAAATTTCATCTTTTGCCGCGCTGGGCCTAGCAGGCATATTTGAAACAATTAAAAATTAAATTAAGAAAATGTAACGAACATGCTTCCATCTAACTGAAAGTCTTAGCTCATTTTCATCAATTGCGCAGTGCCATAAGAGTTAGAGTGCTCGTTTTCCAGCAATTATCCAATTGAGATGAAATTAAAAAGTGAGATGCATGGAGAAGCTAACAATCAGTCACGCAGCCCCTGAACTCAGCATGAGGATACCACGCGTCTCAGAAGTCCCAACCGCCGGCGGGCATTGTGTGCTGCGTCCTGCATTTGATACAAAGAGGTCAGGAGTGCAAGAGAGAGAAAGCAATTACACGGTCACCTTCAGAGGGAAGACCGTACAGTTTCAACCGAGCAATGCACGAGAACTTCTGAATACAGGTGCCGATTGGAGGAAAGAGAAGCCAATCATGGCAATCAAAGTCGGAGCAACAAACCAAACTGCTCTCCGAAACTTCCGTAAACTGGGACCGACCTCAAGTGCATTCATCTCAGTGCAGGTCTGTCCTACTTGCATGCACGACCAAGTTCTGGTAAGTCGGTGAGCTGACAAAATAACAGGCGGCTAGTAAGGACACTGATCGGATTCTCTACATTATTTAAAGGGCATCTTCAAGCTTAAATTGTATCGGTGTATTCATTTTACAGGGATATTTATACTGCGCGAATTAATGAACCACGTTTTATAAACCTATTGTTTGGATGACATAAGCTGTCATTAATAGTTTTTGGTCCAAAAAAATGATCCTCGAGTCCATCTGCTATTTACTTCCTTGAAAACAAAAATTTCCAAAACATTCTCCCCCAGATGGCGAGTGAGCCATCGAGAAAGCAGGTAAGCTTGAGAATTGCAGGTAGAATGTTCTCAGCAATGGAAGAATTCATTCAAAAAGAAAGAGCTCTGTAATAATTGAGTGAGTTTGGAAGCCGGGGACAAACTCAAGGCAAGATTAAGAGTCGGACTAAGAGGCTTTTAGCATCCGCCTTCTGCGTGGCGGCTGCTTTTGCACAACAGGACGTAGCGAGACCACACTGTGGTGCCGCGGCCGCCACAGTGCAAATCCACGCGAGAACAAAGCAATGGCAAAAACCTCACCACAACGGACCAAAGATAGTTAAGTTTGTTTGCGTAATATCTCCCTTGAAATTAAGATGCGCAGCTCATTTGAATGCTAGGGGTTGTGAAAAAAATTCACTTCTATATTACAAACTTGATATTTTCAGGACAAACATACAGCTGCAGCAGTTCTGTCCAAAAATAACATCAACAAAAAAGGGCTTACAGATTCAGACAAAAGCCAATCGTATTCAACATACGGTTTCTAGTTCTCATATTTTAAGAAAATAGCTGAATTAATTTTTTCAAGATGGAAAGAAAACGAGAGAATAATTTAAAATCAGCACAACTAGTTTTCTGTATTCATGCTTCCTGATTTCGTTGACTGGAGCCTAATTCCAGATTCATCAGAGAGGAATAAGATCTGTGGAGTCAGTTGCACTCCGATTGATGAGTGCAGGGCGCTCGAGAAAATTCACGTCAGCCTGCACAAAAACTTAGTACGCATTTGTGCTCAGCTGAGCAGACGAGCAAAATATTTTGTCTGGATCTGGAATGAATGAACAAAACCTTTTTTGCTACAGCAGGGACTTCAAAAGAGAACCAAAGCAAACCCGCGTGAATGAGTCACATGGATCAATGATGGCGGATTTGGGCTTAATTAAATCACAAACAAATATTCCAAAGCATTTCATTTTGAATTCATTCTTGAGCTTTGACTCTAAAAAGCGCTGCTAGATTTGTTTCAATTGATTTAGCGGAGCTGAAAAGCATCCTACGAGCCAAAAATTTACTGGAAAAATTCTGCAACAATCAATTGTGTTTTGTGTTTTCTGAGTCAACAAAAAAATCCTTATAAGCATTTTTTAATCGAGCCGCATACAGCACATGAGAAGCCACATTCTCGGAAAATTTCAAAGATCTCGAGTCTCATTTATTAAAGTCTTAAAAAAACTCGTCGTACAACCCAGCGAGTTGTTACAAGCAACATTTTGTATTTATACAGCGAGCTACGTCTAGGTTTCTCAGCTGCCTCCAGCGTCTCCTTTTTCCTCCAGGTACATCGCGACTCGGGGGAGAAAATCTTTTGAAGTTCTACGCGAATTTCTCTCTTGAAATTTGAAAGCCTCGTCGGCCAAAAGCATCCAATTAAAATGTACAACTCTGAAGTCCGGCGGTCTCTTCGTTGCTGCAATGGCGCTGGCACCGTCCGGCCTTGAGTGGCGTTCTTTGTCGGAAATTTATTTAGCTCTTACAGAAAACACACGCATGTGTAAAAATTAGCTGAAAGTTGGAAAATGTGGCAGGAGACAGGTGTGGCTGGTGCAGGTGTGCCAGGTGCAGGTGTGGCAAAATGCAGGTACAGGTGTGACAGGATGCAGGTGTGGCAGGATGCAGGTGTGGCAGAGGCAATAGACGGTCGAATAATATTTCCTGCACAGTTCAAAACTCATTTTTTAAGTCCACTATTTAAGGAACAAGTCGATAGCACTTCGATATGTTACATATTGAACACCGTTTTTGTTAAAAAATAGTAATAACGAGCTTACGTTCGCCGATTAACAATTACTTCAAGTATTCTCGTTTACACGAAAAAGGTTGCAATAAAGTCTTTGAATTAATGCTTTAAATATTTACATTTCAATAAGTGTAGCCAAATTGTCAAGTCTATTTCAACAGCTCTAGAAAACGGGTTTCTTTTTATTAAGACTATTGTTACGAGAAACATTGCTTCTGAAAATTAGCTGCAATTTCTTTGAATGTTAGCACAATGTTTTCGTTTTATTTTCTTAGCCTAATGAGCTCCTGCGACTAATGACAACGGTGAAACTCCAGAAATCTAAAACAAGCGCTGGCTCTTGGAGGACTCCCGGCTTAAAAAACGTTAAACAAATTTAACAAAAGCTAAGCCTGACGGCATCTCCCTTCGATAGTGAGCCCCTTATACAGATTGCAGAGTCTGAAAACTGAATCCTAGGTTAAGTTACAAATTTAGACGATCGCATACTTCTCCAGGCATCGCTGGCAATGCTATTTCAAACTTGAGTTTCTCTCACGATTTTTTGCCACCAACTTTGAGGCTCTCCTTGGAAATTACTTAGAGAAAGTTGAAATTAAAAGTCGGGTTCAGTGCCTTCAACTCGAGAACAGAGATGAGAACCAGAGAAGTCTATCAAAAGCTTTGCATTTAAGGGACAAATAATATCAATCAATAATAGCAGCTAATTACGCAGATATTGCGTACTGGATTATACTCGTTTTACAACGTATTTGGACGCAGTTGCACCGTAAGGGTACAAGTTTTTACTACTGAGAAAGTGCGTTGACGCGATTAGTTTTTTCAGTACACTAAATGTGTGCGTTTTACTTCTTAATAAATTTGTGTTCAATTTTTGGTCCTTTAATTATTTAAATTAACTCGAATACAAAGCACCACACGACTTTCAGCAGTATTTCTATTATTATCCTTGCTTTAATTAAGAACAATTATCAGTCCTTAGTAACTTACCCCAACTATCGTAAGGTGCGTTCTTCACCAGAATAAGTTCTTCTAATCCAACTTGAGACGTCACTATGGTTTACACAGAACAACAAAACATTTTCTTTAGGGAGATTATTTTGAAAATCAATTTTCATTGATATGAAAATTTACATATCAATTAAGTAAGGGGTTGCGTTTAACATAAGTAATGAATACTAAATAGCAAGCAGTTATGCTTTGAGTAAATATTTAGCAGATGCACATAAATTAACATTAAGAATTAACCTTTAAAAGTTTAAGAGATTCATTTTCAGTACAACGTCATGGAATATTAGAGTTTATGGAACACTCAAATTGCTAATTTTATCACAACTCACAATCAATAAACTATTTGAATCACCTTGCAGCAACATCACTTACTTCAAAATTCAACAATACGAGCGTGCACTTCGTTCAAGTTTCCTAGAACGCTCTGTACGCACTCTTCTAATGAGGGCTGCAGACGAATAATTTCTTCACTTTCATGACGGCATTAGAAAGAGTAGGTATTTAACCTTGGACCTGCGATGAGCTAAATGACAAGCGCTGTCTAGAATAGCATATTAAATTTGATCGCCGTGCTAAGGGGCTGTTTAGGTTCCTGCCAATTGCAAACCACGAAACATTCCTCTTCTGGGACCTCGTTAGCCATAAGAAAATTGTTGTTGCGATATCATTTGTGCCGAGTGTCACTTACTCAATGAAGCACGTTAAATCTAATTTGTTCTATGAGCCTTTTAATTAAGATGTATCGTCAAGATCTATCTTTTTCATGAAGATTTGTGCTTGTGTGTCAATATAAAGTGTCGACCGGCCGTTGCTGTCAATATTGAACTTATAGCTTGAGTTGTAGCGCTTAATTATCGAATTCTCTCCACGCCTTAAGCGCGCACTAAAGTTGCTGAGTGCGCCCGAGTGAGCTTGTCTGAGGATGACAAAGATACAAGGAATTGAATTATAGAAGAGATTCATTGCGGAATCATGGACCAGTGTTAGGTTAGTATTGAAGGCTATAGGTCTGCTTTCACGCGATCCTCCCGAACTTTAATGACCTAAAAAAGGCCCAGCCGAAGGTTTCATTTGTGTCATCAAAATGAGAAATGAGCAATTCATTCCTTATTTGAAACACGGCAAGTTTCATAGTTTGCAGAGCTATCAGACTGGACATCAAGCCTTGTCATGAAGCCATGTATGCGAGGTGTAAGACTCAGCAATGTGGCTTAGAGAATTTCCGTGTTCTCTTGACCTCAATACCATTAGGCCTTAGGTAACGTGTTTAGTTGACCTCGATGCCCGCCGGCCTTCAGCGACGACTCTCGGAAATACTGCTCGGTTTCAAATCCCGTGAAAGCTGAAGCTTAAAATACTGACGTCCTCTCATGATGATCATCGTAATTTGAGCTGAGGGGCGAAGATGGGGCAGCGGGGAAAACTCCACGAGCGTCTGCCTCTCAACGAATTTAAACTGAAAACTTATTTTTTAAATGACAAGCAAGGTGTGGGACGTGTTCAAATACATGTTTCCTTGTTAATAGCAAATTATTCCCATTCGATTTTCAAACGTCACGTACAAAGAATAAACAGAAAAGCACCTTTTCACGCGACGAAAGAAATCTTAAATTTTAAATCTTAATTTTATGGTTTTTGAACATTTTTTGTCTTACCAGTGTTGAATTGGGCCAATTCTCCACAACTCCGCAAAGAAAATTCTCACTGACGCTCGATGACAGGCGGAGGCAACATCGCATTATCCTGGAAAGCCCGTTCATGCGCTTGTTAAAGAAAATTTTCATCTGAAATTCGGTCAAATTTTGCTCGTATTCGGTTCAAATTTGGAAACCTAAAGAAAGCAAATGTGTTCATTATACACTCCAACAACCAAGGGTTTAGGATTGAAGCTTAATGAGTCGTCAGAAAGTTTATTCGAATAAGACATCGTAGCCAACTCAATTTGAGTGAATTTCAGTATTGTGCACAGGAAATGAATTACTGTTCATTTAAGAATAGTGTGCAAAAGGCTAATCAAATGGAGTAACAGCAACCGAATGACGCACTGAAATGGTAATTCAGAAGGTTATTAACTACTGCGTTTAAACTCTCAATTTATTAAGCATCTTTTAATTAGCCAGGCTTGCTTGCCAATTAGCGACGAGAAACTTTGCACTGAAAATATGGAAGCGAGAAAGAAATGATCAGAAATTCTTGTCTATAGGGCTAGGATAATTCCACGTAAAACGGGCTTAACTTGGACTTTAGAGGAGGTATAGCACTGTGCGAGTTCGAATCATTAGCGATTCGAACACTAAAGATCTATTTAAAGAAAAAGGCATGGTTTATTTCTGTTTTCAATATTAATTTTATTCATTTTTTATGCTGTGAAGGGAAGGTTAAAACTTCGAAGAGACAGTTACAGGAAATCCCTTAACAATAAGTATATCTTTGATTCAAATGGCACTGTTTCATCGAGCAAGCTGTCTGGTGTGTCGACAGATGTAAAAGATGATTTTGGAGACTTTTGCTTGTGCACTGTGCAGGAAGTGATGTGATCGGCGAAAAGAGCTACTCAGCCGTGGTCTTCTCCCGCAAGCCTCGACGAAAAAAGAGGTTCTTCAAATTTTCATTGGCAGAAAGGGAGATATGTCCCAGCGGACGTCCCAATGCGGTGAAGACAAAATTTGTAGCGAACTGCTGAACTCTCTTCTCCAGTTCGCAGATCTGTTCTGGTTGTGCGCCTGACTGTTGAAATAAAAAAATAGGATAGCTTACCGTACTTGAGAAATATGGAAACTTTTCCATTGCCTAAACACAAATCAAAATGGATGGCAGTGATTTTGAATCTTTTCAATTTATTAAATCGGTTTATTTGACTTTTTCATTGACTATTCCAATCTAAAGGAATTTTTGGAGGCATAGGTAAGAGTTTTCATAAGAATTTTGTGAACTGAAAAGTGAAAGCTCTCTGATCGCTGGAGATGTAAGGTTTAGTTGTTGTTATGTTTCATCAAACTTTATGCTATAATGACCAGGACTATTGAAGGCCTTTCATGAACAAAATTTTTGTCAAATGTTGTTTTACGCACTTTTAAATATTGGGGCCACACCTACTGGCTCAGATTTATTGCTGACAAAATCTTGTAATATAGGGTACTCATGTTACTCAAAATATTTTCGCATATTTCTAAATGTTTTAAGTAAAATCAGTATTGATGCTGTAACATACGTCCGCAACTATTGTACAGGCAAACAGCGGGTCAGTTCAGAAGCATCAAAAAAAGACAAGGACAATAATAATCATAATGGTAACAATAATAATATTGAAGGGTGTTGGTAAAATCAAAACTGAAGCACAAAGGCGAGTCCTTTTGTCATTAGTAGTCAGAATTTAATTTGAAATTTATTTAAAAACTTGTGGGCTCACAATATGTGAGGTAAAACGCAAAATCTTTATCCCAGTGAAACTGATTTCGCCTTTCGGCAAAAAAAAGTAACTCTTGTTGGTCAAATATTAAAACATCAAAAGTTTTTAGTTGTTACACATGACATGTGTGACAAAAATTAATGTAAATGTTCCCCGGTGGCCGCTAGACTCGGACACCGCACCGCTGCAGCCACCCCAGGCACCCGTCCCACCTATGAGCTACAGCCTCGCGTGCTCCTTGCAGGCACGCTGGCAGAAACCTTCTTTTTCTCGCATTTTTTCCAGATAATAAAATTCTTCCGTATCCTTGCTCAAAGCATTTACTACAATTCTGAATTTTGTCCGTACGTTCTCTTAGATCGTAGAATGGACTTGAGAGGTGGTCAGTTATTCCTGAATTAGTTGAAAGTAGCGAATATCGTCAGTTTAGAAGAGCTAAAGGTACTGAAAGTTTTCCATTAGGCTCTTTTTTGTATGTAAAAGCTATTTAAAGCTACAGGCTAATATGAAAATACAAATTAAGCGCTCATAAGAACTTTTCACTTGCTTTTGTTTATTTCTCCAAAAAAAACTTCAAATTATAAGGCTATTTGTTCGATTGATAGTCACTACGTTGATATTTTGACCAACAAAAGTTAACTTTTTTGGTGAAAAACGAAATCACTTTCACTAGACTAAATATTCTGCGTTATATCCCACATGGTGTGAGGAGACAACTTTTAAATAAATGTCAAAATAAAATTCTGACTACTGATGACAAAAGTGAAGCACCTGAACAGTATAAGTAGGAAAAAATCTTGGGAAGTAAATTAAGTCGATATTGATATCATTCAGCACTACGTTAACACAGCTCATTGTTGGCGAATTTTCATCGTAGGTTACCAAACTTTCTTCGCGACCCTCAAGTTCATGGTCTATGATTCCCTGTCGTAGTAGTTTATAGATTCTTCCAATAGTTGGTCAGTGGAGGTGTCCGAGAAAGCTAAAATTAAGATTCAGCGTGACGTACTGTTCGGGCATAATGAGGTGAATTAGAGGCGTATTCAGTTTGTTTTAGTAACGGAACGCACTACGGATTACAAAACCCGTGGGAAAAAATGTGAAAAAAAGCTTGTGTTTAACGAGTTTGAAACTGTAGAACCTTTCTCCTGCAACAAACATAGCTAAATGATGTTATCAAGAATGCTTAATTACACCTCCGCAATCCAAACACAAGAGTTTATTGAAAGCACTGCCTTAAAATAGCAAAAAGAGGTTTAGCTTTATCACTATTCTTAGTGCTTTCTTTTCTAAAATGCAATGAACGCATGCATTTTGACCCCGGAATAAATTTGTTAATATTCGGTTCACGTAATCCAACCCTTGCATGTTACCGCTTTTGAGTATATCTGTTGTCAAAAAATTTTGCAGTGCAGTAAAAATTTTTCATGAAAATATTAATTGTATTATTCATTCCAGCAACACTAATCTATGAGTTGTACAAAAAATGACAAAGTGATATTACCGTCTGGGGAATGAAATCGATTAGGCGAAAATGAATGAAATCTCTTCAGACTTCAAGACCACACATAAAGCATGAAATATTCTAAATACCAGGTTTTTTTATTATAGTTCCACATAAAACTATTATAGTTACTTCGGGGCCAGAAACAGTACGAACGTGTTTTCTGTTTCACAACTGTAGCTATTATCGAGTTAACCTTCATTTATGCTTATCTCAATTTCAGTCATGTTAAGAAATAAGAAACTTAATCGTGTGTCTCAGAATACAAAGTCTAAGCTTGCTACTAATTGGATAAATTTAATCCTTTCTGTACGAGGAGAAAGGGGTTGCGCTATTTTGAACCGAGTCGCCGTCATTTCTGAGTCTCAAAATTCAGCGCCGCTGCCGCTTTTCTCTCAAAATTTGTCGCTGCTTCTTGCCCGGCTGCCGAAAGTAGCCTGGCTAATGCGGCTCACTTTATCAAGTGTGCCATTACACGTTGCTTCTGCAGAGGCATTAAAGATATTTGTCCCAACTTTTAC
This sequence comes from Morinoia aosen, assembly GCA_030386875.1. Taxonomy (NCBI): domain Eukaryota; kingdom Metazoa; phylum Arthropoda; class Malacostraca; order Amphipoda; family Talitridae; genus Morinoia; species Morinoia aosen. The sequence goes on along the minus strand of CM059567.1, from coordinate 72,827,163 downwards.
CCTTAAACTTCCATTTGAAGAAAAAAGTTACCGAAAATATTTTGGATAAGATGGTGTATTTCGACTGAGGAGAGATCAGCTTATTTTGAATGACATTCACGAACTCGCCATCTGTGCGCCTGATTCAAAAGCAAGTCGTTTGCTGTAGAGTGAAGGTATTCCTCATATCCTGAGCAGCAATGGAGTGTCGACATTCGGTTTACCAGTTTTTTGTTTTAATCTTTGTCATGAGAGAAAATGAATAAGAAATATTTGTTCAGTAAATCATTAGATGCGTTCACTGATACAAAATGGCTGCAATAATTATGATTATAGTTACAGTCATCCTCAACTAGATGCGCAAATGTTAGACCCATCGTCCTACTGCCTCAATGTTGAAGTGCAATTAAACGCAGTGCAATTTGTCTCACGTTTGATAATATTCCTGCGCCTCGAGATGCAGTGAAACCCTGAGCTCTAATCTCTTTAGAGGACTGGAAGAACGGTCAAATGGGCGCACAATATTCTGTGTGTACATATTACATTTATTTTGAATTACTTTCTTTAATTCACAAATAACTACGGAACAATTCATGAAGAAGAAATTCGATCATTTAAATCCCTTCATTTCTCTTTTACTATAAAAAAAACATTTTGTCGTGAACTTCCAGGAAAAGTTTGATTTTTGTTGCAGGTGTTTCGACTGTATATTTTGAGAAGCATGGTCGTTTAATAACCTCGCCCGTACATGCTTCTGTTCCACCTGCGGCTGAATTTTGGTGCTTCATGTTTGTGATTCGATGGTTTATTGAATTAATGTAATGGAAACGCCTTCCCTGCACAGATGTTGTAAAATAATCTCTCCCAGAAAAGAATCGCTGCTCCTTTCAAACTGAAGAACTAGTTGTAGTAGCAAAGTTACTTCTAGAGTGTCGTATGTACTTTGCTTAATAGTGTCGTATTTCCTCTGCTATTCAAAATTCGTCAACAATATTACGAGTCGTAGCCAACCGTGAGTACAACTTTATCAAAAATCGGAACAGTACTACAGCAGTTCGGCGCAGTGTAAATGTGCAGCGATAAAGAGGTCATGTCACAGCAGCAAAGTGGTCATGTCACAGCAGCAAAGAGGTCATGTCACAGCAGCAAAGAGGTCATGTCACCGCAGTTTTCTTGCACCATAGCTGCGTATGTCACAGTAGTATACGCCGTCAGCTTACTCCACTGATCGACAATGGACCGCAGTCAGCAGTTGTATGAACGGTGTTCGTTGTTGGCCTATCGCGCCTTGTAGTAGCATTTCCTGCTGTAGCGCGAGTGTAGTTTTCATAGCACTAAATATCTAGCGGCTGTAATTGATATCAGTTGGACCCAAAATTATTGACGGAATGTACTATTGTAAATCAACCTTAAAGTGCCTTACTACGCCGAACTTCAGAAAACCACTGAATACCCTGGCCTATTTTCAACCGGGTATGGGAACCAACTCTCTCGTATATTGTACTTAGTCAAGGATTGAACCCAACGAGTCATATTTCTCACTTAATAAATGTTTGATTACAGCTTTTGACATTGATGGGAAATATATCTTTCTCTTGATTGTTTTGTCTCTTCAAAATGCATGGAATATTTGTAAGGTAGTGGTGTTCGCCCAACAATATGATAATTGGCTTATGTTTAATGACCGTCAAAGTTTATTGAATTTGTAAACTGCAACCAGTCCGTGGGCTTAAAACTTCGTTTTTTTACACGAAAAAATATGGAAGATCCCAGTCACATGGTTGTGGGACCTGGCATCGTTTCAAACCATCGATCTTTGGCCCGAATCCCGCACCCTCGCCGATTTCTACTGAACAATACACCGAAAAATGCTGTGAAATCAATCACCGTAGAATAAAATGCCTTATCCAAAAGATTTTATTCCTCGGAAAATTGGGCTCCCCTTCCAGAGCAGAAAAAACAGTGAGCTGTTGGCCTTTATTCAGCGCCATTCCGAGCTCAAAGCGGAAATTGAAAACTTTTGAAACATTAGAGCTTGACGTCACAACCCAAAATGAAGACAAATTTGAATTTTGTCACGTTTTTTCCCAACAAATATTTCTTTGCTTAGGAATAAACAACGAAGATGAAAATGTAGTAAAATTCATTTGCCAAGAGTTTCAGCTGATTTTTTTACATAGATCATCAGCATCCTGGATAATTTCAGAGTTTCTCATTTCGTATTCTGATAGATCAATGATAGAAAGAGGTCATGTTAAGATAGATACATTAATGTGAACCGTGCGAGTGCCAGAAGAAACGTTAAAAAACAGGAAACACTGAAATTTATGTTATTATTTGCACTGAAATCTTTGAAATTATTTTTAATTTATCGTTGATTATCACTACGTTAATCAAGAACATCCGGGACGCCGGGACGCCGGGACAGGAGCGGCTCACTGTTGGTAGGCGACGCTAGACGCTCGACTCCCCGGCCGGAGGAGTAGCGTAAGATAAGAACTGTATTCTGCGTGAATATAGAATATAATCGCAAATCACAACTATCTATAAGCATTCCGTACCAATAAGAATTAAGATTTTAAGAAGCTTTGGACAATTTAAATTCAAATTTCTCCAAATCGAAATTTATTTTTTGAACATTCACAATTTCAACAAAGGCATCACAGTTAAGAAAATGTGCATTTTTAGAGAAATTTCCCATAAATCTAACTAGATTGTATTAATTCGTTCATTACAAAGAAAAGCTTGCATCACCGGCATGCTGCAGCACGAACACAAAAATTCCTCTGGGGCCTGACACTTGATTATGTTATTTGCTCTCCTACCTTGCAATGTTTTCTTTCATCTCAGCCAATGCATGCATTCAGTTTTTTTGGCCAATTTTCGACTAAAACTCTAAATGGAATCAGTTTCTAATGACCACTTGAAAATTTTATTGAACATTTCAGCTCAAGACTTGTTGAACTATAAAATAATAATGTTCTTGACCAAACAAAACAAGACATCGTCGATAATCCAACATCAAGCGACAAAATTGCAATAGTGCATTGCTGAAACGCAAAAAACTTTACTGACAGCGCAAAAGTTCCGATGATTTTCTCGCTTTGAAACTCATTAACAATACGGTTGAGTCTTAGAGAAATTAGTGGATTCAGTTCGAAGAGCAGCAAGCTATGCATAAATTTAAGCTATCGGAGCTCCCTAGGGATTTTCGGAGCATAAAGAAGCAAAGGCCTTAAACGAATGTTGATAGTTTTCTTGTTCGTCTGTGGAATTTATTTTTTTGCTCCATAGTCGTCTTGTTAGTGAAAATTAAGAAAACCATTCCCTATTGTCATTAATAACTTCACTTCTTTCGCCATGAACTTTTAAAGCCTAGTACACCTCACTGCCAATAATATACTAGCAGATGTCTATACTGGGAATGCTTTGGGCCATTAAGCGCTCAGGATTTTGTATCCGTTCCAGACATTTTCGAAGTGTGCAGATGCATTCCTGTAGGTCCAAAATACGGCTACCACAGGTAGTGGGCTTGACGCAGTACCTCCGACACCATGGCATTTGGTGAAATCCCTTTGCTAAAATTTCAATGAAAATTTCAAATCAATACTACTCGCAGTCCATCATAGAAAATTTTAGATATCGAGTATTAGTTACCAGTACATCCCGATAATCAACTACTAGCTTAACATTTCCTCGGTTTAGGAATCGTGCCAGATTTTTTCATGACTCGTCGAAGCTCTTGAACTTGAGTCAGCTTCATTTTACGGGAAATTTTAGAGTTCGAATCAGCTTTTTAACTTTTCATTGCCAAGTTTTTATTAATCTAAACAAGTTTTAGCTTAAACTGGTAGTATAATGTTATAGCTCAAGAGGAATAAAAGATTATGTTATGCTGACCCATAACTATAGTCGCAACATTAAGCGCAAAAGAAGTATTAGCCAATTAACGCCGTAATCAGTTGGTCTTGACCATCAAGCATCGTATGGAGGTTGTAGATGCATTACCAAGCAATATCACACTTAATTCATAGGTGTGGAGTTTTCGCTGTTATTAAAGTTGCTCAACTATTGCTCAAGATTAGATTGGATTAGATGGTAGTTTAAGCCTCCACAGCCGCTAAAAAAAGCGTTTCGAAGGGAGGAAAGAAGAAGGCGCCATTTAGTATGGAGATAAGGGAACGCAGAATCTAAGCAGAAGGGGCATAAAAACAGTAAGTTGCGAAAGAGGTTTATGAAACAAGATACAAAAGTTGAAGAATAAAGTAAAAGGTGCTGAAAAATAGGACAGCAGTGTACCAAAAAGATGGTCCTTAACATAACAAAAGCATTTTATTTCAACAACAAAAAAAGGCTTGCCTAATTCTCTACTCGGGCCCTCACACATTTTCCCCCTGAAAGGAGTGCTTATTCCCATAGATACAATAGTAGTACCCCCTGGGGGGCAACTATTTCTCAAACGTTTTATGATGTTCGTTTTCTAGTTTGCGTTTCACAGAACTATTTTTATATTAATGAAAAAAAAGCATTTAACATGTAAGTAGCTACCAGCGTGAGATTTGCTACCAATTTCAATTTGTTTGCTACTAATCTAATCTGCTAACGTTATCGAAACAGAAGGGGAACTATTATACACTTCAATAAGCGAGCGAGTATGTACTCCCGTGGACTAATAATTCATGACCCCGGTCCCAGCAAGAATATTCTAACATTTCGAGACTCCAGCCCAAGCAAAAATATTTCCTGAACTCTACAATTTCTTACGAAATCAGAAGTTCTTTCACGTCTTCAGTGACCATTGCCATCATGCACACCTAAGCTAGTTTCGAACTACACCTCAAGTAGGAATTCAGCAGGCCGTGTCGACCATTATTCTGTGCGCTGGGGAAAATTTACTCGCTTTACGTTACAAACCGAGCTGCTTAATCTGCAACTTCCGCGAAGACTCCCAGTATTTTCTTAGCGCTTCAAGAAATACTTGCGTAGTTTCGACATTCAGAGGCAACGCACAGGTGGAGCCAGGCGAGCCTCAACGACTTGGCCACGACCAGCTACCGCAGGTCTCAAACCCCTACGCACGAGTGAAAACCTCCGCATGCCCTGAACGCGCGGAGATTTTTAGCGCATAGCAGACTTATTACGTCTTCATTCAAGGTGTCTACTACCCATTAATTCAGTGTCTGAACATCTCGTGCGCATGAAATGAAACCGCTATGGTATAATAAGAATCAAGCACTTGTCCAGTTATGCCCTGACTCTGAAAACCGAGGAATTCAACCCAATGTTAAGGCTTCGAATTTACGTGCTCATTTCTACCGAGCCTGATCCGCTTATTAGGTTTATGAAACTTCAAAACAAGTTATACTGAATATGAATGAGGGAAGTTTCTTTGCCTCCCAAGTTCCGGCTGAATTAAAAAAATTTCATCCATTTTCAGAGCGAGCGCGCAAAAACTGGAGACACTTCGTCACACAAAAGTATTTCAAATAGGGATAAGAGTTGCGATCCACGACACCAAAGATTCGCCTGCACGGTACATCAGGCGTTGCGAGGTGCCATGCAGCCGCTTTTATTCTCCCCGCAGAAATGACATTCGCTGTCGAGGTTAAGAAGAAAATCTCTTTAAAAAAATTTTCGCTAGTCTACCATTTCGTCACACCTCTGTCCTAAAGCGCAGAAAGCAAAAAATGGAAGGAACTAGGTGAAACAAGAATCTAGACGACAGGCCACGTTTCCAATGTACGAGAACTAAAGCAATTTCTATTTTGTCGCTCACATTCGAGTTTGTGGTAACACATTCGGGCCTTCAAAGTATAACTTCAAAAATTTAAAGGCTGAACCTTTGAGTTGGCTTCGACTGCCGTTAGGGAAAATGCACGTACACGAGCACTAATTAGCTTCCAAAAGCTGTTTATTCGAAATATCACAGAGGCCTTTGAGTACGAGTCAAGTTTCTCACGTTTGAAAAGCTCCGTAAAAAAAGTTTAAAGTCTCACAAACTGTCGTGAAATTCAAAAAATTGTTAACGGCAAGGATAAATGTTCACCTTTTTATAAATAACAATTCAAGGTTTTAATCAAAGTTTCTTTCTTGTTTAAAACTATTGAGTTCGCTTCCGCATTAACTGAGCGCCCATGTGCGAGATCTAAAATTTCAGGGTGCATGACCCATTTTCCACGTATGAATTAGTGAACGGGATGAGTACTAAGATTAAAAATACATTTTTGTTCTAAGAAGCTCTCAGCTTATTTTCCACAACGCTGCAAGTGAAACAAGAGTTACTATAGAGCAATTTTTATTACATACATGTGAAAATTTTCAGCGATAGTATAAACTATGAACGACATCAACAAATTTCATAAGGACATATTTGATTTTCATTTAAAATTTCCAGCCTCCGAAACTTTTAGGTTTATGGTAGGATTCCTCGCTGTCTGAAGCCTGAAGATCAGCCACGACACTTTTCATGGCCCGTTCAAATGAACGAGTTGAGTTTCCAGCACGCGCCCAGACCATCTTAAAATCTTCAGAACATCGCTCATATAAATTACTGTTTTTCAAATTATCTTTCCTCTTCAAGACTTCTCTTCCGTCGAAAACAACTCTAGGAAATTGAAGGTCCCGTTTTCGCCGCGCTGGAAAGCAAAATGAAGACTTAAGCTGGAACATTACGTGCTGACCGGGAGCATGTGGTCTGCCTCGACCCGCTGGTGGTACCGCAGCTCCGGCTCGTTGTCCGTCAGGCGCTCCGTGATTTTCAGGTAGAAGTGTTGGTCGTGAATGCGTATCTGAAATATACCTCGGGGTAGAATTGATTGGAATATATGTTCCTACAACTAACTATAACGGTTACCGGCCAGAGTAAAGTAGTCACCTTGGTAATTTCATCAGGAGTCACTCTGCGATGGTTAGAAACTGGATTTTTTAATGCACGTCCTGAAAATCTTTTCCATCTCTTCTACATCTTTGTGTCTAGAAGACAGTTGGCATAATTTGAGCCTAATTCAGCTTCAGCTCAATATGCTGCAATAAATTACAATTATTCACGTAAAGATCGACTCGGATAATGAAGATCATAGTGACGAGCTTGTGAATCAAACAAAATTATGTAAATAATTTGTCTACTTCTCAGTAGTAGAGTTCTGAAATTGACTTGTTAATGTATCTTTTCAAAAAAATGGTATGAAATCACTACGCTTGAAGTGGCGATTGTGTTGCTCTACCAGTTATGTACTGAAGAGTCTACGAAAGGAAGACTTGAAAGATAGAGGTGATCAACTTGTGCAATTTCTGACTCGCTTCAAAACGTAAACCGAGCGACCTGTTGAACCAGATTGTACCCTCGCAAACCTTTTCATGAAGAATATTGCAGATAGAAGCAGACGGATGTGTATTTTAATATTGTCTGCTAGGAATGAAAATTGGGAAATTTTATGTTGAATTCTTCACTAAAACTCTCCTAATAGAGAAGTTTTTTAGAAGCAACCTGCAGAAATCTGGTAAAGAAATCATCAATTTCTATTTGTGCAAACTTTAGCATTACTTTCCTTTTCATTTCATTTCATTTCAAGTTGAGTTTGATATTAACACTGACTGCGACGTGCGCCACCGGTGATACACAGTTGCAATTTTCATAAGGCTGCTGCTGACCGACCAGTTGTCGCAAATTCAATTGTCATAAATATTTAATGCTAAATGAAGGCACGATCCAAGTCCTGTTAGGAGTTTTCAAAATAGTTGACTAGAATTTACTTTGAATTCGAGCTTTGCGTTGATCTTCATATTTAGTAGTAGTCAAAGTGTTAAAAACCATTTCTTATTTAATGGTCTTTCAAATGAACTTTCGCAGTAAATGCGCTGTACATCCTTTACGCCATTTCACCCCGAGAGAATAATTTCAACGTTTAACAGAGCGTCAACATCACCGTGCTTTGAATAGTCTGAAATGTTTTTAATCAACGAGGTAATTAGCTTCTATAGAAACCAGCAGGACCTTGTTGAGACTCTACAGAGACCAGCTCTGCAGGCTCATTAGGGGGAATTCCATGCCGATGCAAGTTCGAGTCGGACACTAATGACAGGCAGACATGGCGGGCACTAGACCTTAATGTGGTACGAGGCGCGCGGGCCGAAGTAATCTTCGCTCTCCCTCGTCGAGAAGATCACATCCACGTTGTCCAAATCATCCTCTTGCACACCAATGGCTGGGTATATCTGAAATTATATCTCCTCTCGTGTATCTGGAGTTTCTTTATTTGCAACGTATGTATTTCAGACATGAAAGTGTAGAAATTATACAAGCCCTGTTACCAGTATAAAGCACAAAACTTTTTTCCACCTTTAACTTTTTCGTAGGAACCGAATATGATTTAAGGTAAAAATTTCGTCAAAGTTAAAATGCAACGTTTTACAAGATTTTTGATCTCCTATTCCCTTGCGAAGGTGTTTTTAATTCATAAATTATGGTTTCGATAAGAATAGCACAAGATTTTTCAAATTTTTATGTTTTTTTAATTAAAAGCAGCTCTTTTAGACCAAAAAGTGTAATAGAATGGACCGACATGTGAAGTAGATTTAAATATTTATTCCCTTTTTAGTATTCAAGGAATCAGGATTTTCAGAAGTATTTTTTATACAAAAAATTCTTACGTCCCTCATGATACAAGTCAACAAAATGGTGAAATTTGAGAACTGGAAAACTATGGTTTGTTTCGTGCAGAAATATCCCTTCGAGTCCACTCACCGTCGCCCATGTTCGTTCGATGTAGTTCGCACTAATGCCGTTGTAGTGTGGAGTCTGCCTCACCATAATTGCAGCACTTTATTTCAACAAATCTCTTATGCCAGCCGTGCAGCAGGAAAGACTTCGCTATTTTTGCTCAGCGGACGAGCAGAACAATCTTGTTAAAATTTGAAAATCACTCTGAACTGCAGATATATCACGAGATTAAAATAGCGTTATCTAAATTCTAATGCTGACGACGCATTACTTTTCTAATTTCAGAACTTTTAGAACGGAGTTCATACCTTATAATACTGACCCGAGATTCTCAGATGCAGAAAAGCCCCGCAGGCAATCTTCCGTTTTTATGATATTTTTTCCTCAACTCTTTCAAGTGATTAAAGATTCACATCTAATTTACCAATAAAATTTACATAAAGTAACGAGTCTGACTTTAATAACTAGTCCATGCATGAGACATGGCCTAAATTGATAGCAGTTACCGTAACTTCATATCGTCGAGCGAGCGAGAATTTGGGAATTTTTATGATGCGAAGAATGATTCTGAGCAAGTAAAAACAGTAAGTTCGAAATCTACGACCGAGGAGAACTCTACACTCCCTGTGCATGGGGTTCAAGAAACTTTCTTAAACCCATTTAAATGCCTTTTGATGAAAAAAAAATTTCATTTGTTCTGGAAGAGATATTTTCAACTGGGAACTTGCCGAAGAGTAAACTATGGTGCCTTCTTGGATAATAGATATAGTTCACTAGAACACGAAATTTCCTATTTTCAATTTTATTTAAAATTGAAAAGTTTGCGGCAAAATTCTTGCATTTGTTACATTAAGCCTGAAGCTCTTGCACTACCCTCAGAACAGATTTCTTTGAAGAAATCGATTTGAGCCTTTGTAAGGTTTGAAGTTAGAGTTGCTTTTTCCAAAAAAGAAATTCAACATGGAAGACAGGGTGAAAATATTTAAGAGGGCTGCTTGAAAGATTGAGCTACGACCCTCCAGACGAAATTAAATGTCGACTTCCTGAAGGTCTCATCCTTTGTGCAGGCTTTGTATTATGGCCAACCCACATGGAGGTGGTAGATGCCTTCGTCTGTGAAATCATTTATTAGGTCAAAATTGAGAGGTCCAGCTCAAAATCCACGTAGGTTTTTTTCTCAATTACGTCATAAAATTATGTATGATAATTTTTTCAGTTGGAATAGCCTAAAGACATTCAAAAAGGATGGGTTCTTACAAGGAAACCCTTTCTGTTTTGCTGAACTCTGGTTCAAGACCGCTATACAAGGGCGTTTCAGAACAATCAAGAGGCGTCAAATTGCACAACAAGTAGGAAATGGCCAAATGAACATGTTATGAAATTTTCTCATATGTGAGCGAGATATTATTATTATTATTATTATTATTTAGTTTAAGCCTCCCTATCCTCAACAAGTGAGATCCAAAGAGAGGAAAGAAGAAGGCACCATTTAGTATGGAGTTAAGGGAACGTGGAATCTATGCAGAAAGGGCACAGAAACAGTAAGATGAGAAAGAAGTTGATGAAACAAGATCAAAGTTGAAGAAGAAAGTAGTAGGTGCTGAAAAACAGGACAGCAGTGAACCGAAAAAAGATGGTCCGTAACAAAATAAAAAACCTATTCTATTTCAACAAAAATAAAGCCTACCTAACCTTTAGCTCAGGCCCTTACATAGTCCCCCTGGGAGCGCTACTTCCCATAGATACAATAGTTGTATCCCCCTGAGGGGAATGTGAGCGAGATATTTGCTGTTTATTGTAGTAAAAGGATAAAGTTTAATGACTTGCTCTGGATATTTGAAGTTGCTTCAAAAATTTCTGAAAATAATTTCCACCTTCATTACAGCATTTTTCAAATCTCTGCTTCAACGACTGCTGGACATTAGGAAACGTTCGGTAAACGGTTCATGTTACCAGCGTCGTGGTTACGTGATGGGGCCATGAAGACAAGAAGTGACCTGGTAACACGATCTGGAACATTCTATAACGTTTTTACCAAAACGTTTTTCTAAAAATTACCAGAACCAAGTTTTATTATTGTAAACTCATTGAATAGACGAGTTTGAAACGGCAAGTTTCAAGTAAATATTGCGAGTAGTTTTGTAATTAAATTTCATCCTTAAAAACTATACACGGCTTGTATCTCAAAACCCAAATATTTCTCGGAGATTTCAACGGAAAGGCGTTATTTTGCCATTTTCTACCTAGAGTGCTATCTAGTACTTTCTGTTCTGAAAGACCCGGTAAAATTCTTATTCACCTGCAAGGAAGCCTTGCAGACTACAATTACCAATATCACAATGGCTATTGAATAGCTGCTAAACAATGCCAGGCTTCTGAATGAAGGTTTAATCGTTTAGCCATGCTACTATGATGTCCATTGATAAATTGCGGACTCGTGAAAGATTTGCCCAGCTACACGGTCAGGATAGCAGCATACCAAGAATTCCTCTGGCAACAGCTGACCATACACATAATTTGAATCATCTCAAATCACATTCTTCATCGAACGCGTCGTAAAACTGGCCATCTTTCGAGAATAACTTCCCAAGGAAGCACAGGAAACATTTGGATTATATCAACATCCCTTTTTAGATCTTCGACGATAAATCTTATAAAAAATGGGATTGTGACAAGAGTGGCGGATGACAATCTACGTCATATTACGGTATCTTGCTTCATATTAGCATAACGTTACACATGCCATACTGCAGGCAACCTGAAAAAGACCCAAGGAAAGGAACCATCGAGTCAGAAAATCTGACGAAAGGAGAGTTCTCCTAGGACACCCAGCGCATGAAAACTACAAGGATCAAGGGTACGGACAGAAGAAGCGAGGACTTAAGGAGGTATCAAAACTGAGAAGTGGAGTGCGCACACAAAACGGAAGCCTATCTGTAGGCTAGGGTCACCCAGCAGAATCTCCCTTTGATATTATGGACATTACCCCGAACAAGTGACCAGGATAAAGAAGCTCTTGCCAAACTTAAGCCTAAAGAGAGCTGTTCTGGAGTAGAGAAGTTAAAGCTTTCCCCATCACAAAGGTTTATCCGAGAGACAGGCACCTTTCCTTATGGGAGAAATTCATAAGATAATCGAGCACGAGACTCCCCGCACCCTTTGAATTTCTCTAGAAATTTGTGACGACTTCTTAAATTAGAGGACAATAAGATGACAGCGAGGAACTTTAAAATAATAAAATAAGCACCAGTGAATTCAACAATCTTGTTATAACTACAAAAATGGAAAACCTACACAACTTTCACATGGGGGTCACGTATTTACCATAATTAGTATCATTATAATACCCATTTACAGATTAGTTCCATCACCACGAGAGGATACAGCCGTATTTTCAAGCTTTGTAGCTTTATTACGACGGTTACCTGAAGGAATGAGAAGTCTGTAACATGCCGTTGTCAAATACACTCGAGACAAACCTCGCATAAACGTCAACGTTTAGAACTTTACGAGCAAAAGCCATTGAATCGTTCTTCCTTAACTCCACAACGAAACTTCTTCGGAAGATTAGATTATTTTCCCTGCACTGATCTTTTCCCTAAGCCTATCGATACAGAGAACAGAGTTGGCTGCTGGCCGAAAATAACGGTTCCTATTCAAGGTGTCAAGAAAATATAGCGTGCATCGACAACCAGCTAGAGATACACACACGGGAGTGTCCCAACCATCCCCCTAAATAAACTAAACTGGCATCTAATTATCATAAATTCTAATATTCGTTTTCATACACCATACTTCTCATTTCACTACTGGTAACAAATCAAGGATGAACAAGTTCAACGAAGTCAAACTGCGCACTACTATTAGCGTACATGTACTATCTAATTAATTAGAGAAATTACGCGGTCATCACTCGCGTATACCAGGAAGAATTCGAATAGGTTGAAGATGGGTAAAAAGTTGGTAAATGTTGAGGATTAAGCGGGAATCTATTTTCCACTTTTCGAATTGTGAACATAGTGAATTAGATCGAATTACAAGTTTTCATCTATGCATTTTCCGTCGGTAAAGGACTATTTTACGAATTATAGTGGTAGATTTAGTCTTTCCTTCCATGACGAATGCGCTCGGATATAAAAGCTACTCGTCGATTATCGAATTTTTGATGCTTGTATCAGGTAATAAGATCGAAATAACCTGCTTTTCTTCTAAAAAGTTTTTTTTCTGTCAAATGAATACTTTGAGAGCTAGCGCGGTAGGTTATTGTTATTGTTATTATTATACAAGAAAGTTTTAGCCTCCCTTAACCACGACAAAGATGTTCCAAGAGAGGAAAGAGGAAGGCACCATTTAGTATGGAGTTGAGGGAACGCGGAATCTATGCACAAGGTGCACAGAAACAGTAAGCTAGGAAAGAAGTTCATGAAACAAGAAAAAAGTTGAAGAAGAAAGTAGTAGGTGCTGAAAAACAGGACAGCAGTGAACCGAAAAAAGATGGTCCGTAACAAAACAAAAACCTAATTTATTACAACAAAAAGGAAGCCTACCTAACCTTTAGCTCAGGCCCTCACATAGTCCCCCTGGGAGCGCCAATTCCCATTGATACAATAGTTGTATCCCCCTGAGGGGTAGCGCGGTAGGTTAAGTTTCGTCTTTGAAAACTACCATGGCCAAAAGCGCTACTCCACTGCAATGTTGCCATTCGCCGGGCTCGATAAATTACATCCCGCCTCAAACAGTTCGAGTTGCGGTAGCTAATTTACCGCTATATCTCGTAAAATGCTTGTTTACGACGCAAAGTGCAAACGTAGTCATGCAGTCACTGTGTTCTAACAAGAAAATAAACTGAACGTTGTTTCTCAACATACCCATCGATTGGAGTATAGGTCTTCATTCCTGTTTCGGATTATGTACGCTCTTGTACCCGAGCTGAAACGTCGAGAAACCATATTATACGATACGTAAACACCCAACAATTCGGACACTGTCTCAATCAAGCAATCCTGCAAGAAACCAATATGCTCAATAACTACCATGAGCGCTGAACAATTAACTGCATGGAAATTAGACGAAAGTGACAACAGTAATGTCGTAAAAGCCAGTTTGCTTTTTGTATACCAGTGCACCAATTTGTCCAAATTATCACACGCACAGTTATGTGACTGCACTAAATAATCTACAACTATTCTAAACGAAGACAAGTAACGCGGCTACCAAGTCGTAAATTATACACACCACAGCACATTTCCGATTCCATAAGCTGATACGAATGCTCTTCTGACGCCAATTATTGCCAATGCTTTCGTACCCTACGTTCTTGTAACGGCCTTTTACTTTACTTCAATTTTCTAAGTAAGTTATACTGGAAAGAACGCAACTCCCATTTTTAACATGAAATATTTATCGTTGTTTGTTATTTATTGATAATTGATCAATGGGGAAATTTAAATGAATTTCAAGGTACCCTTGAACGTGATTACATCAATGAACGTTGAGATTCAAATGAACATATTAAAAGCCAATATCAGAATTTCTATAGTCACGTTTACTCTACGATATAGATTTATGTATCAGTCTCAGATTTGTGATACATGGTACGTAATTAACAGCAATCATATCTCAAAAGAAGTTAAAATTTGAGCTGTCTAGTGCCTCACTGTACGCAACAATTCCATTGACTTAAGTCACAGACTGGAGATACAGTTCTATTTCAAAAGCCAATAGTTGTATAGTTTACATGGAGATTTTCGTAATTCGTTGCCAAATTCTCTTCGAATACATTTAACTAATTCCTAATCGCGCATCTATCTTAACTATGGTCATCTACGAGTGTTTCAATGCTGCAAAGTTCCTTTTAAGCTTCAAACTCATAATCGGCGGCTCAGACGGAAACGAAAAACGATCGTCTCCATCCAATGCCTCGTCACTGAATTCTGCTCGATGAAAATAAAATGATTTTACATTTCGAAGTGAATTCTATGTTTGGTAAACTCTCGTGAATTTATCTCTTCAAGCGAAAGACTTCCTAAGCAAAACGTGATTCAGTCAAAATAAACAAAACAAAACAAAAAATGATTTTAGCTTAGAAAACTTCAACACACACATGCAGCAATTAGGGGCACAAAATACTCCGTTGTAATTGATGCAACCGAGAAAGAATAATTTTCCCTTCTGTGATCAATATATTCCAACAGCTAAAAATCTTTGTCGCTGCTGATTTTTCCGTAGTTCAAACAAACGCCAACTCTATCATTAATTCTGATATAATCAATAATATCATTAGATGTGCCTTAGCTCTTTTATTGCCCGATGCCCGTAAATATAGTCGAGCATCTCTGGAATTCTAAAGACCTAATACGCAAGTACATCATTAGATATCGCTCAGTTATATTATTCTTTTAAAATGGATTTAATTGATTCATTAGCATGAACGAAAATGCACTTGACTGCCTCAAGACGCGCTCATTAACTTGTATTACTTTTATGGGGTCAGGTACACCTCATACGAATCGCTTGTTCGCTTGCTTTCGTATCAGTAAGAGCACTTGAAATATCTGAACACAACACAAGTTGTATACGGTAGCAGACCCAAATACCAAACCTATTGCAATTTTTCACGAATCCGAAGCCACTAAATATGAAATAGCACAAAATCATGTATTGTTCGTCAACATTTTTAGTTTGATCAATAGAAGAGGTTAATCTTTTTTTGCCCCGCACCTCTAAAGAAATATCTTTGGAACCTCGCACCCCCTGAAATAAAAATGCCAACACATGGGAAATATCCAGTTATTTACCTGGACTTTTCTCCCATCCCCAGGGGTGCGAGCACCAAGAAATCGGCTTCGAAAGTATAAAATGCAATTGATCCCAGCGACTTTACCCGAAATTGCCGAGATTTCTTTCGCCAAATGATAAACTGGTTCAGAATTAATAATAATATGTTTGTGATATGATTTCATCATTAATCACTCTCGAATTTTTTATTCATTAATAATCTCTCTCTCGAATCCTTGATGGCCGTTCATTTGTTTGTTG
Organism: Morinoia aosen; assembly: GCA_030386875.1. Taxonomy (NCBI): domain Eukaryota; kingdom Metazoa; phylum Arthropoda; class Malacostraca; order Amphipoda; family Talitridae; genus Morinoia; species Morinoia aosen. The sequence goes on along the minus strand of CM059567.1, from coordinate 72,811,427 downwards.
TCTCACCATTTTTTTATTTTAGCATCTGAAAGTTCACTTCAAACTTCCTAAGTCGACTAGCAGGTTCAATTCCATGCGAATTGGTCCTGATGAGCATTAGAGCTGAACGGTCGGCCAATCATTGCGTCGCTGAACAAGTTTGCTCGACAAACATGGCCGTCCACAGCTCACGGCGCAGGGGTCGAGAAACTTCGAGCCATGTTTGAAATCCGAGTGAGGGATCTTTATTCTACAGGTTAACGAAGAGCTGTTTCGAAATTTTGCCTTAAATTTTCGTAATCAGGTAGTGAAATACATTTTGAACTGGTGTGGCAAAGATAAGCAAGAAAACACTTCAGTAAAGATAGCTTGAGAGGGTTTTTCAGTAAATCTGCATCTGAATTTTGTGCGTAGTTTGAATCTGTCAATCTGTGCGGAGTCCTGGTCATCAAACCAATTTTTCTCCATGAATAATTTTTCATGTGTTTACGAGCCTTTCACTCGCAATTTGTTCTCAGCTCACAGTCATTTTATCTGAGGATTGTTGTGCTCAGAACTTACTTCCATCAGCATCCCTCGCTAATTCAAATATTATCGTAAAACCACAATAAAAAATTCTAAAAAACGTACATACAAATCTTCAAACAGTTTCATAACTAAACAAATTACGTATTTTGGTCTAATTCACCAAGGAAGTGAATACTGCTCTGTTAATAGGCCCTTATAAAATTCTAGACATACTCTCTATTACACATGCAAATTCCTCGTCACCTGCAAATTGAGTGAATGAGAATTACAAGCGTCGTCAACAAGATCCCAAGCCCCCTCAAAGCTAACCATTTTTCGCTAATTTGCTTTAAAAAATTGCCTCTGTATTCCAACGTTTAAACGCACTTTCTTCCTTGAAAATTTAATGAATGAGAAATGAAGGAATTACGAATATAGAGCTGCAAAGAATGCACTGGGGGGCTCGAAGGCAACTACTCCTGATGCGAATGCGCCGTGAAGTTCAACTGTGGCTTGCATGCAAGACGAGAGACGATGTCAGGTGCACAATGGAGGCTCAGAGAAGCAACACGGCACTCATTGTGCTCCGGATTCTAAAGAAGCCACCGTGACATTTATGGTGTCGGACTCCAGCTCTTCATGACGTGCGCTGGCTGCCGCCAAAGGTGCGTGCAGAATTTGGGTCGTATTTTAATGTTTCCGAACTACGTTCATATTTACGAATCTTTTTCCATAATCGGGAAACTTTCTTTGTTAAGATATTTTTTTAAATATGTGCTCGGCATAGCCGTGTGTCTATAGGCCCTGCCCGCCGTGTGGGAAACGTGGGTTCTAGTCCCGGCGCTGGATGGCGATTATCTCTGTTGAGTATAGGGGAAAAATTCAAAGCACAATACCCCACTCTACCCAGGTACTGGTCTTGACCGGGAAATGGGTACCGGTCTTGACCGGGGGAAAGCGTCATGGCGTCCTGGCGTTAGTTATAAGGCGTTTGAAAATCCAATGTACAAGGTGATATGTATCAGGCTTGAAATTGGAAATAAAGCATCCGTAGATGCCTTCATTATTTTCATGGCGCACATATCAAAGACAGTGCGGTAATTGGCTTTAAGGTTTCGATTCGGAAAATTGATTTCCCGTTATTTTGTATATTGTATCAGGTTACATTGTTTTGCGGTAACATGCCATGTAGTGTATAAGGCTGAGAATTTTTTTCACAATGCACACAAAAGTCCACTCATGATCAAAAGAGATATATCGGAAGTACATTCCCGCTTTTGTGACGCTGTGAGCTTTTGATGCGCGGCCGCATGGGCTCCTCATCTGCAACTGTTGCGACGTGTCTTTTAGCTCGCTAGTATGCCAAAAAAATGGTTTTGCTGCTTTAACTATTTTCAGACAGATTCAATACGTTCATCAGCACTTGTTACTTATCTTATTAATGAAGGCAATGGAAATATTTTACATTAGAGAACCAAGTGTTGCGACTCGAGGCAAATGTCATAATGCTGAATGCAATTGATCGTAGAACGTAAAATGAATCTCATGTTAATAAAATGCAAAATGACATAGAACAAAGAATAATAACATTTAAATATATTGACGTTATTATCAATTTCTGTCATTATTAACGCCAAACGCCAAATAAATCTTTGGTGAATTTATTTAAGAAATCTACGATATTTTGTGAACCAATTCGTAAAATAAGTTTAGCTCCAAGCACCTCACGTCAGGAACGCTAATGTGCACACAGAGACGGTTCAAATGTTTGTTTCTCTTGTAAAATATTATTTTCAGGTACAGATATAACATTCATCAAAAAAAAGACGTCCTGAGGATTAGAGTTTGCTGTCACCCTGTTACACAAACCAGGTTATCCATCATGCATTCGTGAGAGAAGATCTTAAAAATGTATCAAACGCGACGCAGATTTAGAAATGGCGCCGAATTTCAAAGAGGAAAGCAGTCTGCGCTAGGCCGGAGGATCTGGACAAGCTATTCGACGTACACCGTGCCAATGGCTGTAGGTATTTTGAAAAGTCATGATATCATTCGTGGAAATTTGAGGAATAAATTATATTTAATTCAAATTTAATATCTAATCGTATTTCATGATCGTATTACTCAGCAATTTACGTCCAGCAAGCTATGCATTTTTCTACACAACGATACTTCTGTAGTGAATACTTTGTTTAGCAAAAGATTAAAATAAATAGTAACCTCTAACGACCATCGGAAGTTTAAATTTTATCACTATGAAAAATCTGACTTTATGACCAATAGTGAAAACAAAAATCAATTGGAATTTTAATGAAAAGAAATCATGCCTAACAAAGAAATTATTTTGAAAACTCACCGAACAATGTCAGTTTAAAGAGATAAATCAAGATCAAACCACCTTATTTAGAGGGAAAAATTCATGTTTTAAGACACATGCGAGGAAAAAACGTATGCGTTAGATGAAAAATGTTAATTAAGCCCTTCTCGAGAAAAGGTGAGTCAAAGCTCTTTATACATGTCGATGCGCAGCAATACCTTAGCAAGGTTCGTGTCATGTGCCGCTGTTAGAGATAACTCCGTTTTGCTTCTATATAGAAGACTCAAAGCTCAATTCTCAGAAACCATCAGCATTTCAAAGTGTGAAATCTGGATAGTGTGAAATTAGTGCGCAATGCGCATGCATGAAATCGGCATTTAAAAAATGGTCAGTAAAACGTGCATAAAATTCACGATTTCTGTTTCTCAAGGGGACTGTCTGCACGTCTGTGACTCTTTGCCAACTTCACAAGCCATCATACGAGCATTACCTCGAATCGATTCAAGGTGGGTTACGAACAATTCCTGTATTAAATCTGAATGAAAGTGATGTCTCGTGTAAGTATTTCAGCTCTGAAATAATATCAACTTGCCCGACCCACTTTGATCCAGCCAAGCGACTGGATTATCTGTGCTCGTTGAGAAGGAAAGATACCTCAAATTAGTAGACTAGTGTTACCTTCACGTCGGCTCTGTTAGTCTCGTTGATTAGTAAATATGAGACCGATTTAATCTAATTTAATATGTGACCGATTTAATTTCAGGAATGTAACAAAGTCACAAATTACCTAGTAGAAATTAGTTGACCATCTATTACAGAAAAAAATAAACACATTACCCCTGCGTCTAAGAGACCGATATTTCCAATTGTTTCTGCAAGAACACATTCACCACTAGAGGCTGGAATAGCTAGTTAAATTTATTTCACAGAAACTGGTTAAAGAAAAATTAAATTGCTACCTGATTTTAGTAACCCTGGTTACAGAAGTATTAAATTACTCTCTTAACTTAGTAAAACTAAATTAATACCTGAATTATGAGAATTATGAGAACACATATAAAAGCATGAGGACCACGAAAATTACAGGATTTGTATTTCTAAGTAAACAATTTTAACATTACGTTCATTAATTGATCAGCATTTTATTTAAAAATAAATGGATGATTACACAACTAATGTATAATTTTTTTTCGTGAATGCTTTACAATAATAAAGAGATGACGAGTTAGCTAATGTTACTATAGTTGAGAGTGAACAGTAAAAAAACATCATCTCTAGTTAAAATGCCAGTTATCAGCTTAGTACACACATATGTGCATATATACATGTAAATGTATACACATATACATGCACATACATACCTACGCACATATATACACCTAACACGCAAACGTACACAAATACATTTCTATGCATCGTGGCAATCACAATATATGCACGTTCTATAAAAATGCTGTGCGATGTTCTGAAATACAGGATAATGAGCAAAGAAAATTCGTGACAACTCTTTCAGTATGTGTTGCTGCTTACAATTTTTAGTGAAATATTGTAACGATGTTTTATTAAATATCGTATCGAAAGGATCATTGGTTGATAAGCATCTTATATATCATATGTGAGTGATCACGCAACAGATATATTTGTATATATATGGTTTCGTTTTATGAGAATCGTTTTAATTAGCGTTTTTCCGTATTCTGATATTTACTTCAATGCGCTCACGGAAATTAAAAATTCGGTTTCAAAGAATCACCAAAAGAACAAATTTAAGAACATTTTACAGAAATGACACTTTGCTCGCTGATACGTATTTTATGAGTTATTAAACTTTCACGTTATAGAAACGTCAGATATAACAGTGAAGAAACGGACACGTAAATATGCTGTAATACGGGATTGACTTGATGATAGGTTAGATTAGGTTGGGTAACGTTAGATTAGTTGAATAAACTAACCTAAGCTAACCTAAGTAAATCTAAAATAACTTAACTTAGGTATACCGATACTGATGGGTTTTTCCGATGAGCCGCCAATAAATGCGCATGTTCCAACAATGCATGTACGACGCAGCCAACTATGATATTAAATGTTATTATTACCTGAACGTAATTCATGTTATATCTCGAAAATTACGCAACAGCGAGCTAAATGTAATTAATGTAAAACGTTCTTAAATGTGCTCGTTTAGTGATTCGTGGGAATCAAATTTATAAATCCCGTGAGCTCATTAATGTAAATATCGACCGACAACCTATTATCTTTATTGTTCAGAAGAGTCTCACTTCATTTGTTTTTGATGGTAATGCATCGCATAGTCGAGCGTAAGGTAAAATTGTTTTCATTGAACTGTTGTTGAAGTTGTTAGCTTTAAATACAGTTAGACATTTAAAAAACTAGTTCTTCTTAGTGTTACTTTCTGGGATCTTCTATGTTACTTTCTGGGATCTTTGGAGAAAGGAAAATACCGACAAGTCGTTAAGTCATGCTCACCAGTTGTGTTGTGTATGTATAGTCAGATCATTGAATCAGATTCATCAGTCATACTAGTGAGTCGCAAAATTAAATCACGAGTTCGGATCTTTCTATTAAATTATTTGGTAGTTATTCAGACGTTCACGGTACGCCACGAGCTCGGGAAATTTGGTAACATAGCGTGTAGTGTAGGCGACACGGTCTATATTTAAGCCTTGACCTCTCGATGAGCTTACGATGAGCTACAGGGTTAGGTTAGTTAGACTTGTCTATGCTACTATCACACGCCATGGGGACTAGTGACCCCAGGAGAATGTTGTAACGTTACCCCATCAGAAAAAATTCCTTCAGGGCATCTATCGTTCTTGCCCATTTTGCTTCTTTCAGTTTTCATGCCCTCTGTGCTATCTCTTCCTTGTCTTAGCTTGCTCTTCGCTCCTAACTTGCTGTATCCTGTGAGGGAACGCACCTTGTGCATCGATTTCCCATTTTTGACAGTCCATATAAAATGGTTGCGTTTCGTCGTTCTATTAAGATAACCTATGTTGTAGCTAGAGCGTCTGGAACGAACTTACATATAAGAAGTTATATTGGAATCCTGAAGCGCTGGTTACGATATCCGCTCTCGATAAAGACTACCGCACCTTAGCGTACCAACTTCAAATAGATCATACGCCAGTTTCAGTTATCTTTCCAGCTATGTGTGCATTCGAAAAGAAGGAAACGGAAAACAGTATGCCCCAACAAAATTGATAGAGGCAAAGCCTTTATTTTCAACGCGAAAATTATGCCGAAACTGTGATTATTCTAATGATAATTAGCTTCTGCCATACGTGAAACCGCAAGGAAAGCCGTCACCAGGCACATGCGCCACAATGGTCTCATCACGAGGGTAGAAGCATCTTACTGGACTCATATATATCATGAAGTCATTTGTTTTTTATGCTGTCGAATGGTGTATTAGTAAAATACGATAAACTACGAAGTGTGATTAAAGTACTATAAGATTTGTACGGATATGTATAACTTTTTCATTAGAATATTGTGTAACTGAGTTCGTTTCCATCGTACGAGAAATTCGAATCTTGGAAGAAATAAGAAATGAACCTCTATTAAACTATGAAGGAATTTCCACAGTTTTCTGTCATGAAGTGCAGGAATTTTGATGCAGTGAACTATGATACATTATCGAGACACATTTGACTAACTTGTACTTTCGTACAATCTTCCAGCCCATTGGAGTGGTTCTGTATGTCCATTATGTTGCAAAAACCTGAAAACGGAACTTGTACAAATAAGGCGCGACAGTCTTTGAAAAAGTGAATAAAAATGTCTACCTTTTTGACTGGCGTCCATTTTTTCAGCCCCTATTGCTTACTCCTTCCTCATATTTTGTTTCATAAACTTATCTGAATATTGTTGTTTCTATGGGCAGGGTGTGAGAGCACACCTTGTGCGTAGATTCCCTGTTACCTTAATTACATACTAAATGGGGCCTTCCTCCTTCGTTTCTTCAGAATACCTTTTTTGAGGTTAAGTAGGCTGAAACTAGCTCACAATCTAATTTAGTCTACCACAACGTTACAAATTATTCCTCATTATGCAGTTTGAGATTAAAAAAAAGCATCCTTTTTCAGAATGAATGCTCTCCCCCTCGCTCGTGTTTAAGGGATTATGCTTGCTTCCGTAACCAGAAAGAGAAATTAAGACCTTCATTAACTTACCACGCTTCGACTAGCAACATCAAAATAGATGACTCTTGTTACGTTAGTTCCTGCACAGTAGTATATACAGTAAATAATCAGACAGTTTGGTACTTGCGGGTTATCTTTGTTTCAGGCCAAAATGAATCTCTGGGACCTTCCAAGAACTGAAGAGGAAGGTCCCATAAATTCATCATATGTAAATATGAAAAGTATATGAATTGCATTAGAAAAAATATAAATCAACAAGGATACCTTCTCACATGAAAAATCCATTCATACTGTCCAGAACATCAATTCAATATTCATCCAACAATTAAATTTTTCACTTTTCCCCCAAAAACACTTTTTCGCCTAAGCAAGTGGTGACAGATAACCCACAAGTACCGAAAGGTTCTGTAGTTACGTTTGAAACCCACTACAGTGTGATACTTCACGTGGTTTGGAATTTGTTTTCAGTGAGCTGAATGCCGTGTCGGGGATGCTCTGTCGTATTTTCATTTACTATTTTTCTTTTCAGTTGGACTTCTTCATTCAAATGCTTGAAGTTTCCATGATTTAAAACATCTTTCTCTCGACTTACAACAAAGAGGTGAAAATCGAGCTCCCGTCGCAAACTTCGATGACGTGAACAGAAGTCAGGCTATTGTTAATCTCAATTTAAACATACACTTTTATTATACGACTTCTTCCCCAATTATGTGAAATCCATTCATGTTTCGTGACTGAAACACGGTGAAAATCGAAGCCTTTTTTGTCATCATAAAAAGGATTTCATCGAATTTACCACACTCGCGGTTTCTTAGCCCACAATTTTGGCAGCAGAAGAAACAAATCCTCCAGGACTGCCATATTCTAGTTGGAAGAAACGCTCATGATCCAGATGCACAGCTGCCGTTCATGAGCTGTAAAACTGCAGCTTCTTGGTAGTAAACCCCGAGTGAATTTGCGAAAAGATCTGAAGCAGGCTCTCTTCTCAAGTGGATTCCGCAAGAATTGAGTTGAAACTTGTAACAATTACTTTTAAAACTTAACAGTCTTTACTCCTATACGAAATAAATACAATAAAGAGATCCAAGATCAATAATGGCCATGACAAAATTTAAATCTTCCTATTGGATAAATACTGTCGGGAAAATTGTAAAAAAGAGCGAATAAAATGGTAAATACTCGTATCTCGGTTTCGTATGTTTTTAAGAAACACCAGAGGCTTCATTTTCGTATAAACGATGAAATTAAATTAAGAAAGTTGTATTTTCAAATTGGATACATAGAGTAAAGTATTAGCCAAAAAGCGATACGTTTTGCTTCATGAGCTGCGACGCGGAACGTCTTCATTATCTAACACAGAAAAATAAATATTCCATCTGATTGACTTCCATTGCCGAATGAGTCACAATTTAAAAAGAACTGGGACTTAACATCCCATAGCTATTAAAGTGTATTTCCTTCTTCTGATGTAACGTTCATACTATATGTGTAAAGTCTTATGCTATATGTCTGTTCATGCTATAAATCTTGTCACCCCTGAGTATTAATGCTATCGTTACACCTATGCTTACTTCAATTTGCTTGAATTTTTATTGAAGCTTTATTTTTATTTTGAAAATAGGAAATGCGAATTTTTGAATACTGTAAAGAAGCAGGAAAAGTCTGCAGTATAAATTGCATCGAACGAGCCATAGGCTAGTAAGTCCACCAGTCCGTACACCTCGGACACAAACCGTTGACGTTTTGATTGCATGAAAAAAATATACTGCATTGTCGTATTCGACTTGTACGCGTACGAAAATATTCGAAATTATTCATATGAAAGTTTTATACTTTATGCTTCCATGCTTTTCTTGTAGACGGTGAGAGAACATATCTTTTTGGATATATGTGGCTTGGAAATTCAAAATAGTCTCATAGCTTGAAAAATATTTGACTCTCTTTTCGTTTTCCAAAGGAAAGGCTTGATGTATTTTGCTAGAAATTGTTGCTCGATTTGTTTTACCGTGGTAATTTTTAACACCAAGATGGCCAAGGATATATACTGATTTTTAATAGTGCGTTTCAAACGGAGTTCTAAACTCCAAAGGCTTCATTATCTAACACAGAGAGCTGTAGCTCCCCAAACAAGTCAGCCGGTCACTTTGCTCCACACTAGCTTGCCTCTGTTCATCGTAATAGGTGTTTAACTCCTCAAATTGAAAGCAAACTGTCCTGAGACGTTTCCTCGTTTCGTCTCTCTTGCAGAGTTCTATTCCTGCTCAGCGGACGCAATCAGATTCGCTAACAAGTCCGTGCCGCCCGCGTTAACGCTGTCGAGCGGGTTATTGTGCCGACAAATTCGCCTGCTCTTAGCACGCACAGCTCATGTTAGCACTACATTAGCCAGTCGACTGCCACATCAGCATAGACGATTGCTTCTTTAAAATGGACGAATTAGCATAATGAGCTCATTCTTTAGCATAATTGATATCTAAAATGAATGGTCATGAGTCAATTCATGCATGAACTTACTGTGTGCTCATTAACCGTGAAAGTGTAAAGTCACCACAGTCGAACATTTTACAGGCGTAGTGGGCCACTACTTATGTTCAGTGGTTTTCTTTTAGCAAACAATCTCAGGCTTAATGAATGATATACCGTCAAGATATTTTGGGGAAGTTTCGTAGTTTTTGAAAATCTCTCGCTGTGTGCTCTTGATAGGTATCCTTTCCATTCAAATTCAGCCTACGTCATTTTATACTTCAATTTTTTTAAGTACGTTTGAGAAAATTAATTAGGATGGGCGTGAAAAGTTTTCAGGTAATAGTATTTAACACATCATAATAATTCTAAAGAAACAAAAAGCAATTTTTCACATAAATTATAAAGGGAAAGTTAACATGATAGATTGTGAGAATCTCGTTATATATACAGGTACCCTCAGGGGATACAACTATTGTATCTATGGGAATTAGCACTCCCAGGGAGAAATGTGTGAGGACCCGAGTTGAGAGTAAGTAGGCCTTTTTTTGTTGAAATAAAATGTTTTTTGTTATGTTAAGGACTACCATTTTCGGTTCCCTGCTGTCCTGTTTTTCAGCACCTACTACTTTTTTCAACTTTTGTGTTGTTTCATAAACTTCTTTCTCAACTTACTGTTGCTATGCCCCTTCTGCAGATTCCGCGTTTCCTTATCTCCTTAATATATGGTTCCTTCCTCTCTTTGGAACGTTTTTTAGCGGTTAGAGAGGCTTAAACTAACATCTAATCTAGTCAATAGATACAGATCCTTACACGAGACACTTTTATGCAGTTTTCAGACAGCAGTCATTCGCAGCTGCTGAACGCTAGTGTACAAGCCGGCGTTCCAGCGCCGATTGCGTACTTTCTGAAGTCAATGTGCTGAGCTTCGTTGCTTTGTGAGATTGTGCTCTATCTTCGAGTTTGGTAATTGCGTGTTGTAATTTTCTTGTAAATTTTATGATAAATTCAAACAGCGTGCACAATATTGAACGTATGAACATGACTTATCCTTTTTCTCTTGGGTTATAACTAGTGATGAGAGCTAGTTTCGTAGCAATGACCCAGAAACACAACAGCAGTGGTCACTGAGTAAAAGTCTTCGTTCATTGAGGCCGAAAAAACACGGCATGCTAGGAGTGCTAAAAAGCCATGCTGTTTGTATTTTTTCGACATTAAGGGTATTGTCTACCGTGAGTTATGCAGGCTGGTATTCCAGTGAACTTGGATTTTTATTGAGGCGTTTTGGGGCGGTTGAGAGAAAATGTGCAACAAAATAGGGAAAAAGTGTGAAAAAAGGTAACTGGCAGTTACATCACAAGTATAACTGCCATATAAACGTGCCAACGGTTCAATGAAAACGCAGTTCTGAACCAAAAACCTCATTGCCTCCGTCCCACATCCTCCATATTTACGAGATTTAGTTTTGGGTGCCATGGGCTCTGTTCCCAAAAATGAAAGTAGGCGTGGAAAGTCACCGATTTTCACTGAGTACAAAAGAGGCAAAACGTAAAAGGTTCTTTACAGCCTACAGAAAGACTTTTTGACTCTTTCCACTGATGGAAAAGACGTTGGATTCGTTGTATCAACTCGGAGAGAAAGTTCTTCGAAGGAGATTGGAGTTATTAGTGGCCAAGGCAGGCAAAAGAAAGTTATTTTACTTAGTTTGCAAACTTTCTGATACCACATCGTGTACTCGCTTAGTGGTGGTTCTACCGTACTGATTGATGCAATATTTATACCAACGGTTGAACAACTGAGAAAATAAGAGTAAAATACCTCTCCTCCTAGTTTGAATGAAGTTTTGTTGAGTGAGCTTGGGAATAATGGTGAAGAAAACGTTGAGACATAGAGAAGACATTTTTTGAAGAGAACACCCTTCACTAACACTGATTTATGAACATCATGAATGCACAATATCAACCGATGTTCCTGAAAACATAGCAGGCATAAATAAATGACAGCACTTGAAAAAAATGTGATAATATTTTCTCAATGATTGTCGTTTTGTTAAGATACGAAAGGATGCAGTCCAAGGCTTACACCTCTTCTTTCGGCTAGACGTGTGAAAGCACGATTAGCTTTCGCCAGGAAAGTTTTGATGAAGAAACTAGCTTCTGGTCTTCGGCTTTATGCTTAAATGGGAGGGGAATTGAAATTTTCGCTTACAGGATTCTTCCGTTTGTACGGCGAAATAAAGACGAAGGTTGCAAGCCGAAAAACGCTGTTCCAACTGTGGAACACTTTGGTGGAAGTCAGGTAATTTGGGATAATTTTTGGCCAATGGAACTAGACGCCTTATGAAGGGACAAAAAATCATGAAACATCAATGCATCAAAATTTTGTGAAAATTTAAGCAGTCTGGCGCAGCTTTCAATCTTCGAGCCGATATTTAAAATTTCTTTTTTAACGTGAAAACGACCCCAAGCAAATCGCAAAATCTGATACGAAATGGTTGGCAAAGTCAAAGTCTAGAACTGAATCCATTCTAGAATTTGTGGGGGGATTGTAAAGAAAAATATCAAAATGCTAATGGAAGGATACCCAAAGATATTAATGAGTTAGAAGTAATTGAAAAGGAGGAGGAGAAAAGAATGAGCCGATTTTTCTTTGCCTATCTCCTTGGAGAGCGACTGTCTCTGTCATCCAAAAGGTTAGGCATTCCACGATTGCCACGAAATGAACCGGATTGCCCATCTTATATCCAGTGCACTGTTATTCTCCGATTCCTTCTGATAGTGATGCGAGTTTTGTGCAACTGTCCCGAGTTGATTTTCTACATTTGATGACACCTCATATGATGCGTCCCTTATCAAATGCTGACAGGCCCTTTCCACGTGCCATCATTTCTCCTAAATAAATAAAAACTAGAAGTTCTATATGCACTCAAAACTGGTTTGTACTACTTGATAAACACTCCCAGAGTGCTAACATAAGAAGTTTTACTGAATCAAATGAACTCCGAATTAAAATATGGCAAAATATATAGGGCAGGTAAAAAGATAGAACGCTACTTTTTTAGAGGTCACTTAGTGCAGTATGTGAGAGCAACGTGAGGCAAATAGAAGAAAGATAATTTTCTCAAGTATTGAAAATACCATTTTTATGATAAAAATTATCTGTAAAAAAATTCCATCTTTGGTACGCTGGAGGGTAAAATGTTAAGACACAAACAAAAAAGAATGCTCTGAAACATCAGCAGCAAACTTCTTAGTCTTACAATGGCTAATCCCGTGTGCTTCTCAGCTAGAACCTAGGTCCTTGAGTAACTACTTGTCATCAGATCTTACACACTTTGAATGACCTAAATTTACGTGCCTAAACAGATTCTCTATCTTGAAACGCGCAATTCAACGACGATGCACTTGAGCGCGTTTGTTGTGCGCACCAATTTGTTGAAGTGCAGTTTCTGAATAAATTACTTTTTAGGTGCAATATGCAGCACTCAAAGCTTCTGGAACGTTTATTTGTCGCGTGTCTACTGTCTAACTCTGAGCGAGGAATCCTCGGGAGAATTGCTGACATTGCCCTGGCCTAAAACCAAGGCTGGCCGCTATTTTTCAACAGCGGAACGCGACGTCGTCTCCATTTCGCAAGACAACCTGCTTACATGTCGAAGAAATATTCGTGGGCGAGACTAAAGGAGTCCTACGCTTGACTTTATTTCGAGTAATAGAGCTCAGGGTATTTATTTAACGGATAATATAAAATAACTCTCAGAGAGTGACTGGAATTCGCCAGCAATAATTTTGTTAGTAGCCTATTATTTCGCTGTCGACTAGCACCAAGATCAGAGATGCTGAAATCGATGAGTGAGTCATTTCAATTATTATAGCATGACAACTTAAGACAGGTTCGATAAACATACGTAAGTTTTTTAATCTCTTGTAAATTAGCAGCCCGACGCACTGAAACTAGATCTAACAGGAGTTTTTTTAACACCAATTCTGAACGTTCTTACGTAAGAAGAAAATTGAATCGACAACGACGCTGGCATGATAGAAGGTTTGTTTTTTTTACCTCAGCTTCTCGGTATCCATCAAAGGAGAACTGAAATTTTCAGCCACCGCTGCCGAGAATTTCAGGCGAATACGACGAGGGGAATGATGATGATAAGCTGTGCAGGCCGGGCAGGCAAGAGATTGAGTGGTGTCGGCTCTCGTGCTCACTCTTGCGTGGCGATTGAAGTGCGCTTTCTTCGTCGACCTTCATCGTAAAATGGAAGGAGAGACGTACTTCAGTTTCTCATCAGTTTCTCGTCGCTTTCATATATATACCAGGCTCCAGAAATAAATTTTCTTCCTCGTTGTACTGTCAGATAATTTGATCATCAGAAATAACGAGTGAAAAAAAAAATTTAGATTTTTGCTTCATTTTCAGCGCTTTACTGTTTAATTGCTCGAATTTTTATAAACACTTGAGGATTCATATTGTGGGTTTGGTTCACTTTGATGTTGTGGCTCACTTTGACATAGACTTGCGCACTTAACCATTAATAAAACAAATGAAATTGAGTGGCAAAGTGCCGGCGAATATCAAACAAAAACCGATCATATTTCCACCAATAACGCTTTTGATTTTTTCCGATACTCGAGTGGAGCATGAGTGTCTCCACTTTTTATCAAAGGTTATTTCAAGTCTTGGAAACGTTTGTTATAATTTTAATGAAAATTATTGCCTTCAAATTTATTATGTTCTACGTTATGACAAATATGTATACGCAATTTTCTTCGAGCTCGCAGGAGTTATATAAGTCTTAGCTTTTCAATCCCTGATGGTGAGTTCTGTGAAACTTATTTTCTCTATTAATTTCCGCAAATAAAATTCGTCCCAAACTCCAATTTAGATGGTTTAAGTAGAATGAAAGAAGTGCTGGATGTTTCAATGAATACCATTCTTTTCTAATATAGAATAGGTTTTTGAGATTTAAATCTGCGTTTCATTATTAAGAAAAGGATTTGGAACCTAATTGTCTCTTGGAGCAGTTTCAAGTGTGCTTTCTGTTTCATTAAGTGCTTCAACGTAGCAATTTCTTTCGGACTAATTGTTGTCATAATTTACTCTAACGTTATTTAATTTGAATCTCTAATTAATTCATCTTAATAGTCGGGACAATTTTTTGTCCGTATTTGTCAAACAAGAATGGTTGTTGAATGTAACTGAATGAATATGGTCTCTTGCTGAATGTGGTTGGCTCCCAAAAATTCCGAATTGATCATTTTTACTTGGACGTTCGGCAGCCCTACAACCTAAATACGTGAAGGCATTGCAACGTACTCATAAGTGCATGTCAGTCTTTCCCAACAGATTGTGATTACATCTCGTACTTCATGTTAGTGGGTGGTCGAACGTCAACGTGGAAATTATCGAACGGAAATCCTTTTAGCTAGCCTTTAGAATTACGGAGTTGGAGACAACGCCCGCTCTCTTAATATATTTCATTTGGCATTTCTAATACTGATGGGACAGGAAACGCTTTTTCTTCAAATTGCAAAATATTAGAGACGTGAATGGGAGACTCGTTTCGTGTGCCACGTTATTCCGCATTTACGTGTGCGAGTGACGCGACCTTCTTTTTATAACTTCCCCTTTTATCAAACGAGACGACAACCGTTTGCGCGCCCCCTCAGGGGGATACAACTATTGTATCTATGGGAATTAGCGCTCCCAGGGGAACCATGTGAGGGCCCGAGCTAAAGGTTAGGTAGGCTTCCTTTTTGTTGTAATAAAATAGGTTTTTGTTTCGTTACGGACCATCTTTTTTCGGTTCACTGCTGTCCTGTTTTTCAGCACCTACTACTTTCTTCTTCGACTTTTTTCTTGTTTCATGAACTTCTTTCCTAGCTTACTGTTTCTGCGCACCTTGTGCATAGATTCCGCGTCCCCTCAACTCCATACTAAATGGTGCCTTCCTCTTTCCTCTCTTGGAACATCTTTGTCGTGGTGAAGGGAGGCTAAAACTTTCTTATATAATAATAATAATAACCTTTTGCGCGCTTTTACTAGTAATCGCCCTTACATGAAGTCAGAGCTTAATAGGGAACTTGTGCAGAGTAGTAATAGACAAATCACGTATCTTCCTGAACGTAATTATAGTAAACCTTAGCTCTTTTCATAAGCACAGTCTTGATCAGTTATGCTCAACTTGTGAAATAATGGTATCGTCCTTTGAATTTTCGTTATTCTTTATCCGATTATGCCTCAAAATCCAACGGCTTGGAGCTTTACCGGACTCGTCTAGTTCGAAAGTTTCTCAATCTATGTTGTCAGACCGACACTACATCCAAAAGATCCTGAGTATATATATCTCTCTGTTTTTATTGAAAAGCGTAATGAGTGCGATGAATCTTGAAATTAATCAAATTCTCTAACTCAGCTGAATGAAACACTAAGAATAAGTTTAGGAACTGACCTGAAGAATTAAAAGCCAGAAAATAAAATGAAACGCCAGGCTTTAATTAAGTTCCTTCAAAACTTTTTTCCAATTTTTCGACTCTACGAAATAGTTCGAGTTCACGTACTGTATTTTTCAATAACTCGGGACTATTCCATCATAACTATCCCGAAACTGTACTTAGTATTCGTTATGTACTGTAGGCTATATTTAACGCTTCTTTTCAGACGAAGCTTAATGCATTTTGTAGGCAATACCTGTGCGATAATGCGCGAAGGCGATATTAAGGGAGCAAATGTTACTCCTTTTGATTCCAAGTAATGCTAGTCAGGCACGCTAGGCAGCTGCACAGTGCTGAGCGCTGAAGCTAAGCTCGCTAGTTAGGCTTGGACCCGCATCTACATGCGAGTGATTGAATTGTTAGAGGTCATCTGTTAACAGCATTCATTGTGCTCTTTCTTCGTCGTTTAGGCGCATACTTTCATTGCCTGGATCTTAAGAAGTCATTATTACACTGAGAAAAATTACCAGCTGCGTGCGCATGACACCACAATTTTCTTCAAATAGGAGAGTAATAGAGAGTGTATATATATATATATATATATATAGTTTGGTAAATATAGAATAAATAAAATTTAGCAGCATCTATAGTCATGAAAATATTTAGGAGTAATTTGAAAGAGTGGAATAAGTAATTTAAACTTAACCTACTCTCTAACCAAAGGAAATGAGATTACTAAGTAGCCAGCACTCTAACCAGCAGGTGTTGCGAAAATTTCCTCGTCTATATTGTAAAAATAGGTGCCCAGTTACATGAGAAAGCCGATCACGAAGCTTGCACTTCTTGAGAGTTTGTACGACTCTGAATCAAAATCTGATGTGTAAAATAGGCCGAGAAGAATGAGCATTGATAGCAGCGCGTTGGGAGGGGCGTAAAATGATCTGCGCGACGCCTCTTAGCGTCCCACATTGTCTTAATGGTATTTTTTGTAATGTATTTTAAAACAACTGGCGCCTCCAGAGAAGATTCTTCAGCTGTAGAAGAAGACACTTCAGCTATCTCGAAGAGGAGATACTTCAGCTGTCTCGAAAGGGACTTATGTCTTTCGTACCCACTTTGCTTCGTTCCATTTCCATGACTTCTTTGCTACCTCTTCTTTGCCTTTTCGTTTTTTCTTCCATCCTAGCATGCAATTTCTATGTTCAGAGTATCCTGTGTGGGGCTCACTATGTGCATAGATTCTTTTTTTTCTTTAATCCATACTAAATGGCCCCTTCTCTTCGTTCTCTTGCCATCGCCTCTGTTGTGGCAATGAAGTGTTGAATACTGCAGTATAGTAAGAATAATTATAATGTAATCTATCTTAGAGGAGAGTAATAATTATGCAATGTCAGACGGTTCTTTGGTGAGACATTTCAAAAAGTCATGTTCTTAATACTGAGAAGGAAATATTTAGTTGGCCATTGTAGTTCAATTCTACATAATTTACAGGATGCTAAACCGCTATTAATCACTTAGCTGAAACAAAGCTGAAACAATATTGTAATAGCGAGTTATTGTGTATAGCGATAGTGCATCAGAGTGAGTTTTGTGCTGGTATATTTTAGAAAGTAACATGAGTGTAATATCCCAAAATACGCTCTGAATAACCATCCCCGTCGCCCGAGAGAATTCCAAGAAAACCGTCAGAAAATCTGATTTTGGATTGCAAGGCCAACCGTGGTGAGTATCCTTTTAAAAATTTTATTTATAGGTTAACGTAATGCGTACATGTCAGTATTAATGATTGGCATTAGATGATAATCTTATGTTTCATACGGCGTGCTATTTACGCCTACAGGACTCTCGCCTTGACATAAGTTAATGAGAGAGACCAACTCGTCACGATAGTAATGTACAGGGTGCGTAAAGTGTCTGAGAACACCTTACGCACTTTTAGAAACACAGAAAATGAAACCGTTAATCGTTGAAACTTAAATTTCTTGTAAAAAACAAATTAACATATGAACGTATATACTCGTAATAAACGTTTTTTCTATATATCCTCCTTCGTGCTCTATCACCGACTCAATTCTAGTCCGAAAGCGGCTGCAAGCTTCGATCAGGTGGTCTTATTTATGTCTTCCATTGCTATTGCTTCCATCAGAGAGGATTTGGTATTATGCATGGGGATGCTTATTAGCTTCCTTTTCAACGACGCCCCACACGTAATAATCCAAAGGATTAAGGTCTGGTGTGTTAGTTGGTGATAAGTTTGGTGTGACATGGTGATGGAAATTCTCGGCCATCCAATCCTGGGTTTTGAGAGCTTTATAGGATGGAGCCGAATCTTGTTGGAAGATGTCAGCCCTTTCATTTGCTACGCTGTCTATCCAAGGCTTAACAATGGTTTGAAGAGTCTTGATACCAGGCATCTGCATTGACTCTAAGGCCCTGTAGAAAAAAGTGAGGATGCGTGATGTGTCCTACACTGCTAATGACACCGAAAACCCTGCACTCTTCTGACAAACTCAGGTGTTCAAAGCGAGTCAGAGCGTTGACAATGCGTCTCTTGCTCGTGCCCAATTCATCTCCATTGTTTCCATTCAGCCCCTTTCTAACTTTGCAAACGAAAGGTCTGGCGACTTTTAGAAATCTTGCAATTTCTAAATGGCTGTGTTTTACTTTCATAGACACTATTACGGCGTGTCTTTTCATATCATTATGTATATTAGTATCGGCCGTGGGATTTTCTGAAATAAATACATTAATTTTTATCAGGCTAGTTTATATCCTCCTCAGGGGTATACAATTATTGTATCTATGGGAACTAGCGCTCCCAGGGGGACAATGTCAGGGCCCGAGCTACGAGTTAGGTAAGCCTTCTTTTTTGTTGAAATAAAATGTCTTTGTTATGTTAAGGACCACCTTTTTCGGTTCAGTGCTGTCCTGTTCTTCAGCACCCACTACTTTCCTCTTCAACTTTGGTCTTGTTTCATGATCTTCTTTCACAACTTACTGTTTCTATGCCTTTCTGCGTAGATTCCGCGTTCCCTTAACTCCATAATAAATGGTGCCTTCCTCCTTCGTCTCTTTGGATCGCATTTGTTGCTGGGTAGGGAGGCTAAATCTAACGACTAATCTAATCTAAGCTAGTTTATATCACAAAAATATAAGTGTCCTCCGATACTTTACTCACCCTGTATATATTTAACACATCCATTCATATTTGGATGTATTATTCATATATAACTCTATTCATTCATATTCAACTAGATTCATTTATGTTTAAAAGTGCACTTGCTCATTCGTCAACAATTACACCCAAATTATTCATACCCCTGTATTATCCATAAATGTATTTCAATAAATCCTTAATAGACTAATTTTTTTTCGTGATGCAAGTGCTGATATTTTTGAAGATACTGCAGAAGGGAATGCAAATTCATAGTTTTTGAAAAAATTATATTATATTATATAGGAAAATAGCATAGATACCATGGTCTTATTTATTCGTACCCATATCAGCAGCCTGTTGCATTATTTATTTATTTTTGATAACTTCCTCCAGACGTTTTTTGAAATTTATTCCTAGGTTCTTGAGAACACCATCAGAAATTCTGGATCACTTTTCTTTTTCTACTACTTCTAATTCTGCAAGATTCTCGTGTTTCTTTGCTTTAGCATTTTGACATTTTTTAATAATCCCGCACAAACTTTCTATGAGATTCAGATCTAGAGTTTTGCTTGGCCAACCATTTCGTATCAGGTTTTGCCCTATGCCTGGAGTCGTTATCACGTTGAAAGACCATTTCGAGTCCAAAATTGATAGCTCCGCCAGACGGTCTGAATTTTCGCATAATTTAATGCACTGATCTCGTTTCATGATTCCTAGTACAATGCTTCCAGTTTCAGTAGCTGAAAGATCACCCTAAAACACCCGACTTCCACCAACATGTTTCACAGTTGTAAAAAAAATGTTTTTCAACTTGAGAGCTTCACCTTTATTTCGCCAGACAAAAGGAACATCCTTGTTACGGAAAAGTTTATTCTTCCCTTCATCCAACTTCAAACCCGATGCCCAAAAGCTAGTTTCTTTATCAATATTTTTTCAAGGAGCAGCTAATCGTGCTCTAACGGTTCTAGTCGTTAGAAGTGGTGTTTTCATTTGTCCGTATCCTCTCAGTCCTTTCTTTTTAGGTATTCTTAGTAGTGTTGATCTTAAAATTTCAATTTCCTGGCGTGCTTAGATACTGCAACCATGCTTTCTGTGTTATTCTCGACCCTTTGTAGCTTCTCGCGTTACTTGTGTTGCCGACCGGGACGAAAGCTTCTCATTTCTTTCTCTTCCGGTGAGGTTCTGAATGTCACTGAAATTCTTATGTTTCTGTATAATTCTTTGAACTGTTGATACAGGGACATCAAATAATTTTGAAATTGGTTTTTAAGTATTCCTATTCTTGTGAGCAGTTACAATTTCTCATCTCAATTCGATGCTGAAACTTTTTCTTCATCACCGTAATAGTCAGTCTTGACAAATCCTCGAGCTGATTTGAGGAATTTGACGGAAGCTAACGTTACGTAAGTGTAAAAAAATATTCTGTAATAAACTGAAAAATCAGCGTTGCTAAATTAAATTCACGGTACTAGAAAAGTACTACTAAATTAGTTTGTTTCACCAAAATAGATGGTTATAATTAAACATGGACATGGTATGTTACTTATTCTTTTCATAGTTTGCCTAAAATATAATTTCTTCTAAAACTTTGAAAATGCGCTTCTTTCCAGAACACCGTCGAAACTTTTAGGATAAGTGCCACAAAAAAGTAGCCTAATAAAGGTTGGGTTCAAATTTATTGAACTATAATTCAGAGATACAAATAATTCAGAGCGTAAGTGGAGGTTTTTCATTCAAAATTAAGAACCAAATTCTTAAAATAAGGTTACTGATCCGCGTGTGTGTACTTTCATTCGAAGATCGCACTTCAAGAAGCCTGGCTTCAGATTAGTATGTTTTATCTTATTATCTCACTCGTAGAACTCCACTTCGATATTATGCACTCGGTAACTAAAAAATCAAAAAGATATTTTTGTAGAACAAGTCAGCTATAGCAGAAATTCAAAAATCAATGCAGAAAGAGAATAAGGCTCCCTCGTAAGTTTTGCAGCGAAGTTCTCACTCCGCGCATTGCATTCCAAGCGCAGTTGACGTAAACCACCTAGGAAAAAAATCAGTTGCCCTCAACCAGACTTTTTTTGCCCGCTCTAATCTAACCGGCAATTGGTAGATTTGTGGCTCTGTTTATTTACGTCACTCAATTAAATTTAACCAAATTGTTAAGGCTAACTAAAAGCCAACTTGTTAAATGCTCTAAATTTTATTTAAATATTGATGTGTATAACGATTCAAAAGGCTCTTAATAATTTGTTTCCTAATTTGTGTTGGTTACCCGCCAACTGTTGTCTATTACGTACTTGTGAGGTGAATGTCCACTATTTGATACTGCGTGGTCTGAATTTATCTTGTGCATCATATGATAGCACTTTAACTTGCTTCAATAACTCCTACTCTTCCAAATTTCTATGGTCTTGACCACATCTTTAACAGATTTTTACGACTTTTTGTATGACTCCCAACTACTCTGGATGGCGTCCGCATTTGACCGACATTCAGCCTCTTTGACCTCTGCAAATCTACAGCAGAACCGTTGCTAAGGTAAGCTATCGATCTGCCAGCAAAGTTGAATGATTCTTTCGGAGTCACTGAGAACCCGTCTCATTGAAAGTGGCAGTCAAGAAACTGATTAGAATCCGTCCAAAATCGAGAGAAATGCAAATGAATTCTCCAACTTTCCCGATAAAATTAAATGTTGAACGAAAAATGAACAGAAAGACTCAAAAATAGTTTTTCTTGAAGTGTTCCGATTCGGACAAAAGAAAAAATTCGATGGAACTGGCACTTAAGTATCTTGTTGGTAAGAGCCCGATGTTGAACATTCATGGCAATCCTTCTCCTTGCACGCTTTCCACGAAATAGTTCATTATAGTGGAAATCCTTTCTATTCTTCTCATTTTGATTTTGAACTGTAGCTAATAGCGTTCAGGAATTGGATGTGGAAGTATTAGATCCACATTTTTGCTGCAATGATTACATCAAGTAAGCACTAGTCGCATTTCCGATCAAAATGCGCTAGCCTTAGTTACGGACTCGGTCGCTCGGAACCCTCTCTACGGTGTGCATGAAAGGTGCCTTCCGACAGGTTCATGACAACCCAATTAGGACGGCGTAATCTTCAACTGTTCTCGAGAACGCAACTGGGATGAACGTCCCATTCCCCTCCAGTGAGGCCTTAATGAGCACAAGACTTGTGTCGAGCACGCGTCGCTGTCTAATGTATAAAAGATTCCGCCAAGCAGCGGCAACACAGCAGCTTCAGTGAAGAGGTTTTGAGAAGTGATGATGGTGCGCTGAGCAGACCGAGCGTACAAAATGGAGCGAATGAGAACTCTGCAATAGAAGAAAAAAAAGGCCAAACTGAAGAGAGATAGCGAAACATAACAATGGAACGAAAAGACTTTAGAGAGAAACGAAAACACGAAAGTGAAACGGTTGAGTAGGAAATATCGACGAAAAGTATGAACGATCCTAAGTAAGACGTGGAGTGCTGCATTGTCGCAAGATGCTTTTGAAAGCATTCTAGAGAACATTGTGAATGTATAAAGCAGTTTTGTAAAGGACAACGCTGTAACTGCGAAGTGCAGCGGTGTACCCGAGTGTACTGACGGCATGCAGCGCAACAACGGTATACCGGGTGTCCCACAAAAATGTCCTTGAATTTTTAATTGATTATATCTCTGCTTAAAATCAACATATTTGAGTTGTCTTATTTCACAATATAGTAAATTTTGTTTCCTTTTCTAATAATTTTAGTTTTTGAAAATCGAATGAATAACCACTTCACCGTGACCGATTAAATGAAAAAGGTTGAAAACTAATTGTTCAAAAGAAAAGTTTTAAAAACACATGTTATTCTTCATTTCTCAATACCTACTGTCAAAAATAATTTCACAATGATGTATCCTGCATACCACCAAGTATTTAAACCCTCTGAGAGATTATTTACTTCCCTATTTCATCATTTGAAGACACCTAAAATGCAGCTCACTAACGATTAAAGAATTTTCATCGTATTGGAAATATCGTAAGGCTATTCTCGTACGTTTTTTGACAAAAATTTCGTTTGATAAAAATGTTTGAAGTTCTCTCTGATTTCTCACAAAAAATTACTTGAAAATCTAAAAACGCGGTTTTAAAAGTTACTCGCAGATAGATTTACCCTAGGAAAACTTCGAAATTCAACTTGTGGATTTGGACCCTTTCCTAGAGGGATTTTTTAAACTATTTTATGAGAATTTGATAAATTAGTATCGCCATTTGAATAACCGATTATTGAAGTCAAAATGTTTCATTGCTTTTAAAAATATAGATTGAAAAGGTGAAAAAAGATCGTAAGGCATTATATAGGCCTATGCCATACGATATTATACGAATAGCATATAAATAATATGCTGTTCAAGTGTCTCGTTTTTATCAATAAGTGTCATCAATCTTGTTTATGCGCCTTGGGCCACATCGAAATTATCGGCAATTCGCCATTCATTTTATTTTCAATTACAATGGGTTTTCATTATGAAGGCTCTACAAAATCGTGCTGCAGTTAGCAAAAAATATGAGTCTGAAAAATGAAGTAGATTTTAACTATATCGTTGATAGAGATTGGCAATGATAGAGACCTTAGTGCAGGCACTCGTGGAACTCTACGGCTAATTTTCAGTAATTACAATTGTGTACCATCTTCAAAGACACGTACGTACTGTTTCCATTTGAACTCATCGAGCGCAACCTTTTTAATGCCAAACTGTGGAGTTTCGAGAGTAATATAATGTTGTCTGCGTAAGCAAGTGTTTTTCGAAGTTCGATAAATAAGGAGAAAATGAGCTTTCCTTCATCAATATCTTATAAAAGATATCAACAATATTTTTAAAATGATATTGTAAACGATTTAAGATATCCTGTGTTACTAATTTTTGTAAAGACAAACGTTGAACAATGTTTTTTACAAAAAAATAATTATCGCTCAAGGTTTAGTTTTGCATGTCGCATATAGTAAACTGGCTGCCTTTAAGGCTCCATTTAATTATGGCTAAGGAATTTGGGAATTCAATGCACAGGGTATATTCCCGCGTAGGATACCCATAGTATAGAAATAGTAAACTACGAAGGAAGAGAAAAAATGAATAAAGAAGAGATTGCAAAAAGGGAAAGGAACGATGAGGGCATGAAAAATAAAAGTAGCGATGGTCTCTCTATAGCTCTGACATAATACCTTTTCTTGGGATTTCAGGCCCCACAGCACAGGATTGACAAATCTTACTAAACTAAGCTTACTGCTTATCCTAGGCCCTCAGAGGGGTTTTTGTAGAAAGTAAGAGTACGCTCTTTTACATTCAATTTTCTCAAATATATTGCCAACAGTTATAGAATTAGTTTTGTAACTGTAAATTTCATCCCTATTTTTAAAACGGGTATTAGTAGAGTAATTTTAAGGGAATTTGAGAAAATGCTCGAGTAAAGAGACTGGTTAATTATGTTTGAGTCAATCGACGCTGTAATGTCAGCTATACCTTCTATTAATTCATCAGAAAACAGGTTTTATCCACATGATTTATTTTTCAAGCTGTTTTTGCAAAGAACATCAGAGGAATTAGTAGGCGTTTAGAAGAATTGTGTTCTAGGACTGAGATCCAAGTTATCCAAATGCTCGGTCAGCTCACTAGTATTACTAACATCAATTTTTTAGCTATGCTTAAAACTTTTTAAAAATGGTGACGTTATCTTATTTCTCGTGATATTTTATATTATCTTGTACAATGTGTTCAATTTTTTTCGCTGCACTACATTTTGGTTTATTAATCAATGAAACTAAGCACGTGCCACGTTTTTCAGCATAAACTTCCAATTGTGTGAACTTGAGCGTAAATTTTCTACGATGTTCTCATTTGATTTTTCAAACAATATTTCGATGTAATTAGAATTATAATTACTGTTCGAGTTTGATTTTCATTCCAATATTTCACCAAACCTTGAATAAACGTAGTTCAGTTTGAGAAAAAATAAAGCAAAATAAAATGAACCCACTATAATAGAGGAGATATATTGGACAAAACTGAAAAAAAGTACACGCGACACTTACGGAGAGAAAATACTAAGCACGTTGTAGAAACAGAGATCGGCACTATACTACCCCATGTCACGTGAGCGCAGCGAGCGGGCATGTGGCATCTCGTAAACAGTTGAGGCTCGCTCGCTTCTCTAACAAAGGACAGAATCCGAACACTCCGCAGATCCCCAAATGTTTGCGCATATCAGTAATTATTTACCAAGGTCCTAAACTACAACTTTCCGACTGTGTACACTTACTTAGCAATGCTCTTGTCACTTATTGAACGAGATAAATTTCTTGAATTGGTAGACACTGCGGTAATGTCTCTTTGAGACTTTAGACATTGATAAGACACAATTGCCCAGATCTTTGTGGTCTCGTAGAAGCCTCCTATTTGGCAATTAGTATTTCTAGTCTGTTAAGTCTTCAAAGGATCATGCAACTATTCTTGCAACTTCACCGGAGTAAGTACATTTAGTAATTAAGTATTCCAGCGAAATTTTGATTTCATTATGTATCTCTCAAGTCGACGGTCCCAAAGCGTAAGCCTTCTTAAAATAAATAGAATTCATAAATACACATTTTGTAGAAAAAGAATACATCAGTACTGGAGCGAATTTTTATTCGCTGCGTTGCTACCCTTATGTTCATGAATACGCTCACTTTGCTCAGGACTTCTGATTTTCATAGTTGAGAAGCAGCTCCTCTTCCTGTAGAAGCCCAACAAACATCATTGCCCTGGTGGCTCTACTCCGCTAAGGGAGAGCAAACACTCGGACCTCAGCACAGTCTCGGACCCGCTGCACACTAGATCACAATCATTATTCACGGGAAATACTCCTGTGCGCCGCGGCGGACTGACTGTGGAAGTGAAGGCAAACACTCCAAGTTTGACTTGGCCTTCAAGTCACAGGTCACTCGAGAATCTCTCACGAGTTTCAGACGTCTCGTCCACCCTCATCTTGAATAGCCAGCCGCGTTACAGCCACGAGCCCTAACCCAAGGAGAGATGAGTTAGCTCAGTGTTGTACACCAGTAACTTAAAAATTCAATGACGTTTAAACTTCTATTGCTACTCAATGTCTAGCAATATAGTGAAAATGTGCTGATGATGGGAAGCTATTAATGTGTGATCATTATGACACGTACGGTTTTCTACTAGTTAAATGGTAAAGTTATGGAGTTATTGACAGTCCTTAAAATCCAAAAGCAGCGTTGCTCAAATCGTTGTACGGGAACCGGAGCCGTTTTACGAGTATGGTAGAGTATAGTAGCTAGTTTAAGGCTCCATGCATAGTCCTGCAGAGACGTTTTATAGGAAAAAGCGTCGGGATCATTTAGTATGGACTGAGGAACAGGGAATTTATGTACAAAGCGTGTTCCTACAGAAGATACAATGTCTGTAGAAACAAGTTAGGAAGGAAGAGAAAGAAGACATAAAAGAGGTGGCGATGAAGGTAGGAAAACTGAAAAAAAATCAATGCGGCCACGAAAAATAAGTCCCGTAGGCTCTTCTCTGGTGGAGGTATCCCAACGGTATCGGCCGTGGAGACGTCAGTCTCCGTAGTATACATAGACTAACGTAACTAACCCAAGTTCAGTGCCTATCCTATGGATATTTCGGTATTCCCTTCACCACGTTCACTGGTACCAAATTACTGCATGTTTGAACTTGGTGAAGAGGACGAAGTCTGTAGACAAGGATCGATCAGGACTGCCTGCTTATGAGCAAGTCTCCAGCTAACTCGGCACCTTCTCGCGGTAGTACCGTTGCAATGCCCAGTTTATTTTTTCCTGTCTCTAAGTTTACCATCGAGAGATAAAGATTTTGAATATTTTCCAAGTCCCCATAATTGGGTAGAACTAACCAGAGCGGCGGTCTTTGCTCGTTGGAGCTCTGGTCCCAATTTTGTATTTATCTTCTGTTTAATATGACCTACCTCATAGGGCATCAAAACAATTCAAGAAATTAGTCTTAAGACAGTCTAAGTTATTACAAATTTACTGATTAAGTATAAAGATCATCGAGTTAAGGATTAAAAATTAATACCTCGAGCAGTTCTTGCAACACCCACCAACACCTCAAACCAACCCCGGCCCGGCCTCGAGGCCGGAAGCATCAACCTGGCCACAGAGAATGCCAAACAAATCATGGAAACAGAAAATCCAAGCGAGCAAGCAGGCGTCGTAACCTACCAATTGTCACAGGGCACTCTGAAGTACCAGCGCCTGATGCAAATAACCTCACGACTCATTTCATTATCACCATGCAAAAAATCGATCAGCGAAAATGACTTCATGGCCTTTAGAAAAATGTATTGCGAGCCAAATCCAAGAAAAATACAAAACCATACAATCGGGCGGTAAAATTAATTTATTGTGGAAATAGCGTACAAACAACAAACATATAAAAGTTTAAAAATCAAAGACATAAACAATATCCCTGTGCAAGTCACGGAAAACAATTTCGTAGATCTATCAAAAGTACTCACCTATATCCACACCTATGACCTCAAGTTCGAAAGTTTAAAAAAGGTCTCTTGGAAAACGATATTATCAAAAGCGTGAAGCCAGTTAACTGAATCAAAAGCTGTAATACCAATGCAAAAGCACTACTTTTGACCTTTAGAGGTCCGACCCCCCACTGAGTACATCGATGTCTTTGGATAAAACTCCATGTGTAAAATATACAAATACTTCAAACACCCGTTGATGAGTAAAAATGTTTGGAATACCTACAACCACACACCGAAAAGATCTACCAGTGATAATTCTGTGCAGAAAATGCATATCTAGTAGTTTCGAAACGGCTAATTGCACAGAAAACGGCTCGAAATGCTACCGCTGTGGATATAACCGTAAAACTAGAGTCTGAAAATGACCAGAACAGTGTAAGCCACAAGAAATAATCTCGCTTCATGCGACACAAAGTTTCTCAAGCAAACAAGCTCTTATAATATACCTCAAACGATTTCCTGAACACGAACAAAGCTATGCACAAATAAATTGAAATCAAACCAATGAAACAGCTCCATTATCGTTATCTCAACCTCCCACAGTTACTAACAATAACCAAACAACCACCGATCATAATGCAAATACTCCATTCCGTAACACATTAGGTACAACTCCTTTCACATTCCTTCCTACGACTACAACTCGGCCACCACAAACCGCACAACTTGATTACATAACTCACAAAAAAGAGATACTTCTCATTAAGCCCAACACAACAGTCACTCAAACCCATTGTTAACATCGAAACCGCAACCGAAAATTGCAAAGACAGAGATGGTAATAGCGATTGCAATCTTTCTATGAAGCAAGAAGCCAAACATATTTAACGAATTTAAATCTCCACACAACCAGCCTAAACAACCAAAAACCCAAAACAAGAAGCGATCAAGACCACGATCCAAATCATGGTCCCCCACCCACAGCCGCAGCAACATGACCCAAGTCAGAATTACGCAGATGGAGAACGACCACACATCTCCCGTAACTCGAGGATATCACTCGAGGAAGTAGCAAATCGTGCGACTGTTGAATCAGAATCAAAGTCAAACACCATCATAGCTAATATAGAAATGAAATGACAAGTAAAAAAATCGTATAATTTGTGGTACTGTAAATAAACGTGCATATCGTTTCCGTCTTAAATTATTACTAATTGGACATTGGATTGAAAGTTGTCGATGCTCCACATTTGTTTGAAATTTGGTGAGCGCTGCTCCAATTAATTGAGAACACGAAATTAAAGATCAAAAATGGAAGTTATTTGTGATCATTGCATTTGATGTCTTATTCAATAACCGTTCATTTAACATAAGGTAGAAAGCTCTGTCAGTATCAGGCGCCTTACTGTGGAACAAGCCCCCCAGAGCATCAAAAACCCTCAAACATTAAGAGAATTCAAAACTAAAATAGCTCGCTATCTTGCGTCTACACAATAATGGTGAACTGCAAGACGTACTGGAAAAGAAGTTAGGAAATTGTATTGCTAATTATCCTATATTTCGTTACATTGTACGACAATCAAGCCATCTTTGTAATATGCAAATGCAATATGACTGCTTGTGTGCGAATATTAAGTACATGTATGTACACACATGTGACGCTCGTATGCATGTATATATATGTGAATGCATGTATATATATGTATGTATGTGAATGCATATATATATATATATGTATATGTGTGAATGTATATATATATATATATATATATATATATAT
This sequence comes from Morinoia aosen, assembly GCA_030386875.1. Lineage (NCBI taxonomy): Eukaryota > Metazoa > Arthropoda > Malacostraca > Amphipoda > Talitridae > Morinoia > Morinoia aosen. The sequence continues at coordinate 72,782,122 of CM059567.1, read as the reverse complement.
GTATATGTGTGTGTGTGTGTGTGTATGTACATATATATATATATAGAAACATACTCCCGTCCTTCAATGCTCTTGTTAATCTTGAGTGACAATGTGTCGTTCCTTAAACTCTTTGAGTAAATTTTGGCCACACTATTCTAGTTTGTGACTTTCTCGTTTTCTCCCAGCAATGTTGCAAATGTTATGGTTAGCATTGTACAACGACCCTTCTCATGTATTCGAATCCGGTGAACTCTTTTGTGCCTGGGTAAATAGCATGGGAAATATAATTTTTGTGTTATTGTAAAATGTTTCATTACATCCGAGCCGGTTTTTAGCTTACTAGTTGATACGAAATAACGTAAAATTGCCTCTAATGTTAACCTCAAAGTCTAAGACGCAAATTAATTTGGATCCACCCGTTTTACTTTCAACCTTGAACAATTCAAACAGTTTATTTACCTCAAGTGATGCAGCAATAGTAATCCCTCATTTCACTAGTTCCTGTGCTCGTAAGCTTAAATTTCAATCTGAGAGTGCACTAACGAGAGTGTTCTCAACATTGCATCACATGGATGATGTTTCCTTGATCACTTGTTATAAAATGCAATGTCAAATCAGACCAACGCAATGAAGGAAACTCATTTTCCGTGCTTTTCCCCCAACAATTTGTTTCAACAATTAACCTGCATAAGTATTACGATCCCCATCAGTGAATATCAAGTCAGAGCCTAAATTTTAAGATATATGATGACATTTTTCGCTATTAAAACATTTGAAAATGTGACGTAATTCATTGGCAATTTTTACTTTCCTACGCTCGTGAGTGCATTAAGACGAAATCATTTTCGGAAGTTAACTCTTCGTACTGTTTCAGCCATGATGCAAATGTTCTGGTTACCGTTGTACAACAATCCTCATGTCTCTAACTCCGGTGAACTCTTTTGTGCCAGTATTATCAGCGTACTCAGTAAATATTATAAATTTGACTTATGGTGAAACATTTTATTCCTTCCCAGTTCATTATTTTGGCATACCAGTCGATACAAAAGAATGAAAAAAAAGAAAATTGTCCTGAAATTCGATCTCATAGTCTTATAGACGCAAAATAATTTAAATCTCCCCATTTTACGCTACCCATTTTACTCCTATTACTAGTTCCTACGTTCGTACGTCATAGTCCAATATACGTGCGCCCTAACGAGAGTGTTTTCAACTATGTGTCACAGGGATTTGTTTTCGTAGATACTTATATTTGTTCGCATTTTTAAAACTAATTTAATTACCGCAAAGAAAGAAAGGATGTTAATGTGAAGGTATTTTAGCATCTTTTTTCTCTTAGTTCATTCTTATTAAAACGTTTTAAAAGGCCACGGATTCGATGAATGTCGGAACACCATTGTTTAATTTTTTTATTCCAATCTTAAATTGCTCTTGTTAGTTTTGTGAAGCAATTGTTCTTACTTTCTTACTCTCGTGAGTACATTATGACAACACTATTTTGGGCAGTTAACTTTTGTACGGTTCCAGCTATGTTGAAAATGTTACGACTAGCATTGTACAACAATCCTTCTCATGTCCATGACTCCGGTGAACTCTTTTGCGTCAGTACTATTAGCGTAAGTAGGAAATGTCAGAACAATTTTTTGTTTTGTTATAGTGAATATAATATTCCTTCCGAGCTCATCACTTGGCATACTAGTTGATGCGTTAGTGTGAAAATTATCCCAAATCTCGACTGTTGACCTCTTAGTTCTAGACGCAAAATAAATTAAATCTTCCCACTTTATATTTGACATCAATCCCCCATACTCGCATCACTAGTTCCTATGTTCGTATGCTCATATTTCAATACAAGTACGCACTATCGAGAGGGAGGGTTCTTAGAAATATATATATTTTAGTTTTTTACATGTTTATGTACATGTTTTCTTAGTCACTTAAATGCTATACTAAAATCCGACAACCGCAACGAAAAGGAACGCATTTTTTTCGTGTTTTTCTCTGAATCATGTTTCGACAATTTACATGGGTACTACGATAACCATGGATGAATAGCAATTAAGGATCCAATTAATGTTTCAACAATTTGCATCGGTATCACGATAACCAGGGATGAATAACAATTAAGGGTCTCTCAGTTAAGGTATTTGAATGCGATTTTTGCTTTTATTTCAATTTAAATGCGCACAAATGAATGCATTTTTCAACTAAGCGTTATGAGGATTGTGTTCTCTTAGTCACTTATATTTAAATGGACGGTCAAAATCAGATTAGGCAAGGAAGGGAACTCATTTTTGTTGAGCTTTTCTGTCAGACATTTTTTGTTTCAACACTTTACACGGGTATTACGATACCAATGTGTTATTTTCAGTCAAGGATGTTAATGTTAAAGTGTTTTAAAAACCAACGGATCAACATATGTTTATACTGTACTGGAAATAAACTGTTTTTCTTTATTTTCTCTTTTCTTTACGTCACCATTATTTCACGCAATTAAAATCATCGTACTTCTGTCATTTCCTTTCTGGTAGATCATACAGCATAATAATCGCTTCAGTATTTCAACCAAATGGTAGAGATCTGCCGTTCGTAAAATAATTACTTCTATGTTTCGCAGCTGTGTTCAGCATGACATACTGTTCACCATGGCTATCTCTCGCATGAGTGCACACACCACGCCTTGAGGAGGAAATTCGCAGTTTGTCACTTCGATCTAAGAGGAAACACTCGAGCCGAGGTGAGTTAATTGCTTCTTGTGGACCCATTACTTACGGTAAGGAAGAAAATTGCAATGAGCTGTGCATTCGGCACTTCACTCCGATGTTACAGTTGATTGTTGTACACTTTATTATCTCGGGTCTTTTTGGTATTTTATTATCATCTAAAACGTGCCAGAGTAATCCATATGAGACACATTTTTGTACCTCTAAGATATAAAATCTTCTAATGAAGCTCTCCATCAAGACTAATTCTTGCCAATTTTACTTTAGCACCCCAGGATTTCCAAGCCTAAGTTACTTAATTTTTTCCCCGGATGCACCAACTTTGCATCAGAAACTGCTATCTCTCGCATTCTGAAACGAGCACAGAAGGAAATATTTGAGAACGTTTGTCATGAAAACGCTTCAGGATTTTCTCTCAACTGCTTTCAAAAATTTCCCTTCCGGAATTGAATTAAATTTTTACACTCAGTGTAGATGCTGTTTGAAAACCATCATCAGAGGGAACTCAAGCAAGATAACAATTCAGCTCCAGTGGGTTAAGGGAACCGTCCCGGTTTGAGACCTTTTTTCGCCCGATTCGTTTGAAAGTTGGCCAGTATATGTCTTTTGTGAAAGTAAACCTTTTTTACTCTTGTCATTTTTTCGATTTAGGCCTTAGTTTTTTTTTTACGAAAAATGTGTTTTTGGTATATTTTTGATATTTCAGATTGGAACTCCTCCTTCAGTTTTGATGCTAGAACAAAAACAAAGACAGTTTTAGAACCCTTGGAACATTTCGAACAAACTCAAATTCGACTTATTTTCAAATTCAATTTTTTTCTATTTTTCGGAAATTTTTGAAATTTCAAAAATCCGGGATAATTTTTTTTGGTTTATAGCTATATATCTTTTCAAAGAATTCGAATTTTGAAAAAAGCCGAATTTGAGTTTGTCAGAAACCTTTCAAGGATTCTAAAACTGTCTTTGGATTTGTTCTAGCATCAAAACTCGAGGACGAGTCCCGTTTTGAATGTAAAAAAAGTCAACTTATTACCAGAGCACAAAAACAAACTATGTCTATTGAATTTGAATATAACGAAAATTTTTCGTACATGAATGCAGTTTCGATAATCTATTTCGATATACGACCAATGGGCATCATTTTCCTGGTGAATTTCAAGTAAAGATCTAAGAAATATGGTAGTTATGAGTAAATAAAAATAATACATTATATTTCTGTAATGACCATGATGAGACTTTATCAATTTTTTCTGTCCGATTTGTTTGAAAATTGGCCAGTATATGTATTTCGTGAAAAGAAACCTTTTTTACTCGTGTCACTTTTTCGATTTATGCCTTAGTTTTTTTTTTTGAAGAAAAAAAAGTAGTTCAGTATATTTTTTTGAATATTTCAAAACGAGACTCGTCCTCGAGTTTTGATGCTAGAATAAATCCAAAGACAGTTTTAGAATCCTTGAAACATTTCTAACAAACTCAAATTGCGTTTTTTTTTCAATTTGAAAAGTTACAAAATTTTGTCGATTTTTTCCCAAATTTCTAAATCCAAAATTTTTCTTTGGGTTCAGAGCTATGTATGTTTTCAAAAAATTCGAATTTTGAAAAAAGCCGAATTTGAGTTTGCTAGAAATGTTTCAAGGATTCTAAAACTGTCTTTGGATTTATTCTAGCATCAAAACTCGAGGACGAGTCCCGTTTTGAATGTAAAAAAGTCAACTTTTCACCAGAGCACAAAAACAAACTATGTCTATTGAATTTGAATATAACGAAAATTTTTCGTACATGAATGCAGTTTCGATAATCTATTTCGATATACGACCAATGAGCATCATTTTCCTAGTGAATTTCAAATAAAGATCTAAGAAATATGGTAGTTATGAGTAAATAAAAATAATACATTTTATTTCTGTAATGACCATGATGAGACTTCATCAATTTTTTCTGTCTGATTTGTTTGAAAATTGGCCAGTATATGTATTTCGTGAAAAGAAACCTTTTTTACTCGTGTCACTTTTTCGATTTATGCCTTAGTTTTTTTTTTTTTTTTTTTTAAAAAAAGTAGTTCAGTATATTTTTTTGAATATTTCAAAACGAGACTCGTCCTCGAGTTTTGATGCTAGAATAAATCCAAAGACAGTTTTAGAATCCTTGAAACATTTCTAACAAACTCAAATTGCGTTTTTTTCCAATTTGAAAAGTTACAAAATTTTGTCGATTTTTTCCCAAATTCATCATTTTCGGTCCCCTTTTCACCCCCCTTGGGGGGGGTTCTAGTGTCCGTAGGGCCAAAAAATTTCTTGGCACAATAACCCATCCCCTAAGGATCCTTTTTCAATCAAAAAAAAATTGGGCCTAAAATTCATCCTTTTCGGTCCCCTTTTCACCCCCCTGGGGGGGGGGTTCTAGTCTCCGTAGGGCCATAAAATTTCATGGCACAATAACTCATCCCCTAAGGATCCTTTTTCAATCAAAAAAAAATTGGGCCTAAAATTCATCCTTTTCGTTCCCCTTTTCACCCCCCTGGGGGGGGGGGGGGTTCTAGTCTCCGTAGGGCCATAAAATTTCATGGCACAATAACTCATCCCCTAAGGATCCTTTTTCAATCAAAAAAAAATTGGGCCTAAAATTCATCCTTTTCGGTCCCCTTTTCACCCCCCTGGGGGGGGGGTTCTAGTCTCCGTAGGGCCATAAAATTTCATGGCACAATAACTCATCCCCTAAGGATCCTTTTTCAATCAAAAAAAAATTGGGCCTAAAATTCATCCTTTTCGGTCCCCTTTTCACCCCCCTGGGGGGGGGGGTTCTAGTCTCCGTAGGGCCATAAAATTTCATGGCACAATAACTCATCCCCTAAGGATACTTTTTCAACATAAACAAAATTTTCAGGGGGGGGACCCACCGGGGCCCAATTTGGCTCGGGACGGTTCCCTTAAGTACCAATAAGGTTGAAGTAGCTTTGACTAGAAAAGTAAGTTTGAGCTTCCTTAGCCACAACAAAGGTGCTCCATAGAGAAAAAGGAAGGAAACATAATTTACAGTAGTTTGGAGTTTAGGGAACGGAGAATCTATGCACAAGGACTGTTCCCACACAAGACCTCTTTCGTATAGAAATAGTAAGGTAAAAAAGAAATTCATGAAATACGATATAAGCTGAAGAAAGTCAGAGTGGTTGAAAAAATAGGACAGTAGTAAACTGAAAAAAAATATTCATATTCCGTGACACAACAAAAATCAACATTTCAACAAAAGGCTTACCTAATCTTCAGCTCGGGAGCGCCAATTCCTGTAAATTAAATACTGTATCCCTCTGAGGAGGAGGTTGAAATAGCAGTCTTGCGTCAGTAAAGAATTACTCGAGTCCATCGTACACATGAGCGTGTGAGGAAAGAAGCATAAAAAAAACGAAAACGAAGATTATTAAAAAAATAGTGGTGCAGGGTGTTGATAAGATCAGCATTGTAGCACGGACACGAATCTTTTACTGCTCCCCTCTAAGCATGCCGTCTGCAACTAGAAAATTAATTTAACCGTCTATCGTTAAAGGTGGGTCAACTGGAATGCAAATCAACTGAAACATTTAAATTAGGTCGCAAACATTTATCACACGCAAATAGTTCGTTAAATCCCCAGCGTCTAATTGTCTCCACTGGTTGTTCATGGCTTGTCGCATTGTTTGCGTAGCAAATTGTAATATATTTTTCCAAAGCGTTCAGTATGCAGCAGACCAGAGATGTGGGCGGCAGACCAGAGGTGTGGGCGGTAGACCAGAGGTGTGGGCGGTAGACCAGAGGTGTGGGCGGCAGACCAGAGGTGTGGGCGGCAGACCAGAGACGGGGGCAGCAGACCATCTAACCCTCAGCTCGAGCCCTCGCACATTTTCCCCCCTTGGAGCGCTACTTCCTATGGATGCAATAGTTGTATCCCCCTGAGAGGGACTTAGTGCAATCCTGCGAACATTTTCTACGTACGTCAATTTCCTAAAATACATTTACGATGACAGCGCAATCAGCGCACCCCTTCGGTCTAGTGGACCTTAAAAATATCCGCGTTAATCTCGGGAGATGAGCCATTGAAAGAGTACTCGAATTGAAAAGAACCCATTGAAGATGCAACATTGTATTTATGGGAATTGGCGTACACAAGCGTAAGATGCAAGGTCCTGAATTATAGGTTAGGAAAACCTTTTGTTGAAATAAAAGTTTTTGTTTTACTCTGACCATCTTTTCCCGTTCACTGCATTCCTATTTTTAAGCATCTACTACTTCTTCAGATTTTATCTTGTTTCATGAATTTACAGTTTCTATGGAAAAAGGATCTGCGGGAACACACCTTGTGTATGGAATCCCCGTTCTCTCAAATCCTCACCAAATAGCGTTTTCTTCCTTCCTGTCTTTGGAACACCTTTGTTGGGATTAGAGAGGCTTAAATCAACTCGTCTAGTCTAATCAGAGTCGAACACACTGAACAAAATTGAGTCCTGGATCACCAACAAAGGTGTGTGATCAGAAGAGAGAAAATCTAGTGAGCGTCAACATTGAGGTAGACAGATCGTTGATGAAGCCATACTCATAAGTGGAATTGATCTTTTGAAATGCATTGTTAACGCAAAACGCTAATCGAGGTAATATTCCCAAGGGATATTGACAGTAAAATTTCAAGTACGAATTCGACTGAGAGCCGAGGTCAAGATCGTCGAAATTAAAAATTAGGCATTGTCCTCCACATCAACTCATTTCCATCGAGAAGGTCAATGATACACAAAATAACGAGAATACTATACTGATAAAGCTTGAATATTTTTGTTCTCGTTCTAATATATAACAAAGATACACAATAGAAAGTGCTGGCTATTTGAAAGGACTCGTTTGTTGAGTGAACAATTCTCCAATTGGAAATAAAACTCAAGGTACTCAGCAGCGCCCGACCTGGGAATATTTTGAGACACCGAGGGTAGAGTAAATACGAGGCAGAAAAGCCGGCAAATATTAATCAACACCGAGCAAAGAGCTCTTCAGCGCCCGTGCGCCAGGAACGAGTCGAATCAGACTGTTCGCTGAAAATAAAATGAAGCGTCCGTCACAGTTTTCCTCTTCTACCCAATTCAGCTCAAAAGTTCCTCGTAAAAATAATTCGTTTAAGGGAGTCATATATCACGCAGTATTTTAAGAGTCTTGAGGGCATTAAGTAAACGGTAAAATTTCGATCCAATAACGCAGCGACATTTTCATTTTACTCAACAGGCGGTAACCTACGTTAAATCTTGCCTGCTTCCAACGGAATTCCATATCACTGAGACTTTCAAACTTTTGAGATTAACAAACTTAAAATCTAAATAGCCTCCCGGACAAATATTTAATACCTCCCAATAAAATTACTCTATAGACAAAATAGAATAAACAAAGTTAAGTTGCCTATAAGGAAATACGAATTTACTTACAACACTGAGTTTCACCCCCGTACTAACAAGTCAGAGTCCTTCAATAACCATGTATAGTTATACAAATAAAAAAAATGAAATTCACGAGAATAAAGCACAAAAAGACATCTGAAATATTGATGGCCATAGTACACAAATTTTTTTTTCGTGAAGGAGGAGGCAAGGGGAAAATGTAAAATTTACTGAAGAACACTCCTTAAACGGAAAGGAAAAGAAGGTGTAACAAGGCGTTCCGAGACGACGAGTTACACTGGGGACTGTAGTACCGCTGAGAAGCTGGAACAAAGCAAGTCCCTAAAGTATACATACCGGATGGAACAGACGCTATCTGTCGAGCCCTAATACTGAGTGCTCAGGCGTCCGACTCATCTCCAAGCAGCCAAGCAGTTCCGCACCTGAAAATCGATCTCGTTTTGCGCTTCTGTATAAGATAGGTTTTTGAAAGCTATTCTTTGTAAAAAATTCAAACATTTCGTTCATAGACTAAACAATTTATGACGCGTTATTAACAACTTGGGTTGCGTGAAATATCTGAAATAAATTCTCACTCATACTAACAAAAAACTATGAAATATTTTAGAAAATTATGAACATTAGTACATACAAGTGAACGGAAGGTTCTAAATAGATTTGAAAAAACAATCGTCAGTCTACAATACAACTGACGTAGTAAATTACAACATGCCAGCGGGAACCATCCAAAGAAAATAACTACGAAAACACGGATAACTTTAAATACGATCCATAGCCATGTTATTTTTCCTTTCGTTATCAATATGCACTACGATAAGTAATATACCGAGAGACGAGGCACACCCGGTTGAAAGCAGCGCGTCAACTATGAAAAATCCCTTTTCATTAAAAAATTAAACGAAGAATACCAATATTGAAATCAAGTGTTTCCTTTTCAGCAGTTCGCTGAAGCAATACACCTGCCACATACCCGACAGGAAATGAAAAATAACTGCCTTTCTTATTTGCAACTTCACCCCACAAAATGCAAAAAGCCCATCCCGTGAAACCTGCCCCATGTAGCCCAGTGTTAGACAGATGGATATTCTAGTATCACGCTACCAGCTTTGTAAATAATATTCGCCGGAATTTAATCCAAGTACCTAGATACTCCCTACACCCCCTTGAATCCGGCTTGTCCGAAATTCGGGAGAGCGACGAAAAGAAAAACGGTCAGCTCTCTGGAATTTCGGAACCTCATTATCCGTTACTGAAATAATCTGCAGCTAACATTGTACCCGGCAAATAAATCTGGAAATTAACCGAATACTATCTTCCCCGAGAAGAATACCGACTGCAAAGAAAAAAAAGGGTCTCAACTCCTAGAGAGTTTTCAATTGAGTGGCGCCCAATGAGCGGCAGCCCGACATCCGCTGAGATACAGCCTCTACGAACTAAACTTCGGCACCCGTGAGCAAGGTCAGCCCGTAAAAGCATCCGAAAGATCTAGAATCTTGGGCCCTAACAAGGACCAAAAATAATAATAAATTTAACAATTGGCGTCAAACAGGGACAGCCTAACAATTATAATAAACATTTCTAACACCCAGCATGTCCTTGCAAAACACCACGTCCGCAAGGGGCAGACAGATACTGCTCACATACCTGCGCGGAGCCACACAAGAATGACCGATCATGCACGGATCGAGCGCCAAGTCTTTCAACATACACAGGAGGAAATTTCCGGCGAAGGCGAGTAAAAAATTGAGTTCGAATAGAAAGAATGATAAAAAAGATCTTTCTTGCAAAATAAAAATGGAATTCAATGAAAGTTCGTAACATTAGATTGAACAATTCAACAATATATTCAAGAGTCTTGCCATCAAATAAGAACCTACACTCAAATTTTATGAGGAAACTAACTCAAATACTCTTTTAGCGTTTGCCAATTTACACCAACTTAGAAGATCGTTAGCATTTATATTTTTCATAAAGATTCAAACCTCCGTTTCATTTCAATTAAGATTTTATCACAAAGAAACTCAAAAAAAGTTCAAGTGGCACCACGAGGACGCAAAGTTCGGATGTCAGCCCGTTGTGCTGACACAAGCGTTAGCATCTCGACGAGATGAAAAGGAGAAATGAGAACAGAGAATAAAAGATAATAGACACTCGTACAGGACGTCGGTTGAACGGAATGTTGGTTTCCTAAAAGTGACAAAGTGACGAGTAAAATCAAAAACCACAGCAGACTCTACAGCAAATGTTACTGATTTTGTGATGGACAAATAAGGTTACCACGGAGGAGCGCTAGTTTCGTAATGGATACGTCGCTGAAGGACACTTACGCAAGACTGAACTAATTTCCTGCAAATACATGCCAAGAGATATTAAAACTAAATTAATTTCACAGTATGAATAAAAAACAAAAACTAATATTGTGACAATGAGCACGTCAAAAGAACGATAAATTTAAAAATACCGAAGTCTAGCAAAGAAAATCTACGCGATTGGTTCGTTCGTCAACTCATCCAATTCTCCAGACATATAGCAAAAATAAGCCACGCACTCCCTCGAAAAGTGAGATACACATCTCCTATCTAGTCTCAATACAGAAAGGAAAAACTATCTTAATTTGTCTTCTGCATGAAATTCAACAGCACGCTTCCTTTCCACGTCACCGATTGTAGCTAAGAACTACAATAAAATCTAACGAATTACGCATATCTTAGCTGCCATAAAAAGGAAGCTTTAACATTAAACACCTAAAACAGTGTTTTCTAATTTTCTTTAGAAGGAACGAAAGCACATCACGAGAGATATAGAAGAATGCCTTCTATCGCAACACGCATTGCGGCGGGACGCGGCCGGGCAACACGCCCGCAACACCAGCTGATGGCGGCCTCGTCCGATGGGGCCGAACAGCGAAAGTGTGCGTAGTTCCACCAGGTGTTGCGGTTCCGCACCCCTGACTATCCCTGCCGCTCGCAACAACGCAGCGGCAACTAAACACAACATTCTTAAGACTGTTACCATACACGATTAATTCCAGACACAAATTCGTGTTTCAATCTCGGCACAAAATATACACTAGCCAAATAATTCACGCTCTGATCCACGTAGAAGACTATAAGTTACAAGGCAGCTCAATACAATAGTCAGAGGATTCCTAATTCTAATGATTAATTGCTTTTCTTATTCTGTGACCTAACTATTACACATATTAGACTTATGAAGTAGAAGTCATACCTACTTTAAATCGTTATTGTATAAGTGTTGAAATACCAATACATACCGAACACAAAATTTGGCAGCAAAACCACTATATTCTCTGAGAGCAAAATAGACTAAACTACTACTGTGCTCCCTTAACTGGAAGATAAAACTGGATTCGGTCAATGCAGGACTCCCGAATCGATAGTATACGTAGTTAAGCGTTGGAAATCAAAGCAACCAAATCGTTATTCCTTCGCTACAAACACAGGCTTTCGGACCAAATTCAAATCACAAGCCCGCGAATTTATACGATGTTGCAAAAACTAAAGGTTTTGTCCACACCACTGACAAGCCAAGATATATTCTAAACTAGATTAGTAATTGAAGAGCAAACGGTCAATGTCGAACGAGAAGGAATAAAATCAGAGCGCGAGCGCACAAGTTTTACTACATTAAGGTTCAAGATATCAAGGCTTGATGGTCTGACAAATAAAATAGTTATGTACATCCCTCGGTACAATAAAGTTAATATTGATCTCAAGATTGTGTGAATTTTGCAAATACATTTTCTTGGATTCAGTCTGTAGCTATTGCTCTACTCGAAAGTCATGTCTCATTTTCCTTCCAGAAATTCAGCTAAACATCGAAATGCAAGAAGCGCACTTACTGGAGCTGACAAAGCATTTCGATTGCTGCCACAGTCTGTTGGCGTAGGAGTACATGGGTAATTATTAGCGTAGTGAAAAATTAGCCAGAAGCAAGAAGTCAATACTGAATTCTAAAAAAAATCCGGGTGTTAGCAACCCGAGTCAACCACTCCCACGGCTCAAAGCAAGATTGGCAAGATTGAAGAAATGAAGACAATTTAAGCCAAAATGTGACTGTGGTTAGAGCTCGACCTCTAAATTGAAGGCTCGCTCCAACCTATAACCGATCTCACTGTTAAGAATGTGTCAAATACAATAATTTAATTTATGAATTTAGGTTTACTACACAATTAATTTACAATCTAAGTAACACTACGTTAAAAAAACTAAGAAAAGCGTAAATTTTATTAAACTATGACACGTACGTCGGATTAGACGCTTTGTGCGAAGCTTTAGTGCAGCACCAGGCGGCTTCATGGCTTGCGCGAGTTCCTCAGCAGTAGACCCTCGTCAACACAGCAACCAGAGAAAAAAAACAGGAAACATCCCCCAGGTCTCACACCTAAATGAAAGTGCGCGCAAGTCAGTTGATTTTATGCTGGGACCCTCAGCACATCGCTGCCGAGAATGAAATGCTCCAAAAAATATCGCACATGAAAAATAAAAAGCGCAGCTTTCGCCAAGGGAGTCCATAAAAAATAAATTAGGAGAGAGCACGTGTTTATACTCAAGTTGTTAGGTAAGCGCTCACGCAGTCATACTTCTCTATAAGCACAATTTGCCAGTGATGAAGTTTTACATTTCGATCGAGGACAAGTATCTGAAGAGAATTCAATCGACGTCATCAAAATTATTAGTAACCCCATTTCATCACCATTAACTTGGTGCACAAATTTTGATAAAACTTAACCGAAGACAGTTAAATCCTCTAAAAACTACGAACCCCAACGAAGTACAACAAAAAAAAATAGGAATTTATCCACAAATGAAATAAAAATAGAATTTCCAGAAAGCAATGCACAAATTAACGAAGATGACTTTTTTTTAAAGCCCTAGTCGAACGTATAAATCATACATTGAGGTTTGAATTATAAGTTACTAGCTGAGGCAGCTGCAAATGCTCCTGTCAGTCGTTACTTCTGAATCCTTCATACGTCGGGTAAAAACTGATAATAAAATAAATTCATTCATGTGACATTACTGAAAAATTTTCCGAACTCTACCAGCAACTGAGGAAAGCATGACATTAAATAAGAGTTACTCAGGTGTGCAAACATGCGGTAAAGATGGAAATAAAATAGAGGTGATAAACTACTTCGCAGCCTGCATGAGAGGCGCGTCATCTCGACAGCGCTGTTCTCTCGTATTTACCCTCCCTGTAGGACACAGATCTAAGTTAGACAGCGACCACTTGTGCAGTGTAAAGGCCTCTACACACGCTGCTCTCACACCACACTTGATTGCAACTCTCAAAAAAGCAAGCCGAATCATCTAGCGCTCAATATTAGAAACTGAATGACTGAAAGAGAACTTATCTTGTCATTTTTCCCATCAAAGTAATCACATGGCCTCCTAAGTCAAAACAGAAAACGGTTCACGTCAATGCGTAACAGGTTTCTTCATCCAAATTAGCATTTGAATTTTAATATTTTTCCATTTTCTTCTCGACCTACAGGAGGCCCGATGCCGACCAGATGCCCAACCATGATTAGTAAAGTAGCTCAGGTTGTGCTCAACACAAGATAAAGTTTGTGTTTTCCAGTAGGAGTGCCAGTATGTAATTTCTGTAGTTCTCGCAACAGCATTTGAAGGGACTTACTACTGTTGAAAACGCTGCTCTTCATAAGGAAAACTAAAGATTCGACTATAATAGCAGCACAGCTACATCCGTGCCTAAAAATGTTCGTTTGTGGTACAACTACCCGCATTTTACACGTAACATAATTTTGCCCGTCAACGATAACTCTCAATCTCCCTGTCTAAGAACAGAATTGTTCATTTACACGTCCCTAATTTTAGAGTTCAACATTATTGAAATCTGCCATCATTTCAATACCTGCATGACATTGTGAGTAATTATTGAGAGGCTATTAATAATAACTTGAAAAGACTCCCAAATTAAAGAAATCAGTAGCAGAATTATCGCTAACTTTTTGTAACAAATTATAAAAAATCCCCGCTTTGAAAAACCTCGATGATCGTTATAAGAGCCTCAAAAGAGAGAAAGCTCTGCTTCTGAGACTAGCGTGTCGTTACAAGACGGAATGACATGAATCTTTTGGGAAACAATATTAGGAATGTCAAGCCAAGGAAACGACCGAGACAATGAGTCCCAAATCTTGTTCTTAAGGTCCCATTTTAGCGCTCGTAAAAAGCACACAAAATTGGCGAAGAGCAGCAGCCTTAAGGCTGCGCCAACACAAAATAGAAAAAGTTCTAACATGACCGAACCAAACAATCTTTTATACCTGACAGCAATTGTAACAGCTCAAACTATGGCGTTTTATGGACCTGCCTGCAAGAAAAGCACACAAATCAGTAGAAAATTTCTCATTTAGAAAAAATCTCAAGAAAAAAACGGGGATTGCTGCGCTCATGAAAATTCGAATTCAGATTTTACCAATGCCAAGGGCAATTTGATGAACTCCTAAAAAACATCATTTCAAATGCTTTAATTTTGCATTCAAGATTTGAGAAAAAATCTGCATTAGCATTCATTCGCAAAATAAGAACATAATTTAAGAGTGACATGAAGGACCACTGGCATTTTTGACAAGCTTGAAAGCATAGTACTTGCAAAACAAAACGCAATAACCGTACGGCTGGCACTAGGAACAAGCGAATAGCACCATAATTATTACAATACTCTAAAAAATATGCTCAAACACAATGAGGAGCTTAGTGAAACAGCTAGACCAGAAATATTAAGAGAGAACTGAAGAAGAGGCTCGTCTAAACTCTTAAACCGAAAATACCAATGCAGCGATGAGCATGATACGGAACACCCTGGAATGCTCTCCATAAAATAATTAGAACACTAAAACACTAACTACACATGCCTTAATTGCTGATTCAATAACTACGACAGCAGGAAGAGCGAATAGACATAATTCCAAAAAAAGTTAGTACGATAATTAAAATGCAGTTGAAAAAAAATAGAACTAGAAAAATAAGTCTTTGGTTTAACATTTCAGTAACGCAGGACAATGAAAAGGTGCCGAGTTTACACTCTGGAAAAATGACGATACGTTGAACTATCCTATACTCTTTTTGTCAGCCCATTCTCAATTGAAGGCGTCCAGCTACACTACAAATGACGCACTGTGCAAACATCAGAAGAGAGCACACCACGTTGTAGCGCCCACACACACAGCACACATTACATGGCGTGGCAGCACGGTCACGGAGCAAACTTACGGAGCAGAAATACTAACTCTTGGCAGCTCTCCTACCTATGTAGTTTACATTTTTTAACGATCATCAACATTGTGGAATGCACCGTAGTTAATAGATTGTTAAATTAAAATTGTTGGAGCTTTTAACAAGCGATACAACTGTTACCGCATTAGTACCTTCAAGTACGTTTAACTATTGGCAGAGAAATGTAGGTAAACTTGAAAAGGACGAAGGATGTAATATTTCAAACATTGCACCCCATAACATCCATTAACGTCGCACAGCATAATAAAGTACGACATCGGAGTGTCACTGCTGACAAAAACACCTTTTCAGTGACCAACACAATGAATGTAAACAAGGGTAGCGATGAGATGCTCAGTAGAGAGATCGCTCTGTCAGAAGTTCAGTACAAGCAATGCAAAACAGCCAAAAAATACAACAAACAGATTTAGCAGCATCAGTAATACAGCCGTAAAATATGTGAACAGCAGTAATCCGAAAAAACAATGCTCAGAAAGCAGCAAAGTAGTAACGACGGGGGTTAGGAGCTATAAACCAAAAAAGCAAGCAGCTTCACGTAGTTGAAATAGTGATGGCAGCTAGGGCAGCAAACCATCAGGTAGCTGTTTTCAGTATATCTAGTTGTTAAGGAGGCACAAGATAAAACTACAATACCTTTAAAAGACATCAATTAAAAGTAAGGTGTTCTTACGTTAATGCAACGCCCAATAAAATCATTTCGGAATAAACGATAATTGAGAGCGAATACGATTATACGCTATAGATAATAGAGGTCTTACAGTCAACGAAGCACTTTAGATTCATGAAAGCTGGCGCTGCACTTATCCAAACGGCTCAGAGCTCAATAATGAGCCTCAGTGCACGTAGCAAACTGCCAGTAATACCTTCAGTACTGCAAACGACACGCTGATTACTTGAGACACGAGTAGTCGGTGTAAAAACCGAACATTATTCTAGAGTAAGACACCATATTACAATGAGTTACAAGCACCTTAGTACAGGGTGTACGCGCTACTTACTCACTACCCTGCTATTACACCCACCTATAATGAGACCACGCTAACTACACCACCCACTTGATATCAGCTGCATTCACTAAATACAACCACACTACCTACAACAGCACTAGCATGATAATAATGACTATCTTCCACGCGGCGTCTAACAGCAATTCTCAACATAGGAAGAACTCTTTTCGGAGTAAAGATTTGAATTATTTCGTAATTATAATCGGGTTGAACATTTACTCCACGGAACCGTAACACGGGTTCATGGAAAACTGAACAAAATGCAAGATCATATTAACGCAAAATTGACTTTGGAAGACGGCTTATGAACCTAACTGGCATAAACAAAGAAATTTATGTATATATAACCGACTTACAGAAAGATACATTGAGAAAGAATTACAGTCAAAGCACGATTATATTATACACACATATACAACAAAATAAGCTATACAGAAGAATTCGTGAAAAATTGAGAAAATGAAGGACATTAGAATTTTTTTTACACAGAAGTTCTTTTGAAATAAGTAAAAACTAATCTAGAACTTGCAGCTTCGTTCATCAACAAGCATCACTCAAATCACCTGGCTGCCAATGGGTTACGTGAAGGACGTAAGTTTCGTGAAGAATTCTGAAGTCTAATAACAGACTCTGTCGAGGAAACATGAAATTTGAGAAGAATAACTAAGAAAAGCACACTAAAACGAATAGATAAGCCATGTAAGACAAGTGTAAGTCTACATAAGATAATTTTACATGAATATTACACGGAAACTAGAATAGCTACTTAAAAGAAAACCTAATGCAGGAAAAGTGAAAATCTCAATTTTGATGTTTTTGTAAGAGCTACTGGCAAATTGAGTTTTCACTGCGTGTACTTAAGCAAAAGCACCACTAAAAAGAACCCTTTAAGGACGGGAAACAAGAAAGGCTCGAATGACCGATCACATGAGGGAACAAATTGAAGAAGTAGCTTCAGGAACTATCTGTAAGAAAGTTTCTCTTTTGACAACAATGGTATTGTTTTCGGTCTTCATAAAATTATCAGTGAGAGGCGACGTGACTGCCCCAATTTTAGCGGCGGCAGCCCCACCGTCGGTGAGACTGGGCTTCCGAATGGGAATACCTCTGAGTCCCGCAGCGCTGGCGGGGGGGATATTCGAGGAGCCGCGAGCGGCCGCGCCCCCGCGTTTGGCACGGAGCGACGACCTCTCTGGAACTCCGGGCGACATCATCGGAATTTTGCTTGCCGTCCGAGGCTTGCCAGCGGACTCTGAAGTGCCCCCTCGTCTCACAGGAATGCGAGTTTTGTTTCCACTAAGATTAGGACTTCCTGTGCTCACATGAGCGGGGGATTTGAGCAGACTTAAGGTCTCCGACAAAGGACTTTTTGTTGAGGTAGGCGACTTGGGCAAAGTCACAGAACTCACGTCCCCATTTGTGTGATTCGAGTGATCTTTATCCCCATTCAACTGATGATTGTCATGATTTTCAGAAATTCCGTTAGCGCGTTCACTAGCTGTTTTTATGGAGCCACTAGAGAGAGTAAAAGTATTTCGACGCTGAAGTTTTGGAACCGGTCTCTCATTGTTCATTTCTTCTGTCCCAGCGCTACCATCTTCGGATCCAAGTTTTTCATCAGTACTGCCACTTTCATCAGTGGCGAGAGAGGTCTCGTGAACGCGACGTTCAGTTATGCCTGCTTCTTCAGAATCAACAAAATTATCTCCAATAGTAAAATTTTTAGCATTACTAAGGGATTCGAGACCAAGTGTTTCTTCAGTCATAGGGAATTTCCCTGTAATCATAGGAGTTTCAAAAGAAGAAGTGGGCGTTTCTACAATTCCGGATTTTACTTCGATTCGCACAACTTGTTCCTCAGATTCATCATTGACTATTTGAGTTACGCTCACTTTTTTATCGCCTAAAGAATGTTCTTTCTCTAAATACGGGGAAGTGTGAACTACTTGAGAATCCTTCGCAATGTCCTTCTCACTTTGTGATTCAGTTTGTAGATTAGAACTGGCAGCCAGCCGATCTTTCTCTCTTGTGACCTTTGGATTTTTTCTAAAGCTCCTTCTGGGAGGGGTCGGACTTCTCATCCCACTCTTAGAGTACGCCAATCTATAACCAGGTGAAGTTTCTCTATCTTCTCCGCCTGAATATTGTCTCTCAAAGCTTCCTACTTCATCTCCACTGAGATCTGATGACTGGGTTTTGACAGAAGCGAGAGGCACTTCGGGCACTGCTGAAGGATCTGCGGACACGGCAATGGGAGCGTTGGGGCCGCCAGGAGCAGATTTGGTTCGTAAATTAACACAAATGAGCTCCTTGTCGAAAGTGAGCGTGTAGGCAATGTTAGACTTCTTGCTCATGTCGCTTTGATCGGAAGTCAAATCTTTGGCCTCCATTTCAGAAGAGAGCCTCTTAGCAAACCTAGAAGTGATGGGTCGGTCCATTAACGAGTGAGGATATGACTCTTGGCCGGGCAGAGATGCCGTTTTACCGACGTTGGGGCGGATGTGAGAGGGCGATGCGGCAGACTTGACTGGAGCAGAGAAGTGAAGAGGCCTAATAGGGCGACTGTCTGGTGAAAGAGGCTCAGGTTTCTGTCTCAATTCCACTTCTCGTTGTTTGTCCTGAATTTGCCCCTGAGCTTCATCTGCGTGAGTTCCTTGGAGTTCCCCCAACATACGATCTAGAGATTCAAGTTCTTCCAAAGCCAAGTCCGTATGCTTCGTATCGGCCCCAAGCCTAGTTTCAGCAGGCAACGGTGAGCCTTGATATGCTCCACTCATTGGTTCGAGCCTCAAACGCATATCGTCGTCCCCTTGAGCGGCAGAACGCGCGCTTTCAGGTAGAAACGAAGTGCCAGTCATACGGCGGTCGCTGCCAAGGCTCGTTTCGAATTTTTCTTCGTACGTCTGCCCTTCACGAATCAAATCAGCAACAGTATTTTTGTTGGCGAGCGCTGAGTAAGCAGGATCTTTAATCCGCGGCAGTTCATACTGCATGAAACATTTGCTACTATCACTTATCATGACGTCAGAACCGGACAAACTACCGCGAGATGTGACCGACTGACTCGCCCCCGAGAGTCGTTTGCTCAAACTGAGACCAGCGACATTTCTTTGGGAATAGCCCTTCAGCAGAATTTGACTTTTCCGAAGTTCTTCATGGAGACTTGCATTGTCTCTATCTTCATTATTCTGTATTTTTAAATTGTTATCGCTAACGGCCTTTTTGCTCAGATTTACTCTATCTTCTTTTTCAATTACTTCAATTTCATTTGTTTTTTCGTCCTCGCGTTCAATCAGTAACACCCCTTCTTTTGACTTCTTTCTTCTGAACCACCACGGCTTCTTTCGCTTTACGGAAACTAAACTCTCACTAGACTTCTGAACCTCACGATGAACTTCATGCAAAGGGCTACTTTTGGTGCTCAAATCTCCTTTGAGCTCATCTCTACTTCCTCTCCATTTATCTTTGTGTTTTTCAGGTTCGTCCTTCTTTCGTCTGAAGAGCCCCCGACTTTTCCCTTTAGCTCTGGAGACACTAGTGCCCTGACCTACAGAAGCAGCGTCCCAACTGCGTTGACTTTTATCATCAGAAAACTTCTCAACCAGCTCATCGTGACTACCATTTGCTTTGTGCACACCCACAAGCGCAGCCGGCGCCGCAGCCGATTCTTCTTCCATTTCGTCAAATTTGCTGAGGCGCTTGTTGGTGGGCAGCCCCCTGAGGCTGCCAAACTGAGCGCTGTACTTGGTCTCCTCCTCAGTGAGATGCGCAGGCACGCCTCGAAGACTGCCGAAGTGATAGGCCTGAGTGGCCGCAAGCTCTCCATTGCTGCTCACCGAGCGCCGCATCACAATGGGCGTGTTGCCGTAGTTGCTTAGCGTTGATGATCGTCGGCTACCAAAGCTCAGGAAATTCGGCCGAAATTCGAACTTCTCGAACCGCTGCAGAACAGTCAAAATTCTTTAGAAAGACCAGATTAGGACATGAAAATTAATGATTAATTCAAACATATTTTCAGACCTTCTGACAGAATTATCAGATATCACACAGCTCAACATATTCAAACAGGATGTTCTACATACAACAAAAAATGTAGTTGAAGCATCAATTGCTTCATATCAGATGAAACTTGCTTGAATCCAACTACACCTCACCTTGTGTAGTTCGTAGGCAGCATTTCTGTATCGCTGCCGTATTTCCTTTTTGGTGGTGGGGTAGCAGTACCTTTTGGACTCGCTGAGCAGCTCCTCTTTGAGCGCCTCCACATCTGCGGCTGCTGTCTCCTCCATGGTCGCGGCAGTTATTGGCCACCCTATGCGCTCACTAATTTCTATACTTTCTCAACAAATCCATCAAATGAGCTTTCTAATGAGGGAGAATGTAATGATCTGATAGTAGGAGAATGATGAAAATGAACAATTTATCTTAATCTATAAATTTCCACAGATCTGTAAAGAGTGAGACCAAATGGTGATTAAGCTAAAATTAAAATAAACTAAATCAGATAATCAAAATCTGAACTGAGTTAGAGATTAGATTCATACACACTGTCTCTAGGAAAAACTTTTCCTAAAAACCTCAAACTCTCACTAAACCTTTCAGCATTTGGACAGATTTGAAATATATGACAACAAATTATAATTTGAAAAACATCAATAAAGAGAAACCAAATCACATCATTACAAAAATGGTAAAATTCTTAAATAAGAAAACCTAGTATTAGAATTTAATTTCCAACATTTCTTTTTTCCCATTGTTTGGAAGGCAAGAAAAACTTCCATGAAAACTATTAATAATATTATTATAAACTATTCAGTTCAGAGCATCTAAACCAGGGGTTCTTAACCTGGGTTCCATAGAACCCCAGGGGTTTGGTGAGTCAAACCCCTGGGTTTGGCATGGTACAGTTTGTGCACTAATACAGTAAATAGTAATATAAATACATGCGTTTTGAATTTAATGAAAAAAAAACACATTTTATTTTACCAACTACAAAGGGTTTGGTGAATGCACATATGGAACGTATGGGGTTCAGTCCCTGCAACAAGCTTAACTTTACTAATGAGTTTGAATAAAATTTTAAATCCTATAAAAGAAAGAAAATTGAGAGAGTCAATACAACTTTCATTTTAAATAAAATGAAGAAAAGATTATATGTTAGTTTAAGGGAATCAAACATCAAACGGTTTCTGGAGCCAAAAAAAAAAGAGATTATTGCCTGAAAATGCTCCTAAACCCTTCTATCAAGAAGAAACATCATTTGTCCTGTGTTAGCAACCCAAACCCCCATAATCACCCCCAAATTGCCCCTCTCCGCCGCAGACGCGCTCAGAGAGACTAGCTGCGGATCTGCTTAGCTATGGTTGGTTGGTTGGTAGCTCCAATTTTTTTTCTCTGTTTTTACACAACTGTCCATTCATTAGAGAGGTTTAGTGGTCTCTAGACTTTCTTAGTGAGTATGGAGTACGGGTAAATTCTAAAAACTTTATGGAAACTGTCTATTATAATATAACGGACTATTCAAATGTCATAAACATGCTGTGAATAACTGAGAGCTTATTTCACTCTGGAAATATTTTTAATTAATTTTAAAAAATTCATAGGAAAAAGCATTCAATTCCCCTTACCCTTTCCTTCCCGACGGGAACTCCAGTTCCCGTCATGAACTCATCTTCCAGTTTAAGGAAATTGACAAAATTTCAGGGTAATTCAGCTAGTAGGGAAATAATTTGAAGGAAATGACAAAATTAGGGCAATTAATAATATTCCTGCATCTATATTTTAGACACTCCAGAAGTTTGACACGTACAATTTGCTATTGATATCCACCCAATGTAAGCTTCATGGTCTATGCAAAACATTTAATACTTTTTATTTAACTTGAGCAAATTTTCCATGAGAACATGTATTTACAGATAAAATGAAGCAAAATCTAAATTGATATCTTTCTCAGATTTTTCACCTATTTTTTTGGCGTGGAAGCATACATTTTTGAGGTATAACTTTTTTCCAATTTAACTGGTGCGGATACGATACGGTGTGCACGTGCGTCTGATTCTCCGACAAAAATTGTGGTGAATTAAAGTGAAGTTGCTGAAAAACTGGTATAGTTTGTATATTCACGTGAGTACAGTGTGTGACTTTGTATGGAGTGCTCGTGAGAGTAGTTTTTTTGTTGCGTGAGAGTTGAGACTGAGCATTGGACTTTGGTGTGGTGACTTGCAATTTTTGACTGAGGCGTTTTGACTGGTAAGCTTTTTTTGCATATAAAGAGTATAGTGTGTGACATTGTAGAGAGTGACTGTGAGAGTAGTAGGAAACGTTTTTGTTTCTTTTGGTTTGATAACTTGATTTTCAGTAGATTTGGTGAGTAAAGACTTCTTCTGCCTGTGAAATTTGTACTGAGAGAGAAGTCTGTGTTTGAGGATGGCAAGAAATAGGACTGGTCGTAGGAAGGGAGGTGCAAGTGGAATGGATGAGGAGATTGAGTGCATGACTTGTAAAGAGTGGATAGATATAGATGCATGCAAAGGTTTGAGAGAAATGAGTCTGAGAAAGTTGAGTGATCTTGTGTTTACGTGCTGGAAATGTTTGAATGATGAGAGTAAGAAGTTGAAAGAGGAGGTTGAGAGATTGACAATTTTGATGGTTGCTTTAGAGGCTGACTTGAAGGATGAAAGGAAGCTGAACGAAGGAAAGAATGAGAATGGTGCAAATGCAGTGAATGAAGAGGTAAATGGTGGTGCAAGGAGTGCAAATGAAGTGGATGATAAGGCAAATGATGGTGCAAGGAGTGTGAATGAAGCAAATGATGGTGCAAATGTGACAGATGAGAGTAGAAATATGAATGAGCATGATGAAAGAGGTACAAATGGAAAGAGAGTGAATGAGCCACCTGTTGAGGTGCCACATGAGGTGCAGGAGCCTGTAGTGGAAGCGAATGAAAGGAAGATGAATGGAAAGAATGATCTGAGTGAAAGAAGTGAGCGAAAGAGTAGCATGAAAGGGAGAGTAAGACCTATGATTAGAATATGTGGAGATAGCATGGTGAAGAATGTTGATAGGTTCGTATGTATGAGTGACAGTAGTGGATGTACGAGCATGAGAGGGAAAGGAGTGGAGGAGATTTGTAGGCATGCTGAGAGAGTGATAAGGAATGGTTGTACTGCAAGGAGGTGGCAATGGGTTGCTTGAATGTGGGAGAGAACGTACGGTGAATGCAATTATGAAAGTTGTTGATAGGGCGCAGAAGAAGAATGTTAGAGTGGCGGTGACTAGCCTCCTAAGAAGGCCTGCGTGTGATGAGGAGTATGAAAGGGTGCGAAAGGAGGTGAATAGAGAGTTGCATGAAAGGATTATGAGTATGAGAGCTGAGAGTGTGAGAAAGCGTGAGCTGGGTTCCAGCTTCCTTGACATGGATAGCGTGATCCAGGATGGGTGTTTTCTTGGAGATGGAGTCCATCTTACAAAAGAAGGTGAGATGAAACTCTCCAAGAAATATATCCGGTGGATCAGGGCTACTTATGTCATAATGGAAGGTGGAACTGGATGAATGAAAATCCGTCAGAGCAAAAGTGAGGAACGTCTGGAATTGTCCGATTGTGTTGTAAGGTTTGGAAGTATAAATGTGCATGGATGGAATGCAGGAAAGTTAGATGACCTTGTAGTAGAATTTGAGAATGGAAAATTGGATTGTGTTGGTGTAGTAGAGACCCAAATGCGTGATAGAGTCAGTTTAACATGTAAGGAGAATAAGTATCATATGATAGGAAAAGGGCGTGTAAATTGGCAAAAAAGAGGTGGTGGAGTTGGTTTGATTGTAAAGAATGCTCTAAATTGGAAATTAGAGGAACTTCCTGTTGGAAATGAACCTGAAAGTGAAGATTTGTTAGCAATTAAGTGTGAAAGAATGCATGCCAGAGAATGTAAAAAAGTATGAAATATTAACAAGGATTGTACGAGAACACTGCAGGTGCCCTGATTGTGATGGGTGACATGAATGGCCATGTTGGTATACTTGGTGAGCCGGTGAATGCAAATGGACAAAAATTGATAGATTTTTGTGATGAGAATGAACTTGAAAACCTGAATGTAACAATAGGAAATGGCTTGCATACATGGCAAAGCAGGGAATGGAAAACTGCAATTGACTATATGATTGTGAATAGTAGAGCAAGAGAGTGTGTCAATGAAATGTTTGTGGATGAAGATGATTTTGATATTGATAGTGACCATAAAATGCTTGTGCTTGAATATAACTGGGGTAGAAAGGAGTCAATGCAAAAGGTCAGTAGTGTGAAAGAAAGTTGGCAGATAAAAAAGGCAAACTGGGAAGAATTTAAGAATGAATTGAGTTGGTAAAACTGGAACAGGTGTGGAAATGTAAATGACCTAAATGGTGAGATTGCAAGAACCTTGTATGATGTGGCAGAGCAAAAGATTGGTAGAATAAAATGTAGGAAAGGGACAGGGAATGCCAGGTGGTTTACAAGTGAGATAAAGGAAGAACAAATGAGAAGAAAGACTTTAAATAAGAAACAACGCAGTATGAGGAAAATGTATGAAAGAAACTGAATTACTGAGGATGAATGGCAGAGTGCATGGAATGAGTACAAGGACCAGCAGAAGAAAGTAAGGAGAATGATTAATGAGGCTAGAGTGAAAGAGGAGAGACACCAAGTTGAAAATCTAAGAAAGAAAGGTCCGGATGGAATAAAAGATTGGTATAAGTTTATACAAGGTAATGATAGAAGTAGTGAAGTTCAAGTTGATGAATTAGTAGTTAATGGTTGCAGTGTGCAAGATAGGATGCAAATGGTGAAAGCAGTTGAAGAATACTGGGAGGACATTGGTGGAATGAATGAGCAGGTTACAGATGATGCACCCATAAATTTTCTGATTGATGAACGTGAACTGCAAATGGAAGACGAATTCACTTGTGAAGAGATTGTAAGTTTTTTGAAGAAAGTGAAAAATGGAAAGGCATGTGGCCCTGATAAGATCCCATATGAGTTCTATAAATGTGGAGGAGAGAGTGTGGTCAGTATGTTGAAATGTTTATTTGATGAGATATGGAAGAGTGAAAGAGTACCGGATGACTGGAACAAGTGTAATGTAGTTCTGTTGCATAAGGGTGGACATAAGAGTATGAAAGAACTTAAAAATTACAGACCAATTGCACTGGGTGACACTGTATGTAAGATATTTTGTGGTATTTTGAATGAGAGAATGAAAAATTTGTTTGAGGAATTAGGAGTCCTAGGTGAAGAACAGAATGGTTTTAGGCAAGATAGACGTGGGGAAGATAATCTGTTTGTAGTGAGTGAAATAATTGAGCGAATGAGGAAGGATGATAAGAAGGTGTATTTAGCATTCCTGGATATTGAAAAACGTATGACAGAGTGGATCGGGTTAGGCTCTTTGAAGTTTTGAGAAAAGTTGGGTTTAGCAGAAAAATAGCAAAAATTGTACAAAGTCTGTATGAGAACACAAGCGCTATATACAGGTTAGGAAATTTGGAAACGGGGCAAGTGAGGAGTGTTAAAGGAGTGAGACAGGGCTGTACTCTGTCTCCCCTGTTGTTTGGATTGTACACAGAAGAATTAGCAGTTCGACTGAGAAGGAGTGGCTTAGGACTGAAAGTTGGTAATGAGAGACTGAGCTGTTTGTTGTATGCTGATGATGTGGTTGTGGTTAGTGGATGTGGATATGAACTGCAAAGGATGCTCGACATTGTGAACGGATATAGTACAGATTTCAAGATGAACTTCGGTGCCGACAAAAGCAAGGTTATGGTTATAAATAGTGATGAGACTGATAGAGACAGACTGTGGAATATTGGAGAAATCAGAATAGGTAGAACAAAAGAATACAAATATCTAGGTTGTATGATAAGTGAAGATGGATGCACTAGAACTAAGGGTGACAAAGTGGCAAAAGCTATGCAGTGGAGTGGACGATTAAGTAGCGTGGCCAGATAAAGAGCAAACAAGTATGTATGTGTGAGAGGAATGTGGAAGTATGTTGCTGTACCTAGTGTCATGTATGGTATGAGTGCTCTTGCCTGGAATGGAAGTGATCTTGAAAAGCTGGATGTAATACAAAATAAGGTAGGACGGTTAGCATTGGGTGCTCCAAAGTGGACAGCTACAGAAGCCATTAGAGGTGACCTTGGGTGGAGCCTATTTTCAGAAAGAATGATGAAAGCGGTGCTGAATTATAAGATGAGAATTGAAAGAATGCAGAATAGCAGATGGGTAAAGCAAATTTTTGAATGGAATCTGAGTGTAAGCTTTGGGAGAAAGTGTGTTGGGGGCATGCAAGGAAGCTTAGTATGCAAAAGATTATTCATGTTAGAATTGGGAGACCTGTGGATGACTGGAGTTTAATAAATCCTGGAGGTGTAGGGCCTGAGTGGGACTGCAAGAGGTGGAAGAAAGAGATTGAGAGGCAAACAAAAGAGTATGGATTGAATAAGTGGAGGCTTAGCATGGTGCGGAAGCCTACACTTGACTGGTATATGAAAAAAGAAGCACCTAAGTTTGAGATGTTCTATGATGGTAGTTTTGGAAGTCAACTCTTGTTTGCTGTGAGATGTAAGTCATTGAGTGTGAACAGACGTACATGGAGGTGGAATGAGAATAATAACAGATTATGCCGGCAGTGTATTAGTGGAGTGGAGGAAACAATTGAGCATTTTGTGCTGGAATGTAGTAAGTATGAGCAAGAGAGAGAAAGTTTTATGAATGTGGTGCTTGAGCAGTATGGAGAGAATGAGTGGTATGCCAGATGTGCTGAAGATGATGGCGGTATGAGCTGTCTTGCTGGATTGGATCAGGAGTGTAATTTGAGTATCATTGAAGCTATGAAAATGTTTCTTGTGCGTGCCTGGAGTAAGAGACAGTGACTGGAATGAGCCAGTCAGGTAGAATGGTCAGTAATGACCCAATATGCCTGGGGATGGTGTTTTGACACACTGGCTATCCCAGTGACGCCATCCAATGGCAGCTTGTGACAAGGATTGGTAGATCCTGAGTAGTTTAGTGGACAAGTCTGGTACCAGGCACTGAACTCTTTGTGTGATAACTGTGGAGGGAATTGTAGGCCGTTACAAAGGCCCCGACGCTGTCGGCCCTCAATTTCAAGTTCAAGTTCAATACTTTGACCACAGAGTGGGACAAATGTGTACCACTAGGTAAATTGTTCATAAATGCACCAATGTAAATGTATAAAATTTCAAACCGTTTTGCGACCTTTTTTTGAAGGAATTTTATCATACCATGAAAATATTGCGCTCTTACTTTTGTAAATTTCTTACTGTAGTAGTAGTAGTAGTAGTAACATAGGCTTACTAGCGCTTCAGTAGCTCCGACTATTTCGCGCCGAAGGTTAAATTTCTTACAAAGGACGGAAACTTATTCCAGCAAATACATCGATATTACAAGACTGTTTTTCACAACCTAACCAAATCAACTTTACAAGACGCGCAATCGTAGTCAACGTGGAACAAAGGAAGTAAGCACCGGCTTATGCAGAAAAAAACATGCTAGGGCAATTTTGCTGATATTTCAGGGTAATGACTGAAATTACCTTAGAAAATTTTTCCCTTAACAATTAAAGTGTTGGGAAGGAAAGGGTTAGGGTGATCGAACATTTTTTTCTTATAAAACTTCAAAAATTAATAAAAAATACTTCAAAAGTGAAGTAAGCTTAGAGGTATTCACAACATGTTTAAAACACTCGAATGAATGTTCAGAGCCCAAAAAATTTTTAAATTTACCCGTACCCCCCTCCCTCTTCCCCCAAAAAGATATTTCTAAAAAACCTTATTTCTCCGCCAATAATGTACATAGAGACAATTAGTTTTTTTGTTCGATTCACAATGAACTGGTCTACAAAATTGAGATCCAGTTTTTTATATTAAAAAATGTAAAAAATGTTTGAAAAAAAATTTAATTTTTTTTCTTTACATGGTAATAAAAAATATTTTATTCAACTTGTCAAAAAACTACCACTGAGATTTCTTGTGCTCTCCTTGATCTTTACGATGCTGAAAAGATCTCCTTCATAAGTGAAAAACTGTAGGAGAAATTGAGCCGCACAGCTGAAAAAACTATGAGAAAAAAGCATTCCAGTTTTTCAATTATTTCTCCAACAGTTTTTTACTTATGGAGATCTTTTTTGCACCGTAAAGATCAAGGTGAGTACTATAAACCTGCATAGTTGTTTTTTGATAAGCTAATTAGAAATTTTTTATAGCCATCTAAAGTAATATCTAAAAGTAAACATATTTTGTTTTAAAAAATTCAAACACTTGTTAAATTTTTTTTTGAAGCAATATCAAAAAACTGGATCTCAATTTTATAGACCAGTTCATTGTGAATCGAACATAAAAAAACTAATAATTTTAGTGCTCTGAACATCCATTCGAATGTTCTAAACATGTTGCGAATACCTCTAACCTTATTTCGCTCTTGAAGTTTTTTATTATTTTTCTAAGTTTTATAAGAAAAACCCGTTCGTTTCCCTTAAGGTCACCAAACGCTCGTTTACTATAATTTAAAAAAAGTAAAAATAAAATTACTTCCAGATTGAAATAAGCTTTGAGGTATTCAGGGCATGTTTGTAGCATTCAAACAGACAGGTATAGCCTATAAAGTTTTCGGAATTTGCCCAAACTCCAAACCCGCTCAAAAAAATTTTTTTTAAATAAAATTTCTCTGCTAATAATGCAGATAGAGACAATGTTTTTTCTATTAGATTCCCAATAAACAGGTGTCAAATTTCATCGAATAGTTTCTGGTTTTAGCTTATAAACAATTTTAAAAGGTTTTGAAAAATTTTTAAACATATTTCATGATTATTTGGGTAAAATATTCATACAAAAATATTTCCAAAAATTATCAAAAATGTACCACTACATATTATTTTACTCATCTTGCTCTCGGTGATGCAAAATAAGATGACCTCAATCAGAGAACAACTGTGGCTGAAATTTTGCATCAAAGTCTTGAAAAGTCAATTCTGAGAAAATGGGGGTTTTGTTCAGGACACTTTGCCACACAGGATACTTAGGCTTTTGTTATTCCTACGAACTAACTATAACACAACTAATTTTATGAAATATTTCACTTGGTTTTCCATTGTTTTCCCCCTTTGGGTATTGTGGAAACCATTTGGGTATTTGGATATATTAGAAGCCTCGTACAGGGTTCCCGTTTTCATTACGTGATGTAAGAAGGGTTTAATTAAGGGGACCGTCCCGGGCCAAATTGGGTCCCCCCATGGAAATGCGTGTTTTTGTTGAAAAAGGATCCCTAGGGGGTGGGTTATTGTGCCATGAAATTTTATGGCGCTACGGACGCTAGAAACCCCCCCACGGGGGGTCCAAAGGGGACCGATAAACATCATTTTTGGACCCAATTTTTTTTCTTGTTGAAAAAGGATCCTTAGGGGTTGGGTTATTGTGCCATGAAATTTCATGGCGCTACGGACGCTAGAAACCCCCCACGGGAGGTCCAAAGGGGACCCCCCAGGGGTCCAAAGGGGTCCCCCGGGGGGGGACCCCTCCACGAATTTTTCGAAAAATAATAAAAAACTAAGGCCTGAATCGAAAAAGTGACAGGAGTAAAAAAGGTTTACTTTCAACAAATACATATACTGGCCAATTTTCAAACGAATCGGACGAAAAAAGTTGGTGAGACCTCAATATGACTGAGTACTCAAAAGAACTGTAATATTTCTCTATAATTTTATGCACTATATTTCTTGTGTTTCATTGAAATTCAAGAGGGAAAACGTTGCTCATAATTCGTACATAGAAATAAATCATGGAAACTGCATTCATGTACTAAAATTTTCATGATATTCCAATTCAATGGACATACTTTGTTTTTGGGCTCTAGTGAAAAATTACCGTTTTTACTATTCAAATCCTATGAGGGCATTGAGTTTTGATGCTAGAACAAAACCAAAGACAGTTTTAGAATCCTTGGAACATTTCTAACAAAAGTACATTCTTTTTTCTTTCAAATTCAAATATTTTGAAAAAATATATTGTTCTAAACCCAAAAAATTTTCAAAGGGTTTAGAAATTTGAAAAAAATAGAAAAAATTCAAATTTCCAAAAAAACTCAAAGAACTTTTGTTAGAAATGTTTCAAGGATTCTAAAACTGTCTTTGGTTTTGTTCTAGCATCAAAACTCAATGCCCTCATAGGATTTGAATGGTACGTAAATATGCCCCAAAAAACACATTTTTTGTAAAAAAAAAAATAAGGCCTAAATCGAAAAAGTGACATGAGTCAAAAAAGTTTACTTTCACAAAAGACATATACTGGCCAATTTTAAATGAATCGGACGTAAAAAGTTCAAAAATCCGGACGGTCCCCTTAAGGACATTTTCATGCAAAAATCTTATCTTCAATGATTAGACACCAGAGGACCCCCCGTTCGGTGCCCTAAGCATTCTAACCATAAAGAAGATGTTCCCAAGAGAAAAGAGGAGGAAGGCACAATTTAGAAGCAGCCCTTGCACCTCTAAAAACAGCACTGATAGAATATTTCAGAGAGAGCTGGCCATACCATTAAATGGCAACATATTTGCATTGTATGTGCCTTGGATTGTGCACTTGCATTTGGGTTTCTTGTAAAATTTTCCAAAATTCACTATTCATTTTCAGTTCCAACTAGTTCATGACAGCTATCCATTTATTTTCTATTTACCCCAAAGCTGCCAGTGTCTTGCAGCCATTGATGCACCCTCGTGGAAATGTTATGATCAGCCAAATGGCAGTCAGGAAGGTGCTCTGTATACAAACTGGCATTGCTATTTCTCAATCCATATGCAATGTGCCTTTCTGCCTATGAAGTATTTGCTATGTGATTCACATTGCAAGTTATTTTACTATGTTCATCAATGGCAGAAGACTATTACAGTAAACAAATATTACCATAATGTTTAGATCTAAGGAAATGCAGAATGTGATAAATTAATCTAAATACCTACTACTTTTAGGATTTAGTACCTTAAAAAAGAAAGAATACTTGGATTTTAAAATTCTTGAAAAAGAGATTTTGTAGCATTACTTTTAAACTATGCATATAATAAATTATATTAGATCATCAGTTAGTTTAAGCCTCCCTATCCACCACAAAGGCAATCCAAAGAGAGGAAGGAGGCAGGCCCCATTTAGTGTGGAGTTCCAGGAATGCAGAATTTATGCAGAAAGGGCATAGAAACAGTAAGTTGAGAAAGAAGATTATGATACAAGATCAGAGTTGAAGAAGAAAGTAGTAGGTGTTGAAAAACAGTGACAGCTGTGAACAAAAAAAAAAAGATGGTGCGTTACATAACAAAAACATTGTATTTCAACAAAAAAAAGGCCTACCTAACTCTCAGCTTGGACCCTCACAATTCCCCCTGAAAATGCTAATTCCCATAGATACCATTGTTGTATCCCCCTGCAGGGATTGCATATAATAAAATCAATTAAGATATTAAGAAAATATAGATACAAAAACACACTAGCCTTCCACAATATCTTGGAAGCTGTGAGCCCACATGAGTAAAATTGCCCATAAAGTTTTACCTAGTCCATACTGAGCAGAGGAGTGCATTTGAGTACAAACCTGACTTTCACTTACCTAATGATAAATCAGAACCAATGCAACAATGACAGGTTCCTTAGAAACTAATACTACACAACAAACAGCAATATGC
Organism: Morinoia aosen; assembly: GCA_030386875.1. Taxonomy (NCBI): domain Eukaryota; kingdom Metazoa; phylum Arthropoda; class Malacostraca; order Amphipoda; family Talitridae; genus Morinoia; species Morinoia aosen. Next base: position 72,750,000 of record CM059567.1, on the reverse strand, counting down.
AGAATAATTGCAAGTTGTCTGTTTTTGCTGACAACCAGATATGTGGGACAACCGATGGCCAGCTTATAAAAAAATCCATAAATCAGCTAGCAGAACATAGCAAGAGTATTAATCAACTTTATTTCTCACAACCAATTGATTGAAGCATTCATCCATACTAAATAACAAGTAATGATAATAAAATAACGTTATATTTTAAAAATTTAAAGAATTGATATTCTGTCTATCACTTTTATTTTAAGATTAATTTACATTTCAATTTTGAGTGAATGCCCATTAGAATTTGCTTTACACTCTACAGTGATGAAGCATTAATCCCAGTAATTGTATATCAATTCAAAAAAGCATATAAAATTAATGAAGATGCTAGGCAATATATTTTATGAAATTTGAGGCAACTTTTGAATCTAATTTTCATATTTTAACTTGATTTGGTATAACAAATGATTCAATTTATAACATCATCTCTCATGCATTGAGTCATGAGTAGCATTCTAAGAATAGTTCACCTCAAATATAGAAAGTTTCTCCCTTCACCAAAGAGCAAAAAAGCTCCAAGTCTCCTGATGATAGGTTTTAGTTTAAAGAACAGCCTCTAGGAAATTTTTCTGAAACATCTAAATAAGAAGTTTTTCAAAATTAAATTCTCTTTGTCACAAACTTCAAATTTCAAACTGTTGGGATGTTAACAAAGGTGTAATTCATTTTAGTTATGCATGTAGAAATATTTTTCAAGCTTTCTTTATTTTTGTTTTTGTGCACCAATGTATTTGATATAGCAGAATAACCTAGTGCTAAACATTCATTTGGACATTTTTCCTGTACATAACTTCACCATATTTCCAATTAATTTCAGAAGTAAATGCTGAATGTTTACTAAACAATTCTTAGTCATTATTCCAACTCAACATTAACATTATCTACACGCTAAAATTTTCAAATTTAGTACAAATAAAATGTACTACAAAAATAAGATTTAAGTATTACAAAGGTTTGTGCCAAGAAGAATTAAAATTTAAAAAATTACAATTCCTCTATACAGAAATATTTGCTTGTTTTAAATAATTTAGTGCTAGAATTACAGAACACGGTATTACATTTCAATTTGTGAAATTAGTTGTAAAATTTTGCCAAGTTTTTACATAAGTTTTTGAATGAACCACATTCATTTTTAATAAAATAGCAAGTTTTAAAAATTATAAATAAATCGTGTAAACATTTATCTCTGAATAAATACAAAATATCCATACTTTTTATAGAAACATTGAAATGATGAATCAACAAATATGCAAACAGGATCATTTTAATGATATGCTAATGTTCTGCAATCTAAAAATAAAAAGTTGATTATGAAGGAATTTTAGATTACTTGCTACAATTGAAAATCCCATCCCAGTAAAGCTTGTTCATTAACTGTTAGGAGTAAAATTGGAATAGGCTCCCACTTAAATTAATTAACTTCTTTGGATTTTTTTATGCTATTTTAAAGTTATTAAACATTTTACTAATATTTTCTACTCCAAGATGAACACTATTTCCAAGAAAGTTAAGATATTTAATTACGTTTATTGATTTTTCAAATCCTTGGGTAAAACTACAGTAACAAAATATTTCAGTAATAATGCATATTTTATAGTTGATATAATAGATTAAAATTGGTATAAGGCCTATTATAAATTAGTATTTAATAACTTTGGCCAATGGCTGATTATGAAGATATTGTACAGAAGATATTGCAGAACTGAAGTGACTTTTGGCTTTCATACATAGCTGATATTTGGAACTTTAAATCCCTAATAAGACATCAAAATCAAGAAGCCTAGGTATTGTAAACTCGATCTGATCTAAAGTGATACAACTTAAAACAAGCATCAGATGACAAATGCAGCACTACAGTTTGGTATCAAAAATGTACCTAGTGGACAGCTAATAAGAACAGCTGTCTTCAAAATAGCCAATACTTTCAAATTAACGATTTGCATCAGGTTTTAATACCAAATTTGGGTTAATATTAAATTTAGCACATCAGGGATTTTGAATTCTTTTTTTATACATTAATGGCCTAGTTCGGGTCTATTTCCGGATTATGGTCATTTTTCGGTCTATAAACTCATCTTATAGAGATTCTTTTTGTGCATCCATCGATATAATTGGCTTTCAAGTACGCCAATTGGTTAGTCTTCTGGACGGGGTAAAAGGCGCGCACTAGCGTGACCTTGGGGTGCGCCAATGGATGAGTTACCTCCCTCTTCCCCCCCCCCCCATTACAAACCAGTATTGAGTGTTTCTCTATGGGAATAGCATGAGAGTTCATTCATGGCCTTACTTGAAATACTTTTGTACTCAAACAAAACATTCTATTACTCAGTGATAAATTATGATAGTGTAATTGAGTGTTTGTTTTGAGTCTGGCTGCTGAGTCATCAGCTAATTAGCTCGCTATGTAAACATAAATGCCTCCCGGAGTTTTAAAGCTACAGGAATGGCAATTATATCAATCGAAATGGCTTAAAAAGAGCTTCAAAGATATACAGGTAATTAAAAAAAATTGACAGCTTTGCAAAAAAAAATGTTAAAAAAAAAACACTGTTCTGAAACTTGTATTTATTGACATTTGATATGGATCCTTTCCCACTGTTTTGAAGGTACATAAGAAAGTACATAATTGCTGATAAGACTCAATTCAAAAATTAGTAATGAACGAAAAATTTTTTTTTGTAAAAATGGCTTTTCTGAAAACTTAATTTTGATTTTCAAAAACCTACTCCTCCCACAGTTTTGAAGGTACAGAGATGGCAAGCATACCAATCAATAGTACTTGAAAAGGAAAAAAGATCCGATGCAAAAGTATTTTTAATTTCAATTCACCATGAAAATTAGAAGCAAATTATTCAAAAAAGTAGAAAAAGAGGTCATTTTTAGGGAAAAAGTTCTCAAAAATCAAAAAATCAAATAATTGAAAAACTATTGCACCAGATCTCTGGATAAGACAATTTGCTATCTAGAAAATATTTTCTCAGTTCTGTGAGTTCAAAAATGTAGGAGTAGGATTTTTTGCAACACATATTTTTACATGTTTTTTAAAAATAATCTTATTCATGTATGGTTACGAAAAATACGCACAAATAAAAAAATATTCATAACAATTTACACCTACGGTAGATATCTCAGAAAAATCCACCGAGAACTTACAGACTTTTTTTACCCCGAACCGTCTCCTTAAGTTAATTGAAGACATTTCAAAGGGATGATAATGCGCTTGCAAATGCAACGCTTAGTTTTTGAGGTATAGCAAAAACAACGTTCAGGTAAGAATAGCATTAACGGAAGTTTTGATATGACTCTTCCGGCATTTAGAGGATGCAGATTACGCAAAGTTTCTTGGTAGAAAAGATCAGCCTAGGTATGGCTAAGTTAAGTGTTATTTTAGGATTACTTAGGTTAGTTTATTTAACAAACCTAACTTTGAGTGACCTAACCTTATCTATCGTTTTGTCAATACCGTATTTCAGCTTATGTATGGGTCTGTTTGTTCAATTTTACATACAACGTGCAAATTTCTTCAATTACATAAATCTTCAATCTTCAATTACATAAATATAGAAAATTTTCAAAATTGTTGATGTGTTGAATTTAATATAAATTCATATTTGCAGTGAAAATATTAAGATCAATGTTCAGGATCAAATTTAATCATGATAGAAACTCTTGTGTTTATTGAAATGATCTATTTCTTTAAAATAGATTATTCGTAAATTTTCACTTCATAATTTGTATTTTAAAAGTGAAAAAATCTATTTAAAATGTAATTTAAGCATCATTACAAAAGTGCTGCAGTGCACCTCAACTGAAATGATATGCATTAAAACTTTCATCAGAATGCAACAAATTTTACAACCAGTTGAGCTGGTACCAATTTTAAAATTCAAGGAACAAAGCAAATTGTAGCATGCTTCATTTTAATCCTATTAGGCAAAGGAATCCCTGAGAGTGCAGGATTTTAAAACTCATAAACCCTCTATGGGAAGGACATGGCTCTTTTAACCCCTTGAACATAAGACAGCTGCTCCACAATGAGAAAACATTTGATTACAACACAATTAGGCTAAACAAAAGTTGCAAAATACAAATTTATACTAATAACTGAAGTTTTTTTTAAATTACCATTAAGTCATAGAGAATTTTAAGAATTGAGTATCATCATTTATGAAATATTAATAACACAGCTGCATTCCTTTCTGTCAAGATCTATACACATCCTGCTTTAAAACTTATTGAGGTCAAAACTTAAAATGAAATGTTTATCTTATTATATCTTACCAAAAAGGATTTCCGCTGAATTTCCATTTCTATGAAAGGTGATGAAAAAACAATTTAAATTCTCTGAATAGCAAGGAGATAAATTATGTTAATTAACCTTATTATGGTCAATATTGAATATAATGTCGTCAAAGAATTTCATAATTTCGTAGGTATAGATGGGTAATATAGTCAATTTTAAGACGTTTTACACGAATGACAATGTGCCCGGAAATGCTTAGTTTTCGAGTTATTCAAGTTTGAAGTCATACGAACGGCGCTCCTGAATGGCCCTTCTAACGCAAAAACAGTCATTGTTTTAGCAATGAAAATGGAAGCTAACCCCTATTACAAACGTAAAGAGGTTGGGTCGTGAGGGGTAGCAACCGTTCTTTTAGTGAAAATTATAAATAAAGCTTTCTAGTGACGTTTGTTTACATCGACTCGAAGATGGCTGCCGCCGTCTTCAGCCGGTTGGCGCCATGGCGGCAGCCACCTTGGCGTCGATGTAAACAAACGTCACTCGAAACCTTTATTTATAATTTTCACTAAAAGAACTGTGCCTACCCCTCACGACCCAACCTCTTTACGTTTGTAATAGGGGGTTAGCTTCCGTTATTAATTAAATTACGCTAGTCCCGCGTGCTTCCATGGCGCGCACAAGCCAGCTTCAACGTTGAATAATTCGAAAATAATGCATCGCCGGGCAGAATGTCATTCTTGTAAAACGTCTTATAATCGACTATATTACCCATCTATACCTACAAAATTATGAAATTCGTTGACAACATTATACTCGCTTCTGTTTTTCTCGTTTTCAAAGATTAAACTAAACCTACCACGCTAACTTGTAAAATATTCATTTGACAAAAAAAGTGGATGGAAGAAAAGTATTTTATTTTGATGTTATTACCATGATTCAACAAAAAAATTGAAAAAACAATGAGTAGCTGTTTATTTGAGTGCATTTGTCATCAAAGACGAAACTAAACCTACCGCTATAATTCGTAAAATAATCATTAACAAGGGAAAATGCATAGAAGAAAACTGGTTTATTTCGATCTAATACAGAATGTTTAGCATTCAAAAAGTGTATAATTGATTCCCAAATAATCCTCAACATTAACCTCCTTTTTTCTCTTTCTTAAACACCATACTAATATCAAACTGTAGTTACAAAAGCTTGAACTTGAGGGCCGACAGCGTCGGGGCCTTCGTAACAACCTACAATTCCCTCCACAATTTTTACACAGAGAGTTCAGCGCCTGATACCGGACTTGTCCACTAAACTACTTAGGATCTACCAATCCTTGTCACAAGCTGCCATTGGACAGCATCACTGGGATAACCAGTAGGTCAAAACACCATCCCCAGGCATATTGAGTCATTACTGCCCACTCTACCTGACAGGCTCATTCAGTCATGAACCAGAAACATTTTCATTGCTTCAATGATGCTCAAATTACACTCCTGATCTAATCCAGCAAGAGAGCTCATACCGCAATCATCTTCAGCTTATCTGGCATACCACTCATTCTCTCCATACTGCTCAAAAACTACATTCATAAAACTCTCTCTCTTTTACTCATACTTACTACATTCCAGCACAAAATGCTCAATTGTTTCCTCCACTCCACTATTACACTGCCAACATAATCTGTTATTATTCTCACTCCACCTCCTTGTATGTCTGTTTATGCTCAATGACTTACATCTCACAGCAAACAAGAGTTGACTTCCAAAACTACCATCATAGAACATCTCAAACTTAGGTACTTCCTTTTTCATATACCAGTTAAGTGTGGGCTTCTGCATCATGCAAAACTTCTCATACAGACTTTGTACAATTTTTACTATTTTTCTGCTAAACCCAACTTTTCTCAAAACTTCAAAGAGCCTAACCCGATCCACTCTGTCATACGCTTTTTTAATATCCAGGAATGCTATATACACCTTCTTATCATCCTTCCTCATTTGCTCAATTATTTCACTCACTACAAACAGATTATCTTCCTCGCGTCTATCTTGCCTAAAACCATTCTGTTCTTCACCTAGGACTCCTAATTCCTCAACTAAATTTTTCCTTCTCTCATTTAAAATACCACAAAATATCTTACATACAGTGTCACCCAGTGCAATTGGTCTGTAATTTTTAAGTTCTTTCATACTCTTATGTCCACCCTTATGCAACAGAACTACATTACACTTGTTCCAGTCATCCGGTACTCTTTCACTCTTCCATATCTCATCAAATAAACATTTCAACATACTGACCACACTCTCTCCTCCACATTTATAGAACTCATATGGGATCTTATCAGGGCCACATGCCTTTCCATTTTTCACTTTCTTCAAAAAACTTACAATCTCTTCACAAGTGAATTCGTCTTCCATTTGCAGTTCACGTTCATCAATCAGAAAATTTATGGGTGCATCATCTGTAACCTGCTCATTCATTCCACCAATGTCCTCCCAGTATTCTTCAACTGCTTTCACCATTTGCATCCTATCTTGCACACTGCAACCATTAACTACTAATTCATCAACTTGAACTTCACTACTTCTATCATTACCTTGTATAAACTTATACCAATCTTTTATTCCATCTGGACCTTTCTTCCTTAGATTTTCAACTTGGTGTCTCTCCTCTTTCACTCTAGCCTCATTAATCATTCTCCTTACTTTCTTCTGCTGGTCCTTGTACTCATTCCATGCACTCTGATATTCATCCTCAGTAATTCTGTTTCTTTCATACATTTTCCTCATACTGCGTTGTTTCGGTAAATCTGAAGGAGATGACAGTTGTCAATTTTGTAAATTTCGATGCCTTAGCATAGTTAATTAGATCGAAATAAACAAGTTTTCTTCTAGGCACTTTTTGTCTCAAATGAGTATTTTATTAGTTATAGCGGTAAATGACTTACCGCAACTCCAGTCTTTGAAGCGGAAAGAAATTCTTTGATCGAGTTGTATGGCAATACTGCAATGGCGTATCGCTTCCAGCGCTCTGTCTTGAAAGACGAAACCAAACCTACCTCTATACCTCGTTAAATACTCATTTGACGAAAAAAGTGTATAGAAGAAAAGTTGTTTATTTCGATGTTATTACCATGTTTCAAGCAACAAAAATTCGAAAATCGATGAGTAGCTGTTTATTCGAGCGCATTTGTCATCAATGACGAAACTAAACTTACCGCTATAAATCGTAAAATACTCATTTGAGACGAAAAAAGAATAGAAGAAAACTTGTTTATTTTGATTCAATTAATTAGGTTCAGGCACCAAAAAGTGGAAAATCGACAACTGTCATCTCCTTCAGATTTACCGTTGTTTCTTATTTAAAGTCTTTCTTCTCATTCGTTCTTCCTTTATCTCACTTGTAAACCACCTGGCATTCCCTGTCCCTTTCCTACATTTTATTCTACCAATCTTTTGCTCTGCCGCATCATACAAGGTTTTTGCAATCTCACCATTTAGGTCATTTACATTTCCACATCTGTTCCAGTTATACCTACTCAATTCATTCTTAAATTCTTCCCAGTTTGCCTTTTTTATCTGAACTTGAACTTGAACTTGAGGGCCGACAGTGTCGGGGCCTTTGTAACGGCCTACAATTCCCTCCACAATTTTCACACAGAGTTCAGCGCCTGGTACCAGACTTGTCCACTAAACTACTCAGGATCTACGATCCTTGTCACAAGCCTCCATTGGAAGGCATCACCGGGACAACCAGTGTGTCAAAACACCATCCCCTGGCACATTGGGTCATTACAGCCCATTCTGCCAGACTGGCTCATTCCAGTCACTGTCTCTTACTCCAGGCACGCACAAGAAACACTTTCATAGCCTCAGTGATACTCGCATTACACTCCTGATCCAATCCAGCAAGACAGCTCATACCGCAATCATCTTCAGCACATCTGGCATTCCATTCATTCTCTCCATACTGCTCAGACACCACATTCATTAAACTCTCTCTCTCTTGCTCATACTTACTACATTCCAGCACAAAATGCTCAATTGTTTCCTCTACTCCACCATTACACTGCTGACATAATCTGTTATTATTCTCATTCCATCTCCATGTACGTCTGTTCACACTCAATGACTTACATCTCACAGCAAACAAGAGTTGACTTCCAAAACTACCATCATAGAACAGCTCAAACTTAGGTGCTTTCTTTTTCATATACCAGTTAAGTGTAGGCTTCCGCATCATGCTAAGCTTCCACTTATTCAATCCATACTCTTTTGTTTGTCTCTCAATCTCTTTCTTCCACCTCTTGCAGTCCCACTCAGGCCCTACACCTCCAACATTTATTAAACTTCAGTCATCCACAGGTCTCCCAATTCTAACATGAATAATCTTTTGCATACTGAGTTTCCTTGCATGCCCCCAACATACTTTCTCCCAATAGCTTACACTCAGATTCCATTCAAAGATTCGCCTTACCCACCTGCTATTCTGCATTCTTTCAATTCTCACCTTATAATTCAGCACAGCTTTCATCATTCTTTCTGAAAATAGGCTCCACCCTAGGTCACCTCTAATGGCTTCTATAGCTGTCCATTTTGGAGCACCCAATGCTACACGTCCTACCTTATTTTGTATCACATCCAGCTTTTCAAGATCACTACCATTCCAAGCAAGAGCACTCATACCATACATGACACTAGGTACAGCAACATACTTCCACATTCCTCTCACACATTCGTACTTGTTTGCTCTGTATCTGGCCACACTACCTAACCGTCCACTCCACTGCATTGCTTTAGCCACTTTCTCACCTTTAGTTCTAGTACATCCATCTTCACTTATCATACAACCTAGATATTTGTATTCTTTTGTTCTACCTATTCTGATTTCTCCAATATTCCACAGTCTGTCTCTATCAGTCTCATCACTATTTATAACCATGACCTTACTTTTATCTGCACCAAAGTTCATCTTGAAATCTGTACTATATCCATTCACAATGTCAAGCATCCTTTGTAGTTCATGACCACATTCACTAACCACAACCACATCATCAGCATACAACAAACAGCCCAGTCTCTCATTACCAACTGTCAGTCCTAAACCACTCCCTCTCAGTCGAACTGCTAATTCTTCTGTGTACAATCCAAACAACAGGGGGGACAGAGTACAGCCCTGTCTCACTCCTCTAACACTCCTCACTTGCCCTGTTTCCAAATTTCCTAACCTGTAGATAGCACTTGTGTTCTCATACAGACTCTGTACAATGTTCACTATTTTTCTGCTAAAACCAACTTTTCTCAAAATTTCAAACAGCCTAACCCGATCCACTCTGTCATACGCCTTTTCAATATCCAGGAATGCTAAATATACCTTCTTATTATCCTTCTTCATTCGCTCAATTATTTCACTCACTACAAACAGATTATCCTCCCCACGTCTATCTTGCCTAAAACCATTCTGTTCTTCTCCCAGGACTCCTAATTCCTCAACTAAGTTTTTCATTCTCTCATTCAAAATACCACAAAAGATCTTACATACGGTGTCACCCAGTGCAATTGGTCTGTAATTTTTAGGTTCTTTCATACTCTTATGTCCACCCTTATGCAACAGAACTACATTACACTTGTTCCAGTCATCCGGTACTCTTTCACTCTTCCATATCTCATCAAATAAACATTTCAACATACTGACTACACTCTCTCCTCCACATTTATAGAACTCATATGGTATCTTATCAGGGCCACATGCCTTTCCATTTTTCACTTTCTTCAAAAAACTTACAATCTCTTCACAAGTGATTTCGTCTTCCATTTGCAGTTCATGTTCATCTATCAGAAAATTTATCGGTTCATCATCTGTAACCTGCTCATTCATTCCACCAATGTCCTCCCAGTATTCTTCAACTGCTTTCACCATTTGCATCCTATCTTGCACACTGCAACCATTGACTACTAATTCATCAACTTGAACTTCACTACCTCTATCATTACCTTGTATAAACCTATACCAATCTTTTATTCCATCTGGACCTTTCTTTCTTAGATTTTCAACTTGGTGTCTCTCTTCTTTAACCCTAGCCTCATTGATCATTCTCTTTACTTTCTTCTGCTGGTCCTTGTACTCATTCCATACACTTCGCCATTCATCCTCAGTAATTCTGCGTCTTTCATACATTTTCCTCATACAGCGTTGTTTTTTATTTAAAGTCTTCCTTCTCATTCGTTCTTCCTTTATCTCGCTCGTAAACCACCTAGCATTTCCTGTTCTTTTCCTGCATTTCATTCTACCAATCTTTTGCTCTGCCACATCATACAAGGTTCTTGCAATCTCCTTATTTAGGTCATTTACATTTCCACACCTGTTCCAGTTACATGTACTCAATTCATTTCTAAATTCTTCCCAGTTTGCCATTTTAATATGCCAATTTTCACTTACTCTGCTGGCCTTCTGCATTGACTCCTTTCCATCCCAATTATATTCTAGTACAAGCATTTTATGGTCACTATCAATATCAAAATCATCTTCATCTACAAACATTTTTTTGACACACGCTCTAGCTCTACTATTCACTATCATATAATCAATTGCAGATTTACATTCCTTGCTTTGCCATGTATGCAAGCCATTTCCTATTGTTACATTCAGGTTCTCAAGTTCATTCTCATCACAGAAATCAATCAATTTTTGTCCATTTGCATTCACAGGCTCACCAAGTATACCAACATGGCCATTCATGTCCCCCATCACAATCAGAGGGCACCTGCAATGCTCTTGCACAATTCTTGTTAATATTTCATACTTTTTTACATTCTCTTGATGAGCTAAAATACCATCAGTTGTCATATAGCATACAACCACAATAACACATTCTCTGGCATGCATTCTTTCACACTTTATTACTAACAGATCTTCACTCTCAGGTTCATTTCCAACAGGAATTTCTTCTAATTTCCAATTTAGAGCATTTTTAACAATGAGACCAACTCCACCACCTCTTTTTTGCCAACTTACACGCCCTTTTCCAATCATATAGTACTTGCACTCCTTACATTTTAAACTGACTCTATCACGCATTTGGGTCTCTACTACACCAACACAATCCAAATCTCCATTCTCAAATTCTGCTACAAGGTCATTTAACTTTCCTGCATTCCATCCATGCACATTTATACTTCCAAACCTTACAACACAATCGGACAATTCCAGACGTTCCTCACTTTTGCTCTGACGGATTTTCATTCATCCAGTTCCACCTTCCATTATGACATAAGTAGCCCTGATCCACTGGATGTATCTCCTGGAGAGTTTCATCTCACCTTCTTGAGTAAGGTGGACTCCATCTCCACAAAAACACCCACTCTGGATCAGGTTATCCATATCAAGGAAGCTGGAACCCATTTCACGCTTTCTCATACTCTCAGCTTTCATACTCATAATCCTTTCATGCACTTCCCTATTCACCTCCTTTTGCACCCTTTCATACTCTTCACCACATGCAGGCCTTCTCAGCAGGCTGGTCACAGTCACTCTTACATTCTTCTTTCGTGCCCTTTCAACAACATTCATAATTGCATTCACCGTACGCTCTCTCCCACATTCAAGCAATCCATTGCCACCTCCTTGCAGTACAACCATCCCTTCATCCATTCCATCTATCACATCCTCAGCATGCCTACAAATCTCATTCACTCCCTTTCCTCTCATGCTCGTACATCCACTACGGTCAGTCATACTCACAAACCTATCCACATTCTTCACCATGCTGTCACCACATATTCTAATCGTAGGTCTCACTCTCCCTTTCATACTACTCTTTCGTTCAACTCTTCCACTCACATCACTCTTTCCATCCATCTTCCTTTCATTCACTTCCACTACAGGCGCCTGCACCTCATGTGGCATATCAACAGGTTGCTTCTTCACTCTCTTCCCATTCGTACTTCTTTCATCATGCTCATTCATCCTTCTACTCTCATCCGGCATATTTGCACCACCATTCACTTCATTTATTGCATTCACACTCCTTGCACCATCATCCACTTCATTTGCACTCCTTGCAGCATCATCCACTTCATTTGCACTCCTTGCACCACCACCATTTACATCTTCATTCACTGCATTTGCACCATTCTCATTCTTTCTTTCATTCAACTTCCTTTCATCCTTCAAATCAGCCTCTAAAGCAACCATCAGAATTGTCAATCTCTCAACCTCTTCTTCCAACTTCTTTCTCTCGTCATTCAAACATTTCCAGCACGTAAACACAAGATCATTCAACTTCCTCCGACTCATCTCTCTCAAACCTTTGCATGCATCTATATCTACCCACTCTTTACAAGTCATGCACTCAATCTCCTCATCCATTCCACTTGCACCTCCCTTCCTACGACCAGTCCTATTTCTTGCCATCCTCAAACACAGACTTCTATCTCAGTACAAATTTCACAGGCAGAAGAAGTCTTCACTCACCAAATCTACTGAAAATCAAGTTATCAAACAAAAAGAAACAAAAACGTTTCCTACTACTCACAGTCACTCTCTACAATGTCACACACTATACTCTTTATATGCAAAGAAAGCTTAACTACCAGTCAAAACACCTCAGTCAAAACTTTATCTACCAATGCTACCGACTGACAACAACTCCTATCCGTCTTTTCCGTTATGCCCATAGCAATTTCAGAGACGCCCGTTGTCATCCCAGGTTGGTGCGACAAAAAGTTTCTCAAAAAAATACCACTGGAAACTTGATAAACAATTTGATAAAGCGGCCAAAAGCATTTGCATTATTCGCTAAAAGATATACCTAATGTTGCCAAGAATATTAGAGAACATAAATTATGTGCAATGCATGTTGTATATCTTCGTATATAAAAAGCATTATAGAATTTTTCTTCCATGAATTACCTCATTTGTATGTATACAAATACCTATTAACGTGCAATTCCAATTTTAGTGTTTTTTTCCAGTTGACTCCCTTATCGACTAGATGACGTCACGCATCAATTTAAACTTACGCACATCCTGTACATAAATTGCTGCAGTGGCACGCGCGCCACCAACGGACGTTTCTGGAAAATACTGCAAATATTGAAACTACTGTACAAGTGCCTGAGTACGAGTGGTTCAAGTAATATGAGTTACGAGCATTAAAAAACCTTTAGCAATGTAAGAAAAATGGTTGGAGCACCTCAGACGGAGAATCAAGCTACCCGAGTAACGAATGAAACACATTTAAGAAAATGTTCATTACGAATATTAAGAGTATTCTTTACCAGAACCAGATTCGAAAATTGTACGCTTGATCTTCCATTATGGTCGGTTCGAAAGTTTACGGTAAATCTTAGGCATGTTCAAAATTTGCTTGGTAAAATTGGCAACCTTCCAACGGTATAAACTTGAAACCACCTATATTCAAGTCTTTAATTTCCTCACCTTTTTAATTTTGTTTCGTTACATAAAAGCTTGAATAAAATGCTTATCTACGCGGAAAACCTCACGCTTGTATACCTGACAGGCTTTCGTCTTCAATTTGCTTCAGAAACTAGATTGATGTAGTTCACTCTGAGCAAAAATCATTAGCTCACTTTCGCTTTCCGACCTATGCAACAGTCACTTAGATCAAAAAGCTGGCAATCACGGAAGCTCAACTTTTCAGGAGCTTCAAAAGAGAAGTTAGATTCTCTAACGAGAACTTGCTATCCTACCTCAAAAACTCGACAATTATCTATAACATAAGCACTTCAAGTATGTTCAAGTAATGTTAGTCGAAACTCTTCTTTGAGAATTTATTTGCCGCATTCACTTCTTGAACGGTGCAAAAAGGCTGCGGCTTCTAGACGGTTCAACGGAACATCCCTGTCAAATTCGAAGATCGAAACAAAATATTTAATCATTTTATACTACGAAAATTACAAAGAAAATTCCAATACTAAAGAAATAACCCGAAGGAAAATAATAAATTTAAAAAAGTTCTATGTACATTTTATTTCAAGTTTCAGAAACAATAGAACAGTTTCGTAGATAAAGACAGGACCCCGGAAACAAGAAAAAAAAACTATTTTCTATTTACTCTCATTAAATGGTTAATTTGTCGTAAAGCGATATTTGCCCCCTCCTTGCCTAAGGAAATGAAGACAAAATAGCAGCAAGACTCACTTGACTTTCCTACGTCACTCACCAGAAGTTTCTCACCGACAAGCATATTACTGAGGTTCGGTCAGTGTCACCCTGGGTTGTTTAAACAAGGCAGCAATGATTCACAATTTTTCTTGAAGACGAGTTATTCAGAAAATACCATTTCATGAGATGTTGATTTGAACAGGTTTTTCATTCACAGACAATACCGCGTCATCAAAAGTTATCAGCACACCCCCTACACAGCTTATGAATTAGAGCCTGAAGAGGGTCTTGTCGCCCATCTCCTTGTTGAAGCCAAAGTCGTACTTATTACCAGGGCTCTGAAAGATAAGAGAACAATACAATTAGACTACATTATAAATTAGTTCATCTTGCTAACCACAACAATGGTGTTCGCTATAGAGAAAAGAACCATTGCGGAGTTTAGGGAACAAGGAATATATACACAAGGTGCGTTCCCACATAACACCTCCTGCGCGAAGAAGCGGTAAGCTGAGAAAGAAGTTTATGAAATAAGATAAAAGTTGAAGAAGAAAGTATACGGTGCTGGAAAAACAAGAAAGCAGAGAACCGAAAAAAAGATGGTCTGTAATGAAACAAAAATCTACTGTATTTTCTTTCAACAAAAGGAAGGCCAACCCAAACCTTCTACTCGGGATCTCATATTTTCCTCCTAGGAATGTTAATTCCCTAAAGAAAGAATAGCTGTACTCTCCTGAGGAGTTATGCTTTGAGAGCTTAATAATATAGGGCATAATGAAGAATAAATTTTACAACTATAATTTGATTCTGCAACAATTTTTGCAAGTTTGAAAATACAGCTCACACAATACATAAATAAGGACTAGCACCAATGCTGAAGCGCACAGACAAAGTGAAATATATTGTATGCTATGTAGTATAAGATCAAGAAGCGAGTACAAAACGCTCACTTTTTCGCATTCACTTTTCTTAATTGAAGATTAGATATATCAGTTGATAATGGTTTTGTCCGGCAAGGCTGATAGGTCGGTCATTTGATACGCCGTTCTCGTTTCCAGTACTAAGTACCCTTTTTTTCAAATTGGCACGCTCTACACAGTTCAGGCCGCACAAAAAACTTGCGTGTAGCACTAACATTTTCAATATGAAGGTGGATATAAATACGAACGAATATACAACCTCCCATAAACCAGAACTCGTCAACACCTCGCATCGCACACGATGTCCTCACCTTTTCCATGATGCTTTCGAAAATCATCATTTCCTCTCCACTGGCTACCAGCTCGGGCACGCACAACTTTGGCACGTCCAGCCAGAGCAGCATCTTCTCAGCGTACTGACTGAACCTGCAATTAATTTAGCATGTTTTTTTACTGGCTTCAAAGCAAGACGTAAACGCATAATTATCTTCAACACTTAGGGGATGTGTTAGAGGAGTAGCTTAGGTATTAGTAAAATAGCCGGTCGATATCACACATATCAATAATTCAATATCGACCAAAATTGAATTGTGCAACACATATTAGTCTCTCTTTGGGTTAGCAGTGGAGCATGTCACATTGCGCTAGTGTCTAAATCGCACAAGGGTTCAGCTCTGCTTAGATAAGGAAAAGCTTCAACACAGTAATTGCGAAATTCTGTGAAACGTTCAGCTAAAGCACCCACTATTTTGAGACGTTTAACCTCCGAAGCTAAAGAACATTGTACTATATAATCTCTAGTGAGTTCATTAACTACAATATAAAGCTAACCATCTAATAACGTGGGAAAAGCCAGTGTATTTAACACAGTTTTCAACATACAGATCAGTCAAGGGGTGTGATTTCATGCTTCGCACAACTACTGAACACTGACTTTCAAATTCTGTAATGAGAAATTCATCATCAGTTCAAACATTTTCGCTACTCAACTCAATTCAGAGAGAGATATAATGCATGAACTCGTCATAGGCATAAGCACTCGTCAAACACAAGGTAAATTTTTAAAGCAGTTAAGAGAAATATTGAAGGTATCAGTTGATTTGTTTGACAAAGCCTTCTCATGCAACAAAAATCTGATACAAGAAAACAATAATACATAGAGAAAAACTAGCGTGATCTTTGTTAAAGACGAAATACTGTAACGCTCAAGGTACTAATACGATGAGACTAGGATACATCTGAGCACTGTGCTATCCTCACATGATGCGCTTGGCTTTCCAGTCCCACTCATCATGGAAGATCCAGTCGGCGAGCTTCTCGTCGTACTTGGTGTACTTGTCAAAGTTGATGCGGCAGATGTCCTCCACGACCACCTCTGCGTCTCCTTCCTCGGACCAGTCGTACACGAGCAGCTCCGCATGCGATCTTTCCAAAGTAAAAACATTTGAACCAGTTATGAATGAATTGAAGCGATCGAAATATAAAGTTCAGTAAACAGACCTGAAAATTGCTAGCGAGGAAGCAATTTAAGATAGCAGTGCAACAAGTGTAAGATTCAAAAACTTCAATCACCAAAATCAAACGCAAGGTAAAAATCACAGGTTTGATTGCAGAAGGGTGAAGAGTAAACCCAGGCAGGAATGACCATACCGTGACAATTTCTTCAATAAAAATACTCTTCACGAGAAAGACCAAAACCTGACACCGACATTGGGCTGGAACTGTACTTCATTCCAACACGTTTCAAAGGGCCCATCAGAAAAAGCACACAATAAATTAAATGATCTGAGTGAGGAGTTTAATCAATTTTCGAGTCAGAATTCACAGGGAACGTTTCTGTGTAAAAGAAGACTGATCAAAAATGTTACACAAGCTCGTTGCTAGTGTTGTCAAAAAAGATCACATTTTACAGACCCGATATTCTTCACGTGTTCCTTGTAATGCTTCTCCAGAATAGTGAGAACTTCAGGAGTGTAGAACGGGGAGTTGATTTCCTCAGGCCTGTTGCGCGCCTTGACGTTGGCAATGATCTTGTCCACCGGGATGTCGAGATAGATGACCAGATGCGGCCTAATGAACTCAAACATGCCTTGTTCCATGCACTCCTGGTAGTAGTTCAGCGCTGAAATGTATGCTCAACTTCACTTCATGAATGGAAGTTTTAATCAAGTAAAAAATATATGGCCGATAAAAGCCTTGCCCTTTACACTTCCTTCTCCCTCAGGAATTTCCCTGTGACTAAACGAAGGCATACAGGCTAAAAAATATTCACATAAAATGAACAAAGTTTAAAAATTTCCGAAATAATGCAGCAATAAGTACCCTGATCAGAAATAGCATCAACCTCGAATAACTTTTTGTCCAAAATAAACATCAATGTGAGCAATAGAATGAACCGAGCAATTCAGCTACAGGTCTAAACGCCGTTTACTTTTGTCCAGTCAGTTTATATTTGGAGTTACTGTACAAAGCAATGAGACTGTGAAGTGCGATGTAAAAATGCACTTTTCATTAACGTCTCTCAAACGTGGTGCGTGCGCTATTAAGGCAAGGGTGGGAGCTCAGAAATCCGATTTTCTGGTAATTTTTCAATTTTGGGATTTTCACCCCAAAGTGTAAACAAGGTTTTCATCTTTAACATAGACCATGTTTGAGCATTTAATTTTGTCTCAAAAACTGTAAAGAGCGTGCTAAAATAACATTACGCTTTTTAGTCTTAGAGACAACTCATCAAAGCTAATTTTCTCAAACCTGGGTTTTTGCTCATGCCCATTGATGTGCATGTCTGATTTTCTCAGGAACCGTACCATGAATATCCAGGAAATCTCGCCGAGTTGCACAGAATGTATACCAGCTAAGTTCGTACTGAAATTAACTTTTTAGTTATAATAGTTTCTGTGCTATGTCCATTTAGAAAACAACACTTTTCTATATCAGATATAGGCCGCCACAGTTTCGTTATAAAATATTTTTTCTTGAAGTCTTTAGGTGATAAGATACTTACTTCTAAGTGCCATTAACTCGCTCATAATGTTTCAAGAAAAATCGTTATGGGTTGACTTTGTTATCGTGCCATCCCTGCAGTTGTATTTCGAATTCTCACCACGATGGCGGCAATTTTGAATTAACATAAATTAGAATAAATAGGCATAACTTTCATTTGATAGACAAAAACTGAGGAATTGGCTATGGATAATACAGATTGAGTGCAAATTAACTATGGAGTTGTTTTATTCTCAGTCTGAGTCTCGCCTGAAAATACCTTAATTTTGAGCCAATCCAGTCTCAACCCTTGTGTTAAGGCAGACACATAAATAAATATTTGGCAAAAATGTACATTATGCACAGTCTCTCCAAAGTTAGGTAGGCTCAAGTTTCAGACGACCATTTATGCTGCTGGCTTCAGCACATGGCAGATCCCTGTAATTTTAGGTGATGTACATATTCCACACATACATGGTGAACACTAAAACAACCACTAGCGACGTCAAGAATCATAACGACTCATAAAAATTTAGACAACTGTCAACAAATATAGTTGAATGTATCAGCTTATTATGGTTTATTTTTCATAGCCTGAAGCCATTCAAGCTCGGACCTCAGCGTTCACTGAACTTCCGTTTACAGCTACTAGCAGCTGAAAAATATGTATTAAATATGCTTCAAATTTTACTAGCTGGTATTTTAAATGTAATTTGAGAGAATTTCTGCTAAGCGCAGCAGGAAACAGGCGAGAAGTATCGATGAAATATTTTCAGCCCATGCATTTTATAATGGCATCAATATCTCCCCTGGCTACCACTGGAACACTAATAAGTATCAGAACATATCGCATTTACTACGTCGATAAAATACATTTCCATTAAAAAAATGAAAATAAAGAGTAGCAGGACATACACTGTATCTAGACAAAAGCGTCCTGATGGCACAAATGACAACATCTGACAATCTAGCACTCCAACTCTCGCCCATAGGCAACTCCTACAGCTTGAACTACAGCTGCTTCATAATAGACAAAACAAACGCTCCTCCACATACAACTTCACCCATTGCCTCATGCTTGACATTTTCAAAACTAACGCCCTTTCTCACACCAGTTGATCTACTGCTTCATGCTCTACACTTCCAAAAGTAGCAACGCCACATGGACGCTGTTTTGCAACAACGGAGGGTGAGCACAGACAAAAAGCTCTCACCGTTCACATTGGAGTAGCCGGCATCCACAAAGGTCTTCATGAAGACGGGGTCACTGTAGATGGAGCGATGCATCACCACGCCTTGGCCTGGAGAGAACAAATATGAATCAATAAACAGAAAATGTATTCAATATTCAATAGATAATATCAACAATGATCATGCAAATATCAAAAGGTACATAATTAGATATAGCTAGTTTGTAAATTCACCTTTATTGTTCAAAATAGTTTTTTAATTCTACTTGGAAAATGGAAGGTTTGATTTGGGCTTTTACCAAAATAAATCTTTTTCTTAAAATACAGAATTCCCTTTGAATATTGTCCAAGCACCACAGAAACTTGCAAGCATGAAACAGTTTAACTACTTTGCTAACGGCCAACGCTATTGCTCCCCTTAGTGCCAGTAAACAACACACAAGGGAAAGAGGCCAGCCAGATCAACTGATTAGATTACAATGCAAGTTAGTTCTAGCCTGTGCATCTACATTATTGTTATTATTCTTTAATTTAAGATTCCTAGCCACAACAAAGACAGATTTAAAAGAGCAAAGAGAAAGGACTATTTAGTGAATACTGTTTAAAACGATTAATTTATGCACAATGTGTTTTTCCCATACAGAATGCCCTGTACTACGTAGAAACACCCATTTAGGTGAAATAGGATGAAATGAAAAAGAAGAGAGCAAAAGAGGCAAGAAAACAGAGAGAAGCAAAGTGGGCAGAGAAGATAGAAGTCCCAAAGGCCTTTCTAGAGCTGAAGTATCTCCTCTGGAGGGCTCATGTCTCCAGAGCATAAGATGGACAAACTAAACCAACCTAAACCTATTGCCTCTCCTATGGCCTTAGCTATTAGAGGCCCAATTACCATAACAAGGTGTTGACAAGAGAGGAAGTAGGAAGGTATCATTTAGTATGAAAATTAAGTTATGTCTATAAACCCTACGCATGAAAACAGCAAGATTGAACAAAGCTTGTGAAACAAGATTAAAGTGTGAGAATGTAACAAGTGCTGAAAAATAAAACAGTAGTGAGTCAACGAACAGTGGTCCATGACAAAAAAAAACTATTCTACATCAACAAAAGGAGAACTTAACCTTCAGCTCAGGACTTCACATCAACCCCTACAAGCGCTAATTATGTATATACACACAATAGTTGTAACTCAGTGAGGGGTCCACAAAGAAAAATTGTCACACATGCAATATATATCTCGACAGCTTGCGATCTTGAAAGGAATGTATCATTCGTTCATTTCATTTACAAAGGAAAACCAATATGAAATATAGTGGAAGTAGATAGTACACCCTATGGACCCACAGAGCAATACTTTTGACAAGCTATGCAATTTATATCTTTTCTAACAGAGATAAAACATTCTGAATGCAAAATGACAAATAGAGAGTGTTTCCGTTCCAAGAAAGAATAACCACAAGTTTACTCTAAAGCCAACTAGTACCAACGAGATAGCTAAGATACAGCATACTCCTGATCGTGAATTTCCTCTGAATACTCATCAGTCAAACTGCGCTACAACTCCATGCCATTAGCATACATGCAGCATCCACAATAAGTTACCAGTGTTGAGCAGGTGGGAGATTGCCTCCTGATATTGAGCAAAGCGAATATGCATCAGGAAGAACTGGAGCATGGTGGTGCGATGGTGTTTGGGCTTGCGGAGGAAGTCTTCAATATCAACAGTCCTGAATATCGGAGGCACCTCCTTGTTGAGGGTACGTCTGTCAAAGCCATACTTGTTGACATAAACTGTATCCATGTTCGGCGCAGGCATGTAGTGCATGTCAAGCTCCTCGGCTAGTTGCTGTAATGGATCAAACCACCATGAGATAAGTTAGTTTCACAGTCCCTAAACATAGAACGAAAGAGGAAGGATGAAGGCATCATTTAGTGTGGAGTTTAGGGAACGTGGAATCAATCCATAATGTGTGTTCCCACACAAGATCCCCTGTGTATAGTTGAGAAGGAAGGTTAGAAAACACGATAAAAGTTTAAAAAAGTCAAAGGTGCTGAAAAACAGGACAGCAGAGAACCAAAAAAGATGGTTCTTAGCAAAATAAAAACCTCTTTTTAAATAAAAAGAAGCCCTACCTAACTTTCAGCTTGGGACCTCACATTTTCTCTCAAGGAGTGCTAAACCATCATGTTCATTGAAACCTAACGGTGTTGTGTTCCACTAGGAAATGACTTACGTTAGACACCAGAAAATATCCCATTACATTTTAACTTAGTTTAGACCTCCACACAGACCTAAAAAATTGAGAAACTAAAGTTTCAACCACTGATTTAAGTCACCACAGTGTCAGGCAGAGTAAAGAGCATGTTTTATAAATTTTGCAAAGAACATTCAACCAATTTTTCCAAATTTTTCTTCTACAACTTCTACTCTCATGAAATATGCTAAATTTAATTCATAAAATGGAATCAAGTTTCAAAAGTAACAGCAGTGAGATGACGTCCGTTCAGATATAAAATATTCTTACAGATGACCCTTGAAACTTTGTACCATATTCTCTAGTATTGTCAATGAGATTAAAACCACCTTCTTCCTGATCTATTATATCAATTAAACTGTTTGTGATGGTTAATTGGAATACTTCATTATTCAGGTAACCCCACATGATAAGGTCGCACGTTGTCAGGCCCAGTAAAAGAGAAAGCCATCCAAAATCATTATGAGTAACCACGTAACTTGGAAAAGAAGCATTAGTAGCATTCTAGCTTTTAATCTTGCTGTGCAGGTCACTTTGTCTTCTAGAAACCCCATGATTTATTTGTTCTGAGTGAGTTGTGAAGAAAAACTTTTACATGTCGGCATGTCTCCATAAAAAGTTACTGTGGTCACCGTAGCCGAGTGTTTAAGAATGCGCCCTTCACGAAAAGGTGTCGGCACTTCAAACCCCCACGCTGCGCGGTGATTTCTCTCCGTTGGGAAAAGAGAGAACTCAGGCACAATTACCCACTCTACCCAGGCGTTGGAAATGGGTACAAATGGATATTGGCTTGACCGGGGGTAATTGTCATTGCGTCCTGATGTCAGTTATAATGAATTTGAAAAACTATTGTACAAGATGATTTGTATCAGGCTTGATTGATTGGAATAACGCATCCATCGTAATAGTATTGCTTAGTTCATCTTTGAAAAAGTGATTATCTTCCTAAATCATGTTGAGTGACCCTAGATCATCTTCCTTACGATAGTAGTAGTAGTAGTAGTAAAAACATCAATTTGCTAGCGCTTCAGTGCCTGCACTATGTCGCGCCGAAGGTCTCACAATTCAGGTTGTCTCCGCGTCTCAAATTTCGAGGTCTCACTGCCACAAACATTGCAACGCAAGTCACAGCAACTATTAAACAAACAAAGACGCGATAGCCACGAGCGTGATCTGAACAACACTTGATTTCATTGGTGGCAGCAGCAGCATCAGCAGTAATGAAAGAGCTGCTAGTTCAACACCATACTCCTCATGCGTAGGGTTCAATCAGTTCATATAATCATCCTAAGGTACATGCACAGTTTGCACATTGAGCAGCAGCCTAACCCCCTAATGGGGGTCTTCCTTACGATAACTGATGACATTGCACATTCACACTCAGTTACTTTTGTTTAATGGTGAGAAGTTGCCAATGAGGCTATCTAGGATTCACTCCAATGTCTAAACTTCTGCTTGTTAACGTAACCAGACAAATCAAAATGGGTTTCCCCTCCTGCATAAATCATTCATAATGTTTTTGCCATCATTTAATTATTCAATACTTCTAAATGGACCCATCTTCCACATATGTTACCAGGTTTTTTGAAGAGACTGAACAATTAAGATCTTGTGAGCATGATGGTATAAATCACAACACAAAATCCGTCCTGATGGAGATCCCAAGCGTAGCATTATGCCGACAAGCTGAGCAACACGTTTCATTCAATTACAACTCTTATATACTACACGTTTTTGGTAGCACAATTTGTCTTTGGTTCCCCAGGCTTTATTATAATTATGGTTGATGAAGTATCTACGCAGGTTTTATCCTACATTTTAATTGTACAGGCACAAGGTATCGGTCAATTACAAAGAATTTGAAGGCGAATAAAAACAGCACAAGACATCTGCACGTATCAACCGTTTTTGATTAAACACTTTCACGGTGTTCCCGCAAGGATGAGAAGTGCTGCGTTCCTTTGCTAAAAAATGCTCAGAGAATTTGGCCGACTGAATCCCAATGACTTGCATCAACTGAGCACAATAGCTGCGATCTTCCAACATCTCTCTTCACTCTGCCCCATCCTGAACGTATGGTAAAATATGAAACTGAGAAGCCTAAAGGACTTCCAGATAAAGTGAGTTACATCGTTTTACTTTACCTGCACAAAAGTGACTAACGTCACCAAAAACTGGCATTCACAGCTCTCAGCTGGGGGAATGATCAGACATAATACCTTTTGAAATTTACTGCTGCTCATTTATTAACTACCCTTTTTTCTGCAGACACTAATGATCCTAAAGAGCTGATACTAAAGTGGGCTCTTTGGATTAACCTTAAATAGAATATTTTCCCTAATTAAAATTTTGTTCACCATAGTAATTACATAACATTGAGCATTCTATTATATAATAATTACTAATTTCTTGCAATAGAATTTGTCAATCAATTCACATGGATGAGCCATTTTACAGAACGAAATACAAAAGGGTTACCCGTTTATAATTTTCAATGCTATCTTCCATGTTGACATTTCCATGCTTGCCAAAAAATTATACAATTACATTTTCGCAGTAGAAATTAGGTATCCAAGTTCTCATGATGCTCACTGGGTGAAAGACCATCCTAGATCCCTCACTTCATGCAAAATTGATGACTAGCTGCTTTGTTCAGTATATACATATTCAAATTCATTCATGAAAATCTTCCTAGAATTAATGTACACACAATATAAAACTCCTTCATTAAATCTGCTTACTCACCCCAGATGTAAGGAGCTCCAAACAAGATAACATTTTGATAAATGAAATACACTATAAAAATAATCGAAATATGTGCAAGGAGTTGGTTGTACACAACCTTAATCTCTTCTAAACTAAACTTGACAGCTTCCATTAACAAGTGTAAGATACCTAGAATGTAGCAGTGAGTAGTAAGGGTTTCTGCCTAACTGCTAAGAGTGCTGATTTGCCATAGTACATCAGTAGCAAAGATTACCATGAGTTCCTGCTACCTCCTCAAACACATTCAAGAAATACTAGATCTCTCAAGGTATACTATAGAACAATAGTCGTCAACATTTTTCTAGGTGAAAATGTTTTACACAAACAACAATCAAATCACACAAATGAAACAAGCCCCATCTATATACCAAACCCTGACCCACCCTAAACTTACTTTGCCAAACTTGGTCTTGTTTCCAGTAGGTGGTCCATCAATAACCACAATTTTGGAGTTCTCATCAAAGCGCTGAGTGGTGTCATCAAAGATAGCTCGCCAGATGTTATACTTCTTCTCCTTGTAAGGGAATGGGGCAGGACGAGTGTAGCCTGGCTCTCTCAGGGCCTTGCTTACAATCCCTCGCTGCTGCTGGGCTTGGACCTACAATACCAAATATTTACTGCTCAAACAAAAATAAATATTCCAGAAATTTTACAATCAAATTTTGTTTCACAGTATCTTCAGAAAACTGCAGATTTGGAAAGGAGAGTAAGCCAGCATAAAATAAGCTTAATTAACTGAAAATTAGATAAATTTAATTTTTAAATCCTTTGTCATAAACTGTAGTAATAATATTAATCTATTGAATATAAGTAAGGAAAAATGTTTATATAAAGCATATCTAGGAAGCTCTACTACTGTAACTTGTGCTAAAAAACTACATGTCAATCATAGTTTATCATAATTTAGTAATAAAAGTTTCTGTTTAGAAGCAAATTAAACAATATTTATTACTGTAGTGACAACTCCAACTTGACAGCTAATTAGAGAATTAGACAAGGTCAAGTGTCTATTAAGGTTTAGGTTGCAGAACACAGGCTATTAATTAATATGAAACTCACACAAATAAAGATTGAACTAACTGCCTACACCCAAATACAAGCTTAAACCTTTTAATTTTGCTGTTAGAAGCAACTGTGTAAATAAGTTCTTCATTTAAACTCAAAGTGCATCATCCTAAAATAAAATATTTCACAAAAAGAAACACTAACACCATACACCCAAGCACTGATGGATAGAAGCTGTAAACACACAAAATTCTTTTTCCTTCCTATGTAGTTACTCAACCTTTAACTGTAGAGCATAGAATGAAAGAAAAGCAGGAATAATATTAGGCATATTCACCATAGATGTAAATGTTGGGATTTTCCTTAAAATAAGCTTTATAGCCATCTCCAATTTTATATTGAAAATAAAGCAAGTTTTTGAGATCATATGAAACAATTTATTTGTTTAAAAAATTTAGATTTTTACTGGAGAGACTGTACAGCTATGTAGTAATTATAAATATGTTGAATTAAAAAATTAATTGCAAGAGAAATATTATCAAGGTGAATAGTTGACGCCTGGGTTCCATATTTGCAGTTAGGTTTTTAAATAACTCTTCCAGGTTAAAATATATATTAGGCCAAGCTTTCGAACTCACAAGTGGAGTTCGTCTTCAGGGCTGAAACATTCACAAGAGCTGGACGCATATGGCTACACACACGTATCTATGATACAGTTTTTTTAAAGTAATTATTATTAAGCGGGCTTCTACTTGGTACTGACATCTTTCCAAGCACATACGCTGTCATTTTGGAGGTAATAATTTATTTATTATCGGGAAATAACATGGGGGGGATATCTTGTCTTCTATTAATTGATGCGGAATTTTACCTAGAGTAGCACGCTTCTATGAATTTTCTTGACATTGTTTACGACTCCGTTGCTGAAATATTAAAATTTTCGATATTCATTTAGTGACCAGTTTCTTGCTGGTGTTGGAAAACGTTACTTGTTATTTATCGAAACTGAATTGAACGTGTATGTTCCTCAATGCGCTACTTCGCTGTTCTCCCAGTCTCTCCTATGTATGATGCTGCACATTGGTTGCAGTCAATTTAGTAAACAACATTTTTTTTCTCTCTTCCTTGGACCTTTTATCTTTCAATTTACAAAGTTAATTTTTCAGACTATGAGTGGATTTACTACAAAGCACAATATCCAATGGTTTGAGAATTTTTGCCACTCTTTCTGTGACTCCGTTAATATAAGGTACTGAAACAAATTTTCTACCATCGCTTGACGCTGCTGGAGGCATGGCTGGTTTTGTGACTAAAGTTGCTGATTTTTATATAATTTTAGAGGGGTATCCATTATTTCGTAGTTGTTTCTTTAACAAATTCAGTTCTTGGATTTTATCAGTTTCTTCTGTGCAAATCGAGAACGCTCTTCGTTATAAGGTTTTGACGGTACTCAATTTATATTACAAGGGGTTATAACTTTCGAAGTCCAGGTAACGGTCATTTGTCGTTGGTTTACGATAAACTGTGCATTTCAGTTATCCACTTGGTTGACGGTGAATTAAAACGTCTAGGAATGGGATTTAGTTGTCCTTTTCTACTTCTGCTGTAAATTATATGCATTAATCAAAGGAGTTTATATGGTTTAGGAAGGTTTCAATTGACGTCGTTGGTAGTGCTGTTAAACAATCATCCACAAAACGTTTCCAAAAGATGGGCTAGACGGGAGGGGCTTCAAAGATCTTCCTTTCCAGAAGCTACATCGTAAGCTCTGCTACGACAACGGACACCGGAGATCCCATAGGTACACCTTTGATTTGTCTGTAGAGAGATCCATTATATTGAAAAATACTGGCTTCCAAACAGCATTTGACAAGATTTAAAATTTCAGTAGGGTTAAGACATGTTCTCTCAACAAGGGTGTCATCTTCACTGATTAAGGTTCGTACGCTTTCGATAGCTAAGTTTAAAGGAATGCTCGTAAATAAATTTTCAACGTCGAACGAGACAAGTGAATAATCAGCAGGGATGGTCAGAGATGAGACCATATTTACTACTTCTGGGGTGTGCTTTATTTTTTACTCTGCTCTGTTCGAAGTAGGGGTGAGGAGCTTAGAAAGGAATTAGGCTGTACGGTATGTCGGTGTATCAATGAATGATACAATTGGTCTGATTGGGAAACCTAATTTATGAATTTTTATTGTTGCGTAAAATAGAGGGACTACTGCTGAATTTGCGTACAGGTACCTGTACTATTCCTCTGACATGATTTAGCTATCTTTTAAAGATTTTAAAATATTGTTTAATTTCCTTTGCACCGTTTGCTTGACATTATTAGATTAGTCACTTCTCCCAATCAGTTGATACGTAGTGGCATCATTTAGGTGGTCCGCTATTTTTTCCTTGTAATCACAGGTGTCGATCACAACCGTCGATCACAATTCATGAAAGCTTGGCCTAATATATATTTTAACCTGGAAGAGTTATTTAAAAACCTAACTGCAAAAGAGAAATATTACAAAGTTGGAACAGAGCCCTATCCAGAGACTGAAATGAAATTTGTAACCTAATGACCAAGCTTATTAATTTGGAAAGGAAATATTACATTCACTAGTCCACCCCTCTTTATTTGAAATGAGAAAGAAGGTGAAATGAAAGAAAGGCTATAAAACCAAAAAATTTAATCTCTCGAAAGTTGATGAGGCAAGGCTTGTATCACAGATACGCTCATTACACACTTTCGGAGGCTTCGGGCAGAGAGAGAGAGAGACACACACAGACAGACGCAGCTCTTATTATAGTACAGATTATCACTAGTAGAATGCAATAGGAAAAAAATTATATTCAAATTTTTTGAAGTATAGGAATAACATTTATTATATAATACATCTTAGTACTGAAAAAAGTCTGCATGGGATTGAAAAACTTATCAAACCTTTGAAGCTGCAGAAACAGAAGACAAAGGCACTGCTCGAACAAGCAGCCGAGTCCCACTCAGGTGCCTCAACACAAGTCCTGCACTAGCCATCTGAAATGAAAAGACAAGGGTCAATATTGAGTTTAATGTTGTCAACGAATTTCATAATTTGGAGGTATAGACAGGTAATATAATCAGGTCAATATGAAGTTTCATGCAATCACGGAAATTGATAATGATATTCCAAACAATCACCAAAGGAACCCATTTAAGAACGTTTTTCAAGAACGACATTCTGCTCGCTGATGCGTTATTTTTGAATTATTGAACTTTGAAGTTGGCCGTCGCGCGCCCAAGGAAGCGAGCGTAATTTAATTAAAAACGGAAGCTAACCCCCTATTACAAACGTAAAGAGGTTGGGTTGTGAGGGATAGCCACAGTTCTTTTAGTGAAAAGTATAAATAAAGCTTCTAAACCACCCATTAGGATGACGACCGCAATCTTGTTTACATCGGGTCTAACATGGCGACCACCATGGGAGCTGCCATTTTGGACCCGATGTCAACAAGATTGCGGTCGTCACCCTAATGGGTGGGTTAGAAGCTTTATTTATAATTTTCACTAGAAGAACTGTGCCTCCCCCTCACGACTCAACCTCTTTACGTTTGTAATAGCTTCCATTATTAATTAAATTACGTTTCACGGGCTCGCTTCCTTTGGCGCCAAGGCCAACTTCAAAGTTCAATTATTCGAAAATAACGCATCAGCGAGCAGAATGTCATTCATGTAAAACGTTCTGAAATGTGTTCCTCTAGTGATTCCTGGGATCGGCATTATTATTTTCCGTGATTGCATGAAACTTCACATTGCCCTATAATCAATTTTAAGACGTTTTACAAGAATGACAATGTGCCCGGAAATGCTTAGTTTTCGAGTTATTTAAGTTTGAAGTTATACGAACGGCGCTCCTGAATGGCCTAATTTGCGCAAAAAGTCATTGTTTTTGCAATGAAAACGAAAGATAACCTCTATTACAAACGTAAAGAGGTTGGGTCGTAAGGGGTAGCCACAGTTCTTTTAGTGAAAATTATAAATAAAGGTTTCTAGTGACGTTTGTTTACATCGACTGGAAGATGGCTGCCACCATGGGCGCCGCCATCTTGGTGCCGATGTAAACAAGATAGCGATCATCACCCTAACGGGTGGGTTAGAAGCTTTATTTATACTTTTCACTAAAAGAACTGTGGCTACCCCTCACGACCCAACCTCTTTACGTTTGTAATAGGGGGTTAGCTTCCGTTATTGATTAAAATACGCTAGCCGCGCGCGCTTCCATGGCGCGCACAAGCCAGCTTCAAAGTTGAATAATTCAAAAGTATCGCATCACCGGGCAGAATGTCACTCATGTAAAATGTCTTAAAATCGACTATATTACCTACCTATACCTATGAAATTTGTTGACAACATTAAACTCAATATTGACCAAGACAAGTAATACCAAATATTTTTTTCACCAATGGTATACAATAATCACATAAAATTCAGGCTTCATATAAATAAATTAAAGACTGCCTGGTATAACAAGTGCCCTTGAGTTTTGATTCATTTTTTTATGAGGCCTCTCAAATAATTTATTTTTTGACTCATTTATTTCTCTTGTGCATCTTTTTATTACCCTGCAATTAGTTTTCGAATTTACATCCGATAATTCAGTAACTTTTTACTTCTCAGTTCACATTGAATTTTTGTTAATTTAGATCCATCTGTCTTTGTTGCTTATTATACCTTTTCAAGACCAAAGCAATACCAAATTGATTAGATCAGGGGAACAATATGGGTGGCTTGTCTACCATGCTTAATTAAATTTAAAAATTTGTAATAGTCTAAAATGATTTCATCTTGTCCCTAGATCTAATTCGAGATCAAAATATCTTCATCATTTATCGTACAGCTTCACCATTGATAATAGTCATGAAAAAATATCATACAGTACCAAAATTTGCTAAAATAGTCACTCTAAAACTCAGTCCTGATTATTTTTTCGCCGTTTGCTTTGGCACTTGAACTTGAACTTGAAATTGAGGGCCGACAGCGTCGGGGCCTTTGTAACGGCCTACAATTCCCTCCACAGTTATCACACAAAGAGTTCAGCGCCTGGTTCCAGACTTGTCCACTAAACTACTCAGGATTTACCAATCCTTGTCACAAGCTGCCATTGGATGGCGTCACTGGGATAGCCAGTGCGTCAAAACACCATCCCCAGGCATATTGGGTCATTACTGACCATTCTACCAGACTGGCTCATTCCAGTCACTGTCTCTTACTCCAGGCACGCACAAGAAACAATTTCATAGCTTCAATGATACTCGAATTGCACTCCTGATCCAATCCAGCAAGACAGCTCATACCGCAATCATCTTCAGCACATCTGGCATACCACTCATTCTCTCCATACTGCTCAAGCACCACATTCATAAAACTTTCTCTCTCTTGCTCATACTTACTACATTCCAGCACAAAATGCTCAATTGTTTCCTCCACTCCACTAATACACTGCCGACATAATCTGTTATTATTCTCATTCCACCTCCATGTACGTCTGTTCACACTCAATGACTTACATCTCACAGCAAACAAGAGTTG
Organism: Morinoia aosen; assembly: GCA_030386875.1. NCBI lineage: Eukaryota > Metazoa > Arthropoda > Malacostraca > Amphipoda > Talitridae > Morinoia > Morinoia aosen. The sequence continues at coordinate 72,718,927 of CM059567.1, read as the reverse complement.
ACTTCCAAAACTACCATCATAGAACATCTCAAACTTGGGTGCTTCTTTTTTCATATACCAGTCAAGTGTAGGCTTCCGCACCATGCTAAGCCTCCACTTATTCAATCCATACTCTTTTGTTTTCCTCTCAATCTCTTTCTTCCACCTCTTGCAGTCCCACTCAGGCCCTACACCTCCAGGATTTATTAAACTCCAGTCATCCACAGGTCTCCCAATTCTAACATGAATAATCTTTTGCATACTAAGCTTTCTTGCATGCCCCCAACACACTTTCTCCCAATAGCTTACACTCAGATTCCATTCAAAAATTCGCTTTACCCATCTGCTATTCTGCATTCTTTCAATTCTCACCTTATAATTCAGCACTGCCTTCATCATTCTTTCTGAAAATAGGCTCCACCCAAGGTCACCTCTAATGGCTTCTGTAGCTGTCCATTTTGGAGCACCCAATGCTAACCGTCCTACCTTATTTTGTATTACATCCAGCTTTTCAAGATCACTTCCATTCCAGGCAAGAGCACTCATACCATACATGACACTAGGTACAGCAACATACTTCCACATTCCTCTCACACATTCATACTTGTTTGCTCTGTATCTGGCCACGCTACTTAATCGTCCACTCCACTGCATAGCTTTTGCCACTTTCTCACCCTTAGTTCTAGTGCATCCATCTTCACTTATCATACAACCTAGATATTTGTATTCTTTTGTTCTACCTATTCTGATTTCTCCAATATTCCACAGTCTGTCTCTATCAGTCTCATCACTATTTATAACCATAACCTTGCTTTTGTCGGCACCGAAGTTCATCTTGAAATCTGTACTATATCCGTTCACAATGTCAAGCATCCTTTGCAGTTCATGTCCACATCCACTAACCACAACCACATCATCAGCATACAACAAACAGCTGAGTCTCTCATTACCAACTTTCAGTCCTAACCCACTCCTTCTCAGTCGAACTGCTAATTCTTCTGTGTACAATCCAAACAACAGGGGAGACAGAGTACAGCCCTGTCTCACTCCTCTAACACTCCTCACTTGCCCCGTTTCCAAATTTCCTAATCTGTATATAGCGCTTGTGTTCTCATACAGACTTTGTACAATTTTTACTATTTTCCTGCTAAACCCAACTTTTCTCAGAACTTCAAAGAGCCTAACCCGATCCACTCTGTCATACGCTTTTTCAATATCCAGGAATGCTAAATACACCTTCTTATCATCCTTCCTCATTCGCTCAATTATTTCACTCACTACAAACAGATTATCTTCCCCACGTCTATCCTGCCTAAAACCATTCTGTTCTTCACCTAGGACTCCTAATTCCTCAACTAAATTTTTCATTCTCTCATTCAAAATACCACAAAATATCTTACATACAGTGTCACTCAGTGCAATTGGTCTGTAATTTTTAAGTTCTTTCATACTCTTATGTCCACCCTTATGCAACAGAACTACATTACACTTGTTCCAGTCATCCGGTACTCTTTCACTCTTCCATATCTCATCAAATAAACATTTCAACATACTGACCACATTCTCTCCTCCAAATTTATAGAACTCATATGGGATCTTATCAGGGCCACATGCCTTTCCATTTTTCACTTTCTTCAAAAAACTTACAATCTCTTCACAAGTGATTTCGTCTTCCATTTGCAGTTCACGTTCATCAATCAGAAAATTTATGGGTGCATTATCTGTAACCTGCTCATTCATTCCACCAATGTCCTCCCAGTATTCTTCAACTGCTTTCACCAGTTGCATCCTATCTTGCACACTGCAACCATTAACTACTAATTCATCAACTTGAACTTCACTACTTCTATCATTACCTTGTATAAACTTATACCAATCTTTTATTCCATCCGGACCTTTCTTTCTTAGATTTTCAACTTGGTGTCTCTCCTCTTTAACTCTAGCCTCATTAATCATTCTCCTTACTTTCTTCTGCTGGTCCTTGTACTCATTCCATGCACTCTGCCATTCATCCTCAGTAATTCTGTTTCTTTCATACATTTTCCTCATACTGCGTTGTTTCTTATTTAAAGTCTTTCTTCTCATTCGTTCTTTCTTTATCTCACTTGTAAACCACCTAGCATTCCCTGTCCCTTTCTTACATTTTATTCTACCAATCTTTTGCTCTGCCACATCATACAAGGTTCTTGCAATCTCACCATTTAGGTCATTTACATTTCCACACCTGTTCCAGTTATACCTACTCAATTCATTCTTAAATTCTTCCCAGTTTGCCTTTTTTATCTGCCAACTTTCTTTCACACTACTGACCTTTTGCATTGAGTCCTTTCTACCCCAGTTATATTCAAGCACAAGCATTTTATGGTCACTATCAATATCAAAATCATCTTCATCTACAAACATTTCATTGACACACTCTCTTGCTCTACTATTCACAATCATATAGTCAATTGCAGTTTTCCATTCCCTGCTTTGCCATGTATGCAAGCCATTTCCTATTGTGACATTCAGGTTTTCAAGTTCATTCTCATCACAAAAATCTATCAATTTTTGTCCATTTGCATTCACTGGCTCACCAAGTATACCAACATGGCCATTCATGTCACCCATCACAATCAGAGGGCACCTACAGTGTTCTCGTACAATCCTTGTTAATATTTCATACTTTTTTACATTCTCTTCATGAGCTAAAATCCCATCAGTTGTCATATAACATACAATCACAACAATACATTCTCTGGCATGCATTCTTTCACACTTAATTGCTAACAGATCTTCACTTTCAGGTTCATTTCCAACAGGAAGTTCTTCTAATTTCCAATTTAGAGCATTCTTTACAATCAAACCAACTCCACCACCTCTTTTTTGCCAATTTACACGCCCTTTTCCTATCATATGATACTTATTCTCCTTACATGTTAAACTGACTCTATCACGCATTTGGGTCTCTACTACACCAACACAATCCAATTTTCCATTCTCAAATTCTACTACGAGGTCATCTAACTTTCCTGCATTCCATCCACGCACATTTATACTTCCAAACCTTACAACACAATTGGACAATTCCGGACGTTCCTCACTTTTGCTCTGACGGATTTTCATTCATCCAGTTCCAGCTTCCATTATGACATGAGTAGCCCTGATCCACCGGATATATTTCTTGGAGAGTTTCATCTCACCTTCTTTTGTAAGATGGACTCCATCTCCAAGAAAACACCCATCCTGGATCACGCTATCCATGTCAAGGAAGCTGGAACCCAGCTCACGCTTTCTCACACTCTCAGCTCTCATACTCATAATCCTTTCATGCAACTCTCTATTCACCTCCTTTCGCACCCTTTCATACTCCTCATCACACGCAGGCCTTCTTAGGAGGCTAGTCACCGCCACTCTAACATTCTTCTTCCGCGCCCTATCAACAACTTTCATAATTGCATTCACCGTACGTTCTCTCCCACATTCAAGCAACCCATTGCCACCTCCTTGCAGTACAACCATTCCTTCATCCATTCCATCTATCACTCTCTCAGCATGCCTACAAATCTCCTCCACTCCTTTTCCTCTCATGCTCATACATCCACTACTGTCACTCATACATACGAACCTATCAACATTCTTCACCATGCTATCTCCACATATTCTAATCATTGGTCTTACTCTCCCTTTCATGCTACTCTTTCGCTCACTTCTTTCACTCAGATCATTCTTCCCATTCATCTTCCTTTCATTCGCTTCCACTACAGGCTCCTGCACCTCATGTGGCACCACAACCGCTGGCTCATTCACTCTCTTTCCATTTTTACCTCTTTCATCATGCTCATTCATCCTTCTACTCTCATCTGTCACATTTGCACCATCATTTGTTTCATTCACACTCCTTGCACCATCATTTGCCTTATCATCCACTTCATTTGCACTCCTTGCACCACCATTTACCTCTTCATTCACTGCATTTGCACCATTCTCATTCTTTCCTTCGTTCAGCTTCCTTTCATCCTTCAAGTCAGCCTCTAAAGCAACCATCAAAATTGTCAATCTCTCAACCTCCTCTTTCAACTTCTTACTCTCATCATTCAAACATTTCCAGCACGTAAACACAAGATCACTCAACTTTCTCCGACTCATTTCTCTCAAACCTTTGCATGCATCTATATCTATCCACTCTTTACAAGTCATGCACTCAATCTCCTCATCCATTCCACTTGCACCTCCCTTCCTACGACCAGTCCTATTTCTTGCCATCCTCAAACACAGATTTCTCTCTCAGTACAAATTTCACAGGCAGAAGAAGTCTTCACTCACCAAATCTACTGAAAATCAAGTTATCAAACCAAAAGAAACAAAAACGTTTCCTACTACTCTCACAGTCACTCACTACAATGTCACACACTATACTCTTCATATGCAAAGAAAGCTTACCAGTCAAAACACCTCAGTCAAAAATTGCAAGTCACCACACCAAAGTCCAATGCTCAGTCTCTACTGAATGTGTTAACTAGAACACTGATTTTCAACCACTTGCGCGGACACGTTTTGACCATTTATTTCCCATACAAAATCAGAAATTATTCATGAATAATAAAAAATAACGATTTAAATTCAAACAAGGCATCTTGTTGAGAGTATATATAAAAAGCAAAGCAAAAATCTCTACACGCTAAGTCATTTTTATTAAAAATGATCAAATAAAACTGAACGTTATGGACTAACTGTCCATCTTCAGCAAGAACAATTTCAGTAAAACGTGGTAAAGGGAACAGTGAAAATTTCTGACAAGCCTGGTTCCAGACTTGTCGAGTGGACCGTCGAGTGGACCGTTGGCATTTGACAAAACAACATACCTCGGTTAGGAAGCCGTCAGCTGGACGGCCGCATAAAATAAAATACTTATTTCCGTTTTTCACGTTCGTTTTAATCCATTTATATCTTTTTTAATTCATTTAACTCAAATTTTACATATTCTAAGTTGAAGCATACTTTTATAAATATTATCTTCAATGTTAGCTAAATCGATTTTCCCGCATGTTTTTTACATTCAAGCCCGTTTACCTGAATTCAAGATATTTCATTGAGAAAAATGAGCCATATGAAAATTACAACCCAAAAAACTTTCCGATCAGGTTTAAAGTATGTTCAATTTTCTTCAGGGGACCTCCTTTGACACATAAAATGTAAGAATATTGCATTATGCCCAGATAAATGAAATATTTGAACTGCACTGTCATTCTCTGAACTATTATATAATAAAAATCAATTCCCATAAAACAATGAGTGATTGTTTAATTCATCAGTCTGTTTCATTATTTTGGTCAACTAGTTCTGAAACCACCCCCTGTCTTTAAAGATTTGCACATGGGATAAACTGAATACATTTGTTAACTGTATTTTACAAGATTCAACTACTTCCTGTTGTTCTTGAATACTTTCTCATGATTTAGGCTGTTCTCATTCATTTGTAGCGTGTTTTTATAATATCCTCATTTCACTTCAAGGTTGCATCTTATCGCTCTGGTCAAGCCAACAACTCGCCTCGCTCATACGGGGCGAGTACCTCGCTCGCATTCGCTAAATTCCTGTGAAATTTCAGTTGTTAAAACTGAAGGGAAAAGTCCCATTACCATTCAAATTGTGAATTCAATTCCTTGAATAACGGCATAACGTCAAAATATTGTATCGCCTATGGTACAAAGACCATTACTCTAAATATTTCACCCAAGATGCCATTACCGCGCAGCGTAGTACCTCCCATCATCGCGTCTGAAAGGCAGCTGAGCTCTCTTCTGCACGCTTGCAGTGCCCTGTTCTGCGTTCTTCTAGTGTAAACGATCGCTACTTTTTCGCTACGTGCACTTGCCCACGCCCCATGGATGTGAGCTTCCAATGCGAGTGTCAATGTAAACGCAGCTTAACGGGATACCCAGCGCATTGATACAGCAAGATAGGAAACAAAAGATGGCGGTGAAGGTGATGAGTGGCGATGAATGACAAGCAAAAATGTGGGGTTGAGGGATTGAAATCGCGGAGGCCTTTTTATATCTGAGGTAACCTAATAGCATCTCCCCCCCAAATGCCGCCAGTCCCAATCGCGTAGTAAAGGCAAACCTAACCAAGCCAGATCTACTGCCGATACTGAGCCTCCTGAAGAAACCGCAAGATTGGAAAGAGTTAAAGAAATAAGACAACTTTTGAAGAACCAATCAACTGTAAAAAACGACAGAACTGAACGAAAATGATGGTCCGTAACAGAATAGAACAAAATCCTATCCTATTTCAGCTAACGGACGGCCTACCTAACCATCTAGGGACCATACATCTTCCCCACGAAAGTGTTTAGTCTCACAGATACCTTAGTTGTATCACCCAGAAGGGCTCTTATTGCGGGAAATGCTCCGGAATCCTACAACCACACACACACAAGCAGCACGCATGGCTATTGCAACTTCACCAAACCTCGCTCGTGTTCGGCCGTCCTCCTTCACATTTGGCTTCATATCCGTCAGCCGCGCAGCAAGTCAACTCTGAAGTCAGGATCGGGTAGTTGATCAAAAATCCAATAGGAGTAAGGAAAACCATTTGGTGTATACATTTATTTCTCATTTTCTCCATAATAAATTATAAGAATCACTCTAGCCTACAAGAGTTCAGCTGTACAAAGCAACATGCACTTGATGCGCAAAACCATGAGCCCTAAAGTAGGAAAAGGTGCTAGCTAATGAAATAATAAACTCTAGTAACGTGAGATAATCTTTGAAAAGTATGAAATATAAATGAATAAATATTTGGCAAAAGGATATAGGATGATCTTATACACGTGTGTCAAATAATATTTACTTGTAAACAGAATACGCGTCCCAATACACAAATTAGGGATATGAACTTATCTACCTTGGGCAGGGCGAAATCTTGCTGAATACTCAGAATGCCATCATACAGCACAAAAAGAGTACACGGAAAATCAAGACATGAAGAGTTTCTACTTGAACGCAGTTTGCAGAGACCCACGATACGCGCTGCAATTTTCCGTCATCCTTGCATCAGTATCCCAGTCTAGAGCAGACCGTCTGCGTAATTCCTTAAATTCGAGACAAAAAATTCTGGCCACTTTCAAAACATGATAGGCAGTTAAAATCTCCAGAGGGAACCATAAAGAGACCGTCTCACAAATTGTGATGGGAAGTTTGGCCAGCTCTCATTACTGAGGAGACGCAACCTCATTCCACCAAATTTAGCCACGACTGGCAGATTAGAGTAGTCGTTAGTTTTGGCCTCACTACCCGCAGCAACAAATGCGATCCAAAGAGAGGAAGGAGGAAGGCACCATTTAGTATGGAGTAAAGGGAACACGGAATCTATGCAGAAAGGGCATAGAAACAGTAAGATGAAAAAGATGTTCATGAAACAAGATAAAAGTTGAAGAAGAATGCAGTAGTTGCTGAAAAACAGGACAGCAGTGAACCGAAAAAAGGTGGTCCTTAACATAACAAAAGAAGGCCTACCTAACTCTCAGCTCGGGCCCTCACATTGTCCCTCTGGAAGCGCTAAGCCACGACTGGCAGCACAGGAGATAGTTTACTGACGCAAATCACTGACTTTAGTTAGCCAAGCCTGAAGCAGACCGCCCTATGATTACCTAGTTCCAAGTGCACGCATGAGAATAATAAAATGCAGTCCAAATAGAAGTCTTGCTCAAAGAAAAAAAAGCTTCAATTCGTAGATATTTCACTTGAGGTACAGCAACGCTACTTAATGCCTTTCGCCTTTGGGTGTACACATAAGTATGTTAATTCATACCGAACAAGTCATTTACCAATATCATTAACCCAAATCCAACAACAACTACAGGCACCAAAATTATACTAATTACCGGATTCATCGCTCACTCCCAAATGTAGAAGAAAGTTGAACTGAATGATCAAAGAAGATGTCGAGACAAAGTGACAGACAATCACAACAAAGACAATCAAAAGGCGGAAGAAAAATGAAGAAAAAATCATAGGCATACGGAGTGGTGATCAACCAACGGGTCAACTCCAGGTAATTAACTAGAAAATAAATTTCAATGCTTCATTGAAGAAGTGTACAATAATTGATTTGTCAATTCCTAAAGGAAAGAGTTTTAAAAGCGCGATCGCTCACTACCTAGCGCGGAAAACCGAAAATAACACTGAACAAACGAATAGTTAAAAGCATGAACAGCCACCATGCATGGAGTAACGTGGATACTCGACGAGTGTCCCTTATCTAGCGGAAATCTTTCCCTTCGTTGTATGTCCTATTTTAGTGACGCCGAGCATACGACAATGATGCCGGTTCCCGTTTGAATGCAGCGAGCAGATAAGTAGTCACACCAATGGAGCGTGGGCGTGGTATCAAAATGACAAAATAATCTCAATAAGGAGTAGACAAATTTTTAGTTAGTGCAACACACACCACCATGTGCAAAACTAATCTGCATTAGGAATTTTGACACAACGTCTTTTCACATGAACGTACGAATACAAAATTTGTATGTATCAGGCAACCTGCATTTCCTATCCTTAATATAAATCACTCACAAAGTCTCGTTCACCTAACTAAAACTCGGGCTTCCATGTACCCATTCTACTTGAAATATGTGGATGAAACTCGTAAGAATCAGCGAAGTTATCACTGCACACATTGCCCCAATATTCATGGATGAAGAGAAACAATTTTTATATTTCTAAGCGCAACAAAATTGAAAAACATAAGGAACTGTTTTGTTATCCCGAGGCCCCAGGACAGACCTGAAGTTATGTGGTCATATCACTTCCCAGTATGAACAAGCAGAGATCAAAACGCCCTCAAACGCGACTGCAGTAGAATTCGCCGGGTTGATGCGGAGCTTCACCTCCCCAGCTACCGCCTCTTTACTTACAAATGCATGAGAGTATGTCTCCGCCGAGCAAAGTTGGAATATTAAGCACACGGTTATCATATAACCGAATGACACATAACCATAGCTGTGAAGAAAATGAAGAGTATTCAAACACTATTGGTGTCTCATACATAAACATTACCATGAGAACCTGGGCACACAAGGGTCCACATGTCATGATTAAACATTGCACAGAGAAATGTCAAATTGGCCGACTCGACACGAAATACCCACAGCTAGATTTACACTGTTATCATGCTGATAGGAAGCACCCAGTCTAAGCGGACACGTGGACCTGAGCTGACTTCTTCGCATCAAGGAGTACAGTAGAAAGATAACAGCACTGTGCCCAGCAGGAAGCAGCCGGAATGCTACTTCACTCGTCCCTTTTTTGTTAAGTAAAACACTAGAACCAGCTTGCCCTTGAAAACAGAGATGATGTTAAATCCCTTTTAGCTGTAAACGTCTCAGACAGAAACCGAGTTTCTAAAGGCTGACGGTGATCACACACTTGTGAGACACGCTCGGGAATCCTACCTACCGCTAGAAGAAGAAGAACCCTCAAAGTGACAGAGAGGTAGGTAATCTCAGTTAGCACAATACCTTTCTTAAGAAAGTAGAAGTTCACCTAAAACTAGAGAATTATCTGAAATATCATTTCCAGTACGAGAAACCGACAAAAGCAACAATCATACTGCATGTATTATCAAATCCCTAATACAAGTGCAAAGAAGAAAAAACAAAAGATTGAGAAAAATTGAAGGTGATCATTAACAAAGAAGACCTCTAGAGGAGAAAAAGAGCTATGCGTCTCAAGCTACGGACCAGCAAATGCACAATAGGCTGAAATTTTCCAAAGAATAGTGAGTAGAGCAGGACATCTTCAAGCGACTCGAGAACAACTTCACTTCCAGGTCCCTTTATTGCAACTAGACTAGCTGATGCTCCAATGGATAGAAGTAAATTACACGCTAAATGTATTTTCAAGCTAGCTTTGAAAAACGAAACAAAGAAAAGTAACAAGGAGTAATACAAAATGTAGACTTCATAGGAAAAAAAAATTGTACTAAAAATTTGCAAAATTATAGGTCAGAAAATTTGAACCTAAATTTTGCTCGACGAGCTCAGCGTCTCCCCCAGCACAAAATTCTGAAGAGTAAGTTTGCAAAATTATTACCTGAAAAGCAAAAGCTTATGCACTGATTAAATTTCAAAATTCAATAAAAATATTTCTTTCACCACGTTAAAAATACCGGTTTTAAGATAAACAAAAATAACTTCAAAAGAACACTCCTCCTCCTCGCAAAAGATCTGCCAGTACATTTATTTTACTAAAATTCTAATTTGTGGGATTCCATGAGACTTTTTCCTGCTATTGTACAACGGCGAACCAAAAAATGGAAACCAGTCGCCATAAGCTCACTAACAATCAACAGGGTTCATTCGCATCGAATACTTTGTTAACTTCTCACCATACCGGGAACCTCTGTGTTAAGGAGAGAATAAACTAGCCAATAGTTTTGTAAGTTCTTGTAAGTTGTACAATATTGACATTCGAAGAAAAAGGAAATAACTTTACACTCGAGATAAACAAAGATTTCCTCATGAATGAGAACGTACACTCAGCAAGTGCGGCTAACATAGCGTTATACCACCAAAATGACTGGATTTCACTTTACTGGTGGCATTACTGTACAATATTTCAGCTAATAACTAATTGTATAGTGAAAAAACGGGAACTGCACCTCTCCATTTACAAGAGGGTAAAAATTTTGCTACAGGGCGCAACAAGTACGGTATAACTAAACCTGCATTAACGATGGTCAACGACTGCATATCGTCTCGGTTAAGCAGCCACAACGCTGCTTCCTTCCTGTGGCAGAGAAAAACGCTATGGAGACACGCTGCAGCTGCGTCACACACACGTTTTGCAAAGTATATGATGAATGTTGTACTCCAACGACGACCAAAATTCACAATTTTCCTGCTCTCTTACATAAAGAGGAAAATTCGGACCATTACTGGCTCAGCCGAGCCAAAGTCATGTAGACAAAATGAGAGCAAGACCTTAATTTAGTTAAGTGCCGCACAAAAAACCGCTATCATGGAATTATTTATACTTGCTTAACATACCCAGCGTATATGCAGAAATTGTTTTGCCTGTACATGGAGCATGCCAAAATTAACTAGGTGTAGAAAGAAACTAACCGTCACCGATTAAATGCTAGAAACTCGATGCCTACTTGTATGAACCTATGTAAATCTATTCACAGTAAAGGAGCATAGAGAACATTTCCCCCAATTTTCAGACCACCGAGACGCCCTTTCCATGCGAAATTAAGTGAAGTGTTCCCTGTGCGCGACCATACGAGCCCGCAAAGATTTCAACACCCGCGAAGCAGCTCGCGAGCCGAGTTTGTGAGAGAAGCAAGACGCGGTGCCACCTCAGTGGCGTGCCGCCCACCGCCCGCCGCCGGTCTCAGCTCGTCATTGAGGGACAGGCTTGGCGGCGCCGTTGGCGTCGTTGTTGGTGTATCGCGGCTTGCCGAAGCTGAATGGCAGGTACTTGTATCTGATCATGTGCTGCACAGCAATCATCATAGACGTTAGTTCCATCCAATAAAAGTGTTGTTTCTTCTTTACAGCGCTAGTGAAATAAAAAAAAGATCTATAGCTTACACAAATTGCTCAAAAATCGTCAAACACTCTTGCATTAACCAGCTTTTAAATCAAAGTTTAGTCGCCTTTAAAAGCGTGTTACACAAATTCTGGTCGGCTGACAGTGACCTTCGGAATCGAAAGGATGCTGCTCACTTCAGTAAGTATTAGGCCCAAAAAGTTAGCAACTAACACTTTTTCAGCTACAACAGCATGCCAAAACAGAAAAATACAGCACCATGCTACAATAATGTACTGCTCCAAAAATTTACTACGCAGTGACACGCTACTACGAATTCATAACCAAAATTCTAAAATTCCGATCATGTGAAGTACATACAATGAAGTCCAAAGAGTTGATTAGGTTATAAGTTAGTTCAAGCTACCCTAACGACAACAATGTTATGAAGAGGGAAATGAGTAAAGGTACAATTTGGTATGGAATTAAAGGAATGAGGAATCACAGCACAAGGTGTCCCCACACCCTGCACATTAAAATAACAAGGTTGAAAGATGATTATGAAACGAGGTGAAAGTCGAAGAGAGTAATGGGCATGGAAAAAATAAACCAAAAACAATGGCCTGTAAGAACAAAAAATCCCCCTCTGCATCAACAAAACGCTTACCTAACCTTGAGCTCGGAACCTCACATCTTCCCCTGAGAGCACTAATACTCTGAAGCGTATACTTCTGCATGCAAACTGAGAAATACTAGTGAAGTGCCGTGACAGCACACATCAGTGGAAGCAACCAGCAGCACAACCCCGTTAGTCTACATTCACACTCAAGCGCATGAATCGCAACCATATCACGTTGTCGAGGAGTTTGCGCCTTGACAGTCAACTCACACACTTGGATTTATTCCATATCAAAGAATCAATTCACTCATCAACAAAGTATGTATCCTCTTTGGACTCTTAACTAACAATACATATGAACATTCAATGGCATATAAATGCAGGGTGCGTACAGGCTCTGAGGTTCAAAATTCCACGACTTTTTCATGACTTTTTATGCCAACCAAATCACATTTTCACTACCTCTCTCTGCCCAAAATAATGTCACACAAAGTTAAATTGCAGCACAATAAATGTATTTCAGTCATAAACTTCATAGAACATTCATCATTACTTGCAGGTCTTGTTTTCATAAATGTGTAAATGATCATCACAACACCAAACAGTCATGCTGGACAGTTCAATAGCATCTGCTATGCATTTGCCAGTGCATTAAGTTTGTCATTAATTTCCGCATTCAGCCCCTTGAGTTGTTCTTGCTTGTCTTTGGCTCCGACTCGCACGCGGTGCAAACCGCCATTGTTTTCAGTTTGGGATGCGGTGCTATCCATTGTTGAAAGTCTTTGTCTCGCAACCACAAGTTGTTGAAAGAACAACTGCCTGGCATGACGATAATTCCTCAGCTCAGTCTCGGCACCGTAACTCTAGTCACACACACACGGGATGGTCAAGACCGATGATAAAAACTCAGCTCGAAAATGTTCAACAGTGGCGACAGGTCAACAATGGTCCGAGCGAGCGCGTGTCTTCAGTCACACTGAGCGCGTTTGGTTTCACGTGACGCCTGAGAACCAATCAAAATCGCGGACACTAAAGACGTAGCTGTATCAACCAATCAGAGCCCAAGTAACACTCGAAGGTTACTGACAACGCCTCGCTCAACGCGGACCAAACGGAACGAAAATTTTCAACAGTAAAATTTTCTTTTCACGAAAATCCTAAAATTTCATGACTTTCAATGACCATTTTTAAAATTCCACTACTTTCGAGGCCTTGAATTTTATTTTCGAAATTCAACTACTTTCCATGCTTCTCCATGCCTGTACGCACCCTGTAAATGCTACACCAAACTTTCTGTGCATAAAATTGTCAAGCAAGAAACTCCCAGCTTCATACTTGCAGTGACGAATTGAGTCAATCAAGAGAAGGGAACACACAGACGAACACATCACACTAGACTTCAATACTCTGCATTGTAGATGGATCATTGCGTAAAATTGCAAATCGTGAAGAGGCTCATGACAATTTGTTGTGCACAGGGTTACCGACACAAGGAGTTCTTCACGCGATCTTTCGTGCCGACCCTCGCATAGTACAACACTACGTCAAAGCCTGCACGGTTAATTAAAACATGACCTTGGCTATCACCCCACGCCACATACCTTTATTTGTCTCTTCATAGTGATGCAGAAGAGAGTGATGAAATACATCACAAGGATAGGCCAGAACACTGGTATATTGAACACCTGTTGAAAGGTAAATTTGGTAATTTTTCAAATGTCATGAGCACGTTTTCAATATCTTCACAAATATAAAAAGCATTCACGAATACACCAGCCAGCTGTGTGAGATAAAAGCTGCTTTGTTCAAACAACACTGCATGGTTACTTTAGACGCAAGTCCATGTCTTGATGCCAATAATTATTTCTGAACTAATCAAACACTCGCATGTAAGAGGTAAAATGTTTCTTAACTGTGGCCACAGCCCACAGTAGCCTGAAGGTTGAGAGCTCTCACTTATGTATTAACTGTCTTTACAGTTAACCCTGCGATACAAACTCGGTGTTCCTTCCCGTTCAGAAGAAGAACTCATGCCATAATTCCCCACTAAAATCAGTTGAGTGAAATTGGAACTCGGTCGACTAGGGTATTGCAAGCATCCTGACATTAATTGTCAGGTATTAAGAGAAAAAATAATACATGACGACTCAACAGAGAGACAGGAACAGAAATTCATTTTCCTCTGAAAGTCAAATATTTAAATCTTAAAATTGCATTAAAATGAATCAATTACCTAAATATTGACGATTATTACAAATACAGTATACACAAGAAGATAAATGCACACAGAGCTGTTATCATTTCGACCTCATCTCATCTTAGATAACTACACATCTTCCATCTCAAATCCCATACCCATAGAATTCTTAAATATTACATTATTTCTGATGAAGATAAAAAATATTGATACTAATCTGAAGATGACTAAAATTCTTGAAATTGTGTGACGTGAGACTCGGCCCCCCAACTGATAGCAACTCAGCACATGCACAACAAAAAGAACAAGAATATCATCTACAAGAAGTCTTACTTGGAAGAAAGTTAGGAACGTTGCTATCAAAGTCGACTTGGTCATGCTGTACCAAAATTTAAACTCAGGCAGTCGCCGCATGAATGGTCGGAATTCTTCATTTGCTTTGGTAGGCAGGCTCGTGCCGTCATCTGCAAGGCAGTGCAATCCATACATGTAATAAAATCAACTCAGCTCACAAAAGCTTCCTAATTATACTTCTGAGCAAAACACACCATCTCACGGCCATGTTTTGGAACACAATCCTATTAATTGATGATGTATGTGGCCTTCTAAAACACACGCAGTCAGTAACTACTGAGGTGTTGACTAAACTTGGGCCTGCATATTGTTCTGTAGTCAAAATACAACGAAAATTAACACAAATTTATTGCAGCTTGAAAATAAAAGAAGAAAAGCAATTTTATCAAATAAATGTGGAACATAAAATAATAAATTGTGAAAAACAAATTCTCAAAATAATATAAACCAATGAATGTTAAGGACACAAAAGGCCAGCAAAACAAACTCTTCTCAGCCAATATATAAATGACTAGCAATGCAGAATGTACATTCAGAGCCAAGGATATAACATCGGAGGAATTGGATTTTTTCAAGATTTTAACAAATTTAAGCAGAATAGCAGACACATTTTTAGAGATAACTTATTAATGAAAATTTATTATTCACTAAATGAGGAGTGGCAATCAAGAAAACTTGAGTGCTGGTTAAAAGATTAAATTATAAGTTAGTTCCAAAATCCCCAACCACAACAAAGCTGTTCACAGAATGGAAGACGAAGGCACCATCAAGTACAGAGTTAATTAAAGGAAACAGAATCTATGCACAAGGTGTGTTCCAATATAAGAATATAAATGGCAAGTTCGGAAAGAAAGTCAAGAAAAAGCAAAATTTGAAGAAGAAAGTCAAAGGGGCTGAAAAGCAGGACAGCAATGAACCAAAATAAGACGTTCCTTGACAAACCAAGAAATCCATTCTATTTGAAAAAAGGCCTTTTCAACTCTCAGCTCGAGACCTCACGTCTTCCTCTGGGAGTGATAATCTCACAGATACACTTGAGGGGAGTGTTGGTTAATTAAAGACAGCAACAAATGCAGATTTTAAGGGAGCAGCTAGTTTTCTGGAACCTCAACTTGCCAGTTCCAGTTATAGAGAACAGCCACAACATGAGACGAGTTAACTCAGCATGAGGTATTAGACATTGCAGTGTGTAATGATAAAATTGTGCATCTCCCTAAGTAATGGCTGCAAAACCTCTCAAAAAAGAGGGAAAAAATCATTCACATAATATTTCTGCATAGTAAACTCACAAGCACAAAGAAAAACAATTAAACTTGAACAGAAAATGTATCAACTGACCTTCATCACTGATGTATGCAGGATCTATTTTAGGAGTGAGAAAGGCAAGGAAGAGGTTGAGGTGATATATTCCGAGGGCATAGCAGACAATGTACCAGCCCTGAAGGAGGAATATCCGCAACAGGAACCCAGCGATGAGTGTCAGGCTGAACGCCCATCGGGACAATGTGTACGGTGTCCACTTGTCCAGGTAATGTTGGTAGAGCTGAGGAATAAACACAACACATTCACTAATGGGGGCTGTGGGCTCAGTAAATTCTGTAATCCAACAATTTTCTAATCAAACAAAAGTAAAAGCACCAACCTACAGTGATGACACATATAAAAACATAGCTTGAAAATACTCCATTTGGAAAAAAATATAACTCACAAGATAAATTAGATGAGGAGACAGAGACCTCAGGGTGCTGCTACCCTTCCTATGTTCAGGGCTTTGAGCTAGAGAGTGACGAGATCGGCCTACCATCTCAGTCTCCATGTGAAGCCAGTTTGTCATGATACCAAAGTGCACTTACTCAGTCCAAGAAAAAATGCAAACAGCAATGTAGGGTAGAAGGAAATTTGTGAAGACAAATGAAAGAATTAATGGTGACAAACTGAAAAAAGAATCACTTGGAAGCTTAGCTAAATACTACACCACAGAACATTGTTTGTGAGCACACACAACTGCTCATTACGTATAATGCCACAGCACTGGAGGGTGCATGGTCAGGCCTTCACTCAACAGGTAGAGGGTTTTGACCTCATCAGCCTACACTGTAATTCTAACTGTTTACAAGGAAGCTCCCTTATCTGCACCACTCAACACTTGAATGCCTGCTCAGGACCAGTGATAGCAACCTCAAGTGCTGTTAGGATTGATCAAAATGCTAGATAGCATAACAGAAAGATCAGCAAAAAACATGATGGTGCTCTATATTTAGACAGTATCAGCAGGGGTTTTATGTATCATCTAGACTTTTACCAGAAAATGAAATGCAAATAAATACCCTATAAGAGTATGTCAAGTATTTTAATGCCACTACAGAGCTGAGAAATGTTAAAAATGTACATAAATCTTGACTTGATGAACCAACGTAGAATACAACACAAGCAATTAACTAAAATTGTTGCGGTATTTTTGCCTATAAAATAACTAAAGTTAAGAAAATAAAAACCAAAATTAGTTTGATTGTGAATACAGCCCAAAAATACATGTGCCAAAGTAACTTCTTCAAGAAAATCAAACCGGTAACTTTAGAGGAGTTAGATGCAACATGAAAATAGGGCAATTCCAATTCAGATTATTGTTGTGTTTCACACAACTTCTTATATTAAATTTAATAAATGCTACACTAGCAAAGAATTGCATCTTGCCAATGACATTTCCTTACAATGCCTCAAAAAGATCTAGAAAATAAGGCCATTTTGTCAGAGATGTATTCTCAAGGATAAATCTAGTATTAGTGCAATTCTACGATGCTTCACAGAATCTGACACCAATAACTGCACCCAGCTTATGCAAGTTCAACAAGAGCAGGCATAATTTGAATGCCTGACCTTACTACATGTCCTCACAATGTCTACGCTACAGGAACTCCATGTCACAAGGGTTTCCAAGCACTTTTTTCACTTTGAAGAACATACTTCAATATCTTAGTAATTTCAATGACATAGGATCATACTCGTTTCATAGATATTAAATGTAACATTCAGTTTCTTTGGAGGTTGGCTGTTAGCTGAGCAAGATCACTGAGACTGACGCTCCTTTCCAAGAGTTTGTTACCATCGGCAATGAACCCGCTTCATTTCTCTCATCGGCAATGAACCCGCTTCATTTCTCTAAGTGGCTTATGAAAGTGTTTCATTCAACATGAAAACTCACAAGACCCATCTTAAATTAGTTATACCTATTAATTTAAATTCAAAATGTGATCAGCCTCCCCAAGTATGCATTTCCAATGCCAAAAAACTCATAAGATAAGTCTTCATTATAACTATTATGAGTGTTCACAACCCGTCATAAAAATGACAGGATTAGATACAGGACCAACTGAGCTTCAACATGGCTTTCCCATGATTTCCCATGCTATTCTATGACTTTCCAATGCTTTCCCAAGTCTCAACCGCTGATATTCTATTCAACCTAATCTAACCTACCAACACACGTGATATTTATTCCGTCTCCCAATCAGCTGGGTTAAGGCACCATAAATTATGGAATTGATGAAGCTTGTATCACAGACACGCTTATCTCACACTTTCGGCAGGTGGGTGTGACACACTGACGGACACGGCTCTTTTTATAATATAGATGTTGCATCAGCTTCATTTTCGACAGTTTTGTGAAACACAGTTGCCAACATTTGTCAATCATCAATAGTAAAATAAGCGCTCCTTCACATTTTAATTCTTTTTGTAGGTTAGGAAAGAATGAGAGCGAGTAATAGAAAAGACGAGAGAGAATCTGAATTAAAACTGACAATACTGAACTTACATGTATAAATGATAGCCTTGAAAATACTGTTTTACTGATGCCCTTGACACACTTACCAAAAATAATAATTACTCACAATGATGGAAGTTAACTATTCAATTATATTATTTAATAAATGAATTACACAACCATATCATGAAAGTTTTTCTCATTAGAGGCTGGTGGCAGTGGATACCAAATATCTTATTAAAATGATTCCTAAAAGAACAAATTTGGTTGTGAAAATATAGACTCAAACATACTATACCACAGAAGGATAAAAAAAACACCTAAATAGGAACAATACAACTGATGGTTAAGTGGTAGAATACCAACAATAAAAAGAACCACAATATGAGCCACACCATAAACCCACACAACCCAGCTTGCAATAAATGCAATACAAAACTGTTGCCAAGATACTAACCCTACTGATAGATGTGCCAAATCTCTGTATTAGGCCAGGCTGACTGATGTTGTCTGCTGGCTCCAAAACGTCCTGCATCATCTGCACAAAAGAGCACAGCTTACATACAGAAATTGACAGAGAGGATCAAGACCAATACCTCCAAACTCAAAAATATACTGAACTGATGTTACAACAATAATAAATTTTTTCTTCAGTTTCCACACTTTTCTGTTCACAACACAAAGGAAACCAAATAATTTAGTAGTTGAATCACAAACTGTTGTTCGAATTAAATTTGGTCTTGAATAATTGACCTGAACATCATAAATGCAGAATATAACATTTTTACACTTACAGTACATGCCACTTTCACACAACAGCATAAGACCACAAATGTTACCAGCATCAGAACACAATGCTATAAGGCTAACTACCTCTGTCTATCTACCTATCAAAAAATTGTTTTGTCTCAACTGACTTTCAGAGATGGCCTCGGCTGTAAGGCTTATGCTAGAAACATGCTCTATTGACTTTGGGCCTCAGCATGCAAGCAACTCCAATAATTAACCCTAGCCATTGATACAGTTTTCCATGAACAGTAGGTTCTCTCATACTAATAAACCTCACTGTAAACAGTGGGATGAGTTTTCAACAGTTATAATCTGCAAGGTTTCTTTCCAAGTTTTTGTAGGAAGAATGTATTTTCTGAAAATTTTTACTAAGAGGGGGCCACTTGCTTAACTGTTTCAAGAAACACTATAATTCTGAACATTCCTCATGAGCATCATGATAAACATAAGAAAAATAAAAACAATAGCATCCAAATTTAAATTTTCAATAGAATACTGGCTTATCCTAATATTGCATAGATATTACATTTAATATTACAGCAAGAAATAGTTCTTATAATTCTGTTCTAAGGAAAAAATAAAGTCAAGAAATTTTTCAGCTTTGAAGCTGGGATTTGAACCAATACAATCATTGCCAATCATGACATATGAAAGAAGAATTTTCAATTAAAATTTCTTATCACCATTACCTTGAAATAAATATCTTCATATAATTATGCCATTAATAATTTTCTATCAATGCTTGAATCATTTTCTGTTTTCATATTTATTATTTAACAGATTTTAATTTAAAGAATTTTTATCCCATGTCAGAAAAATACTAGGCATTAAAAAACTTATTAAATAATGCTAACAATCCGAAAAGTATCTTCCTTTTCATTTTAAAATCCACAAATTTGACAAGCTCAACTTAGAATAGATCTCAAATTTAGAGAATAACTCTAATTACATTATAAATTTGGTAACAAATATAGCAGTAAAAATAGGGTAAATGTGAAGCGTCTGCCAGTAATCAATTTTTCAGTTTACGGTGCCTAAATATAGTTAATTAAATCAAAATAAACAATTTGTCTTTAATGCACTTTCCATTGGAAATAAGTATTTTAGAAGTTATAGCGGTAAATTAGTTATCGCAACTCCAGTGTTCGAAGCGGGAAGTAATTCATCGAGCGCGTCGGATGGCAACACTGCAATAGAGTCTCGCTAGCGACGCATTTGTCATCAAAGACGAAACTAAACCTACCGCTCTACAACTCGTAAAATACTCATTTGCCGCAAAAAGTGTATAGAAGAGAAGTAGTTTATTTTGATGTTATTACCACGATTCAAGCAACAAAATTTTAAAAATCGATTAGTAGGTATTTATTCGATTGCATTTGTTATCAAAGACAAAAATTAACATACCGCTATAACTTTTAAAATACTCATTTCTGACAAAAAGTGCATAGAAGAAAACTTGTTGATTTTGATCTAATTAACTATGTTAAGGCTCCAAAAACTTGAAAATCAATTACTGGCTAATGCTTCATATTTACCATAAATAGAGCATCTATATTTTTTGCATTATTCCAAACTAATATATATTAAAATTTCATTACCCCATTTATAATGAAACTTATGAGTAGGAGAAAAAATCTGGTCAATTTGAAGTTTAATGCAATCACGGAAAATAATAATTCCGATCGCAAGAATCACTAAAGGAACTCATTTAAAAACCTTTTACATGAATGGCATTCTGCTGGCTGATGCGTTATTTTTTAATTATTCAACTTTGAAGTTGGCTTTTGCAGGGAGCGTGCTAAGCAGAATTTAATTAATAACGGAAGCTAACCCTCCTATTACAAACGTAAAGAGGTTGGGTTGAGAAGGGGGAGCCACAGTCCTTCTAGTGAAAATTATAAATAAATGTTCTAACCCACGCACTTCCAACAATGACATTGTGCTCGCTGATGCGTTGTGTTTACATCAGCTCCAAAATGGCGGCCACCCGGTACGCTGTTTGGCGCGCTTTTCCATGTGAGCGTCCATGACAGTGTTGCCATACGCGCGCTCCCGCTTCAAAGACTTGAGTTTCGGTAACTAATTTACCATGGATGTCATCCTAATGGGTGGGTTACAAAATTTTCACTAGAAGAACTGTGGCTCCCTCTCATGACCCAACCTGTTTACGTTTTTAATAGGGTGTTAGCTTCCGTTATTAATTAAATTCTGCTTGCCACCCAAAAGCCAACTTCAAAGTTTAATAATTCAAAAATAACGCATCAGCAAGCAGAATGTCATTCGTGCAAAATGTTCTTAAATGGGTTCCTTTAGTGATTCTTGGGATTGGAATTATTTTCCGTGATTGTATTTAACTTCACATTGACCAAAACTATAAACTTAGCAAGTAATATCAGTGGCTTGGACCATCAGAGCTTACTGCATGCTATCTGCATTATGTCACAACAGCAAATTTCTAGCTTTAACCATATATTCACATGTAAAATTAACACTCAAACATAAGCAACACCTGCAATATCTAAATTTCATTTCAAATCTTTTAAGCATGTGATTATAGTAGTTACAAACAATAGGGTCAATATTGAATTTAATGTTGTCAACAATTTCAATTATTTCATTATCACATATGGGTAATATGATACAATGGAAGACGTTTTACACGAATGATATTGTGCTCGCAAATGCTTAGTTTTAGAGATATTTAACTTTGAAGTTATAGGAATATTGTTTATATAATTGAACAAACAGACACCTATATAAGCAAAAATACGGTTTTAATGTAACAATAGGTGAGATTAGGTTAAGTAAAGTTAGGTTAGTTAAATAAACTAACCTAAACTAACTTGAATAAATCTAAAATAACTTAATTTAACTCAAATATACCAAGGCCAAGGATTTCCGCCAAAAAACTTGACGTGGTCTACGTCCGCGAAACGCCGGAAGAGCCATCTCGACATTGCCGTTAATGCTATTCTTATCTAAACGTTATTTATGCTATGTCTTGAAAACTAACCATTTGAAGGTATAATGTCATTTGTGTAAAACGTCTTAAAATTTTTCCAATTATCTAAATTTTGTAATGAAATTATGAAAGTTGTTGACAACATTAAATTTAATAAAGACCATAAATAGGGTAAATCTGAAGAATATGTCAGTTATTGATTTTCCACTTTTTGGTACCTGAACATAATTAATTGAATCAAAATATACAAGTTTTCTTCTAGGCACTTTCCGTCTCAAATGAGTATTTTACGATTTATAGCAGTAAGTTCAGTTTCGTCTTTGATGACGAATGCGCTCGAATAAACAGCTACTCATCGATTTTCAAATTTTTGTTGCTTGAATCATGGTAATAACATTGAAATGAACAACTTTTCTTCTATACACTTTTTTTGTCAAATGAGTATTTGACAAAGTACAGCGGTAGGTTTGGTTTCGTCTTTGATGACGATCGCGCTGGAAGCAAGTGCGCATTGCAGTGTTGCAGTATTGCTGTCCGGCGCGCTCCTTGAATTACTTGCCGCTTCAAACACTGGAGTTTCGGTTAGTCATTTAATGCTATAACTAATAAAATACTCATTTGAGACGGAAAGTGCATAGAAGAAAACTTGCTTATTTCGATCTAATTAACTATGGTTAGGCATCGAAATTTACAAAATTGATAACTGACCTATCCTTCAGATTTACGGGTCAATATTGAGTTAAGATGATGTGGGAAAACTAAGCATTCCATTTCTAACAATCACTTAAGAAGCCCATTTAAAAACGTTTTACATGAATGGCATTTTTTCTGCTGGTGCTTAGTTTCCGACTTAGAGCGGTAAATTAGCTGGCCAAAAGAAGCGGGCGTACCAAGCAGAATTCAATTAATAACGGAAGCTAACCCCCTAATACAAACGTAAAGAGGTTGGGTCGTGAGGGGAAGGCACAGTTCTTATAGTATAAATTATAAATAAAGCTGCTAACCGACCCATTAGGGTGACGACCGCAATCTTGGAGCCGGCCGATATAAACAAGATTGCGGTCGTCACCCTAATGGGTCGGATAGAAGCTTTATTTATAATTTTCACTAAAAGAACTGTGCCTCCCCCTCATGACCCAACCTCTTTACGTTTGTAATAGAGGGTTAGCTTCCTTTATTAATTAAATTCCGCATGGCACGCTTGCTTCCTTGGCGCCCGAAAGCTAACTTCAAAGTTTAATAATTCGAAAATAACGCATCAGTGGACAAAATGTCATTCCTGTAAAACGTTCTTTTTGAGTGATTATGTGAAACGGAATGCTTAATTTCACCACATCACCTAAACTCAATATTGACCGATTTACCAAAAATAGTAGCTTTATTCTATTGAAATACTGCATTAATTTTTATATTACCAAATTTTTTGTATAGGGCCTACTTATCCTGACTAACATTACATATATATTTCAATTAGGATAGATCTTACAAAATATTAGCTATTACAGTATACTTTTGAGTGTTTTGTTTGCTCGTTTCTTGGGAGCTGGTTCTCAGCTTATAAAATTTATGTACCTAGTGTTCAGGTGACTATAAATTTAACTTCTCTATAGTCATAACTAGGATTACATTAACAATTATTCTTGCCCAAGTCATTCAACACACTTTCTACCCATGCTAGTCTTCCAGGGTAATCTCCCTGCTTGGGCCTTTTGAACCCTCAACCCACAGCATTATGACAATGGTCAACAATTAGCTGGTGTAAAAGCCCAAAATCTTAATTATGGGTCCTTCAAAAGCCTCAGATAGTCAATAAATACTTAATAAAATAAATTAGTTCAGGAAAATCTAGAGCCTGTGTAAATCATAGGATTGTGACTCAGTGCAGTGCAAGGCCAAACTTATCTTACATCAGTTACAGCATCCAATTCAACTCAGGAGCTAAATATAATACTCATGGTACCTAAAAAGAACTAATAAAAGCTTAAAGGTGGCAAAACTTAAGCACAAACAAAGCATTCTTTTCTTATATTGATAAATTACGATAATAATATATATCACTAGCAAACTTCCACATAAGAAATACATATATTTTTGAGATACCACCTGAATGTATACTCACTTGTTACACTACGAACTTTGTTGCAACACAAAAATTGACACTTTTTCACTTACAATTAGGTATAATGACGGAAATATTTACAAAAAAAAATTATTACTAATCATGCGCCTCTCAGTCACAATTGCGGCAGACGTGTCCCGATCAATCTAGGCAACTGTTCCGCGACATAAACAAATGGGAATGGTTCATGGTGGTGGCAAATTAATCCATGAAAGAAGGAGAGCGCTCTTAAATCAATCACCTTCAAACTTTTTCACAACCTTTTTAGTGTAAATATCGAATAAATTTAGTATTTTTGTTCGTTGAGAAGTGAATTGAAATTGACTAAGATCGTAGCAATTAGACCAAAGAAATAATTATAAATTCAATCATGATATTTGCGTTATTCCCTTGCTATTTACGACTTATGGTAGGTTAATATAATCAAACTGAATTTTTTCTAGTTATATTTGAATATTCCGAGGATAGGAGTGGATAACTCCCCCCTTCTTTGCATATTGATGCATCGAGTCTTGTTTTCTATTACTGTGCAATGAGACTGGCAGTATAATTTAAAAACAAGGCATCCTGTATCAGTTACTGACGGTGAGGCATCTATCGTGAAGCATCTATCACAGATGCAGTTCCTCTAATGATAGTA
This sequence comes from Morinoia aosen, assembly GCA_030386875.1. Classification (NCBI taxonomy): domain Eukaryota; kingdom Metazoa; phylum Arthropoda; class Malacostraca; order Amphipoda; family Talitridae; genus Morinoia; species Morinoia aosen. Next base: position 72,693,989 of record CM059567.1, on the reverse strand, counting down.
AAAACCGGAGAATGCTCACATGGGAAGTTTCAGAAGGAGCCCTTCTATTCAGTGAGCTTCACGTATTTCCCCTCCTTTTTACTATGAAGATGGAAAACAATTATGACCACAAGATGACTGAAAGAATAGGGTGATCAACAAGAAACATTTAAAAACTCATGCTTCTTAATATAAATACTATACGTTCAATGGGCTTTCTGAGTTGCATTTTAACGTACTGCCTTAATACTGCCTATTTCCAGAGATTTAGAAAGCCTTGAGAAAAAGCATCTAACAAAATTCAAGTAGATGCAAGCAAAATTATAAACGTGTGAATAAGTGTCCGTGAGCATTTGTTTCATTGCTGGCAACTTTAACATCTTCAACATTGTAGTGCTCCACCTTAGTTACCCCTCAAATCTCGATTCTAGTCATTTCATGTTCAGTAACCTTAATAAGTTGCAATGTCAATTTTATTAACAAAAAGTTCTCACTTCTCCGCCGCGTATAACCGATACCTACAGCCGGAGAAGTATAAATGTAAGGCCGCTGCTTCACTCGCCTCAAACGGAACTCAATTGTTGAAGCAGAACCAACAACAGGCCTTACAAGTGGTGACCCCAGACGAATCGCCACCTTTCAAGTGGTGACTCAGAAATGATACTCAATGGCAGAAGCAGCTACAACACCTGGGCCTTACAACATGTATGCTCATTGCTAGTCGGAATGTAGTATACAACACAAGGGCTTAAAAGCAATTTCTTGATACTGCTTACATTACGAGTCCCAGCTAAACTTTATTTTTTGACATATTTCAATTGTCTTTCAAAATTATAGAGTTCAAGAATTCCTTTCCATAACTACTAAAAAACGTGAATTTGAGGCCATTGTGGTACAGCTTGAACTTAAACTTAATCGAGTTTCTTTGTTATACTTATTTAGCGGACTGAAAACGAATAGTAAATCCGTTTTTGAGTTGGTAAATACTTGTAGTGTAGATGTTGAAAATCCCGTTATTTTCCGCTTTCTCTTTTCCAATTGCAAATACGGAAAAAGTGCCCCAAGATTAAATAGCGCATCCATATGTATAACACATGGTGTTTTCACCAAATTATTATATTTTGTACAATAGTGCAACATGTCGTCAGAAACTGATACGTGTACCAATTTTCAGAGCTTGTTTTATAAATGAATATTTTAACACTTGACGGGTCTCATACAATAATAATAGTTAATAATAATAATAATAATAATAATAATAATAATAATAATATTAATAAAGGCATCTACGGATGCTTTATTTCCAATCAAGCCTGATACATATCACCTTGTACATTGGATTTTCAAATGCCTTATAACTAACGCCAGGACGCCATGACGCTTTCCCCCGGTCGAGACCGGTACCCATTTCAGACACCTGGGTAGACAATAGGGTCTGACTCGTCAACCAATTTTAACACAAAACAATTCTTGATACACTAATAAAATGAACATCACAAGTTTTACATCAGTTGCTAAAAAAACATGCTTACATCTAAATCTCAGCTTTCAGTTATGCGCTCTTTTTTGTTTGTAAATTCACCTTACAGAGATTCAACGGTGGACACGCCATTGTCTCACCTACTTAGGAACGTTTACTAACAAACTTTTATTTCCTGATGCATTTTTTTGGCGTGCAGACTCTACTCATAATGCTTCAAGTATTTCTCTTCACTTTTTAAAGAGGTATCATAAGTAATTGATCACAGACTTTACCGTTTACAGCGAATACAAGACGCTTTTTTTTAGCTCGTCGGAAAAATGAATAAATCTCTAGTTCGAGTAGAAGTTTTCTATTTAAAAAAAACGAGAAAATAATAGACTGCTTTTCAATATTATTTCCATCAGCTCCTACTGCCATCGTTTCCGTACAACATTTTGATTGACCACATGTTTCTCTTCACAGAGAGTTGACCTCGACAGTCTCAGTCTGAGGCCTGCTTCTGTGAGGCTTTTTCAATTCAATACATTCGACATCAGGTAGCTCTTTAACACTTTGACTGCGACGTGAGCGAGTCACCGGTGGTCACTGATGGTGTTAACATAATGTTACTGACCGACAAGTAGTCATAAACTCGATTTTTATAAATACTCAATCAGAACTAAATGAAGGAACGGTCCAGATAATGTTTGCTATTTTCAACATTGCCAACTACAGTTGAATTTAAACTGGAGGTAAATATTAAACTTCAGTTTTACCGGGCTCAGTCAAAGTGTTAAATATCTGGCTATTCAAGTCTTAGCTCTAATCCTATTCGGGCCATAACTAGCTCAACAGTCTCATGCAATAATCTTATTCATGAATTGCTTGTGACACCTGAACTGTTCAATACCAACAACAGAATCGAATGGTCACCATTTCCCACTACAAACACGTTTACTTCAGGTTTAACACGACAAAATTATGTAGCATACCGCTACATAAGCGTAAAAATTATAAATTTGCCATTCAAACTTAAATAAATTAATTAGTAGCATTAAAAATCTTACTCTAATTTATTATTAATTATTTTCTACTCCTAATTCGTAATCATTGAAGTTTTTGTGTAAATACATGAGACGATAAAATAACAATTTCCATTTTTCGAGAGAGAAGCCCTCTGGGGGCAACACTGCGCAGTTGCGCGTCTCTTCTTTCAAAAAGCCACTCTTACTTTGGCGTCCTACCTTAGCGGTGTTACAGCAAATTCTCGACCTCTACATCATCGCCATACACACCACACTCACAGTTTTAAATCTCCCTGGGTTTTCCTGAGCGCCATGCTAAATGCTATTCTCACATAAGCAGTAACTTAACTTGCTCCCGTTAATGTGCTAATCTGCTAATGTGCCGACTTGTTTCTGCTCACATGAGCCGGATTTAACTTGCTCACTCTCACCTCACCTTATTTTGAGTCATTAGTTCTACCTGAACTAAGTCACTGACCCTCGCTCAATTATCTCACATGGCCTAATTCAAGTTCCCAAATACAACTCACTGACCCTGCTTACTCCATCGTGTGACCGCCGTCGTCAACGCCAGCCTGGTCCTCCGGCACGGATTGCCCACCTAGACAAGCTCTCCGAGATCAAGATCCAAGCCAGTTTTCCTGGTTTCCTCTTCCAATAAACTCCACCTGGATTAAGCTGAGTTCCAATCCGTTTTTCATTATCCCTCTCATAATTTTCCCAGATCACTATCGAGAAATTGTTCGAGTTTCTTTTAGCCGTTCACGAATTAAAATTTACATTCAAACCTACCAACGGCGAAAGTAAAAACCCGACACTGGTGCATCGGCCGGGAAAACTCGTAAAAAAAAAACTCAACTCGAAGTGTTTGAGAGATTGTGAGAGGATAATGTTGGCGTATCATTGTAGTGATAAATTTTCCCATGTCGTAGTAGTTTGAGAGATTCCTGTGGATTTTGACCGTGCTAATTGTTCTCTGAGCAGCTCTAACAAAAATTTTTTTTTCAGCGCTATCCTGTCCTTGTTTGTTTGTGTTATGTGCCTCAGTAGGTAGGGAAAATATTTTTTTTCCTATTTCCGTGCTTACGTGCATTCTGACTACCGTAAAAATTCGCGTTTCCATTCTCTCTCTTTCCGTTTTCTTCAACGTTATTGATTGATTGAGTAGGTAGGAAAATATTTTTTTTTCTCACCTGCTTTATTTTGTGCCTACGCAAATTGCCGCATACCGCAGAAATTTTTCCCGTTTCCAATTTCATATTTCCTTCCTTCTGTTTCAACTTAATTTGAATGATTGAGTAGGTAAAGAATTAACGCAAGCCCTTGCTACCTCATCCCAAGTCTTAGGCACTGATACCATTAATTGTGCATCCCCAAAAGTGATCGCTAGCATGACTGAATCAGATAATGAAGATCGAGCCCCCTCAAAACCCATTAGGCTCCCTCCTTTCATTCCGGAGGACGCTCACACCTGGTTTCAACAGTGTGAAGCCGTGTTTAGGTATCATAGGATAAATAATGACGTAGACAAATTCTATGCTCTTGTGAGCGCCGCGCCCACAAAACTACTAAATGACTCCAACGAAATCTTAGAAAACCCTCCACCTCTCAATCCTTACGGAATCTTGAAAGGCAAAATTTTGGCAAGGCTTCAGATGTCCGATGCGGACAAATTCCGAAGTCTTGTAGACGCCTCAGCAATTCCATCTGTCTCTGTTTCTTTCTCTCCCACTTCGCTAGTTAAAGAACTGCGGAAACTCGCTACGGGTGTTGCCGTAGCTGAGGGATTTCTGAAGGAAGTTTTCATGACTAAGCTTCCTCCGAACGTTCGTCCATTTCTATCCTTAGCAGGGCCCGAGCAAACGTTAGAAAAATTAGCGGAAGCCGCAGAGACGGTGATCCGAAATATTAATTTGCCACGAGAACCACAAGTTGCTTCCCTGAATGTAGCAGCTACAACTTTTAGCCCGTCAAATACGGCGCAAAATCAATCCTCAGCCACAATAGATAAGCTGCAGCAGGACATCGCTGAAATAAAGCAAGCTCTCCAAAATTTTCAAATAGGTCAGAGTGTGGCTCACATTCAGCAAAACCCAGGGAGATTCCAAAGCCACCAAAATGCCTACGACTATCCCTATGACTATCACTCGAACTATCCTCCTCCTCCTCCTCCTCAACGCTTTGATAGAGGTAGATCTTATGATAGGTCAAATCAAGACCGCCGCTTCAGGTCGCGCTCTCGTGATGCTAGTAGCAATTTATGTTGGTACCACATGAAATTTGGTGACCAAGCTCGCAAATGTGCCTCTAGATACTGTCCTCGTTATACCGAAATGACTTCGGGAAACGCCAACAGCGACGCATAGTAGCGAGTACCGCGTTGCCTCATTCCCAGACTACTCGCCTCTTGACCATTCACGATCCCGTCACCAAGTATCGATTTTTAATAGACACTGGATCCAGTGTATCAATTATCCCAGCCACGGTGAAAGACAAAAACAACCCCTTGTTGGCGACATTACGCGCCGCAAACGGCACGCCAATACCTTGTTACGGTGAGAGAAATTTAGAGTGCGGTCTGGGATTGAGGAGAAAATTCTGCTTTACCTTCATGATAGCTGATGTTCAAGAACCAATAATTGGTGCTGACTTTCTAGCCAAGTTTGGCATAGTTGTAGACGTTAAGAACCGGTGTATTAGGGACGAGGAGACACAGATCTCAATTCCCGCTTGCAGCATAACTAGAGCTAATGTCTTGCATTCCTTCTCGATTGCTTTCAAGGAGGAGTGCATGTTTGAACAAGAACTTAAAAATTTCCCAGCATTAACTAACCCTAACTTAGCTTCTAACAACATGCAAACATGCACAAAGCACTTCATAGAGACGCAAGGTCCGCCAGTTTTCTCCCGTGCTAGGCGACTGCCGCCTGATCGATTGGCGTTAGCTAAGAAAGAATTTGCGCGCATGCTCGAAGATGGCATCATCCGCACCTCCAAGAGCCCTTGGGCTAGCCCTCTTTTGCTAGTACCCAAGGCTAACGGTGAATTCAGACCGTGCGGGGATTTCCGCAGGTTGAATGCCGTTACTTTACCTGATCGATATCCTATTCCTTACCTTCACGATTTCAGTGCAAATTTAGAGGGAGCACAAATTTTCTCTAAGATAGACCTGCAGTCTGCCTTCCATCAAATTCCCTTGGATGAGTCTGCGATTCCTAAGACCGCGGTAATCACTCCGTTTGGTCTCTTTGAATTCCTAAAAATGCCTTACGGCTTGAGGAACGCTCCTCAGACGTTCCAAAGGCACATGGCTGAAATTTTCTCTGATCTCACTTTCGCCTATGTCTACCTAGACGACATCCTAGTGGCGTCCACAACCCCAGAGTTGCACAAAGACCATCTTAGGGTCGTTTTTCAAAGATTGTCCGACAATGGACTTCTCGTAAATTCTGCAAAATGTGAGCTCGGAAAGCCATCACTGATTTACTTAGGTCATGAAATCTCTAGCCTAGGTCTAAAACCTTTGCCTTCCAAAGTAGAAGTGATCAAAAACTTTCCTCTTCCACAGACCCAGAAGGAACTAAGAAGGTTCCTAGGTTCTGTTAACTTCTACCATCGTTTCATACGCAACTGTGCTCAAACTTTAGCGCCTTTGTCTGACCTCCTCGAACCGAAACGAAAAGGCAAATCTATTGAGGTAAAATGGACGGAAGAAGCGCGCAAAGCTTTTGATACTATCAAACACAAGTTAGCTTCCGCGACTGAATTATCCTACCCTATTGCTAATGCTGATTTCAGCCTCGTTGTGGACGCATCCAGTACCGCCGTAGGTGCTGTTTTGCAACAACAAGTAGGGACTAACATCTCTCCTCTTGCCTTCTTTTCCAAAAAGCTGTCGCCCACTGAGCGTGGTTATAGCGCGTTCGGTAGGGAACTTCTTGCTATCTACTTGTCTGTGAGACACTTTCGCTATGCTCTAGAGGCGAGGGAGTTTGTGATCTACACAGATCACAAACCTCTGACCTCAGCGATCAAAATGCCTTCTGAAAGACATTCGCCAAGAGAAGCTCGACACTTGTCCTTCATTAGTCAGTTTACCACTGATATCCGCTTCATCAAAGGTCTCGACAATACTGTAGCTGACTGTCTCTCTAGAATTAATTCTGTCCAAACCAGTGGTGAAGTCACCTTCGGCAACATTGAAAGAGCGCAGAAGGAGGATCCTGAACTTCAGGACCTTCTCAAACCTTCTAACACTTCCCCTCCAAAACTAACCTTGGTTGACGGCGTGTACCGTGATGCCGAGCGACCTTCTCGTTTGTATCTTCCTGCGACGCTCCGCAGAGTAGCTGTCCTCCACTACCATTCCCTCTCTCATCCAGGTATTAACCGTACAGTGCGTTTGATTTCTGATCGTTTCGTCTGGCCAGCGATGCGTAAGGAGATCAAGCAAATTGTGCAAAATTGCCATGCGTGTCAGAGTAGTAAGGTGGTGAAACATAATCGTGCAGCGCTGCAGAGTTGTGCATTCACAGGTCACAAGTTTGACTCTGTACACCTAGATTTGGTGGGTCCCTTGCCTTTATCGCGCGGTTATTCTTATTTGTTGACCATCATCGATAGGTTCACGCGTTGGGTTGAGGCTGTCCCTCTTCCGGATACCCAAACTGAGACTGTAGCGCGCGCTTTCTTGTCAAACTGGATCTCTAGATTTGGGGTTCCCTTAAGTGTCACACATGACCGGGGATCACAATTCACCTCCAAATTCTGGAGTGAGCTTAGCACCGCCTTAGGGTGTGCAAACACATCCACTACAGCGTACCATCCGCAGTCAAATGGACTTATTGAAAGAGTCCACAGAGACCTCAAGGTTGCATTGCGCTGCCTTAATTGCAGTCACGATTGGACTGATAGACTTCCAGTAGTACTACTTAGCATCCGGAATTTACACAGACAAGATCAGCAGTGCACAGCGGCTGAAATGTTGTACGGGAAAACGCTTCGTCTCCCCGGCGACATTGTTGACCCAAAACCTTTGCCTGAATTTTCATCCGCTGACCGTTCCGCTTATGTAACCTGTCTCAAAGATTGCATGCGTAAGATCAAGTATGTGGCCCCACGAATGCCTCAGACGCAGGACAGACTGGATTCTGCCCTGCAAGACTGCACACATATGTATGTCCGCAATGATGCTATAAAACCTACACTCACGCGCCCTTACGATGGCCCATTCAAAGTACTTAAACGCAAGCAAAAATATTTCATCCTCGAAAGACTAGGTTCACACGACCCTGTGAGCATTGATCGATTAAAAGTCGCATACACTTCTGATCATAGTGTAACTCATAACTCATCCTCCTCTCCGCAGATTTCTCCTTCCACTGAGACTCGATCATATCTACCATCTCAGCTTCCTCAGTTGGCTGCCTTGTTGCCTAGTCAACTTGAGTGTAACCCTTTCTACGTGTCTGTACATTCAAACCCTATCCCTAAGCCTATCGTAGACTCTAATTCTAGCACTCTTACTGACACAGCGACAAGTCTGGGGAGACCAGACGAGCCCGCTGCAGTAACTCCTGTTCCTAGGACTCTTGCCGATCTAAACTTGCAGACCCGTTTGGTGAAACTTCCCCGCTCAGTATCATTTGCCAATTGCCGAACTCGGCAGGGTCGTGTAGTTCGCCCTCCTTCCCGCTACAGATGATTGCAGCGGGTGGACCTTTCGGTCCGCGCCTTGGGGGGTAATGTAGCATACCGCTACATAAGCGTAAAAATTATAAATTTGCCATTCATACTTAAATAAATTAATTAGTAGCATTAAAAATCTTACTCTAATTTATTATTATTTTCTACTCCTAATTCGTAATCATTGAAGTTTTTGTGTAAATACATGAGACGATAAAATAACAATTTCCATTTTTCGAGAGAGAAGCCCTCTGGGGGCAACACTGCGCAGTTGCGCGTCTCTTCTTTCAAAAAGCCACTCTTACTTTGGCGTCCTACCTTAGCGGTGTTACAGCAAATTCTCGACCTCTACATCATCGCCATACACACCACACTCACAGTTTTAAATCTCCCTGGGTTTTCCTGAGCGCCATGCTAAATGCTATTCTCACATAAGCAGTAACTTAACTTGCTCCCGTTAATGTGCTAATCTGCTAATGTGCCGACTTGTTTCTGCTCACATGAGCCGGATTTAACTTGCTCACTCTCACCTCACCTTATTTTGAGTCATTAGTTCTACCTGAACTAAGTCACTGACCCTCGCTCAATTATCTCACATGGCCTAATTCAAGTTCCCAAATACAACTCACTGACCCTGCTTACTCCATCGTGTGACCGCCGTCGTCAACGCCAGCCTGGTCCTCCGGCACGGATTGCCCACCTAGACAAGCTCTCCGAGATCAAGATCCAAGCCAGTTTTCCTGGTTTCCTCTTCCAATAAACTCCACCTGGATTAAGCTGAGTTCCAATCCGTTTTTCATTATCCCTCTCATAATTTTCCCAGATCACTATCGAGAAATTGTTCGAGTTTCTTTTAGCCGTTCACGAATTAAAATTTACATTCAAACCACCCAACGGCGAAAGTAAAAACCCGACAATTATCTTTTTTGAGACGCTCACTAAGAATGAAATTTCTCATAGTTTTAAATACTGACTCTCTAAAACAGAACCTCTTTCAGCTATTTTAAACGAACAATTTCATTACAGGAACGTTTCTTTCTTCGTCTGCAGGTTACGAAACATTTTCTTGATAACGAGTAATACATCTCACTTTTAATGGTACCATATATCACGAAAGCCGTATGTTTAAAATTTTCTACTCACAAAATGTTCAAAGCTTGCACAGACTTTGGTTGAGAAGCGGTGCGAAACCGAGCTCAATGCGCCACAGTTGGCCCAGTATGCTCCTCAATCCATTATGCTATTTCCTCTTTTGATCAGCACACAAAACATTCGTTTGAACCGGAGCAGGATGGTCATGTTTACCATTCTTCTTTTCCGTTGTAAAATACAGCGTTCATGTTTCATGTTTTTCAATGTTTATATCTTCAGCCAGAAATCATTTCTTGTGGAAAATTTACTATGTAAACTTTCAAGCAGCCGAGGAAACTATGGGTGTTAAAATTTTAGCACATATAACTTGAGAATACCATTGTAAGTAACAAATGATCGAAATGAATTCGCCAACGTATCGTCGTTTTCGTGGTTTTAATTTTCGTGTTCAGTACGATGCCGCTGTTGCGACCGGTGTGGTTTGCCTTATGAAGCTCCATTAGTTTATTATTATTATTTTTATTATTATATTCGTATTTAAGACTGCTGACACAAAGGACGATCTCAGCACTGATTCGCATCCTTCAGTAGAACACGAGAACTACCCAAAACAAGGAAACATAGAAATGAGAACGACAGGTAGAGTGGCATATATATTAGAATTAACAGACCGAAACTACGTGAATTCCACAATTCCGATGCAAGAACTAACGTTTCAATTCACAGAATGCAGTCTCTCCAACAGAAAGATAATAAAATTCATCTCAATAAAGATACGTAAGTCAATAAAACGAAACATTACCAGGCACTTAAAAATAATGACTGCACGTACAAAATCAGTGAAATGTAACAATTTTGCTACAGGGTGCGCTTTTAGGCGCATAACGGCGCAGACTGAGGAAAGCTCGTTGAAAAATGCATCACAAAATAGTTGACTCGGCAGTGAACCAGCTTTTGTGATGTACCTCGATTGAGAAGGCCAGAAAGTAAGCACCTTTAAATCTCGGGTTATAATTCTCTCTTTAACGGATTCCGTAAATCAAATTGGCTCTCTGGCCATTCAAGTTACATGTACAACTTGGTAGGCTTGTGCCCGCAAAATCCACCGACAAATGCTGACAGTTAGCCACTGGTTCATGCAGCACAACTGAACGCAATAAGTATTAGCACACCCTGCAACAGATCGCTACACTCCACGTCATAAGCTGGAATGCTTAATCTTAGAGCCAAGCCTCACTTAGACTATCCAAAGCTCGATTGGAAATAGAACTCAAATTTGGAAACCAGAGTAGAATTTTAAGCACGTGTCCCACCAGCAACCGTACCAACTCACACCAAAAAGTGCCAAAAGAATTCCGCTTCCATTTTTTCAGCCCTTTAAAATATTTTCCATTAGTTTCCAAACGGAAAAAGTTGCTGCCATATTATAGCTATTATTATTGTAGAACAATACAGCCGAAAATCGACCATTCCCACAAGCGACAAAAAAAACGATTAATACACAACCTTCTACATATACCATGCATCTGAAGAAGCCCAACAGACTTCGTCAACTATAGCTGCTGATCTAACATTTCTGAGGAGCGTTCCAATGTCTCCCAAGATACGCAATATTCTTGAAGATAAACAACACTAACATGGCCACCTCACTTCAGAGAGGACTTGAACACAAATCATGACGTCACACAACAGACAGTGCCGAAACTAATAAAAAAGTAATCTTCTACGATGATGGCCTATATTAACACGTTCCCCGCGTATTGGGACATATGTGTACCAATAGGTAAATTGCTCATTCACGTGCCGGTAGAAATGAATGACATTTCATCTGTTTCGCGACCTTTTTTAAAAAACAACTGTTATCATACACGGTGAAAAGTTACCATACAATTGTATTTTTCATATTAATTAAAAGGGATGGAAATGTATTCGAGTAGTTAACTCGACTTCCGAGTTTTGCTACTTACAAACAAACTAACCGGGGACAACCGCAGAAACGCAGGGAACGTGTAAAAAACTGAAAAATTCACCAAAGACAATGAACCCCCAGTCACCTTTCCCCATTCACACACATACAAGATAAACAGATCATCTTAAATAGAAATGCGGACATTTTACATTCACAAACTCTGTGAACAAATCCTCGATCCAACAAGAACGTTATCACGGACGGCAAAGGACAGGAGTCAGAAAATATTACTGTAGTTATTTCTAGCTTTCGAAGGTTGAAAGTTTTTCATGAAGCGTAACACAAGCGCAGTGCAGCAGAGCACTAATTTGCAGGGACTTCCTCAGCGCAGGAACCACTGCCACAACACAGCTCATCATTGCCTTCATCACGGAGCGGCCAGCTGCCTTCGTAGAGATCAGGTGCAACACATCTTACAGATAGTACTAAAAATGTGGAAGTATCGCAATTCGTTACAAAATTAAAAGCTCATAAAATATTAAGACTACTTATAGCAAGAAACAAGCTGGGGAACATAAGTAATTATTAGACTAGCAATAAAAACACTTCAGCTGCAGACACGACCAATTTACGAAGAAGCAATTCCTATCAGCATTTCTAAAAGCTGGAAAAATTCTAAAACTCGTGTTTAAAAGAAGTTCAATTCGGGAGCGAGACAAATTTTGAGACATGAAGACACGATGCAATTGTACGTAACTTATGACAAAGTTGCACGAAATTTATCAGTGGATGCAGCATCGATGTCGTGCGTGCAATTGAGCGCCAAGAAACGCGCTAAAATTAAAATACTGCAATTTGTGAGTTCATTATCGCGAGGCGAGTCAAGCAACTGCTTTTAGATGCAATCGTCACTGAAGTTCTGGTCTGATCAAGGAAGACACGCGCACATCACAGCAAGACCCAAGAGCGTCTCTGCAAACCTTACGAGCGGCACGGCAAGAATCGCGAGTGTCCCCGGAACATTCGTGAACGTCCCGGTAAAACTCGCTCGCATCATTTCAAAAACACGAGCGCATCACGGCAAAAAGTCCACCTCGTGTAGTGAAGCCACGTCGGGTCGTAGACACTGGGAAAAAACACAAGACGATGCGGCCAATTTTCCCGCAACGAACGGTCGCGTCAGTGTGGATGCACATGACTCATAAGAGCGCATCACCATCAGAGAGTGTGACCAGACAATGGACGTGCTCTTCGTATCTCTCGCCAATAAATTCTATAATCCATGTCATGGGCATGGTCTACGAGTGCAGGAACTAATTCAACAGGATAACTCAATATAACATACGCATAAATTTAGGGAATGATCTCCAAGCAATAATATGACATGAAGCTCATGACCTCATTTCATCACTCTTAACAGCAGTCAAAAATAATTTTCTACGAGGCTCGGAATCAACTTAAATAATAAGAAACGATCCCACTTCACACCATTTGGCTCAAAGCAAGTTGGTCCATTAACAGAAAAGTTACAAAACTCAACGTAAATTGCAGGTTGGACATCGCGGAGATGGAAGAAAATATTTCAATACAATACTGAAGTGCTGACGCACACAAGCGCTAATTCTAGGGCCAATCTGGGGTAGATCTGTAGCACTAGATCTATTATCTAATATTTTTATCTATTATAAAGTTTCAAGATTATAACTTGTCAGGTCAAAATAAAATAGCGCAAGACCTTCAAGGCCAATACACATTTTAAAATAAATTTAGATATTTCTTCACGGCTCCCAACACTTAACTCGTAAAATTTTCATAGCCTCAAGTGGAAACTTAACCTACAAGCTAACTCCGGCTTCTGACACTTGGCCAGTTAGCAGCATGAAGAGACTACAAGCATCGTATTCCATCCAACTCAGCAGCCACTGACAACACAGACGGGGCGAGTCCCTGCGCTCCTATGACGGCTACTTCAAACAAAAGTTATTTGAGCTGTCAATATTGTTAATTACGTCTTCGCCAACGTCTCTTATATTATTACGTAATTTTTCACTGACAAATTATTCCGTAGTAACTCCTCCGGTAAACTTTTGAGGATAAATTTTACGAAGAGCTTACAAGTTACAATGAGCAAAAAAGAACCAATTGATAGGTAAAGGGGAAACTCGAGATGAAGATCAGCCACGTATTGGAGTAGATGAAGTGAAAGATTGTTCATTAAATGCATAACGGTATAACAGCGTACAGAAAATACTTCATAGAATAATATGGGCTGAACGGACCAACTTCATGCATCAAAGGCAGGTACAAGAATTCTACAAAAATGCTAAAAATGCAAAAATAATCATCAAATAGTACAAAACTGACAGGCGTGCACGTCAATCATAACACATGGAATCAGGGTCTACTTGAGACAGACGTATTAACAGACACGCGCTGGAAAATTTCCTGACAAACTCAACAGACCCTGAGCACCCATTGACTGTGGCAGATTTTCTCACCACGTGCCACGTAATCCTGAGTTTCGTTAGCCTTTCACTGCAATTAAGAATGAGAGCTTTAAGTAAACTGAGTGAAACATAACTAACCGGCTACCCAAAGAATGTGACAGGCGGCGTCCTGTTTCACGTGCTGGATAAGAAGGGCGGTCTACGCACCTCGTGAAGGTTGGGATACACATCCAAATTGTTGATGGGCAACACGATGCAATGACGCAAGACTCAGCACAGCCATCGGTGTGCACTACAATACCGCACGAGACTTACGATCAATGAGTTTGAGCCCGCTACTGTCAGTTCAGTCAACAAAGTACACAGTACATTATCTCTGACAGTGCCAGCACAGTCAACGAGATTAAGTACGAGATGGAAATGAAGCACGTACTCGATACAAAAGAACTGTTGGAGCATACAACAGCACAGCAACCATACTTCTCCCCGCAAATAAGACCACAGAAGACACACGAGTGCGAGTGTTACCAGCAGATACAGACGACTTGGCTGTCACACGAAAGCTACCTAATATCACTCCGCACCATAACATGGACAGTTTTTCATATAATGCGTATTTTAGCTGGAAGATGACACCTTGCACTTCATCACTAAATGTGCGGGTGCACTGTACAGTCAGTGGTGTTGTGTATCAGTGGTCGGCAAACCATCAGGTCGGTCAGAGTGCAAGCGTCAATTCAGGTATAAGCCGCCGTCAAGAGAGCAGCGGCGGTCAGTGCAGCCGGCTGACGAGGAGACTGAGCGTGTCCCCGTTGGGCTCCATGAAGGCGAGCACGTCCTCTGCCGTCGCCCCCGCCAGACTCGCGCCGTCCACCTGCAGTATTTTGTCGCCTGCCTGCAGCGCTGCAGAGGCCGGCCCGTCCCGCTCCACACACGACACCACCACGCTCTGCTCAGCACGCGTGCCAGAGGTACAGAGCAGCTTCATTGCGGCCACCATACCCCCGCCTCAAATGCTCTAATTCTCGAGCTTATCTGATGCATTCCAAGTGAGGATTCTAAACATCAAGTTTCATTTTATTATAAATGAGGAGAGTAATTTTTCACCCATACGTAACATTATCAAGCACTAATGATGACGCGATAACTTCGGGTATCCATACACCAGTTACAGAGAAGAACTGCTATTTTTTCAAACTAAATAAAGACTAATAAAACTCGGCCAAGGTTTTCTAACAGGATAGGAAAAAATTTAAGTGAGTCACGTTGTTTGTTCAGACTATCATTACCTAAGCAAGCGAACAAAATTACAAACAGATGACATACAACGCCATAAAGAAGCCACTTATATTCAAGTGGTTGAGTATCACCGCGAAAGTCCCTTTGCATTTGGCACAAAAGCGCATGATCAGATAGAATGCAGAAAGAGGTGCAAGTGAAATAAGGACGATGTGCAGAGCGTTTGGTTATCAGAAGATAAAAAATTCAAGACAAAAAGGAGAAATTTTACTTTGTGAGACCGATCAAAAAAGGCCCTTTGACTTGGCATTGCATCCCATCGACATGAGAGTATTGAAGGGCACCAAAATAACCATTTGCCGCATGTAAGAGAAACAGAAAATTGAAGACGTCTCAACGGTTAAACTAAACCCAAAAGAGATTTAAACGACTGTAGTTTCATTGCTACTGGTAAATAGCAAAGGACAATCATGGCGTGCGCAATTACACTCGAGTTTGCAGACATTTAACATATTCTGACAGCATATCCTCATTTTAAACACGAGGTTAAGAAATCTAATATGTGTTAAAGAAGAGTAATTCTCTACAGCAGATACCATGTAATGAGCAAGAGAAAGACCAAATATCACGTTTTGAGGTAAATACGGTAAGTTCAAGAGTAACAGCAGTACCAAACACGTGAGAAAAATTAAGGCAGCTCACCTTCTCAGGCTCAGAGCTGAGCGTGACCGTGAAGCCCGGCCCCGGCTGCTTCTCCACTATCACTGGGAACTGCAGACAAATACATTCCTGTCAATATGGCATTTGAAAAAATTCCAAAAATGTTACGTTCAAATCCTATGAGTTGTGACAGCCTAACAGAAAAAAAAGATACAGGGGTGATATCAAATGAAATAAATGAACATGAGCAATGAAATATTAAGTTCAGCCCTAACATTGAAGGGTACAGCGAGGCACTGGATACGTGAATGCGTGCTTTCGCGTACACTTGACGCAGAGCGCTGCATGTATTTCAAGGCTGGCCGATACACGCCCTTTGGGCGCGTCACACGGAAGAATACTCGAGGACCTTACTATGCATATTCTCTTAATTAACTAAATTTCTACACAAAGCTATAGTCGGAAGTCATCTAGAAAAAATGATGGTACAGTTCAAAAGGTTATTGCTGAACTTTGAAAAAAAAATGAAATTAGGTTTCACGAAAATTTACTACGGGCTAGTAATCTACTGGAACCTGCCATTTCTATGAACCGTATTACAATGCTATAATTAATTATGATCACATCAGAAATTCAATGAGCACATCAAGCAGTTCAGATATTTTGGAGTCACGTACTGCTTCCAGTTTGCTACTCTGCACTATTTCTAAATTTTTCACATACTCAATGTAAGAGACCGCGAGTTGGAAGCTCGCCTAACATGATATTGCACTATATTCTTATCATAAAAACCCATTGCAGTCTACGATATTCTCAAAATAAATGAATAATCTTACCCTAAATCGCCAGCTGTAAGCAGGATACAGGACATTAGTAAGTTAACAAGTTATCCAATAACAGAAATCGATTTTAAAGATTAATGTATTAAAAGACTAAGACCCGAAATAATTATCATGCAACTCATGTTGCACAGGCCAGTTACCAGTGAAGTTACGGGAGGAGCAAACTTGTTGTTAATTTACTGTACAACTAATTTGTATGAACAGAAAGCACCACGCTAAGTACACTGAAGAAGGTCATGTATCGTCTCAATGAGTTACTTCATAGCAAGAGTGTTGCCTTCATGCAAGGCCCTTTCATGCTGCACAACACCGAGCCTAAGGATTAAAATGGAGACGGGAACGATTTCTGCCCCCCCCGTGTTAGTCTCGACTGCCTTATGGCAGGTCAAACGTCCAGGAAACACAAGCCTGTGCTCAAGAGCCACAACAACATAAAGTGATACGGAAAAGATCTATGAAGTTATTGAAAGTTTTGGCTACTTTAAAAATACATCGAATGTTGCACGCATGATTTATCAGAAAGGGATAAATGCTTATGACTTGACATTAAACCACAAAGTTCGGAATTGAACGTTAACAGAAGAAGAGAATTTCAATATTGTGAGTTACATTTCACCAAAATAATATTTTTCCTTTATTTTCCGTGAAAATTTCAGAAGATGAAAAGTTGTGAGCTTTAGCAAAGACCCCAAGTGCCGACGTCACTCAGGCCGACGGCGCGATGTTCTTAGTCGAGTACCAAAGTCGGAACTTATGAAAGTAGCCATTAATAGCACAGTAAACTTGTTGGGAATTAGCTACAAGCGAAAGCTTCGATCGTCTCACATGCTCGCCTCGAGAGCAGGTGAATTGCACACGTGTTACAAATAGGCCGCGCTTGAGAGGCAGGTCATGAGAGAAGTACAAAAATACGTCATTGTGTAGCTAAGTAACACGACACAGGAATGACCGAAGTTAGCGCGGCACAATTCAGGAGCAGTGCGACAGCTGTTCACAGCTAGTTAAGCAGGACCGTACAAGGAGCCCCACGACGAAGTAAAACACGTCTATATTGTCGCCATGCAGTCATGAGGCAGACCGTAGCTGGGATCATGGCAAGCAATTGTGAGAAGACAAAATAGTAGCTTCTACTCAGTGCAGCCACAGACGGAATGCGGACGGTTGCATGCCTTCATAAAAGTGGACGGTCATGCGTCACAAGAATTATATACATAGGACAAAACCATAAAAAGAAGGGATAAGATTTCGTGCGAAGAATACTTCACATATTATAAATATCTTAAGTTTAATGTCAAACAATAAAGGTCAAGGTTCATTACGACGAAATTAAATGAGTAAACACGAGTTAAATCACCATTTACAATTCGAGTGCTGGAAGGAGGGCGGTGAGCAAGGGGATGCATAAATTTTGTACATCTAGAAACCAGCAAGCAACAGGTGCTTTATCCAATATTACGGACGTTCGTTCACAGAACTTTGAACTCTACAGAGATGTGCTGAGTTCCCCAATCATGAGCTGGGATGCGATGTGTAGCGAGTACCGACTAGCAAATTCTGTTCGCTTAGCCACGACTCATCAGTCATTTTTTGAAACAGGAAATTCCGATCGTTAAGACACGAGTATTCTCTGTCATAATTTGTTGGAATAGCAAATTTTGCACACTAAATCACGACTATTTGTTATCAATTTTTGAGAGAACTGTTTGTTCAGCAATACACGAGTAGCCAGTGCACTGTATAGAGCTGAATAATGTGTTTACAAAAGCGGAGCAGTGCCACGAGGCCACTCTAGGTACTGTAAATGCCGTCTCCGAGGAGGGCTCGTGACAGCAAAGCCACGTCAGATCCGGTAGCCCTATGCAGAGCATAACGTGAAAGACTGATAATTCTTTCCGCTGCATAAGTTCTCTCAGAGAGTTACACGTCGAAAAAGTACCTCAAACCTTCCCTGATCAACAAGGGTTGTGTGCTTTGCAATTCAAGAGATTACAAAATAGCTGGTAGTCAACGGCCAATATTCACTTTTTCATTTACACGAGAAGGACTATATGTGCTCCTCAAAAATTTGAATATTCATCGTACCATGAAAATCAAATATCCAGAAAATTGTGGCGTTAGAAATACATATTGATGAACGTTGTCAAAACAAGGCTTTCATCAGCTACACTGACATTTCATATGTACAATTCTCAACAAGAAGGACGTGCGAGCATTCGACATCGTCAGAATAAGCATTCATGATAGAGTCGTGGCTGGGGTGACAAGAGTTTGGCAGTCGGCACCGGGCGGACAAGATAACAAAGGAGTAGGGGGACACAAGTACCATTTGGTGTGGTATTTGGAGACGCGGCGCTGGGGCAGGTGGCCGCTCCACTGGCGGAGGCAAGAAACAAACACAACAAATCTGCGTTACACAACGTAAGGTGTCTTCAAATCGACGCTTACGTCGTGAGAGACACAGTTCACAGCGCAGCAAGGCTGTGAGTGGCTTTAGACTTCAAGTTACTACAAGCAGATAATTGAGAAAATATCTGACAACCTATATTATCCGACCAATTAAAAAAATTTTAGAAGGTAAATATGATTCCCAATTACATATCCCCTCGATGTTAGTAAAGTAAAAAAACAACAGGATGATGGAACTACATTTCATATCAGAATTAACTTAGGTGAAAATCTGCTTGCACAACTGAGTTTTTGAATCATTCTATGAAAAATGAGATCGGGAATAAGTCAAAGTACCTTTGATAAAATCACCTTTTTAAGAAAATTTATAATTATTAACTTTTACTATAGAGCGTAAATATTTTTTAATTTCAATTAAAAATTAAATAGCTACAGGTCTGCAGAATACGACTTTTACAAATTTTAGTCTCATAATAGCTGAAAATGCCCCCTTTTTGCCCAACTTCATTTGATGGTATGTTTAAACAGCTTGTATGAGAAATATCGCTCGTGAAAAATAACTCGCTGAAAGACAAGCTCACTGAATTTGGCAAAAATTTGAAGCGATCGTTTCCCTATCCGGCAACAACTGTTCAACTGCACGAAATTACCGAGCTACCACAACGTATCTTTCAGGCTGTACCCCAAAATTTCCCATTTTTCGTACGAAAAATATCCTGAGAAATTAGAGTACATTTTATGCACAATACACAAGGATAATGAGGAACCTACACCATCCGATACTCCAGTTGATCTCTTCAAGAATAGACCCACGCTATCGGCTCGGCACAACAACGGTGTCAGAAACAGAGCTATATTTACGTGGTTTTAACACATAAAAAAGCTTATTATGATATGCCCAAGAAGTAAACATGTACGAAGAAAGCAAGAAATATTCGTGACATCTCCACCTACGTGACAGCCGCCACACTAGAAGTAATACCGTTGTGAAGGGTTGTTTTTGGGTGATAAAATTGTACAGTTAACGGCCCAAACATCTACGAAGATTGTAAGCACAGATGATATGAAAACCACTAATTTTTTCCACTAAAATTTGAAGCGAAAGAAACCGAAGAAAAACTGCAATATGTTTCTGGATAGAAAACAAAGAATAGACATGAATAAAGCTGGAGCGGCTATTTGCTCGACACAAGCAGAAGCCATACGCAGTATTTGTCCTTTGAAAATTAAACAGCTCAAGTGTTTAATTAGTAAGTCCTGCGCTAAAAAAGACAGCAAATTTCAACTAATTCACGATCCTGCAGCTCAGTAAACATATTTTAAAGTTTATCAAGATCAGAAGGAAACCATGGATGAATTTAATTAAGAAATCTTAAGAAATGCTCCTTTTGGAACCGAAAGATTTGGACACACAAAATGGCGAGAATATTTTCATTAAAATGAAGCTGGAAAACATATCCATAAATCCAAAAGAGCACGCCGGACGGAGACATAACCACTCGATTGTGAAATAATGAGTAACGCTGTAACTACATAACTAACAATTTTCAACTCGTAAATTGTAAAATCCAGTACGAAATGGCTGTGTAAAATATGCGCACAAATGTCGGAATTCAGAAAGTAGGGTTGAGAGAGGTACAAGATGTTCACTGAGCAGTAAAAAATATGGAAATAATAGAATTATCCCAGGGTGCAACAACGCGTCTTCTTTTTTTTAATTATTTAAAAAAATTATTCATTACTGAAGAGAAAGAAAACGAAAAAGAGAAAGGGAAGAAATAAAAATATGGAACAAAGTTAAAAACGCCCAGCTGAGAGATTACAGCAAAAAGTTATAACGCAACACATGACACATGAACCCAACGTTGAAGATGTAGAAGCAGTAATATGCTCGTAATAATACAACCAATTTCAAAAATATTGCCCAAATAATGTATAAAATGAGCCCATGAGGGGACTGAAATGAGTACCAAGTAAGAAGAAAACAAGCAGAACAGGAAATAAAACAGCGTAAATGAAAGGGACCGGCGTTGAAAACATGTGTTGGCCACACAAGCGCATGTCAAAGGACGGAGGCAAGACACGTACCACCCTGGCATTCTGGTGGCTTCCGAACATCCAGCCGGAGGACTGGCCCGGGGACCTGCCCTTGGTAGCCCGCTGGGACGAGGCGGCCTCGGCTGGCACTGCGGCAACAGGAGGGCCTCGACCCGCCGCTGTGTCTGCGGTGAGTTACAGCTCAGCTGAGCAAGGAGGTCGGGCCCACGAGTACAGGGACGCGGCATGACCCAACGTAACCGTGGTGGGTCCAACGTGGCCCTCAATTTGCTCTAAGATCTTCACCGTTCTCATATGCTTACACTGAGGTAAAACGAGCGTCTTCAAAACACTCTTTGTTAAGGAATGCATTTTGAAGGTTTTTCTCTCTTGCTCGCATCTTACCGCTCCACACCAAACACCGGCGGTACTTGACATGGGTGAACACGAGCCTTCGAAGCCGCGCTCCGCACGCCAGGGTTACCAGATTGCCTTTTTTCTTTGGCTTAAGAGTTTCAATTTTGTATAGTTGACCGATGCTGGGTGATTTTTATTGACAAATTTTATTTGGAAAATGCCCAAATTTGGGAATGACGAGAGAAAAAACACAGTCTGGCACCCCCGCAAGATGCGCTCCACTGCATCACCACGCGTAATCCCTCAAACGCTCAGAAGCAGATAGAAATAGCGTGCAAATTTTACAAGCTAGATCTTGATAATCAACTAATTCGTAGAAAAGAAGATCTAAGTTTACCTCGACCTCACAGCACCCTTAACTCCGTGCAATTCACCAGTGCAGTGCGTCGACTATGAGGAACATAGAAGGTAAAAGACACCACTAATTACCCACAAGAAATCCGTAAGTACGATGCAGAAATCTACATGTAATAGACGATCTAGAAGAAAAAACATTAGCTGTGTAAAACAGCGTTTCGTTACTTAAAGAATAGCGAAAAAACTTTTTTGGAGATACTAGAGCGTGCGAGCTGAATGCTGTAATAGATTGTCAGTTAAAACATAAAATTGTGGGTATAAAAATAATTAGATACTGGAAATGAAACTGCCCTCCAATATTTGGGATAAGCTAGTTTGGTCAACGGCAGAATATATCATCACTGGATGGCCGCTGGGATCAAATTTCTGCAGATGAAATAAGGAAGTGGGGCAAGATGCACGCTACATAACCAATTCGTTATGATTATAAACCTCTTCGCAGGAAGGTCGAAAATCCCTCTGAAGTAAATAAAAATCTGCTTTATAAACTAAAAATTTACCGTTAGATAAATCTTATCAATATAATACTCATCAAGCAAGCAACAAAACAATGGAAAATACCCCAGATAATAGCCTACGGTAATTGTACCTGTGCACGAGCAACCAAATCAGTTAAAGCATCACACACTCTTGCACACCTAACCAACACGGAAGGAACATGTACATACTACAGGACTCACACTACCAATATAGAAGCCCATCTCAATACATTTTCAAAGAAAGGAGACAGCTGCAGACCAGTCGTACAAATACCCCGGACTTCATGCATTGCCAGCACTCCGCTATGCCTCTTTTACATCAATGTAGGGTGACAAATCTATGGAGAGCATTTCAGCATTAGCCATTCCACTTTATCTAGTCCAGCCCAGCCACAGACTGTAGAGTTAAGTCAGCATGATTCTCATCACGACCGCCTCAATTCCCAACAACGCAAACACTTGCAAGTTTATAGCGCAAATTCTAAAACAAGTTTTACTTATACGAGTTTATACATTAGTGTAATAAGTCACTTTTGCTTGTGCATTATGAGTTTAGCTTCTCTATTACGTGTGTTGTCTGCTCACTCCAAGCTGCTAGCGTCAAAGCCATGAAACATTTCCACTGCTGAACTACGAATACATTATTCCTCGCTTACATACATTAAACTTCTAAAATTAGTTATTTTTTTGCGAGATTCTTTTCCTGAAGGAACTTTGGTACTGGAGTAGTAATTTTTCTACACTCAAGCATCGCCACCAACTAAATTGAGTTCAATACTCTAACCCTGAACTCCAACACTCACTACTTATAATACTATCTATGTAAAATTGAAAATTCGAACATCAACATTGCTTTAAGCCATACACTACGGAAGCCATCATTTCTCGCTCGACTATGCCCTCTATACTACAATCAGTAACCTGCAGCCCACTCCGCACCAACTTAGCATATCCCACGCAGCACCTCTTCCAACTCGAAACATGTCACTAAGATCCATAGAGTTCAACAGTCGCTCCATGAGCAATTATTCTGAGTTTTGAAGCACATGTCGAACTATATTCATGAGACCTCCGCACCCTCGACATTCACGTAAAGCATACTACCACATTACTGTATTGATGTAGGCCCTATGTGATGTTCAAGCGAACGCTAAAAACCCACTATTTGAAGTTGGGGAAATTGCACCCAAGAGGGGAATCCTGGAAGAAGAAGTCTTGGGTTGCTGCAAACCACTCGGGCGTTGCTGCTGCTCAGTCCCAAGAGGCGAAGGAGGAAGACCTGACGTATTGATGGCCTCGTTCAGAGGGGATAGTGACCCGCCCGAAACGCCGTGGCTGCTGTCAGAATGAAAACGTTACCATGAGGACATGAATCGTCAATAAATGCTGCATAATCCGTAGGTTTTAAAATCATTTATCTAATGAACCACATGGACGAGACAATGAAGTACTTTCACAATAGACACAAGATGACGCCGACCCACAACAGTTGGACAGTGAGTCACACTTTCAATCAAGATATTAAGAACTACGATGACGTTTTTGAGATATGACTACATTTGAAAAAGTTCAATTTCTATCTATTATACACAATGATCTCTTATTTCAAGAGTCGGGCGAAAAAAAACTAATTTAAGTTGTCATGGGTCTGTCATCACAGCTTATTTTCAACCATTATACTTCAAATGAACGAAACAACAAACAAAATCTTCAGATCGCTCTCTCTCTGTTTGAAAAAATCGGATAAAAGAAGTTGAAAGAATGTCAGTCGTTCAAAATTGTCATGCAACACTAAGTACTACTCTTACGTCGACACAGGTTGTCCTACTACTCTCACCCTGCGCTAGGTATTCTGCTCTGCGGTGAAGCTCTGTACTCTCTGCTAGACTCGAAGGACGAGTTTGGAGAGAGAGGAAGACGTGACGACTTGCTGTTGCTGCTGCTCACGGGCACTCCAGACTTGCCGAAGCTGCCTCCATTGTTTGTCAGAGTTGCTCTTCCATCTGGCAATCCAGAGCTGCTGCCTGACCGCGTGTATACTGGAGCAGGGATGCCCGAACTTTTCGTTGTAGGAGAATATGAAGGAATACCTGTGTTCTTCAAAGAAGGGGAATTGTACAAAGAGTTCATAGCGATGCCACCTGGGGGAGAGCTCATGTTGTTCGGGAAGAATTTCCCCCCAGAAGAAGACGGAATGAGAGAACCTCGTCCTCCATTACCATAGTTGGCAACTTCTGATACTGATGGGATGCGTGATTCCTTATGACCAGATCTGTATGCGTCAGCCGGTTTAGGTCTATTACTAAAAGCGAGATCTGATGACGTCGATATAGAAGAAATATTGGACTTCGCACTCAAATTACTGTACGTACGACCCGTCGCCGCTAGAGATGGAATGTGCGAACCCCCGTCAGCGTTGATAGGTTGCGAGTCTCTCGAGTTTGGGTCAGCAGAGATCTTGGCAGAATTTGGGGAGGTATAGGATGGAATTCTCGACGCATCCTTTGTGCCGCTTATGGAAGAAGATGAAGGCTGCCTGCTGACTGGAATTCGTGTTTGTGGTGTAGAATATTTTCCCGCACCATTACCATGTTGGACTTCAAATTCGGGATGCGGCGGTAAACCTGTACCCTGATATCGCACAGAAGAGTTTGCCAGAACTTTAGAGCTGTTCGTAGGCGAATAAATATTACTTGTATCGTTTGAAATTGTCCGACCGTGTTCAGTGGGGATTGGAGACCTGAGAGATGAGCCTGAATCTTGTTTTGGCAGTTGGCTTGCGTGATTGAGACCTGTAGCAGCAGACACAGCTCGGGTCGGTGGGGCGGGAGGAATTCCAAGCGTATTGCAGGGAGCGGCCAAAGAACCAGGACGGGCTAAATACCCTGCCCTATCACTCAACACACCGCTCTCTGCTAAGCTGGACAAAGCTAGCGATCCTGGTCGAGGCTGACTAACAGTAGACGGAAAGTAAGTAACGAGAGTAGCGACGTCCCCGCCTGATTCAGGCATGTTGGTCCCATGAGGTGCGACTCTGCCGTCAGTCCAGGCTGAGTCATTGGCGGGGGTGAGACGCTGGAGGGGCGATTTGGGGCTGACAGGGACGGTGTAAAGCGGCGATTGTTGAGGGGACCCCGCAACGTAACGAGGAGACGCAGATGAATATTGGGGGGCATAAACTGGAGACCCAGGAGCATACTGCAGTGACGCGGCTGTATGATGCGATGGACTGTATGCCTGTGTCGATGCTGGGCTTGGCTGACTTGCAGCAGGATACACAGATGGGGAGCTGTATGGCTGAGCAGCAGTCGAGGGGGGAGAGGGGTACGCTGGAGGGACATGAGCCGCTCTCGGCCCGTACTGCAGGTTGTGGGCAGGCGAGCCGCTGTAGATGTGCACAGGGGACGCCCGGGTCAGGCTGCCGTGACGGCTGCCTGAGGTCACGGGGCTCACCGCCTCGGACGGCAGCGACGGCGTGGGCGATATCAGCTCGCTGCTCTGGTCACTCAGGTCTGCAACGGAGGGAGCCACACGTCAGATCAGGGCTAACACACATTAAAGCAGGGCTGCCATTCATCACAACAGAACTGCCAATCATAAATAGGGTGATCACTCATCAGAACAGGGTTGTCACTCATCAGAACAGGGTTGTCACTCATCAGAACAGGGTTGTTACTCATCATAACAGGGTTGTTACTCATCATAACAGGGTTGTCATTCATTTGAATAGGGTTGACACTCATTTGAACAGGGTTACCACTGATCAGAACTATGTTGCTGGATTATCATTTTCACGACAAAATTATAAATTTTGTCATTTTTCAATTAAAATTCGGCGATTATATCACTCATATTAATGTAAGGTTGCCAGATTTAAGAGAAAACCAACCAGGTTGCCAAATTCACCAAGTACTTAATCAAACTAAAGCTTAATTCCCGAATTCAAAATCCCAATTATCTGTAACTCAGAAAAACAAAACTATACAAACAGCTCTTCACACTACGTTGTGAAGAAATCGAATACATCAAGCCTTAACGCATTAAAATTTAATACCGATAAACAAAACTGCCTTCCAGATAAAATTGAATCTATAAGAATAACCCCAGAATCAAAGTACGACGAATGAGGGCATGAATAGAAATTTCCCGCACTGAGACAGTCGTCAGTCGGTACCTTCGTCTTACGAACTGATACCTTATACACATTATCAATTTCAAGAGTCTCTCTCCCTCAGTTCCCATGAGAGAAAATACTCTCCTCACCACGATTTCTGTGATCATTTCATGGAGCATAAACTCTTTGAGGTTCAGTCATGGCAGAACTCTTTCACAACTACAGCCTACAAGGCTGGCAATGAAAAGATGGTTTGTAATTACACTTCACTATGGAATCTATAAAACAATTACATGTTCACAATTTCATTTCAAGAGCTTCACAACTCAAGTTGATCCGAAATAGAAACATAAATCAAATCAGCCTACATCACAAACCGCGCAGAGCCACACCACAAACCATGCCGGGCATCACCAATAACACCACACCTCAAAAATAACGAAGGTCACATCACAAACACCCGAAGGTCACATCACAAACACCCGAAGGTCACATCACAAACACCCGAAGGTCACATCACAAACACCCGAAGGTCACATCACAAACACCCCAAGGTCACATCACGAACACCCCAAGGTCACATCACAAACACCCCAAGGTCACATCACAAACACCCCAAGGTCACATCACAAACACCCCAAGGTCACATCACAAACACCCCAAGGTCACATCACAAACACCCCAAGGTCACATCACAAACACCCCAAGGTCACATCACAAACACCCCAAGGTCACATCACAAACACCCCAAGGTCACATCACAAACACCCCAAGGTCACATCACAAACACCCCAAGGTCACATCACAAACACCCCAAGGCCACATCACAAACACCCCAAGGCCACATCACAAACACCCCAAGGCCACATCACAAACACCCCAAGGTCACATCACAAACACCCGAAGGTCACATCACAAACACCCGAAGGTCACATCACAAACACCCGAAGGTCACATCACAAACACCCGAAGGTCACATCACAAACACCCCAAGGCCACATCACAAACACCCCAAGGCCACATCACAAACACCCCAAGGCCACATCACAAACACCCCAAGGTCACATCACAAACACCCCAAGGTCACATCACAAACACCCGAAGGTCACATCACAAACACCCGAAGGTCACATCACAAACACCCGAAGGTCACATCACAAACACCCGAAGGTCACATCACAAACACCCCAAGGCCACATCACAAACACCCCAAGGCCACATCACAAACACCCCAGGGTCACATCACAAACACCCCAAGGCCACATCACAAACACCCCAAGGTCACATCACAAACACCCCAAGGTCACATCACAAACACCCCAAGGACACACCCCCAGCACTACGAAGGCCACACCACACCCAGCATGCTGCACCACACCACACCCAGCACGCTGCACCACACCACACCCAGCACGCTGCACCACACCACACCCAGCACGCTGCACCACACCACACCCAGCACGCCGCACCAAACCACACCCAGCACGCCGCACCACACCACACCCAGCACGCCGCACCACACCACACCCAGCACGCCGCACCACACCACACCCAGCACGCCGCACCACACCACACCCAGCACGCCGCACCACACCACACCCAGCACGCCGCACCAAACCCCACCCAGCACGCCGCACCACACCACACCCAGCAAGCCGCACAAAACCACACCCAGCATGCCGCACCAAACCCCACCCAGCACGCCGCACCACACCACACCCAGCACGCCGCACCAAACCACACCCAGCATGCCGCACCAAACCCCACCCAGCACGCTGCACCACACCACACCCAGCACGCAGCACCAAACCACACCCAGCACGCCACACCACACCCAGCACGCCGCACCACACCCAGCACGCCACACCACACCCAGCACGCCGCACCACACCCAGCACGCCGCACCACACCCAGCACGCCGCACCACACCCAGCACGCCGCACCACACCCAGCACGCCGCACCACACCCAGCACGTAGCACCACAAGACACCCAGCACGCAGCACCACAAGACACCCAGCACGCAGCACCACAAGACACGCACCGCGCTGCGAGCTGGTGGGATGCGAGGATCTGCAGTAGCCACACCACACCCAGCACGCAGCACCTCACCACACCCAGCACGCAGCACCTCACCACACCACACCCAGCACGCAGCACCACAAGGCACGCACCGCACTGCGAGCTGGTGGGATGCGAGGGTCTGCAGTAGCCACACCACACCCAGCACGCAGCACCTCACCACACCACACCCAGCACGCAGCACCACAAGACACGCACCGCACTGCGAGCTGGTGGGGTGCGAGGGTCTGCAGTAGCCACACCACACCCAGCACGCCACACCACACCACACCCAGCACGCAGCACCTCACCAAACCCAGCACGCAGCACCTCACCAAACCACACCACACCCAGCACGCAGCACCACAAGGCACGCACCGCACTGCGAGCTGGTGGGATGCGAGGGTCTGCAGTAGCCACACCACACCCAGCACGCCACACCACACCCAGCACGCCACACCACACCACACCCAGCACGCAGCACCACAAGACACGCACCGCACTGCGAGCTGGTGGGATGCGAGGGTCTGCAGTAGCCACACCACACCCAGCACGCCACACCACACCACACCCAGCACGCAGCACCTCACCACACCACACCCAGCACGCAGCACCACAAGGCACGCACCGCACTGCGAGCTGGTGGGATGAGAGGGTCTGCAGTAGCCGCTGTCGGTGCTGCTGTGGTCAGCCACGTCGTCACCTCCTGAGCTCAGCTGCTCAAATTAATACCACATTCAGGAATGCAATTTTGGTAAATATAGGAATTAACACGGCATCCTAATAAGGATTTGATGCAGAAGACACAGAAAACAGGTTCAATTTCAAGGGTATGGTGAAGCCTCTTAGTTAGACACAAGCCTCTTAGTTAGTCTGATATTTTTGCTGCAGTCGAAGCCACAGAAATGGGAATTCATTACAGAGAACTAAACTATATAAAATGATCATGAAACAACAATGGTAAATTATTATAGGAATGAAACTCCTAGAATATCGTTTCCTTGATGTAGACACGAGAAAAAATATAAGTTTCTGATAGTAATTTTCTCTTTCATAAGAGTAGCATTACGTCTTCCTCTCGCGCCATTTTTCTTGTTGCTCTTGCGAGTTGGGCGCTTCGTTTCCGTATGAAAATATTGAAGCGTAAGTTAGTCGTCTGTGTACAGTTTCTTGGGGAAATGCACAATTTCTAAATGAAAATTCATGAGAATATTTTTTTTGTCAAAGAAAGGTCGTTGTAATGTTTGTGGAGCATAATTACATGTTGTTTCAGAAGAGATTCGAAAAGACAAATCAGACTCAACGGTGTAAAAATTGTGACGACTCACGAAAAATTGCTGAGCAAGATTAGTTTTCATAGACCCACGTTCATCCTGAGTTCTCAACGAATAATTCTCCATTCTATCACGACCCTGTTTTTGTTCACCTATAAATTTTAATTTGAACCAAGGCCTTCCTAAAAATTGCACTAAGCTTTCCCTGAAAAAATTAAAAATCGTTAATAACTCTTTCCCGTTTTTGAACAGAGTTATCTCAGTTTGAAAACCGAGGCAGGATAAGGCCGTCGAAAAAATATAACGCGATGAGTGGATGCGAAATTTCAGCGAACTATTAGCACAGAATAGCGTATACTACACGACTATTTCATGCCCGTTGGAAAACACTGAAAGGAATCCAGCAATGAGGAAGAGGGTCCCTATAGAAATAATCCCAAGAAAATCTACAATGGCAAGTTGTAAACCGTTGATTTTACGATACTTTTAGACCTCCCGATTGGGTAGGCTTGCGCACGGCAAAAAGTAGATCTTCAACAGTAGCTAACCGCCTCCTGAACCAGTCAAAGCCAGTCAAAGATGCAGAGCTACTCAGCAACAGTAAAGAAGACTTCATCCAGAAAATATTTTATTAAATTAACACCGAAATATTAAAAGATTTGTTCACTACGAACAGTTAAGACAATAAATCCAATAATCGCTGCTAATCTCAGCTTCAACTTCGCTCGGACGCAGATTATTCAAGTCGAAAGAGAATGTGTCGTACCCTATTACGATATCTCATGTCCTTCACACAGCTTAATTAGCCACAAACCTTCTTCACAAGTTCTGTTGAGTATCTGATGTCCAGACTGGTCTTTTTTAGTTGTCAGTTTAGGAGACAACAGAGCCTCTTGAGATATTACGGAGATACCAAATAGAAGTTCAGAACAAGTTGCAAACATATTTCGAATCGGAACGAGAAGAATAATTGTAAAAAAGTCACAATTATGAACCTATTACACATCAGGTCGCGAAAAACTGTACTAATGTTACGATTGCATTGCATCTCAGTTAAAGGTTTTCATCACCGACATAAACCCTCTGCACTCAAGGTTCAAAAATTTAAATTCACATTGCTTTCATTTCTGCCGAAACAATCGCGATGCTTGAGGCGTTAGGGCAATCCTGGCAAGATGCATCCCCAGTGTAGGATTTGATGTTCAACAAATGCAACTGGAAACATAACTGACCTTGTAAGGCGCATCAGCGACGTGGTCGGCCAGTGCCAAGGCCTCAGCGAGCACGTCAGCGGTGGCATCGTCGTCACTTGCGTCGCCACAGGGACTTGCATTGGCGTGAGACACATTTGGCGGGGTGGAGGCGGCAGAGACTGGCGACGGGGGAATTGCATTTGACGTTTCCGCGGCGGCGACGGTTGATGGATCCACAGGCGACACGGCACGCAAATTCGCAGTGGACGTGACAGGAGAGCCCACGGTCGTTACGGAGGAGGAAGTGGACGTTGAAGAAGCATTTGCAGAGATCGTTGCAGCTGCACTGAATGAAGCGCACGATGGAGAAAGAGTCGGCTGGCTTACTACTCCGGAAGAGGAGGTAGCAGAGGGCAAAAATAAGGCCCTCTTGGCAGGGGACTGCTTGGATTCCACCGTTACCTTTAGACCAGAAAGAGGGCAGGCATGTAGAATACGAGATTAGATAAAATGCAAACATCCCATAGAAGTAAGGATGCCCTAAAAAATGGAACCCATTTTTCAACTAGCCCACGTAGCCAAGCACCACTTCAAGTACGGACCCAGCATGTTAGCATAGGCTGTGTATAAGAACGAAGACTCTCACAGTGACCCACATAAAGCATCATGTCACCATAACACAAATCAGCATACCAGAAGTTATCTAAAAATGCCATGGTTCACTATCTTTGCACCTTAATTTGGAATTTTGCAGCAGCCTTCAGCCTTCTCTTGAAACTTGCCCTTCCACTAATGTCCACCTGAATTCATTCGTAGGTTTATCTGCAAAGCTCTGGTAGCATTCTTGCTTGTGTTTAAATACATTATGCCCATCAGCAGTAGAAACACCAGCAGAGGCTCAGTCGTTTCTTCAATTAAATTTACATTAGATTAATGAAAACTACCATAATGTACACGGAATACACACAGCGATTCTACGATTGAAAAATTTTAATCGATGCTAAAACAAAAATGAGAATCTACTTCAAAAGGTTGTTATTAGCTATGAAGACTCAAATAAAAAATGAGCGGCTTTCTTTCGAACTATGAACTTCAGGTAAAGAGCACATTTCACTGACACAGAGGCTGAACGCAGCATCCAACACATGGGATACACAAACTCCAGCAGTGTGAACACTTCAACGAAGCAGCAGTTCAACAGGAAAAGAATCACTAGAAAAGCAGGCATTCCAAAAAAACCCAGCACACTGAGGAACAACAACCACTTCTATGAGAACAGATCACACGTAGGCTCACCTGAGACTGAAGGAGAGTGCGCGCTTCCCTGAGCTGTGGCGGCAGCTCCTCCACAGGCGGGGCCACCAGCCCCTCCTCGGCAGGCAGGCTGCTCGCGTCCTGGGCGGCCGCAGGGCTCGCCATCACGCTGCTCGGGCTCTGCACAGGCCAGCGCCGCACGCTCACGCTCTAGCTCAGTGGTTCTTTACCTTTTTACAACCACGACTCCCTCAAGTTTTGTCAGGGGAAATTGCGTGCAGATGGACTGTTAAATAAGGACCTCACAGCACAACAACAAAGAATATCGTAAATAGGTCCTTAAATATATTCAACAGTGAAAGTTCACTCTTTTGTCGAAAAAATTCCTGAGAAAAATCAGGCTTTACTGCGGAGGCCCGTGCCTCTTCCAGGGGAATGCGCCCCCAGGTTACGAACCACTGCTCTAGCTCATTCATGTCGCTACGTACATACACTGGCACAACACTAAATCTCACTGATGCATGTGGACTCGCCCATAGCAGCAGGCATCAGTAGTACTGTGGTACTCTTACGATAAGTTATTTTAAAAGCAAGCGGACGCACCAACAGCAGCCGATATTGGGAGTAGTATCATGTAACATTTGCGGTAGTGCAATTATTTTCTGTCATAAGTTGTGATAATTTTGGGTATATCAGCGTACTATAAGCAAAGTTCACATTTTTACTGGACACAACTCTTCAGCTCGGCAAAGTGTTGAGACATTGTGTCACGTATTGGGTTGAACTCAAATTGTATTACTAGAAATAAATCAGCACATGATGTCCCTCAAAAAGTATATTTGTCCACGATTATTCTCGATAGTTGATCATTCATGATAGTAAGGCCTAACTGTAGATATCCCAGTAGAAGTGAGTCAAATTAAACACCCAAGATATGCCATACTCGGAAATATCCAGCAACAAGATTCATCACGGGGAATGTCCCACCACGAAATCTTGCGCTGTAAAACGCAGCACAAGGCATAAAATTATCTGAAGCTTCTTCAACTTGGACAGCCAACGCTAAATTGCCCCAACATGGACTACTGCAGCTCCCGAAGGCTACCAGAAACTTTAATGTCATCTTATGCTCTAAATATCAAATACGTTCACACTATACTGTATTTTTATGATCATATACGAAAGATTTCGTCCAGAAGAAAATAACTAAATCCTTGAAGGGAAAGTATAGCAAAAACCACACTGTTGACTATCAACATCGTTAAAACTAAAGGTATTTTTTCAAATTCATGCTCCGACTTGCTTGAAGATAAAATTGCGAAAAAAAATTTGAATCTACCCAAACACACGAACACTTAAGGAACTAATTCTAACATACAAAGAATACATGCGAACCGATCTCGATCACGGATCATTACAACGAATTGAAACAAAAACTTTTATTTATTTTAAAGGCAAGATTACCAAGTGCTTTTGGCTACTTCTCCGTGGCAAAAATCAACGCGAAACCGACGTCTTCAGTAATTTTGTAAATAGCGTCAAAAACTGGGTAACTGGGTACTGGGTAACCAACAAGAATAATAAGAAAGTCACGTGGGACATTCCACTTGCATCATATTATATTATAAGTTAGTTTAAGCCTCCCTAACCGCTACAAAACAGAGCGTATCGAAGAGAGGAAGGAGGAAGGCACCATTTAGTATGGAGATGAGAGAATGGGGAATCTATGCAGAAAGGTCATAGAAACAGTAAGATGAGAAAGAAGTTCATGAAACAAGATCAAAGTTGAAGAAGAAAGTAGTAGGTGCTGAAAAACAGGACAGCAGTGAACCGAAAAAAGATGGTCCGTAACAAAACAAAATCCTATTCTATTTTACAAAAAAGAAAGCCTACCTAACCTTCAGCTCGGGCCCTCACATTGTCCCCCTGGGAGCCCTAATTCCCATAGATACAATAATTGTATCCCCCTGAGGGGGAAATCCACTTGCATCAAAAACCCACCGTCTTGTTTGCTGTTCTGACGACTGCATCGTTGATGTCTACCGACGGCTGCAAGGAAACACAAACGTTTACAAACCCCAAGAAATAAACATGAATCGAGGTTCTATGACACTTATGAACAATTTCACACGTGAAAGTTGTAATCTTAAAAACGCGAAAGCTTCGAAAAGCTATCATAGTCATTTATGGAGTAACATTTCGTACTCTAATATAAACATCACGGATTCTCCAGCTAATAATATTTAGTGATATCAAGTTGAGCAAGTTGGATATCAAGTTGAACTATTCACAGATTGCAATACTACATGGAACTGAATTCTCCAAAAACCACAACTGAAAAGCTGCACATGACTTGAATGTGAAGGCCAAGTGAGCAGCACTGACCTGATCAGCCACAGCTGACTGGTACTGAGCAGTGACAGGACCGCGCGCCTCCTGCTGCTCAGCAGCCACTGCCAGCACACACGGAGCGCTCTTCCTCTTGCCCTCCTCCCCCACCACCTTGCTGCTGACCTCCACCGCGTCGTGGGAGGCCCTCCGCCCCTGCACCCCCTCCACAGCTTTGCTGCCTCCTGCAGCCAGCGACCGCGCGTGCTTGGCCAGCGCCCGCAGCTCTGGAGACACAACACCAGCCATTCTCAACCACTCCTCCATCACTGTTCCCCTCGCTTTATGTATTAAGTACATAAAGCCGATATTTACCTCAACGGAGTAAATTTAGTTTACCCCCGGTCGAGAATCTCTGCACAACACGCACCGGAGGCTGTGACACGTCCAGCCGGTGCTGCTATTCCTCTCGTCAACATTGAACGTTACTGCGGTAAACATTCACTCTAACATAAGTGAGCAATGCAGTCTGGTTTGGTTAACCTTGGGGTGCCACACAGAGGGTGGTGATCACTGAAGACTGCTAATACCAAACGAACCGTCTAGCACATTACTGAAATGTGTAACTGTTCCCAAATAGTAACTAAACTATTTATTAGAGATGACGCATTTTGCTTACACTAATTTCATATGCCAAGACTGAGAAAATGATCAAATTAACTGAGAAACATAATTCAAATTTAGCTCTAGCCTACTAAATTTTATAATTTTTTTTTTCGCTATGATTAAGAAGTCCTTCACCCGACTAATTTCCACGACGTAAATTATGCTGTTCAGGCATACATTTAAAAACATCCACGCTATCACATGGAAAAAATCAATTTTAGCCAAATAAGAACACAGAAAAACCTAGAGAAGTGAACTTGGAAAGTTAGGGCCATATAACTGGAGGGAAACAACTGAAATGGGTAATATTTTCCTCTACGAAATGCTGTAGTTGCTAAGTTAATTGCGTAAGTTTCTACATTTGGGGCATCTGTAGCGTTTGCAAGCTCTATCAGAAATTCTAAGCATCTAATATTGAATTGAGGAACTTACAGCACTGTAACGAAATACTACGCGCATTTGCAATCAAGTTCAGAGCTACCGAAGAACCACAAGTTCATTGTACAATGATTTGCGTATAAATTCTAAATGATGCATCTGCAGTGACTTGCACTGCTTCTACTATTTTTAACTAGCAATATTTCGTTAAATAAACTTCATTCAAGAAAGTTAAGGTTTTCCATACACTCGTCATCTAACCAGACGAACATAAGATGTTAACAATAATCCCATAGGTCAGATACAGGACGCACAATACTTGCAAGAAACAAGAACACAAACAGAGGAAATGAGGGAATGAAAAGCCGCTTCTACCTTTAGGATATGGCGTGGGGGCGCGAGAGAGCTTGGCGCCTGTCTTGGGTTCTGCCTCGTCGAAGGAAAACTTGATGATGCTGCGCGCCCGGTGCTTCTCCTCCCAGTTGGCCATTGGGAACGGCTCCTCCTCCTTCTTGGCCTCTGGCTCTGCGGGCAGCGGCGAGTCAGCAGCCATACAAAACTCAACTTCATTCAACCAGTCACGGTCAATTTTCTTATGCCCCGTTGTTCAAGTAAGACTAAGTTGTAATCATGTACTGACTCAACTACAATGAAGAAGTAATATGAATGCAACACAAAAAAGCAGTGGTTTGACGCAAGTTTTCTCGAAGTTGCACTGTATTTTCAAGTAGGATTCAGTTTGTGTTCTCTCTGTACCATGCCATACAGTTTTCATGATAAATGAAGGCGAACTCTTCACTTGCATAACCATAACAAAACACCAGTATTTGCCAGCCCATTAATTACCCTAAGACGTCAGAGGAGAACGACAGGGACTCCTCTCAAGCTCGATACAGAAATACAGAAAGAGAACGACTTAGCCTCGTTGGTTAAATGCTGGTTTTAAAAAAAGAGGGCCTCGTCCGAGCATATTACCAAAAAACTATAATAACGAGAAAACCTCATCAAAGTTGGCTATGAGAGCCCCGTTAGAGTTCGAGATGAGACACGACAACGGCACCCAGTACTGACCGGTGCGGTGCGTGGCGTGCTGGGGCAGCATGTAGCAGGTGAGCACCTTCTGCCCAGACCGCGGGTCTGTCTCCGTCTGCAGCTGCACGCTCGGCTTCGCCTGGTTGTCCGATAGCCACAACGCCAGCAGCTGCGCAACGTACAATCATGCAGTATGTGATCCAACTTTTGCACATATGCCAACAAAACTATTCATAATACAGACCCTTTTTGGCGACAATAAGGCTGATGGCTGCTATCCTCCCTTCAGGTTCCTCTAGAAAGCACATGATGCAAAAGTACGGTTTTAGTCAAAATTAAGGTGAATTTTTTATACCATGCTATACAGTATTCATGATAAATGAAGGCGAACATGCACTCCTCGACGCAGAAGTCGTTCTCATACAAGGGCAGAAAGACAATGAATGTAAGTCTCGAGGCAGACATCAGGCATCACAATCCACACAAAAGTGAAGCATCTCTGTAAAAAATGCGCTAGTCTAACTCTAAAGTCTAAACTATGCAAGAAATGCTTCATAAGAATACATATCACAGAAATAAAGATATAGAACGCAAACGCACCCGAAAAAAATTTAAGAACCAATTCATGAGAATTAGACGTCATGGAAGACAGAAAAATGAAATAATCTAACTCAATAATTGACACCTACAAGACAGATCACCAGGCGCCTCACCTTGAGCTTGGAGAAAGAGACGGGCAAGTTGCGCAAGTTGTTATCGCACACGTTGAGCACCTTGAGTGTGCCGAGGTGGCCGATCTCAGGCGGCAGCGCCTGCAACTTGTTCGAGGAGAGGGTGAGGATGGCGAGGCTGCTGCAGGACCCGAGCTCGGCGGGCACGGCGGCCAGCATGTTGTCGTCCGCATGCAGCGTGTGCAGGCAGCGCAGCAGGCCCACTGACGGCGGCAGCTCCTGAAAGGCGGCCGAGTTGAGCTATTTTCGTTTCATTTCTACTTATTATTCTCACATCTCGCCCCTTTTCAGGAAGAATTTTAAAGACAAAATTCCATCAGCAAAATAACTCAGTTGAGAACTTTGACTAGAAGAAAGGCAAAATTTCGTCGGCAAAATAACTTATTTGAGAATTTCGACCATCAACAAACAAATTCGAACTGTGCAGCAGAAGCAGTAATGAGGGGATACCGGGCAAGATCAACACCGGCAGTGGTATCGAACGTCGGAAAAAATAACTTGCTACTTCACATATTCATACTGGATCACTACTTCGAACGTATGTCGACACAACAAAATGAATATAACATAACACTATCAACTAATCAGAACAATTAGGATTGAGCTAACTAAGTGGACACGAATTCTTAGCAACATTTCGTAGCTTCCGAAGGTGAAAGAATGAGCTTCATCAAACCTTGGTCACACCTCACAAAAATAAAACCGCAACCCTAAAGTGCAGTACATGGCGACCTCACTTCCTACACTGATTTCTAACTAAATTACCGCCGTAAAATTCAGGCACTTCAATGCATCCGGAAAAACTTGTAATTGATACCAGTACGATGTTTTCTAGGACACATCACACCTATCGACGGTGATACTTGTGGCTTCGAAATTCATGCACGCTGCAACTATTCATCGCTGTGAAGCTCAAAGTTTGAAGCTCACTCAACACTATGCTGACGACCAACGTTACAGCAAAGAATGTGAGATACAGTCCTCAACTCGAAAACCACAGATAGAGTGATAGAGACAGACCAATGATATCAATTAAATGTAGGGATACGCGCTAGAATAATATGAGAAACCGACAAGTTTTGAAAAGTACAGATAAAAACCTTCACCCCGGACGAACATCTGAATGAAACTCGAAACCACTAAAATAATGGAGGTAAAGCTAAACACATGTACAGCGGTAGTACCAGACTAAAAGGCCTGACTAAAAATAATGATCAAAACAATAACGAAAGATGTAAAAAATTAGAGCTATAGAAATGAAAGAAAAAAGGAAGAGAAATCGTTCATTTAAAAAACTACTAAAACTTAAAATGTATTAAAAGAGTTTAAGTTTTAGATATTTCTCAACATGAAAGGTCCTTAATAGAGAAACAAACCATAAGAGGTAGGCAATAGAGATTAATCTAATTTGTTGAAACAATAAGTGAAACAACAACAAAGTTAACAGGGTGTCTACTAGGTAGTAAAGTAGTAAAAAGTAGTAAAAAGTAGTAAAATTTTGAAAGTAGTAAAAAAAGTAGTAAAAAGTAGTAAAATTTGCCTCAGGGTAGTAAAAAAATTGTTAAGTGGAATAATTCTCTGAAAATTTAAAGTAATGTTACATATTTAAATAGAGTATATATGGGAAATATTCCTGTAGAGTGGGGTGTAATTCAAGTATTGAGGCACACAAAACAAAAAGTTCAAAAATTTTTGCGAACAACAATAAAAACAGTTCACTTTTTCTTCTCATTCCGTTTGATCTGAAAGTTATCTAGTTGTTTTATGATGGAAGGTTCATTTGAGCTATTTTATATTAACAAATTATTGAGAGAAAACAATAAAATGGCTTTTGCTTTGATGCGGTAATCGAGGTTTCATAAATCGTATAAATATAAATTTAAAAAAATTAACACCAGTGGCGATGCATTGTTGAAAACACTTCTATTAGTGCGCACTTACATTAAGATACAAGCTTAGGAACTTGCGATATCAGGGATTAGTATTGAAAATAAAATAAGTATTTTAAAATTGTGCATTTATGATTATGAGGTCGACATGAACGTCTTTTATTACTACGTATCAAATATGCGTTATACGATCTCAAGGGAAAATGAAATAGCATAGCTACGTATTTTCTTGTGGAAGTGTATCAAGTGGCTCTGATTTAAATATGTTTGTCAAGTATAATAATTTATATTTTATTACGAATTACGATTCTGTTAAATGTAAAACATATTTCAAACTTTTTCTTTTAAATTTTATGAATAAACATTAACAACTAGCCAAAGTTTTCAAATAAGTAGTTTTACTTATCACTAAATAACTATTACGTTTTATTGGATTTCATCTTTAGTGGATACAGTTGCTCGTAAGATGTATAGCATAGTCGGCACAATTGTTTTTTGTGCACTTGATACTCAAAAATTAAAGTATTTTATTCACAAACGTAAGCACAGAAATAAAATTATTCTCAATTAGCTTTTAGAGAGTCCTGCTGCAATTTCAGATGAGTAAGTTGTGAATCAAACTTATTACATTTCAATTCCTTCTAATGAATAATATTTAATTCAAAGTCATATATTTGGCTGGTAAGGTCTTGATTATCATGAACTTGATGTAGCCTTCCAATTCTTATTCCAAGACAAATATTCTCACACTCAAAGTTTTTGCGGCAGGATAGAAACATTGCAATGACGTCAAAGGAACTTCTCCGCAGTTCATTTATATCCAGAAAGTGTTTTTTTTGGAACTGAGCTTGATTGTGAGCAGTATTATCTTCCTTTGAAAAGACGAGTTTATTCTGTCCACTTCGATTTGGGGAAACAATGATTTACTGAAACTATAAATGTTTTTTTTTAAATTACCTTTTTGTAAAGCTGAAAGTTTTTTTTTTCCAGTGACGTTAACTTATGTCCAAATACAGAAAGAATTATGCTATAAAATTATCTTTTAATACAATGTGTCATCATTTGAACGAGAGTTTAGTTCCTTTGAAGTTCCTTTTTGGCAGTAATGGCAATTCAGTTACCTCCAGGATATCGTCATAGCATGGGGATGCTCCAACTAATCAAAGTTCATTCTTCTACTACATGTACTCGTATATATGGAAGCTACATGAAATTTGCATTTTCGTGATTTGTTCAATAATATAACATGTTAATGACCTAATTGTTATCATTATTGATCGTAATTAGGACGCCAATTTAGATTTTGAGGTACGAAAGAGTTTACAAACTCATATTTCTGAAGTGCCATAGTGTTTGGTCATAATGAAATTCCTTGATATTCATCCCTGCTGTAAAGAGATCTGCCAATCTCCTGGTGTCTACTAGTTTCCAGTCAGTTTATTTTTTCTATATGATGAACTGTTGCCCTCATAGTTGAAAGATGTTAAGACAAGGTCTTCGCCAAACTTTTGTTGGAGTCCATTTAGGTCCTTAGAAATTTAGACAACTTTTTTGTAGTAAAGCTTCGGCTGCTCCATGTAGTATTAAGTATTTCAAGTATTAAGAGACTTCGAGCTTCTTTTGAACCTTTGGTATTGCGTATATTATTGACTCAAATCACTCATTATAGGCCGATTACTTACATCTGGACATTTGGACAAAATTCATTGTGTAAAAAAAGGTAGTAATTTTTTGCCATTGAAGGTAGTAAAAAGTAGTAAAAAGTAGTAAAATTTGGAAATGAAGTATCAGTAGTCACCCTGAAAGTAGCAGAGCTTGAAATGTTTGCCATCGATGTCCGGCATGAATCTAGAGAAAGACAAGGCGAGAAACACAAAGACCACGCACCACCAGATCATTCTTGGAGACGACCAGCTCAGAGAGGTGGCTGAGGTGGCCCAGGTCGGCGGGCAGGCAGCTCAGCGCGTTGTCGTCCACGCGCAGCATTTGTAGGGCGCTGCACTCACTTACAGAGTCCGGTAGTGCCTACAACATTCATGTACATCAACTTGACAATTCGACACACGTCAGATTATGGTGTTAGGTTAGGTAACGCTGACTTGATACCCATTTTCTTAGTTAGGTTTTGTACCAGGTCAAACTAAGAATTCTTATCCCGCGCACGGTAACTGGTCGCCTCATTTACCAGGCTCACTGGTTGCCAGACGTAAGGCATAACCCCAAGTTGTTATACACCAAAATGATCGTCTCAGCGAGTGCTACACAGCTGGAGCCAGAAACCCCCACATTGTGGGGGTTAAGGCAGAGCTCCAACCACTTGGAAGTTGGGAGGGGTAAGCACAGTCAGTGTGGTAAATGAGGCGACCGTGAGAGGGTGTGCGTGCGAACAGTCAGTGGCAGCCTCAGTTACCAGCGAAACTACTCAGGGCCTTATTTCGCCTTATTTCGTAAAAATGGCAAATAAGACAAATCTGAAGTCAGTAGCGTGTAGAGCAGTATTTTATTCATATTGTGTGAAAATTACAAGTTTCGAAACACTATACTTACAGTAATATAACCAGACATGCAAACATGCATTTATGTAGGAACTAAAACGAAGAATGGATAACACCTAGTAGACATAAATGGTCATAACTTTTTTTCTAATTGTTGTAGAGGAAAAATAAAAACATCAGCAGGTTTGGAAGGATTTTCTGCATAAAATAGCAGTGAAAAACATTACATTGTTCCCAAAACAAAAAAATGGCCATTGATCTCTTTGAAGCAATGTTGTGCAAAAATCTACGGAGTTTGACTCCATATTACAAAGAAACGGTTCAAGTTATCAAAAATCTGACAACATCAAAGTGTGAAGCAACATTTTTTACTCATTACTTCATATTTTTACATCTCTGCCTATTACGGTAAGTGAACAGGGAACGGCAGAGTAACGCGGGTAAATTGACTACTTTTCTGAGGGATGCGCGACCGTGCGCGGGTTATAAACGCTTGTTAACCGACTTTGATAAGCTGTGCGTCAAGTGCAAGTATCTAGACTTCACGACGAGTCAATACTTGGCTTGAGCGATAAAACACGGCATTTACAGTGACGAAAATCAACCCAATTAATTGATAACCAGTAACGACTACTGATCAACTAACAGAAACAATACTGCTAAAAAGAATTTGAAGAAACTACCTTTAACCGAAACCTACCATCTTTCAAGATAAATTTAGCATAGAAATGCTTTCCACCGGTGTCCAAAAAGAATCAATTGTAAAATTTGACCAACCAACTTCAAATTGCTTGCCTGCAGCGTCAGGTTACGATCCACAGAAGTTGACCAGCCTGCTTAAAATTTCTTGCCTGTAACATCAGGTTACAATTCACAAAAGTTGACCACTCGACCTTAAATTGCTTGCTTGTAGCGTCAAGTTAGGATTCCCATAAGTTGACCTCCCAACAAACCTTGAGATGGTTGCCAGAGAGATGGAGATCGGTGAGCTTCTTGCACATTGAGATCTCGCTAGGGAGGCTGTCAATCCTGTTGTTGGAGCCTTCCAGGTAGGTGAGCTCTGTCAGCTGCCCTAAGAAGGGCGCCAGGTTGCGCACCTTGTTCGAGTCGAACCACAGCTCCTGTAAGCTCGACAGCGACCCTATCACTTCGGGCTGCAACAAAGGGAGGAACGTCATTGCTTAGGGACTACAATTACCTGATACTTGTTTCACGTGTAATTTTACGATGAGTCTCTCAAAATAAAGCTAGTTATTGCAGTACTGCTTACTGCGCATCGAAACCGTAAAAATAGGCACTTCAGTAATCATTGTAGCTCTATATAGCAGCAAAGTCGCTTGGTAGTCAACTCATACATAATTAAAGCTAAATAATTGCTGAAATCTACCCTCACGTTCATTCAATCATCTTCCTCCTGATGAGCATGAACGTACTGAGTATTGCTTGTTTTACAGCCAGCACGACATATCTAGTAGGGATTTTAAAACTATTCTTCGATTTCACGTCTTTTTCTAGCCTCAGTGTGGAAGTGAAAAAGTCGTAACTCGCTCTCTCTATACCTTAGCTTTTTACGTAAACCTGCGCCCTTAGAACACATGGACTCAGTGTCTCAATTCCTTAGGATCTGAAACGCAGATCCTACAATCTTTACACCCTTCAAAGCCAACTTAGCACATTTATTTAGTCTATATACGACATCGTTCTCGCCACGTTGTTTCGTTTTTCAATAAGCATAACAAATCAACTAAACTAAAAATCGCCAAGTACAGCTCAGAGATGCTGTCACGGAGTAGATTAGATTATAGTTTAACCCTCCCTAATCGTAACAGAGGCGTTCCAATGAGAGAAAGTAGGAAGGCATAATTTAGTATAGAGTCAAAGGAACGCGAAATCTATGCACAAGGTGCATAAAAACAGTGAGTTGAGAAAAAAGTTTACGAGACAAGACAAAATTGAATAAGTACTAGGTGCTGGAAAACATGACAGTAGTGAACCGAAAAAAGATGGTCCATAACGAAACAAAATAATATTCCATTTCAACAAAAGGAAGTCCTACCTAATCTTTGGCTCGGGAATTCACATATTGTCCCTGGGGGCGCTAATTTCGATAGATACAAAAGTTGTCACCCCCTGAGGGTTGTTGCCAGAATATATCAAATGTCTATTATGGTTAAAATAAGGATGAACTTGAGAATTTGTGTAGAGGAGCGAAATGCGCGTAAGACTTCTGATTTTGAGCTGAAAAAACCTACACTAACGCAGATAAGCTCTCTTGACCTTCCTCTCAAGCATCAACCATGAGTTTTAAACTTCCAACTACTCACCAAGAGCCAATGCATCCACTAACTCACGTAAAAATTTTTTCGGGGGAGTTAATGGCATTATAGCGAATTGCATCACAACCTCGCTATATTGTCCGCAGAATTAACATTAACGTCAGTTGCCGAGTAACAAAGATCACCCTGCATCGTTACTGCTCAGCTGAATGAACTGCATACCAGGTTAATTATAGTACTCCCTGAACAATGCGCCAGAGAGCTTGCCCTATTTAGTGGAGGGATCCAATTTCCAAATACCATTGTCTGCTCTAAAGCCTTGGTGGTTTTCTTTAACGAAGCTTTCTATCATAGTTTTATATTATTACTGATATTTCTTCAATGAAATAGACTTCAACTATACGCACCGTATTTATTCCATGAAATTGAACTAATAAAGTTATTCCAATTTGATCATTCCATGGCAAATACAAACAGCAAATGTAGAAACACCAGCCACCGTTAACCAACTCACTCGGTTAGATATTCCTTTTGTCAGGATATTCTAAAAAAAAATTGCATTTAGCTCGAACGTTGCTTCATTTAATTGAATCCATTAATTTATTTTTTACTTT
Organism: Morinoia aosen; assembly: GCA_030386875.1. Lineage (NCBI taxonomy): Eukaryota > Metazoa > Arthropoda > Malacostraca > Amphipoda > Talitridae > Morinoia > Morinoia aosen. Next base: position 72,649,649 of record CM059567.1, on the reverse strand, counting down.
CTTGTACATTGGGGTTTTTATTTCTCTCCAATTACAAGTGAAGAAGATCAATCAGCGTGTCTGCCGATAGCAAAAGCCAAGGAGATAGCACCAGTTATAGATTTAAGTTGAGTTTCCTTTCTAAGAATCCCACTTTCTTGAAATTTCTCACTTTTGGGATCCTTTCCTACAAGGTTCTGCTGTTCAACGATTTAGCTCACGATAGGGTCGCAAATGCAATGAAGTTCTGACAAAATGTAAATCCTGTTACTTTAAAGATCACGTGGCGTCCACTGACCAGTTGGGAGAATTCGTTGCTGCCGATGTCGAGGGTGCGTAGTTTGGTGAGGCGCGCCAAGCTCTTCGGTAGCATGTTGAGTTGATTTTCACGCAGCTCCAGCACCTCCAAGTTCACCAGGCGTCCGAAGTTGGCCGGTAGGTACTCCTGAACGTCAGTCATTTCAGTATATTAAAGAGCATCATTACATTTAGTCTGAGTCTCAGAATTTCTTGTTTTTCTGGTGAGTGATTTACAAATGCATAGAGACACCTCTAAAATAGTTGCATCACAAGGAGAAATTAACAATACTACCGACAATAGTTCTTTCCAATACGTACACTTTCAATACTGGGTTATTAAAATTATTTTCAATTATTTGCACTTTTAGGACGAAAAGAAGGAAAGGAAACTGACAAACGCTAAGTCCTCTTCCCACGTAAAAATATTAAAGGCTAATTCCATCAGACCGAGGAAGGTAGTCTCCGACTGGAATTCAGAGCCTGACCTCAAATTTGGCGTTTGTTCTGAAAAATAATTGCACTAAAATCATGAAATCCATAATAGAAAAGTGCAAAATAATGCCCTATCACAGGTAAATGAATCAAAATTAAATTCTTAGAGGTCTGCTGATAAAGCATCTAAAATGAGTGCTCTACAGAGCATATGAGTCCAGGTAACTACATTCCCTTTTATAAGCGGGAAGCAGAAGACACTGAATGTGAGCATAATCTCATTGACAAAGTTGCTCATAAACCAACACAAGCGCTCGGGAATTCTCTGGTTCACAAGACGTTGCAACAAGTCAGACCACATCAGGCCCACACGCACCAAAAAGGTGTCGTTGAGGAAGAGCTCCCTAAGGGCGATGAGCTGCGTGAAGCCCTCAGGCAACTTGCAGAGGGGGTTGACCGACACGTTCACGGACGCCAGCTCCCGGCAGCTCTTGATGCTGTCGGGTATGCTGCTCAGGTCTGCGGGGCACGGCACAGTCAACTTCGCTTCGCTCAGATACACTAAATATCAGATATATTGGCCACGATAAGAAGGATTTTGAATGAAGTATTTTTTGCTGCCACTAAGATTCAGAGCTAGAGAATGAAAATGGTATACCAATAATTTGAGTCAGTTTTCTAAAGGCAATTACATTTTTTTACGTTCATGCTATATGTTTGGATGTACTTCATTTACTAGCAGGCTAAATAGGCCAAAGAATTGAATAAGAAACTAAGAGCTCTATAAATGTTTTCAAAAAGATCGTAAAAATCGAGAACGCTGAATTAGAGATTCTGAGTAGGCACTCCATATGTCTAACTTCACGGTCCTGCTAGAATTAAGAAATTAATTGAATTAAGACAGTGTTTGAAAGTATTCATCAGCAAAGTTCAATTCATAGAAAACTTAACCACACATTCAATAAAGTTCTTTTTTGATCTAGTTAAACTACAAACCTCCTAATTGAGTTCGAGGTTTTCACAACATACGAGAAACAATATAAAAGCAACATCTAACTGGTTTAAAAGGTCGATGGAGTGGAAAAGCTTCGACAACATCGCTATTTACTTATGAGAGGCAGAGGAACTCCAGAGATGTGACGTGCAACCAAAAAAAAAAAAACAATCCGGACCAGGGACCTAGCTTGAAACCAATTGTGACGAGTCGCTTCTTTAAAGCGGCAAAAGCCACGGAAGTGGACGACTAGAACGCTAAATAAATCGCCAATCTCTGATGAGGATCGCACAGATTCAAACCGACCATTAGACGAGATTTGCATCGAATGACGAAGATATGGACCAACAAATATATCGACACGATAAAAAATTAAAGATATTGATTTAGTTCAACAGATAGTGAAGTACGCGGAACAACGAGGGCAAAAGTAAAGGAACACCCTTTCCATCATGGAAAGGGTGTTCTAGTGTTCCTTTACAAGAAATGAAATCGAAGAAAATAACCCATACAAATCTAAAAAACACCAATTTAACACAGCACGAAAAGCTACAGGCCAGCTAGAACAAACGACAGGGAAAAGAAGTTAAACAGTCGCACAGCCTCACTGTTTTTGCTGATATCGAGGGTGACAAGGTTGGGGAATGAGGTGATGGCGGCCGGCACGCTCGACAGCTCGTTGTCGCTCACGCTGAGGTGCTGCAGGCCGTGGCAGTAGAACAGCTGGCGAGGCAGCTCTGACAGCTGCGCAACAGATACCGCTCTATTACAATTAAAATATTTATTTACCACAAGTGACACATCAGAGATTGCTTCTTTAGTCCAGTACAATGGACACAGTTCAGTATTGCTACTTGTGGGCCCAAATAAGTTTAGCGACTTTTAGGGAATTTTATCATCAGCGTTATTTCAAGGCGTACAATTATGAATTACCTAAATGCACACAAAACTGATCAATGAATTTGGTCGCTCAAGATTGGATGCTTAATTTTACAAAAATAGTTAATACGGGCTAAATAAGAACAGTATATTCTTGAAATTTACGATCAGACTTAAGATGTATGTCATCAATCATGGCAAATTACCCTATCAACATGAAACATATAGCGGAAAATATTTTACTTCATCACCTAATGTGATTAATATTAAGCTACAAGGATTCAAAAATTCGTTTCGAAAACTCCGCAAGAACTTTTTTCAAGGATCTTAGCAGGGATCGAACTTCAGGTCTTTGGTCCCAATGAAGAGGATACTGTATTGTGACCGAGCTTTTGAATAGTAAATTAGCATGAAGTTACTTCTATTACGGGTCATATGGTCATGATGGCCAGTTTGTGCAGTAAATAATTGTTTAAGGTATTTGTTGCCAACATTAGTTAGCGTTTTATACAAGAAATTACATATGGAGAGCTTGTAGAGATCCAAAAGCTTAAGTACTTTTAAACTTTAGAATGAAGCATTCGTGTGAGCATTATATTCCAATTTTCTGACCCCTTTAATGACTTTTTTGAAGCACAAAAAGCAAATCCACAACTCATCGCTTTTAGCTCAGCTCTGCTACCGTATGTCCGGTAAAGCAGGTTGGGTAAGAGGTTTGATATAGTCTTTGCCTTGAGACAGTGATTGAAAACGAAGCATTTTATAAAAAGTATACAAAGCGTAAGGCTTGCGCACAAAATAAAATGAAATTCAGACTGCAATGACCATCATATTTCTAAAATCAAAAACATTAAAGGATTATTCCAAATTAGCATCGAAGAGATACCTCTTGCCGCTGGTGCTGAATGAGTAATAGATATCATACAGCGCTCAAACGACTCAACGTAAAGAATTGAAAGCCAAGAAAGTTGAACCTTCTTTGTATTCAAAACGCCAGTGATAGAGTCGAAAAAGAGAAATACTCTTTCCCTGTAACACTTTTTTCCCATGAATAAGTGATGTAACTCAGTGGGAACGTTTCAAACCCCTAGCCCCGAATAGTAACGCATTAAAAAGACTGTAGAATATAAAATGGCAACAAAAACGAGCCAAGCGGCCCGTGCTCGGATCGTTTCCAAGTCCCGTGCCGCCAGACACCAATCATGCACACGCACTTAAGAGACGCATTTGCAATCATCAATCATCACGCACAAGCACCTGTACTCGCATTTCAAGACAATATCAGTAAATATGCGTCGGAAAAAGAAAAAATAATTATTTATTACATCATTTTCCTGTAAGCTATTTCTAACTCAAGTGGAAGGAAAACTAGAAACACAAAAATATATAAGGTACTTGGGTCTTAACATGTACACAAAATAAATTAGTTCCAGTTAACGTCGACAGGACAAATTAAGGAACATAACAAAAACTGGAGAATGTGTAGTCTCTACAGTAAGAATAAGAGTAAACTTGATGCTCGCACGAGTCTCTCGACGATTCCTTCTTTATGGTGCCGCAAATGTTTCCCAGGAGGACGGGAGTCAGAACACGACACCCGTTCGAAGGTATGGAATGCTACGGTCTGACTCTGCCGCCAGGGGTAACCAACCAACAGCAGGAGCCTGGCTCAGCGAGCATGCAATGCATATTAAGTCAGTCGGCGTTTTCCAGCCGCCGGGCATGGGAAGCTAAGCTAACAGATAACACCATGCCAAATATATAATGTGTTCCTGCCCCCAGAAATATAAAATTAAAATTATGAAAAAAAGCCCACGAAGATCTCAAATGACCCGCCTAAGAGGTGGCCGGTCAGGTGCCAGATGCGCAAATCACCTGGTTACTGTCGAGGTAGAGTGTCTCCAGCGTGAACTCGCATTCGAAAACATCCGATGGAATCTGCACAATTATGTTTTCATGTAATAATCATAAAATATATAGAGTGAAATCATAAAGAAACTATTATTCCCAGCGTGAGTCTTGCAAGCAAGCAAGCTGAAGTGAAAACCCAGCAGCAATACATTTGCAGCTCTGGTCGAGTAACTGCACTTAAAATGAGAAGATTTTCATGTTTTCAGATATTGAAAATGCTCACGATTTCACAAATTTCAGTGAAATTTTTCAATGTCATTATCTCTCACACTGTGAAATACAAGAAGTACAATTAAGATGAAGGTAACTATTAACAACATTTTCACCGACGTCAATGGCTACCATTTTCTTTTTGACGATACCTAGCCATGAAATTTCTTTCAAAAAATCACCCAACATGGACAATATCTATCAAGCATCAAAAAAATACCACATGTAATGATAAATTGGCGATACCCGAGCGTACACGAACGAACATTAGAGTTTCGCCAATTATGCCTCAGAAACAGTAAGAAACCTTCGAGATAAAGTAGAAAAGTAAAAGTATGGTGCTCTTCGTTAATCTACTTCTTCTCTTCTAAGCATTACCAAGAATCTTTACGTCTTGATCACGCCACACTGCTGTTTTTTATCGGACAGCGAACACTAAGAAGACAAAAAACGCGAGTTTGCGCTTTCAACCTTTATCTACAAATTCGGTTCGATCTTTAATGAAGTACGATAGAGCACGGTTCAAAGAATATCGTTCAAGGGATAAAACCTTGTGTTAATAACAAGGGCAAATTTTATATCATTAGCAAAATAGGCCATCAATCTTCATCGATCTGTTAGGATAACGCTAATTAAAGTCACCGCTTGGTTAATGAAAAAAACCTACAAATCTTTCAATCCAAACCATTTGACACTTGGAAATTCAGTAACATATTAAGCCTCAAAGATAGGTTTCTCGTTGTAGTCATAAAATTCAGTAAGCAATACGAAGGAAGAAAATTTCCCACAACTAAGACGACTGTACCTGTGTGAGGGAGAAATGGCGGTAGTCCAACATGGTGATTTCTTCGATGTCATCTCGAGGAACTTTGCCTCCACAACCGCCCAAGCAGGCCAACAAGCCTGTCATGCGCCTCTTCCTCTTGGTCTTCTTCATTTTCGCAGACATTGTTGTGGGCTAATTTCAAGTAACTCGGTGGTAATGTGTCCCTCGTAAGAATCTACGGCCACTTCCCCGTACAACCAGCGATCGTTAGCAATCAGATTTAATAACTTTTGACTCTAAAAGCAAACATCCCGTAACGCAACTGACAGCTTTTCAAAACAAGCCACCTGCAGAACTTTAGGACGGGAAGCAAACTGATCATCAGCAAGGAACATACGAACAAGACTTGTTAATCATCTTATTGCAGGATTGTTACTTCGACATCAGCAGTTAGTGTGTCCTATATGGAACTCTCAAATTAACAATAATTCATGGACTTCACTCGCGGCCAGCGAGAACGCATGGAGTGGCGAAATACGAGTGCCAAGAAAGTGCAGAGAATTGTCGAAGACTTCGGAAAACTGTCATCAACAGAGGCTTATTTCGATGAACTCCGTCGCAGAGCGAGTCATGCATGTGAGTAGCGCTGAAGCTACGAAGTCGTGCCGTATGCCACCGACGACCTTCCCGCGTCGCCGTGAGTCCAGGTTAGTATGTCTTATCGTATCTGCGCAGAAAAAATACAAATTATAAAAGGAATGATATCAAAAGAAGATGAAATTGCACAAAATACTTTTAAAATTGCACTTAAACATATTTACTGCGTAGGGCATACGTACCAAAACAACAAAAATTGATCTAAGTTCACAAGCAACATTTTATTCCTCTTTCAATCACGCACGAGACATGTGGTACAAACTAATAGTTTTTTTTTTTTGCAAATGCTCCTGATCATAATCGCCCTTGTCGGGAACTACAGCCTCACCAACGTCGCACACCACTAGCTGCAGCATGAATCAATTCCGGGGAAAAATAGCCTCAAGGAAGGAGAAGTGAATACTCGACATTTTCAACAGAATGGCGAACTTTCCAACATGCTCTTGAGTCTAGACTCGAAACCTCGTCCAAACTGTAGTGTCCATGGAATTGAGATCTGGCGAACAGGTAGGCCACGTTTAATTTAACGGAAATAGCTGCAAATTGCCTCGGCATAAGGTTAGGTGATATTCGCAATGTACGCAGTCGCATTTTCTTACTGAAACTGGAACGTCTACTTTACCATTAGCGAAATCATCAGAAGCAGAAATAATCTTAGGGTCTAGTATGTCATCAACATATGCTTTCGCGTTGATTTCACGACTTCGCTTCACAAAAATGCGACGAGGCTTCCAAGATGAGGAAGTGGCCGTACAAACCATTAACTGAAGCTTGTTTCAAGGAGTGAGAAACTTTCTTTAATTCATGTGTAATTGCTGATGCATGTTTCCTATGACACGATCGTTTTGCCGGTAGTGAGCCATTTTAACTATGCGTAACTTTTTGTTAGTCCAGACGATTTCAGACATTGCACTGTTTCTCATCTCGTTCAAATAAACTTTTCTTTAAACCATTCTTTTCAGCATTTTACCTTAGATTTGTATATTTCCAGGATGGAGAAAAACGTTCCCAAATCAACGTGAACAATTCTCATCGTTGTTACGGGTAGGTCCCGCACTCTTTTGGCATCTTCCTCACAGACCTCTCCGGGTTTCGCCCGATCTGCTCTCGAATGGCGCCATAACATGAGATGTGATTGAGATCTTCAACTTCGAGTCCGATCTTCGCTCTTTATAACGCTTGAGTGTACGCGAAACAGTTGATCTAGCGACCTCATGACCCATTGTGATCTCAGGGTTAGAGAATCCTGCGCGGTGCATTTCAACTATCGTTTCACGTTTTCATGATTACTCATTTTTATCTAAATTTACAGAACTAGAAAATTAGGACTGCTAGTCAAGACGTTGACTGCGATGGGTTAAACTGAAGTTCAATATTCAATCAAATTAAAAACCAAAAGTTGTTCAAAATTGTATAAATACCAAACATTAACGGGGTATGTCAAATACCATTAATTTTAAAAACTTAAAAAAATACAAACGACTCATCGATAAGTCGTTTTGCAGCTGGAAAAACTTAAGCACAACCCATGCACCGATGGGTCGTATACCAAGCAACGTGTTAATCGTAATAAAGATTCTGTGGATAACAAAAAATAAATTTTCTGACGGTACATTACCAACGCAATGAACAATTCAAGTTGTGTTCGCGTACTTTAGCGCCTGTCCTTTTAGATCCAATGACAATGGCATATTATTCCAAACCCGAAAGAAGAATGGCGAAATGTACACTAGAATTTGTCACTCTATACTCTTACTTGCAGGTTAGTGTTCTTGCGTAGGTTGATTCACACAATTCAAAACAGAGAATATGCAAGCCTTTAACTCGAGTAGAGACTGCAAAAAACTTACAGATGGTTAAATTGCAATAATTTATCACTAGGTCAAAAAAAAAGTAGCCGATATTTAGCGAATATAGGCGTGAGGTGTTAGTGATACCAACAACTTTAATGCGCGCATAAGCATTAACACTACAGAGTACTTATAAAATGAGCTAAAATTGCGTCTAACATGCATTGAAAACTATTGTGGACAATCATCACTCAAACGATCAAAGTTAAAAATAAATTGAAACATGTATATGTAATTCAAAAGTTCAGTGTTCATTCGCAATACGGACATGAAAATGAGCAATCAGTAGAAGATATCACAATCGGTGGCTCTTTTATCAGCTTATCTCATCAGAGCTGCCCATACAGAGCGCACTTGAGTTTATTGAGCAGCAACACTCTGTAAAAATGTTTTTTTCATGTCTGTTCATACACAACAACTGCTCATAGAGAAGAGTGCAGTTATAAATTTACAAAATTTACGATCGGGGCAAAGTCGATCATGAAGGACACAACATCACCAAAAAGTAAATCTCGAGAATAGATTCGCACGAACGGAAAAAATTAAGAAGTAGACTAATGAATTAATAAGATATCCCACTAATGTTGCTGCTATTTACATCAGATTAGATTACATTATAAGTTAGTTTAAGCCTCCTTAATCGCTGCAAAAATCGAGCGTATCGAAGAGAGGAAGGAGGAAGGTACCATTTAGTATGGAGATAAGAAAATGAGGAATCTATGCAGAAAGGGCATAGAAAATGTAAGATGGGAAAGAAGTTCATGAAATAAGATAAAAGTTGAAGAAGAAAGTCAGAGGTGCTGAAAAACAGGACAGTATTTAACTGAAAAAAGGTGGTCCTTAACATAACAAAAAACATTTCATTTCAACAAAAAGAAGGCCTACCTAATTCTCAGCTCGGGCCCTCACATTTTCCCCCCTGGGAGCGCTAATTCCTATAGATACAGTAGTTGTATCCCCCTGAGGGGTGCTATTTACATCAGCAATTAATTAACAGTGCCCCACATGCACGCAAACATGTGGCGAATTCATGAAAATGTTTTCAACAGCAAAACAGCTCTAAAAAATGAAACGAGACTAATACGTGAAGAAATTACTTCAAATTTAAAACTAATACTTCAAGGGGGGTACTCCGCAAGTCTCCTAAATAACAGCATCTGATAAAAGTTGGTAGATTCAATCAAAAATTATTAATACAAAACAAAATTCACCAGAAATAAACAGCTAAGTTCAGAAAAAATATGCAGTTTTTAGGTGAATAATTTGAGAAACGAGAAACAACGCTCCTGAATATCTCGAGAAACAACATAAGAACGAAAACCAGCTGAGTTGAGAGCAAACCTTTCCACGCCTCGTCTTAAATCAAAACTTGAAGTTAATTGAGTGAATGCTTGATGAAAGGAAATAATTCAGCAGAAAATTTACTTTTAGCAGAGAGTATCTCCAAGCCACTTATGTCCAAAAAGAATTTATGGAAGAAAATATCTTCCAAGAGATAAATTTCTACGAAACCGTGTTCCTAGACAAGTATTTAGTTGAAAACATGTTTAAAAACTATTCTTGCGTACAAGTTCAGACTTCTTTGATCACTACATAGCTCGGATTGAAATTAATTCGATACAGAGAGCAGAAGATCAGTAATTCTAAGAATTCGTTAGCACCATATAAGACGCCCATAATAGTCTAAATCATCTCTGAAATTGAAATTCCTTTAAGCAAAATTGGTATTAATCAACATCACCAGCAACAGTGATAGTTGTGCAGACATAAAATAGGAGCTATATACGACCTTCACTGCTTGCTTCACAAAGGGGACAGGCATCGACAGCGGCATTTGAAGTACGGTCCTTGTGGCATATAATTTTTTTTTACGAATGTTCAACCAGAATCAGTTCAAATCGAAGCCGCAGCCCAACATTCACCAAAAATAACCACAAATTGAATGAAAAATCCCACGATAAGAACTTTTGATAAAATACAGAAAGCGAATCAAACATGAAAAAATAATGCAACTAAAAAACACAGTTTGACGTAAACATGCTTCAGTGAACGAAGCAGCAGCTTGAAAGACAACAGAATAAAAAAGTTGAAAACACGAAACTTAGAAACATTAAATGATAGAAAGACTGCCTTACAAGAAACAGAAAAGATAAAACTCAAGAGAAATAAACGCGTGCCCAAAGTGTGACAGCAGGAACAAGCTTGCAAAACGGCAGGAAATAGTTCAGCATCACCACTTCCACACGATGGCAGTTGATTAACAAGTATTTTGTCGCTCGCCTTTCTTTCACGAATTGAAAGATAAGCTCACTTAGGAGGAGCGGCAGAAGAAGATAAGACACGAGAAGATGGGCCAGTTTAGCACTAGATGATAAAGGGAGCTCGAGAGAGAGGAGAGGCTATGAGGAGAGGAAGGATGAGGGGCAGAGCGAGTGCCACAAAAGGCGGAGAGGAGCAGCGCTGCATGATGGCGATGCCAGACGAGCGGCCCGGCGGTCTCTGCACTGCACCACCACCACGCCCGGTGACGCAGCCTCGTGCCGCTACGAGCCACGGGGTCCGTGTCAGCTCAGGGCAACATTGGCTCAAACCTTACACAGGAATTGTGTTTGGACCACTTTCTCAAGTCATTGGGCGATTAAAAAAATCAGAAATTTATAATTTTGTGTCCTCACTGAACCGTTCATCTAATACCATTTTTTAAGAAGATTAGTTTAAATGATAATTTAAGCCTTCCTCACCGAAACAAAGGCGTTCCAACGAGAGGATGGAGGAGGGCACCATTTAGTATGGAGTTAAGGAACGCGGAATCTATGCAGAAAGGGCATAGAAACAGTAAGTTGAGAAAGAAGTTCATGAAAGAAGATCAAAATTGAAGAAGAAAGTAGTAAGTGCTGAAGAACAGGACAGCAGTGAACCGAAAAAAGGTGGTCCTTAACATAACAAAAAACATTTTATTTCGACATAAAAGATACCAACATAACTCTCAGCTCGGACCTTCCCACATCCTCTCCCTGGGAGACATTCTCTCAGAAACGCAACGTAAAGAAACAGGACCTCATTAGGCAGCTAAGGCGAATATTTAGGCACCGCCCGCAGACAAGAGGTGTGGGAGGAACAAGCCAGAATAATTCTTGTGCGCAGCCTCTGGAGCGCGTCCCAAGATTCCGAGGATTTTTTTCAGACTAGGCCTCGTAGAAGTGAGACAAGAATCTGGGATGAGAGTTGACAAGACTAAGAAAGAAAGATTTTTCTGTGGGTATGAGAAACAAGTTTAAAAGGACTAACAGACGGATCTTACAGAAACCCTTCCACTTGATTATTTTCGTAGGGAAACATGAATCAAGAAAAACTTTTACTTTGATTTATCGAATAGCACAAAAAACAAAGAAACATATCCATTATTACGTTATCCAGCAAAGAGAAATTCACCCTTCTAATAAGTGCATTTAACCGATCATCTCTACATGCAAGTGATGTATACAACTAATGACATTCTTCCAATCTACAACAGCGACACACGGCCTTTAAAATAATATTAATACAGACTATTTCAAGTTTTTGCAGTACGTTATCCACAGCGACTTCGCTCATTGTTGTTTTCAACGGCGCAATACCAATAAAGCTGCTGATTTGGTTGTTTCCGAGACATGGCGCTAGTAACAGACAAATATCGTAGAAACTAGGGGCGCATTCTGCGCACAACACCGGCAGCGTCGCGTGATGCTGGAGTTTGTTGCGAGGGCGTCGCTACGCAACGTAGGCAGCGGCACGCGGGTGCTGCTCGTACCCACGCGCCGCACAGCAGCGGTGATGTCGCTCTCCTCGCTGTGGTACGGCGCACGTGAGGAGCGTCGTGCGTCGCACGTGTGTAGCGCAGTGTGTCACACGTGAGTTACGTCGTGCGCTAGCTCGCATCACGCTTGGATACAACAAGAGATGTAACGAAAGTCACCGCATTCGCTTGAGTAAAACCTCTACATCAGCTTAAAAAATAAGAAACTAAACACTCTGAACAAAAATATGTTGGCTGTAGAGCAAGGCGACAGCGGACTCACTTGATCAGCTTGGGAGCCAACAGCTCGTGCCAATTACAGGTAACACCAGCTTTTGCGTTAGTCCACATGCAACAGCACCACCAGACTCTCGAACGCTAAAAATGCATGCTAAAATTCAGCGTCATTTCAAAACCAAACATGAAGGGACTGGGCCTTTATCAAGTCACACCGTCAACGCTTTGTGTAAATTTCACCTTTAAAATTTCAGAACTTACGATTTTGTTACATTTGAGCGTAGTGTGCCTCCCATATTGAAAGTTAAGCAAGACTGCAGACTGCGGCGGCGGAACCTCGGACATGCAAGCAGGATGCCCCCCACTGCTCCCATGAAGTTTTCCCAAAGGCAGATCACTCAAAATGCGAGCCTATATTCCACACCAGCATGACATTCTGCTAATGCACACAGCAAGCGGCGACACGACCACCTGATTTTATGAGCTACAAATAGAACACCACCTATTCGTGCTCGGAAAAACAAATACATACTTTCAACACCCGCGATGCCAGTCTTGGCGCGGGCGTCACAACCACACGAGATGCGGAACTCCATCACCGCAATCAGCCGCATCCTCATGAAGTGCCACAACTCAGGATTCATCAACGAGCCAAGTCTGAAGCATCCTGCCCATACACCGTATAAGGCTCCGCCGCTGCAGTCGCTCCTGGCTCAACAGGGCCAGCAAATTCAAGTTCAAACTTGAGTCTTAACACTTTGACTCCGGAGTGGGACAAATGTGTACCACTAGGTAAATTGTTCATATAGGCACCAATATAAATTAATAACATTTCAAACTTTCGCTAACTCTTTTTGAAGGAACTTCATCACACGAGGATGAATATTATTGAGCACTTATATTTCGTACATTTCTTACAAAGGATGGAAACTTAATCGAGCAGGTAAGTCTATTTTCCCTGTACTTTTTTACAACCTAACCATATCAACTTTACGACCCGGGCAATCGTAGTCAACGTGTTAAATTATAAAATCGCATTGAATCGTAATGGATAACTTAGCACAACGCACAGATAGTGCGATACGACAAGCACATTAACTTAAGGTGGGATTTCGCTATGATTAATAATTTCCATTTTATCTACGCAGATGCTACAGGGAATTTATATCAAAAACAAATTATCCAGCTGTTTCGCTCCCTATGTCCAGCTGATAACTATACGCTCGAGGCTGACATGGGTCATATAATATTTGTTTCATTGTGAAGAAGTGACAGCGCATCATAGCACGGTCGAAAATCCAGGCGAGATCAACACGTCAGTAGCATGTGCTCTCCTGACTACTAGGGTTAATATGAGAATTTCAAGGAAATTATTGTAAACAGTTAAAAGGTTGCTTGGAAATGGCACAAACTGAATCTACAAAAATATACTCGCACTCACACTGCCCACGTATTTAGGCATGAAAAGAATTGCAATCCCACCTGGATGCTTTGAAGTTATACAGCTCAGCGGTTGAATCTGTGCTTATCAAAGAGGCACCAAGGATCAATTAATCCATTCGACGGGGACTGCGTATCAATGCATAGAGGACTAATTGCGATAATAAGGACAGTCACACGCACTCAGGAACTCTCGTACTCAATGCGCAGTTGGATGCAATTCTCAGTAAAATCTTGTTGACGCTCCTAAATTGCAGGCAACGCGCAATTCGATGGACCACATAAACAACACTTAATATAACCGTGGAGAGATGCCGTTTTCAAAGCACCTGGTTCGTAACATTCAAATACATTCACGCGCACTCAAGTTTAAAAAAATTGCACGGAATAATTTTGGTAAGCACGCGCAAAGCCCTGCCTCTAACGCAAACTAAATTGAGCAGCTCTAGCGAGGAGTCAACAAGTCTCAAGCTCGATCAGAGAATCCCCAGCAAGTGTTGCGGTTGATGGGCTTAGGAGGGCTTCTGAGAGGCAAGCCAACCAATCAGTCGAACGGGCAAACAGTCACACGTGATAACTTCTCACAGGTGATATTGATGGCGACGAAGTGTTTCAGAAAGGGGGCGAGCAGGCAGACAGACGAGCGGAAATGCCGGCAGGCGTAAAGTCGCGGCAGCAAAACGCCGGGCGAGCGTCGGGAGCTTAAAAAGTGCGTGGGAGGCGAGGGATGGACGCCGTGCACCAGAAAAACTGCACAGCACGGCATCATCAGCACCTTCTGGGAGAGCAAACGACGAGAAAGAGAGGGGGAACGAGCACAACTCGGGCTTACGCAGACGTGCACGACACGGAAGGATGAGCAGCATGAGAATCCAACCACAGGCGGACATTAGGATCACTCAATACGAACACGAGCAACGAGCCGAACAATGATGCACAACACAAGATTGCAAACGCCGACAAAAATGAAAGCGCAACTCGACTAGAAGGCAAACGCTCGCAGCGATAAAGATTCACAACGTGCAATAACACACGAGTAAAACTTCAGAGAACAACCAGGGTTCAGCGAATAAAATTCTGCATTACGGAAGAATAACAGTACAAGTGCGACTCCCAACTGACAAAATAAACCAAATTATCACTCAAAACCGCCCAAGAAGTAATACACTGATAAGGTAGCAACAATACTGAAGCTATCGGCGCAGAGCGAGCGTACTGGGTAGAATTAGGCTTTGATGAGACAGAATGGCCACAAAAAAAAAGCACAAAGCGATTTAATAAGAAATAGCATAGATGCCTGGACTGACATAAAAAGCATGACAATATGGGGATAATTTACATTCGTAATGAATAATTTGAGGAAGAAGGTATTAAGCGCCGCCTAAGCCGACTCTGAACTAGAGGTAAGCTCACGCTGCCTCGGACCCCAAGACTGCAGCAGTAAGATAATTTTGACCCAAGTAACTCGACCAAAAAACCCTGACCATCAATCTAAGACCTATACAATGGAGCAGCAGAGTACATTCACCTCCTCTGTCCATGAGAGCGGGTAGTACGCCGGAGCACCAGTTTGCTTAGCCGATCTTCCCACGCTGAACAAACGTATCGACTTCGACAAAAATTGCCTTCACTCAAAAAGGAGTTCAAGAGATAGCGATGATGCGCGAAAACAATTTTCGAACTCCATAATGAGTCGGAGCAAACACGGGATCTCGACTTGCTGGAGAGAGAAAGGGTAGCCAGGCATAACAATCAAGATCAAAACACCTAGGTATAGAAACGTCGCCATCTCGATACCTTATAATAAAACGAAAAATAAACAAACTAAATTGAAGGATTAATTTGACGCAGTTCTTACCTTTAATTTTTTACCTATTCACTAATTTAAAGTTCCAAGTTACATGCAAAAAATCATAGCACATACAAAACCGTCAATTCTTTCCCCACCATAGGTAATGGACATGAAACGGTTTTTCATCCTCACTCACACCATGTAAACATAAAAACCCCAAATGCAAATTTCAAAACTAGCAAAAACCTGAGTCATGGAGAAACTATCATTGAAAATTACGGTTCAAACCCACACTGATAATCTAAAGGCTAATAAAAAATGCATTAGAACATAAATTTTTCCCTCACAAAACAGCTCCATTAAACGAAGGCGTTAGTAATTAGCCGACAAATCATGCAGCGCTGAAATAAAAACTGCACTTGAATTCGCAGCTGGGAATTATGGCGAAGAAATTCGACGAAAATGTACAGAACAGCAACATTTTACTAAGTAATATTAAAACTAATGAGATATTGAATAAAAAATTGGAATGCAGTAGATATGAGTAGACTACGATACGTAATTGTTAATGTCCAAAAACGAACATCTCACTGTTTTGTTGACAACTTCGAGGCACACTAAAACAAAAAAATGATCGCCATATAGGGTAATTTTTGTACTTCATGAAGATGCTCGTAACTTGAAGTATTCAGAGCTTCATCGCAAATTTATAAACTGATGTGAATCGCACTAAAATCGCACTACGATGCCAATATGACCTGCATGTTTGGACGCATCAGGTACGTAATAAAGAGCATCAATTTCGGACGCAAGAATTTGTAGTAGCTTAGCCCGAGACATTGAATAAGGATCACAAGCAACTCAGTGCCAGAGTTATACAGGCGGCTCTCGTGTAACTATTCTTACCACCGCACTGCCATAAATACACAAGTAGGCAACAACTCCCGAGTTCTACAGTTTGCTCAACTGGATACAAAGCAGCCCACAGCAAGATGACCTTAGAAACAGAAAGGGAAATAATGTAAAGAGCCGGCCTTTAGGCCAGTATTTGGATCATCAGTGTCCCGAATAACTCCTGAAAATTATTAAATATATCCCTACGTCAGCTGCCACATTCAGCATACAAATTCAGCGTTGTGTTGCGCTACATTCTTAGACCTTGATCATGCTCATAGACGTCTATCATGCGCATAGATGTACGCAAGCATAATGAACGACAAAGCATGGTGATTGCATTAAAACTAACTCGCACGAAACGACCTTTTCAGCCTACAGCCCAACACGACCGTAGAGTAGCAGAAAATGGTGCCGTAGCTAAGGCGCGACTCTCAAAAAATTAGCGCCATACGATAACGCAGATGAAATACGAACAGCACTGGTTACCCCCATGATAATTCGCTCGATGAAATATACCGATTGCACGGCAACGTTACAATATAAATGGTCAAATACAGTGCGATGACAATTAAAGAAAGCTTTGCAGTCTTCTATTTATATTGTACGAGTAGCAGCAGAAGCAACAGCACCGACCACATGACATCCGAGTAACAAAGCAGCAACGGTAAATATAACACGATCTTCTTCAACCAACTTAGCTAAAGTAGCAATAAAACTGCAATAAGATTTTCGAGGAATGAAAGGTGAAGACTTTTAAAGCAATAGCACTAACGTATGACCGAAGATGGAACGACGATGTGGTGTCTGACCGTGTCTCTCACGCAGCAATGACAATCATCCCAAGACATCGAGGTGATGATGAGAAAGCTATAAAACAACAGCAACGGTACTCTGTTAGGCTCCGACGTATAGCAGAGAGATAGTTCACACATGACAAGAGCCCGGGTAATTAAATAGCCCATATAATAACAAACAACGACACCTTCTATGTCTGATTTGGTAGGGTTGGTTAGAGTAATCAAGCTCAGGCTGTACTCCAATATAGCGACAAATTCAGTGAAAGCCAGCATTTTATTCTCAATGATATTTAAAGAACAGATCTGCTGAGCGAAAAAAACATGTTATTTAACATGAACACAAACAACAACGGTTAAAATAAATAAGTAGAAGAATACACGAATACATAAAGAAGAGAACCAAAAATAGCAAGTCTAGGACAAGCTGGCCGTCGAACTGATTCCAATCTGGTTAGCAAGATCTACACCAGCCGGATTTGGCGCGAGATGTAGCAGCGTGAGCACGAAGGAACAACAAAGTTTGCGAAAATTTGGTCTCAGTTTCTACAGAGCAAAGCCACTTATTAGGGCAAGTCGTCTTTCTCTTCAGAGCAGAGCTGTCACTTGGCACAGGATCAAATGACCGCTGTCAAGTCCATCTTTCAAGTTCCAGACGCGATTGTGCATGGGATTAACGGCAAACTCAGCCCGAACTCGGGCGTCAACACATGAAAATAATGCCTGTCATACCTGACACGCCCCATGGAGGGCGGGCATGCGAGCGTTGAACGCCGTTGCTGCTCAAGGAAGTACGAGGAGAAAATTCTGAAACACAGAGTTCAAATGGATTTCAAATGAATACCGAAACTCGCGTTCTGATTGGGCTCGTAAGTCAACAACATTGTCACTCATTCCTCTAAATAGACCTACGAAGTAGATATACTCGTAAGAGGTACATGGTAAAACGTACAGGTGTACGTACCTGTTCGAGCATATACTGTACAGCGTGCATCCTGAATGCACCGAACACTCAAAAAGCTCAAGTGTATGAAGAGCGCCTCTACAACAGCAAATGAACGAAAACTTGTAATAAATCATACTGAACAGTCTAAGATACAGTACATCAATACAGTAAGTAATATTTCACAGAAGTCGCCTCCTGAAAACGATTAAAACTAAGTGTTAGTTACGAAATCTAATTGCTTTCCCTCACAGCTAATTTCCACTCCGATTATCAACTCCACATTAATGCTACTGATACACTGAAACCAAAAGATGAAAAACAATGCTCATGATGCTAATAAGGAAGAACACCCCGATACCATGCCCACATATTTAAGAATGAGTGTGAGGAGCAGGGGGCGAGGATGCGTCATAGCATACACTGCACTGACCACCTGTTAACCACGTACATAAGTCCCCGTAGGTCAAAGAAAGAGCAGCTTTTGGTGCACGGTCTGCCTGTTCTGAACGAAGGCTTACACCTGCTTACCTCCCTTTATACTCGAAAGAAAAAATGAGATTTCACATGAGGCCTCAATGAGAGCCAAATCTAAAGCATTAACGGACGACGAGCACACTTCTCTTTAAATACACCCTTGACCACATTCACTCCCCGTAATCCAGCTTCTTCATTCTTTTTAAAACCGTACCAGCCTTTTTGCAACAAGCCAACGAATTTTGGATTCCACTACATTTCCACAAAACGTTCGCTGAAGTTCTCCATATACAGTGCGCCGTAATATCCCTCATCGATAACTATATATGTGGAGCTCATTATACACAGCTTGCGTCACACTTCCTCATATCTCACACAATGAAACCGTGTCATCACTACCGCGCGTATCAAGAATTTTATCTCAAACACGCTCAATCTCCCCTTAGCAACACTTTGTCCTTATGTTTCAACACCGTACTGGAGTACTGCAATAATTATACTCTTATATGTACACTGTGTCAGCACCCATGCCAAGACTTACACAACCCTTTCAACACTCCTTGGGTGCGCTACGCCTTTCCCACCGAATGGAACTGTCTCACCTCCTCTACAAACACAAGCATACAATTTCAGGTATACAAGAGATCACACTTTGTCTTACTATCTTTAATCCAACTCCGTAATAATTTTTCAAGGATTTCAAATACCGAGCCTTCGTCGCCATTTCCTTATTTCCAACGACTTCTATTCTTCTTCCATTCCAAATTATTCGAGATTCAGTCAGCGTTTTTTACAACAACCGGTTCAGTAAAAAACAGTAATCAGTGAAAAACAGTAATCAGTGAAAAACAGTAATCAGTGAAAAACTTTAATCAGGGAAAAACAGTAATTGGCACTCCAACATACGCTGACGAGCTCCATCAAGTCCAAAAACCTTCACTCAAAAGATAACGAGACTGAAAAAGTCAGTCACAATTCCACTTGCTGAGAAAACCAGACAGTTTGCGCTTCCGACGCGAGACATGCTCAACTGCTAATAAAAACAAAAATATCCTTACGCAGGCCTCAGCATTATGTGCGTTTCAAATGTATTTGACAGATCCCACAAAGTCCCTCTAAAATAATAATACACCCTTTCACTATTCAAAATACCGTAATCATATTGATTTTTCTTGAAGTACTGTGCCCTGATTTATCTTGATGTGGACAAGTAATTTACACACCCTACGTCCCTACCTTGCCTCATTTATAATGCTCGTCTCCGTTACAACGCACTCGAGAAACACAGGGCGGACTTGTTCCTCTGACTGAGCTACATTCACACTTGTCTTTACATTCTGATGCAAAGGCACTCCATAAACAGTACAAGAGCCAACCAATGCGATGACGGAGATAAAGCACACACAGAACCATCTCACAAAGTAGTTCAACACAGTCTCACTGCACTCAAACACTCTAACGCGTAACCATCCTCAAATCGCGTTCTCAGGTTTCAATTCTTTCACTGCCACTCCATTTAGAGTCTAGCGTCATCACTCTCTAGTCCAACTCGCCCAACACGGACTGGTGGTACTGCTAGCGAGAAACAGTGAATTTCGGTATAAAATAAGCTCGTGAGAGCACGGGAGCAAAGAGTTGTTTGAGCCTCCCTAATCACAACGAAAATCTTCCAAGAAGGAGGAAAGAACCATTTACCATGAAAATCAGGGAGCGGGGAACTTACACACATGGTGCACACGACCCCTTGCGCATCGAAACGGTAAGTTCAGAATGAAGTTTATGAAACAGGATAAAATTTGAAAAAAAGTTAGAGGTGCTGGAAAAAGGACAACAATGAATCGAAAAAATCAGAACCGTAACGAAACAAAAACCTATTCTTTTTCAACAAAAGAAAGATCTACATCAGTCTCAAATCAGGGTCTCACATGTTCCTCATGGGAGTACTAATTCTCATAAATACATTAGTTGCATCCTTCTGAGGAGAGCTAGTATTACTCAGTACTTAATAATAAAGGGGAAACATTCAAATTTAAATACTGAATATTTTGTCGAATGTGTGGAAAAAATAGTCTTGCAGTTTTTGAACCACGTAAGGGTAATGGTAATAATTTAACTAAAAATTCAAAATTGCCTTCAGAAATACAAAACAAACACTACGATGTCTTGTAATGGGTGGATTTTTTATGCGAACCCCTTACATCAGCACCTCTATCATTGGAAACGATGAATGCTCTATCTTGTCGATATAACCGAAGTTCTTCCGTCTCTAGCGCACTTTTTTCCTTTCCTTTCTTTTCAATGACCGCATTGTCTAAAATTAGCAGTTTCTTCCACTCAGTCCGTACATCCCGATGTGCGCGATGACTGCGATGGGTTCAGTGCAGTATTCCACTCAAATTTGAATTGAAAAGTTGTTAGAAATTTTGTAAATAACAAACATTAACTGGGTTCATTGAATACCATTAATTTCAAAAGATTGTTAAAAAATTTCCAAAAGACCCGTCGATGGGTCGTTTCGCAGCAGGAAAAACTTAAGCACCACCCACCGGTGGGTAGTACCGCAGTCAATGTGTTAATAAGTCGCTGAAGCATTTCTGGCATGATAGAGACTCCAAGTTGAGGCTGCGTCGGGCTGAGGTGTCCACGAACACAACTATGATGGCGACGACTGGACCGGTGCACACGGCGGGAACGGCCGGCAACCACCTGAGGGCGCGGTCTCACGGAGCTCTCGTTCTAGGAAGGATCGGCTGTCGGCCGGAGCAGCTCACGTTCACATGGCACACCAGACGCGCTGGTGACCACGACCGCTAGCTCAGCGCAGTGAAGTGCAGGTGAGAGCAGCGCCGCACCAACGTGGCCGCGCGATCCATACATAGACAAGGGATGCTGCCACATGCTGCCATGTACGTGATTCGCACCTTCGCATGATAGAAGGGACTAACTTCCTAACTTGAATATTTCTGTCGTTATCAGTATGGTTTAATATCCCTTGGCGCTCAGTTGAGCGATAAAAAAAAATCCGTAATGTTTGAGATCAAGTGGCATCAAAATAAAAAAAATTTGGGAGTTTTGGTTGGCATAGCATACTACGCTGGCAAAAAATAGCAAGCATAAGCATCTCGATGAGATGAGATAGTGAACTAAGGAAAAAAATTAGAAGATGAAAAAACTTGTCCAGGAGGTCGGCCACTCGGTAAGCCCGTCGCCCTCCACGAGGAAGACAGAAGAACAAAATGAAAGACCAGGCCAACCTAATTACACATCTAAACCCACAACCGACTCCTGCAAGCAGGTGTTGCTAATTCAGGGTTGGGTAGCTGCGGTTATCACTCAGGTGTTCTAGTGCCCCTAAGAACAATGATGAGGACAAACGCCACCAGCACATCTCTCCGAGTTTGGCTCGGGCAGCCTACACATCCCCGAAGAGCGCTTAATCCTCAAGATGCGGTAACACATTGACTGCGATGGGTTAAACTGAAGTTCAGTATTCAACTCAAATTCAAATTCGAAAGTTGTTAGAAATTTTCTAAATACCAAACATTAACTGGGTCCTTTGGATACTAGTAATTTTAGAAGATTGTTGAAACTTTTCCAAAACGACCCATCGATGGGTCGGTCGCCACTGGAAAAACTAAGCACAACACACCGGTGGGTCGTATCGCAGTCAATATGTTTTAAAGGACACTCCACCGCAGTGCAACCCGTGAGGGATTTAGAAAGTTTCTGCTTATTAGAACAATGCAATGAGAAGCACCATTTGCAACAATTCGATTAATATGATTCATTACAGAACTGTGGGAATTAAGAGGCTAGCCGTGTGGCACTGAAAGCTCTAGAAATTGCCATAATAGGTCGCGTAAAATCGAATGTACTTCATGAATTGCGCACTTGTCTTTCTCACCCTAAAAAATTATAGGAAGCCGTATGCAAACACAAAAAGCATTTGTAACAAATTAGCTTCACATTTTTTTAGTTTGTGCATCTATTCGCGTAATTATGACAGCGAAGCGTGAACATTGCAACCACACTCTATCAGATAA
Source organism: Morinoia aosen (assembly GCA_030386875.1). NCBI lineage: Eukaryota > Metazoa > Arthropoda > Malacostraca > Amphipoda > Talitridae > Morinoia > Morinoia aosen. The sequence goes on along the minus strand of CM059567.1, from coordinate 72,627,273 downwards.
ATCAATTATTTACCAGAGGGATATCAAACAAGATAACAAACAAGGAATAAACACAGCTACAACCACAGTTCTAAAACTGGCCGGCGGCTTTACTCGCCCTTAGTTAAGCAAATATTCGAGTTAGATAAGTTAGTTTACGCCTCCCTAAACTCAACTGAAGTGTTCCAAAAAGAGGATGAAACATAACACCATTTAGTACAGAGTTCAGGGAACGGGGCATCTGTGCACAGAGTGTTTCCACCCAATATATCCTGAGCGTTGAAATAGTTTAGTTAAGAAAATATAGGAGGAAAAAACAACGATAATACAGCGAAGAAGGCGTGAGAATTAAAAGACGCTGAGTGGACACAAAAGAAATTCGGAAGGCCTACCTATGTATATCTGAGTTAACCCAACAGTATCTTCTCCGGGAACGCCAGTCCCCGTAGCATAACAAAGAAATAATAAACCTAAATAACTTCAGCCTGTTGAATATCCTACGCTCCGTGAGGAGATGCAGTTCAGGAGTCCTCAATGTCTACTATGCTGCGGTAACTCGCGAAAATTCCTTGAAGGATAACGTGCTTCAACGCACTTTTATGCAAGGACAATAGTGCATATATATCATTAGTAATACTACAACGGCAGTGACAGTAAAAAAAGATTGTTTGAATTGTAAATTACGAGTTATGTCAACAAAGATTCGGCTCCAAAGACCAAATTGCAACACGCAATGATGAATCACGTCAAACACAATTTTGTCTGCAAACACAACCGTGGCACAAAGTTTAGCCCACACAACCAACAGGTAAAACATACATTACGCGTCATGCAGTGCGAACAAAGCAGCAAAACATGATGACGCTCGAGCAGGTAGCATAGATACACCACGCAGCACCTTGTGCACAGCCTGATAAGGACACCGACAGCCGCGGTGATGTCCACTTGAAGGCAAGCACATGGCGGCAGCTCGATGACTCACCGACCACTGGGACACAGGTAGCAGGTATGTGCGTCCAGCACTGGCGCTCGATACCAGTTTTGCGCGCGGCCAAGCACTCACCGACGCCACAATGCCCACAACTTATGGAAGATCGGTCATCATGCCGTTTCGTAATTGGCCAAAAATTTAATGCTAGGACGCAAAAACACATCTTACAAATTTTCATTTTTTTGCTCAACTACCTCATGGCGAATGCAAAAAATAAATTTTGCTAATGTGTGAGTGAATTTAAATTACCTTGACAACAATTGCCAAGTAGGAAGATCCAAGGATCGCAGCGTAATAAGACAGCCGGCAAAAATGCAGAAAACGGTCCACATGAATGCAATGTCAAAGTTAAATTAGATTATATGTTAGTTTAAGCCTCCCTAACCGCAACAAAAAAAAAGCGTATCAAAGAGAGGAAGGCACTATTTAGTACGGAGATAAGGGAATGCGGAATCCATGCAGAAGGGGCATAGAAACAGTAAGTTGAGAAAGAAGTTCATGAAACAAGATAAAAGTTGAAAAAGAAAGTAGCAGGTGCTGAAAAATAGGACAGCAGTGAACCGAAAAAAGATGGTTCTTAGCATAAAAGCATTTTATTTTCAAAGAAAAGGACTTCTTAACCCTCAAAGCATTTTATTTTCAAAGAAAAGAAGGACTTCCTAACTCTCAACTCGGGCCCTCACGTATTCCCACTAGGAGCGCTAGATCATACAGGTACAAGTTGTATCCCCCTTAGGCAAATAAGTAACTCTGTGAATGAAGGCTTTGGAAAGAAGCGAATCTGCAACATAATCAGGCGAATCTCACCGATACGAGCACATTCCCCGGTACTACAGCAGTAACTTCTAATTTGCATCCCAAACCAGAAAAAAGGTATTCCAAAAAGAGGATGGTGGAAGCTCCATTTAGTACGGTATTAGGGGAACGGGGAATCGATGCACAAGTCATATCCTCATCCCCGCGCATAGAAACAGCAAGTTGATGTTTGAAAAAAGTTTACGAAACAGGCAGAAAGTTGAAGAAAGTAAGATATACTGAAAAGAAGGACAGCAGTGAACTCAAATATGAGCCTCGAAGAAATTTCTACTCTAACAAATGGACTACCCAACTTCCAGCTCGTGAGCTTACATCTTCTTCCTGGGGACGCTAATTCCCACAGATACAATAGTTGCATTTCCCTGAAGGGATACTGAATGAGAGTTTGCAGAGAGCGCGGAAAAGTCCTGGTTCCTGGTGACAGGGAGTGCAAGGCCCTAAACATCGCAGAGGTGATGCTTGGCATCGCCGGCGTGGCCCCAGATACGCCAGATAAGATAGCGCTTCGCACATTCTTCCCTTCCAAGCATTGCGCACAGCGCCTCAGTCAAGCTCCTGGGCCCGGGGCACAGCAAGCACAAACAACAGAATAACTTATACGTAGCTCATGTAAGACAATGATGTAGTTTTCTCTTCGCAAAGGACAAGATTGAATATAAGATTGTTCGTTCTAGTGCGTTAGCACCTAAACGGTTATGAATATCTACTGCTATGTAAATACTACAAAGAGCACAATATCAAATTAAACCCTGTACAAACGTCTAAAAACATCGACCACTTTCGAGTTCCGAAATCCCATTGAGAGCGATTTAGAAGTGCAATTATGGCTATTCAACAGTCGATACATGTGAACCTCCAGTGATATAAAAAATATAAGGAATGAGTTTCTCAATTCCAATCCAAGTCATGAGATTTAAATCGGCAACCAAGTTCTCCCTCGAAACCTCAAACTAAACATCAGTTAAGCTAAAGTTTACACCAAATGGAATATATGGGGCTTTTACTTCCAGAGCCAACAAGAATCATTTTCAACAGAATATATTTGTTTCAACAGCATATAATGGATACACAATCAAGTATCAATCACAATATGAAATAAAAGTGTGCCTATTTTAATGCATGACACGCTGGAATCGTTGCTAGCTCGCAAGTAGGAGAGAACGGAATGGCGTAAAGGCTCTCATAGTACTAAGGACATCCACACCAGACTCGTGCCGCTGGAAGGAATGATAGGTCTGTAAAGCAATTTGACGAGTGAAGAATATAAGTAATCTGCTCTCTCCCCAAATCTGAAAGAACAAAGCAGATCTCCAGAGGCAAGAGCGCTTAGTTTTTCTGTTTAAGTTTAAGCAACTGCAAGCCTAACTCTTCCAACAAAATCCTATTTCAGGAATAATAACTTATACTTAATTCAATTTGGCGATCGCCTCGAACCAACCAATACTGCGCCTGTATATCTCAGAAGCCGAGCGCTGTAGTACGGCTTCAACTGTGCCAGAGCGGGGCCCTCACGTGCTCTCAGAAGTGATCAAGCACACACAGCCGTCAACCCCAAATTATCCTTTTAACTCTAAACATTACCGTTGCAGTGGTTCAACTCCAAGAGAGAAACCTCCACGTTGCTCGTTTTCCCAATCAATAAAATTAAGCGAAAGATTAAGAGTACAATGAAGAACAATTGAAAGGAATTGACTGAACGACATAAGGCTTGACCACAACAACGATGTTCCCAAGGGACGGAGGAAGGAGGCACCATTTAGTATGGAATTGAGGGAACGGGGAATTTATGCACGGGTGTCCCAACACTCTGCGCGCTAAAGCAGCAAGACTGACATAAATTTATCTAACTAGAAATAATTTGAAGGAGAGAGCTATAGGTACTGAAAAAGAGACTGTAGGAAACCAAAATAGGTCAGTCACAAAAAATTACTATTTCAATATAAGGTTAATCTAGCCTTCGACTCGAAACCTTGCCTCTATCCCCCTGGGAGCGCTAATTTTAGACAAACTAGCTGAGGGGTTTCGTGCATCAACCGAAAACTCTTGCCAATTTTTCAAAAACATTCAATTTTACAAAACAACGAATTTCAGCGAGTTTAACACTTTGACTGCGGCAGGTAAAACTGAAGTTTAACATTTAACTCAAATTTAAAGTCAGTTGTAGTAAGAAATATTGAAAACAGCAAACGTTAACTGGAAGTGCCTTCATATAGTTTCGATTAAGTATTTACGGAAATTTAGTTTGTGACTACTGGTCGGTCAGCAGCATAATGAAAAATTCCTCAGTAACCAAATATGGCTCACGTCGCAGTCAAAGGGTTATTTACCAATTTAGGACATGATCCGCTGCTAGAAAACGATCCATCCAGAACGCGCAAGGACCTATCGGTCGACGCCCAATTTACAAGCTGTTGTATAGGACAGTGTGACACAAAGGACGCTATGGGCCATAATTATTGCATAGCACCAAATATTATGAGAGGGTGATAGCCTACACTACACGAGGCATCCACAGCAAGTCGGCACATCGGCTTCTATCTGTTTACAGACACAGGCATAAAGCGCGCTGCTGGGACAGATACGATAGCATTGTCCATAAAAAGCGAGTGACTCACTTTTTCTGTGAAGGAGTGAATTAAGATCCTGTTAACGTTCTCGTAAAAATGCCTCAAACCATAATAAATGACGCACATGACTTTGCTGCACATTTATATTCTCGCAGAATTAACAAAATTTTAAAATAATTAATCGGTAAAGTAATAAGTTTAAATACGTGTTCAATCGGTCTCATCAGTGTGACAATAGCATTTTTTCAGCTACACGCATCATAAATAGCCTTTAATAACTTGAATTGCCTTGAGATTCAGCACCCTCATAGTATGTTTCAGCACCATAAGTAAACATTCGGACTGAAGTAACATCGAAACGCTACACGCGTTAGCCAAAAAAGAAACGACTTAACCCTGCACAGTATGCCATTTCAGCATTGTATCTGTCATCTGTACGTCAAACAGTTGGGAATTCGAAAAACTTCACTACATTGAGAATATGCACTCCAGCTTAAACATGAAGCAAGTGCTACAAGAAAAATTACTTCATTCATTCATGTATCTCATGGTTCCAATGAGGCATGCAGTGACGGACTCGACAACATAGTTAAACCAGTTAAGTCAGTCAAATATCTGGTCGCCAGAAAGACTGCGAAACGGCTCCTTGCGTCGAGATATTTCTGACCGTGTAGCATTTCGAACTGAAATATAGGCATCAGTTGGAATGTATTAGCTTCTATATTGATGGAAGAACCGAACCAGACATTAAATAAGACATTAAAAAAGTTGAAGTGATTTTCGGGTAGCCTGCAGAGGTCGTTCATATTAGACAAACAAGAACCTTAGTAACAAGTAACGAAATGTAAGGAAGACGAAATTAAAATTACCGGAAATTATGGAAAAATATTCTGAAGTATTTTCACAGTCACAGTAATTCCAGAAAAAAAATAGAATTTTAATTAAATTGATGCTATTGCGAGAGCCAAGGCAACATCACGACTGAACTGGTGAAGTGGGCGGGGCTCAGCAGCATGCAGTCAACCTCGTTAGATGACAACACTTCCAATATCAGACACTCGCATGTTCTGACGTTCATGACTATTGCTACTGCTTTCTTTGTCCCAAGTTGTTTAAGTTAAGATGTAATAAATTTTACATCCGGCGCCTAAATGTCTGACACATTTTGCACTCGATGAATACTCACACGAGACGATACTGTAAATTTTATATCCGGCGCCTAGATGTCTGACACATTTTGCACTCGATGAATACTCACACGAGACGATACTGTAAATTTTACATCCGGCGCCTAAATGTCTGACACATTTTGCACTCGATGAATACTCACACGAGACGATACTGTAAATTTTATATCCGGCGCCTAGATGTCTGACACATTTTGCACTCGATGAATACTCACACGAGACGATACTGTAAATTTTACATCCGGCGCCTAAATGTCTGACACATTTTGCACTCGATGAATACTCACACGAGACGATACTGTAAATTTTATATCCGGCGCCTAGATGTCTGACACATTTTGCACTCGATGAATACTCACACGAGACGATACTGTAAATTTTACATCCGGCGCCTAAATGTCTGACACATTTTGCACTCGATGAATACTCACACGAGACGATACTGTAAATTTTATATCCGGCGCCTAGATGTCTGACACATTTTGCACTCGATGAATACTCACACGAGACGATACTGTAAATTTTACATCCGGCGCCTAAATGTCTGACACATTTTGCACTCGATGAATACTCACACGAGACGATACTGTAAATTTTATATCCGGCGCCTAGATGTCTGACACATTTTGCACTCGATGAATACTCACACATGAGACGACACTGCACATTTCGCTGACCTCCCGAGCATTTGACCGGCAGGACGGCAGAAAAGAGAGTGAAAGTTTTGGGTGTTGCTCTCAAGCTACGGCGTCAAAACCCTTGCGGGAATAGCTGACCGACTGAAAGAAGCGAGCAGCTGAAATCTATCTTTACACCACAGGATTTAATTTTAATTAAAACCGATTCTCCGCGTGAGTAATTACATTACGAGTCTCATTTAAAATGGGAAATTCAGGTCTACATCTGCTGCAGAACATTCGGTGGAAATTAAACTCAATGATTATGCTGCTCATTTTTCAGGAGGCTAGCCATAACATTATTAGAGTATCAAAGGATTATTTCTAATAATAACTAGTTAATACTAATAAACTCGGTTAACGACCACTTAAAACTAGTTAAAAACACAAAAGTGATGTCCAACGGGCATTTGCAGAGTAGAACTGCCATAAGAAGCTCTTGTCAAATTTTAGGAATTCAAAGCGAACACATTCAACAATCTGGAATGAAATGGCTTGGTACCTAATTTGGGCAACTCTGAACAAAAATTCCGAAATTCTGCAAGAATCCAGAATAGATATATAGTGAAGATAACGAAAAAAATAAAACGCCTCGACAGACAAAATTGAACTCAAGTGGCAAATTTGAGAAAAAAAAATAAGTTTCATTCGTTCGTTCACTCCGTCGTAAGTAAATAAATTCTTCACAACTCATTTCTCGCACGCTTTGCTCGTCGGCAAGAAGTGAGACTCATCATGGCAAGGAGTTATGGCGAAGTTCCTTAGTGGTGTTAACGGAGCAAGCTTCTCATTCGTTATCTGGAGAAAAACACGTCATGTTTACTCAGCGCAGGCAACGTAACTGCACCAAAATAGTCTAGTCATGCTTTTTCTGAAGCATGGGGGAAGCATGGTTTTACAATACCCACGCTTTTAAATGCGGTTTTCTCGAGCAAATCACACTGTTCTACGAAACTATGATCCGATTTGTTGGAGTACCACCAACGACAGGTCATTTAAAGCTGTCTTCATAACATGTAGTAACATCAGTTTTGCGTCCCGTTGCTACTGCACTTTCTTCGCAGCGTTATTTTCACTTTTTTCCGCAACCAGTTGTGATCTAAACAGTTTTAGAACCCGTTACATCTTGAAGTTCGCTAGCCGTTGTGATTCACACCGTTCAGCAACCTCAGAAACGTATCCTGCGCTCAAAAAATGCCAAGCACGCAATGCCGGGAGGGAAAGATGCACTTACTAGTCTGGGAACGCACATTAATGGATTTATCCAATACGAGGCCTGACACTCGTCCAATAAAACGATAAATGTTTCTCTAATTAACCAATTACACGCCAAAACAAAAACAGTCAGAAATTTCTATCAAGTGTTAACCTCATTTCTGCGTTCCTTACAACACAATTTCGGTAACAATAATGCGTTTCTTGCTCCCATCGCGATGATATCAATATCCGATGATGTCAAAATAACTCGATGTCCGCACGAAGACGAGCAGCAGCACGAGCAAGCGAGACGAGACACAAGCACCACCACCGCCGAGGCCTGTAACCACCTTCCGACACTTCAGGTCATCCCTCACTCAGAAGGGTAACTTCATTTCATAAGGAGCTGTATTTCCAAACAATTTACGTCAGTATAGCTGTACAGCTGGCAGTGAAAGTTCTTTCATGGTCTTGGCTGCTATACATGCTCATTTATATCTTTTCTAGACAAAATAATAAAATCGAAGCTTTTGACGAACAAAATTTGACAATTTAGCCAAAAAACCCTGCACGGTAACCAAGTCGATGGAACTTTCACTGCTGGTGGTATCGCTGAGGCGACGCTAACTGAAAATCTGATGCTAGAAAATAGTTGACCCGTGAGTGCCTCCGAGAAATAATCATTGATTAGCTGAGGTACAGACAGCTCGGCCAGACGACCGGGTGCTCGATCAGAGGTACCAGTTGCGAGGTACTTGGCAGCACCTCGAGTGCGCGAGCTACTCGTGAGCAGGAAATGATCTCCTCGGCTGGCGAGTGGAGACGCCCCGAGGGGAGCAGTCTGGGGCCCCACACCTGAGCTCGCGCTGCTGCCACAACCACGGTTGCCGTGTTGCCTTCCTTTCCGGTCAAACGCGCAATTTTTTCAGATAAACTTTGTCAGAATCCAGTACTTGGTAACTTTGGGACCATAACGCTAGCAAACATGAGAGCTGAGAGCTTAAGTTTTTATGAGGAAATTTTACTTGAAACAAGAAAAATTTGAGCACTTTGGCACGAAAAGTGCAATTTCTTAACTCTGGCCACAGGGGAAGTGTGCAACACAAGCCTCCCCCTCCTCATGACTCGCAACATGCACATCGGCCAAGCACTTCACTACGACAGTAGTCCTTCAGAACACCTAAAACCTACTCGTCTCCAATTTAAATACAATACAGGTTTGCAGACACATGAGGTTAGTTGTATGGCAATGATAGTACATATGATAGTACACTTGAGCATGTAAACGTATGTTTTTTGTAAAGCAACACGCAAGTTTGAAAAATAACACCAGGAATGTGACCTAGGACAATTTTCAAGCTAACCGTTCAAAGAACTGTAGTTTAAACCTCCTGTTTTCAACCCAGTCACTTCCTACAACGTTAAAATCAAGTTTTGGATTTCTCTTCCTTTTAGGATGTGATCTACACAAATTCACATGCGAATTAATGCCCTCTATTCGGAAGCAGTCGGAATGTTGGCTCTAAACCTCACACATTGAGTGGCTGGGAAGTGCGACATCCCGGCCTCTCGCACTGCTCAAAGAAAGCACTTGAGCAAAGCTGCATCTCAACTTGATATCTATGCAGAACCACTTCTGAGAGATGCTCGACTAGTGTGGCTGTCAGACGCATTTCCACTTAGAACTGCGCAGTAACATAGGAAAAGTAGCACTTTGCAAAGTTATAAAATACACATAAATCTAAGTACGTATGGCAGTTCAAAATCGCCAAACATATTTGAGTCCTCACAGCAGCGGATCCAAAAAATTTGCTGGTAAATAACTTTAGTCGAGTACATTCGCTTTGAGAGTAATACCCAAGGGAAACCTATGATTTTTCTATTTCAATACAACGTATCTACTTCAAGTACTTACTTTAGGGCTTGGAACTTTCATATTGAGATTCTAAGCACGAAATTTAAACAAAGTATTTTGGGAGCATGATATTTGAGAGCAATTGATATAATTCCTGGTTTAAAGAGCCGCTAATAACGACTCCGTCCGCAGCATACTGCTCTCGAACAGCGCAATAGATACCGAGTCGTACATCCGTTCACCTCTGAATGCACGTAAATCCTAAAGTTCCCGATTTCTTACCACTAACGGGTGAGCCATTAGTTCCAACACACAGGAAAATGTACAATTTATATTTTTAACGCTACAGAAATACATATTCTGAATTTAATTTCTTTGTTTCAGAATCCGAGAAAAAATAGGTACATGACGGTTGTCCGCAGATAAAATGTCCGTCGCGTTTCAGAGCGAACAGAGGTGATCTACACAAACTGCACATTGCAAAGCATTTGAGTGATAAAACTCAGATCAATGGAGTTTTGTGAATAGGCATTGATCAAAATAAAGGAGAATGCAAGCCTTTCAACTAAAATTTGGTTTTAGCCGTAGCAAATTTGTACGTAAATAAAGAGGTTAAGTCGAAAACTTACGTTATAGCAGTAATGAGAACCCGCAGTGGTTGAGACAGAAAAATTGCCACAGTAATAGATCGACTTTTTCAGTGAAAATTTTAATGCAGAGAGAAACATCTCAAAATGTCACAAAGAATTTTCCCCATTCCTGCAAAACGACAATCATCAAACATAATTAACCGAGTTTGATGGCAAATCTAGAAATAAAAAAATGGTAAATGGACCGTAACATAAGCCCCCAGTTGATAATAGCAGTTCACACCAAAGCAACGACAGGAAGATTACTAAAACTCAAAACTAACAAGCTCTGAGAAATGTTGTTTAGCCAGACCCTCAGTGGCGGTTCACTTCCTCTTCAGGTCTTCTGGTCAACAGCACACCTGCTCCTTTCCGTCCTGGCCGGACCGACCTGCGAGAACCATTTCCAGGGGATGTAGGACGAATAGCGTTTCCGGGGAACGTTGGGCGAGTAGCACCCTTACCAAGCAACGCACGGTAGAAGGTTTTCAGTGCATAAATTATGATGATTTTCCAGAGACGTAGACGAGTAATAAAGAAATGAATAATGAGGCTTTTCTATTTAAAAGTTGGTCACATCCAGCATTTGAAACTATAAAGAAGTGGGCATACTTTCATTAGTGCCACTTTGATAAGAAGAATAGATTATGTGTACCAAACTCAAAACAGCTAACTCTCCTGAAAAACAGAGCTCGAAAAGTTCGTTCGAGATACAAAGAAAGAAACAACAAATTAACCCTTCATCTACTGAAACCTCATAGCTGTAGGGAAAGAATTTCAGGATATATGTCACAATCACTCTCAAATCAATGAGACAATGTCCGAACATGGATGATATTTTGCTTGTGCACTGCTTGCTTACTTCTGTAATAAGTTTCATAGCATCTCAAGAAATTTGAAAATATTTACGACGTTAAAAAAACAAATGCTGGCAAATTTTATTCAAGAAATCCTTCTGAACATCGACCAACCCAGCAGACTAATTGCATCATGGTAAAAATACAGTGTTCCAGTCAGATGAAAATATTGGAAAATAAATAACTTTAAACCTGTTCATAACACTCCCCGAGAATTAATAGTAAATTACAGGTAAAGAGCCTTTATGTCATAAAACACCGCTTTATGAATGTTACTAATTAGAAATTACCCTGAATGCCACAAATTATCCCAATATCTTTCCCTAATGTACAAATTATTTTAAAATACTTATTTTCTGAAGTTGTAGCACTGACCAACTTGGCACTAAAGAAGCCTTCAGAAGATATAAATTAACCCAAGAGCAAGCACACAATCGGAAGTAGAAAACCGGACAAAGAAACTGTTCTTTGCGCGTGGGCAGCAACTTCAGAGACAGTATCAGGTTGTTGCATAAATTACGCTTTTCGCTCGCTGTGATTTGACTGAACACAACCTATCATAAGCACTGACTCAAGCTTCTGAAAGACAAGAAGGTTACAGCCGAATTGGATAGACGAGACAATTACAGAGGAGTTGTGCCGTCTCTTTTCCGATGTTTTAGTAATGAAGTGACGAGCTATCTTTCATTGAGTCATTCATAAAAGCCGTACAAGAAACTCATACCGAGTTGAAGCTTTCGTGTCGACAAGACTGCCTCATTCGCGTTATACTCCAAATATTGCTCTCTGATTTATATTTTGGCCGCTGTCTAGACAGGTGTTCAAAGAACATCTTCAGTATTGTAAGAGAACATGTTGAGAAAGAGAACCCTTTCTTTATTCTAAAAACAAGTAATCAAAAATAATCCACAAAAAAATACTGTGACAAAGTCCGTAATGGTTAAGAGGAAAAATTCAAAATTATTTCGCTACGCGTAAAATAAATTTCAATTTTGAATCAAAATCTGAGCATAGATTTATGAAGGCATTATGCCAGCTACATTTACACCCAGAAGATGGATGCGCTGTCATAATTAGCTTTCAATTCCGTAGTTAATTCACAACAGCACTCAACATTTTTTCTAAAATTACAGTTTGTACATAAATGTGGTCAGAGATATAAACTGAGTCATCTAAGAGTGAAAAGAGTAACATCGATAGAATTGAAAGGTAACCTAAAAAGCTTTTATCTCAATCAGAAAAAATCAAAGAACAGAAAAAATGAAAAGGACCATTAATAATTGCCGCTAAAACCCACAGAGAAGAAAACTTCTGGTATGAAAAACTAGCCAACAAAATCTGACATAGGTAAGCCCAATTTAAGTTAATTAAATGCCGGTAAACAACAAAGAACGCATCCCAAAAGCACATTCTCAAGTTGACTCTACACAGACGTCAGATATTTACACAGCCTGCATTCTCATGAAGTATATTTTCAAAAGAGCAACTCACACATAAAAATTTTCGCCCAACATTTATTCGTCTTGAAAACCGATGCCTCGACAGTGAACAACACCGATATCTGATGACGCAATTAGCGAGCAGCACACGACTTGGGGACACACACCACACACATGACGACGAAGACCACTGTTGCAACATGTGGACCAATCTTGGGCGATACCGGCGCACAACCCTCAGCAACATTCCCCGAGTCTAAACATGTAAAAAACTTAAAGAACCACAACGGAATGCTTGCTAGGCTTCTCACGTCGGTCGAGGACGTGCCTCGCAAAATACCAGAAAGATCAACAGTGCCGCCTAAAACATTCTAAGGATTCAAACCTCGGCTTCAGCAGCACCCCCTCAGACATGAGGTAACGTTCGCCTCGTTAGTGGAAGTAGGCGAGGTAAGAACTCGACACGCGCAGTGCATTCTCCTCGTACAGCTCATAAAAATGAAGTGCAAACAATGATCCTACGCCAGAATTCTGACCGATTTCTTGGGTTTGCTTATTGCTTAGGCAAGAGTGAGGTAGTACCTTTCACCCAAATGTAATTTCAAACGGAAATTAGTAAGTATTTACATGGATTTAAATCCTAGTTGAAATTAATTTCAACGAAATATTTTTCCCCACATCAGCCGAACACGTATTTTATTTTGAAGTTTTGTTAGAAAAAAGAAAAATATCTCGTTCCCTAGGCCTCGTGATAACGCGACAACAATTATGAAGCCTCTGTTTCCATTCTACCAACAAATATATACTAGAACTAGGCATCACGCAAGCATGCCTTATACCAACGTGCTGCGACAGTAAAAAAAACGCAAAATAAGTCATTCTTCCAGGAACCAGCATTGCTAGCGATTATAATTCGCCCGCTCCAACAAAATTTAAAAAAAATAATCACGTATGTAGTGTTTCACAAAAAAAAGAAACTGGTCTTGAATTTTCTAATGGTTTCGATGATCTCAACTCAGCTGAAATTTGTTCAGGTCCTGTTTTGTAGCAGAATTAGACTGCAGTGTCTGCTGGCCCGAGTCTGACTTGAGCCGCGAGCATTGAAAGCAGAAACGCGTCACTACCACGCACTCATACATGCGACTAAATAAATTCCTCCTACATGTGTCGTTCCAGTGCAACTTCACGCATGGTAAAATACAAAGCGCAGAGAGCAATAAAAATACGAAAACCATTGTCTCGTATATTTTTTCATTTGAGAAATGTTCTACTTCGTGAGATATAACTTAGAACTGCTTTATCAAAAATTTTCCGATACGGAGAGGCATAAGATATCAGATAGCTACTTCAGAAAGAGTAGAGCATGGAAACACGAGTGGGGTCGTTGGAGCCCCTCCCCGAGGCACGGTAGCGTCGCTCGTCAAGCCACGACTACAAATACACGTTACCTGGTCACTGAACTTCACTTTCTGAACTCGTTTGAAACATGATAAGAGCCAAACATTGAGCATGGGCGTTACTTTAAATTGAACGAATATATTTTTGTCACGAAACAACAGGAAATTATCCAACAGGAATGAATATTATAAACTCACAATACGAACATGAGCTGACCATTCTAGTCACGTCCGACAGCTCGTATTTTGATTAGAAGCTGAGGCAACGTCAATAAAATATTCAATGTTGGCACAGGGTTAATTCTACAAATAACTTATAAGAAAACAAAACGTGATACACGAGAGTTATTATAACTTACTCTACACGGCTTTGGTGCGAAAAATTTTTTTTGCTTAAAGTCTGAAGTAGAAGTACGTAGGGTAATTCATCAAATATCGAACAGAAATCACGTGTGTCTAGAAACAACCTTCATAAATCGGTAACTTTTGCTCTGAATAACTCTTGCGGGCCTCAAGGTTATTCTTGAACAGTTGCTTTCTTGTTCTGTGATGTCGCTTGAAAGACAACGTAGATTATTGAAATGTATTTATTGTTCTAAAAATCGAATTCTTTAGTAACATAATTTCATCAATATCGAACAGGAATCGAACAAGAATTTTGATTCGAACAGGATGGTTTGTCAATTAGTTCTCTTCGTATGGAACTTTTGTTAGACTATTAGCACGCCACGTATGGTTTGTCTATTAGTACGCGTCGTATATTTTGTCCATTAATATGCCTCGTATGGTCTATCTATTTGTACACCTCATGTGGCCACTTGGAAAATAAACGTTTTTCTTTCATTCTTTTTTTCTTTGGTGCACTGGATTTTCTTGGAAGTGCTCGCGGTGGCACATCGGTTAAGGGATCGGACTTGTATGTTGGAGTCGCGGGTTCGTATCCCGGCGCTGGCGCTGCGATTTTCCCCGTTGGGTATAAGGGAAAGCTCAAGCACAATACCCCACTCGACCCAGGTGTCGGAAATGGGTACCGGCTTTACGGGGGAACCGTCATGGTGTCCTATATATAGTGTTAGTTATAAGACATTTGAAAAACCAATGCTTAAGATCATTTGTATCAGGCTTGATTGGAAATAAAGCATCCCAAAGATGCCGATGTTTGTTTTGTTTGTTTGTTTGAAATAACTGTCTCATTACTTATTTTCAAGATGCATTTGAATGGAGAGTTATCAAAATTTGAATATGATGTCGATGTTTCATTTGCAGTGTTTGTTGAACCATCATTGTGATCATCAACCTGTGTGACCTTTTTTGGAGTAGAGTGTAAAGCACTCGTCAATGAATTATTATTGATGCTTGCATCAATTTTCTTGGCAAGGGATTGATCATCAGTAAATGTAGCCAGACGAATCATTGATGATCTTGAGGGCTTTGGAACACCAGCAGATGATTGATAGCCCCTCACCAGAATTCCCATCTTCAACTATTCAATGTTATTATCAAGCGTTAATACAATATTTTAATGAAATAAAACAGGCGTTCAATAGATCGATTCAGTTATTTAAAAGAATTAAGAATCGAAAAGCTTTGTTCGAGGCATAAATTCATGATTTTTAAGGAATTTTGATTCGAACACCTTTGTTCAGTATTTAATACTGACATGAAAAAGGAACTGAATGTCGAACATGGAATAATTATCAAGTTTTTGGCGGAAAAGAAAAAAATACAGTAACAGAACATCATATGACAACACTACTCTCTAGTTATGACGGGAGGTTGACGGTGACCCAACAACAATTAAACCGTCGCAATTTTCCCGAGGTGCGTAAGATTTTTCGAGTGAAAAAATTCGACCAATTTGTAAGGGTCGTACAGAAAATGCGTTCGCAACAGCTGGTAGCAGTTTGCAGCTCACAGAAATGAGTTTTTATCACTAAAATAGGAGTTTTAGATGTAAGATCACTGGCACTGAGCAAGTTTGGATGCTTACTAAATTTATTACGCGCATATTTCCAAAGTTGTTCGATAATCAGTTCAGTTCGATATTTGATGAATTACCCTAATAATCTTCATAGGAATCGATGCACAGCCCGATAGTTTAATTCACGATTACTACTTTTCATGCATCTGATTTTCCAGTCACTGTCGAGACATCAGAAAAAATAGGAACTTACAGACTGAATTTTTACCCACAATGTCCACGATGACGCGTTTAACCGAATCACTGTGAAAAATTCTCAATCATATACATAAATTTCAACATTCAATTAACAATAACCAGGTCATGTTAAGATTGCTTCAAATTAAATACACATTACCTTGTCATCGGGAACGTCAATGCGATGACAACTATGCGTGTGCGGAACACGAAGGCAGCAAGAAACGATCAGAAATTGAACCAAAATAATCCGGGATCCAGCAGCTATTTCATCGAGCTCTATCGCATGACCTCTGTAAACACAGCCCTGTGTCATACGACAGGTAATAAGGCAGGCAACAACGGTGCAGTTACCCAAGGAAACAAAGAGCACAGCTACCTTTGAATGTTGATAGTCGTCGCTGGTCAACCGAACGCCGTAGGATTATGGATGCTCCAGACTCTCGACAAACTAGTTCGAGACTAAAGTTGCGAAATCTCAATTAAAATCATCATCACAAGAAACTAAACCTGTATTTTTTTAAGAACACTACACTTCATATCACTTAAGTGACCGTGCACTGCAGGACAATCTTCACAGGTATACGACAGCCGAGCAAAGATAAGAAGCGTTTTTGGAGAGCAGAAACACACTCCCACCTCTGCATATAGTAAGCAACTGAAGAGCTTCAGCAGCTTTTCTCGGCATCAGCGGCGGCACAACCTGCAGCAAGCCGATTATGCCGATAGAGCGCAGGGGCTTCAATGCTACTGAAATACAGTAATTGGAACACCTGAGCTCTCCTTAATCATAAAAAACAACGCTTATTCAGGGGATGGTTTAGTTGAAGCTAAATTTCAAATTTTGGTTCTTCAGGAAAGCAAATGTTTCATCTTTCTTGTATTTTTTCTATCTACCGATTTTTCGAGTATTTCCTGTTGTACACAACACTCAAGCTGGGACCTTTTAGTTAACAATTTTATGTGGAGATGAGCGTTTATTTTTTGACCAAAATAATTTCCCGTGCCTTAAGTCCTGTATCTTACAGTTATTTTAATTGTTGTCATAAGCTGCTGAAGTCTGTCATTCGGTTAAAATGAAGTCACCAATTTTTTCTTCATTTGAAGAAGTTTATGTTTTATATTTTTTACTTTTTGTAGCGAAATTAATCGTCATAGTTAATTCACGATCACTACTCGTTCAATTCAAAATATCTAACAGTCGTGCATGGGTGCTGCAATTATAACCAATAATTGATATAATTTTTGGTTACAATTAAAACATTTCATTCCATATTTACGCAAATTCATTACACAAGCCCTTCATTATAAAAACTTTACAATTAATATAACGAAGTAAAGGGTCACCAAGATCCGGTAGAGCGATCGTTTTCACACCTGCCTTAAATTGCTCGCTACTGAGTATAACTATTTCCCTGTTACTTTTCCCTTCTTATTTTGTAAGAATGTTCGTCTGTAGTCTTAATAGCCAATTGACATAGTTCTTGGTCAAGTTTATAGCTAACTGTTCATTAAAATGAAAGTCGAGCGCCACAATTAAAGACCGACTTCGCAGCCCGGACCATTTTAAGCTAGACACCCAAGCTAGGCTTACATTTTTGCTCGCCGCAATTAAGTAGTCACGGTACTGATGAAAACTTGTCAGCGGGAGTTTTTATTATATAGCTTCGTTGAAAATTTGTGATATATTTTATCATCAACGTTAAATGTATGTAAGTTCTATTTCACGACTTCGAAGCGTCAAATGTCACACCGCGCTCATTGCTCAAGCGTCAGAGGCTCGTGATGCGGTCATGACAAGCTCTTAGCCTCCGAGCCGTGACATGCGACCTTCACCTCATGCAACTTTCCCGACACCTGACGCCTCACCGCCTTCCATGAGAGTAGAGCACAATCCTTTGATCGTACTTCTTCATAGCACATTTACTCAAATAGCCTAAGAGAAGGATAGGTGAAAACTTCATCAGGAAACTCAAACAATCATTAATTGTGCCCCTATTGCTGCAACTAAAATTGTCTTAATTTTGCGCATCATCAGTTCTCAAAGATGAGGAGGCTCATGTAATTGTAACGCAGTACCAGAGGACAGTTTTGACATGTAAAGGTTGCACTCCATCACCAATAAGTTTTATATTCAACAGAAGTCATGAACATAAAATTCGTGTTTAAGTCATGAAAAATGAATATCTTAAAATTTTCATGTTAACAGTTTTTTCATGACTATGACCAGTGAAAATCCAGATTTGCTCATCGAAGCAGATACATAGATGAGAAAATTCGACGGAAAAGATAAGTGCATCTCAAGCTGACATCGTTTCTGGAATATTTTCGTTGCCCCCTGCCATAAGACCCTAATGAGTAATTGCAGCGAATTTTAGTTAAACAATAAATTCTAATTCTGAGTAATAAATATTAATTCTAACACTCAGATGAAAATGGAATTTTTGTAGACTACCTTTATGAATCTTCCAGTTTACTTCACCTATCAAAGCCAGCAGCAGTTGTGATCGAGCAGCGGAATGCTCGTAAGTGCATTTTAGTCTTGATGACGACAGGGTTGTAACTATGTTTTGCATGATGTGCCATTCCCTAATTTGCTTCGCGATATTCTATGTCTACCTTTAATAAAAGTCTAATGTGGCTTGCGAAATTAAGTATAATGACTTATACATACTAACAGTGCTGTTTTTACTTAAAATTTTGGATATTTTTTGATTTTCGAAAACTGTGGTTCCCAACAGAGCGCTGATAAGTAGTTTGTCACACCCTGTAGGGTGTTTTGTTTGTAATTCTTACGTCTAGTAGTACCGTGACGAAAAGAATGTTCAAGTTTGGTCTTCCAAGATTCAGTAACAGAATAACGAGCTGAATGCTAAGGGTCGTGCCTGCTGCATCCTGTAGCGTAATAAAGAGCTACATGTTAAAGAAGTTCCGCGCCTTTACAAGCCTCGTAGAAATTGCATTAAGTCTGTGTTCAAATTGTTAAGTTCAAATCATAGTCTACGGGGGAGAAATAATTTCAAGTAAAGTTATTGATGAATTTAATCGCAGATAGGACGCACTTATCGCGACTTCACAGCTTTACTATAAGCTCCTCCTAGTACAGTATGTGATTACTCACTGCAAGCTCAGTGAATCACTTTCGATGTAAAATTTCTTGATTTCATATTGTCGATGTCCAGCTCGTGATGTCCAGTCTCTCTCTTACGTACAGTGGGAGGAAACAGATATATGTACACCAAGAACTTAAATTATAAACATATTCTGACTGACAAATAAAAAAGTAATCGTTAAAATATTTCTATTTAATGCATAGAACCAGAACATCCAATAAAACTAGTGAAATTTAATCATGAAAAATGGGATACATTTTTGCACACATGAGGGTGAAGAAAGTATTCGTATAAAATAGGTTTCTGATTATAAAAGGTCTGAATTTCTTTGTATCGATAGTGTTCAGCATAAAGCCGTCTACGTTGTTTTCCCGAGGCGCTCAGCAGCTGATATGAGCAGTATCTAAATACTTTTGTAATCAGTTAATACTGCAGCTTCATACTGTGGATTACAGTCATAGATTAAAGCAAAGAACTCTAAAAATGCAGCAAAACATGATAATGAAAAGCAGGGAAGAGTCACATAAAGATATCAGTAGAAACTGTAAATTCCGTTTACGACCATTGATTCGTTGGTTTTTATGTAAAAAAGTCAAGGTACTAGAACAGGAAAAATCTAACGATCACGCGCAGAGTTGCAATAAGATGTGTCAGGCTCAGGCACAGTTGATTCACTTCGCTCTATTTGTATTAGCAATTAACTTCATTGAGATCAGCTGAAATCGCGCTCTTCAGGGATAACTTCGTTGTTGTTAAAACGACATAGGGATGCGCGGTTTAAATTTGATCCTGAATATAAAATATTCTGAGAGTGTTCTTTGGGGAGATGAGAACAAAATTGAATTATCTGGTCGCAATTCAGAAAATCCTGCTTTGGGGAAAGCCTCTGGTAGCGAAGAAAACAATTTCTACCGTTGAGTTTCGTGGAACATCATAGCCTTGCGATGTTTTTTCCTGAAAGAAACTCTCAGTATTACAAGTAATAGTCTAGACAGTAGAATGTATGCAGAACTATATCAAATTATTTTGAACACAAACTTGTAATGTTTCAGTGGCAAAACTAGAATTCTCAATATATTGTATCATCCTGCAAGATAATAACGTTTTGCATGCAAGAAGATCTACCAAAAGATGGCTTAGTCATTATAATGTACCATAAAACAACTCGATTGGTCAAGCCCGTCCCGAGACTCAAAACCTACTAAAAATTTGTGCAGTTATTTAAGAACTGGTTTTCTATCAACATCTGCAAAATGTATCCAGGATCTGAGGAAGAAATGCGTAGAAGAATAGGATATTAGTCCTGTAAAAAGGTGTAACTCATTAATTAAAAGTAAATGATGTCGATTGATGCCGTGAAAGCAAATAAAGGGTGTGTTACAAAGTATCTATAATTACTTTTAAATGTAGATTATTAGTTAGTTTAAGCCTCCCTATCCGCAACAAACTTTTTAAATGTACGATTACCTTTTCTACCCTTATTTCTACAAAATAAATACACTCTTTTTACTTGTAAATGTTTTGGCTTCTCTTGTATATTCTGTTTTTATACATTTTAACGTAAATTTTTGGTCAATTTGTTCCGATTCAGTTTGTCAGAAATTTGTTTTTTTAGGTGTACGAATAATTGTTTCCTCATGCTGTATATGTAGGAGCTCGCATCTTAGAAGAGAATTTGACATTACTATGCTCAATTTTATGGAAATTATAGCTGTGGATAATATCTTTCTTTCATTTTACTCATTATATATCATTGAAATGAAACATAATTTAAAGACTACTTATGTCGTTCCCAGATTGGACTAAACGACTCAAGTGGTACACAGTTTTTATACTGAAATTTTTATATATTTCCCCAAGTATAGAGTCTATACTGATGAGGGCTTCCATCAAACACACCGACAATGGGAACAGCTGACTGACGGGGCAATTATTGAACAACGACGAATGGTTAGAAATATCTTAAAATCATTAAGCACTAACATCGCGAATCTGACAGCGCAGAGTAGTGTCTCCTGATGTTCCCTAATTTTTTGGCCTATTCTTGTATTGTTTTTGCCAATAAATGATACATTAAAATAATGAGTGGTCTACCGAGAATATTCTGGGAAGTGTGTTGCTTGAAGTTGTAAGCTTGACCGATATGAAGTAATGAAAGCAAATTATTGAAGTATTTTTGTGCACTGAAGTGAGTTTCCCGTAGAAATTTATTTAAAGGATGAAACACGAAGTAATAGAGTAATAAAGTACAGCAGTAAAGATGTAATGTGGTGTAATGAAGTACAATTAATTCCATGAAATTCCCACGTGTGGCTCTGATTGTTTGCACAAAATGTGCGTTGTTTCGATGGCTAATTTGATCTAGTTGTGCTTCAGGCATAATATTGAGCTTAGGCCTCTACACCCATACATTAATTTAAATCATAATCATATATATGCTACTCATTCGAGATTGTGTAGTTGATTATTTGAAAGTTGTGTTGAGTGTGGTGAGAAATCGTGGGAAAACGTTTAAATTAATAGTTCTGTATAATTCAATTGTTTTGAAAATTTTACACGCTCATTTTTCTTTCTTAAGCAATTTAGTTCACGGAATTTTCCATGTCAGAAGCATCATCTTTTTAGGAATCCCCATTTCACTGAATGTTTCCAATATTCACTGAAATTCCAACTGATAATTCCCAACGCGGGCGGACTAAAGTAATGGCAAGAGGCGCAAATAGGAACTGAGTGAGCAATTTGAGACTTGCAAGGACGTCTGAAGCGCCCGTGTGAAGAATCATACTCACGTCGTGGAAATGTCAAGGAGTTACAATTTGAGGTGAGGCGGGATGGTAAACTGTCTCAGACGGAAAAGAAGAAGACCCCTGCTATGTACGACTCTCTAAAACGTTCGCACGTAAAATTGAAGTCAAGGCCACCATTTAGTTTCGTTGAGTTAACATGACCGCGAGGAGGCCCACACGAGGCGTGTGCGATACAAAGCAAAAATTTACGCGAGCTGAAAGTTTGTTCGCGCTTTAAATTCCTTTAGGGAAGATAAGCTCCGTTACAACGTCACGCTTGACTGGCGCTCAGGCAAGACTCGACTGCAGCCTACAATGGCTGCAGCGCCGTAGAAGCATAATGGCGCTGTATTGTCAGCTGCTTTTCTGCGGGAAACGAAGCAGCTTTTGTGCTGCAGAGGAGGTTTTAAGCGCATGATGCAATAGTGAGTAGATTTTGTGATGTTTCAGTACATGGATGATTAAGTTGTTAGCTGCGAAGTAAAGTGTGCTATTGTACTGGATGTGAAAGGACACAGTCCCTGTGCAGTAATCTTTTTTTGAAAATCAACTACTAGGTATCTTAAAGATATCACACATTACCAGTACATGCGATAGTTCATTAAAAGATGAGGCGATTCCGTATAAGCTATCACAGTTCCCCAGTAGACGCAATCGTACTCTAGTTAGGGTAGCGATGACTTGCGCAACTTACCGGCTTTGTCCATTGTATTTACATAGAGGGTGATGACCTTATTTACAGAGCCATAAAACTTTTCAGTGAGTCCTTTTCGTTAAAATTCGACAGACAAACGTGCTCAGATTTTCTCTAAAGACAATCTTCTCTAGATGATCAAGAGGTTCACTTTCACAAAGCAGTCATTAGTCTTTAGGCACCTGCACGAGAAGCTTGATAACTCATGTATATAATGTCATCAATAAATTTAATAGATGACAGTTTGATCGCTGATTTAAATAAATTCGATGTAGTTTTCATTGGTCATTTACATTTATATCTGAACGTACGTCTACCATGACGTACGTCAATGGGAAGTATTAATTAACTGTTATACATTATTGAAAACTCGCGCATGTAGGGTTTCAGACGCAAAAATTAGCAAAATTATTCGAACAACTTTTCATCCAGTGGTTATGCACAGTATGTAGTCATTGTTCTTCAAGTTGTTTAATCTGTACTTTCAGTAGGATAGGTTTTACTTCGCACCGCATCTCAGCATCACTGAATTAGTTGTCGAGTGGTGGCAGCGCGACAGTTATGTTGTGGCTGTCGCAACATCGTGTTTACGAGTGTGCGTAAACTGTTCCAACTTTACTTGACTCTCAAGAATACTAAAGGGAGGACGTTCATGACTGACTTTCTTGCTTCGCGGGCACAGGCCATCACAGTTCTCATAATTTAGTTCATTTTTTCATCAATACTAGAACTCATTACCTCCCAAATGTTGAAACAAAACAGTATTTAAACATAGACTAATAAAGTAAACTTTAATATAAAACTATTGTTCGAAAAAATCATCATATGGTTACCCTCAACAGTTTCGAAGGGTAAAATCACAGCATAAAGTCTTGTGATATTATTATTCGGATTGTGCCCTTCAGCGACATTTTTATATTAATTTTGTTGCCTGCAAACATATTACTATAGTTGTTTGAGGGTATGTGTTAACTAATCTTCGTATGATAGTGATGAAGTAGTGCAACTGTTCATTAATCATCAGACATGCTTCAGTCTAGGGCAGCGGATGAAGGTCAACAAGTTGCTGCTGATCCGATTTTTAGAGCTTTTGTTTTATGATTGGGCTATTGGTCAATTTTTGTGTATCAATTGTTGAGTTTTATGAGTGATAATTTTTTTTATCTCTGCTTCATTAGGAAAGTATATTTCTCAGCAGTTGAATCATTTTTCTTCTGATAATAATTTTTTATTTTCAAATGTGCAAGTAATTTATTGAAATAACAATAAAAACTTAGCCTCAGAAGTATTATGTGTAGCAGTAACATACATAATTTGAATTCTTCCCTAGGTGTGTGTGCGTAGGAAACTGTAATTATTGACCTCACTCTTTGTATGGAATGCGGGCAGAATAGTCCTGTTGGGATGAAGTTACCGTGCATCAAGTGTCAATGGAGTTTCCTCTGAGTTAGAGTTGTATTTATAATTTTAATATCCAGCAAACTGATATTTGTTCTAGATAGTTATTAGTTAAAAAACATAAATAAATAGAAATGTGAAAAAAATGAAGCATTTGGTATTGGCCAGCTATATCATTTTTAGGGATTTAGTTTCACGTAGCTGAAGCTAAATGTACGAGGAGTTCGTGGGCTCGAACTCAGGACTAGAGATCACCGCGCCAACACGCTATCGACTGCGCTATCGATCACCCTAAAAGGTTAACGAAGCACAACGAAAGCAATGTTTTGGCACAGTGAAAGCAGGCGCACTGTCCTGACAGAAGCTATAGTATTAGTGATCAAAAATTATCATAAAAGTGAAATACTTACTTGTTTTGGTATTTTTTCGACAAATTTAAGAGCACAAGTTCAGCGATGCTTTCAAGCATAAACATACCATGTAAAAATTACGAACAGAAAAATAACATGTCACAGATCTGTTATTAATCAAGTGGTGATCTTTCTCATAAGATTATTCTACAATTCCGTCATAAAATAACAAAATACAGTAGTTGTTCAATTAGCTTAAAAATTGTAGAGACAAAAAACATGTGCAGTTTGGTGTAGGAAAAACTATATGTAGATGGTTCACCCACTGTACAAAATATTTTATATTGAAACCTAGATAGGAAAAATACCATAAGTTATTTTGAGAGAAATGTTAAATTAGTAAAATAAAGTCTTGCTTTAATAAGAGTCATTTGTTTACTTGTTTGATTATTTTAATTATAAGTGTAACGTGCATGAACGAGAAGCTGGTGTTGTTGCCCAGTAAAATTTGAGACTCTAATTATGCCCTTGACTCAATGATAACTAAAATTATTTGTAATTACTTGTACTACAACCACTAATTTTGACTTGAAAGTTCGCCAACAGATGCTTTAAACAATTTAAACAATTTAAACAACTTATTTACCACAGGAGATACAGAGGTAGAATGTTTCCTAAGTCTATATAGTACAATGGTCTAATTTGAATATAGCTACCTGTGGGCCCGAATAAGTTCAGCGACTTCTGGGGCATCCTACCATCAACGTTATTCTAAGGTGTACAATAATGTTTAACCTAAATCACATAGCCTAGTTTCGCATTAGACTGATCAGTGAGATAATCTACTCGATATCAGATATTTAATTTTACAATATAGGTCGTATGGACTATATTTAACAGTACATTCGATAAACGATTTAATAGCAGACTGAAGATCGGCGATATTACCCATGGCAAATTACATTATTGGAAACAGTCATGTAGGAGACAAGATTTGACTTGGTGATCTTCCACGACTAGTATTTTGATAGGAAGTGAGACTCAAGATTTCTTTTGAATACCTTGTAAGAATTACTATCACGGATCTCCGCAGGTATTAAGTTCCAAGATTTAGTTCAAACGAAAAGGATACTGTGTTGCGACCGGGCCTTTGAATAATAAGGAAGCATGAATTTACTTCTTTTTCGGGTTAAATGGTCGTGATGACCAGTTTGCGCAGTTAATAATTGTTTTAAGTTTTTGTCGCCATCATTTGTTAATGTTTTGTGAATGAAATTGCAAATGGAGATTTTGTAGAGATCCGAAAGTTCAAGTATTTGTAAATTTTTTAATGAATCATTTGTGTGAGCATTATATTCTAAATTCTTTACCGCTCTGATGGCTCTTTTTTGCAGAGTAAAAATTATAGTGGTTTTATTTTTATCATTTCCGTGCCATGCGTCTATTCCGTATTGCAAGTATGATGAAATGAGCGTTCGGTAGAGCATTCGTAAAGCTGTTTCAGGCAGGTAATTTTCAACTTTATTCAGGATTCCGATGGAATTTGATAATTTAGAACTATCTAATCTTTCATTCTCAAATGTATCTTTCATTCACAAATACTACAAAATAAAAAAAATAAAGAGAATCTGAAGCTATCATCAGAAAAAGTCTTTGATGCGTGTAATTTTGGCGATGAATTGTCAATTATATTGCAAGTTTTCAGGTAGTTCTTCAACATTTGAGAATATTGACGAATACTATGCTATGACCCGACTTGGTGGGCCTAGGGAACAACCCAACACTGGGCCACATGTCTCGTGCCTGTTGCATTTTTTATTATATTGCTTTGTGCTCTTTAATGATAGTGTTCTATTATAAAATATTCTATGCTCTCTGTACTATTGTACGCCTTGAATAGTAATTTGCATGCATGTGAGATTCAGAGACTGACAAGTTGGGATTTTGGTGGAAATAATAACTGTATAATGATAAATGTCAATGCCATCGTTAGCAATGCAAGGAATACAGCTGTTTATATCCATCCTTCAAATTATATAAATCCTTGATAAATTCATTAACTGTCTGTTCATACGTGTGCTATGTGATCATACACGCCAACTCATAATTTCTTACAGAATGACCGTCTAATGGTGGAAATGGGTGTGCTTGCAGGAAACGATTTCCATTCCAATAATGGTACAAAATTATTTAATGAAATTCAACAATTTATGTGAAAAACTATTAGGAAAATAGATGATTTAAAAATATGAATTTTTAGGCAGTGCGTACATACCTTGAAAAATCTTGTTTCATTATAGGTATAATGCTCATTAACCTGTTGAAACCCATCCATTTACCAGTACGAGCCTCTTAAAATTTCTGCATAATATAGGAAATTTAAAGCGCCACTGTTGTACCATTCATTTATAGGTATTTCTTTGTGAGGTACAATTCTTCATGGTCATGTCTTTTTTAGACTTGAAGGTATGTTTAGTTTTTGAGCACACATACGTTTAAGGTTACCTTATTTTGATCGGACGCACCAAAATATCATTACAACCGTAGTGGTGAGCATCTCTTCTTTATTTTCAACAGTTTTCTGGTGCAGTATACTTCGTGCTGTAGTGGTGTGATGCCTGTAAATCTTGTCCCTAGAATTGATGAGTACAACGTTGAGTCACGTACTAATGAAGTCTCGGCATGCACGGCGACCTTAGTCATGCAGTATGCTGTTTTCGACTCACCGTTGAAGTCTGAAATTTAATTTTCTTAGGCTTTGCTCTAAAGAGTTTTCTTACTTGACTAAGTTCAAGGCTGGATTGAATGTATAAGTTTGCGTATGCATAAACTTAGGTGTCATAACTGCTTTTTTGACTTCTTGCTGCCAACCTTGCTCTCTATTAATGCATTAATTCGTTCATGTGTCAAAAACGGAAG
Source organism: Morinoia aosen (assembly GCA_030386875.1). NCBI lineage: Eukaryota > Metazoa > Arthropoda > Malacostraca > Amphipoda > Talitridae > Morinoia > Morinoia aosen. Next base: position 72,600,264 of record CM059567.1, on the reverse strand, counting down.
CGTTTCTTCGTCATTTTTAATGCAGTTATTACGGAAAGTCAAAACAAGCTCCATTTTCATTATGAAACTATAAAATGTCTCTTCTAGTTATTACTTCTATTTTATTGCTGTTTCGTTGGAACAAAGGTGAGAGGCAGGAGAGAGCGCAACCCACATAAGTGCCTCCTGAAATACCGACTCGGTAGACTAAGTGCGCGTGAGTTCCATTTACTTTTAAGTTTTCGTTCATGCCATGAATAAATAACATGGAAACGCAGGGTCGATGACTCACAGTTAACATCAAGGATCCGTGAAGCAGGACTAAACGGCTCAGTGTGAACTCATACATGGAACTCCACAGCTCCAGAAAATCAGCTTTTTCTTGCACTAGTAGCCACAAATAGTGCTTATAAAGTTCGAAGTGTAAAAAACGTCCTATTCAGATTTATTGAGCTGCTTGACTTAATGGGATTCCCATGAAGAGAATCGATCATTTGCTCCCTCGCCTCCTCCGATACATTTGCCCTCCAGCTGCCTCTGGCCTGAGCACCTCCTCCGCATACAAAGAAGCACAGATCTTGAGAACGTTACAACAAATTAGCTTCTTCGGAGTGAGTACTTTCGAACTTTGATATTTTTTCCATTATTTTTACAAATCAAAAAATTTTTTCCTCTCTTACAATTTTTGTTTAATGTTTGTCTAAGACATTTAATTGTTCCCCTCAGGTGGATGCAACTATTGTACATATGGAAATTATAAAGCTCTCAGGGTAAAAGTGATGTCCCGAGATGAGAATTATGTGCGCCTTCTTTTTCTTGAATTAGAATACGTTTTTGTTTTGTTGAAGACCATCTTTTTTCGGTTCACTGCTGTCCTGATTTTCAGCACTTTTCCTTTGACATTTTCTTCTTCAACTTATATCTTGTATCATAAACGTTCATCCTAACTTACTGTTTTTATGCGCAGGGGATCTTGTGTGGGAATACAAATTGTGTATCAATTCAGCGTTTTCTTAACTGTATGTTAAATGGTGCCCTCATTCTTCCTCTTTTTAGAACACCTTTGTTGTGCTGGGAGGCTTATATTAACTTATAATCTAATAATGTAATCTTATTTTTGTTTCGTTACGGACTAGTTGTTGCGATTCGCTGCAGTTCTTTTCACCGCATCTTTTACTACCTTCTTCAACTTTCGTTTATTTCTTAAGCTCCAATCCAATCTTGCTGTCTATGCACGGGGTATGGGGGCGACTTTGCACTAGATTCTCCGTTCCCTCAATTCCACACTACTCGTGAGTGGAGCCTCCTTTTTCCCGTTCTTTGTAACATCATTGTGGTAATTAGGGAGGCTTAAGGTAACTTTTAGTCCAATTTAATCTAAGACTTTTACTTTTCTACTTGAAATATCTTCAGTCTATACTTAATGCTAATAAAACTCATCAATAGGTCGTAAAATTTAAAAATTTCTCAATGCAACGTTCAGTTGGTTTCATGTGCCGTGTTTTGAAGGTGAAGTTATTACCGCGTCTATGTAATATATGAACATACAAAATATGCACGTACACTCCTTTTTAGTTATGTGAAAAATTGTTTTTCCATGAATGCATTGCGACGGCCGAAGCGATTATTTCAGCCACTTCGTTAGCGAAAATCTTCTTAAATGAAAAAGAACACTTCAACGATTCTAACAAAAGTATTTTCATCTCGAACATAAACTTCGACAGCAGTATTTTTCAGTAAATATATCAATGTGATGAAATTACTGTAAGAAAATTTTCGCACAGCACCAAAAATGAACCGAGGCGAGTATGTTTGTATTATCAGCACATTCGTTGTCTGCTCCGATATCTGATCGACCCAAATTTAAGTCTAAGTTACCATACATAATACATGAATTTATTTTTATTTGGAAAATCGAAAATAATTTTTACACTACAAAACACAATCAAATTCAAACACACTTTTTTTTATAAGTGTCTAAAGGTTTTACTGAACACGTTAACCTTCGGTCTGAGTTTTATGATGATAAATGATTTTGAGATTGTCTGATTTTAAACTATGCTCTACCAGGGCAAATCATTAACCCTATTTAATTATTTGAAAATAAAATCCGGTTTGTGTTTTCAACTCAAAACATTTTTAAAATGAATTATGAAAATTTCCTTTACTTTGAGAGAACCTATTAACTGACGAATCAAAAGGAGGACATTATTTTTATTCCAATCTGTTGTTGGTTTCCTATAAAACGAGGCTGACCAGGGTTTGACAGACCCTAGGAAATTTCCAATGATAATTTTTTTTTGACAAATTTATCATCTTTTTCTACCAAAAGATTATTTTCCTACATTTATTTCTGAAACGACAGAAATAAGAAGTGTAGGCGAGCTTGTTTGGGCCTAGCATTAACGTGCGCGCGCCATTAGATCAGAATATTTGGAATAAGGAAATATACTCCAGAATTTTTTTTTGCAATATCAATTGTTTAAGCTCCATTTTATCACCGAAACATACGAGTTACATGACGTAGTGCTTCTGCATATCATTTTCCTTTTCATGGGGATCCTCTTAAAAATTAAAGGACATTGAACTTTTTATACACCTATTCAGTTTTATACAGATCAGTGCGGTTTTTCTAGAATATTTCAAAGTCTGCTCAGCCCCGCTCTTTGGGAAATCACCGATAGTTTGGAGCCAACTGAATTTCGCCATTTCGATTTTTCGTAAAAGGACGCGAAATCTTCGACTGCTGTCGCAATTTCTACGAGTAGGCATGGAGATGCTGCACGCATTGTTCAGAAGCCTCAAGTCTCTGTTCGCCGTCGCTGCAAGTCAACTTGCAACCATTGGTGAGTAGCGTTTAGCCATTTTCTTTAATATAATCGTGCCATTTGGTCCCTCGACTTCAAAACTGACTAATGTCGTACTGCAACTGAAGGTCGCTTCCCCTATCGAAATTCAAGAAACTATTATAAATTTGCTGACTAATATATAGGTTTGCGCTGTTTAGAGTAAATATCTACTTTATATGATCTAATAAGCTATAAAATAACGAGCTCAGTTATATCGACTTTATTTTTTGCCGCTACTCGTCGTGTGCACTTCAGATAGATACCAAATGCTGACGGAATAAAAAAAACACCAGATGTTGAAAGATCAGTCTTGGATAAAAATACAAGCTGAAATGTTGTTTTTATAACACTTTTTGTGCATCTTCCTGAAAAATATTCAGGTAGCAAACGGAGCCCGTGAAACCCCAACTAAGCCAACAAGTGAGTAAATTTCAGACTCAGTAATCATTGTACAGTTTTTTGCATCAGTTACGGCTTAGCAATATCCAGGCTTGGACCCGATCATCAAGGCTGTACTTGCATGTAGTATTTGTTTCTATACCACATCCAGTGGTTTGAACTTTCTTCCGCATTTCTAGACGGCCTACTACCTAGGCGTTTCTCAAGGTCTGCTATTCCAGCAGACCGTATTCAAGGCGTGTTAAACAGGAGTTTCGTACTCCAGTCGGAAGACTGAGCTGCACTCAGACGACACGACGACGACGTCGGAACAATTGAAGCCCCTGGTATGATCTGTGTTTTGAATCTTCATTCTGTTGAAGAATAAAGTTTGTCATTCAAGTATATCTTCAGGTATATATATTTCAAGTAAATCTTCATACGTGCATATATATACTGGTGAACAGGGTACGTAAAATCTCTTCAGACTTTCATTAATGCAAAAAAAACATTTTTGTGTGACAGTTTTTTGTTAGAAAATAGCGTATGATTGATATTTCTCTTATTCTTTTTATTATTTCATATTTATTACGATAATTAAGATTTTTCCAAAAAACAAGGGCAATTATGAATTTACTATTGAACGCTGCCAAACAGGAATGAATTTCAAATCCAGATATTTTCAGGTTGTCAAAAGTATAAAATAAACTGTTTTTTGTGTTATGAGTACGTATAAAAACTTCGGCACCACTGAGGATTGTCGTCGAAGTGGATTCTCTAAAGAAATTGACTGGAATGTGACAAAGTGTCATGGGGAAAAACTTCATGCCTCCGTATTGAAGGCGTCCGACGGAGACTTGAAAAGGTAACATGGGCTCAGGGAGGCGTATTGAAACTGTTTTCAATTGTTTCACATGATCATAATTCAACATTATCACTGTTTTCTCGTAGTGTAATTTTGTTTTCAATGAATTGAAACACACTTTGTTCAGTCTAATTCTCTCCTCACACTGTACAAGAGGCGAACGTTCTATATAATGGTTGCACAGAAGTGAATGTTTTGATTCCAAAATTACAGCGCGTGTTGCTTACTTAAAAAGCCAATAACAAAAATAAATCATTTGTTTCATATTGAATTAGCTAATTTCCATCTGATTTCCCCGAATCGAAAAATTTGACGTTCAACCCTCATCGTGTATACTCTGTGCTTGAATGTCAGAACTACATAACAACCTTGAATGATATAAAAAATGATAAATTTATGACACATTGAAAGGACATACGCAATGCTAATTGTATTTCACTCTCTATCCAGTCTTTGATTCAGAACGGGTGCTATCATGTTTGCGAATATCCTCATTTAATGGTCGCACTTGCCCTTCAGTTTAGATATTGCCTCAATGCTAATTCTCAGCTTGCTGTGGATGTTTCTTTACGTACTTCCTTTAGACTAGAAATTGATAATCGCCGTCATTTTCCCTATTTCAATTGGAGCCTCATGCCTATTACTGTGCCTTATAGTCTCTTTGTGAAACCTTTTCTTTTCCCAACGTTTAAATTTATTTCCGTAACTTGCCTCTTTTCATCTTCATGCAATAGAGACGAAGTTCCGTGATAAATCCACGACACCAGTTGCTTTTTGACAAATTTTCAATGCAATTAAATGAGCCTCTAAAAATTTTCCTGCCATGTTAGGCTCTCTTTTTCATCGAACATACCCTATTAAAAATTATAGGAGTGGCATCGGTGATTCTTGGGAGCGCTCCCAAATATGCATGGTTGTTTCATCTATGCGTCTCCTATGAGGCAACTTCGAAGTGTCCACTTTATAGGCGCCCCTGCACCTCTGTCCCAACCGGTGGCCACGCATGGCTCAGCATGGAGCACTACCGTCGCGCTCCCAAGGCGCGACCAGTTTCTCCTATTCACCATCGGAGAATCATGAGAGGCCCAGGATGGCCACCTCTTAATTTAATTTTAAAAAAACGGCTGCGCACAGCTGATTTCCCATTAGTCACACTTTCAAACCGTCACACTGCTCAAACCGATTATAACCAGTTTGCCCTTGAATTACCTTAGTTCTTGCGCGATTAATCAATTCATCATAAGCAAACACGGTTGATAGTACAATAAAAATGTACCAGAGTATGTAAATTAAATACATTCCTACTAATGTGCAGAAAATTTCAAGGGTGCGTGTTCATTATTAAGCTGACATTAATGGGACATGTTTGTGACGTATAACTTATGCTTGAAGTTTTCGCAACGCAATAACTAAGGTAATTAATGGGCAACTGGCTATATTTGGTTGAGAAGCGTCAACGGTTGAACGTGCAATAATGGGAAATCAGCTGTACGCAGCCTTGGAGGCGAAAGCCTGCAGGGAACAATATAAATGTACCTTGAAAAGAATATAACAACAATCCCCTAGGGTCGTTGAAAAAATATACTCGTAGCTATATACATAACAAAAAAATTAGAAAGGAAAATAAAATATCTTTACCTTGCCCGAGCTTAATTACACCGGCTATTCATATACACACACTCCCCCACCTATCCCCACACAAAAACCCTCCCCACACCCCCCTCCCACACACCTACTCCCACACCCACACACAACCCCGCCCCCCCCCCCCCTCTCCCTACACACACACAAATATGTATCTGAACACATCGTCGATCACCTTCAAGAACGTCCTTCAATTCAAAGGCTGCTGAAGACTGACGAGGGAAAATTCAGGTTTGGTTTCCACATTTTGTTGTTTTTACATTGCTCACATTGAGTTTTTTTTTGCCTTCGCTACCAGCCCCACCACAACGATGAATCGTCACAAATATCAATTGACCGAAGTGGTGGGGTGCTAGCAGTGGGGTCCTTGCTCCGTTCATGCTCTTGAAATAATGCCTCTACAGACCAGCATTCTACGTCTCTTCCATCTCTTGTTTCTTCTGACACCCTCACGTACTATACACCCTCACGTAATACACACTCGCACTGATATACACTCTAACACTACTTGAAACGTTTTAAACAATAGAGACACGATCCAGACATGTGTCACGCACAACACCAACTTCAAAACTGACGCGAAAGACGGTAACCGTCATTTCTCTCGAAAAAGGTGGCAGACATTTCGCCTAGAGGCCACCTGAACAGGTGGCCTGTGGTAGAACCATGGGAGAACTTGCTCGCATCGCGCTTATGAGTCGCGCCCTGGAAGTGTCAGAAGGGAAGAGGCCTCGGTTCGCTTAATACTCCTTTAATTCACCGCTGTCTCCCTTAATCAACCATGCTACTCCCTTAATTTTTAATAGGGTAAGCGACTGGATGGGGGCATGCATGGTTCACTCGTAGGTTTGATTTTCCTGTTATGTTGTCCATCAATATTTTGTTAATTCAACATTATGAAACTGTAGCAAACAGTGGTCCAATTTAAGCCAATGAAAAATGAGATGAAATTTTACCGTGAGTGAAACCATGATTCTTGCATTTCTTAAGGGTTGTGGACGTTAACTAACTCATACCACAATTTAGTTCTAGTTAGTGTTCTTTTTACAACAGGGCTGATTCAAAAACTCAAGGTTCAATTATATGTTTTCAACTTCAAAATTGTGCTAAGGTTATCCCTCACACCTGTCACCATGTAAGCAGATGCAGCATAACTTATCCGAGTTCTAAAGGGAAAACTTCCCCCCACGGCCAACGCTTTCACGTTAGCGTGTTTGGCAACACGCGCAGAACCTTGTACGGCAGAGGCTGTATTGATCAAGCCTTCCTCTTTTATGGATCGGTGGGCTTATCGATCACGCTTCCTAATGCTGATTATTCATGCGCGCTACGGGCGATATGTGGGTGGGGAAACCTACCTCGTGTAATTTTTAACTTCCTTCCCCCTTTCCCATTCCCATATCAGTGACGATATTTCTGTAATATGACTTCGGGATGAAATCTTTAAAACGTAATAAATTTCCAGGTAAAACAGCGAACGCGAAGAAGAACTTTCAAATTCTATGCATATGAAATCGGCCATTGATTGACTAGATAAAGTTTCTTACAAAGTAATCGTACAGATTAAGGTTCGGCCCTTGGGCCTCTCTTATTTTTAATCTTTATCAACGATATAGTTTAATCTACTTCATTTTTTCAAATTCATACTTTTTGCTGACGACAGCCCGCTTCTACGGCTCTTCCTAATGAAAATCCCAATTTAATGGCAAATAGTACTCATATAAATAACGAGCTGCAAAAAGGTTTCAATGAGGCTTAAAGCTAATAAAATAAGCCTCAATAACGATTAGACAAAATACATTATATACTCTTACAAGAGATATGCGTCTCTTCCACGCATTAAGATAAGTGGTGTTGAAATTGAAGAAACCAACTCCTGTAAGTTCCTAGGCATTATACTAAATGAACATCTGACTTTCAAAGTGCACATCGCAAATATCATAACTAAATTATCAAAATCTGTTGGAATCCTCAATATAGTGAAAAACATATTGGCTGAAAAATACTCTATCGAACGCTCATATCACCATATTAATAATACTGAGTAGAAATGAAGCACGGAACTGATCAAAATAAAACCAGCTTGTCCTTTATGCTGCAGAAAAGAACGATTAAAGGGGTAAAAAAATTAGATTATAATGCTCACACAAATGATACACTTAAAAGTTTAGAAGTACTTTAGGCTTTGGATCACTACAAGCTCTCCATATGTAATTTCATGTATGAAACATTGACTAATGATGGCGACAGAGGCCTCAAACAATTGTCAACTAGGCAAACTTCATATTTCTTTATTATTAAAAAGCTCGGTCACAACACAGTATCCTCTTCATTAGAAACAATACTTGCAATTCGATCCTTGGTGAGATCTGTGAAAAAAAGTTATTATGAAGCTTTCGAAACGAATTTTGAATCCCTCTTTCTATGGGAAATTGGTCACGTAAGGTAATCAAGTCAAATCTTTTCTGCTGTTTGATTCACCCTGATAGGGTAATTTGTCATGATTAATGACATAGATCTTAAGTCTTTTCTAGATTATACTGTTTACATCTAGCTCATAAAAACTATTGTTGTAAACTTACGTAAACAACGAATTTAGAGTGAACCAATTTACAGATCAGTCTAGTGTGCAACTGGGAATGAATGAGTGTGCAAATAATTGTACACCTTAACATAGCTTCGATGATAGGGTCCCCTAGAACTTGCTGAACTTATTCGGGCCCACATGTAACTATACTCCGATGTACTCATTGTTCTGGGGTTAAGAAACAGTCTAGTGCTGCATCGCTTGTACGAAATAAATTGTTTAAAGAAGAGCATGCATTCTAGTGTTTTTGTTTTCCTCTAGGTGATTCCTATCATTGGGGACCATGGGATTTAGCACATTATACCGACAGAGCGACCAGTCGACAACATGCATGAATTGATTCCGTGTTCACTAATTGATTGATGCATGCGAACCTGGCAATACGAGCGAAAAGGTGCAGTAGTTGAAAAAATTGATTTCCAGGCCTAGAGTCAGAAAGAACTGTGAAGCGCCTCCCACAGCCTGTTCATAACATGCTTCTCTCAAAAAAATAGCTCCCTTACTGCATAAGGTAATATATGCCACGATGTTGAACTACGGTGTTATTTCCGCTGGAAAAATGATGATAGACTAGAAGGTTAATGAAATTAAACAAGTCCGACACAGTATTTCGTGCATCAGCAGTGAGCGTTTGCAAAGGATTCACGCAGCAACACTCAAAATATGAAAAACTTGTAAATGAAAGTAAGCCTGCCAGAAGAAAACAGCAAGAACTTAACTTTTGGTTAAAACATATTTAATGCTTCATTTCTTGGAACCGCTTAAAGACTAAAACTTTACTAAATTATAAGCTACACAGTTGCACAGCTCTTGACCTTCTCTGAAATACATACTTAAGAAGCAGAGGAATGAACGAATTTATTTCGCTCATTGCCTGCGTTACTAAGTTGGCCCAAAGTTTTTGTTCTGTGCGTACGCGCAGTGATTGCGTGTATGCTAGTATAATGTACATACGCGCAGCAGTTACTGCAAAACTGCTGAGCCAGCGACTCGCACTTCTCTGTAAATACAGTTTTTGTTCTATTAACTATCAACTTGTCATGTTACCTAACACATTACTTCCGTATATTATTATTATCAAATGCTAGTCCACCCCCTTTATTTGAAATGAAAAAGTGGGCGAAATGAGAGAAAGGAAGTAAGAAATAAAAAACTACAATCTCTCGAGATGTGATGAGGCCGCGTGAACACGGCCCGTCAAAATACGTGTATAGGACTGGAGCTTGTATCACAGATACGCTCATCACACACTGCAGGCTGGCTTCGGACAGACAGACCGACGGACGGACGCGGCTCTTATCGATTTGTGTGGAAAATATCATAAATTTGTTGTGTGGTTTGAAGCATGTTCTTTGAGGCAGTTAATTTAGTTCGATTTTGTTATATTCGCACGAAAAGATAGTTTCGTTTTGCTGCCATTTGGACCTTTTAGTTTTGAATGCAAAATTATCTAACCATTACACTGTCAACATTATTCCCTAATGTCGTAAAAACCAATGTCAACGTACGTGGAGTCTGTCAAAAGCGTTTCGCCCGTCAGTTTGTCTGTATATTTTTTCACTAAATTAATTTACAAACATTGTTAAACTTAGAATAACATACCATGGGAATGCATTTTTATGTTTTTCTCTTAATCTCTTGGACAAACAATTATATGGGCTGTTAAAACACCCAGATATGTTTATCAATCAAGGACCTTTACATTAAAAAACGTTTTAAAAGCGATGTAATTCATCTTATGCATTAAATTTATTGGACATTGACTGTTTTCTTCCTATTCATGCCGTATAATGTTATCATTTGCCTCGCGTGGCATTTTTTCGTTTTTGATGCACCTATGAATACATTATGACAGCATTATTTGGTCAATTTCCTAAATTGCGTCAATTGTATTGTCAAATGTTTTGGCTAATATAATGCGGCAATTCTTTTCTTGTTTCTGACTCCGGTGAACTTTTTTGCGCCCGCATTATTTGTGTAGGCAATATTATAAATTTGTGCATCGGTAAAATATTTTGTCCGAGCTAGTTATTTGGCATACCAGTTGATTCGTAAGAGCGAAAAGATAGTTCCGAATGTCGACCTCGTAATCTTAGATGCGAGTTATTTAAATCCTCACATTTTACTTTCAGCATCAATCCCTGTTACCGCAAGTTCTTAAACTTGTTTTGAAATTAAATTAGATGTTAGATTTAAGCCTCCCTAACTCGTACTTCAAAGTAAGTGCGCGCTAACATGAGTGTTTTCATCTATGTGGTACTGGTATTATGTTATTTTTTGTTTCTACTGTTGAATTTACATGCCTTATCAAACCTAAGTTAATGCACTAAAGAGGATACGTTTTTTCATGCTTTTCTCTATAAAATTTGTTCCGACACTTTGACATGGGTATTACAGTACCCATGTGTGTATATCAACTTAGGATCTTTATGTTAAGCTATTTCAAAACCGATTGTTATAGATTTCATGTATGCTACTTTATTGTAAATACACTGTTTTTCCTTTCTTTCTAAATTTTTACTCAGATTGCTGGGATACAGAGAAACCACTCGGACGTTTCACTCCACCAGCGGCCCTGCAACAAAAGTCGATACACTATTGACATGCCTTGGTCACAGTGTTGCAGTAAGTGCACCCTCTTATTAATTCTCAGAATACTCTTCGTGGGTAAGGCTATTTTCCAGCGGATTAACCGCGAGTCAAAAGTATGTGGTAGGAGTCCAGCTGAATGCATTTCATCACTCATTTCCTGTTTTTGGTTTTGATAAGCTCTCACTAATCGTGTAAGATGCGTGGGCTGCAAACGCCGTTAAACTCAATGGAAGTGTCAAATGAAAAGAAAATAGCCTTAACAGTACGCTCACTTTACCTAGCTTTTCATCATCATCAGAGGTACACTGTTTTGTTATCTCCTTGCCTAGCTTTAATATTTTATCTGATAAAAACTAACATGAGAATTACCGAGTAGACAGTTATAAACAATAAGTTTTGCGATAGTGCAGTGAACGATGAAATTTAGGCTGACATGAGCTCAATTGGAAATGGTACGGATGAAGACTTGAATCTTCTCAGACTTGAGTACAAAGATGAGAAACTCGGCTAACTGTGTGCTTGAAAGATTGTAATTCTAAATTGAAACAAAATTGAGTACCCTCTCCTGAAATTTTGGATGATTATTTTATGTGGAAGGACTGAAAGTTTATCTTGAATCTTTTTATATTAAAGACATCTCCATCTTTGTAGTTCGTGCTTTGGTACCATCGACAACGCGGGTTACTAAAAGGTAGTGGTAAAACGAGGCTGTTTTGCTTTTTTACAAGCAGAGATGGCTCTGTTCTTCTAACTAAACTAGAATTTAAAAAAATGATACATTCTTTCGCACACATTTCTTTAAGGATGTTTTCGATCAAGCTCATCACGTATTGGTGATGATCATCTTGTATATTGGTTTTTCAAATGCTGTATAGCTAACGCCAAGATGCTCCGACGGCTGCTCCCGGTCTTGACCGGACACAAGTAGCTTCATAGGTTCCCCAAAGGAGCGTTTTGGGCATGCTTCTCTTCTTCATCTTTATCGCAGACCTCGACCTCAAATTTATTAGTAAAATTTAAAAAATTGCAGATGACACGAAACTTTGTCATACCGCGTTCACCAAGCGAGGCAGAACTGATATTGAAGCAGACCTGAATCGTGTTTTCCAAAGGACTGAAACCCGGCAAATGAACTTCAATTAATATAGACAGATGCTCAGCAATGCTCATTGGCAGTAATAATCAGCACTTCCTCCATACCGAGGAAAACTTCCACAGCTTCCTCTGAAGCAGTAGACCAACAAAGAGATGTTGACATAGCTATCATTAAAGATCTTAAGCATAACAAACAAGAAGAAAAAAGCGTCATGAATGTAAGCAGAATTCTTAGCTTCATTACAAAAACATTATATGCCAGTCAATGAACTTTGTTATACTCTTCTGTAAGGCACTGGTCCTACTGCATCTAGCATATGCAGTGCAACTCTGGCTCTTGACACTAAGACGAGATATCAATAAAATTGAGAGAATTCAACGTAAAGTAACGCAAAATAATTCCATAACTCTGATAAAAACCTACAAACATTTTAATGGCTTACATGATGTCACGCCAGAAGGTCTTTTCGACACTGAAGGCGACGTCCGAACCCGAAAAAACGGCCGAATATTAGTTAGATAAAACTTCAAGACGCTCAAGGCTCTAATTTTTTTTAATTATCAGAATCTGGATCAGCCCCAAGAAAATGTTGTCTCTGTAAGTACAGTGAATTATTTCGAAAATTTTTTTGGCCATTATTGAATAGGCAATTCCCGGTAGTCCGAAATACAATAGTTAACTGAAATTTCTGGTTAATTTAAAGAGGAAAAACTATATGGCGTACTTCAGTAAGTGTTGAAGGAAACTGCATTTTCAACCGATTATTGGCTTACAATGATTGCAGATTAATATAGAAAACTCAGAAATTCCTATGCTCTCTATTCAACAAACTTGGTAGCGGAAAAAATGTTAAGGTATATAGATTTAGCTTACACATAAATAAACTGCTATGCAAGGAATGAAGTATTCCTCTCAATTTTTCCCTTCCTTTCTATAGAATAAGTAAGTTTCTATTTGGAGAAAACTTTAGGCTTTCGAGTTTGTATTTAAACAATTTAAACAATTGAAACAATTTATTTACCACAGGTGATACAGAGATAGAATGTTTCTGAAGTCTAGTACAATGGTCAAATTTGAGTATAGCTACCTGTGGGCCCGAATAAGTTCAGTGACTTCTAGGGCATCCTACCATCAACGTTAATCTCAGGAGTACAATAATGTTTAACCTAATTCACTTAAACTAGGGACGCATTAGACTGATCAATGAGATAATTAACTCGAAATTAGATGCTTCGTTTTACAATATAGTTCATATGGACTAGATTTAACAGTATATTCGACAAACGATTCAAGAACAGACTGAAGATCGGCGATATTAACCATGGCAAATTACATTATTAGGACCAGTTATGTAGGGGACAAGGTTTGACTTGGTGATCTTACACGATTAGTATTCTGATAGGAAGTGAGACTCAAGATTTCTTTTGAATACCTTATAAGAATTACTTTCACGGATCTCCGCAGGTATTGAGTTCCAAGTTTTAGTTCCAACGAAGAGGATACTGTGTTGTGACCGGGCCTTTGAGTAATAAGGAAGCATGAATTTACTTCTATTTCGGGTTAAATGGTCGTGATGACCAGTTTGCGCAGTTAATAATTGTTTTAGACTATTGTCGCCATCACTTGTTAATGTTTTGTAAATTAAATTGCAAACGGAGATTTTGTTGAGATCCGAAAGTTCAAGTAGGCCTATTCGTAAATTTTTGAATGAATCATATGTGCGAGCATTATATTCTAGATTCTTTACAGCTCTGATGGCTTTTTTTGCAGCGTAAAAATTACATTGGTTTTATTTTTATCAGTTCCGTTCCATGCTTCTATTCCGTATTGCAAGTATGGTGAAATGAGCGTTCGGTAGAGCATTTGTAAGGCTGTTTCAGGCAGGAAATTTTTAACTTTATCTAGGATTCCGATAGATTTTGATAATTTAGAACTAATATGAGCGATGTGCTCTTTGAAGGTTAGATGTTTGTCTATTATGATGCCCAGGAATTTACTTGAGTTGGTTTCTTCGATTTCACCTTCGCCAATTTTAATGCGTGGGAGAGATATATATTTCTTGCATGAGAATACAATATATTTTTTTAATCGATATTAAGGCTTATTTTATTAGATTTAAGCCACAATGAAACCTTACGAAGTTCATTATTTCTACTCTCTGCAATCCTAGCGGGATTTTGGTTCGGAAGGACCGCAGAAAGGGTACTGTCATCGGCTTAATCAATCGATGAGTATTTCACATCGTTTTAAAAAATACTCATATAAGGGTAATGTACACGATTGCCTAAAATAAATTTGCTGAATCAGTATCTTAATCTGAATATTTGTTGTTTGAATCGTAAATTCTTGATTGTTTGAACATGTTTTCTTAGTGAAACAGGGACATCTCAGCTGTTAAAGGAGAGTATTTATGAAACATTGTTGCTACTACTTTTTAACAGTTATCCCTAGTCGTTATTTATATTGTTCACTGAAAACATTTCTAATAGTGACTATACTAATTCTAATTGTGTCCTAAATTCAAAATTTATTTGTGATGTTATTTTAGAAATTTCTCATTTTAGACAACTTTAAAATAAAAATGATAGTGAAAAAAGTAGATATTGAAATGATTGTTCAGTAAATCGGAACGTTTCGGCTTGGATGAAAGCCATTATCAGCTGTAAAATGTGGCCAACGGCCTCGTTCTGATTATGCAGCAATGTTTCAATATCTCTTATTTTTAGAATGTGAATGATAGTTGCTAAATATACATTTTATTTTTAACCAAACATTCCCATATCTGTTGATTAAAATTTCATCACCACTCCTTTTTTAATTTCCATACACGAAATTGAGGCTATACCGGGGAAAAAACGAGAGATGAGTGGGAGAGTCTCTCACTGCTCCTTTTTGCTATTCATTTTAAAACAATTTAAACAATTTATTTACCACAGGTGATACAGAGATAGAATGTTTCTTAAGTCTAGTACAATGGTCAAATTTGAGTATAGCTACCTGTGGTCAAATTTGACCATTGTACTACCAAATATCCCTTTTACCGGGAAAGGGAAAAAACAGCGAAGACATGCATATCAATGCTATAAATTCTTCACTAACTTTAGAAGAAAATTTGAGTTCACAACGTTCCTGCTTTAACCATTTACTTGTTGCCAAATTTTCTGAAGTTTGCAAAATGACTAGATTTAATTATCAACGTATTTGACTCTACAATAAGATTTAACTTTAATTATATTTTCATGAATATGGGAGTATCACACGTGTTGGTGAAAACATAATTCTTGTCTTTATTTTTGTTTTCATTGTATTCAATTTAATTGTCTATATTTAACTATTGTTTGCTCATTTAACCGATAATCGTACCTATTTAAAAGAATGTGCATACCAGTGATTGCAAGGAAAAATTTGATCCGGTTCATTTCGCAATTGAGAACTTCTCAGCAGTCCGGCAAAATATCAAATGCCGACTACGCGGAGTATTTCACACCTTGATACACAGGGTGAGACATCGAGTTTTGGTACTCACGTTACCCACAGCTGTGCAGATACTCGGCCTACAAAGTTAACTCTCTATCAATCCTCGTTTTGCCTTTATTTCAGTAAATGTATGGGGAGCAATTCGGACAGCTTACGAATCAATATGTATAAAAATTTGTCATGTATCCTCATCTGATGAATTAAAAAGGGAAAAATCGTACGATTATGAAGAATGCATTAGAGCTACCATCGATAGAGATGTAATATAGACATTTTAGTCACCTTAGGTATTAATTTTGGGTTCTCAACAGTGAAGCTAGACCTTTTTACTGGACCTATTAATGGCTTGCTTTTGTTCCCAGCAGCGTCTGCTTCTGGATTGCTTTCGTGGCACTGAGGAGTGATCACGCTTTTGACATGACAAACTTGTCAATACGCATGAAGTTCCCACAACCCTAAAATGTTTATTTTCAGTTCGTCATTAGCTTATTAGCGAAACGTTCAATCTATTGTGCTACTGAATGATTTCACTCCTAGTGACAGGGAGTTATCATATTGTGCCTGTCAGTGATATATATTCCCGATTGCAACCAGTATTTTCATGGTATACATTTTGTCTAGAGGTGTAAGAAACGCGTCTATGATTAGTCAGAATAGTCTATGGTCAACGCGACTATATTCCCTGCCACTCAAATATCTCCTCTTAAGTAATAAATTATATTTCAGTCACGTCCGCTCTGGTCTGGAATTTTGCGATCATTCATAACACGTGATTCTATCTCGTGTCTACGGAGTGCGTGAGCTTGTCCGAAATTTTGCACAGCAACTAGTGAGGCAGGGCTCGGAGTCTCGGACACCTAGAGGTGTGGTGACAGACAGGTCCGCGCTAGCTCAGGCGGTGCGGCCGCTCGCCGACCTCTGCAAGGTTTACGTAAACGACCTTTAACTATGCTATCAAGATGTACCATCACTGTTCCGCTGTCTATTCTGCTTCGTTGCAACACATTTATTAAAACGTGTCAACACTTTCCCTCCCGTGCAATTGGGGCAAATTGAGTCGTGTGTTCCTTGCCGAGTGATCTGTTCTGAAACCCTGGACCCGAATGGGATCATAAAAGTAATTTACAATCGCCCTCACACTAGGAGTTGCCACTTTGAATTCACATCGTCGAATGAATACTCTTATATTAATTAACAACTCTCATTTTGACATTTTTCTAATTTAATGACCTGCATTTACATCATGAATAATTCATTTCCTTTTTGTGTTCAAACAGTTGAATTTGTACGTTTATTTCTCTTGAGAGACTGCTAGTGCATTCAATGCTACATCTTGTTTGAATACATTGAAATTATTGCGTAATACTTGAACTAGCCTTAAGCATGAATAGCATCAGTCAATTATTATTCATTGGACGTGAAACACTCTTTGTAGTTTAATGACAAATATAAATTATGATTCCCCAAATTTAAATTAAATAATATGTCTGTTGGATTTTAGCATCACGAGGGGATAAAATTATTACCAACAACGTAGGGCATCTGTAAAATGAACGCATTCGTCGAATACGACTCCCAAGACGTGAGGCTATATTAAATTAACACCAGGGGATTTTCTATCGTATTGTGAATCTGTTTTACTATTCGTCTTGGGAGACATTATCCAAGGATGAAGCTAGTATATTTCCTACACGATAAAACAAAACTTTCTTAATACTAGCAATTAGAAACATAAATGACAATGTTTTATACCCATACGATGTTACAAGCTGGAGACGAAATTTCCTAAATCAAAAGTACGTTTAGCGATCATCAAAGTCTTAATTATTGATCAGCTACTTGAGTCGTGCTATCAGTTGATGAGGCAATATTCATGGACTTAAGTTTATCGTAAGAAAATATGAGCATGCAGCATCAAAGCGAGAGTTTCTAGCAACCCTAAAGCCATGTATATGTAAATTGTTCCTCAATTTTGATAGAGCGTTGAGATCCAGAGGGGACCGGACACTCGAGTCAGGGACCCGCATCCAGTAAGATCATCCAAAGTCCCTTCGGTCTCGGGCCTAGCATTTTGGAGAAGATGGACTGCGTCATGGACAGTGCTACAGGATACCCCGAGATGGTGATGAGGAAACTGGTGATCAGCTGCCAGGGAGGGATGGCAGGCGTAGTTTTACACCAGGGTTGAAGATCGTAATTACAACCAACGCATGATACGCTTTCTGATTCCTCATCTGCTGACGCTTCAAGTCAATCAAGTGCTCTATATAATTCTTCAAAATTTTGCTGATCTGCAAGAGAATCAATGTGATTCACGTAACCTAGTGGACTTTACACCGCTGTACTAGTAGCGTTGGGCATTGTAGTCCCGTTTTGGGTGCAATTGTACTCAATAATCTGCATATTTCCTACGGGATAAAGAGCAAAAACTCCCACAACTATCGGTAGAAAGCCGAAGAAAATCAAGACTTTTCGTTCGTCTATGAATTTCCTCACTTGATTCAAGCCAATAAAAATAAAGATTGACGATAACCCGGCAATAGAGAAAAAATACTGACGAAGAAAGCTGCACGGTCTTGTGGAAGTGCGTACTGATCCATGACAAGGGGCGTTGCTAAGGTCTCTCGCACTGATGAATTGTACACGACGAGACCAAAAGCTAGGCATGAGCAAACGACACCCTGGGCATTTGGCTTTGGCAATGTCACGTTCTCCGGGGACTGTGGCATTCGTTCCCTCATTGCTTTATATTCTTTAGCCGCAATGTTATGTTCCTGAAAGAATAAAAAATAATTGAAAATAATGTGCCAGTTCATTTCCAAGAGTCTCTCGTTAAGAGAATATTACTTTGTTTTGTGGATTGGAAAATTAAGATTAAAATTTATGGGTTAAAACAGACACTTTTAGTTGGACATTGAGCATTTCATGTCCTGACTGGCTTAAGACCTATGACTCGCATATTAATTTGTAAGGAAATGCCGGCATCAACCTGGACAAGCTAATAGCTACGAAGGTATCTGTCTGTTAATAAGGGAAAATAAAAAACAGGTACGCTTAGCATTCGAATAGTAAAAACCATAAACAAATTTTCTCATGTCGATCTTCCTCAAAATTTTTTCATTGAAATTTATGCTTACTTCCTGATCACTAAAAGAATTTTCTGAGGATGCTATTGAAAAATTAATGAATTATTATCACTTTACACATACATTAAAAGCCCAAGACGCACAATTCCATCATATTTTGCTGAGAGGCACGAATTAAAATTTAATAGCTTTGCACAACGCAAGAATTTTGTAAGCGAGATACAAACGACTAAT
This sequence comes from Morinoia aosen, assembly GCA_030386875.1. Taxonomy (NCBI): domain Eukaryota; kingdom Metazoa; phylum Arthropoda; class Malacostraca; order Amphipoda; family Talitridae; genus Morinoia; species Morinoia aosen. The sequence goes on along the minus strand of CM059567.1, from coordinate 72,581,477 downwards.
TGTTGACATCAACATTGTAGACAATTAATATAAAATGAGGAGAGTAATCCCGTAAAATTCAATTCAACATAAGTCTAAAGAATTGTATCATTGAATGAAAATGTTGTTAAGGTTATCCACTTATTAGATGAGAGCTAGAACGCAATAACAATGATTTCAATCTCATTTCAACTTTACGTCTGTTATAGACTTGTTGTTAGAGTTCATCTTCCGCGATTTCATTTGAAATGCCTCCTTGAGCATAATCGACTTTCATAGGAACCAAGCGCTTGTACAGCAAACAAATTTCAACTAAGGACAGGAACATACCGATAGAGAGTATTCCAAAGCAATAATATGTTCCTAAAAGCGTGTACACATATGACACGAAAATAGGTCCAGTTACTCGAGCAAAGGATCCCACTCCTGTAAGAATACCCATCCATAAACCTTGTGGCTGTGGTCCTAACATTTTCGAAAAGATGGACGTGCTGAGACCCTGGACTACCGGGTAGCTGGTCATTGTGATAATAAATGCCACAAGCAGCTGAGGGAGAGATGTCTGTGGAACATCATTACACCACTCTTGGTTTGTAGGACAGCCGAGGGTACAGTTCTGAGACTCTTCAACATCTTCGCGTAAAAGGCTAGAATAGAATGCATCGTGTTTGGGTTTCGGTGGAATAACCGGGCCGATTTCTGACATTAACAGCTTTGTTAGTTCAGGAGAAGAAGTGTTTAACGGGAAAGTGAAATCTGGCATCACAACCGAGTTGATTCGTTCCGCAATTGAGAAATCTCCAACATTTGGCAGCACCATCATCATTTGCGTTTCTGTCTCTGAGCAGTTCGACATCACAATTTGCCCGTCTCCGAAAGGAATGTAGAGGCATGTTCCGATCACTTCGGGGATTAGCCCCAAGAAGATGAGTAACTTGCGTTCGTCATATTTTTTGGCCAGTTTTGAAGTTCCGATGAAGCCTCCAACGCAAATGAGCCCAGCGCCAGCAAGGGCAATACCCACGGCGACCATAGCGTAATCGTCGTCCACTGCGTACATGTCGGTGACGAAAGGTTCAGCGAGAGCTTCCAGCAGCACATAGATGAATAACACGAAGAAAAATGCGAAAAGGATGCCGACTATACCGAGCATGTCGATTTTGGGAAGCTTCAATTTTGTCGATGCTGAACCACCACTTTGCTTTTGTAAGTGATCTCGCTCTTTGTCAGCGATGGAATATTCCTGAAATGAACGAGGACGAAATTATAGAGCATGGCACCTCATACCTTTCAAGAGGCAACGACACCTGTGATAATGCTGTAACCCCCATTAGAAGGTGTCGTTATACGAATTTAGAATTACACAAAGCTCACATTTGCTCCATCACGTAATTAACTTGTCACATTTCGCTAAATGTGACTTGATAGGAGAAAAAATGAAATGACGGTTATATTCTCAGGGTATACTTCAATACTGAATCGTAAAGATCAGATCTTGCTTCACTTCATCAAAAACACAGTAAACTTCAATCATAAGAAAATTGAAATAATCATTATTCATTATTAAGGGAATCACGTCTCAAAACTGTATAGGATCATATAATGAGAATTTTATATTCATAATCACAGATACGATCAAGTTTCAACAGTAAACTTAAGATGACTCACTGAAGATAATGGAAAGTCGATGATTATTACTTTCGGCTGTCAGCAATTCTTTTAATATTGTAGGCCCTAATTCCTTAATAATTTCTGTTTGCTCACATATGAACGAATGTTTCACGGCTCCAATGACTAAGGCTTATATATTCATGAGAGGAGTGTCAAAATTTGATGAAATCTCTTTTCAGTTAAATTATTTTTAACTTTTTTAACAAACTTTTCAAGTACTTCTTATCAAAAGTTCAAAGCGAGGATGTTACCAACGGAAGGGCTGCACAGATACATATGGCAGAGGAAGAAAAGTCACTTGAAAATCCCCTTCACATGATTTCAATTTCGTGGCTCACGTATTCTCTGACAGAGATGATGAACGATTTCTAGCTGGATTTGGGAAGAACTGACACGTTATGAAAAAGCAAGTTTTACAATGTTACAGTTGATTGACATGATTCATTCAGCTGTGAAAAGTGACTTTTAAAAGTTTATATATACGTATATTGTTGACTTCATTCACACGGATAAATAGTTATTTAAAAAAATGTCTATGAATTTCTGCATGTACATATGACAAAAAGTAGGAAAAACTGCTAGTATTCCACAGTAGTTAAATTAGACATTTGGCAGCCTCAACTAAAACTGAAGAGACTTTTTAGTTTAGTAAGTTGGAAGAAACATTCATTGGTGTCCAAGTTTTGGGCAAAACTGCCTAGGTAAAACCTATTTTGATCATTCTTAGTCATCAAAGGTAAATAGTTAATTATCTGAATATACTTAGATTATAAAGAATCAAGTCACTCAATGGCGGCATGAAACGTTTCCTAAAATACTATATGAGATTTACTTAATGCAAAACGTAAAAAATATACACCACCTTCGAGCGCACTCGTTCACTTGTTGGCTCAGAATATGTTTGTGTGTTAGTGTGCTTAATTATGGAGAACTGCTATCAAAATCGTCCGAGCCGATTATAGGACAGAGCGAGAATAATTAAAAGCGAAAACATAAGTAAAGTGAGGGTTCCGAAAGTCCAGTAAGTACCGTACCCTGAGTAGACATACGACACAAAAACTGGTCCTATAATCCGAGCAGTTGAACCTACGACGCCCAGAAGGGACAGCCAGATCCCTTGGTTCTTCCCTTCCACAACCTTGGAGTAGAGACCCAGGGTGACGGACTGCAACATGGGAAACCCCGTCATCACAAACATGCACGCAATAACGAGCTGCGCCAACCCAAGCTGGGGCACGTAGGAACACCAATTTTGATTCTGAGGACAGCCGAGGGTGCACTCTAACGTTGATGTCGACCCTGAACTGTTGTAGTCCATGTCCATCGGTTCAACAGGGAGCGACAATCTTCTTTGCATTATTGCCCAACTTATTGTGTTTGGAACAGTATCATGGCTCAAATTTTCAGAGAAGGCTCTAATTTCAGCCATATTTTCTAATGATTGAGTATCTGTACAGTTTGACATCTCAATTTGTGAACCTTGAAATGGAAGGAACACAAAGCAACCAATGGTTAGAGGAATGGCTCCCATACAGATCATAACGATCCGCTCGTCGACTTTCTTTACAATGATGCCCGCCGAGTAGAACAACGACATCATGCATAAACCTCCGAAGGACAAAAATAGCCCAGTGTTAAACATGGCCGTATCGGTGTCCCAGCCGTACTGGTCCGTCACAAAGGGCACTCCGATAGTTTCAAGAAACACCAGAACCAAGACCGGAAGAGAGAAAGCGTAGAGCAGAACGCTCAACGTAACGTAATCCATGTCAGGAACGACTGGCGCGTTTGTAGGTTGTTGGACTTGGATACTTAACATCGCAGCACGCTCCTTCTCAGCAATGTTATGTTCCTTGTGGTCAAAATGTGAACATTAACATTCTCAACACAATCATTGAAAACATCCACATAATGTTAATACAAGAGTTAATAAGCAGATATGGTATTTCTTCAGGTTAATTTTTTCTAAAAAACAATACACCGGAAAAGTATTTTTTCAGAACAAGATGTGCCTCAACTCTTTGGTTTCTGAGTCAGTAATGTCGCCGCTGAACCGTGCAAGGCTCGCTCCGCTTACTATTAGTTGCAGGAATGAATCGCTTATCCGACTACCAGGAATCGACTTTTGTGACCATGGGATTCGATCTATTAGATAATATACCAGTGTATCTTCCCACTCGACTATCAAAAAAATTTCATTTTAAATGAACGAACTAACAGGAGTTTTGGTACCAATGAAGCTTCCATATAACAGGAAATAAAAAGACTCAAGTCGTTTCAGTCGCTTAATGAATGCTTGCGCTAGGAATGGTCGAATTTAACATGCATCATCTGTACAATGGAATAAAAATCGAAGTCTTGCTCGCGTTGGATGTCATTTTAAGGTAATTAAAAATTTCTACTTGTTTCACGTGAGTTTGCTATATGGCTGATTTGCATCATGGAGTCCACGAATTTAACCCTCACGATTACTACTACTTCGTAAAAAATCACCGTCGTTAACGCCTAAAATATTAGTTATTTTGGCAATTTATTCGAATATGGAAGCATGAACGTGGGGAAGTATTTCATATCATATCCTAAAATAAGATAATTTTTTCCGTGATCCTTTTCATTTTCATTTTTCATCTCTCCATCACTTTACCCAACTGATAAAAGAAGCTCGCTCTTCAACACGGTACTTCTCGGCTCATAAAGTGCTTCAAAGTGATACGTTCGTTAGAGCAAAGTAAAAATTCGTTATTTCATGAAATGAAATGTTTCAATTGATTGTAACAATGGTGTTTTGTTTTAATCAAGTCGATGCATAATATCTTGTACATTGGTTTTTAAGTACTTAACTAACGGCATAATTCAACGGCGCCAGGACACCCTGCCAAGCTGCTGCCCGTTTCAAACACCCACGTAGGTGGTGCATTGGGGAAAAATCCTTCCATTTCCAAACAGGAAGAAACTCCATAATATGTGGGGTTTCAAACCTTCCACAGGAGGGCGAGCGTTATTAAATACTACGTTACAACGGCCGCTTTGCTCGTCCTTGCACCGTCAAGTTGCTGACATGTTTTAGATGACCTAAGCCGTGGTGTTAGATCTTGGTACTATCCCGTAGTACTCAGCAATACATTATGACTCGGCGCCCTTTAAAGCTCAATCTGTACATCTCCAGAACGCCCTAGACCTGATTCCTGTCGAGCACCATTTCATTCTATTCTAAAAAAGATGAATTAGGGCTGCTGTAAAAATTAGCCTCTTTAGAACACTGTACTCCTGTGTCATTTCGCAGTTCAGAGTACGAAGAGCATTACGTTTATCTCATGCTCCGCGCTCTGCAGCTAAGGACGAAGGTACTACTCAATTTCCACTATTGTAATTATACTACAACCCAAATGATATGCTTACCTGGAAGACGCACGGCAGCATGATCACGAGATTGATTAAACCCAATATGGCGGCCACCCAACCCGCGGACGTGTACTTGTCCCAAGTGAACGCTCCAGAGCCCGACGTGCCTTCCACTGTCACCGTCAGTATGGCTTGAATCACTGTAAAACACGCTCGTCAAATGTTGCGACCTGAACTGCTTCCATCGCTGCATGCAAGTTGAACGTAGGACAGCCGCACGGAAAAATTTTTTAGCCATGCATATCTCCGCTAAGTCGCGTACATCAAAAGCTCATACGCTCATAAAACTATCACATAACATTTCACATATATGATGGAACTTAACAGATATTGTGTAGTTGATGTTTCACTGAAAGAAAAACAGTAACCTAAAAGTTATCAAATTACACTGCCATGAGAGTGACTAGAAAATGTAAAAATATTTCAAATTAGGCAGAATTTCACCCGGGGTCTTTTTTGAAACATGAGTGATATCATGCGCAGTATATACAGTTTATCTTCAAATAACATTTCCCTGGAAACTTGAGTTAAATTCTTTCGTCAAAGTTGTTACACTGTAAATTGAAGAGAAAGGGCTGTTTCCGTACTTGGATAAGAGTCATATGCCCCAACTTCACATTCTGCTCTGCTAAAATAATTCCATAGGGTCGAAAACAGTTTTTACGACGAACCTTGACTAAAGACCGACGAATGTTAAATCATCTAAAAATTGTGAAATCGGAAAACGGCAGAGATACAAATTTTTTCATTAATTCAAGGAACGAGTGTGATTATTCCAAGAAGTTTGGCTGTAAACGGAGTGAGAAATGAATTTCAAGATGTTTATGAAGACTCGGGTGCTGTAGCTACCAGTAGCTTTCGTCTTAAATTCAACTTATACGTAGAACTCAAAGGTGACCTCAAAATGTTCGGTTGAAGACGGATGTAGCTGCAAACATTAAAAAATTTGTGTAATACGTGAAGTCTAATGCAGGCATGTGATTCTATGTTATAGATGGTGTTGGTTGTCTCTCGGTTGGAGCCATTTAAATCACAAGAGCCTACAGTTTCACTCGAGACCCGATGGCACTTTCTCCTGAATCTAATGCAGAGCCGAATCGAGTGTTATTACGCATAAGTTTCTTAATGACGAAGTTCTTCAGGGCTTAGTCTACGTCAAAGGTTTATGGGCTGGTCACAGACAAGATGAGAGTTGAAGATTTTAGATAAAAGTACTTCAAAACTTCTTCTTCAGAGTAGGAGTCGATTGTGAATCAGGGGATTATTTGACCGAGACGGAAGCACACTTAGTCACTGGTCTGCATTTTCAAAGAAAAAGAAATATTTTAGCCGTGAACGTAACAAATTTATGAATATTTTGTTTTCATTTCCAACAGTGTAAGAACACATCAGTTTTGAGTCAGTCGTAAGTTTCTCCTATAACTCAGAGAAAATTGTGTAAAAACCTTGTTTGCAGCGTCAACTTTCATTATTGGATTTCAATTGATCTTGCGCGAGAAAAGGCCGCAAGCCAAAGTAGCATGCAATTCACTCATTAGGTCAGTTAAATTGAAATGCTTCTGAGGCAGCTAAAGTCAATCTGCAAGGCAGTTCCAGACCTGACGACCGTGTTAGAGAAAAAGGAGCACGTGAACTTGTGCGAGGAGGAAGTGTCTACCTTACTCATATCATGTTGTCTGTTTTGGATTCCAAAATTGAAAGACAAAATTCCAACTATCAGATGTATTTATATTTATTTTTCTGATAAACTGACTGAAAATCATTCTCCCAATGCTGCAATCCTGTTCTCGAAAACATGTTATCGTTTCCCATTGATTGGATTGCGGAAAAAATCCGGTTTTGAGCTGCTGATTAGCGTAAAGTCGTCTTCGATGTCTAGTCATTCTTCATGCGTCGAAGTTGTCTATTCGTATCTCTTTCTGTCAGAAAACAATAGTTCCAAGGTCTTGAAGTGACTCTGCACTGATTGCGAACATTCTTAGTGGATAAATTGTGCGCATCTTCAAAGACAAAAGAAAGAATGCACATCCCCGTTTTCTCACAAGTATTTTTGAGAGTGATGACAGCTGGGAGATAAGCCGTCATCGTCATGGTGACTGAACGTAACGTACATTATTGTGAATGAATTCATTACCTACACGTAAATTCCAATCATATCAGCACAACTCACTGCAAGGTTACAAGTGGGTAATAAGAGAAATTACATGAAATTACTAAGGAGAGGTTGTATAGATCAAAAAGCTTGAGTATTTTTAAGCTTTTACATTATTCATTCAAAAACTTAAAAATACTCAAGCTTTTTGATCTCTACAAGCTCTCCATATGTAATTTCATGCATAAAACAAACTGATGATGGCGACAGAGATCTCAAACAATTATTCACTGCTCAAACTGGCCATCATGATCATTTAACACGAACAGAAGTAACTTCATACTTCCTCATTATTCAAAATCTCGGTCACTACGCAGTATCCTCTTCATTGAAACTAAGAATTGGAATGCAATCCCTGCTGAGATCCGAGAAAAAAGCTCTTATAAAGCTTTCAAAACAAATCTTGAATCCCTCTTCCTATCGAAATATTAATCATATAAGGTAGTTCAAGTCAATTTCTTTTTTTTTTTGATACGCCTTATCTCGATTAGGTAATCTACCATGATAATAATAATATAGATCTTATGCTACTAATCATTTATATTTAATATACTGTTACCATCTAGCTCGAATTAATTATTTCTTTCTTTGTTATAAAATTAAGCATCGGAACATGACCAGTCTTGTATGCCTCTAAGTTAAGTAAATTAGGTTAAACGCAACTGTACACTCTAAAAATAGCTTGATGATAGGATGTCCTAGAAGTCGCTGAACTTATTCGGGCCCACAAGTAACTATATCAAATATGTCCATTGTACTAGACTTAAGATACAATCTATTGTTGTATCACATGTGGTAAATAAATTGTTCAAATGAGTTACAAGGTGTTTTTACAAACGTTTTGCAACGTTCTAAAGGAAGAACACCAACAACTATGTCTAGAGAATTATCCTATTTGCATAGTGATTGCTCGACATCCAGTAATATAGAGTTGAGTTAGGGTAAAAATCATTTTGTCATGTATTTTAAAAAAGAAAGAATGTAATTTGTTGAATGCCTCAGAAAATTCATTAATCAAATTCTTCCTCTAACTATATATATTTATTTATTTGTTACAGATTATAATAAGAACAAGCTCGATGTTCTAAAAGTCTAAGTCTAAAATTCAAGTCTTAGGCTAAAATTTGAAGTTTCAATCAGAGTTAAGTTAACGGTCGATGTGCTATGAATCAACTCCGTTTCGTTTCAATACTAATTACCGAACTGAAAGTGATATTCTTCGTTAGGCGTTCATAAGGACATTATTCTCCTGAGCATGCACATTGTCTTTCTGTCTTTCTGTGTTATTTGAGTTGTGGTCGTGCTCGTGTGAAGCTCGCAGTCATGCTTTGACTGATTATTGAATTCATCAGAGGTGAACATGGAGGACCTAGGAAAAAATGAACACCAATTTCTCCAGGATTGAAGGAACGAATTGATATGTGAATACTTACAGAATTTTCTTCAGAGCTGTTAGAGTTACCAAAATGTTTCAGAACAATTGGCTAACTATAGACACAGCGTATCGACTCATCAATAACAATCAAACAGCGATACGGTGGTCGACGAAAGCTGTAATCGCTTCTTCGTGGCGACGATTTTGCGTGACGTCAGATGCAGACGACACTGCTGCTCTCACGGCCGTTTTCATCGAACGTACGCGTGACAGCATTTATGCTCTGAACGTGACTTGCCTTGATTAACAGGAGGCTCATACGTGTATAATTTTATTTCGGATCTCCGCCGAAATTCCCATAAATCTTTAGAAAAACCAACACAGAAACTCATTACATTTAAAGTTACCGCTAGAGTTTACATGAAGGGCTTCCCAGAAAATATTCTGCTTAACTACTCTAACGTACACACTCAAAATTTTCAAACAATGCAAGTAGTACAATCCATTGATCTGCATTGGTGTTGTTGCATAGATATAACTGACTTATTTTTCAACTTTTCAAGTTTGCGAAATTGTTCTAGTTCTACATGTGTTTAAATACGAAGATAATCACCTATCATTTTACTGAAATGAACACTCAATTGTTAAAATTCTATAACTGTTAGTCTATAAAAGGCGACGTTTCGATGTTTCAAGCATCATATTCAGGCTGATACATACAAAAGAAACACTAAGTCTTGAAGATAAATTATGCAAATCCATCGGAATGAATAAGAAATATTGGCAATAACAGCGCAAGAAGACTAGATAGGGCAAATTTTTGCACAACAAGATGGAAATTACAGATGACTAGTTGTTAGTGCACATGAGATACTTGCATATTAACGGCACCAGAGATAGCTGCAAAATGGGCGAACAAGCTGAGGTTTTAAACGTTTGAGCAACAGTCCTACTGAACAATTTTAGAGCAAAAAAATCATTTGTACTTAGCAGCTTGTTGATTGTGTTTGAAACATTGAAACGATGCCTTTTATTGACTGACAGTTGTATAATTTTCACAATTGAATATTCATTTCAGTAAAATGATAATTGATAACCTGATTTCAGCACGTCTTGAACTAGATATAACTAACACTAAACTTGAATGTTAACCACGTGATGGTTTGACCATCTCAATTAATATTTCACGATTTGTATGTTATCCTATCACTGTAATTATTTGTTCTACAAAATTATAACCTGTCAAACTACCAAACTTGAGAATTTGTCGGTACTCGACCAACAAAGCTGTGACGAGAAATGCCTTTTCATATACGGTTAAACATTATTAATGAAAAAATAATTTAATCAATATTTGATCTTCGTTAATCCTTGGGCTCATGCTAAAACCGAGAATCTTATGTGGTAAATGTGACGTCAAAACTCCATAGTTACTGAACAATATTGTTCCAACTTTTAAAGTACGATGGAGCTCCATTAGAAACGAACATTCATTAGAGAAATTTTGAAACGTCTTAAGCAACGCAACAACCGTCACTATAGACAGGGAAACGACAGTTGCGGCACACGCACCCCGGTATGAAAAGAAACCTAAAAATATGAATTCTAAACACGCTGTAGGGTCTCGAAAATGATATCTTATATGACCCCCTTAAATGAATTAATTTAAATAAGACCATGACGAGGCAATGACACAGACTGTGAGCATCTAACGATCATGAGCAGAGGGGGCTTCATGGTGAATTGGGCGGCAAATCTGCGATATTCAGCTGGTCCTAATAGAACACTCGGTAACCACATTACAGTGGTAAAAATATTGCGTTATCTTTAGCGATATGCATGATAGTAGATTGCAATAAATAAAAAAATGCTGACAAACTCTATTTTGCTCTTAGATTACCGTAGACTTATGAAGACTACAAAAAAAATTAATTGAGGAGCAACGGCAATCCACATGCAACTTCGTAGTACTGTAGTCATTAAGGTCAGATATACTTGCACCTTAATGGTTAATCTTGAAGCAAAGACTTCAATTCCACTTCCAACATTGCGGAAGCATATAATTAAAGTCAGCATTATAATTGACGAATATGTATATGGGAAGCTATGACAAATGTGGACTCTTCTGCATAAAATATAACATTTTCAACCTAAATTGCAGTTCTCTTAACAAATTCTTTTTTGATAGATAGATTTTTTTTGCTTTTATTAGATGTTTGTATAGTGTCGATCAATAATTGGCGAGGATTCTCTAGGACTTGCAAAAGCTCTAGCATTAGATGCCATTGAATATTTGTGTCTTTCAGCCGGAATCCGTTCTTTTGACGTTCTCAATACGAAGAGGGATTTTTATAGTTTTCCCATCTGGAAAACAAAATTCAAGCCGAGTCTAAGACACAGTTTCAATGGGGCAGTACTATGAGTGAGAGCTGGGAACATTATGTGAGAACCTACAACTTACGGAAGATACCACTCCCCAGACCCTACATTCTCGGTTTCTCAATCCCCCTCCCCCTTCCGACAGACATTAAGATTGGAATGTGCTGTACCAAAACTACCGGCATTACGTAGCCAGAAAAGTGACCGTGAGTTGCTACTCCTTATCAGCCTGGGAGACGTCCTTATGGGGACATGGAGAGATTTTATCTCGTCGTGAAGTACTCTGCTTATCACTGCTGGCTCCTAATGTTCAGCTGCTAACGACTTGTGTGCGCAAAAGAATGAGTGCATGGCCTTGCTCGTTGGAATGTCTTCCCATGTGTAGTTCTTCACTTGGAGGTTCGAAAACGCTAACTGCACTCTATAAGTGAGGTAAATTGGAGGAAAGATTCTTTCCATTCTATTGTGTATTGAAGAATCGTTATTTCGAGCAAAAAGAAATGCTATACGAGTCATTTAGTACGCAAACGTATTGGTTGCATTGACACATGCTCACAGAAGCATTCATCATTTGTTTACAGTGTAGTTAAAATGACATGATTGATTCCTCTTGGTCAGGCTGACCAATACCGATCTACCCTTATATGTTTCAGTGAAATGATTTTGTTCAGCTCGTGCTAAAATAATTATCAAACAACTTAGGTTGTTAAGAAAGTTATCGTAACGACAAGATGGTTCGAAAAGAGCAAATTTTTCATCGCACATGCATTAATTAATCACCAGTTATCCCACCTAAAATAAAGATTTTACGTCAGTTTTCATATCATGGTAGTATAGTGGAAAACAATAAGTAAGTCAAGCTAGGAAAGATTCCGTACCTCCCGTAATTTTGCGGAGAATAAAACCGCTCCGACACGTGCTGCACCTGATTGTTATCGAAATAAGAGTCGATCACGGCTCGTAGTCGCAACTCACAATACGAGACGAATGATATTTCTGACGCAGAAGGGGGATCAAGAATACAAAGATGATGCCCTAGCATTTCTCGCAAACCTCAAACTTCGCGAGCTTAAACCATCGCTAACTCAACCCAGAGCATCCCAGATTAGTAATTTGTGTCTCGAGCGTGAGGACTCACCTGGCCCTACGACGAAGCCAAGCGCCTGAGCGGCAGCGACGATGGAGATGCCTTTTGTTCTCTCCTTCTGCGTGGTGGCACCGGCCACGTACGATCGGCATAGGGTCACGTTTGCTGGCAACGGAGGATCATGTATCAATTGTTAATATTAGCTAGTCATTCTCTATAATTTTTATTCAAGAAGTACTACTAGCAAAATGAAAAAATTTGAGGTTTTATCCTTCTATGTAGATCTCACTTTCTGCAAATACTTCCACAAGTTCTTTTCGATGTTTAAGCCAATTTTTTAATTTTAAGACTGACTTCACTGTTTGAAAACAGCACTTTTACAATTATAAATTACGTTTGAATGAAGTGCATCCAGTAATGCATTAGACACCTATTACTATAATCTCGGAGAGAGGAATGATGCAGTAGATTTTGTTTCCTTCCCGGAAGTGGAATCGGTGAAACTGAATAATTTGGCTTTGCTAACTTGATCCGACGTGCGTGTAAGTATGTCTAGGTGTGCATTGTATGCATTGAACTTCCAGAAAAAATTTAAAACTTTCACTGTTATAGTCTGGACAAAATAATCTAAAGCGTTTTCGTGTCAAATCTCGAATGAAAACGATTTTTTCGATCCCGACCAGTGAATAAGCAGTGAGCAGGGCAACGAAACACGAGAGGTGAAAGGCAGCTGTTTCGAGAAGCTCTAAACAGCAAAAAAATCTAAGCAGAAAATGCTAGTAGTCTATCTGTTGATTTTGAGATATGCTTTAATTCAAAGGTATTCAAATATATATATCTAGTTGGGTAGACATACAGCTGGTGGACAATATTCATGCCAGTAGCGGGACAAGGAACAAAACGTTAAAAAAGTACTCGCTCAGTGAGTTTGCTGTGGATTTAGCTTAAGGATAGCCTCCACTGTTTCTGATACATGAATTCCACGAATGCACAATAATAACGGATTTTGATGTGGCTATGTCAAGTAGAAATGATTACTTGTACTTTTCAGGTGAAAATGTGGGTTTTTCATTGTTTAAATACACATATAAGTACTTGTAGATGATAATTAAATGAGTGCACTAATTAACAAGATGCTCACCACATGATGAATTTCAAACTAAATTCTATGAACACAACGCTAGCATGATGAATTTTCGGGTAATAAAAAGTGATTGGTAAATATAATTGACAAGAACAATCTACAACATTCACGTCTAAAAACTAAAAAAAAATCAGTAATCATTTTCTGAGACAAATATTTAAACTTTCGCATAATATACCCTATGCAAACAGATAATGAAAAGGGTTCACTAACAATAGTCCCTAAATATGTATTTTTTTTGAGAGGGTGATAGCCTATTGAAACATAAAATTTGTGATACATACACGCCCATGCTGGGCGAGCGATCAATCTTTTTTTCTGAATAATGGGCCATTATTCTTACGTTTTTTCCGTACTCTGGAGTCGTGTCGTTCTCGCAATTTAGCGCTTGCTGGTCGTTAGTGTCAAGTTATCGCAATCGTGGAAATTTACAACTATTTTGCATTTAACTTAAAATTACGATCTGCATTATCAGCGATAATTTAAAGTGAAATTTCTCACCTCCTTCGCTCACACGCACAAGCATCCCTCGCCGTATTCACCTTTTCGTTAAATTCATCGTCAGTTAGACTTGATTGTAACGTTAATTCTGTATAAGCGTTATCATGAAGAGTAGGTTATTACTGGGGCACATGATGCCAGGAACGTGAGGATGTCGCGTGCGAGCGCGTGGCTGCGTGGCCACACGCATGCATATGTCGTGCATCGTGGCAATCAAGCACAGAGAGCAATCAATTTGAATTGGATTTGAAGAACAGCTTCCAAGTTCCGATGACTTTAATTGATGTTAACAGTTCATTGACCTTTGCATAATTTGAGTGACTCTTTTCACTTGAAAAGTATACCTAACCCATTTTCCGACGGAAGACTCTTCATTGCCTACACCGTAATACCTGTACCTTGGCATCGTAGCTGAAGACAATGCTATTTTTCCCGTACCTCAAAAATGTCCCGAAAAAATTACAGCTCTATGTCATTTTGGGACAGGCCTTTTCTGAGAATGTTGAAATAAATTTACATTTTTTTGACCGTCAATTTCGTTGAAAATACAATGCTTTTTTTCGGAAATGGAAGAAAGTGGTCAGTAATAAATATGCTTGGAAGGATTAAGCTCAGAACTCATTTCAGTACAGCGGCACTAGTGTTGAATGTTGCACGAACACCAAAGTAGGAAAATTATAAAATTAGTCAAAACACTTCTATGAATATCCTTGTGTATTTGCCTAACTGTAACCGATAAAAAGCAGTCTCTCATTCCATGAACTGAACGTGTGACAGAACTAAACATACAGGTCAATAATTGAGCCACTGATCTACTGTATATAGAGATTGGGCACGTCTCAGAGGCATCAGCACAATGGAAACGCTTCGATACTGCAAAAAGTAAACACAAAAGATACAATTTGAACGCCTGTGTCTCCTAAAATAATTTGAGTGTATAATTCAGAGATTATGTGACCTACTAAAAATTCGAACCTTATTGCTGCGCGGTGAAATGTTTTTTTTTCCCACGAGTACCTCCTCAGGAGGTACAACTATTGTATCTCTGGGAATTAACACTTGGGAAATGTAAGGCCTCGAGCTGAGAGTTAGGTAGGCTTCTTTTTGTCGAAAGAGAATGGGTTTTTTATTTTGTTACAAACCAATGTATTTCGGTTCATTGCTGTCATATTTTTGAGCACGTATTACTTTTCCGTAAACTTTTTATCTTGTTTCACCACCTTCCTTCTCAACTACTGTTTCTGTGTGCGAACACACCTTGTGTGGGAGCACACTTTGTGCATAGATTCTGCATTCCCTAAACTCCATACTATATGGTGCTTCAATCCTTGGAATGCCTTTGGTGCGTTTAAGGAGGCCTAATTTAACTTATCCAATCTAATCTTTTCTAGATCAAGTGTACCATCTATGATATTATTGTTAAATTACAAGAATTGGAATGGTAAAAAAGTAAATACCAATTTAGACACAATAAAAATTAATTAAACGCATGATAAAATGTAAGTTTCAAGACTTGAAAGAAACATGCATTCAAAATTCACACTCTATTTCACTCACCAGAGCTGACTCCAACAATGAATCTGGCGAAGATCATGATGTAGTACGCTGTAGAAGGATCTTGGATGCCATACAGGCAGGAGTAGAGCGCGTTACCGAAGATGAAGCAGGCGATAGTGGCCAGGCACGCCGGCCTGCAAAGGAACATCTGCTTCAAGCATATTGGTTTATTGTAATGCGGCATGTACAAAACGATATTGAAATGTTAATGAGCAGCATTTGTGAGTGCAAAGTTGAATTAGTGTAGGAGTGAATTTGCACTACGACTTTTGCACAGTAGATCTTAGATTTTGGCTTCAGATAAACAGACAGTAAACAAATATGGGTACCGAACAAAATGTGTTTCATCGAATGTATTGTTGGGATGTCATGATTTTATAAGTTTGAGAAGTGAAAGGTTGAGATACGATAGTGGAGAATGATAGTTTTTGGTGAAGTTGACAAGCGAATGCTGAGAGATTGAACATAATTGAAATGCAATGAAGAGCGACGTGTTGGTACAGAATAAGTCAAAACAAGAAGGCAGTGGATTTGTAGTTAGACCGAAGCCAGCAGGGCTCAGGATAAAAGAAGCTAGGACCATATAATCTACGCACATAGACGGACATCAGACAAACTGAATGGAGAACATGGATACTTGAGTAACTCTCGCCTTTGCTTAACTATAACTGCGCACGGCGTCCCAGAGTACATATCGCGAACAAGTAAATAGAATGATGGTTCAGTATAAAGCTAGTACATAGTTTACAACAAAATACTGACACGCTTAGGAGCTCACAAACCTGATGGACCCCGCCTTGTTGCCCCAGATGCCGAGCAGCGGGGACGCCACCATCTGACCGAAGGGGTTAGCCGCCACCACCCAGCCCAGACCCTCCTTTGTCATGCTGCTGTCGATCTGCTCAGTGCCAGTGAGATGCGCTCAGTCATAGCTGGCATACAATTCTAAAACTACTCAGCTTTATTTACAATAAGTTTTTGGTATAACAATGTTTAATTCGATACGGTGTGTAACGATGAACAAACAAGTGACAAGTGGATAATCAAGTGACAGTTTTTTAATCAAATGACATTGTTACAGTTTTTACCTAAATTATACCCAATGAAATGCTCCACAAATCATGAACATTTTTACATTGGGTTTTTCTTATCTCCAGTGTGCCACCTTAATTTTTTTAACTCAGTCAATTGTTTTTTAAATTAAACATATTTATACCAATTTCGCATAATTACTCTCTGATTTCAAAAAATGGCGAATCCCGTATAAAATGCTAGTGTAATAACGGCTGTCACGTAAAAGGTATATATTTACCAGAATAGGCAGCACGTACCCACTAAATTTCGCTGAGGAAGGCACGATAGAGTGTTCCAACACAAAGGCTTTATTTGGTACTAACTGGCTAGAAAACGGTACACTTCAAGTTCATAACAAACTGAATTACTGAACTTAACTGAACTGAACATAACATGACAAACTGA
The DNA here is from genome assembly GCA_030386875.1 of Morinoia aosen. Taxonomy (NCBI): domain Eukaryota; kingdom Metazoa; phylum Arthropoda; class Malacostraca; order Amphipoda; family Talitridae; genus Morinoia; species Morinoia aosen. Next base: position 72,564,751 of record CM059567.1, on the reverse strand, counting down.
TTTCTATGAATAAACAAAACTATGCGGTTGACGAAATGTTTGTATTCACTTCAGACATCCTCTTGTACTCTTTCAACCCCGTCTGTTCGTTTTTGAGCAGTACTGGTAGAACGTGATTGATATGGTTTACCGCTGATAAAGCTTCAATAGAATCAGTCAATGATGCCTAATTTTGCCATTTAATATCATTGCTTGTAAATCAATACTGCGAGAAACAGAAATGTTGAATGTATTGGGAAAAAATAGCGATTTGTCTCACATTTTTGAGGTAGGGCCACACGCCGCTGAGCACGATGGAGAAGCCGATGCTCATCACGAACATGGTGATGTAGGCAACCCACAGGGAACGCTTCCTGGCCTTCCTCACAGCCGGAGTTTCAAGTTCGTCGGAGAGGTCAGGCTCCACGATGCTCGACTTGTCGCTCGTTGTCACCACCGATCTGGCCGAATAATTGACAGTCTTTCAACCGCTAAAATTTTGGGCAAAATTAATTGGGGAAATATCATAAACCAATAATTTTTGGAACAAATGAGAGTTAATTGTTTCAGTTTAACTGCAGAAATTTGAAGCTTTAGTTATAAGAGAAGTAAGAACCTTTCATCTCCGAGTAGAAGACATTTAACGGATCACATTATACATCATAGAACAACACTGAGCCAAGCACACTTCAGATAAACATAGTTTTCATCATAGTGGCCGAGATGCTGAAATCGAACATGGAGACTTGAACAGTCTGTTGCCTATTCATTAATATTTAAATGAAACATATGAATTAAATACTCCTCGTGCTTACATTGATGCTAATTACATTTGAAATTCTGCAGTAACAAATATGTACACTTTGATACTGCAACAGATTACAACTTGAAATTCATTTCACACAATAGAGTTTCAGTACAGAAACTACAAACAGCAATGGATCACACGACGAAGCAAAAAAATATCTTCTACGAATTTTAGATTCTATTAATAGAATCACAGCGAAGCTGAAATCACTCTATTGTCGAGCATAATTCTACGAGTAATTCAATTTTTAAACAGAGTTATTACATTCTGGTATTCATTATGCTCGAGATTTGCCTCCAGTAGCCTCTAATACCATGCATTCTTATACCTTTATGTAGCCGCTAATACCATGCACAGGCACTGTATGTGTGAGCTACTGGCCTCATAGCGTGTGCTGGGCTCCAGTATTCTTTCTCTTTAGAGACCAATTTAGGTGCTGCGGTGTTATGCTGAGCAAAGCAAAGCTATGTAGAAATTGGGAGCAATTTTTTTTTGTTATTTTGTTGAAAAAATCTACTTTAAAAACAACTTGCGATGATCTCAATCATCATTCGTTGATCAACTGCATTCCATAAATACCTCCAAAATAATAAAGAAGGCTATTCTAAAAAAATTCTGTTGGTAGAGGTAACATACGCCATGATATAGAATGCATAAACTCCAGAACGCGTTGCCATTTTTACATCAACTATCTTCTTCAACTTGTACGGAAGTTTTGACTCACCCATGACGGGATGCCTCATCGTCCAACGTGTGGTCCACTTTCCAGCCTTGTGCCTTGCCCATCTCGCCAGTACTCTCTCCTCTGTCGCAGCAAGCCTTCTTTTCCACTGATGGAACTATCTACACAAGGCACCTCTGAGGGTATTCCAAAGTTTATGAATTGCAACGGTCCCTCTGAAACAACTGGTTTATCTTAACTGTAGAATTCTGAAGCCTATGTTACAGAACATCACAATTGAACTGATAAAAAGAAATGCAGTGATTTTGTTTCAGAAATATTTAATCTAGCAACGGCCAACTCACGTTATGAGAAAAAAGAAATCTTTTTCTCCTGCTTAAAAAACTCAAGGTTTACGCTTACAGTAGGAATTAGGTACATACCGTATATGTACGTCTCAACCCTGAACACGTCGAGATATAGCCGTTGTTTGTCAATGGGCCGATTGCTCAAAATGAACTGTGTCATTGCCAAATGTTGCCGGATTATAAGTGCATTCTATCAGAGATTTGCAACAACATTGCTTATCAGTATGGCCCAATCGAGCATGACGTTGGCTGCCTAAAGATCAACTAATCAGCACTATTTGCTTTTGCCTACTAGTGACACCCAAGTACGTTCAAAAATAAACCAGTTTTATCAAAGATAACCATTACATTAGTCATTTTAACAAACGCAAGTCGTGATGATCTTTGTGTGATGAGCATGTATGAAACTTTGCTCACAGTCGGTTTGCATAGTGTTGTCACAAGTAAAAACAACATTAGTCAGATCAGTTAGCTTCTGTCATAAATTTTGCGACTCATTCTGTTTCACTTATTAAAACAACATCCTAAAAAAACTGATGTGAATGAGGGTAATTGATTTTTTTTGGTTTGTTTTGTGTGTGTATTAGCATGAGTCTTAAAATTCAGGGGTAAAATGTATTCATGTACTGTATTTCGATCATTTCTCTCATAAATGAAGAACTCTACTGCATAACAATCGAATAAGTAATTTTATGTAGCCAACTACTCGTAAAAAATGTTTTAATACACATGGACCCAAGTCTTCCAGACTTAGGGTAAATGAAGCAAATTTTTAAATTATTTTTAATTATTAAATTAAAGCGTTCTCCATGCCCTGAAATTTAGTCCATCAAAATAGTCATTTGACGTTTATTTTTCCGCACGCATTATGGTTGAGATAATGATCAATATCTTTAAATGACTCTAACCAGTTTCAGCATGACAAAACAGTATGATATAAATAGTCTTGGTGAACTTAAGGCATCGGACTCGAAAACTTTTATTTCACTCTGTGCCCAAGCGAGTGAGATGAATGCATTTTAAAGTGCAGTTCTGGAAAAACTACTGTGTATAATAATTCAAACCTACTGCTAGCCTTCTGCATAATCATTACCGAGAAAATTGAATTTATTTTTGCAGAAACAGCTTAATCGATGGTATTTTGTGCGATGATTGCGACAACATTTCAATGAAAATGTACAAGATCCCCAACAAATAATTTCGGGGGCCAGACATTAATAATCAGCAATCTTATTACTCTTTTACTTAAAATGGCGACTGAAACAGGCCCCAGCTCAACATTTCGGGGGCCATGGCTCTCGTGGCCCTCCCCTGGCTGCGCTACTGGTTCTCATAATATATTTTACACACCTATTTGATGTATTCAACTAATATTAATAACTAGGATTCAAAAACTCCTTTCTCATTTTAACCATTCAAAAAAAAAGTTATAATTCAGACGACCAGAATGTTGGAATTATAACGATTTTCTTAAGAGTTTGATTTTTTATACGCTTGAATTCGTAAGTGATTTTAATTTCCGTCAAATCTCTTCTAAAGCCTATCGTACTTTCTCAGATATACCTTGGCGGAAGGAACTCGGCTGTATTTCATGTCAGAGTTTCATTTATTTACAATTTTACTAAATTACTTCCTTCAAGGTTGCATGATTAGAATTTTCTAGTACAAGGTAAGCATCGGAAGTATTGACATAGCGCATCCTGATCTGTTTCGTGTACCTCAATTGTATCCCAGACATAAACCCCGCGCGACCTAGGAATAAAACCTGTATGCTGGGAACCAGCAGAAAATTCAATAACTCCTCCAGCTCTTACGCCACTCACGAAATCAGGCTAACCATTTTGAACAGCAAAAATCTGCACACAGTGTCTCGATGAGGAGCAGGAAACCCCAGAGGAATACGTCTGCAAAACGAGCAGTGCTAGCTAAACACTGACCGCCTCTGCCTGGAGCTACGGACTACATTCGTCGCTATCTCGACTTATCGGTGATTTAATCACATCTTTGTTCCTATCGCTGTGAGTCTTCCTGAGTTGACGAATGACAGCTGGCCCTGCCTTCTTTTTCTCATTATGTTAAAAAAATTGTTTAAGGAATCCTGTGTTATACCTACTAGAATAGCTCGCTCTCATATATGCAGGTCCTCTCAGCGACAGTCATGTGGTCGATATCATTTGGACGCTGACAGTGCATCTATACTTCATATACTTCTATTGTTTAGTGAGTTCTAAGGTAAGAGACGATTGAACAAGGTATAAAATGTTCGGATACCAAAAATACATAATGACAGTCGATTTTATATGAAACGACACATTCAAGTCTCGTAAGCAAATATTTGTAATAAAATTGATCTTTTGATTTGGAAGCATTCTATAGATGTACACTTTTACAGTCAGTGTAGTAAGCATAGCAGCTCACGTTTATTTGTCGTCAGCTTGTATATCAAAATAAATCAAGCACTAGAAGTAATATTGCTTATGTAATAACCATTACATAATTCATTATTCTGGGATTTTTAAGCAGGCTCCCAATCCCGAACATTGAATCTTTTCTCTAATTCATAACCTTCAGATTCATGCAACTTCTGTCAATCATCATTAAAGCACGCTTTTGATACGCTTGCAGTTTACCAGTCAAGTACAAAACGGGTACCGAACGATACGAGTCAACCTTTTGAGGCTTTCTTTTGTATTGAGTGTGCTAGTTAGAAACACTCCTGACCGGTATGGCAAATGCATACTCCTCTAGATCATGTCACGAGGACATTTTACCTAATGTGCCTCGAGCGCTGCCTGTCTGGTGGATGCATTACGAAAGACGAAAAGATTAATTAACCCTGTGTACATTGTTAACGGGAATTTAGAAATCTAATATTTTCAATAGCTTCAAAATACTTTATTTCTTGCCTGACTTGGATTAACAAATGCCATGTGCGTTCAAGTTTACTGTCGAATGGCAGTTCCTCGTTCCCTGATATATCGAAGCCATTATTACTGGTTATTAAGTCGTTATTACTGGTGGTAATAACGCTGCAATGAGCCAAAAATTATAATGGTACAGGGTTAATGACGCCTTCCAGGCATCTTCGTGCTTCAAATATAGCCCTGAGGATACATCCTGCGCAATTAGAAAAAGTTTCCATGCATAAGTTTATTGCGTACTCATCCAAAATATTAGCACGATCTTAACGTAGTTTCTCTTTTATTCGAATCAAAGCTTGCGATTCGATCCCTATAAAAATCCGAGAAAAAAATCGTATAAGGTTTTCCACACCAATCTTGAATCGCTATTGTTATGAGAGTTTCGATGACTCAACGAAATAAAATGAAAGTTTTTCCTGCAGATTCTCCAAATTGGTTTGGTAATTTACCGTGAAATGAAATTGATCCCATAGTCTAGGCTAGACTCTAATGTTCTCATTTAGTTCATATTAAATAACTTTGTTAATTCAAGCATTGAATTCTGAGAGAATCATTATTTGATCAGTCCAGCGTGCGACAAAGTTTAGCGTTCTAGGTCAAACATAATCATGTGCAGAACCCTAGAATAGCGTTTTGATCGGACGCCTGAGAATTTGCTAAACTTATTCGAGACCATGTTCAAATGTGCCCTCTTATTTAGTCTTGAGAAACAATCCTCATTATGTATCACTTGTGATAAATAAATTGTTTGAATCATTTAAACATCAAGATGAGATCATGTAGAAAAAATTAAATTCGCGGAGAGAAAAATATACCATAAATAAAAGTCAACCTTGTCGTCGTTTTTAATACACTGCAACTCTGGCTTTCAAAGCCATGTTCATGAAAGAAAGGTGAATCATTTCACCTCTCATCAAAAATGAAAATCGAACGTTTTGTGAGGAAAATACCCCCAGAAGCTTTCTGAGGACCATCATCCATGACGTCAGTGCATGACTCAGGAATAATGTACACAAATAATAGAGTCAGGTATCTACTGATAAAGTTACCCAAAAACATTAAGAAATGACGTCACAGCCGAATGTGAAATAGGCGACGGATGCGCATTGACGTCTTCCAGAGGTGTTGTAGCAGCCATGAGACGTAATTATGGGGTGTAAAGGGTCTATATGGAACCAGATTAAATCAGCTAAGAATTTGGCGGGCAAATGTTACTATTCGAGGAACTAGGTTTCTTTGTGTTAACCTCACTTCATTGAAAATGTAGTTATGATGATCATGTGAGGTTTTCTAGTGAAATAGTGAACCTCCAGAGCTGTCTTTTCAATTCGGGCTAACCGCATCTGTCAGCCGTGCCAATTGTTGTGCCGCCATGCATCACTGGTAAAGTTTCATGTAGACGCGAAAACGGTCAAGTCAGGTTTAACGTGTGCTAGTCTGTTATCTTCGTTAAGGTATCTGTACTCTTTTTCTTAAAAAATTGGCAAGATAAATACCTACAATACACTTACCGCAATAGAAAAGCCTGCACCAACTTTACTTGAGTTGAGAGCGATGTGCGAGAGCATTGGATTGACCGGCTCTGAGTTAGCAACGTTCAGTTTCACTCAAGAATAATGCTTGCAAAGAAAAGTCACAAGAACGGGAGGATAAGGAGCATAATGAAAATTCCCTGTGTACTCCGGTGGCTCGCATTGCGACCAACGTGTTAAGGGCTGTAACGCTGTTATGTGGCATTACGAAAGCTTTCGCCTTAATTTGGTGCCAAAAATAATAATCCATCGCGTTCAGGTCAAAAGAGTTGGAAAGCCAAAAGTCTTTCTTCTAGATTCGCGCATCCCTAGCCGTGTGACCAGCTTTTAAAACATGAGCTTCTTATATGAAGCCTTGACATTTATCCAAAGAATAATTTCTATTCGAAAGACGTTGCAGTGGAATTCGGCATCCACTTTTTTATCGTCAGCGAAAAAGTGGGCAGAAACGTAACCCTCACTCGAAACCACACGGAGCAACATGACGCTAGCTCGTTTCGACGTGGTCATCGTGAGTTGAGCGCCAGTGCTCCAAGAGGCAATCGTGTGATCGTTACGTCTGTCATAAGCTTTATCAACTGTTAATATCTTTTCATCAGAAAATAACATGACAGTCGATTCGTTGGTCATCGTCCGGTTCAAAACTTTTTTGAACCTCTTTCAGCGAACTTTTTTCATCGTATTAGTTATGAAATGCTCTCTACTTTGCGCAGAAGAGGTTAAGCCAAGGTCTTTGATCGCTCTTTGAATTTTCGTGATGCTGACGAGCCTCTTCTTAGCCAGTATCGATAATGACACGTTTGGATTGGCCAATTGACGCTTACTTGAAGCCGGTTAGAAAGTAAGGTTTGCGAATTTTATCCTTTTTGGCGTGTGGGTGGCCCTGCAATCTTTGCCAGATTCATCAAAACGCATAAAAAATATCGTGAACTGTCTGCTGAGGCTGGGATTCGGCTCGCACGAAGAAGTTCACAGATAAGAGTACGCTCCGACAGCTCAACTACATAATGTTTGTGCAACGAACTCTAAATGTTAGTTACTGACTTCATACATAACTGAGCATAACTAATACTTCTGTGTTGCTAACTTTTCGAGGGATCAGAATAACTAGCATTTCTAAATTTGTATGGATTTATTGGAAGAACTCTACACACTAGTAACGTAAACTTCCCCGAGAAGAAAGTATCCGAAAAAAGTTTTTGTTCCAAATCAGTTTTTAGAAATAAGCAAATTAGCTTTCCGGTCGAGTGGCATGAAACTTTGCCGGTGAGGAGTAACTGAACGAGACAGAGCTGCTATTCAAACGGAACCTGAACCGACTAATGGATCATAAGATGGTAAATGAGCTTCAACGTGGACTAATTTGGTACTAACAATCGGCAATTCATTGATCTAAACGTGCTGTGCGATATTTTTACTAGATTTGTGAGGCCATCCTTCTCATTTTACAGCTTCGAAAATCTTCACTTCAAATTTGTTTTGTGGTAAAACATTTTCTTTCTGATGGTAAGTGCTTGTTACCATGCAATTCTCTATATGTACCTGTATGAACGGAAAGTTAGTCTCAATTTTTTGAGTTGTCAACTTTTTTAATTCTATTTGCGAAATCACTATTTTTCCATTATACTTTCAGTAACGGTTCCTGCAGGAAAATTACAAAGCTCCTGTGTCGATGTAAATGGAGACTGTCTCCTTCAAGATGTCCTGTGTCAACAGTTCACCTTGTGTCAACATTCCAATCACCAGTATTTATTAGCGTTTCAGGACTTGGTGGAAACTACGCAAGGAAATACTTTTTTGTCTTTCTCTCATTTTTCCGGCCATTGACATGGTTGACTTACCAACAGAGGATTTTCATGACATCACTAGAACACAAAATTGTAATACTCGTACATGTCAAGAATATTTTATCATTTGCAATTTGCTGAACCAAAATGTTCTTCAAGTTCTTCAACTCTCTTGAAATCAACTTTTCATTTGTTTATTTACTCATTTCCCGCAAGAAAGCACAAATATTGGCATCTCTCTCTCTCTCTCTTGAAATATTTTAAGCTCAAACAAGACAGTCAAAGCAATCGATCTTTGGAGTAAATATTTCGCCGATGATTGACGTGGAGCATTCCTACGGTCGTCGATGGAGATTATAATCGTGAGTCGTGACTTCAGGTAACATTTTTTTCGATTATTGGTACATTAATTACTATTTTTGCGTAGTTAGAGCATGAAAACTGATCAATTTTTGCCTTTTCCTAGATCCACCTCCATATGAAATCATTAAGGCTCAAATTTATAACAAAAATAACGTACGTTTACATAACGTAATAATATTTAAATATGATGAGATTAATTTTGAGTTTCAGAACTTGGAGGAACTTGACGTTTGAAATATCTCAAGCCTGTAAATTACAGTAATTCATTGCTTCACATGAACACAGAGTAAAATTCACTTAGTAGATCGTTCAAATAAGAAGGTAAACTTAATGAATAATATCATGTAATACCAAAAATAATCAACGAATAAATTACTGGTGCGCAGGACGGATTATTTGGAGGACCGCAGGGCATGGTAAATTTGTATGAAAGAAATACTAACATGACAGAGGTTACAATTTAAAACACGATAAGTTAATTTTCATGCACCTAATCTATTTTTTTTGGGCGCCATTCCCTCGGGGGAGATCGTCGTGACATTTTTCAATTGAATGTGACTTGAACACAAGACGATAAACTCGGTTCTCCGGTAACTTTTACCGGTCCAGGTAAAAGTGTTGAAGTCCAGATTAAGGTATTGAAAACTGAGTGAAGCTATTGACATCTAGGTCAAGGTGTTGAAATAAGAGTGTTGTAGATTATATGATTATGAAATAGCTTCACTACATCGTGTACTCTACGACCGTAGTTGTTTTCTTTCATGTGCTAGCGTTATTAGCAAATTTCACTGTCGAGAAAAATCTAGTCATCGAAAGACTTATGCAACTGGAGAAAGATTTGGAAAACGCATAAGTACATATTTGTTATAACTGAAAATTGCTGCTCTATATTAGACGTAACACAACCAACCAAACTTTCAACTATCTAGCTTGTTAAATGAGAGATAATGAGATAGGTCCCCAGTACCACGGATGCTTTGCATGAAGACTAATGCCAGCATCAAATTTTCTTTCCTTACGAGTGCATACAATTTAATCATTGCCGTGCGCCTCCCGGAATCTATATCCGGTACAAACAAGTTCGTCCTTCCAAGATAAGAACGATATTATCAAGTTTTTGACCGGCTCCAAGGGTCCGCCAGATGACGCAGTGTGCTGCCTCACGCGCATAGTGATGTAACAGAAGTAAATTTCCATATTCTTACAGTTTCAGATAAGTTTATAGGTAAAACAAAAGACAGTAAGTGACTAGAACGTTTCTTGACTTCAGCTGCAATGCGGGATGTAGCATGCAAATGAATACAAGTTCAAGTAGAGACAAAAGAATCATTCCACGAGTTAACAATCAATCCAATAAATGAATATTGCTCTAATGAAAGCGATGTTAAATAAACATTCGCTCTTTGAGTTCAAATTATCAATATTTTCAAAGCGCTGCCAAAACTCAAAAATTTCTTGGCAGAAAAAGGTACACCGTACATGTCTCATCTCTGTTGTCAGGGAGCTTATGGTAGATATTCTACCTTCTTTGTAGTATGCGATTTAGCCATTGAATTCTCTTTGCCCATCCCTGAGTCTGTGAGAAAAGCAAATTTTTCCAGTGTTATCTCAGAATTTTAACAAAAGTTCGCGCTGCGGTAAGAACATACAAATTACTCTATAGTCAGACTTGGCGGCCAGAACACGATCGATGAAGATGTTGAAGCTCTCCAGAGGCCATTGTGTAAAGGACTCATTCAGCAGGCATGCAACGCAGTCAATGAGTTATGCTCCCCTTTGTTCATTTTTCCAATTCAAAGTCTGCTATCACAGCTACACTAATTTCAGACAGCTTTTTACTTGTTCAGGAATACAGTTGCAGTTTGTTTGTTTATGATCATTACGGTGCTATCGCACGAAACTCTAAAACTAGAAGTTTCAATTGTTAATAATTTTTCAATCTAATTCTGATAAAATTCATTCACTTATTTTTCATTTTATTGAAGTTAGAAGATTCAGTGTGAGTTTCTTTTATGATAATAAGTGACATGATTAGTGGCAAACATTAAGCTTTCTTCGTAAAATAGGAGAGATGCTACTTTGAGAGGTTTATTTTCATGGGATGACATTACAGGATTATGAGACAAGGTTCTAGGTTGTGAAATTACATCAAAAGAAAAATCCAGGTGGAAACAATTTAAGTTGGAATACGATTGATTTAAGCCAGCTTATGTCATCTAACCGAAGTTGATTCATGAGTTTCCTCTGGAACTATTCTCAGAAACACTTCTCGAACTTCTCAGCCTGTAGCACTTAATCCTGATCATTCTCACTCTGACTTACCCTCAGATTATGTCGATCCCTCAACCCGCACTCGGTCAAGTCGTTCAGTTCATCTCAAGTCTTGACCAGAGTACCACTATTTTTCCACCACTTGAGAGATAAGCCACTGGGCAGGGTAGTGTTGTGGTACCCAAAAATTAGCCCTATTGTTCATTTTATAACTTTTTTAGTTCAAAATCCTAAAACTCCTCTTGCCCGTCTGATAACTTTTAGCTCAAACATCCGGGGATGCCCAACATCCGGTAATGCCCCACATTTGGTTATGCCGTACATCCAGTTAAACCCCCACATCTGGTTCTACACGCCCATATAAGGCATGCCAGTGACATTTACAGCCCACTCAACCAAAACTCGATCCACTAAGAACAATCCTATAGGAAAAAGATAAAGAAAAATTTTTTCTTGCCAATAAAGATGATACAAAAAGCTCAGCATTGATTTTTAAAATATCTGAAAGTAAGAATCCTTATATGGTACACACATATGAGTATCGTCAAACCAATGTCGCTACTAACAACCGCAAAAAACAAAAACCACCTTAATGTGTAGTATGATACGAAGTTTTTAAAATTAACTTGTATCTTTTACGCCGCTCAAAGATCTGAATCACACTCTGCCTCCTGATGCTGGGTACTAAGCACATTTTACGACAGCTGGTCTTTAGATTGCAAAACCGGCGGAAATGTAATGTATTCCTTGCTGAAAGGTAAAACGTTTGTCTTGCTCAACACATTCAAAAGATGTATATTTAACACAAAAAGCACTCGAATTAAAGAATGATTCTGACAAGTTTTAACTCAATATAGGGTTGGATTAATTTGAAATTGACTTGGATTCATTTGAACTTGACATGGAATAAATAGAACTTGACTTGGATAAATTTGAATTTGACTTGGATTATAATTTGACTTTGACATGGATTAATTTGAACTTGACATGGATTAAATTGAACTTGACATGGAATAAATAGAACTTGACTTGGATAAATTTGAATTTGACTTGGATTAATTTGACTTTGACATGGATTAAATTGAACTTGACATGGATTAAATTGAACTTGACATGGATTAAATTGAACTTGACTTGGATTAATTTGAAGTGAAATAGGTGTAGTCAAAATAAATGATTGAGGGTAAATATTCCTAATGTTGCTAAATCTAGATTTGATAATTACTAGGATCATTGACTTAATCTAGATAAATGTAACTAGAATTAGTAAAGAAAACCCAATTTCAGTGAAGATGCATTGTTGAAAACGCTCTTTTTAGTGCACACTTACATTGAAATACGAGCACAGGGACTTACGGTGGAATTAATAATTCTGCGTCTAAGGCAACGAGATTGACATTCAGGACTATATTTTCATTCCCACGTATCAACTAGTATTCCAATGAAGGGACTCGGAGAAAATTTTTTCTATGACGCTAGGAGTTTATGATATTTTCATTTTAATAATAGTGGCATGGACGAGGCTACCTGAGTCAGAAACATGAAAACGATTATTCTACAACGGTTACTAAGACATGTACAACATAATAGGAGTAATACGTGAAATTACCTACCTAAATGGAGTTGACATAATATACTCAATAACGTAATAAATGATACGATAATTTGCACCACACAAGATAACGAGAACATTTTAGGACGTGACATATTAAGAGAAGTAAATATTGAAGTCCTGTACGGTTAACATATAAGAAAAAGTTATATAATTTTTTGAAATTTCGTGATGCAAATATCTGTAATTGAAAACATACATAGGTGCCATGATATGGTCCAGTTTAATGCTTGTACAAAGACGGAGAGAAAAAGCATAAACATGCATCCTATAGCTGGTTAGTTGAAGTTGAATAGTGTTTGTTAATTCATGGAAACAATCAAGGTAACGAACTTTGTGGAGTGAAAACACTTACGACAGTTTACACGTACATTGACATATAAGCTTTGGATTTCTTGATATCAGGGAATAATACTAGAATTGTTTGTTGCGGCAGATGTTCAAAAATATCATTACGAGCAAGCTTGAAATAATAAAAGAAAGTGAGTTGACTGCCTAAAAAAGCACACTTTAACACATTGACCGCAAAGGGTAAAGTTAAAGTTCAATATTCAACTCAAATTTAATGTAAATTGTAGTACTAAGCAATTAAAAAAACATTTACCGGATCTTGCCTTCATTTAGCTTTGATTAAGTATTTATAAAAACTTAATTCAGGACTACTGGTCGGTCAGCTGAATTTTGAAAATTCCCTCCTTGTACATCGGCGGCTCACATCTTGACCAACGCGTTAACTCACTCAATAAATATATGAGATTTCTCATTTAAATGCTTGACAGTAACATAGGGTCAATGTGTAAATGATTGAGAAGATCCGAGGTTTACAGGACAAATGCCAGCAGCTTGATAAGAAAAACGTTATAAGTTGAGAGTGAACAGAAAAAATCTGTATTTATAGTTCAAATGCTAGTTGCTCGTTCAATACGCAAGTATACAATATATCCACGCACATAAATTCACACACACATATTTATATATACGCACACACACGTACCTACATACATACACATAACACGCATACAAAATACATATGCATACACGCAAATATTATCATATAAGCAATCATAATACATACGCATGCTACAAAAATGCGGTATAATGTATTGAGATATATAGGATAAAGAGCAAAGGAGATTTATAACTAGGTTTTCAGTGTGAGCTGCTGCTTTCAATTTCCAATTAAATATTTTAACATGAAGATCATTAGTTGAAAGGATTCTTATTAAATATATATATATGGGTGATCACACAGCAAATATATACATATTTTAAAAATGTTTTACAATAATAAAGAGAAATGACGTGTTGGGTAACGTTACAAGTTGAGAGTGAAAAGAATACAGTGTCCTACGTTGAAGATTGCCTAGATTTCACCTCTCTGAACCAATATCCTGTACACATCCGAACTCCCAAGTATACTTACGTTCTAAAACTCCAAATTACTTTACTTTTACTACTACTACTACTTTAGTTAAACTCCAAATATTCCGTCGTTTCAGCCACTCCTCATTCTGGCCTCTCGTTACTCGTATACCCCAGAATAATGGGTGACCAACATTAGGGTAGGGCGTAATGACTGGGGAATAAAACATAATCTTCGTTCATCGTCAGTTTATTTGGGGGGTTCATAAGTGGGAAGAATATTGGTTCTGAGAGGTGAAAAAATGAGGTTCCGACAGGGGAAACCAAGTGACGAATAAGGACATAAACGATATGTTTCAATGGTGAAAATACTAGTAATACAAAGGCTAACGGCTCACTAGTCGAATGAAACTAAGCGAAGGAACAAGGAATTAATTATATTAGCTTATCTACCTTTATTATTAAGGCAAGGATCTTCTAGTTTAATCTTTGTTTATGAGACGTGAATAAATGTAGAAACGGCTTTCAACGAGGTCATAAGAGGGAATATTGAGCTTTATCATTAGCATTTAGCATGCATTTAGTTAAATAGAAACGAAAGGAACTAGTGAAATATCCTGACTAAAACATCTGTTTGGCAAAATATATATAAACATCATGAAGCAAAATTAAGATTATCATATGATATCAGTTGAACATCAATCGAGAAACTTAGTAGAAGTTTTATGTAATCACAAAACAATAGAGCAATAATACACATGAACATAACTAACATAGACTTACTTCGGCGGAGGACACTATATGAATACTGTTAGTGGAGCGAGTAGCACTCGAGTGGGCTGCAAGTGTCGTTCGCACACCTCTTATTTGGCATGTAGGGCCAAATATCGGGTTTTACCCGCATGTGGAGCATAACCAAATGTGAAACGTTACAGGATGTCGGAGCAAAATGTTACCAGACGGACAAATAGAGTTTTAGTATTTTGAAATGTGGTGTTTGCTCCCGTGAGAGAGCGCTGCAAAGGTGTGCGTGTTGGCTGTTGAGAGACGGTCGGCGCACCGTCCGTGAGCAGCGTCAGTCATACTCATGGCCTCAGTTAGTGAGCGCCTCTGAGCGGCCGCGCTTGTGTAAGGTTCATGTGTTTTTGCGATCGGTATATTATCCTCGGTGCTTATTGGCAGTTGGATTGTGAAGTTGCGTGAGTGATGATCTCGTTCTGATAGTGAGAAATTACCTACTTTAACGGTACAATAACGTTGTTTGAGATTCCGATGGGGAAATTAAACCAGGGCAGAATAATGGATTCATCTAGGTTTAAAAAAACCACAGGACTTCACACTCCTGGAATTTGCGTAGGCAGAAGGCATTTGCCTCTGACGTGTGCCCAGTGAGTTCGGGCAAACTGGGAATCAAGCAGCAGTTGAGTTAAGAGGCAGTCAGACAGTCAGGTCCAGATCTGCAAGCCAGGACGAATTGAATAAGTTGCCCTTCTAAAGGCCATTTTACACTGACGGTGTCTTCGCGCTCCACACTGTCGCTCCCTCCATGTTCTGCAAATTATTCTGGCAGTATTGCAAGAACAATCCTGACGATTACTGTCTCAGGGGAAGGAGCGTCAAATTGAGCGGCAATGTAAAAGCAAGCCGGTGTGCTCTGACGCTTAATCTTTGCGTGGGAGGTGCTGTAAGAATCTTTCCGTCGCTCCACACCGTCGCTCCACACCGCTAGTGTAAAATGAGCTTTAATGATTTCTTCTACCTTCTGCACACTGTAGCCGGCCGTCCCGTATTAGGAGTATCCCTGATTTTCCCAAAGGTGCCTCCTAGTAAATTTTCCTCTTCGATTAAAATGGTTAAACAAGCATCATCATGACGAATATTTATCGTCCTACTCTTATAATTGGGACTTAACACTATACCTCAAAATTCCATATCAAAATGAACGTGGTAAAGGGAACATTAAAAATTCCTACGATATATATAGTAGGGTGGCCCTTATTTTCGAATTTTTGAAAAGAACACTGGGCACCCTCCAGAATTTTTCCTTTAGGTGTAAAAACACCATGCCCAAAATATTATGCAAATCCATTATGATTTACTGGTGGCGCCGGAGGTACAAAGTTTAAACCTAATTTCATAGCGCGGCTCACTGCATAGCAACTAATGCTGAAACTATCTTGTGAATTGTTGTTGTTTTGTTGTCGAATCAGTGTTGCATTGGACGCCGCAGAGTGAGGTGGTGTGTTGTATAGTGTAGTGTTTCACCCACTGCTAGTCTCTGTTGCTCCTAACAAGGAAATTAGATATATTTCCCCCTACGTTTTAACCTTTTTTTACTTTATTTTCAGGGTAAATTAATTTAATTGCATTCAGAGTATTATAGTGGCTTATTAGTGCTATTCAGAGTATTAGATTGGAGCTTTTTATGAAGTTTTTGAAAAGAATAACCATCATATAACCACCACTGCTATTACCAAACGTAAGTGACCTTGAAACAATTCTAATCACTCAAAACATTTGAAAATCTAGTGAGTTTAGTGGCATTGGCAGTTTCGTATTGCCTATAAAATATTTTTGTTTTCAAAGTGAGTACTGAATTCCTGTAAAAGGAAACATTTTTTCTTCCAGAAATGCCATCAAAGCGTTCAGACGAGATCTACTTGTTGGGAAAGCCTTCTCCAACCATCACTGGAAACAAACTCCCATCTAAAAGACAGGTTCTTCAAGTGTTTTTTCACCTTCACAATAAAGAAAAGAAGACCATTCGGGAAGCAGCTTCAGGAGCAATTTCTGAAGCTTTGCCTTTCTGGGAAAAGGCAAGAATTCCTGTGCGCTTACAGAAACACCTGATCAAGAAGCTGGAGGTCCTCTTCAACTTGTGGAAAGGTCTCAGGAAGAGCAAAAAAAGAAGTCCGCCGTGCAATCCCAAAAGGAAAACGATTTTAAGGATGACCTAGACAACCTCTTTGACATGGCTCATCAGGATGCACAGGACATGATTACCATCGTGGAAGATAAGGAGTTTCTGATAGCACAACGCGAAAAAGGGAGGAGAGGATCAATGGCAGGTGTGGACTTGGTTTTAACTGAAATGGAAGTCCGAGCACAAGAGAGAAAGGTTGCTGAAGAAAAGCGCAAGCTCCGAAGTAAAGAGGAGGAAGAGGAGCCTAAAACAGCTATCCTAGAATCATCAAGCACTGACAATACCTCTTCTGCTGAGTCATCAGAATTAGAATTGTCAGAAGCTGAAAATGTGCTGCAAGCCATTGAGACACCCGGACCTTCTCAATGTATTCCTCCTAGAAAAAGAGCTCTTAAAGATATAGTTTCTCCAGGTTTGGCTTCAGCTCTTGATCGCACCAAGGTGTCTGATAGGAAAGCGGCTTTTGTTATCTCTGAAGCTGTCAAGAGTGTTGGCCTAGATACAACCGAGTACAACATTAACCGATCTTCTATCTCCCGAGGTCGACAGAAAAACCGGAGGCAATTTGCCGAGGTGATCAAACGGGACTTTCATGTTGATACTCCTTTAGTGGTTCATTGGGATGGGAAGCTGATGGAACAACTTACAAAGAAACAACATGTAGAGAGGCTTCCCATCCTCGTCTCTGGAGATGGTTTGGAAAAATTGTTAGGAGTTCCAAAGCTGTCTGGTGGAACTGGGGAGAACCAAGCCACAGCTGTCATTGAAGCACTAGAAGAGTGGGGGATTACTGATAAAGTAATTGGTATGTGCTTTGACACGACTGCTTCCAATACAGGAATAAAATCAGGGGCTTGTCTTCGCATTGAACAGAAGCTTGGTCGAGACTTGTTTTACTTTGCATGTCGTCACCACATCTTAGAGCTGATTCTCTCTGCTGCATTTACTTCTGAAATGGGTTCAAGAACAAGTGGACCTGATGTTCTTCTCATCAAACAATTCAAAGCTCGATGGGAAACAATTGACCAAACAGCCTACCAAGTAGCACCTGACGATGAACACCTCCGCCAGCACCTGCCTAAAGACCTGATCCAGCAGGTCACATCATTTGCCACCTCCCAGTTGACCAATCATCAACCACGAGATGATTACAAGGAGTTCCTAGAGCTTTCTCTATTGTTTTTAGGAGCAGTTCCCCCACGAGGTGTACGATTTCTAGCACCTGGGGCTTACCATTATGCTCGCTGGATGTCCAAGGCTCTCTACACCATTAAGATCTGGCTATTCAGGGCACAGATAAAGCTGACAGCTCAGGAAGAGCGAGGCTTGAGAGAAATCTCTCTCTTTGTTGTGACAGTCTACCTTGAAGCCTGGTTTTCCAGTTCTATTGCAACATAAGCTCCTCGTAGGGACCTGAACCCAATGAAACGTCTGATCCAGTATGGTGAGATTAATTCAAAAATCTCCAAAGCCACATCAAATAAGTTTCGAAATCATCTCTGGTATTTGTCAGAGGACCTTGTGGCTTTAGCATTCTTTCACCCCAAGGTTCTTCCTTCAGAAAAGAAAAAGATGGTGCTTGCATTGGGAGAAGAAGGCCATGAGGAACCCGTTAAAAGACCACATCCTACTTTAGATGAATTCCAAACAAGGACACTCTCATCTTTTGCCTCCATGAGGACCAAAGAGTCACTCATTAAGTTCGGCCTGGATGTTGATGTCTTGGATAATGATCTTTCAATGTGGCCCAATATAGGTTCCTTCCAAGAAGTAGTTAATAATGTATCTGCATTGTCTGTAACTAATGACACCGCAGAGAGAGGAGTAGCCCTGATTCAAGATGTAAAAGCGTACATCATATTCTCGACTCGTGTTCATTCTAGCGCGACCTTCTCTGACCCGGTTGTCATGTGACCTCAGGCAGTCCGTGCGTCACTCCATAGGGTCTAGTGCTGCGTCTGGCAGAGGAGAAAGTATTTCGAGAAGATATTATTCAACTTCTATTTTCACGCATTGTTCCGTGAGCTGCCTTGACTGTCAACCATCCAGTTCCGAGCTTTGGGCAATGTTATCTATCGTTCCTGCCAAGTGTTATCTATCGTTCCTGCCAAGTGTTATCTATCGTTCCTGCCAAGTGTTATCTATCGTTCCTGCCAAGTGTTATCTATCGTTCGTTCCTGTCAAGTGTTATCTATCGTTCGTTCCTGTCAAGTGTTCTCCTAATAAAATATGTAGAATTTGTGCATAGTTATTCCCCTGACCTGAGTCACCCTGAACCTTTTACACAAGACTACAATAAACTCTTGACAAAACAGGAAGATCAGCTCCAGTTCTTGCTTCAAATAGTTGCTGCACATAGAACTGCCTTCCCTGATTCCCTGAAGTCTACTCTGACCCAGAACAGGCTACAATGAGTGGATTGGGCACCATGAAACCCCTGCCTTTGAGCAGCTAATACTCGGTCAAGACCGGGGGGGACCTGGATTACCAGGGTTCAGAGTTTGATGGACCGGCGCCACCAGTAAATTTTATTATATTCAAATAAAATTTTTACCATGATGTTTTCTCTATAAATGGAACAATATGCCAGGGTGCCCCATAAAAATTTTGAAAAAAAAATATTTTCCTATGTTTTAGAACCACCCTAATATATAGTAATGTGCGTTGTAATATAGTGTAAAATGTAAGCTACTAGTTAGAGAGATCTGTTGTTGGTATCATTGAGGATGGCAAGTGGCAACACCCGCAGCCAGTTCCTTGCTAGACTTGGTCACTTGGTAGCGACAACAGTCTGATAGATGTAGGCCAAGTGTGTTCCTAAACTATTCTTCCGCTCTTCTCTCGCTTAGTCATCATTTAGTTGAGCGTTCAGAGTTGAGAAGATATCTCAGAGGTGAGTGGACTATTGTTGCCATGTTTTGCTATGTCTATTGATGCTATGCGATGTGCCATGGCCATTGATGTCTATTGTTGAAATTGAAATGTTCATTGGATAGGCTATTCAAGTGGACACTTTTAATATCTTTGCCAGGCTAGGTAGAAAATATTACAGCGTGAAATGGATAATAACCAAAGCTAAAGAGCTTTAGTAAAACGCAACTAAATGTTATAATACGTCCTATAACTCCTAGCATTACTTTAGACGTAATTGTATTAAGGCTACAAAACACAAATTACGAGCATTTCTTACAACATCACTTCCTACACATTTCTATAGCACACTTCACATAATGGTATGAAGATTACCATGCATAAAAACACATTAACACAAATACACAATTCTTAACTTAAACGAAGACACATGTGAACTAAACGAGCGTGGGAACATGAGTGGCTTAGCGGAATTTGAATCGCCAGAGCGTAACGCTGAACCATTCGCTCCGCTCGGTTGTTGCTAATACGAGAGGGGGAAATTGACAAAAAACCTAGTTTTTTCAATAATAATTGTATGAGTTACATGAATCGTTCAAATTAGTAATTGTATTGAAGAATTTACTAATAATAAATTACACTCAGAGAGTGTATGAAAAGAAACACTTAAATCATTAAGTAATGACAATTGTAGTAAATGTTGCTACTGCTACAGGACTGCAACAGAGCTAATGTGTGTGGCTGGGTAACGGTCAGAGCCTCGTGCGGAAAGTGTTCCGTGGGTTGGGCTTGTATGAGGCGAGAAAGCATGTGAGTGTAGGGGCCGGAGGAGCTCACGTAGCAGCTAGGCTGCGGTGCTACAGAGCACAAGGCTCACCCTCATATAACAGCTGGGCTGTGCGCTCTGTGAAGGTAAGCGCGTGTGCGAAGTAGCTGGGCTACGTTTTCGCCCACGGTATCATTTTGTTCTTTGACCACACGAAATAAATAATTTATTGAGAAATAAAAAGGCTTTTCTTAAAAGCACCACACGCCTTGTTTGCGTGTGCGCATGTATGAAATGAGAATTGTAATATCTATGAAGTTACAATTAAAATTTTGTTAGCTTTCATTATAAAGTAACTCTAAGGAAGTACGTAAAAGGTGAAAGAAATGTGGAGAGTGACGTACAGGCTAATACGTTGTCGAAGAACTCAACTGAAAATTTGAAATGGTGTTTTTCATTTCTTTCCTTTGGTATGAAAATTCTTCCTTGAAAATTAATTCAAAACTTATAAAGCTTTGAAACTAAATTTCAGTCTTACATGCAATGATTTAACATGTATTTGAAATCCTAGAGGAAAATGAGTGGCTTCTGGTCTGCGTTGCCAAGTGGTTGAGAAGCCACTCATTTTCCCTTAGAATTGAGTGACTTCTGGTCTACGTTGCCAAATGGTTAAGAACGCGCCCTTCACGGGAAGGTGTCGGTAGTTCGAGTCCCGGTAGTGCTGCCCGGTGGTTCTCCCTTTTGGGAAAAGGGAAACTCAGCCACACATCCCTACTCTACCCAGGTGTCGGAAATGGGTTCCGGCTAGATCGGTGATGGATAATGCGGGTTGGTCCTTGTTCGGAGGCCAGTAAGAGAGGTAGCGGTTCATGCATTTTCATCCAAGATGTCTACTCTACATCCTTATTTCCGATAAAAGAAAAATGCGAAGACATAGAAATGGTGTGGCTCAATGTTCAAGTAAACAAACACAAGTCTTTCATTATCGACAGTCTTTACAGACATCCGTCAGCGTCTCTACGTCCAACATTGGATTTCATTGAAAATACGCTTAAGTTAATACGCCCGATCTGACAAATAAAAACAATCAGCTAAGCAAGATGCTGCACAGACTTAATCTCTCCCAAATGGTCCAAGAACCAACGCGAATTACCAACACTTCCAAAACTCTTCTTAACCTAACAATCCCCAAGCAGTACTCAGCACAGAGATCTTACCGTCCTTTTCTGATCACCATTCGGTAGAATGCCAAATCAATATTGCAAAAGAGAAACAGAAATCTTGTTACATTACATATCGCATGAAAAATCACTACTCCCCTGAAATATTTCAAGAAAAGCTATTAGACAGATGGAGTGAATTTCAAGGCATGGAAAACACCGATGATGTCAATCTACAAGTTTCGCTTTTCAACGAAAATTTCGTATCAGCTCTTAACGAATGCGCACCTTTCACTACGAAGAAAGTTAAGCCAAGAATTTCTAAATGGATAACAAATGAGATAAAACAGTTGAGCAGAGCTAAAAGAATCTTGCAGCGTGAGTACAAACTGAATAAATCAGACAGTACGCGTCGAAAATTATATAAAGATCACGAAAAGTCCTACGAAGAAAAGTTAAGGAAGCAAAACGGGACTACTTCCACAAAGAACTCGTGGCGGCAAAACAAAACCCAAAAAGAACTTTGGAAATCATTAGAGAAGTTGCTCAGTATAAAAATTCAGACTGCAAAAGCACTTTTGACAACCCCTCAAAAATGGCGAATGACTTTAACACTTTCTTCTCAAAAGTTGGCGAAGATGTTTTCAATGAAGTATCCAGGACAGTTTCAGACACACCTACAGGGGCAGACCTGAGCGATGTTTCATCCACAAATAGTAGAAACAAATGGAGACCAAAGCCGGTTAGCGTCATAGAGATACGAAAAATCTTATACTCACTAAAGAATACTAAAGCGACTGGACATGATGGCATAAGCCTCCAACATATAAAAGACAGCTTCCCTGTCACAGCACCCCTCATTCGCTTGATAATAAATACATCTATAGCCACAAACAAGTTTCCCGATCAATGGAAATTATCTATTATTAAGCCATTACATAAATCTGGTGATATCGACATAGCGTCAAACTACAGACTAATCAGTCTCCTGCCTGTTATGTCCAAAATATTAGAAAAGTAATAACAAACCAGCTCTCGTCTTACATGGAAGAGTCACATCTACTGCATCGCAATCAATATCACATCAATCAATATCACATCTACTGCATCGCAATCAATAGAAACCGTCTGCCATCTCCTAAAGGACAAGATCAACATTGACCTCTCTGACACTGACATCACGTCAGCTACAAGAATGGGGAAAAAACAGTAACTGGGAACGTAGATCAAAGAAACATTGCATTTAAACTAAAACATTATAACAAAAAACGTGAAATTCTCAACGCCTGCCGAGAAAAGAAACCAAAGTTCTTCTTCATAAATGAATACCTCATACCTTCACGAGCTAACGCCATGTACATTCTGAGGATGGCCAAAAGGAAATTCCCGGATAAAGTTGGAATCCCAAGAACACAGGATGGAAACATCTTCATATTTAACCCCGGAAACCCAGATTCAAGACGCCGCGAGATCAACACGCCAGATGACCTCGAGCAATACCTGATGCAACAACTCAATATGTCATCAAAGCAGATCATGGGTGACTAGACTAGGTGATCCCCTAAATTAGATATGTCAATTCCGTGTTAGTTTAACCTCAATTAGGTATCATGTCAGTTTAACCTCAACTTGATGTTAGTTTAACCTGAATCTATACAAATGTATAACAGATGTGTTTGTAAACATTTATGACAGCTGTGTGTGAACTTTTGAAACAACGCAACCATTTTACCTCCCAATGTTACTGTGAATTTTTTTTCTTTTTTTACCACTAAAGTTATTATTGCGTGTAAACCATATTAGCTGATTATATCATTGTCGTTATAATCTTTAAAACTTATTACCTGCTGTATGTGAACTTGTGAAAGCGCCCTCATGCAGCAATCTGTTTACACCAATGTTGTGATATTGAACTCCAATATTTTTCGCTCATGGACTGAGTTTATATGTACTCACGTAATCGCACTAGATTTTTTTATATATACTCTATTCTCTCGTACTTCATAAGCTAGTTTTTTTAGACAGGAATATCCCTTAAAGCTTGACTCTGTAATTCGTTTTAAGTTTTATAGTACCTAATTCTACCTTTTTACTAATTTTAAATGACTGATCACCCTGAGATATTCGAGGAAATCGACCCAGATCTCAATCATTTGAACAGAATATATCCAAACCTAAACGACTCTCAAGAGTGTAGGTATACTAATATATCAAAATTCAACGAAACTATACGAATAACTGACCGAGATTTCTCACTCCTGTGTTGGAACTGTAGGTCACTCTATCCAAAATTGGAAGAGATACAATGTACTATTACTGAACTTAAATATAACCTAGATGTGATTAGCTTCACCGAAAGCTGGCTAGATGACTCGACTAAAGGCATGATTCGATTTGAAAATTATCATAGTTACCATTCGCTAAGAAAAAACCAGCGGGGCGGAGGCATCAGCACATATATATCTAACCACATTGACTCGAAAACCATAGCAAGTGCAACAATGAATCAGGATCATATAGAATCACTCTTCGTAGAACTGACTAGAGATGGTAAACGCATTGTGCTTGGAACGGTGTATAGGCCTCCTACAGCCTGTCCTATATCCTTCCTGAATGAGCTGAATCGTATTATTTCTCAATTCAACAGGCCCTTATACAATGACATAATAATATGCGGTGATTTCAATTATGATCTACTGAAACATGAAAGCTATGAACCAATCTCTAATTTCCTAACAACCTTTCAGTCTCAATCCTTCCTTCCGATCATTACAAAGCCTACACGAATAACCTCAGAGTGTGCTACGCTGCTTGACAATATCTTTATGACAGACCCAAGTGATTTTCTTGCTGGAATAATTACGTCTGACATATCAGATCACTTCCCAGTTTTTCTTATTAAGAAAAATGTCTACATTGCTTGCACCAAGGCACGGGCTGAAACTTACTCATATCGTAAAATAAACGAATCAAATCTTGAAGAAATGCGCACCGTTCTAGAAGAATCAATGAATACATTACACATCTCTCAACAAAACAATAATGCTTCGAGCATTGATGAAGCAGTAGTAAAGTTGACTGAAACTATAATGACCGCATACAATCAGTGTTGCCCAATTGTAACTCGTACAGTTACCCCGAAAAATAAACAAAAGCCCTGGATTACTAGAGACATCGTGATAAATATAAAGAAACGTCAAGCGTACCTAGCCCTCCTTTACGAAGGGCGAATATCTAGAGAAACATATAACCGATTCAGAAACTATGTAACAAACCAGATATGAACATCAAAAAAGAACTTCTTTACGCTCAAGTTTACTCAATTCAAAACTGACGTTAGAAAGACTTGGCATCTCCTTAACTCTTGCTGTAAACCGAATAATGCTGATAAAAAGAAAATTGAATATGTTATTCAAGATAATGTAAAATACCATGAGAAGAAAGAAATTGCTAATCTCTTTAACAACTTCTTCATAAACGTAGGGAAAACTATAGCTGATGGTATTCCAAGTGAACCTACTGATCACCTGGAATTTATGGATCATATTCGAGAACCCAACTCCTTTTTCTTTACGCCTACAAACTCCTCCGATGTAATTACGTGCATAAACATCATGAAAAATAAATCGAGTGGGTTACAAACGTTTCCGACTAAAGTTCTTAAAGTTATTGCTGACATTGTAGCCCCGCTGATATCAAATATTATTAACCAGTCTCTCTTGCTAGGCACTTTCCCGAACTCCCTCAAAGTTGCTAGAATAACCCCTATCTTTAAGAGTGGTGAAAAAACCTGTGTAAACAATTATCGACCTATCTCCGTACTGCCAATTATTAGCAAAGTATTCGAGAAGATTGTGTATAAAAAGTGTACTCTTATTTTGAACAAAAATCATTTCTTTACGATAAACAATACGGCTTTCGCTGTAAAAAATCAACAACACAGGCTATATTAAATCATTTACAATTCCTCTATTCTAATATAGATGAAGGAAAGCCTGTCTTCTCTGTATTTATTGACTTTCGAAAAGCATTTGATTGTGTGGACCATAAAATACTACTCTGGAAACTACACCGTTATGGCATTCGAGGGATTGCCCATGATTGGTTCAGGTCATACCTAACAAATCGCAAGCAATTCGTTGTCATTGACGACGCAAAATCAGACCCACAGACAATTAGCCATGGAGTTCCACAAGGATCTGTTCTTGGGCTTCTCATGTTTCTGATTTTTATCAATGATATTGTAAAATCTACATCATTCTTCAAATTCATACTTTTTGCCGATGACAGTACGCTTTCTGCGGTCCTTCCGAACCAAAATCCTGCTATGATTGTGGAGAGTATAAATACTGAACTTCACAAGGTTTCATCGTGGCTCAAAGCTAATAAAATAAGCCTTAATATTGATAAAACAAATTATATTACATTCTCATACAAGAAAGATGTATCTCTCCCATGTATTAAAATTGGCGAAGGTGAAATCGAAGAAACCAACTCATGTAAGTTTCTGGGAATCATAATAGATAAACATCTGACCTTCAAAGAGCACATCACTCATATTAGTTCTAAATTATCAAAATCCATCGGAATCCTAAATAAAGTTAAAAATTTTCTGCCTGAAACAGCTTTACAAATGCTCTACCGAACGCTCATTTTTCCATACTTGCAATACGGAATAGAAGCATGGCACGGAACTGATAAAAATAAAACCAACAAAATTTTTACGCTGCAGAAAAGAGCTGTCAGAGCGCTAAAGAACCTAGAATATAATGCTCACACAAATGATTCTTTCAGAAATTTAAAAATACTTAAACTTTCGGATCTCTACAAAACCTCCATCTGTAATTTCATTTACAAAACATTAAGAAATGATGGCGACAATAGCCTAAGATAATTATTGACTGCGCAAACTGGTCATCACGACCATTTAACCCGAAATAGAAGTAAATTCATGCTTCCTTATTATTCAAAGGCCCGGTCGCAACACAGTATCCTCTTCGTTGGAACCAAAACTTGGAACTCTATACCTGCAGAGATCCGTGAATGTAATTCGTACAAAGTATTCAAAAGACATCTTGAGTCTCACTTCCTATCAGAATACTAGTCGTGTAAGATCACCTTGTCAAAATCTTGCCTCCTACATGTAACTAATGATAATGTCATAATGTAACTTGCTTTGGGTACCATAACCAATATTCTGTCTGCTCTTGAATCGTTTTATCAAACATACTATGAAATATAGCCGATTTGACCTACGAGGCCTGTCGAAAAAGTATCCGACCTTTGGCCAGAAAAAATACTTCAACAACCTGACGGGGTTGGGACCCTAATCCCCTTCAAAGTAGGCTCCTTGTGCTTCCACACACTTAGCCCACCGATCCTTCCACTGCCGGAAACACCTCTGGAAGTCTTCTTTTGGAATGGTGTTCAGCTCTGTCGTCGCGTTCCGCATTATCTCTTCTCTACTCTCAAAACGGGATCCTTTCAGTGGTGTCTTCAATTTTGGAAACAACCAGAAGTCGCAAGGAGCCAGGTCTGGAGAGTAGGGAGGTTGGCGAACGGTCGTAATTCCATGTTTGGCCAAGAAATTGCGGATCAAATGGGATGAATGTGCGGGCGCGTTGTCGTGATGCAAGTGCCAGTTGTTCGCAGTCCACATGTCTGGTCTTTTGCGCCGAACTGCATCACGAAGTCGCCGGAGAACATCCTGATAGTACTCCTTTGTCACTGTTTGTCCTTCCGGTGCGTATTCGTGATGCACAATTCCACGGACATCAAAGAAAACAGTCAGCATCGAAGGAGTCAAACAGGCAATGCGACGATGGAGCTGAACACCATTCTAAAAAAAAACTACCAGAGGTGTTTCCAGCAGTGGAAGGATCGGTGGGCTAAGTGTGTGCAAGCACAAGGGGCATACTTTGAAGGGGATTAGGGTCCCAACTCCGACAGGTATTCGAAATATTTTTTCTGGCCAAAGGTCGGATACTTTTTAGACAGGCCTCGTATATTGTAAAATACAGCATAAAATATCGAGTTAATTATCTCAATGATCAGTCTAATGTGAAACTAGGTTAAGTGAACTAGGTTAAACATTTTGTACACCCTAGAATAACGTGATGGTAGGATGCCCTAGAAGTCGCTGAACTTGTTCGGGCCCACAGGTAGCTATACTCAAATTTGACCATTGTACTAGACTTAAGAAAAATTCTACCTCTGTATAACCTGTGGTAAATAAATTGTTTAAATTGTTTAAATTGTTTAAATATACATACAGAAGGAATACCAGTACTCAGGACGCCCTGTTAAACATAACAGAAAAATTTACAATGATATTGACCATAAAAAAAAATAACTCTCTTACTATTGTTTGATCTCTCCAAAGCTTTTGACAGTGTTGAGCATAAGAAACATTTACAAAAAATTTCAAACCTCAGAATAAACACTCAGTGGTTTGAAAGCTACATACTAAACCGCTCTCATGCAGTGTGCTTGAATAACAAAATGTCATCATTCATACCAAATAATTTTGGCGTTCCTCAAGGTTCAATCATCGGCCCGCTCCTATTTTCAATTTTCATCAATGATTTCCCCACCATGCCGGCAAACACAAAAATCTCGATGTATGCTGATGACGTACAAATTGCCATGACAAGCTCAATAGCGGATTTAAAAGAAATACAAGCCAACGCTGAAAACCTTCTGAGAAATCTGAAATTGTGGTATGACCATAATGGCCTCAAACTTAATGCAAGTAAAACGCAATGTGTTATTTTTGGATCATAGAACGCGACTGAAAATTTACCACCATTCATGCTAACATTTGGAGACGATACAATTGAACCAGTAGATAAGGTAAAAAATCTGGGTGTTTGGTTTGACAAAAATATGATTTTCAATTCACACGTCGAAACAATGTGCAACAAAGTTAACGGAACCTTAATGTTCTTTCATCGCATTAAGAACACACTTGACGAAAAATCTAGATTATTAGTGATTCAGTCTTTAGTTTTATCGCGTCTGGACTACTGCAGTCTTGTGTGGGGAGATTTACCTCAATGTCGTCAGGAAGAGTTGCAAAAATGTCTAAACTTCGCCGCTAAAGTAGTATGCAAAGGAAATTTCAATAAATACGATCATGTCACCCCTCTTTTAAGAAAACTCGACTGGATCCCACTACCGAACAGATTCATGATCCAAAAAGCTAGACGAGTGTTCTCCTCTCTGTACCTCCCCCAAAGTAATGCAGAGGTGGTAAAATTTATTCCATCTAATATCCTAAACAAAAAACCAAATCGGAGGAATGACGTTTTAGTCAGTTACCGTTCATCTAACGTGGGACAAAAAGCTCTCTCAGTTTCTGGAGCTTTTTTGTGGAACAAGCTTCCCCAGCATATCAAAAACTCTAAAACTGTAAAAGAATTTAGAGTAAATGTGTCACGTCTTTTTGCATCTCTGTCATAGGGCCTGCAGCATTTCGGTGTGAATTTCCCATCTACCAGAAATTTTAATTTGCCTGAATTTTCTAGAAAAGTTAGAAAATCAGAAACTATTACATTTAACGTTTGCTAAGCCATTCGTATATTCATCTTACTTATTTCTGTCGACAATAATGAGCACCACAGCCGTCAGTTCAATGCAGCAGAACGAACGTTTTTCCATAATGAGGAGTATTTCCTCATCTTTATATTGTTATTTTATTATTTTTTTCTTTTTTTGGATTAATATTTAACGTCCGTATGACAAACATACCCTGAAATACATTTTGTATGTACACCAATAGTGCAAAAATTTTTAATGAACCAAATTTTGGCAAACGTTGTCTCGCTATTTCAAAATCTTTCTCGAAGATGTTTTCCATCGATTTCGGCTGAGCAGGGGGGAGGGGGTAATTTATGCATTTCATTTAGTCTTTTTATATTTTTCCGTGCTTTCAGCGCACACTAGCACTGAACTTTCAAATCGAAAAAAACTCTAAATTTCTGTAATTAAAATTATCACTTTGAACCATTGCTTAATCTACCTATATGTGCCAAATTTTGTAAATATTCGCCACTCATTCGCCCAATGTTACTCCATTTTATACCATGTACACATGTCCGTATAATGCTGAAGAGTTGTGTTGTTTCTTGACTGTAACCTGAGTTTTCTTAAAAATTTCTATGAATGAATTAGAAACCAGTTCATTTTTACGTTTTTCGAAGTCTTCTTTTCTTTATAGCTATTTTTTCCGAATAATTTCTTAGGATTACAGTGAGCTCAACTGTCATTTTCGGTGTAGTAGATGGTAGGTTGTTTTTATCTTTTTATTTTTTATTCTATAAATGTATTTTCTATATTTCATTTTCAATAAGTAATTTATATTAATATGTGTGTGTACGTATGTAGGTATATATATATATATCTACATAAATAGATATACATGTTTCTATTTCATTTCTTTACGCAAAATCCATCCGGTTAATACATATATTGCACTAGCGAAATGATTCAAAAATAGATCTATCACTTCCCCAGAGGGCGTTTCTGTGAATCGGATTAATGACAAATACCATTAATGAAATAAAGCGCAATTGGAACATATAAATCGTGGTAAAATTATCTTCCTGTCCGTATGTTGTACAAGCTATGAATTTTGATGTTGAGTATATGTTTGTTTACGCATTTCTGCCAAAATTTTGTAGATATTTGTCAATCATGAGTGCATGGTAACCGGCTTACACTGTATCTCCATTTTATCCCATGTCCCATGCCTGCATGATGTCGCAGAGAATATCGAGAAGATATGAAATATGTTTTTTTTTGTTCCTCGGCGGTAACTTGAGTTTTCTTAAAATTTCTTTTAGGAAATTAAAAAAAAGATTCCATTTTACGTTTTCGAAAGTCCTTTTCCAATTACTTATTTTTCCTCAGGTTATTTCTTACGATTTATCAGAGCTTTGGCTGTCATTTTAAATATAGAAAGACAAGATTATTTTTCATGTTTATTAGCATTTCTCTTACATTCATTTTCAATACGTATATATATGAAAATGTGTGTTAGTATGTTCATGGGTGTGTATGTGTGAGCACGCAAACATGAATGTCTATGTATCAGTGTACACATGCACACGTTTCGTACATATATAAAATAAGCACATGCACATATATATGTTTCTATTTTCTACTTTTTGCGTACAAAGCAAAACCTCATGACACATTACATTTTACCTAAAACTCTGCGATCAGTTAACACTGAACCAAATTCCACAAATAAACAAATTGATTGCGCTTGCTTAATGATTTCTAAATCGATCTATCACGGCTCCGAAGGGCATTTCTGTGAATAGAAGAAATTAAAAGTATAAACAGATAAATGAAATAAAGCGCTCGTGCAAAAATTATCTCTACATTTGTATGCTGAACAAGCCATGCATTTCATTTTTGAGTGTAAGTTTGTTTACGCATTTCTATAGGGGCGTGCTGTGTTGCGCGATGTTCTTTATAAATTACTTCGTGACTAACCAATACTTGATTGTCATCTACGATGGTGTTTCAATCTGCTCGGGTATAGCGTTTTTTGTCTTTTTCCTACTTCGATGTTCTTTATAAATTACTTCATGACTAACCTTTTCTCAATACTTGATTGTCATTTACGATGGGGTTTCAATCTGCTCCCGTATAGCGTTTTTTGTCCTTTTCCTACTTCGATAATTTCAACTAAGAACTTGAGAGTTTCGAATAATTCCTTAGCAATATTCGAATTATTTACAAGTTGTTAGCCATCTCTTGGAATATAAAATATACAAGAGATGATATTTTTCATTTCTCATTCAACTACCCTTGACGACCCTTAGCGCGCCATGTATGGTTTTTCTATTAGTACGCCTAGTATACTTTGTCTATTAATATGCCTCGTATGGTCTATCTATTTGTACACCTCTGATATTTTGTCTCTTATAGTACACCTCGTATATAGTTTGCCTATTATTATGCCTCGTATGGCTTATCTATTTGTACACCTCGGATGGTTTGTCAATTAGTTCTCCTCGTATGGAACTTTTGTTTGACCATTAGCACGCCACGTATGGTTTGTCTATTAGTACACCTCGTATATTTTGTCCATTAATATGCCTCGTATGGTCTATCTATTTGTACACCTCTGATAGTTTTTCTATTAGTACACCTCGTATAGTTTGTCAATTATTATGCCTCGTATGGCTTTTCTATTTGTACACCTCTGATGGTTTGTCAATTAGTACTCCTCGTATGGAACTTTTGTTTTAGGACGTCCTATATTAAGAAACGATATTAGGATTAGTAATTGTAGCTGCAAACTACAGTATCGGTAGCTGTAACTACCGTAACTGAAGCGTTAACTTCAGGAGTATGAAAAGGAAACTCTTAGCTAGGTTCCTATTCTTGTACTGAATCATCCAAACACCGACACTGCTTATAAGCTATAGCGCTCGGAAGTTAAACAATGCTCTTCCGGTGCATACCAATGCGATGCGCTCCCAAGGCACGGTTTCCGGCGCGTGCGGTCAGGGCGCTTCCGACCCATTTGAACCCAAGTACGATATAGACATAGGGCAATCCGCAACAAGCGTTTCCGTCGGCTCCGTCTTGCGGTTAAGACGCTTCCGCCGGTGCCGCGATATCCCAAACCAAGTGTGATAAGGACATCATGCCTGAAAGGCCTATATTGAGATACTACAATTTCCCTCCCTTTAGATGAATATTTAACACAAGGAAGGAAGACTCAGCAACCTATTCGCATTACAGGTTTAGTTATTCTACTTGATTTACGAGGTTCATTTTGTACAGGTGAACTGCTAACAGGTTGCAAAGCAGGAGTCTCTGTTTCCCCACTACGGATAGATCCCAAACTACTGTGCAACAACTGATTTGAATGTCTCTTCCAGATTACATTTAATGCTAATATTTGAACATGAAAGATATTAACAGCAACTTTACTAACAATAATTCCCTTCAGCCACTTGACCGTTTCTTAAATTCAGAGCAAGAACATGATCACTGACATCAAATTGAGTTACATACATAGGCTTAGACCTGGACACAGAATGTTTAGGATGAACTCTATCTCTAGAAGTAACATATTTACGATTGTTTAGCGCAACAGAGGGAGCAAGTTTTGTGACATTTTGAGGAATACAATGCGACTGAAATAACGCGTAATTAGTTTGTACATCAGAGAAATTATGAACATAGTTACCGACACAAGTATCGTTCCTAGGCTTTTGTAGAATAACTTCATTCTTCCGCTGTGGAGGCGTACTTGAACTCTTCATTGACACATCTTCTCTTCCGACGTTGCACTGAGTACCGCTCCTTCCAGCTGCACTATGTAAGTGCGAGCTGCGTCAAGTTCTTCTTGTGTAGGCTCAACAGGAGGAGGTCGTGCTGCAGTCGTAAATTGCAAACTTTATAAATGTGGCCTATTTTCCACATTTTTTTTTTTGCATTTCATTAATTTAATTTTAGGGCATAGCAATTCTTTGTAAGGTGCTTCTGCCTAGTTCCGCAGCGAATGCATATGTAATTCGGCTGTAGTTTTTCTGTAGTGAAAAACGATGAAGGTGAATCCTCACGAATAATTTCTGGAGCGCCGAAGCTTTACTGTTCGATGAGTTTTGCATGTTCAACGCATTCGTTGAAGGACTTGCTGTCACACTTCTGTAGAACCGCGCCGAGAATTTGCGCTGAATGTAGACCAGCCACAAGAGCATCTCTCAAGAGACGATCGCGACCGCACTTTTCGTAGTTGCACGAAGATGCTAAGTTATTTAACGTTTTAGCATAACTTTGTATGGATTCATTAACACTTTGCTCTCTGTTTAGAAATGTAACAGATGCGCCAACAGTGGATTTCTTGATTTTAAATTGTTGTATGAACTTTCCTTCAAGTTCCTCATATGTAGCATAGGTTAAATTCTTCGTTGTAGATCAGTAATGATGTTCACAGGCGAAGCTTCAACGAAAATTCTAGCTTTGTTACCACCATTGTTTCCCGCCTTCTGAAGAACGTCTGCACACTGTACTTGAATCGTTGTAGATATTACTCACTGTTTCCACTCCAACGTCGAATGCAGGACAGCAAACTGTAGAATGCGCCATCTTAATTTCAGAGCACTTGTAATGATCAAATTTACTTTGGAGATTCGAAATCTTCGTCGCCATTTGTTATATCGTGGTTTTTCATCACGATATTAGGATTAGTAATTGTAGCTGCAAACTACAGTATCGGTAGCTGTAACTACCGTAACTGAAGCGTTAACTTCAGGAGTATGAAAAGGAAACTCTTAGCTAGGTTCCTATTCTTGTACTGAATCATCCAAACACCGACACTGCTTATAAGCTATAGCGCTCGGAAGTTAAACAATGCTCTTCCGGTGCATACCAATGCGATGCGCTCCCAAGGCACGGTTTCCGGCGCGTGCGGTCAGGGCGCTTCCGACCCATTTGAACCCAAGTACGATATAGACATAGGGCAATCCGCAACAAGCGTTTCCGTCGGCTCCGTCTTGCGGTTAAGACGCTTCCGCCGGTGCCGCGATATCCCAAACCAAGTGTGATAAGGACATCATGCCTGAAAGGCCTATATTGAGATACTACAAAACCCAATATGTTGACATGTATCTCATGTGGCAACTTGGAAAATAAACGTTTTTTTCTTTTTTTCTTTCGAAAATGTCCCTGTCCCGAGCTGAAGGTCGTCAGTTGATCGATAACAGGCCATATTTTCTAAGGCTGGTTATTCCATTAGAATCTTCCTGGTATTTCAAGGATAGAAGAGAAGTCAGTTTTGCTGACTGAAATTTATTAAGTCGAGGTTAGTCAAGAGTTCTTCTGTTGCTGCAATAAACTTCCAATAATTTCCAGAATTTCAGATGGCTGCGTGGAGAAGTAGCGAAACTTGCAATAGTAGTCAAGCAAAAAAGCGATTTGAGCTAAGAAGCTTTTGAGTTTTTGAGCTAAGCTTTTGAATTTTAAGCTGACAAGCTTTGAGTTTTTGAGGTAACAAGCATTTGAGTTTTTGAGCTGACAAGCTTTTGAGTTTTTGAGCTAACAAGCCTTGAGTTTTTGAACTAACAACCTAAGTTTTTCTCCTTTTTGAAAATTTGAAGATCGTGACAGAAGTACGTTTCACAAGTATCTGTGATACGCGAGCTCAGTTTCTTCGAAGGAAGAATTATTTTCCCTCCGTAGTACAAAAAAACTAGTCGACCTATCATGGCGATGGCTTAACAACCGGGGGTAACCGTCATTTAGTTCTGGCGTTAGTTATAAAGCCGACCATAGACAATCAATTTAATTGTCAATATCGTTGACTCAGTATATTGATGAAATTTTTTGTTGCCCACAAACGGCGTCAATATTTTCATCAATATGATTGTTGAAACCGGTCACTAGCTCTGATAACGCCTTACGTGATGGTCGACGAAGAAATTACCATTGTAGCGCTCACCTTGGCGCTTTCATCTCTCAGAAAATCCCCGTGTAAACGCAAGACGTAGACCAAAAAGTGGCTCGGACCCGTCTCCTTGCGGGCAAATCCGGGTTTGAGTCCCGTCGCTGGTGGCGATTTTCTCTGTTGGGTATAGGGGAAAAATTCCAAGCACAATACCCCACTCTACCCAGGTGTCTGAAATGGGTACCGGTCTTGACCGGGGGAAAGCGTCATGGCGTCCTGGTGTTAGTTATAAGGCATTTGAAAATCCAATGTACAAGGTGATATGTATCAGGCTTGAATTGGAAATAGAGCATCCGTAGATGCTTTCATTATTATCAGGGAACATGACAGAATATTCGGAACCGACGCATTGCTCAAGAAATTACGTGAAAATGAGCCAGAAGATGTTAAGACGTCTCTTTGAACGGACACTACATCATTTGTTGAACTATAGCATCTGGTCACTCCATAAAAAGTACCAAGTACGAAGTACCAAGTAATGAAAAAGATCCAGTTTTTACTTTTCAAGATATTTTAAACAAATAGGTCAACAATTATAAATAAAATAACTTAACTACATTCAAATGATATAATATAGTAATAAAACGTAAAAAGTACCAGATATTTGTAGCAGCATCCTCCAGCATTCAAAAAGTACTAGAGCTGCGTGTACACATGAATGAAATTTATGGTATTCCCATGTTTATACTGTACGACTTTCAGAGCTAAGAATAAAATATTGACGAACCATCAATAAAAAATCAAACTGATTCGATTGTGTCAATACAATGAGTAAATTATTTGACGGTCGTCAATCGAGCCCATAGACGATCAATTAGATTGTCAATATTCAATATTAACAATTATATTCACAATTAATTTGATCGTCTAAGGGCCGCTTAAGGCACTTTAAAAACCAATGTATAAGATGAATTGTAGCAGGGTTGATTGGAATAAAATCTTTTTCTTTCATCATGGTTGCCAGTGTTGTCTAAAAATGGCACTCAAGCCAGTTCGCATAATATGATGTATATCAAGAGGATCGATTGTATTTCAGTAAAATAAATTATATGGGATAAATGTCAAGCAATGAATAATTACCATTTTTTCTATTTAATAAGAAACGCTGTCGACGCCAGTTATTTTTCTCTGCAACGATCCTGTTGTAAGCCACGTTTAGATTTTAATGTACCTCTATTACTTCTGACAGTGTTCCCAATTTGAACTCCTATAAAGACGCCAAGACTAAGAAAGGATGTGTAGCTGATTGTGACTTTTAGCTTCTACAGTTACTGAAGTAAAATATCACGTTTGGTTAGTGACAATTAACTGGAACTGGAAGTTGAAATTGAGGGTTGACAGTGTCGAGGCCTTTGTAACGGCCTATAATTCCCTCCACAATTTTCACAAAAATAGTTCAGCGCCTGGTACCAGACTTGTCCACTAAACTACTCAGGATCTACCAATCCTTGTCACAAGCTGCCATTGGACGGCATCCCTGGGATAACCCGTGTCAAAACACCATCCCCAGGCATATTGGGTCATTACTGACCACTCTACCTGACTGGCTCATTCCAGTCACTGTCTCTTACTCCAGGCACGCACAAGAAACATTTTCATAGCTTCAATGATACTCAAATTACATTCCTGATCCAATCCAGCAAGACAGCTCATACCGCAATCATCTTCCGCACATCTGGCATACCACTCATTCTCTACATACTGCTCAAACACCACATTCATCAAACTCTCTCTCTTGCTCATACTTACTACATTCCAGCAAAAAATGATCAATTGTTTCCTCCACTCCACTATTACACTGCCGATATAATTTGTTATTATTCTCATTCCACCTCCATGTACGTTTGTCCACTCAATGACTTACATCTCACAGCAAACAAAAGTTGACTTCCAAAGCTACCTTGAACTTGAACTTGAACTTGAACTTGAAATTGAGGGCCGACAGCGTCGGGGCCTTTGTAACGGCCTACAATTCCCTCCACAATTTTCACACAAAGAGTTCAGCGCCTGGTATCAGACTTGTCCACTAAACTACTCAGGATCTACCAATCCTTGTCACAAGCTGCCATTGGATGGCATCACTGGGATAGCCAGTGTGTCAAAACACCATCCCCAGGCATATTGGGTCATTACTGACCATTCTACCTGACTGGCTCATTCCAGTCACTGTCTCTTACTCCAGGCACGCACAAGAAACATTTTCATAGCTTCAATGATACTCAAATTACACTCCTGATCCAATCCAGCAAGACAGCTCATACCGCAATCATCTTCAGCACATCTGGCATACCACTCATTCTCTCCGTACTGCTCAAGCACCACATTCATAAAACTTTCTCTCTCTTGCTCATACTTACTACATTCCAGCACAAAATGCTCAATTGCTTCCTCCACTCCACTAATACACTGCTGACATAATCTGTTATTATTCTCATTCCACCTACATGTACGTCTGTTCACACTCAATGACTTACATCTCACAGCAAACAAGAGTTGACTTCCAAAACTACCTTGAACTTGAACTTGAAATTGAGGGCCGACAGCGTCGGGGCCTTTGTAACGGCCTACAATTCCCTCCACAATTTTCACACAAAGAGTTCAGCGCCTGGTATCAGACTTGTCCACTAAACTACTCAGGATCTACCAATCCTTGTCACAAGCTGCCATAGGATGGCATCACTGGGATAGCCAGTGTGTCAAAACACCATCCCCAGGCATATTGGGTCATTACTGACCATTCTACCTGACTGGCTCATTCCAGTCACTGTCTCTTACTCCAGGCACGCACAAGAAACATTTTCATAGCTTCAATGATACTCAAATTACACTCCTGATCCAATCCAGCAAGACAGCTCATACCGCAATCATCTTCAGCACATCTGGCATACCACTCATTCTCTCCATACTGCTTAAGCACCACATTCATAAAACTTTCTCTCTCTTGCTCATACTTACTACATTCCAGCACAAAATGCTCAATTGTTTCCTCCACTCCACTAATACACTGCTGACATAATCTGTTATTATTCTCATTCCACCTACATGTACGTCTGTTCACACTCAATGACTTATATCTCACAGCAAACAAGAGTTGACTTCCAAAACTACCATCATAGAACATCTCAAACTTAGGTGCTTCTTTTTTCATATACCAGTCAAGTGTAGGCTTCCGCATTATGCTAAGCCTCCACTTATTCAATCCATACTCTTTTGTTTGCCTCTCAATCTCTTTCTTCCACCTCTTGCAGTCCCACTCAGACCCTACACCTCCAGGATTTATTAAACTCCAGTCATCCACAGGTCTCCCAATTCTTACATGAATGATCTGTTGCATATTAAGCTTCCTTGCACGCCCCCAACACACTTTCTCCCAATAGCTTACACTCAGGTTCCATTCAAAAATTCGCTTTACCCATCTGCTATTCTGCATTCTTTCAATTCTCACCTTATAATTCAGCACCGCTTTCATCTTTCTTTCTGAAAATAGGCTCCACCCAAGGTCACCTCTAATGGCTTCTGTAGCTGTCCATTTCGGAGCACCCAATGCTAACCGTCCTACCTTATTTTGTATTACATCCAGCTTTTCAAGATCACTTCCATTCCAGGCAAGAGCACTCATACCATACATGACACTAGGTACAGCAACATACTTCCACATTCCTCTCACACATTCATACTTGTTTGCTCTGTATCTGGCCACGCTACTTAATCGTCCACTCCACTGCATAGCTTTGCCACTTTCTCACCCTTAGTTCTAGTGCATCCATCTTCACTTATCATACAACCCAGATATTTGTATTCTTTCGTCCTACCTATTCTGATTTCTCCAATATTCCACAGTCTGTCTCTATCAGTCTCATCACTATTTATAACCATAACCTTGCTTTTGTCGGCACCGAAGTTCATCTTGAAATCTGTACTATATCCGTTCACAATGTCTAGCATCCTTTGCAGTTCATGTCCTCATTCACTAACCACAACCACATCATCAGCATACAGCTAACAGCTCAGTCTCTCATTACCAACTTTCAGTCCTAAGCCACTCCTTCTCAGTCGAACTGCTAATTCTTCTGTGTACAATCCAAACAACAGGGGAGACAGAGTACAGCCCTGTCTCACTCCTCTAACACTCCTCACTTGCCCCGTTTCCAAATTTCCTAACCTATGTATAGCGCTTGTGTTCTCATACAGACTTTGTACAATTTTTACTATTTTTCTGCTAAACCCAACTTTTCTCAAAACTTCAAAGAGCCTAACCCGATCCACTCTGTCATAAGCTTTTTCAATATCCAGGAATGCTAAATACACCTTCTTATCATCCTTCCTCATTCGCTCAATTATTTCACACACTACAAACAGATTATCTTCCCCACGTCTATCTTGCCTAAAACCATTCTGTTCTTCACCTAGAACTCCTAATTCCTCAAATAAATTTTTCATTCTCTCATTCAAAATACCACAAAATATCTTACATACAGTGTCATCCAGTGCAATTGGTCTGTAATTTTTAAGTTCTTTCATACTCTTATGTCCACCCTTATGCAACAGAACTACATTACACTTGTTCCAGTCATCCGGTACTCTTTCACTCTTCCATATCTCATCAAATAAACATTTCAACATACTGACTACACTCTCTCCTCCACATTTATAGAACTCATTTGGGATCTTATCAGGGCCACATGCCTTTCCATTTTTCACTTTCTTCAAAAAACTTACAATCTCTTCACAAGTGATTTCGTCTTCCATTTGCAGTTCACGTTCATCAATCAGAAAATTTATGGGTGCATCATCTGTAACCTGCTCATTCATTCCACCAATGTCCTCCCAGTATTCTTCAACTGCTTTCACCATTTGCATCCTATCTTGCACACTGCAACCATTAACTACTAATTCATCAACTTGAACTTCACTACTTCTATCAGTACCTTGTATAAACTTATACCAATCGTTTATTCCATCCGGACCTTTCTTTCTTAGATTTTCAACTTGGTGCCTCTCCTCTTTAACTTGAGGCTAGTTCTAATGCGGAGGTTTCGTTTAGAACTGCCCACGATTCGATTATAATTATTCGTGTAGCAACTAGTAAGGGATAAAGACTAGTCGCACGGGTAAATATTTATTTTAGGCTCACAGAATTATTCAGGAGAACAGACTGGGGGAACTTCGCAACGTACTGTAATCCGAATAGTAATAGAATATTATAATGGTGTTAGGATTCTAAGTACGGTTAATTACGACGAGCTTGAATAACGAATAATCACTTGATCAAAAGAGGTAAAGGTAGGGGAGGTAACTGTGTTTTGTAGATCCTGCAATTACACAAATAAAACAAAGGTTAGCATGGCGATATGAGGATCTCGAAATTACATAATGACGTCGGGTAAAAATGACATATAAATTATTCAATTACCAACCTATATTTTCTACTATCAGATTGTAATTTGAATATCAAATTAGTTA
The DNA here is from genome assembly GCA_030386875.1 of Morinoia aosen. Lineage (NCBI taxonomy): Eukaryota > Metazoa > Arthropoda > Malacostraca > Amphipoda > Talitridae > Morinoia > Morinoia aosen. Next base: position 72,524,433 of record CM059567.1, on the reverse strand, counting down.
ATCCTCACGACTCGAAATTCCATAATCGTGGGCACAATCCCCACTAGAAACTAAGTGATACTTTAAACTAACTTCTAAGCACTCACTCCTAAAGTCCCGAATGCCGAACTGCGTTAAAACACTTCCAACTTAACGACCGGGTCTTTTCAAAGTTACCGGGCCGCTACGTAACCGCCTCCATGACGGCACGCTCCGGCCGGTCACACGTCACTCTACTTAAGGCGTAAATTCTAGTCTCACTTTCTACTTCACATGATCTTACAAAACTCATCAATATCTAATAAACCTTATTAAGTTATTACAAGACACATTACAATATTACGAACCGCACAGAAGGCAGCCAAATGATATTTATTTGCTACTCACGAGCCGGCTAGCTCGCTTCCTTTACTTATTAAATCACATTTCCCCAAAATTAGTTTTATCAATTACATCACAAAATAAACCTCCTGTTCACGTCTATTACATCTTAACTTTTAAAACACGAAAATTGTCACTTCGAGAATAGCGAGACTCACCAGGTTGATCAGAGCACTTGTTTACACTATGAAGTTTAGCGGAGGAATGGCTGCTGAGCAGCGAACCCTGCTTGAAGAGCGTGAATGTTGCCATAAAGTGGCACTGAACTCGTCTCATGAGACGGTGTAGATTTTATCTATTTTAATATTTATTTATCTTTTAAATAAAAGACTTTTAAAGGTACAAAATTACTTTTAATATTAAATTCTAAATTTGTATTAAGTATTCAGTAATTTTTCCGGGCACCACAAACTCTAGCCTCATTAATCATTCTCCTTACTTTTTTCTGCTGGTCCTTGTACTCATTCCATGCACTCTGCCATTCATCCTCAGTAATTCTGTTTCTTTCATACATTTTCCTCATACTGCGTTGTTGCTTATTTAAAGTCTTTCTTCTCATTCGTTCTTCCTTTATCTCACTTGTAAACCACCTGGCATTCCCTGTCCCTTTCTTACATTTTATTCTACCAATCTTTTGCTCTTCCACATCATACAAGGTTCTTGCAATCTCACCGTTTATGTCATTTACATTTCCACACCTGTTCCAGTTATACCTACTCAATTCATTCTTAAATTCTTCCCAGTTTGCCTTTTTTATCCGTAGTAAAAGACTAGGACTCACCTCAGCTAAGACGAGAGCATTCGACGAACACAGTACGATGCACAAGTGAATGTGTACAAATTTTACCGAAAAACGAACAAAACAACAAACAAAGCAACACAAACCAACACTGAAGAACTGCACTAGAACGAAAAACGGTAACACGAAACACACTGGAACGCCGGCAGACAAGCGACTGCACCACCGCCACAACCTCTCACTACGACGTCCAGCTCCTGTCTGCCCCCGTCACATCATGCCCACATGCCTTGCCGCCGGCCACATGCCGCCAGCCACACGCCGCCAGCCACACGCAGCCAGCCACACGCAGCCATGCAGCCACATGCCGGCAACCACATTATATGCCAACTTTCTTTCACACTACTGAGCTTCTGCACTGACTCCTTTCTACCCCAGTTATATTCAAGCGCAAGCATTTTATGGTCACTATCAATATCAAAATCATCTTCATCTACAAACATTTCATTGACACACTCTCTTGCTCTACTATTTACAACCATATAGTCATCATAGAACATCTCAAACTTAGGTGCTTCCTTTTTCATATACCAGTTAAGTGTAGGCTTCCGCATCATGCTAAGCTTCCACTTATTCAATCCATACTCTTTTGTTTGCCTCTCAATCTCTTTTCCATCTCTTTCAGTCCCACTCTGGCCCTACATGTCGGGTTTTCTCGCCGTATTTGGTGGTTGAATGTAAAATATTGATTTTTGTTACGGCAAGAACAACTCGATCAATTCTCGAAGCGTAAGGGAAAACTATGAGAGGGATAATGAAAAGCGGTTATGGACTCAGCTCGGTTCCAATTGGTGGAGTTTATTTGCAGAGGAAACCAGGAAACTGGCTTGGATCTTGATCTCGGAGAGCTTGTCTAGGTGGGCAATCCTTTGCCGGAGGACCAGGCTGGCGTTGACGAAAGCCGGCACGCGATGGAGTAAGCAGGGTGAGTGAGTTGTATTTGGGAATTTTGAGTTTGGCAATTTGAGATGATTGAGCGCAGGTCAGTGAATTAGTTCAGGTAGAACTAATGGCTCAACATAAGGTGAGGTTGAGTGTGCAAGTTAAATCCGGCTCATGTGAGCAGAAACAAGTTGGCGCATTAACACATTAGCAAGTTAGCGAGAGCAAGTAAAATTACTGCTTATGTGAGAATAGCATTTAGCATGGCACTCAGGAAAAACCCAGGGAGATTCAATTTTGTGAGTGTTGCGTGTATGGCGATGATGTAGAGGTCCTGCACAGGAGTCCAAGATGCTGGATGAAACATTCCAGGAGAGACATCAAGACATTCCACCACTGACAATCCAAATTATAATGACAACTCTTCCCACACGGAGAAATCCGAAAAACTCCTATAGGTTTTACTCCAGCTACATTAGGATTCTCACTTTTGGCAAACTCAAAAGAGATAGGACAGATTTTTGGTTGACAGATTGTAACAGATTTAAACAATAAATAAATTGTTTAATCACTAATGCCTCTGGCTTTAAAAATCTGAGTATTAGGTTTAAGAATTTCCAAGAATAAAGATCGTGATTCCTTACAGTGACTACGGGCAAGTAAACACGAGATCTACGGAAAATGGTGAAAATATCAAGTGACTGCACTTTTGAAAGCAGTAAGAAAAAAAAACATAAAAAAATCCTAAACTTCGAGGATATCAATCCTACTGAGAAATTCTGGTAAATCATTTGCAATAATAAAGGAATTAAGGAATAATATATATATCCCCAATGATAAAAGGAAAAGAAAAACCTAAGCGTTGATTTCACAGGCGGAAAATACGCGAAGAAAGAAAGCACGAGAGCATGAGGGTTCCGTGTTGCGATTTAGCCGGCGGCTTACGCGTCGGCATCAGCCAGAGCCGCCAGCAATTTGCACACACTTAAGATAGGCAGCAGGTTGGGTATCTTTATCACCAGAATGCGATGAGTTAAATTAAATTTCATTGAAATGTTTCTCTATTGAAATAAAGGCGTTTACGTAAAAGTTTGCGAGGATATGGAATTAAGAAATGAAATTCCAAAACTTAGCAAGCATAGACATGAATACTTTTCGTAATTAAAACTACTGCCAGTCGGTTTGTAAAAAAAAGAATAAATGCTATTTTTCACATGCCTATAGTATTTATAATCACAGAGTAGTGACAAGAGACGACTGTGTAAGGTTCCGCCATCACACAAAGACGCTATCGAACGAACGCCGGCAAATTTCGCCGCGCTAATTCCAATGCAGAGATTATCGTAGATTAGTAGATTATCGAAAAGAAAAAAAAGGAACGAACACGATTCTGCTTTGATAATAAAATCATGACACGGAAATGCAACGCACATCTGACGCCAAAGTTTCGCTAAGTCATGTTGAGAAGAAAAAAACAAAACACTGAATGAAAACATGCTACATCACAATTCCTACGCATAACTACGTAACTTAACACTGCACTGTCACTTATTAATATTCACTGAACACGAAGAGAGAACAACGATTATTTCCTAACACTGATTTACTCACGGGAACGAAGAAAGGACACGATTATTTTCTAACACATTTGAACTCACGAGAAATTTGCTGTAACACCGCTAAGTAGGACGCCAAAAGTAAGAGTGGCTTTGAAAGAAGGACGCGCAACTGCGCAGTGTTGCCACCAGAGGGCTTCTCTCTCGAAAAATGTCAAGTGTTATTTTTATTATTTCATGCATTTACACAAAAACTTCCATGCTTACGAATTAGAAGTAGAAAATAATTAATAATAAATTAGAGTAATATTTTTATTGCTATTAATTAATTTATTTAAGTATGAATGGCAAATTTATAATTTTTACGCTTATGTAGCGGTATGCTACATTACCCCCCAAGGCGCAGACCGAAAGGTCCACCCGCTGCAATCATCTGTAGCGGGAAGGAGGGCGAACTACACGACCCTGCCGAGTTCGGCAATTGGCAAATGATACTGAGCGGGGAAGTTTCACCAAACGAGTCTGCAAGTTTAGATCGGCAAGAGTCCTAGGAACAGGAGTTACTGCAGCGGGCTCGTCTGGTCTCTCCAGACTTGTCGCTGTGTCAGTAAGAGGACTAGAGTTAGAATCTACGACAGGGTTAGAGATAGGGTTTGAATGTACAGACACGTAGAAAGGGTTACACTCCAGTTGACTAGGCAACAAGGCAGCCAACTGAGGAAGCTGAGATGGTAGATATGATCGAGTCTCAGTGGAAGGAGAAATCTGCGGAGAGGAGGATGAGTTATGAGTTACACTATGATCAGAAGTGTATGCGACTTTTAATCGATCAATGCTCACAGGGTCGTGTGAGCCGAATCTTTCGAGGATGAAATATTTTTGCTTGCGTTTAAGTACTTTGAATGGGCCATCATAAGGGCGCGTGAGTGTAGGTTTTATAGCATCATTGCGGACATACACATGTGTGCAGTCTTGCAGGGCAGAATCTAGTCTGTCCTGAGTCTGAGGCATTCGTGGAGCCACATACTTGATCTGGCGCATGCAATCTTTTAGGCAGGTTACATAAGCGGAACGGTCAGCGGATGAAAATTCAGGCAAAGGTTTTGGGTCAACAATGTCGCCGGGGAGACGAAGCGTCTTCCCGTACAACATCTCAGCCGCTGTGCATTGCTGATCTTGTCTGTGTAGGTTTCGAATGCTAAGTAGTACTACGGGAAGTCTATCAGTCCAATCGTGACTGCAATTAAGGCAGCGCAATGCAACCTTGAGGTCTCTGTGGACCCTTTCAATAAGTCCATTTGACTGCGGATGGTACGCTGTAGTTGAGGTATTTGCACACCCTAATGCGGTGCTAAGCTCACTCCAGAATTTGGAGGTGAATTGTGATCCCCGGTCATGTGTGACACTTAAGGGAACACCAAATCTAGAGATCCATTCTGACAAAAAAGCGCGTGCTACAGTCTCAGTTTGGGTATCAGGAAGAGGGACAGCCTCAACCCAACGCGTGAACCTATCGATGATGGTCAACAAATAAGAATAACCGCGCGATACGGGCAAGGGACCCACCAAATCTAGGTGTACAGAGTCAAACTTGTGACCTGTGAATGCACAACTCTGCAGCGCCGCACGATTATGTTTCACCACCTTACTACTCTGACACGCATGGCAATTTTGCACAATTTGCTTGACCTCCTTACGCATCGCTGGCCAGACGAAACGATCAGAAATCAAACGCAATGTACGGTTAATACCGGGATGAGAGAGGGAATGAAGGTGGAGGACAGCTACTCTGCGGAGCGTCGCAGGAAGATACAAACGAGAAGGTCGCTCGGCATCACGGTACACGCCGTCAACCAAGGTTAGTTTTGGAGAGGAAGTGTTAGAAGGTTTGAGAAGGTCCTGAAGTTCAGGATCCTCCTTCTGAGCATTAGCAATGTTGCCGAAGGTGATTTCACCACTGGTTTGGACAGAATTAATTCGGGAGAGACAATCGGCAACGGTATTGTCTAATCCCTTAATGTAACGGATGTCAGTGGTAAACTGACTTATAAACGACAAGTGTCGAGCTTCCCTAGGGGAATGTCTTTCAGAAGGCATTTTGATCGCTGAGGTCAAAGGTTTGTGATCAGTGTAGATCACAAAATCCCTCGCCTCTAGAGCATAGCGAAAGTGTCTCACAGATAGGTAGATAGCAAGAAGTTCCCTACCGAACGCGCTATAACCACGCTCAGTGGGCGACAGCTTTTTGGAAAAGAAAGCAAGAGGAGAGATATTAGTACCTACCTGTTGTTGCAACACAGCACCTACGGCGGTACTGGATGCGTCAACAACGAGGCTGAAATCAGCATTAGCAATAGGGTAGGATAGTTCAGTCGCGGAAGCTAACTTGTGCTTGATTGTCTCAAAAGCTTTTCGCGCTTCTTCCGTCCATTTTACCTCGATAGATTTGCCTTTACGTTTCGGTTCGAGGAGGTCAGACAAGGGCGCTAGAGTTTGAGCACAGTTGCGAATGAAACGATGGTAGAAGTTAACAGAACCTAGGAACCTTCTGAGTTCCTTTTGGGTCTGTGGAAGAGGAAAGTTTTTGATCACTTCTACTTTGGAAGGCAAAGGTTTTAGACCTAGGCCAACATTTATTGAAATCCAATCATCCACAGATCTCCCAAATGTAACATGAATAATCTTTTGCATACAAGAATTGCTTTTGAATGAATTGCTATCATTAACCGTGAATTGTCAAACATCAAAAACTGAAGATTTGAAATTGAAGCAATACTTTTCGATTTCAGAAAGCGGATCCGGAGCCGAAATACGTAAGACTTTTGTTCTTTATCTAAGAAAGAAAGGTCCGGATGGAATAAAAGATTGGTATAAGTTTATACAAGGTAATTATAGAAGTAGTGAAGTTCAAGTTGATGAATTAGTAGTTAATGGTTGCAGTGTGCAAGATAGGATGCAACTGGTGAAAGCAGTTGAAGAATACTGGGAGGACATTGGTGGAATGAATGAGCAGGTTACAGATAATGCACCCATAAATTTTCTGATTGATGAACGTGAACTGCAAATGGAAGACAAAATCACTTGTGAAGAGATTGTAAGTTTTTTGAAGAAAGTGAAAAATGGAAAGGCATGTGGCCCTGATAAGATCCCATATGAGTTCTATAAATTTGGAGGAGAGAATGTGGTCAGTATGTTGAAATGTTTATTTGATGAGATATGGAAGAGTGAAAGAGTACCGGATGACTGGAACAAGTGTAATGTAGTTCTGTTGCATAAGGGTGGACATAAGAGTATGAAAGAACTTAAAAATTACAGACCAATTGCACTGGGTGACACTGTATGTAAGATATTTTGTGGTATTTTGAATGAGAGAATGAAAAATTTAGTTGAGGAATTAGGAGTCCTAGGTGAAGAACAGAATGGTTTTAGGCAGGATAGACGTGGGGAAGATAATCTGTTTGTAGTGAGTGAAATAATTGAGCGAATGAGGAAGGATGATAAGAAGGTGTATTTAGCATTCCTGGATATTGAAAAAGCGTATGACAGAGTGGATCGGGTTAGGCTCTTTGAAGTTCTGAGAAAAGTTGGGTTTAGCAGAAAAATAGTAAAAATTGTACAAAGTCTGTATGAGAACACAAGCGCTATATACAGGTTAGGAAATTTGGAAACGGGGCAAGTGAGGAGTGTTAGAGGAGTGAGACAGGGCTGTACTCTGTCTCCCCTGTTGTTTGGATTGTACACAGAAGAATTAGCAGTTCGACTGAGAAGGAGTGGCTTAGGACTGAAAGTTGGTAATGAGAGACTGAGCTGTTTGTTGTATGCTGATGATGTGGTTGTGGTTAGTGGATGTGGACATGAACTGCAAAGGATGCTTGACATTGTGAACGGATATAGTATAGATTTCAAGATGAACTTTGGTGCCGACAAAAGCAAGGTTATGGTTATAAATAGTGATGAGACTGATAGAGACAGACTGTGGAATATTGGAGAAATCAGAATAGGTAGAACAAAAGAATACAAATATCTAGGTTATATGATAAGTGAAGATGGATGCACTAGAACTAAGGGTGAGAAAGTGGCAAAAGCTATGCAGTGGAGTGGACGATTAGGTAGCGTGGCCAGATACAGAGCAAACAAGTATGAATGTGTGAGAGGAATGTGGAAGTATGTTGCTGTACCTAGTGTCATGTATGGTATGAGTGCTCTTGCCTGGAATGGAAGTGATCTTGAAAAGCTGGATGTAATACAAAATAAGGTAGGACGGTTAGCATTGGGTGCTCCAAAATGGACAGCTACAGAAGCCATTAGAGGTGACCTAGGGTGGAGCCTATTCTCAGAAAGAATGATGAAGGCAGTGCTGAATTATAAGGTGAGAATTGAAAGAATGCAGAATAGCAGATGGGTAAAGCAAATTTTTGAATGGAATCTGAGTGTAAGCTATTGGGAGAAAGTGTGTTGGGGGCATGCAAGGAAGCTTAGTATGCAAAAGATTATTCATGTTAGAATTGGGAGACCTGTGGATGACTGGAGTTTAATAAATCCTGGAGGTGTAGGGCCTGAGTGGGACTGCAAGAGGTGGAAGAAAGAGATTGAGAGGAAAACAAAAGAGTATGGATTGAATAAGTGGAGGCTTAGCATGGTGCGGAAGCCTACACTTGACTGGTATATGAAAAAAGAAGCACCTATGTTTGAGATGTTCTATGATGGTAGTTTTGGAAGTCAACTCTTGTTTGCTGTGAGATGTTAGTCATTGAGTGTGAACAGACGTACATGGAGGTGGAATGAGAATAATAACAGATTATGTCGGCAGTGTATTAGTGGAGTGGAGGAAACAATTGAGCATTTTGTGCTGGAATGTAGTAAGTATGAGCAAGAGAGAGAAAGTTTTATGAATGTGGTGCTTGAGCAGTATGGAGAGAATGAGTGGTATGCCAGATGTGCTGAAGATGATTGCGGTATGAGCTGTCTTGCTGGATTGGATCAGGAGTGCAATTTGAGTATCATTGAAGCTATGAAATTGTTTCTTGTGCGTGCCTGGAGTAAGAGACAGTGACTGGAATGAGCCAGTCAGGTAGAATGGTCAGTAATGACCCAATATGCCTGGGGATGGTGTTTTGACGCACTGGCTATCCCAGTGACGCCATCCAATGGCAGCTTGTGACGAGGATTGGTAAATCCTGAGTAGTTTAGTGGACAAGTCTGGTACCAGGCGCTGAACTCTTTGTGTGATAACTGTGGAGGGAATTGTAGGCCGTTACAAAGGCCCCGACGCTGTCGGCCCTCAATTTCAAGTTCAAGTTCAAGTCTGGTACCAGGCGCTGAGGATTGCAGGTATTCGAAGTGAGAGGTTCAGTCTCGTCTTCGGAATTGTGATCGTGTTTTTGCTATTATCGAGACGCAAAACCTTTTGAAGCAGTTACCGCCAGACCGGCGTGCAAAGTTAACTGCTGACCCTCCGGACGAAGGATTGTCGCCTCCAATCATGCCTCCAAAGTTGAAACCCAACTTGGCAAACACCAGAGAGGAACCGGAAGATCAGGATGAACTGAGTGAGGACGTGATCAGTGCCGACGATGTGGAACTGGAAGATTACAGGGCAAGAGAGAGAAGTCAATCTGAGCTACCGGGGACGGCAGTGATAGAAGGAACCTGGTTCAAAGAAAACAATAAAGCAAAACGGACAAGGACAACAACAGAAACCTCAAGTGACTCGGCTCGGGACACGGCCAGAAAATACATTGCAACAGAAAAAGGAGACAAACCATATCCAAACTGCCCCAGTAATAAAACACAGGAATCTCTAGGAAAAAACTGCACGGTGATCATTAAACAAGTTGAATCAAGTGAGATCAACTGGGATTCAAAGAAAAAAATAACACTTGACCCTATCTGTGTATCAAAAGGATTAGACTCTGTGCTAGACTACAGTGTGGTGAAAGACGTCCGAGTCAACAAACGTAGAAATGTTATTGCTGTAGAATTCAAGAGCTCAACCACCCAAGAGATTGAAAAACTTCTACAAGTGGGACACATTGGAGAGTATGCTGTTAAGTGCCACTTACCTACAGCAGAAGAGCAAAACACTGTTTATGGAGTGATTGGCCCCATTGGAGAGGATGTTGACCTGGAAGAGTTGCAGTCAGTGGCCAGCTGTGAGGGAGCAAAAATAAGGAAAATGCAAAGAATCTACAAGTTTTCAAACGGATGCAAGGAACCTACACGGTCAGTAAAGGTAATGTTTGGCACAAAAAATATTCCGCAGCATCTGAGACTTGGTTTTGTGCAATACAAAGTAAGGCTATTTGAGCTCCCTCCTCTTCGATGCTATCGATGTCAGAGACTGGGACACCTGGCCAGTGGATGCGCAGCCCCAATGAGATGTCTAATCTGCAGTGGAAATCACCCCAAGGAAAATTGCCAGGCGGCATTGCCAAAATGTGCAAACTGTGGAGGTCAACATGTTGCATGTGCAAGAGAGTGCCCAATGATGCAAGATGCAGCAAGACTACAGGCCCTGCAACAGGATGGTTTCACCTTTTATGAGGCTCGCAAGCAAGTGATGGAAGAGAGAAAAGCAAAACAAGGGCAAAGAAGTACTGGAAATGCAAGTCAACTAAATCATGCAGGAACATTCACACATTATACAGTGCCCTCTGGAGATGCTAGCCTCAACTCAAGCTCAAGAAATATAGCAAATTTGACACCAAACCATCCTTTAGAGACAGTGGAAGTTGAGGTCGATGTCCATCAAACGCAGGGGTCCTACTACATCCCTAGAAAAGTACCTTGCCATAAAGAGTCTTACGCAAATGCAGTGATATCCCACATGCCAAATCAACAACACCAAAAATCCTGCAGTGAAAGGATGGAAGCAAGCATTATGCAAAGCGTCAAAAAAACTGTAAGTAATGAACTAGAGAAAGAGATTATTGAAAAGTGCCAAAATTTAGTGCAGACAGCAGTTCAGCAAATATTTGCAAAAATAACCAAATTCATAAGTGAAGCACTGTCTACCAACTTATCAAAGGAAAACAAGAAACAAAGAGACTTACTTCTCATTGGAATGGCACGGAACCACTTTGGAGCCCAGATTGGAGAGGCTCTCCTTGGACAATTTTGCCAATCAGAGGACACGTCTCAGACGGTGATGGCTACGCAGGACCAAGCTCCGGTAAGGGGAAAGGAGGCTGCAGTGAAGAACCAGGAAGGCCTACTAGAAAGAAGTGAAAGTGTAAAGCAAGTGTCCTCTGCAAGTGCTGGGGCAAGGAAAAGGCCCCAGAAACAAAGAGTTGCAACCAGAAAACTTGGCCTGTAGAACATGAATTCCACCTTTTTACTCAAGAATCAGAAACTGAAGAGACAACCGAACATGGAAAATAAGCTCATACTGGTACAGTTCAATTGTAATGGTATATCTAGCAAACTGTCAGAACTTAAGCTCTACATTTATACTAACAAACCTGACATTGTTTGCTTATGTGAAACCTGGCTAAGTCAGAATGAGCCAAAATTTGTGGGATACCAGGCTGTGTGGTTGCATCGGGATATTGCTCCTAGAGGAGGTCTAGGAATATTAATCCGTGATGATATTGGATATTCTGTAAATGAGCTTGACACATTTCAAAATGGAAGGTTGGAAATTTGTTCTATTCAAATTAGTTCCTTTGTAGGAAGAGTAGATGTTTGTAATATTTACAATGCTAATCATAATGTACAACTTGAAGAATTTGTGCATTATTTTTCTCAAATGTCTAATAATTTTATTTTTGTTGGGGACTTTAATGCTCACTCTCCAGTCTGGGATCACAGAGGAAGGCACAATTTCACAGGAGCAAGCATTGAGAGATTGATGGAAGTATGCCCAGTGGGCTTATTGAACCCTTCTGATCTTCCAACATATATAGACAGACGAACTGGTTCTGCCTCAACCCTTGATCTGTGCTTGGTTTCTCATTCACTCCTTATACAAGGGAACATACGTAGGGGAGCTGATCTGGGAAGTGATCATTTTCCTATTGAGTGTGTTTTTGGAGTGCGCATTACAAAATCTGACCCAGCAGGTCCAAAGTGCTGGATCCTTAAGAATGTTGGGTGGAGGGATTGGTCCACTGAACTAGGAAAGTGTCATATTATTGTCTGTCCTGCAAGTGTTGATGATTTACATGATAATTTTGTTGCTAATCTAAATAATTGTTCATTGAAAGTTTTCTCCCAAACCTCAGGGAAACCTAAGTTACATAGGAAAACTCCTTGGTGGGATGCAGAGTGCGCAGCAGCAGTTGCTAGGAGACGCAAAGCAAAGAACATTCTGTCTAAGACTCCAAACACTGTAAATCTGGAAGCATATCTCAAGGCTGAAACACATGCCAAAAATGTCATTAAAAGTAAAAAACAAAACAGCTGGAAATCCTTTGTTCAAACACTGAGTTCTGATACAAATGTTGCATAGGTATGGAGAGTAGTGCGTAGCATGAGCGGGCTAACAACACCCAGATCTAGTTATCCAATAGGCAGCACAAACAGCACAAATTCAGAGAGGGCAGAACTGTTTATTGAACACTTCACAAGACATAAAATCACAACATTGGATTATTCTGCAAACACCATTAGAAGCAGGATCAAAAATATTGAGCACATGACAATAGATGAAAATTGCCACAATGCCCCCTTGGTGTTGTTTGAAATTAAGAGAGCATTGGGGGGGTTGAGACAGACCAGCCCAGGGAGTGACAATATTCCTTATGCTATGCTTCAGAAGTTGCCTGATCTGTTCCTTAACAGGTTGCTATACCTATTTAATACGAGCTTCTTCTTGGGAGTTGTGCCAACCTCATGGAAGATTGGTATCATGTGTCCAATAAAGAAACCAAACAAAGATCAAAATTCTGTTCAGGGCTATCGTCCAATAACCCTCCTGCCATGTATTGCAAAAGTGATGGAGAGAATTCTGAAAGTTCGGTTAAATCATTTTCTTGAGTCTCATAATGTGTTCTCTGTATATCAAACTGGCTTTAGGCGTGGGAAATCAACGACTGATGCACTGGTGCTCATCAGTAATTTTATTAGACGATCTATTAAAAATAAATATCTCTGTGCAGTAGTATACCTAGATTTAGAGAGTGCATATGACTGTGTTTGGCATGATGGGTTGATATATAAGCTATTGAATGTGAACTGTGATATTAGGACAGTGAAATGGATTCAGGCTTATTTAAGGAACCGAACTGTTAAAGTTAGGATTAATTCAACACTGTCTACAGAAAGAGTTCTTGGCTGTGGTTTACCTCAGGGGTCTGTCCTGAGTCCTCTCCTTTTCAATGTCATGTTGCATGATTTGCCTTGCTGTACTGATGTGGAAGTGGTGTCTTATGCGGATGATATAACTATACTATGTTCGGCCGAGTCATTGCCTTGAGTTAAAACAAAAATGCAGAACATGTTGGATAAACTTGATAGATGGCTGAAAACTTGGAAGCTCAAAGTCAATCCTGTTAAAACTAAATACCAACTATTTCATAACAAAAGAGGATACTATGATATAGAGTTGAGACTGTGTAACTCTCTTATCTTGCCTATTGTGAACCAGAAAGTGTTAGGGGTGGTTTTTGATGCACCTAAGCTAACACTGCACGGCCATGTTGAGTACATTCGAGCTGACTGCCTAAAGAGGATTAATGTTATGAGAGCTCTATCAAGCTCTAAATGGGGATCATCTCAAATGCTACTGAGAAGGTTATATGTAGGGTTTATTAGAAGCAAAATTTCTTATGCTGCTATCATTTATCCTGAATTTAATAAGAAGTACATAAGCATTTTAAATGTTTTGCAGAATGCTGCCCTGAGATGTATTGTGGGTGCATGGAAGACCACCCCTATCTGCTCTCTTGAAGTTGAAGCCTTTATGATGCCTCTCAATTTGTATTTTAGGTTTCTCATAGTGAAGTGGTGCTGTCAAAAACAATGTAATTTGGGATCTAGGGAAGTCTCCTCAATGCTAGACTTGTTTGCTGCGTCAGAAAGAAGCGACATTTCTGTTAGGTTAAATAAGATTCTGTGTGATACCCATCTGGAGATACATCCAAAACCATGTAGAATTTCCTTGTATGCCATTCCACCTGTGACAGAGCTCAATAACTTAATTTCCTGTGATGTGCCAAATAGGGAATCATGGTTGCCAGCTGAGGCTAATGTAAACTTTGAGATGTTTTTGGCTAGGAAATATAGTAACCTTGAGAGGATTTACACTGATGGGTCCAAAGTAGCAACAGGATCAGTGGCTGCTGCCATGTATGTAGCATCATCTGGGATGGCAACTTCCTGGCGGATGAACCCGTCTCATTCAGTTGTAGGAGCTGAGTTGTTTGCCATATTACAGGCTTTGAAATACATTCAAAACAAACCAGGGAACAGCTATGTCATATTGAGTGACTCACAGACAGCACTTGGACTGCTGCTAAATAATAAAAAGGATGCATACAGAGAATTTTGTTTGGAAATCAAATTACTGATGTTAAACTCCTCTCATTCAGTACATTTGCAGTGGGTCCCTGGTCACTCAGGTGTTCAGGGAAATGAAATTGCAGATAGATGTGCAAAGCTTGGCCATCAAAATCTCAAATGCGTTTGGACAAACCTCCATTGTGAGGAGTTTCTAAGTCAAATTAGGAACCAGTTCCTTAATGTCTGGACGCACCAATGGCATACACAAGTTGACTCCTCCGGCAAGGGTCGCTTCCTCAGAGATTTGTTGGATAGACCGAGGAGGCTAACATATAAGGGGGAAACTCATAGACGAATAGAGTGTGCAGTTAGCAGACTGCGTATGGGGCACGCTGGTGTGTTGGCACATCTCTTTAGGTTTAATATGAGTCCATCTCCTAACTGTGAAGCATGTGGTATTCCTGAGACTGTTGAGCATTTCCTATTGCACTGTCATAAGTATTCTAGGCAAAGGAATGTGCTAACCTTGCAGCTTGACCGCATGGGTGTGGAAGTTGGCCTCAAAAACTTGTTGGGCTGTGGAAACCACACAGTCAATGTTCAAAGGAAAATAACTCAGTTACTTGGCAGCTTCCTTAGAGGCACTGATAAATTGGATGTACTTTGAAAGTTATAACGTTAAAAAATTCCTGAACTCTCCTTATCAAATGGCTTGAGTAACACTTAAATCAGTCTTATGACGAGCTCCATTTAAATGTTTATGTTGGCCACATGAGACAGCTTCTTGTAAATGAAATTGTACATTCTAAGTGATGTCACCGCTTGTGTGTGAAATTGTGGAAAAAAGTTGTGTGTATTTGGATGTTAAACCACTTGCCATTATCTGATCACCTTGGCTCTGACTGGGCGCAAGCTCTGCGCTGCATCAAGTTCAATGAGAACCACGTCAAAGCCTTGAATACAGCACTGAAGATACCAGGTCCGACGGGTTTCTGTTGAAGAAAACCAGCGACTTTATGAGGAAGACCTCTCTTCCTCCACCCCGACTATCATCATCACCAGGCGCTGAACCCTGTGTGAAAATTGTGGAGGGAATTGTAGGCCGTTCCAAAGGCCCCGACACTGTCGGCCCTCAAGTTCAAGTTCAAGTTCAAGATGAGAATGAACTTGAGAACCTGAATGTAACAATAGGAAATGGCTTGCATACATGGCAAAGCAGGGAATGTAAAACTGCAATTGACTATATGATAGTGAATAGTAGAGCAAGAGAGTGTATCAAAGAAATGTTTGTAGATGAAGATGATTTTGATATTGATAGTGACCATAAAATGCTTGTTTTAGAATATAATTGGGGTGGAAAGGAGCCAATGCAGAAGGCCAGCAGAGTAAGAGAAAATTGGCGTATTAAAATGGCAAACTGGGAAGAATTTAGAAATGAATTGAGTAGATGTAACTGGAACAGGTGTGGAAATGTAAATGACCTAAATAAGGAGATTGCAAGAACCTTGTATGATGTGGCAGAGCAAAAGATCGGTAAAATGAAATGCAGGAAAAGTACTGGGAATGCTAGGTGGTTTACGAGTGAGATAAAGGAAGAACGAACGAGAAGGAAGACTTTAAATAAAAAACAACGCAGTATGAGGAAAATGTATGAAAGACGCAGAATTACTGAGGATGAATGGCAGAGTGTATGGAAGGAGTACAAGGACCAGCAGAAGAAAGTAAAGAGAATGATCAATGAGGCTAGGGTTAAAGAAGAGAGACACCAAGTTGAAAATCTAAGAAAGAAAGGTCCAGATGGAATAAAAGATTGGTATAGGTTTATACAAGGTAATGATAGAGGTAGTGAAGTTCAAGTTGATGAATTAGTAGTCAATGGTTGCAGTGTGCAAGATAGGATGCAAATGGTGAAAGCAGTTGAAGAATACTGGGAGGACATTGGTGGAATGAATGAGCAGGTTACAGATGATGAACCGATAAATTTTCTGATAGATGAACATGAACTGCAAATGGAAGACGAAATCACTTGTGAAGAGATTGTAAGTTTTTGAAGAAAGTGAAAAATGGAAAGGCATGTGGCCCTGATAAGATATCATATGAGTTCTATAAATGTGGAGGAGAGAGTGTAGTCAGTATGTTGAAATGTTTATTTGATGAGATATGGAAGAGTGAAAGAGTACCGGATGACTGGAACAAGTGTAATGTAGTTCTGTTGCATAAGGGTGGACATAAGAGTATGAAAGAACTTAAAAATTACAGACCAATTGCACTGGGTGACACCGTATGTAAGATCTTTTGTGGTATTTTGAATGAGAGAATGAAAAATTTAGTTGAGGAATTAGGAGTCCTGGGAAAAGAACAGAATGGTTTTAGGCAAGATAGACGGGGGGAGGATAATCTGTTTGTAGTTAGTGAAATAATTGAGCGAATGAAGAAGGATGACAAGAAGGTATATTTAGCATTCCTGGATATTGAAAAGGCGTATGACAGAGTGGATCAGGTTAGGCTGTTTGAAATTTTGAGAAAAGTTGGTTTTAGCAGAAAAATAGTGAACATTGTACAGAGTCTGTATGAGAACACAAGTGCTATCTACAGGTTAGGAAATTTGGAAACAGGGCAATTGAGGAGTGCTAGAGGAGTGAGACAGGGCTGTACTCTGTCCCCCCTGTTGTTTGGATTGTACACAGAAGAATTAGCAGTTCGACTGAGAGGGAGTGGTTTAGGACTGAAAGTTGGTAATGAGAGACTGAGCTGTTTGTTGTATGCTGATGATGTGGTTGTGGTTAGTGAATGTGGTCATGAACTACAAAGGATGCTTGACATTGTGAATGGATATAGTACAGATTTCAAGATGAACTTTGGTGCAGATAAAAGTAAGGTCATGGTTATAAATAGTGATGAGACTGATAGAGACAGACTGTGGAATATTGGAGAAATCAGAATAGGTAGAACAAAAGAATACAAATATCTAGGTTGTATGATAAGTGAAGATGGATGTACTAGAACTAAAGGTGAGAAAGTGGCTAAAGCAATGCAGTGGAGTGGACGGTTAGGTAGTGTGGCCAGATACAGAGCAAACAAGTACGAATGTGTGAGAAGAATGTGGAAGTATGTTGCTGTACCTAGTGTCATGTATGGTATGAGTGCTCTTTCTTGGAATGGAAGTGATCTTGAAAAGCTGGATGTGATACAAAATAAGGTAGGACGTGTAGCATTGAGTGCTCCAAAATGGACAGCTATAGAAGCCATTAGAGGTGACCTAGGGTGGAGCCTATTTTCAGAAAGAATGATGAAAGCTGTGCTGAATTATAGGGTGAGAATTGAAAGAATGCAGAATAGCAGATGGGTAAAGCGAATTTTTGAATGGAACATGAGTGTAAGCTAATGGGAGAAAGTGTGTTGGGGGCGAGCAAGGAAACTCAGTATGCAAAAGATTATTCATGTTAGAATTGGGAGACCTGTGGATGACTGGAGTTTAATAAATGTTGGAGGTGTAGGGCCTGAGTGGGACTGCAAGAGGTGGAAGAAAGAGATTGAGAGACAAACAAAAGAGTATGGATTGAATAAGTGGAAGCTTAGCATGATGCGGAAGCCTACACTTAACTGGTATATGAAAAAGAAAGCACCTAAGTTTGAGCTGTTCTATGATGGTAGTTTTGGAAGTCAACTCTTGTTTGCTGTGAGATGTAAGTCATTGAGTGTGAACAGACGTACATGGAGATGGAATGAGAATAATAACAGATTATGTCAGCAGTGTAATAGTGGAGTAGAGGAAACAATTGAGCATTTTGTGCTGGAATGTAGTAAGTATGAGCAAGAGAGAGAGAGTTTAATGAATGTGGTGTCTGAGCAGTATGGAGAGAATGAGTGGAATGCCAGATGTGCTGAAGATGATTGCGGTATGAGCTGTCTTGCTGGATTGGATCAGGAGTGTAATGCGAGTATCACTGAGGCTATGAAAGTGTTTCTTGTGCGTGCCTGGAGTAAGAGACAGTGACTGGAATGAGCCAGTCTGGTAGAATGGGCTGTAATGACCCAATGTGCCGGGGGATGGTGTTTTGACACACTGTTTGTCCCGGTGATGCCTTCCAATGGAGGCTTGTGACAAGGATCGTAGATCCTGAGTAGTTTAGTGGACAAGTCTGGTACCAGGCGCTGAACTCTGTGTGAAAATTGTGGAGGGAATTGTAGGCCGTTACAAAGGCCCCGACACTGTCGGCCCTCAAGTTCAAGTTCAAGTTCATATAATAGGGGTAATCTTTTCAACAATAAATTTCAATTTTGTAAGGATTACACTTTTTTCTTACGTTTTTTAGGAATGATGTTGTCTCTACTAGTTTAATTTCTTTCCACCACTAATGAAGAAATCACTAATTTTCACTGCAAGCAATGATGAAGTACCTTACTTTTCTTACATTTTCAATGTCAAAATACTTGAAGTTTTTCAATCCATCAGTCGGTGTGCATGAGTAAGAATTGAAGATGTCTTGTGTTGATGAGAATTTCGCGTGATTTTGCATTGATAGTGACGGGAAAGAGACAGTACGGTGTTGGTAGTAGTTGAAAACTAAAAAGCTCTAAGGCCTAGTGTTCATAAGGTAAATGTTGAGGATTAACCGGGAATCGATTTTCCACTTTTTGAATCATAAAAATAGTGAATAAGATTGAAATCAACAAGTTTTCTTCTATGCACTTTCCGTTGTAAATGAGTATTTTACGAATTATAGCGGTCGGTTTAGTTTTATCTTTGATGACGAATGCGCTCGGATAAACAGCTACTCATTGATTTTCGAATTTTTGTTGCTTGAATCATAATTATAACATCGAAATAAACTACTTTTCTACTATACAATCTTTTCGTCAAATGAATATTTTACGAGTTAGCGCGGTAGGCTTAGTTTCGTCTTTGACAACGACCCCGCTGGAAGGGAGACTCCATTGCAGCGTTGCCATTTGCCGGGCTGGATGAATTACTTGCTGCTTCAAACACTTGAGTTGCGGTAACTAATTCACAGCTATGACTCGTAAAATACCTATCTACAACGGAAAGTGCGTAGAAAAAAACTTGTTCATTTTGATCTAAGTTTAAACAATTTAAAACAATTTATTTACCACAGGTGATACAGGGATAAAATGTTTCTTAAGTCTAGTACAATGGTCAAATTTGAGTATAGCTACCTGTGGGCCCGAATAAGTTCAGTGACTTCTAGGGCATCCTACCATCAAGGTTAGTCTTAGGAGTACAATAATGTTTAACCTAATTCACTTGAACTAGAGACGTATTAGACTGATCAATGAGATAATTAACTCGAAATTAGATACTTCATTTCACAATATAGTTCATATGGACTTGATTTAACAGTATAGTCGACAAACGATTCAAGAACAGACTGAAGATCGGCGAAATTAACCAAGGCGAATTACATTATTAGGACCAGTTATGTAGGTGACAAGGTTTGACTCTGTGATCTTACACGACTAGTAATCTGATAGGAAGTGAGACTCAAGATTATTTTTGAATACCTTATAAGAATTACTTTCACGGATCTCCGCAGGTATTGAGTTCCAAGTTTTAGTTCCAACGAAGAGGATACTGTGTTGTGACCGAGCCTTTGAGTAATAAGGAAGCATGAATTTACTTCTATTTCGGGTTAAATGGTCGTGATGACCAGTTTGCGCAGTTAATAGTTGTTTTAGGCTATTGTCGCCATCATTTGTTAATGTTTTGTAAATGAAATTGCAAATGGAGATTTTGTAGAGATCCGAGAGCTTAAGTATTCGTAAATTTTTGAATGAGTCATTTGTGTGAGCATTATATTCTAGATTCTTTACCGCTCTTATGGCTCTTTTTTGCAGGGTAAAAATTTTGTTGGTTTTATTTTTATCAGTTCCGTACCATGCTTCTATTCCGTATTGCAAGTATGGTGAAATGAGCGTTCGGTAGAGCATTTGTAAGGCTGTTTCAGGCAGGAAATTTTTAACTTTATTTAGGATTCCGATAGATTTTGATAATTTAGAACTTATATGAGCGATGTGCTCTTTAAAGGTTAGATGTTTGTCTATTATGATGCCCAGGAATTTACTTGAGTTGGTTTCTTCGATTTCACCTTCGCCAATTTGAATGCGTGGGAGAGATATATTTTTCTTGTATGAGAATGTAATATATTTTGTTTTATCGATATTAAGGCTTATTTTATTAGCTTTAAGCCACAATGAAACCTTATGAAGTTCATTATTTATACGCTCCGCCATCCTAGCGGGATTTTGGTCTGGAAGGACCGCAGAAAGGGTACTGTCATCGGCAAAGAGTATGAATTTGAAGAATGATGTAGATTGAATGATATCATTGATAAAGATTAGAAATAGGAGAGGCCCAAGGACAGATCCTTGTGGAACTCCATGGCTAATTGTCTGTGGGTCTGATTTTGCGTCGTCAATGACAACGTATTGTTTCCGATTTGCTAAGTATGATCTGAACCAATCATGGGCAGCCCCTCGAATGCCATAACAATGTAGTTTCGAGAGTAATACGTTATGGTCCACACAATCGAATGCTTTTCGAAAGTCAAGAAATACGGAGAAAACAAGCTTTCCTTCATCTATATTAGAATAAAGGTATTGCAAATGATTTAATACCGCTTGTGTCGTAGATTTCTTAGAACGAAAACCGTATTGTTTGTCGTAGAGGAAAGATTTTTGTTCAAAATACGAATACACTTTTTTATACACAATTTTCTCGAATATTTTGCTAATAATTGGTAGTACAGAGATAGGTCTATAATTGTTAATGCAGTTTTTATCACCATTTTTAAAAATAGGGGTGACTCTCGCAACTTTGAAAGAGTTGGGGAAGATACCTTGAGAAAGGGATTGGTTGATAATATAAGATATGCACGGTGCTATTATATCAGCTATAGCCTTAAGAACTTTAGCCGAAAAATTTTTCAATCCACTTGATTTATTTTTCAAGTTGTTTATGCACGTAATTACATCGGAGGGATTAGTTGGCGTGAAAAAGAAAGAGTTAGGTTCACGGACATGGTCCATGTATTGCAAGTGGTCTCTGGGTTCACTGAAGACACTATCGGCTATATTTTTTCCTATGTTTACAAAAAAGTTGTTAAACACAGTCGCAATATCTTTTTTCTTGTGGTATTTTACATTTTCGTGAACGACGGACTCAATTGTTTTCGTAGTATTATTATTCGGTTTATAGCATGAATTAAGCAGGCGCCAAGTTTTTTTAATATCAGTTTTGTATTCAGTAAATTTGCGCGTGAAGTAGTCTCGTTTTGAGGTTCGTATTTGATTTGTCACATGATTCCTGAATCGGTTATACGTTACTTTAGATATTCGCCCTTCGTTAATTAACTATGCTTAGGCACCGAAAAATCAAATATCGATTCCCGGTTAATCCTCTATCATTTACTGTTAATAACAAGGTTATATTTATCATAACCGTCAGTAATTTCAAAGGGAAATTAAGATATCGTTTTTCAGTGGAGTTAAGTTATGGCAATTTATCAATGCTGGCGTAGAAAAATTATTGTAGGTATCCTTTCATGGATATTAGCTTAAAATATAACTAAAAATGACTAGTTAATTTCTTTTTGTGTTAATTTTGTTCATTGCGTAAATTAGGCTACTTGGCAACATGCTTTTGCTGCTGTTAGTTACCACTAACAATTCATTGTGGGGACATTTGTAAAATAATGCTATTATTTTCACTTATCTTAATCTTAGTTTTGAAGTCCTGCACCTTGTTCTATGTCATTTTTGTTTTACTTCTTTCATCATTCCAGTTAGCCGATATGTAATTAGCCAATACTATAACTAGCTAATCTTGTATGACACTAAATAAAAGGTAGTTTTGCTTATCATTTTTTGGAAAATTATTCAGTATTGCATTATTTCTTTCTTTTTTTGTTGATTTGTTGGTTGTGTTGTGTAATTTTTATTTTCGTAAGTGATTGCATAGAGAGAAGAAAACTGTAATTTGGTACCTAACTGACCTGTCATTTAAGATAGATTTCATGTAAAAATATGAAACGTAGAAATAGGTTGCATGTTAGGAGCCAGTGGTTCTGGTTCCTTGATGTGTGCAGCAGGCTAGATAAGAGCTACAACATTTCCATTAGCCTATTGCATATCAGAATATTCAGTTGAACCAAAGTTAATAAAAATAGTTAGGTTGGAAAGATATAAGTACATGTAGGTAATTAAGAAGTTTAAGATTGTTAAAATATCATTTAACAAGTATTAAAAGTGTTGGTATTAAATTCCGGTAAATCTGAAGTATATGACAGTAATCGATTTTGTAAATTTCAATGCCTAAAAATAGTTAATTTAATCAAAATAAACAAGTTTTCTTCTATGCACTTGCCATCTGAAATCAGTATTTTATTAGTTGTAGCGGTAAATTACTTACCGCAACTCCAGTGTTTGAAGCGGAAAGAAATTCATCGATCCCGTGGAATGGCAATACTGCAATGAAGTTTCACTTCCCGCGCTCTCGTCATCAAAGACGAAACCACACCTACAGCTATACCATGTTAAATACTCATTTGACAGAAAAAGTGTATAGAAGAAAAGTAGTTTATTTTGTTGTTACCACCATGATTCAAACAACAGAAAATGAAAAATCAATGAGTAGCTGTTTATTTGAGCGCATTTTTCATCAAAATCAAAGCTAAACCTACCGCTATAACTCGTAAAATACTCTTTTCAGACGAAAAGTGCATCGAAGAAAACATGTTTATTTTGATTCAATTAATTAGGTTTAAGCACCGAAAAGTGGAAAATCGATTACTGTCATATCCTTCAGATTTACCTAAATTCCTTTTAAATTGACATTTTTTGCTATGCTATTTGTCTGATTTAATGTTCTATATAATTACTGAAAAATCTTCCCTATTTCTCATTGACATTCAATCATCTTTATGCATATAACTTTTATATGCATAGGGAGTAATCAAGATCAACTTGTATGATGATGTCTATCTGTACTGAAATATATTAATAAACTGTTCAACTCTATTCTTAGAATTTCATACACTAGTCCTTAGATGTGATGCATAATTCTATACTCCTAATGCTTGTTGTATCTTGCAGCCGTGGAGATGAGGCAGCTCATTTTAAATTGAAGCTGCATGGACTGGTCTTTGAAGTTCCCACTGAACACAATTTGGCATTTACAACAGCAGTGCCATTAGCTCCCTGAGAAGAAACTTTGGGATGCATAACAATTTACATTGCCTTTCCCATGTACTTGAAGGCCCTGGAGACCATGAAGGAAGACTTATGCACAAGGCACCAAAAGTGAAAAGTGTTCGCAGATCTCTTCACAACACCGGTTTGTTATTCAACTTGGCTAAGAATGTCATTTTTGCTTTAATTTGTGTTTATTGAAAATTTAATTTACTTGGTTTTATGTATAAATTTTGAAATAATTTGATTTAACTGATATATTTTGCTACTGTTTGGCTTATTTAGTTACTAGTTCTTTGTTTTATTTCAGGTTATAAAGAAAAATGGTTTAAGCTGGTTGGCAATTTGCTCTTTTATTTTAGATTAAACGAGCATGGAGGTGTCTGCAAGGAAGAGGTAAGAATTGCTATCATTGTGTGCAGTTAAATAGATAATAGCATTACTAGCTATCAACTCAAAATTTTTCAATTATATTACTGTTATTTCAACCACCATTATTAGAGAGACATGAGCATCAAGTTGTCACTAACATCAGAATAGAGACATAGCTGACTCTTGGCAGTAAACTTCAAGGAACCAGTTTGATTTGTTTGTTGCTGAGTTACCTTAATCCTTTTATTATGGACAGCAACTCTAGTGTCAAGATGGCTAGGGCTTTCCATTTTAGGGTGACTAGGGGACTATGAGTTGTTGTTAACCAAGTCTTTAACCATTACTTTACTCAGAATGTAAATGATATAAAATTTTGCTATTATTGTCTCTACATCAGTATTTTCTCTTTGTATTTGTTTTGTTTAAATTTTTTCATCATTAAATTGGTTTCTTTTTTTTTCTTCTTTCACATATACTTTTTTTCTTTCCTTAGTGAAAGATAAAGTCATATATGGAGATGTAACGCATGATTTGTGATTTTCAAGGACTGTCAGAATGCTCTGGGCATCAAGTCGTCAAAGTGCAGCACATTGATGTAACTGAATCATTTAATAACACTCATCCAATGTCTCAAAAATATTAAAAAAAATTATGATCATAATTGATATCAGGTTTTAAATTACTTGTTAGAAAGGTTTCAGCCTTGTCAGACTAAGAATCAAAGCCAGCCTTTGGTTAATTTTACTATGGATTTAATTTAACCAAAACTGTGTCTAAAATGAATCCTTTTGTTGATATAATAACAACTTCACTTGAGTGATTGCTGCCATGTTTGCCAATGAGTTAACATTGTTTAATTCTGCAGGCAACTGGCGTGCTGGTGTTGGAGAATGTTGAGGCGCACATTCAGGGTGCATGTCCTGGGGGAGAGCTGCTGGGGCTGGCCCTGACTTGGAAGGTATCATTTCTTCTTAAATAGAGTTGATGGCTCATGGATTGTGCAAAAATCTAGATTATGCATAATTGTGAATGCTGACTTATTTGAATTCTGGTACCTTATGTGTAAATATTCAGTGTTGAAGGGAACCATGCTCTCCGGTCATCCAAAATTTGGTTTTCCATCCGTAGATTTTTTTCTATCGGACTTATGTCTGTGAAAATTTGCTGACTACTAGATCTCTAGATTCCCAACAACTTTTCTTCTATAAGTTTTTTTGCATTGTTGCATTGGGACATAGAAAATGAGTTATTCATGATAAATAAATAAAAATATATATATACCATTCGTTATAATGGGGCCGAAATTTAGAAAGCTAGAGCAATGCGGTTTGTTGCATGCGAAAGTACAACGTGTGCTCCAAAAATGCTATGTTCCGGTTTTTGAATTTGAATTCATTTTGAATTTATAGAATTTTTTTTGAAAAAGCTATAGTCAGAGTTTAAATTTAGGGTAAAAAGTCTACGGAAAAAATTTCACGTTGAAATTTTTGAAAATCAACTACATAGCAATTGTAGATTACACATGTGACTTCCAAATGCAGCAAACCCCATTGCTCTAGCTGTGTAAACTTCGGCCCCATTATAACGAATGTATTGAAAATTGTGATTGTTCAATATCGACGATTTAAGAAAAAAATGCTTCTCCTCCTACAGTTTTTGAGCTACAGTGATGATTTTGGTATCATTGGATGCAGAAAAACAAGGGCTTTACAATGTCTTGAGAAGTTTTTCAGAATTCATTCTTGTTTCAAAGTTATGACGTCATAAATTTGAATTTTCTTGAGAATATTTTTATTTTTATATTTTTTAATTTTTTAAATTTTTATATTGGAAATTTGTGGAAAAGCATTCAAGTTTTTGGAATGTCCACGTTATTCTGCATCCAATGATACCAAAATCATTACTGTAGCTCAAAAACTGTAGGAGGAGAAGCATTTAGATACCCCCCAAAAATGTCGTTTTCTATGATTTCCCATTTCCTTTTCAAGAAAATCGCATTTTGTCATAAATGATAAATGATTCTAAATTGCATTTCCAATCAGTATACCAAATTTCAGTGCTCTAGGTTCAAAAATGAAAAAAAAGGTCCGTAAGGGGGATGCTCTCGCCCTCCCGGGGGGGGGGTTGATAGCTCTGGGATACGTTCCTGATATTTTTACAGACATTCGGGGACATATCTCAAACTCATTTAAAGTATAAAATAAATTACGCCATTTTTTAAGAAAATAACGGCATGCTTCCCTTAACTAAATAAAATAACTTTGAATCTTCTCCTATGAGTGTAGTGAGTAAGCCGTTGTTCGGCAGGTTTTCATTTTAATCGCCATATCCCGGTTAATGTTTTTCGGTTCTACTAATTTATTGCTTTATTGAGATCTGTATGTATTTTTATTGCAAATTTCACTCTATATCGCTAAGTGCTGCGGTCGAAATGTTTCAATTTCCCTTTTTTCAATGATAAAATAAGCATTTTCTAGCCCTTAAAATAAACAGCAAAGAAATAGTTTAGAAAACACTGAAGAAATGGTTAGAAAATAAATTAAACCATGTTGAAATACAAAGGGCAATAAACAAAATCCTGAACATATTGTAGGAGATATTATTTGAAACTACAAGTTATACATAAATGAAAGTACTATACATGCTGTATCAACATTTTATCAAAAATCCTATAATTCATTGTTTTTAGAGTTTGGGGAGGAATGACAGTACCGTAGAGGATGGGTTGAAAACGATGCGTGGGATGTTCATTTATGTGCAATTTAAATCTACAGAGTGTGTAAGGTATCTGAGGACACTTATATTTTTCTAATTTAAACTAACCCAATGTTAATTTATGTATTTTTTATTTCAAAAGATGCCATGGCAGATAATACTATATGAAATGCAATTTAAAGGCACGCTGTAATAGTGTATATAAAAGCAAAACAAAGCAATTTAAAAATTACAAGGTTTCTAAACGTCACCAGATCTTTCGTTTGGAAAGTTAGAAAGGAGTCAAATGAAAACAATGGAAATGAATTGGCCGTGAGTAAGAGAAAATAGCATTGTCAATGCTCGAACTCATTCAGAACATAAAGTTTCCAGCAACAATGATAGTTTTTGGTGTTAGCAGTGAAGGACACATCATGCCTTCTCATTTTTTTCCACAAGGCTTAGTCAATGCAGATGCTATGTCGAGACTCGTCAAACCATTGTTAAGCCTTGGATAGACAGCGTAGCCAATGGAAGGGCCTATGTCTTCCAACAAGATTCAGCTCTATCCCATAAAGCTCTCAAAACCCTGGATTAGATGGCCAAGAATTTTCATGATCATGTCACATCAAATTTATGGCCTCCTAACTTACCAGACCTTAATCCTTTGGATTATTACGTATCGAGCGTCGTTGAAAAGAAGTCAAAAAGCATCCCCAGGAGACCAAATCCTCTCTGATGGAAGCAATAGTCCGAGAGCAATGGAGAACAGAAATAAGACCACCTGATCAAAGCTTGCAGTCGCTTTTAGACCCAAATTGAGTTGGTGATAGAAGGTAAAGCAGGATATATAAAAAAAACATAGGCTAATATTATATTTGTTTTCATACAAGAAATTGCAAGTTTCAACGATTAACAGTTTCGTCATCTGTTTTTCTGCAAGTACGTAAAGTGTCCTCAGATACCTTACGTACCCTGTGTATACTGTATATGAATAAATAATAAATAAAGTGTTGCTACTTCGCTAATGTTCGCCTATCGCGGGTGGTCCTGGAGTTCAACTCCCTGGATTAACGAGGGACGCCCATACATATTTCCACTAAATAAGGATTCTCAGTTTTTAACTTATGAATTGCTTACCTGATGTACTTCTGTTGCCGTCTTCATGAGGGTAGTCATTTAACAGAATCTTAAGTGCTTCAACATTTCATTTGCCCTCTCAGATCATAGGCAGTGCAATAAGCCTTGGATTACTCAGATATTCAATGTAGTAACTGGTGTCAAGTTGTTGGCTTGCTGGCTGCATGCAAGAACGGTTCTATTGGTGTAAAGAGTCGGGTTTTTCTTCCGCTCTTTCTTTTATTTGATCATTTAGAAGTTAAGAAAGGTAGCGCTGATAGCTGCCACCACCGGGCGAGCCCGGAACTAAATTGGAGATTAATTACGTTAGTTTCCGATTGTCAATCGAGTACTTAGCTGGGTGGCGTTAGCGCGTATACGGGAGCTTTTACGACCACCCCTATTCAGATATATAAACTTTTGGTAACGTGCGTATTTCTTGGTAGCAATGGCGGCGGCTGGCGCGTGTTTCAGGCGCTAGTTTCTGAGAGAGATGAGAGGTAAGGGACGACTCCTGACGCGTTTTCTCATTTATTTGGCAAGACTGGAAGGACGGCACAAGTGCGGCGATTATGAACGTTCCACATAAATACTCGAGGGTTAACCCCACATACTGACCTACTCAGGAGACAATATTGACATAGGCTAACAAGGAATCGACAACTCGAGCTCAGGGAATATTTTGCATATATTCACTCACGATATCACCGGGTGTTTAGCAGACACCCTACTCCAACCACTGAGCGTGTACAGACACTCGACACACGAGCCAACGAAACACGAGCCCGGGGGGTGTTCTGCAATCACCGAAAGGCTGAGCCAAGGTAAGCGTATAGCAAACGCTTGAAATCATGCGCCCTCACACAAGTCAATGGATTCTCGTCGAACACGGTCTCGAAATTCAACTATTGAAGCTATGGGCTTTTACTATCAACTCAAATTCCTAAGTATCAAAACCGGTTGTTCGTCGTAATCTTCACTGCACTCTAGAACGTCCGTTCACGACCACGGCTCCCTAACCGCTCTCAACGACGGCTACTCGCGAAGTGTCCTCCGCTCGTCCGACACCACTCCGGTTCGGATAGTGCTCACCCCCCCCAAAGGGGGGGGTGGTCGCCACACGAGCTGGGTAACAAGGGGTGGCTAGGGTTCTGAGCCGATCCTCCCTCACACAACCGGGGGTACGGCTGGGGGGGAAGGGGTCGGGTCTCATGGCCCCAGCCCTCCCTTTTAGCCACGGTTAATTCAACGACTGATCCCACGCTCGGCTCCCCAGCTACACGATCGGGCAGGCACATTTTTTTTATATTAAGGTCTGGATATTTTACTACCCCTGACCGACGCTAAACAGCACCAGCGCTTCTCAGCGCTGTGTAACCGCGGCAGCCCGGGCACATCCAACTATTAAATTTACTATGGCAGTCTTTCGTAGTGAGAACGTCTCTCTTATATCTTTCCCAAGACCATAGCACGAAAGCCGGTCGTTATTTTATGACCCGTGTAATCTGAGATCCAGCCTTATGATAAAATATATTCCTTTCGCTCAGCAATGCCCACGATAAAGCTGGGATGACTCTGACTTCGTACCCTGACTTTATACACCCTTCCCCCACTACGCAAAAGAAATTATATAATAATTTCTTTTCTATGTCTTGGCCTCAATGCATTTCTTACCCGACTGGCGAACACTGATACAACCTGACATCAAATTTCAATGCAACAAAATACAACATGACATCAAATTACAATATCACAAAAAAACTAGGACGGCGACCACAACTCGCTCGCCTATGCTTCGGCCATTTTCACATAATATTGGCCCCCCTTCGGGACCGGAGAGGCGTTCGTCCGGCTTCGGGACGAAGTGGACAATGAGCGCTCGACCCTCCAGGGTCGCGGCCGCCCGCCCCCAGTCCGTCTCGGCCGAGACGGTCGCCAGACTCCCGTCTGGTAGCCACAGCGACGTCTCGTAGTTGCGCGCTGCGACGTATGTCCCGAGCTGGCGCATCACCTCGCTCGGCCTCCGTCTCCGCCCTCGATGCATGTACGTCGCCGTTTCCTACGGCACACGGTCGGGCATTAATTTTGTTACATGGGTTAGACATCAGTATAGAGCCTATTTTCAAAATTTTCCTTTCTTCGCCTCAAAATGAGTGCGTATGTTACATGATGAATGATATATGATTTTGGGATTCATGAACCTAACAAGTCCTAGCAGACTTGAATGACTAAGTCCCCACACTCCTGCACACTATACAGCACATACTCCTGCACACGTTACAGCACATACTCCTGCACACGACATAGCACACACTCTGACAACACACGCACATTCTTTTATTCTTTGTGATGCAGGTCCTTATGATTAAATGATGGATGAATTTTCCTAATTCCTATTCTTTCCGTGTCAGCTGACTGTTTTTTTTTTTGTTATTGAATGGCATTTGCTGATCTCTCGTGAAAAGCAAGCATAAATTTCGTATGGGTGCAATACGGAGGCGTCCCTCGTTTGCATATATATTCTATGTACCAGTCGCACACGACTTATCTTTTTAATCTTCAAATCTCATGGTATCGGTACCCGCTGCGATGCCTCAAGCATTGCGCACATATCTCTGGACATGCTTAAAAAAATCCCTCGGTCATGCTTCCCGTGATCTTCCTTATCCGCTCGTCAGCAGACCAGATATTCATAACACCCTCCACAGTTCACGCCCGTGTTTCCTACGCGCAGGGGTATTCCCGATCTTACCATTTCCGAATGCCTCTCCGTCTCTCTTACGCGACCGCAGTTCCGGTCCGTCTGCTACTTCCGTTCTGTTGGATGCCGCTGTGGTGCTGGGGTAGCACACGCACACGCCCGCACCTCGCTCGCTGTCGCCTTCCTGAAAATCTTCAAAATAACCTTAGTACATTTATCATTAAATATTTCAGCTCTAGCGTCGGTTCGGTGCGGTTCACGTTCCAGTTTCCCAGCACAGGAGCTATCCATCTTTTTTATCTATATTCCTTTTGCTCATCTCTATTTATTTTGTTCTCCCATCTATCTTGTAATTAGCGTCGCACACGAATCGCTGTGCGCTTCTCTCTGCTCAGACTGTCTTCTCTAATCTCCGGCGTGACGCCGCTCATATTACCTGCGTTCCAGCGTGGAACGCATCTCAAGTTTTATGGTCCCTCTGTGGCTCTCACTGTCTCGTGGCTTGCGCCTCGAGTCTCTGCCTCGCCCGTGCTCGTCCAGCCTGCCTTTCCATCCTAAGCTACGTTATTTTTAAAGACCGTAATGTTAAAGCTTATGCTAGGTCCGTAATGGACATCTTTAATTTAATCTGCTGTCTCGCTAAGCATTCTACCCAACTCTCAGGGTTCTGCTATACGCGATCTTATTATCGGCTCCACTCGGCTCATGACAGGCTCAGGTTTCTCTTTTTAAAACGTCATTTAGACGCGATAATAAAAAAAATTTAATTTCTTAAATTTTCTTCCCCTCCGATGATCCAAAAAAAAATTCCTTCACGGGGAATTTTTCACGCTAACAACAATTACGAGAAGGACATATCCCATTCCCATCAAAGTTGCTGACTCTTCAAACCTACACCTGAAAGGCAATGTTTTATTAGTGCTTATAACTAGTCATTTCTCAGGCTACTCAAAAAAAAAAAAACTTCGTCCTCTCAGTTGTAACCTACTAGTTATGAGAGGACTAAAGAGCCGTACCCACTATTGGCCGTATTATGTGAAGGAACCTCTGCTGCGGCTGTGCTATACTTATATTTTTAATACTGTCTAATTATATCTCTGCCTAGACGGCTAGTTTCCTTCGAAATCCCTCTTCCTTCCTTATACATCTCAAACAACTGACCAGCAATCAAATTCCTATTTCGATGTGAAGTCATTATATCTAAGTTTTAATCTCGTCATTCAAAACTGCGCAGCCAGCACGATACACTTTTCCTAGTGCGTTATCATAATTTGTATGCCGCGTCTCTACTCGTATTTCCCGGCCGGGACTGAGTTCCTTTATGCCTCTTTCGATTTTATGACTCTCATCCTGTGTCCCGCTCTCAAGCTCTGAGCTCAGTCGCTCGTGCTGGCTGTAGCATTTCTACAAGTTACTTGCCTAGCGGTCGACTACTCAGAAATTTTCCTGCCAACCTAGTTGTCGCTAAGCTGTTCTGTAAAGGAATTAAATTAGTGCTTATCTTACTACTTATTTTGCTAGGTTAAATCTGAAAAGAAAATTAGATTATTCAGCTTATCTACCTACTTATTTACTAGGTTAAATCTGAAAAGAAAATTAGATTATTCAGCTTATCTACCTCTCTACTTGTTACATAGTAGTTTTGCTCATGTTATCTTCTCTTCTACTCCTCTACTCTTCTACCGGACCGGCGGATCTTAGAGCGTAAGGACGTCTAGCTGCCGGGGTGGGTAGGGGTGAGGGTGCTTCGGGCCTTGTTACATAGATGTCGTCATCGCTGCTGTCCGAATCGCTTTCGTCGTGACGTACTTCGGTGACGTGCTCGACGCTCCTCCCCTTGCCGCTGGGACGCTCGTCTCGTATTACGAGAGCCTCCTCTGGTTTAAATGACGCGGGCTTCAGTCGATTTCTGTGTACCGTTATCTCCTGCCGGCGGCCGTGGACTTGTCGTATTACGACGTTCATCGGTGTTGGAAGGGCCTGAACCCTGTACGGGCCTAACCAATTAGGTCGGAATTTACCCATCGCCTTGTTTCTTCCTGCTGTATTCCGTAGGAATACGCAGTCGCCGACTCTAAGTTCTCTATCTCTCACGCGCTGATATCTCACATTCTTGTCATGTGCATTTCGGCTTGCTGACATCGCGTTTTCGAACGCAATTTGCAATCTGGCAAAGGCGGCGTGAGGAAAATTCTCCTCCACAGCATAGTTTAGTATCCTGGGCTGCAGAATATCAGACAGTGGCAAAGGAGCGTCGCGTCCATGGAACAAGAAGTACGGTGTGTTGTCTACCGAGGCATGATACGAACAGTTTAGGGCGAGCGTGGCGAAAGGCAGCTGCTCGTCCCACGATGCGAGATCCTTCTCCACTGTTGTGGCCAACGTTGTCTTTTTTAACTTGTTGAAGGCTTCCGTCATACCGTTACTGGCTGGATGGAAGGCCGTGGTGAAATGCAACTTGGACTTTAAAATGCGGCACATTTCTTGGAAATTTTGGGCGGTAAACTCCGTACCTCGATCTGACACGATGTGTTCCGGACAGCCATACCTGCATACATAGTCCATGAATGCTCGCGCCACTGTTTCGCTCTTCTTATCGCGCAATGGGTACGCCTGCACGTGTCTCGAGAAATGGCACACGATCGTCAGAATATATCTATGTCCGGCGTGTGACTGTGTCAGCTCTCCAATGAGATCAATCCCCACCCTTTCTAATGGTCGTGAGACTGGCGGTAAATCGCCTATTTTTGCTTTGAGGCCCCCGTGCGGACTTCGTTTCTGACACGTCGTGCAGTTTTTCACGTGCTCTTGCACGTGTCGTGCCATATTTGGCCAAAAGAATAATTCTCTAGCACGGTGGAGGGTCTTTTTCGCCCCAAAATGTCCGGAAATTCGCGTATCGTGCGACATTATTAACGCGGGCTTTATTAGGGATTCAGGAATCACTGCACGTTTGTAAATGTCTCCACTGTCTTTAACTTCCAGGTAGAAAAGGCAATTTTTGTCCAGCACGAAATCCTTATACTGGCTCGGATCTGTCACCATTTCGCCCTTACCTTCCAATGCGTTGATGACTTTGGCCCAGTGCTGTGCTTTGCGCTGCTCCATACTTACCTTTTCCGCACAGAAAACTTCGTACGGGTCCAGCGCTTCCGTCACGGTCGGGCGGACGGCTGCCACTCCGCGTGAGAGCGTGTCTGGAATCACATTCTCCTTGCCGGGTCTATACGAAATTTCATATTCGAACTGTGACAGTAGCACTGCCCAGCGGGCGATCCGTGGAACGGTAGCTTTGTATTGGAACAAATATCGCAGCGGCTGATGGTCTGTTAGGATCTGAAACTTCCGACCGTAGAGATATCGAGCAAAATGGCGGACGTTTTCCACAATAGCTAGAGCTTCTCGTTCGGTGGTAGAGTACCGGGTCTCTGCCGGTGTAAATTTCCGTGAATAGTATGCTATCGGGTGATCCAGGCCGTCCTTTTCTTGCGTCAGTACTCCTCCCAGTGCGACATCACTGGCGTCGGTATGCAGCCTGAAGGGTCGCTCGAAATCTGGGTAACCCAATACCGGCGCTTCAGCTAGAGCCGATTTGAGCGCGTCGAATGCGGCCTGATGTTCGTTCGTCCACACAAATTTTGCACACTTCTTAGTCAATGCCGTCAAAAGTGCGACTCGCTCTGAGAAATTTGCTATGTGTCTTCGATAGTAGCCTGCCATTCCCAAAATTCTTCGTACATCTTTCGGTTTTTTCGGTGGTAACAACTCGCGAATGGCCGTGATTTTCCTTTGGTCAACTTGAATTCCGTCCTTCGAGACAACGTGACCTAAATATTCGATGGAGGGTTTTGCAAAGCTGCACTTTTTCAGAGAAATTTTTAAACCTGACTTCTGCAGGAGAGCGAGAACTTCTTCCAAATGAGCGATGTGATCCTCAAACGTCTTCGAAAATACCACTACGTCGTCTATGAAAACGTAGCTCGTTTTTCCAATCACTGGCTCTAACACTCGATTGACCAAACGCTGGAATGTGGCCGGAGCTGTGGTCAATCCGAAGGGCATCCTCTTGAATCTGTACTGAGCCGACTCAGTAGCAAATGCTGTCTTGTCGCGGTCTGCTTCCGCGACAGGAATCTGCCAGTAGCCTGACTTCAAGTCTATTGCTGAGAAGTAGCATGCGCCTCCAAGGGACTCCAAAATTTGCTCGATGCGTGGCATTGGATATTTGTCTGCGAGCGTGACTTCATTAATTCGTCGAAAATCAACACAGAATCTATGCGTGCCGTCCTTCTTTTTGATGAGGAGCACTGGAGATGCCCACGCGCTCGCTGATGGCTCAATTACGTCCATCGTTAGCATATTCTGCACTTGTTCTTCGATTGCTGCGCGCGTTGCCTGGGGTAGAGGCCATTGTTTCGTAGCAATTGGCGCCGCGTTCCTGGTGTCAATTCGATGTGGGAGCAAGTCACATCGTCCTAAATCTTGCTCGTGCTGAGAAATGGCTGGCGCATACTTACCGAGGAGCGTCAACAAACTCTCGCGCTGCTGCGCGTGCAAATGCTCTAGGCTTGGTGCTTCCGCCTCGGGTAGCTCGTCGGTTATACCATACTCACCATCGTCACTGCTCACTGTTGGTAGCACCGCCGCGACTTCAGATTGTCGCATACTTACCCTTTTTCTTCGTCTGATCAAATTGATCGACTCTCCGGCATACTTACCGTCCTTAAATGCATACGAATGACCGTTCACGATCACTCTACTACCATATCTACCGGTCATGTCCAGCGTCACCTTACCTATGCGCTGGAGTAAATCGAGCCCTACTAGTATGTCTCCTGGATAATTTCCGACCTGCGCTACAACCGTGTCGTGCACATACGTTTTACCTCCTATCTTAATGTTCAGCGCGATTCTACCCCGCACATCTATTTCTGCGCCACTTACTGTACTTAACTTTAGCTTGGCCGTCTTTATTCTTACTGTACCTGATCCTGCCGACACAATTTGTTCAGCCGTTTCCGGCCTTATTAGACAGCACACCGATCCGGTGTCCAGGAATGCTTCGCAGTCTTGTTCATTCACTTTTATTTTTATGATCGGCTTTGTCTCGTGTGCATCGGCAGGCGGGGCTAGTTTTTTATATTAGGCGGGCCCTGTGCGTATCGCCACGGTGTGTTGTTATCCCCGTTGAAACTCCGATGGGCTGCGTGGTTCGGGCCTTGTGCCTCGCCTAACTGTCGGTTCGGCTGGGCTGGGTTTTGTGACCGCCACTGTGCCCTACATTGTCTGGCCATATGGCCGGCTTGGCCACAGTTGAAGCAGTTTATGGTTCTTCGCTGTACGTTCTGGGCAAATGTATTTTGTCTCGGAATCACCGCTGGGTTGCGACACTCTCGAGAAAAATGGCCGACTTGGTTGCACGACCAGCACCTAGGTGGTGGCCGGGGTGGGGCGGCTTCTACTGCATCTATCGTGCAGATCGGCCGGCGTGGTTTCTCGTCCTCCAGCATCCTTTCGCATTTCTGTGCCATCTTGACACAGTCTGCGAGCCGTTCTGGTTCGTATGTTGCCATTGTCTTCTTCAATGCCGGGTCGAGACCATTGATAAACACGCTCGCCAAGAGCTTGTCGCGAGATGCTGTTTTTTGCAGCTCCACGATAACATGCGCCAAGGCAGCCGAGGCGGTCTCCAGTCGCGAAGCAAACTCTTCGATTGTGCCCCGATTCATTTTTATTGCAGCCAGTTCCATATGTGCATCCGTCAGCGAAATGCTTTTAAGGAAACGATCCTCCAGGCGTTTGGTCAGCTCCGTCAGATCGCATTCTTCGAGCTCGGGGTTGGAATCTAAGAAGTTTTCCGCGGTGTCGGTGCAGAGATATCTGATGACGTCAGCGCTTCGGGCGTCTGACCAGTTTTCTAGGAGTGCCCTCTTTTTCACTGTATTTAGGAACTTCACCACGTTCGACTTTCCGTCGAATTTTGGCAGTTTGCCAAGCACTGGCCCGCTTGCCGCTGTTTGATCGGTTCCTGCGTCCTGTTTATTTGCAGCAGCACTTCCCGAGTTGCTATCTTCGTTCTTTCCCATTTTGCAGCTTGAACTCAGCGATGATCAGCACAAAATTTCCTTTTTTTTTTTCAATCTACCTATTGCAGTTGCAACGCACACGCACTACACTGAACCTCTAATTTTTCGATAAATACTGGTATCCAAGCACAACACACAAAAGAAAATTCGGGTGTGTCCAAGAGAGGAAATATGAGGGCCCCACTGGCAAAAATTACCGAAATGCGGACTCTCGTGCGTAGGGCATCAAATCATCAGTCAGGAGGGAATCTCCTTACACGAAAATTCAGTTAACACGAGTCATATAACAGCGCAAATTTATGTAAATATTTACGTTAATCGTTCCCTCAATTTGCAATATTACTCGTACATATTCCTTTAACTGTCTCTAGTTCAGCCCAAGACACACAAAATATTATATATTTTCTTTGAACAACAAAATAGCTTTTTTGTGGAGTGTTGATCTCTTCCCCAAACACCGATAAGGAGCGACCGACAAAATGCGGACTTGCTACGTATTATTTCTCTCCTAGGGAACACACGAACATTTAAATGGGTGTTTATACAGACGAATCGTTGGTTTACTCCCTATAACGGAGTAGAACGACACAATAATATCTATTTGCAAACTAGATTTGCACGAACAATCCCTAAATTTGCACTCCTGCTCACAACACAATATTCACCCAATATGTACCTAATTTACAACAAAGAGCACGAGAATCAAATGTTTCTTCCGAAGACATAAAAAAAAAGTACTATTCCTAAAGAATCTTCGATGCCTCTACTTCAAATGTGCAGCGATCCCTACCAAATTGAAATTCACTTTCTGTTGGCTTTCACGCGCTCAAGGACTGGCTGTAAGATTTTATGACTTGGCCCGCCTCGAATCTCACAGAACATGACACTTCCTGGCTGCACCGCGATATGCGCACTATCTGTTAGGGCTACACTCACACGACATACATCGAACAGAGAACAATAAATAAGTAAGAATTTGCAGTTGAAGACATACACAGAAATGAAATGAAATGGTGTTTACTTACAGTTTTTTGTTGATCTTGGACGCCGCTGCCCGCTTGCAGCTCTGGATTTATTGCTTCTTCTGTCTTGCTAACACAATATTCTCTCTCTCTTTCTCTCTCTCTCACGCTTTTAAGGCCAGCATGCTGCCACCAGTGTAAAGAGTCGGGTTTTTCTTCCGCTCTTTCTTTTATTTGATCATTTAGAAGTTAAGAAAGGTAGCGCTGATAGCTGCCACCACCGGGCGAGCCCGGAACTAAATTGGAGATTAATTACGTTAGTTTCCGATTGTCAATCGAGTACTTAGCTGGGTGGCGTTAGCGCGTATACGGGAGCTTTTACGACCACCCCTATTCAGATATATAAACTTTTGGTAACGTGCGTATTTCTTGGTAGCAATGGCGGCGGCTGGCGCGTGTTTCAGGCGCTAGTTTCTGAGAGAGATGAGAGGTAAGGGACGATTCCTGACGCGTTTTCTCATTTATTTGGCAAGACTGGAAGGACGGCACAAGTGCGGCGATTATGAACGTTCCACATAAATACTCGAGGGTTAACCCCACATACTGACCTACTCAGGAGACAATATTGACATAGGCTAACAAGGAATCGACAACTCGAGCTCAGGGAATATTTTGCATATATTCACTCACGATATCACCGGGTGTTTAGCAGACACCCTACTCCAACCACTGAGCGTGTACAGACACTCGACACACGAGCCAACGAAACACGAGCCCGGGGGGTGTTCTGCAATCACCGAAAGGCTGAGCCAAGGTAAGCGTATAGCAAACGCTTGAAATCATGCGCCCTCACACAAGTCAATGGATTCTCGTCGAACACGGTCTCGAAATTCAACTATTGAAGCTATGGGCTTTTACTATCAACTCAAATTCCTAAGTATCAAAACCGGTTGTTCGTCGTAATCTTCACTGCACTCTAGAACGTCCGTTCACGACCACGGCTCCCTAACCGCTCTCAACGACGGCTACTCGCGAAGTGTCCTCCGCTCGTCCGACACCACTCCGGTTCGGATAGTGCTCACCCCTCCCAAAGGGGGGGGTGGTCGCCACACGAGCTGGGTAACAAGGGGTGGCTAGGGTTCTGAGCCGATCCTCCCTCACACAACCGGGGGTACGGCTGGGGGGGAAGGGGTCGGGTCTCATGGCCCCAGCCCTCCCTTTTAGCCACGGTTAATTCAACGACTGATCCCACGCTCGGCTCCCCAGCTACACGATCGGGCAGGCACATTTTTTTTATATTAAGGTCTGGATATTTTACTACCCCTGACCGACGCTAAACAGCACCAGCGCTTCTCAGCGCTGTGTAACCGCGGCAGCCCGGGCACATCCAACTATTAAATTTACTATGGCAGTCTTTCGTAGTGAGAACGTCTCTCTTACATCTTTCCCAAGACCATAGCACGAAAGCCGGTCGTTATTTTATGACCCGTGTAATCTGAGATCCAGCCTTATGATAAAATATATTCCTTTCGCTCAGCAATGCCCACGATAAAGCTGGGATGACTCTGACTTCGTACCCTGACTTTATACATTGGGCACGTTTACACAGCCATATCTGATATAAACGCAGTTAGCAGCCTTTCGACGGAAGCTTCATAGATTCTCAAATTTTCTGATGCTTATCGAAGTGTGATCATTTGCTGATAATTGGGGAAATAATGAGTCTGTTGGTTCATGTATGTCTATTGTCTATAGTGGTAAAATTGAATTCTATGCAGTGACATTTTTACATAGAATTCTGATAAATTATGCTAGAAATTCGGGTCAACATTGGTAGTAATCATTGCAAACTTAGATTTAAGCCAGTATGTTGCAAAACGAGCAGAATTTTCATTTCCTAAGTGAATTCAGAAATTCATTTTGGTGCCGTAGAAAGAGATGCACTTAATTGCAACATTTGTATTGACTGACGAAATGCGAGTGTAGCCTCCTTCATTTTTGATTTCTCGAACATTTTCCAAACGATGATACTTTTCTAAAAGCACTTTATTCACAATATTAGTTCTATTGTTGACACTAGTGAGAAAATTGTTCCGAAATTGGTAAAAATCTGTTTCATTACAAATCTTTGAATTTGTGTGTTGGACTACTGAGAACGTCTGCAACTAGTAAGAGAGTCTCACCAGACCTCTGCAATGAATAGCCTGAAAAAAATCATACTTGGAGCAAATGAGTGGGTTCATGAAATCTTCTTCAGTATTTGAGAGTCTGTCAGGAACATAATTCTGAAAATTTAATGAATTTTGTTTGCCCTACTACAAGATTTCAGAAAAATTACCATGACAAGATAGCAAACTGTTGACTGTACTTCTAATTATCTAACCAAACATTAGTTTGTAATGCCATCTTTGTTTAGTGTTTGATATGAATTTTATCAACGTAAAATAATTTGTATGTTCAAGTTAGACACAGATGCTTTATTATCCCTTTATTGTCTGATTTCATTTTGTTGACAATATTGTTATTTTAACCATCATTAGCAGCCTGGAATGGCTCGAGGTGATCACCATCAGAATGAGGAAGGAACAGTCACTTGACAGTGAACTAATGTTCAACAAACTCGTTGGGGTACAATGTCAAGTAAATGTCAATGTCAACAAGTAAAATGGGTTGGAGGCGTTCATGAAAGTGGATTTTAAAACGCAGATGAACGGCAATAAGTCACGCTTACCCTTTAAGAATGTTAGTTTGCTACTCCCTGTTTATTTTTTAATATCTCCTTATTAAAAACATGCGTTATGTGTTTACTGGGCGTATTTGTTGTTATCGTGTTGGAGTGCAGGACTTCTCAAAATGCTCCAAGTAATACATAGCTAACATGTGCATCTATTCGCAACTTACCTTAATAAACACAGTTCAGAGTCTGGTTCTAGTTAGGATCAAAACACTCCCTTGCATTCATTAAGTGAATTGTTTCTCACACAATGCCTCTCACGATATTATCATTACG
The DNA here is from genome assembly GCA_030386875.1 of Morinoia aosen. NCBI lineage: Eukaryota > Metazoa > Arthropoda > Malacostraca > Amphipoda > Talitridae > Morinoia > Morinoia aosen. The sequence goes on along the minus strand of CM059567.1, from coordinate 72,484,245 downwards.
GTTTGGTTAATACTTCTGTTTTGTATTTGAATTATTAGCTGTTACATTTCATGTGCAAGTTTTGGTGCCTCTCTCGTTCTTCTCCATCTGTAATTGCTTATTTTTGAGAGATGTCTCAAAATTTTCAAGTTTTTGTTTGAATTTAGTTATGATGTGTCATTCTATACCATAAATATACATAACTACTAGGTTATTTAATATTCTCCGTATTTCGTGCTCAAAATTTGAAATTTTGAAAAATACAAAGTTCTCAATGAGTACTGCAAATAATCATGTATAAAGTTCTATTCTACCGTTTAAAAACTTGAAAGTTTTATGTTTTCAGGATGACGTTAGCAAAAGTCATCTGTTCTATGCAACCTCGGAGCCTGAGCGGAACAGCTGGCTTGCTAAGCTCAAGCTCGCAAGGTAACGTCTCTCTGATGTAGTCTTGAGATATTCTGTTGCCTTGTGTGGTTATTGACCTGTCGTGCTGTTGTAGATTGAGGCTTTTCTAAAGCAATATGTCTGGAAGTATATCATGTCACAAAGCTGAGGCAAACGAATTTTTGAAATATTCATATCCATTGTGCACTGTAATTCACTTTTTCCTTAACTCATAGTTTTCTTTTTGCTTTCCTCTCTTTTTCCTTTTCTCTCTTTTTGCTTTCCTCTCTTTTTCCTTTTCTCTCTTTTTGCTTTCCTTTCTTTTTGCTTTCCTTTCTTTTTGCTTTCCTTTCTTTTTGCTTTCCTTTCTTTTTGCTTTCCTTTCTTTTTGCTTTCCTTTCTTTTTGCTTTCCTTTCTTTTTGCTTTCCTTTCTTTTTGCTTTCCTTTCTTTTTGCTTTCCTTTCTTTTTGCTTTCCTTTCTTTTTGCTTTCCTCTCTTTTTGCTTTCCTTTCTTTTTGCTTTCCTTTCTTTTTGCTTTCCTTTCTTTTTGCTTTCCTCTCTTTTTCCTTTTCTCTCTTTTTGCTTTCCTTTCTTTTTGCTTTCCTTTCTTTTTGCTTTCCTTTCTTTTTGCTTTCCTCTCTTTTTGCTTTCCTTTCTTTTTGCTTTCCTTTCTTTTTGCTTTCCTTTCTTTTTGCTTTCCTTTCTTTTTGCTTTCCTTTCTCTTTATCTTTTCCTCTCTTTATCTTTTCCTCTCTCTTTATCTTTTCCTCTCTCTTTATCTTTTCCTCTCTCTTTATCTTTTCCTCTCTCTTTATCTTTTCCTCTCTCTTTATCTTTTCCTCTCTCTTTATCTTTTCCTCTCTCTTTATCTTTTCCTCTCTCTTTATCTTTTCCTCTCTCTTTATCTTTTCCTCTCTCTTTATCTTTTCCTCTCTCTTTATCTTTTCCTCTCTCTTTATCTTTTCCTCTCTTTTCTGCTTTCCTCTCTTTGGCACACTTGCGTTGTAGCCAGTGGGGCTCGAACTAACTGCCCACATCTCCCCCGTGCGCAGCTACGAGAGCCAGAGCGCCCACCTGCTGCAGCTACGTGTGCAGATCCGCCGCCGCACAGGCAAGGTGCGTGCGCCGTGCCGCTCTTGGTTGCCAAAATAACTGGCTATTTTTTTATAAAAAAATCTGCTCGAGTTTGATTGGGTCTTCTCTTTCTTTTGCTATAAACTCTCGTTACGTTGGTGAACAGGATTTTAATTAGGGAAGCAAATACAAATAATTAATTCATCTTTGAGTATTTAATAACATCTTATGCCAAGATGACTGTCAGTCATTCTGTCTGACATGCCCAGTATTTCAGTTACTTTTTCTGAATGCTGGAAAATTGGAGGCACTAATTTATTGAATACAAGGAAAGCAACTGAAAATGTCTTACTTTCAAAGTTAGAGTAGCTGACGTTATTTGTGTCTTATTTATGTAATTGATGGAGTTGTGAATAAACATTATTCACATCACGAGATGTTTCACACATGTAGAGAGGTTCAGTTTTATCCTCCATGATGCCAGAAAAGTAGCGGGAGCCAATCCAACCAAAGAAAGGAAGCAACCCAGCAGGTGTTAACAAGAGGTTTGTTCACGTTCAGTGCGCAGCTTCACACATGTACAGAAAGTTTTAGTTTAATTAAGCAGATATTTTCCACTTTCGGTTTCGTTTGAAGCAGCTTACTAAATAAACAATGAGTTCATAAAGACTAAAGGCTTGTAAAGTTTTACAGGCACTCGAGGTCAAGAAATTATTTATTAAATCATTACGCATCACCTCATCCTAACTACCCGTGTAAGCGATACTTGGTACTTACATTGAGTATAAGGTTACTTAGAAATTCAAAACAATATTTAGAAATGAAAACTCCTTACGAAGGTACTATTGTATCTTTGGAAATTACCACTCTCAGGAGAAAGTTGTGAGGTTCCGAGATGAATATTGTGTAGGCCCTCTTTTTGAAGAAATAGAATAGGGTTTTGTGATAGACTCTTTTTCATGAACTAAGTTCAGTTTTGCTGTTGCCATATGCACGGTTTAGTGACACGCCTTGTGCGCCGAGTTCCTTTAATTCATGCTAAATGGTGTCTTTATTTGTCCTCTCCTGAGAACACCTTTGTTGTGGCTTGGGAGGCTTGAACTAACTTCTAATCTCATCATAGAAATGATGTAAAAAAGCTCTTTCACCGAGGACTTTTGGGGGTAATGAATTAGGGGAGCTTTTACGTGGCTATATTATGCGATTTTTGAGAGTGCTTTGCTGATGCCAAGTCTGCCTAGCTGCGTGTGCTTTTCCTCTCAGGGGGAAACAACTATTGGATCTATGGGAATTAGCGCTCCCAGAGGGACAATGTGAGGGCCCGAGCTAAAGGTTAGGTAGGCTTTCTTTTTGTTGAAATAAAATGTTTTTGTTATGTTAAGGACCACGTTTTTTGGGTTCACTGCTGTCCTGTTCTTCAACACCTACTACTTTCCTCTTCAACTTTGGTCTTGTTTCATGATCTTCTTTTACAACTTTCTGTTTCTATGCCTTTCTGCGCAGATTCTGCGTTTCCTTAACTCCACACTAAATAGTGCCTTCCTCCTTCCTCTCTTTGGGTCGCATTTGTTGCTGGGTAGGGAGTCTAAAACTAACGACAAATCCAAACTAATCTGCGTGTGCTTTTTGGCTATGTTTTGTGATCAGTACTTCAGTTTTGCTGCGATGATGATCGGCGTGATCACCTTTGTGACCCTGAAAATGTGAGAGTATATGTGTACGTGTTTTTGTGTAATGTGCTCTAAGTTTATGTAGCAATGCTGAGAAATGTATTCTTTTGGACTCAACATTTTTATTTTCGTAAGCCCCATTGTTAATTCTCTGCAGGAAAACGCGAGTGAGAAATTGAAGGGTGGAAAGGTTTAGTGGACTACTTGCATAGGAAATCCATTGAAAGTAGTCCACTAAGCTTTCCACCCTTCAATTGTTAGAAGTTGATATTATGAAAGTCATGTACCTTGTCAGTGTTCGTCTATGAATGATCCATCAAGGTGCAGGGTTATTGCATCATTTTTGACTATATGAGTTCATTGCAAAACGTTCATGTCCTGTTTCCAGGGGCGACTTATCAACAAGAATTCATAAAAAAGCTATGCTCATAAATTTATTACATAATTTTCTTTTTTATCAGACTATAAGGGACTCGAGTGTAGAATGTTCGCCTACTTATGTAATTTATTCCAACGAAATAGAAGAAAATCGTATTATTTTTAGAGAAAAGTTAAGACTGTGGTTAGTGCAGGACCCTCTGGAGCACGTGTTGGGTCGTCCCGAGCTGTTCCCGTACTCGGCCTCGCCGACCGCGTCCCACCTGCCCTTGCAGCCAGTGACGCCCAGCCCGCCGGGCCGCAGCCAGTTCTACACCAACAACTCGTGGTACAGGTCCTCCCCATGCCTCAGTGGCTCGGTGGCCGCCCCCGCGCTGCCTCAGCCCTCCACCTCGCAGCCGCACAGCCTCGATGCTGCCGCCCTCCTGTAAGCGCTGCACTTGAGGGGTTTTACCTCTTACTTCTACCATGTTTTAATTTTACTTGTTTTTCCTTTTCCCCTGTGAAATTTTTACTCATATGCCGTTATCAGAATGTCATTGGCTTTAGAATGAGGAAGGAACAAAAATTCACTGAATGCATTTGACTACAAATTGGACTAGAAATGAGATATATTTATAGAAGCAATTCTTGAAATCCCCAAGGGAAACGAAGGGTTAACGTAACAACAGGCGGAGAAATAAATAGTGTAGATTTTCAGTTGTCAGGTGTGAGCGCATTTACCTTTAAAATGTTAGAACTTGAGAAGTTTGTTGCCCGCTAAGAATAATTGAAATTTCCAAGAAATGCTCAAGTTTACCCTTGCCTTGAATTGAACTCAGCGCTACGTGTTCCATCAGAGACGATACTCGCGGTAGCCGGCACAAGGATGGGAGCGTGGGCCCACGCAAGGCCAGCTTCCACTCCCACCTCCAGCTCCGGTGACGACGCTTCACCTGGCGTGTGCTGCCGTTCCCTGCTGCCTCGTGTGGCCGTGTGGAGCCCTGCTGCTGGTGCCGCGGACGCAGCCATCACACTCCTTTGCGCCTGATTCAAATGATCAATTCTTCATAAGCTGATCTGAGTGACGTGTCAGTTGTTCCCGCGGGCTGCTGGTGCACGCCTAGTTAATTTCGAGGATTCATCACGTAATGAAGGCAATAAAATAGAAGTATGTAGTGGTAAAAGAATTAGAATTTGGCGAGTGGTTTTAGTTAGGATTGCTCAGTATTGGGGCTTTGTCTGAGCGGCTCTTTTGAATTTCTGTATTTATTTGAATTTATTAGATAATTTTGATGAGTATGATGTTTGAGTGGTTTCTTGTTAATAGAAAAGGGAAATGCGCGTGAATGTAGCATGTAGTGGACTATGTACAAACTTGTTACCTCGAAGTACGGTGCATGATGGTAGGCTGTGTTAGAAAGGGTAGGGAGAGTGTGGATGTTTTTTTTTTGGTTGAGCAATTATTTAAACTTGCTGAACAAGAAATGTTGCGGTAATTTATGAAAATGCATAACTGTCTTTGGAGGAGTGTGTAGAAACTGGCTGGATGCGTGAAAATTATATGTGACCTGTTAAGCTTAGGTCTTGAATGTTAGAAAATATGAGTCGGGAAGAAGTGCTGCAGCGCTTCTGCTAGGATGACAAGCTCTGTGAGTGAACCTGTGCAGGAAGACGGCACTTCTATCACCCACTCCTTATGTTAATGCTTTCCTTTTTTGGATTTCCTTCCTGTCTGTATGCAGACTTCTCGAGCAAGAAGGTAGAGTGCCGCGCAAGAAGTTACTAGCGCATCCCAAACTCACTGGTCCGTCCTCCTTATTCATTTGCAGTGATGCACACCATTGCAGTCTGGTTGGACGCACTATTTTCACTTTTTAACCATCTCATTTCATCCGCCTGTTTTTCATCTTGCACATTCACGATTTTGCTACTGCTATCATTTTTTTATTTCTATCCCTAAGTTTAAAGTACCAGAACAGTCGGCAGTTCAAACCAGTTTTTTGGCATCTCGGTTATTAATTTTTCCAGATTACGTTTGTTACAGTTCATGTTTCAGCGATGTATCTCCATATATCGCGATGAACCATATTTCCCGACACTTCACCTGATCTTTACTTACAATTAGGTGCGGAACGAGCACGAGGAGACACTTCTGAAGGCTATGAAAAGCTTGAATCGAGTTTCTCTACCTTGTCTATTTGGGCTTTTCCTTAAATGAAAATTGGGGACTTCATGCTCTTTGGTGTTAGGGTGTGTGTTGGTAGTGCCTGTCCTTGCCAGAATATGTGGGCATTAGCGCTCGTTTGTGGTATCTTAGCTTTAATCACGAAGTAATAAGCAACGCTTGTTGCAGGAGTTGTTCTAGAGGACGTTCTTGTTGAGTTTCATCTTGATCTTCTCTCACGTTTCTGATCCCTTCATAGGGAGGCCAGTAAGTGTAGCGCGCACAGGATTTTTTGCTCTGCGTAGTGTTGAACGTGTTCCTTTCTTCTTATTTTTTTTCCATTGAACTTGTATAATGCGTTGTGTTGCAAGTTTTCCTATTTGGGAGCTGTATTGGCCCTTGTCATTAGAGGCACTGGCACTTAGGGCCTTGTCGTGCGACTTGAACTCAATATTCAGCAAGCTTCACTACGATAATCGCCTTAGTTTATCACAGACGGTGATATGATAATCTACATATTTTTTTATTATGCATAAAAGTGGTAATGAAAAATAATAATCAAGGCAGGGTTTGATCCATCCTGAGACGATATCACGCGAGGTTGGACTGCTTTTAATGTATAGTAACTTATTAAAGGGAGGATTGATTTCTTCTTGAAACATATAGACTATGACAATTTGCGCCTCCGCGAGGCTACTGGTAAACATTCCACTGCTCTGTGATGTACATTGCATGAAAGCCATTTTCCTACAGTGTTCTGCACACATTTTTGTATCCCATTGTATTGCATGTTCCATGGTTAGTTCACTGCGGCAAAATTATTTTCTGCTTGACTTAGAAGTCGAACTTTGTGATATGTACTGAAGGCTTTGTGTGCTAATTGTTGATCTGTGCGAGTAAAGGTGACTGGCAACTTGAAGGGAGGATAACGGCTTATATATCAGTAGCTTCGTTAATAAGGCCAGCCTCTTTCATTGTGTACAGTCCCTTAAAAATAAGGGAAGCCTTTGAGATGGGGACTGCCATTTAAAATGGAAGCAGCCTTTCGAAAATGAGGACAGTTTTTTGATAATGAGAGCTGCTTTCCAATAATGCAAGCAGCCTCTTCAATATGATAGCAGCGTGTTGAAAATATAGGCCGCGCCTTAAAAATGAGGGAGGCCTTTCAAGTGAGGACAATCTCTTCAAATGAGGGCTGTCTCTTGAAATGAAGGCAGTCTTCTCAGTGGATACAACTGTGATATTTATGAGAATTAAAGCATCCATGGGGAAGATATAAGGTCTTGAGCTGGCAGGCTATCCTTTTGCTGAAAAAGAATAGGCTTTTCTGTTTTGCTATGGACCAATTTTTTTCGGTTCACTGCTGTCATGTTTTTCAGCATCTACTGTGTTCTTTTTCAACTTCTATCTTAAACTTATCATTTCCTCGCTGTTTCTATGCGCATGGGATCTTGTGTGGAAATTGTGCTTTGAATCCGCGTTCCATCAACTGGATTCTGAATAATGCCTGCCTTCTTCCTCTCTTTGTTGTTAGGGAGGCATAAACTTATCTAATCTAATACAGTCTTTTTATTTAGTGCAACATCGTTTAATATGAGCTGCCCATTATAATTAGATGTGCATTTCTTGCGTTTTTTTGGATCTGCGCTTTGCCTGTAGTTGTTAGCTCAAGTTCTCAAGCCTTCTATTTGTGCAAATATTTCCTATGCCATACAAGTATTTTCGATATTCCTTTTGTATACCAGCCACTTGAACAGTGGAGTGAAATGGACCCTTTACACTCGGATTTTTTACTTTTGTTATCGTTATTGCATTGGTCAGCACGGACACCAAAACGAGAATGGAACTTGCTCTCTGCGATGAATATCAACATACACATAGGGTACAAATTCGACAAGATAGTTATTATATTAAGGGTATTGAAAGGAAGACCGTGTGATCAGTCTGTGTGGGCTGTCACAAGTTAATCCAGTAGTCAACATGTTCTCATTCTTGACTAAGAAGAAAGCAATGACAGTGAAGTAGTGTGTTAATTTACTTGCGTGTTCCTAGAATGTTGATAGACGTCGTAAATGTAGTCCTGTGTTTGTCTTCGTCCGCATTCCATGAGGTTTTGCATTTTTAACGTATTTTGTGACCGTTGTTTCTATCTCATGGTATGCGTTTTTCCTCACCTGTAAGAGGATTTGTCTGTCTTCCTTTAGCTTAAGTCTCATTGAATAAGTTTGTTCCATTTCTGCACAACTGATGACAATATAATCGTACGCAAAAGTGGATGCGTGCCCGCAGTTTGGGGAAATTGGAGCAACAATAATTGTGATTCCTCAGGAGACTGCGCAGGCTCTTCTTTCATATCGTTGGCCTTCATAAATTTGAGCTTTGCTACTGTGGCTGCGCGCTGAACCCTGGCGCTGGTGTTAGTCCGTCGTAGCGTGCAGGTGCGGGCGCAGCGTTTTCTTTTCTCAGCACAACCGGCTGTACCAGTCGATGCATTGCAACTTTGCGTCCTTGAGGTGCCGTTAATGAAAATTTCAGTGTTGCGCAGTGATTATCTCTTTAACTTAACAAAAGTTGAAGCTTGAGTAAATAAAATTAAAGTTTTGTATTGGTCGAGGCTGTCGTGTGTGCTGAATGCGAATACGACAGTCTCGTATTCGAATACACGGATACGACTGTTGAGTGAATCACTGTGTAACTTATTCCCAGAATGCGTTTGTTGTGCATTTGATTTCTTATACGTTGTATGCATTGTAATGTTCTTATGCAACATTTTCTTGTGTGTACCGAAATAACAAGAGCAGCACCAGCTTTCATGTTCAGCACATATGTGATAAAGTCATGGATTCTGAGGCCTCAAATAGTGCGCATAAAGTGGTAAGCAAAAATTCGTGCACTAAATGAACTGAATGTAAAGCACTGAACGATTGATTTTTTTATTTGTGAGTTTGAACTAACTCACACACGTTGATTTGAAGCGTTATATGTCTTACGGTAAGAGGAAGCTGTGCTTCTTGCGCACTCAGTTGACCTGCTGCTGCTGCTAGGGGGTGTAGGATTCTTGGGCTCCACATGCTGGGAGCGGTGCGTGTGCTGGTGTGCCTGTCGTCTTCGCCGTGCCTTGGTAACTAACGCTCCTGAGGTATGTCTTGTGTCCCCTCAGGGGGTACTACTATTGTAGCTATGGTAATTACAGCTCCGAGGGAATGAGGTCCCGAGCTGTAAGTTAAGTAGGGTTTCCTTTTATTTAAAATAAAATGCGTTTTGTTTGGACGATCTTTTTGGTTCACTGTTGTTTTGTTCATGTCCTATTACTTTTTTTCAACGCTTATCGTGTTCCTTGAACTTCTTTTAATTTTATTTTTTCTATGAGCAGTGTGTGAGACCTCGGTTTGTGTTTAGATTCCTCGTTCCCTGAATACCATACTAAATGGTGTCTTCTACTTTATACTCTTGGAAACACCTTGGTTGTGGTTTTGGAGGCTCAAACTGAGTTGTAATTTATTTTAATCTGGTAATGTATTGAGGTACCTTACGGTGGTGTGCGCATTGCTCAGTGCTAGAACCTGTAATGGGCTCCGTTGTTAGACCCTTGTGTTCCCCCACTGTTTCTGTCTCTGGGTGAGGCCTACATATCCTGCAGCCGATTTATTGCACCGATGTCTCTGTTCTCATTCCTACAGTGTTGTTCTCTTGCTGCGTCTACTCCAGATTTTCTGCCTCATGTGTCGGCCGAGACGCTCAAGTGTTGCGCTGTTGCGGGACTTTTTTGACCTGATTCGTTTCTCGATTTTAATTCTGATGATTATCTAGTTGGTATCTCAGTTGATTACTTATTCAAGTATCAGTAATGAACTGAGATAATTATGCTACCCAATAAACTATTTTACGGTACTTACTGTACTGTATTACTTATTTAAGCATGAGTTGACCCTTTAATCAATAAACCGATGAATTATTTTATCTGGCGTGGCTATCGACTACATATGTGCGTTATATGAGGCTGTAGTATTTGATGGGAAGTAATAGGACAGCTTCGTATTCGAATGCGAGAGCGTTGATGAGTACGAGGCTGTGGCGTGCACCGCTGTGCAACTTATTCCCATAGTAGTAAATTCGTTGTGTGGTCTGATTTTCTAATGCAATAACTTCTTGGGTGCACAGGAAAGCCGAGAGCAGCGCTAGCTTTTACCGGGTGCATTCGAATCGTATCTCCGTAAAGAGAAAATAGCGACTCCATATGGTCGCGTCGAGGAGATCTGCTGAGGCGTTCAGTTCGTCAGGCCTTTTTTGATAGGGTCTCTTCGTGCTGTGGTGTCCTTGTGCCGTTCCATTTGTGTCGTTAGTTTGAGTGATCTGTTGTTTTACAGTTGTGCGAAACGACCACTTTATGCGGTTTAGAATACAATGAGAGTGTATATTTAAATATCCTTCGTAATACATCCCCCTCACGCCATCCTGTCCTTGTCGCGGGGAGGGGGCTTGTGTGTTCAATGAAGCCCAAGGCTATGCTGTCTCAGGTTCAACCATGACAGACAGGCTTGGGCCGAGATCCAGACCAACTGGGAAGGCAACATTGACAACCGAGCTGACAACTGGATACTCCCCTGGACACACACTGACCTCTCCTTGGATTTGATTGTAAGGCCGGCCGGGACCTAGACCCGACCTGCCGGCTTGATAGTCGTGCGTGGCAAGGGTTAGCCGATGGCCGGGTGGAAAGGCGGGGGGCGGTTTAAACGCCAGTGAGGCGCGGAAACGTCTCGCTGGTTAGTCAAACGCAACAATCTGCTGCATCTGCTCGTGCCAGGAGCTATGCCTGTGCTTAGTGAGTGTGCCCGTCGGGACTCCGTGAGCCTGACAGAAGGGTTCCCCTTGTTGGCGGCCGCCCAAAGCTGGTGCCGGCTCAGGGCACAGGTGAGACCTAACCTATTAACCATGGATATTTCAAACTCAAACCCCCCCCAAACCGTAAAACAACTTGATGGTGACGACTTCAACCCGCCCCCGGACTTCTTGGACACCTCCCAGACAGGAAATGCGGAAGGCAATTCTCTGTCAACCTCCGCGGCACCAAAACCATTGCAGAGCATATCTGCGAGTGGCGAGGAACGCGAGGAGCTGCAACAGCAAAGTGAATACACGCTCGAGCCTTTCAACCCGACATTTAATAAGAGACGCAACACAAATTCTAATCACCGAGGAGAGCCAACTTTGGACTCGGCCCAGAAGATGGCACAAGAGCAGGCACACCAGAAGCAACCACTTATTGCACGAGAGACTGGGATGCCTGAAACACCGCTAGGTCCCCACGATAGTGGCCCACGGTGGACGAGAGTAAACAGAGGAGGACCTGAACGACGTAGGCGCCCGCAGCAAACGGGAAGACAGTGGACTGCATATGATGAAGAGTATAAAGATACGCCGTACTATGCAAAGTACATCAATATAAACTTTCCAAACCTAGACATAACCAGAAACCTCAACGTGATCCAAGTTGACAAAGACATCAGAACCCAAATAGGTGCCCCGGAGAAAATCTCAAGATGGGGCAAGAGTTCTCTACTAATAACCACCCAGTCGGAAGACCAAACGAAGAAACTCCAGTCCATAACACGCATTGCTGGAAATCCAGTTGTCGTTTCTCCCCATCGGACCCTTAATGTGGTAAAGGGCGTTGTGCGTAGCCACGCTTTTGGAGGATGCTCAGAGGACGATTTGAGAAGGCAACTGAGCGACCAAGGAGTTACAGACGTCCGGCGAGTGAAGATAAAGAGAGAAGGAGAACTAGTTACAACAAATACCTACATCCTTACCTTTGAAAAACATTCCCTTCCAAGAACCATCTCCCTCACATCTTGGCACCACGAAATTGTCGAAGCATACAAGGAGAGACCGCAGCAATGCTTTAGATGCCAGCGATTTGGCCACGTAGCTAAGTATTGCCGAAGTGAGACTGAAACCTGTGCCCGATGTGGAGAAACAGGACACAAAAAACTGGATTGTAGAAATGCGATCTGCTGCTACCATTGTCAGCAAGAACATTTTTCCAACGATAGAAGCTGTCCCAAGTACATACTTGAAAATGAAGTCCTGGCCACCCAAGGAAAAGAAAAAATTCCCCGTCCTGAAGCTCTCCAAATGGTTCTGGAACGATCACCAGACCACAACCGCCTCTACAGCACGGTACTGCAAACGCCAAGATCAAACCCCGACACAGCAAATAACCCGGCGCGCACCGAAACGAATCTACAGGCAAGCACAACTAGTACAATACCTGGCGCCCTCAACACAACAACGCAAACGCTAAAACTCCCAGATGCAACACCAACTATCGCACCCACGACTATCCCGGACTCGACTCCACAACCAGCTGCAGAGGACGCTAATGTAAATAAGACGCCACATAGACTGCCGGACAAAAGTGCCGTACCCCCGAAGCCACCAACGGAGGAAAGTGTGAGCGAACCCGGTAGCGGCAAAGACTCACCTCCTGGTGCAGTAAAAATGACGACTCATGGCAAAACCCAAGATAATCCACTAAAACAACTGGATCCTACTTGCCCACCACGGACCCAGATAACGAAGGAACCAACTAAGGAAACGCCAGCGCGCGAAGAAGGAAAAGCGAACAGATACACTTTTAAGAGACTCAATAGGCCAGACAGTCTAAACCAGCTATCAACATACGACAGTGACAGCTCGGTCGATCAAACCAGCAATAGCAAAAAAGACAATCCATCAAAGAAAGTACGGCAAAAGTCACCCAATAAATCCCACAGGACATCCTTGGGAACAAAGGAAATACCACCACGTGGAAGACCAGCCGTACGCCCTAGCTCTGGAGCTGCCAATCGTGGCTCTAATGAGTGCAAAATTCCTGTAATAGGCCAACAACCGCGGCCTTGGGAGCAGAATAGGCGCTGATGCTAAAGACATTCATCCAATGGAATCTACAATCCTACCGAACCAAATTCAATGAAATAAAAAAAATCTTACATGACCAAACACCAATTTGTATGTGTCTACAAGAAACAATGTTACGAAATCAACAAGCCCATCCCCCCTCGCATTATAAAATAAACATATCCACTGTTACTCGTGCCGACAACCATGAGCGAGGTGCTGCAATCCTCGTCCATTATTCAGTCCCATACAAAATATTGAGGCTGAACACAAACTTGCAGGCAGTTGCTGCTCGGATTCACCTCAACAAAAGCTACACTCTATGCTCCCTCTACCTCCCCCACCTGGATGTCACCTATGAAGACCTAAACTCGCTAATACTACAGCTGCCTGAACCGTTCATAATCATGGGAGATTTTAATGCACGAAGTACGCTGTGGGGAGACCATACTACAAACGCCCGAGGACGATTGGTGGAGCGCCTACTGCTAACGCACGACGTCGCACTCCTCAACTCAGGCCAGCACACCCACTTCCATCACCAAACATCCACTACCTCTGCAATAGACCTGACGATTTGCTCGTCAAACTGCCAGCTCGACTTTAGATACTCCGTTCACGATGATCTGCACGACAGTGATCACTATCCAATTCAATTAGAACTCATCCAACCAACCACAAACCACGAGCGCATCCCCCGGTTTAATACTGCAAAAGCAAACTGGCCCATGTATTACACCCAAACTGCCGTCGAGAACCCTGAGTTGTATACAAGTGAAAATACAGAGATATTCCTGGACAACGTGTGCAACATTCTCCTATCAGCCGCCAATGTCGCCATACCTCTCACCAGCGGAACGCTTCAGAGACCACCAGTCCCATGGTGGGATGAAGAATGCGACGACGTAAAGCGTGAGAGAAGAAGAGCAGGAAGAGCCTTGCGCAGATGCAACAGCATCGCCAACAAAATACGTTACAACCGAGCGAGAGCCATTTGTAGGAAAACATTTCAACAGAAACGTTCCAAGTCATGGGAAACATACCTCAACAGCATCACATCCCGGACGAGCATGACCTCTGTCTGGAAAAGAGTGAAGAAACTATCAAGTAAGTTCACTCACTCCCCAACGCCAGTAATAGTGGACAACGACCAACGCCTCCATAGCAATCCGACTACAGTTGCAAACCTAATCGGAAACCACATAGCCACGACAAGCAACATCTCCAACGTCAGCGCTAACTTCTCAACCCATAAGCAAAGAATGGAGAGCCAGGTGCTACGCTTTGGAGACAACAACGATATTTACAATGTTCCACTTAATATAGAAGAACTACACGGAGCCCTATCGAAAAGTAAAGAAAAAGCCCCGGGACCTGATACCATTACCTATGCAATGGTAAAACGCGCGCATGAATCTTTCCACCAGCTCCTATTAGTAATTACACCTATTCAACTATATCTTTTTGCACGATGTATTCCCACACCAGTGGAAAACTGCAATAATAATCCCCATCCCCAAACCAGGAAAAGACCCGCAGTGCGTGGGAAATTACAGACCGATTGCCCTCACAAGTTGCTTGAGCAAACTATTGGAAAGAATAATCAACTCACGGCTCATGTTCTTCTTAGAAGCAAATAATAAAATTACAAACGTGCAGTGCGGCTTCAGATCATTCCGTAGTACGACCGACAACGTCGTGTGCCTAGAAACCGCTATCCGTACGGCAATGAGTCAGAAGCAACACTTCCTGGTCATCTTCTTCGACTTGGCTAGGGCGTATGATACTGCATGGCGATATAATATAATTAAAAAGCTCCACACTGGAGGACTCAGAGGACACCTACTGCACTTTGTCAATAATTTCCTCACCGATCGCAAGATAAAGGTACGTGTAGGGAATTCCTTCTCCGACACAAAATATTTACAAGAAGGAGTGCCCCAGGGCAGTGTGCTAAGCTGCACCTGCTTCCTGATTGCGATCAACGATATAGCTGAAGACTTACCTCTCTATGTAAAAAGCTCCCTATATGTGGATGATTTTGCCGTATATATAGCAGGACACCGAACGGACACGCTGGAAAGACAACTCCAAATCGCAATAAACCGACTGGAACGCTGGACTGACCGAACTGGATTTCGTTTTTCTACTACCAAGACAAACAGCATGCATATCTGCCGAGTACGTGGGTGTACCAAAATCGCACCGCAACTGGTCCTACATGGGGAAAACATCAACCAGGTGCAGACATACAAATACCTCGGCTTAACTATAGATGAGAGCCTAACATGGCGACCCCACATTCAACAACTGAAGACGTCATGCATTAAAGGGCTAAACCTCCTGAAGTTCCTCGCCCACTCGTCATACGGATCCGACAAAAAACTGTTACTACGTCTCTACATAGCCCTAATCAAACCTAAAATTGATTATGGATGCGAAGCCTATGGGTCCGCCTGCCCTTCGCTGCTGGCGACTATACAACCGATCCAAAATGCAGCTTTGAGAATAGCAGCTGGCGCCTTTCGAAGCTCACCCATAGATTCACTACACAGCGAGACCGGGACCAAGACAGTAGAGCAATATCGTGCAATAAAAATTATGAACTACTATCTCCGCCTGCAAATAAACCCCAATACATACACACTTCAAGAACTTAGAAATATCCCGCCTCATACCTACGCTCCAGAATCGACGACACCCCGACCATTTTACGTGAGAGCCACGAATCTGCTGGAATACTACGATGTACGCTTCGACAATGTGCTGGTGGAAATGCCATACGTCTTCCCACCCTTGCAAGCAGGTGCTCAAAGATTGTGCAGGGAGATGTACAATGTGAGGAAATCGCAGGTGGGGCCAGTGGCAGCTCGATCGGTGTTCTTGGACCACTTGGCATCCCACAGCGCGTCAACAATATATTACACGGACGGTGCTCGTAATGAATCCGGTACTGGATTTGCTGTAGTACGGGGGGATAATGAAACGTCTGAAAGGATCCAACGAGTAGCATCCAGCTACACAGCTGAACTGTATGCTATCCTGACTGCTGTCCAAGCCTGCCGCTTTGCTTCCACGGGATCTGTGACCATTGTGTCTGACTGTCGTAGTGCGCTTATGGGGATTGCACAATACAAACCTCGACACCCTCTCAGTCTTGCAATTCAACTGGCGATACAGCAAAGTGGGAAACGGATTGCGCTCTGCTGGGTACCTAGTCACGTTGGGGTGAGGGGCAACGAGCGGGCGGATACTGCCGCCGTTCTGGCAACCCACCGGCAAACCATCGTACGAAAGCCAATTCCCTCAACTGACTACAA
The DNA here is from genome assembly GCA_030386875.1 of Morinoia aosen. Lineage (NCBI taxonomy): Eukaryota > Metazoa > Arthropoda > Malacostraca > Amphipoda > Talitridae > Morinoia > Morinoia aosen. The sequence goes on along the minus strand of CM059567.1, from coordinate 72,468,387 downwards.
AGCAGCAATAAAGAGTAAGGTGAATCGAAAGTGGGCAGAGGAGTGGGCAGCCCAAGCGGACAACAAACTGAGATCATTAAAAGAATCAATAGTGCCCTTCGCTACCAGCTACCAGCAAAACCGCCCTTGGGAAGTGAAACTATGCCGACTACGCATTGGCCACACGCACGCCACTCATGGACATTTGATGGAGGGGGGCATGGCACCGACGTGCGGGGCTTGTGAGGCCCCACTGACAGTGCACCACATACTTGTCGAGTGTCGGTGTCATGATACTGCGCGGAACCTTTGGTTTGGCGGACGTCCCCCGGACACCTTGGAGGGTTACCTTGGAGATGGCGACCAGGTTAAGTTTGGGGGACCGTTGTACAACTTTATCAGACAAATAAACTTCTACAACTACATCTGAAAGTGAAACTTGCCTACGCAGTGGATTAACTACTACGGAACCAACTCGCCCTGATACGGAAACGACAAGAACCTTAGCGCGGGAAACCAGTAAAACTGAGAATCACTGCTGAGATCAACACTTGTGCGGCTGCGGTGGTAAAACCAGGAATATAATAATAATAATTCGTAATACATACACCATGACTCTTTTCATATTGTCAAGGGTTGGTTGACACTTTCTTCTGTTATTCAACTCTGACGATCTCTTGCAAGGCGTGAACACTCCTGAAGTAAACCAATCTGAAGTAAATGTTGGGGCTCTTTACCAAAGATGTTGTGGTGAAATTGAGTTGAAGTCATTTTTGCGTCAAAACTGTCTATGTGTTTCCCTCCTCAGGGGGATACAACTATTGTATCTATGGGAACTAGCGCTCTCAGGGGGACTATATGTGCGGGCCCGAGCTAAAGGTTAGGTAGGCTTCGTTTTTGTTAAAATAGAATAGGTTTTTGTTTTGTTACCCCTCAGGGGGATACAATTATTGTATCTTTGGGAATTAGCGCTCCCAGGGGGTCAATGTGAGGGCCCGAGCTAAAGGTTAGGTAGGCTTTCTTTTTGTTGATATAACATAGGTTTTTGTTTTGTTACGGACCATCTTTTTTTCGGTTCTCTGCTGTCCTGTTTTTCATCACCTACTACTTTCTTCTTCAACTTTGATCTTGTTTCATGAACTTCTTTCTCATCTTACTGTTTCTATGCCCTTTCTGCATAGATTCCACGTTCCCTTAACTCCATACTAAATGGTGCCTTCTTCCTTCCTCTCTTTGGATCTCATTTGTTGAGGATAGGGAGGCTTAAACTAACTAATAATCTAATCTAATCTATAATCTTTGTTTTGTTACGGACCATCTTTTTTCGGTTCACTGCTGTCCTGTATTTTCAGCACCTACTACTTTCTTCTTCAACTTTGATCTTGTTTCATGAACTTCTTTCTTAGCTTACTGTTTCTATGCCCTTTCTGCATAAATTCCGCGTTCCCCAATATCCATACTAAATGGTGCCTTCCTTCTTCCTCTCTTCGATACGCTCTTTTTTGTAGCGGTTAGGGAGGCTTAAACTAACCTATAATCTATAATCTAGTCTATGTGTTTCCTTCCCCCGTGTGAGCTGCGTTTTAGTTCTCAGTCCGTAATTTATCAGCGTTCTTAGTAAGTGCACGGCGTAACTGAATTTCCTCACCAAGTCATGAAGGTGCCTGTTAATTTTTTAATTTTTTTGTACACCGACGTATTTGCATCAGTCGATTACCTTTAGTAACCAGTGTATTTGACTGGCTCCTCGTGACAGGTCTTTCCGATAGTAAACGCATTGTGTGTGTTGCTAAATTTTTTCCTTTCATTTTCGATTTGGTGTATCAGACCGGAGTGCCTCTCTAATGTCTTTGCATAGTGCCGGAGTTCATAACTTTTCCCCCAGTTTTTGAATGCAATGTTTGAACAGGACCTAGTAAGCTGCTAGCTCCGACACCAACACGAGTAGTTAGTCTTCGTGTTCCTTCTTTGTATTTGCTTGTGAACAGCTCAGGCTTTTATTTTTCAAGTTGAGCACATGGTTTTTCTTCAGTTTGTCTTTTCTTCTTCTGTAGCCAAAATGTCGCACAAATTTTATTTTGTTCTTTGTTATTAGTGCTTTTTCTATTATTTATTTTTGCGCTTTTTGTTTGAATATAGGCCTCTCTGTGATCCCTTGATAGATATTTGTTTGGTTTTATGGCCCGTATCTCATAGGTTTACTGCACGAATCGTCTGTGCGACATGTTTTTAAGAAAAATTTTCGAATGACGGGAGTTCCATTAATACTAGAATCTAAATCAATTAGTTGAACAAATGTCTTTCCGTGTTGTAGAACGTGTAGTTCAGTGGCCCCTTTGGTAAAATTCCAGTGCTATAACAGGAGCACTACTGTTGATGATGTGTGCTCATTAGTGTATTTTGTGGCTCTAGCATTCAGTGTCCCACTCGCGCAGTTGGCAGCACATCTCACTGGTGTCTGTTGTGGGTTTAGTTATACAGAGAACGCAGATACGTGTGAGCTTATGCAAGAGTTATTTCAGGTTCGAAAATTATGCTTGAATTTAAGATCCTTTGCTAGGAGCGAGTTCTCTGAATTGATATTTCTTGCTTCGTGTATTTGTTTTAGCTTCTGGAGTTTTATGTCTCATAGTTTGTGTTTAGATCAGCAGTCTAGTTAACCCCCTACATTCCGACCGTAGATATTGGAGACCGGAGTGACCCGGAGTAACCGTCATAGCGTCGTGGCATTAGTTGTAAGGCGTTAGAAACACCGACATACGAGATGAGCAACTTTATTGGTACAAAACAGCTCTTTTTTTTCCAGTCTGTCCTTGTAGGTCTGTTGTTCTGTTAACCTGCACCATGTACAACGTTTTTATTTTAAACAACCTTCCTGCCAAAATACTTCACCATCTATTTCTGAAAGCAACCAAGCGCTTTTCATTGAAAATAAAAGCGTTACGTGATGTGCATGGTGTGTCAGCAATGCTGAGCAACGAATACAGTATGAAATTAACTTTTTAATTGTTGCGAACTTGTTCTATCAGTATTTACGCAAGAATAAGGACAGCTTGAACTGTCAAATGAGTTCCTTGTTATCTCCCAAAGTTAGAATTTTAAATGATATTATTCCATCACTGTGTGATATTTTATAATTGAAATAATATATTGGGGCACTTGTTCGTGTTTCATTCTCCTGACATGGTTAAGTGTTAGGTGCCCCTGCATCATGTGGATTATTAGCATATTGTACTTGTTCTGTCCCAAGCCATAAAGTGAGGCGAATCTGGATATGTCTCGATTCAAATACGAGTCAATCCGGCAGTTGATAATTGATTCATTGATGTGCCCTGGTCAACATCAGAGTCAAGAATCTGGATGTGAAGCGTAAAGGACCACAAAGTTTGACCTAATTTTACGATTTTGATCAAAAAGAAAATAGTCCTCATTCGGTTCAATTTGTGGAACTAAAGGTCTTAGCTTAGTCAAGTCAATATCGTGATAATATTCTTAAATACTAATAAATGAAGACTTGGTTCTACAAAATGACATTGCCGTAATTTGGGTAGAACTTGAAGTAGCAGGCGTGCGTTAACTTGGCAGACTATATTGGTGTTTCCTAGGTCAGTTTTTCTGGCATTCTTGGAGACCACCGTGCTTATGTCGACTTCTTATTAGTGTGTGAATTTTTCTTAGTTTTTACTTCTCTGAACGACCTTAAATAGATTTCTTATAAACAAAAACTGAATAATTCAACTCAAATCTGACCATTCTACGCTGGTCTGAGCATTCTTCACAACGTCGAGAACATGAAACCGAAAATCTGTGGTAATTGAGAATATTTACTTGACGACTCGTACCCAGCACTGATTTCAGCAAAAATAAAACCGGAAGCAAGATGAGTACCCTCTAATGGTTAACTATTTCAACTATCAGAGATGAAATAAATAAATTGACAGGTTCCTTAAATCATTGGCTTTTAGTATAGTTATTTATTCGTCGTGAAGAAACATTCTGGTAATGGCACTCGTTGGAAATTGTTAATTGACTGTTCTGGTCGTGGAATCGTAGCACCTGTTGCTAGTCATATGAATTGATTATAGTGGTCATTTTTGTACTACACACAGTCAAGTTTGTGTAAAATATATTTCAAAGCTACAGAACATCCCGTCGTGAAGGCACAAAAACGACGAACGATCACATGGAGAAGAAATTATTTCTGTGATTAATACACCCGAGAATCTTAATCTGTTTTTCAGTCTCTGTATTAAATTTTCCCGTTTGTATCGATAACTTCGCGTAGGTGGATTTTAATACGTATTGAAAAATAAACCTGTTGGTTTCTTTCCGACATGCATGAATTTTACCGGCTTCAAAACTGACTTGGAAGGCTCTAGAATAGCATTTTAAATTTTTATAGACCTAGGTACTCAAACCACATGTTAATTTCACCTTCAAATAGCCTACACATATTGTCAAATATGCAACTTTCGTTCAGTAAGTTGACTGCCACTCAAATAAAGTAATCCGTGTTTTCTGTCAGGAGTTTAATACCTGACAATTACATGGGTTCATATTCTAGCAGATGGTATTGCATCGTAGCACTAACCATATATTTGGCCAGTTTATTTTCCATCTTTAGTAGAGGACGTAAATTTTTTGAGAAAAAACGTAACTTTGCACCCGACGATCCATACAAGTGGTTAAGAATGCGCTCTTTCGTGAAGGTGTCGGCAGTTCGAATCCCGGCGCTGCGCGGTGATTTCTCCCCGTTGGGTAAAGGGAGAACTCAAGAACTCCACACTCTACCCAGGTGTCAGAATTGGGTACCGGCTTGACCAGGGGTAACCGTCATTGCGTCCTGGTGTTCGTTATATGGCATTTGAAAAACCAATGTACAAGATGATATGTATCAGGCTTGATTGATTGGAATAAAGCATTCTCCTTAAATTCTTACTGATTGATAGTGATTGCTCACAAATTAGTAGAGTGTCTGTTGCTTTTCGTCAATTCCTTCAATTAGTAGTGAAAACATAATTTAAATAGCTCGCTGCAGATGCTGATCGCGGCCTCAAATTTTGAAATAAACTTTTTAGTATAAAATATTTCGATGTTTTTAACTGTATCTTCTCGAAATTATTTTCCGTATAAAAAAATACATCCGCTGAAACTTGTTTGGCTAATGATTTTTTATTAGTTTCATCGCATCAAATAATCTTATTTAACTGAGATTCGAACAATAATGCTGCACCTTCACTTTATTTGCTGAAGAATGTTAACCCACGCACCAAAATCTGTTTCGTGTGTGGTCAGTGAAGTTCGCCTCACAGACGGAAAAATTAACGTGAAAAGTGTCAAACATTTTATAACTTTGCTTAATTCCTTGAAGTGAACGTGATTATCTTAAAAAATTTTATGTACACTTTTGAAAAGAGTTCACCAAATACTTGTTGATCATTCGCTAGCGATAAAATTTTATTAAAATAATTGATCGCCAGATAACGGTCTATTGCGCATAATTTCACAAAATATTTGTTTTTCCGAGAGTACATACTCGTATGACAAGGCTGTTGCAGCAAGTAAATCGGAAAATATTCACAATGTTCTAACACTCCGGATACTTCAGCTGTCGTTAGTGCAGTCAGCAGTCAGGTCGCCGCGACTTTCTGAACTATTCCTTACGAATCACGATGCACTGGCTGCGAGAACATCTTGTACGTGTAAAAAGCGTGGATGTATATAAGCGTGGAACGTTGGAAATGGGCTTACAGATGAGGAAGAAAACCACTGATTTGTGTTATGTATTCTTCGACGAATTAACATCCTCTGTGTGACAGCACGTTGGCTCGCTGTGGAGGTCGCGGAGTGAAAAGTTCAACTCAAGGAGTTGCATGTGTGTGTTTCCCAAAATGTCTTCTAGCTTTTCGAATGGAATTCTGTGCGTGTCAAGAGTTTTGGTTTATGTTGATTTTAGATACATTTTTGGTGAAAACTTCAAATTTGTAGAGATCTTAAAAATGTGCTCATGGGAGCGAAGCGAAGAGAATTGATCGTTGAATGACGAATCAAATTAAATTTGTGAAAGAGTGAGTTGATACCAACGGTGCATTATTAGAGATCAGCGACGAGAGCGTGCTACAAACTCTGCTTGTAAAGGCAATTGATCTGGAATGAACAAACATAGCGGATTGTCATTTAAATATGTGCGGATTTGTTATGTAAAAGTGGAAATGTGTACAATAAACAGTTGTGGGGTTTCGGTCTCATTGACTTGGTTTCTTGAGGACCACAAAGTTTGACCTAATTTTACGATTTCGATCAAAAAGAGAATAGTCCTCATTCGGTTCAATTTGTGGAACTAAAGGTCTTAGCTCAGTAAAGTCAATATCGTGATAATATTCTTAAATACTAATAAATGAACACTTGGTTCTACAAAATGACAGTGCATTTTTTTAATTGAAAATTAGTGCAAGACCATTAGTGTCCCCAACAAGACCTAACTTAATGAGGTTTCAGCTTGGACCGAAACGACCCTAACTTAACACTTTTACTGCGGCAGGTAAAACTGAAGTTTAACATTCTACCAAAATTTAAAGCTAATCGTATTAAGCCAATGCTGAAAACAGCAAACATTTACTGGATCGTACCATTATTTAACTTTGATTAAGTATTCATGAAAATTGAGTTCGTGACTACTGGTCGGTCAGCATTATGAAAATTCCCTCCGTGTACCACCGGTGGTTCATTTCGCAGTCAAAGTGTTGATCCAACAGCAGAAGACCAAACAGACGTGCAGACGGACTCGAGGATTTAAATATTCATCACCATAGCTCGTATCCCAGATACTCAAAACGTCTTCAATAACGGGAATTTCTCCAATTCGTTTAAACGCTGCGGTTGAAATTGTGTTTAACAAGCAAGGATCTTTATGTTGATATTTTAACAACTAATAATGTTTTTTATATCATCTTCTTGGAAATATAGTTTTCTTTGTGATGTGCTTGAGTGAAAAAGTGATCTTCAAAATTAGATAATACGTCGAACTGAGTTCGGATTTGAAAATTTTGATGACCGTTGAAAATCGTTCTGCGTTCAGCGCTGCGGTGATGTGGAAAAGTGTCCTAACCCGAGTTAATGTAGAATTGAAAGTGTTGGAAATTTGTTTGCACATTGTAATGCTTTCCCGTGATTTTATAATCTGTTGGCCGGGTTCAGGCTTTTGCAATTTTTCTTGAGAAATGGTAATCTCCAGGCACAGCAACTCCGTTTGCGAACGTCGTGCATCAATCTGCTACGAAATGCCGAGATTTTAAGATCAAATAAAAGCGACTCTAAAGTGCAGTTCAGAACGGGAATTTATCTTGCAGACTTAGTGAGATAACTGAACTTTGTGTACGTACCCAAGACGGTTTCAGTAATTCCTGCACTAATATACTGCGTGTGTGAAAATGTTTAATCATTTGAAGCTCGCTCAATAGGCGTAATAAAGCTGACGAAACTCGCGCTCACTTTGTTGAATGAGATCAAAATCCACTTCAAATGCGAACATAAAGAAGACTTCAGAAGTGGGCTCACGATGCCGAGCGTTGATCAGCTCACAGAGGCCTGGAGACAAAGGGATCTACAACGTCGCGCCTCCGCAGCCGGTCTGGTGAGTACAAACATTTTGTGTGTTGGTGTTCTGGGCTGTTTAGCGCACGGGATAGCTGTGTGACTTTGATCACGATTACTTTATTTGTAGATCTTGCTAAAGTGACGTGGCTCGCTGTTGAAATCTTTGCTCTTACTTTTTGATGCTCCATGTTTTTGATGCTCCAAGTTTTGAAGCCTAATTCTCGTAAGTTATTAAACACGTGATGCTTTTCTTATATAGGCGAGCTATTAGTGTTCCGGCTCATAGTACGTAAGAGAAAAAATAGCTCTTCGATTTTATTATGAATTTGGCTTCTACTATTTTAGTTTTAGGAACATGAGGATAGAATTGATATAAAAAGACGTAGATATGTACTGATATTGATGCGAAAAATTTCAATGACCTTCAAACAGCAATTAATGAATGTTTTATGTATCTTAAATCACACGCTAGATTTTCATGCACTGTATCTCTGGAGCAGTAATTTTCAGTTAAATCATATATTTAACATCATATATTATTACCATACAATCGCAAATCTCTTGAAGTTGACAGCATTGAACTTTGCAAAATTCTTCTTTCTTTGGAGTTTTAAATTTGAACTTACTTCTGTAATTTACTCCATATTTTGGTTTCATTTTAATTTTATTTTCTCAAGGTATATTGGTGAATAACCGAAGGTTCCGCTAATGTTGAACATCAAATATCTTTGAATGAAGAAAGATATGCTTTGGCATATATTAAAAAGCGCATATATTCATAATAATATGGTTCCAGACTATTTCAGAGGTAATGAAAGAAAACTGAAAACTTTCAACATTTATTGAAGTGTAATAAAATGAGTTCTGGATGCAAATAAAGTACAACGCTTAGAGTGGAGCTCAAATATTCTGGCTGTCATGGTTAACTTTCCTCGGTGTCGTGCTCATAAATGCACTCAAATGAGACAGCATACGCTCGTAATAATTACATCTTGAGAAGTACGCACGTTTTGAGACGAGCAAGACTTCCCTAGCTCTGTACCTCTTACTGGACACCGATGTGCAGGGTTAGCATAAACAAATGCTCAGAAAGAAACAAGCTCAAAAAACGCCTAAAACCTTAAAACAACTCACTCTTGTAGTGTTTTTCTTAGAGGCTCAAATTGATTATTTGGGCTTAGTTTCTTTAATTTGGGATTTGTAATGCCTACTCGGCCGATGTGGCAGGTCCGCTCAGAGGGCCTGAGGGAAAACTCACGTCTCCGTTCCGTGCATCTTCTAACAGCGCTCAGTGACTGGTGATGGTCGCAAATTAAGAGTTATAAATATCACACCAACTGGACTTGAGCCCTCCCCACTTGACCTTTTGGTTGCTGTTGTACGTTGATTAAAAACAGCTGGGTGAGCATCTCTACTTTGCCGACAAAATTTTCATCGCAACATATGATATTTGGAAATATATCAAGTTCGGGGTCCCCTCATCAGAAAGCTTATCGAGACTCTAAACGATATTATAATCTGGAAAGTTTTCTGTTTGCTGCCCGAAATGTTCTTGTGCAAACAAATTTACAGCGCAAGTAAAGCCATTCCGTATCACGTTTACGTAGTGAACGATGCGATGGTTCTGCGACTTACTGATGGTAAAACGCGTTTTGTTGATGGGTCTAAAGGCAGTAAATCATTAGACAATGATGGCATTTACATTTGAGCACCCGTTTCAAAGTCCTTGAGTATAGAGTGCGGGATTAGGAATTTTATTCCGACGTCACGGAAAGAAGGTAGGAGCGAGATAGGTATGAATTGCGACAAAATGATTTTGATGTAACGACATTGTTCCATTTTGAGGTAATAATTACTATTTGTTCAGGGAAGCCGACAATAATCGAATGGATAATATTGGTAAGCTACTGTTCGAAAGGAAAAAGTTTTATAAAATATTTCAGAAATTATATCCTTTGAAAAAACACAATTTGAAGTCATTCCAATGAACTTCTCCGATACGCGGTTACTGAAGTGGAACCAATTTCGTTTCATTGCGACCTACATTTGATTACGCAGAGATATGCGACAGAATTAGAACCTTTCAATTAGCGAAGTGGTTCAACAGTAGCGTGCAGCAGATTCATTAAGTTCTAATTCCCATGTTTGCAATAGAAACGACTTACCGCGATATTCAGACTATCCAATTACCCATGTTTGTTCTTTCATCATTAGCTTCCTTTAATCATCTACTTAATTCCTGGTCTCAAACGTCGCCTGTAACTTGAAAAGAGAAATGCACCCGCTTAGGCCACAACGGAGAGGGGTCCAAAGAGGTAGTTGGCGTTGCTGCCCTCATCGGGGTTTGAGATGAACTGAGCGTAGAGGTCCTGGTAGCGGGTGAGGCTGATGCCTCCGGCCTTCTTGTCCTCCTCCTGCAACACAGAGATAATCGGGTCGGCATGCCGCTGTGGGAGGGCTGTGGCTGTGTAGTTCTGGGTCAAGCATGCTCCTCGGAAAGAGAGAGGTAGATAATATGTTTAGGTTAGTTTGCTTTGTCCATATTATGCTATGGAGAGCGGTAACCCCAGGGGGAAACAGTTGGGTTATCTGCTGTAGATAGGTCTTCAGGTCTTGTCTTTCGGGCCCATTTGAAAGATTTGAATGATTTTGAAAGAGTGATTGACCACAAGCATGCATGTTGGTACGAGTAAGACGCCAGAAAATATTACACAGACAGATTTTTGGAATTTGGGCTTCATAAGCTGCGAGCCTTTTGTGGCAAACTATCAAGAGATAAACAAGTTCTGTAGCAAAGTACCGCAACTAACCGAGTCTAATTAAGTTTGAGTTAAGCACACGAGAAAAAATATGTTAATGTCAAATTGACAGAAAACACAATTTAATATTCTCGTTAATGTTTCTTTATCACATGGTTTCCTGATTTCCATCCCAATTTTTCATGACGAAGAACAGTGTCTATGAGCGATACTTTGTTTGATTTGTTTTATTTTTTCCTTAGTTTGCTCTCGTTATTTATTTGAACTTTACCTACCTACCACTCGTCTTGTAGTTGGAGAGCAGGTGAGTTTCAAGACAATATTTGACGGCCGGTGGAGGCATCGCTAATATCAATAAAAGTGGAATTTCAAAATTTGGTACCAGCGAAAAGAAAGCTTCTATGAGATTCGGCTTTTTAGTAATAAGAGGGTAAGGGCTTATTTAATTTTCTCGATAAATAGTAGTGGTAATTAGTTTCAGCGTTAATTTAACGTCGAAAGACAGCTGTCGTGGTATTAAATATTTGCGCGTAAAACTTCAGAGAGAAAATCGGAAGAAATCAGGCAGTGTCAGAATTTTTGGGCTCTTGAATGAATCATTTGTGTAGACGTTGTGTGGAAAGTTGGAGATAGCTCTTAATAGCGTTTTTTTGCACTGTGAATGTACTGTCAGTTTTATTTTTGTGTATGTCATGCCAAAGTTCAATGTCGCATTAAATGTACGCTTGGACATGTAAAAGATTTTTAGTGCTTCTCTTTGTAGGATATGCATATCTTACTGCAAAATTTTGCTGGACTTGGGCAGTTTTGTACGTACTTGATTGATATGATTTTTGAAGGTTAAATTTTCGTCTGGTATTGATTTTCAGGAATTTGCAGCTGTGCATTTTGAATTTTTTCACCGATATATCAAAAGTTTTGTGAGCAATGTCTTTCCTTATAGGTGAATAGTATATACTTGGTCTTGCTGATGTTTCTGCTGATTTTATTTATTACGAACCAGAGCGAAACGATATTTGATTCCTGATTTCTTTGGTCTACCATGTTCACGGTATTTTTACGGGGAAAACTTGATTCGAAAAGAGTATGAATTTGAAGATTGATGTTGGTTTCATGATATCGTCTAAAATATAAAAAAATAGAAGGGGCACGAGAATAGATTGTTAAGGACTCTATGGGCTACATTTTGGGGTTCTAGAGTTGCCAATTACTACCCGTTATTTACGGTAACCATTTGCGAGGAAGTCCTTTTATGCCATAGTTGTACAGCTTTGAGGACACTTGAAATCTTTACAGTCAAATGCTTCTTTAAAGTCAAATGGGAATTAGCGCTCCCAGGGGAACCATGTGAGGGCCCGAGCTAAAGGTTAGGTAGGCTTTCTTTTTGTTGTAATAAAATAGGTTTTTGTTTTGTAACTGACCATCTTTTTCCTGTTCACTGCTGTCCTGTTTCTCAGCACCTATTACTTTCTTCTTCAACTTTTTTCTTATTTCATGAACTTTTTTCCTAGCTTACTGTTTCTGTGCACATTGTGCATAGATTCCGCGTTCCCTCAACTCCATACTAAATGGTGACTTCCTCTTTCCTCTCTTGGAACATCTTTGCCGTGGTTAATGGAGGCTAAAACTTTCTTATATAATATAATAATAACTTCACGTCAAAGATATTGGAGAATACCGAGTTTCCCTCCTAATTTATCTGAATAGAGAAATTGTACATGATTTAGTACCTCTTCTTTTAGCTTTGGTATTGTGGTGTTAGAATGCCTTCCGACACCGCAAGACTTTGGTCCCCAACTCGCTATTACTGTAAGACTGTGGTCCCCAACTCGCTATTACTGTAAGACTGTGGTCCCCAACTCGCTATTACTGTAAGACTGTGGTCCCCAACTCGCTATTACTGTAAGACTGTGGTCCCCAACTCGCTAGCACCGCAAGATTGTGGTTCCCAACTCGCTAGCACCGCAAGATTGTGGTTCCCAACTCGCTAGCACCGCAAGATTGTGGTTCCCAACTCGCTAGCACCGCAAGATTGTGGTTCCCAACTCGCTAGCACCGCAAGATTGTGGTTCCCAACTCGCTAGCACCGCAAGATTGTGGTCTCCCACTCGCTAGCACAACAAGATTGTGGTCCCAACTCGCTATTACTGTAAGACTGTGGTTCCCAACTCGCTATTACTGTAAGACTGTGGTTCCCAACTCGCTAGCACCGCAAGATTGTGGTTCCCAACTCGCTAGCACAACAAGATTGTGGTCCCAACTCGCTATTACCGTAAGACTGTGGTTCCCAACTCGCTATTACTGTAAGACTGTGGTTCCCAACTCGCTATTACTGTAAGACTGTGGTTCCCAACTCGCTAGCACAACAAGATTGTGGTCCCAGCTCGCTAGCACCCCAAGATTGCGGTCCCAACTCGCTAGCACCACAAGATTGCAGTCCCAACTCGCTAGCACCGCAAGATTGTGGTTCCCAACTCGCTAGCACCGCAAGATGGTGGTTCCCAACTCGCTAGCACCGCAAGATGGTGGTTCCCAACTCGCTAGCACCGCAAGATGGTGGTTCCCAACTCGCTAGCACCGCAAGATTGTGGTCCGAACTCGCTAGCACTGCAAGATTGTGGTCCGAACTCGCTAGCACTGCAAGATTGTGGTCCCAACTCGCTAGCACTGCAAGATTGTGGTCCCAACTCGCTAGCACCACAAGATTGCGGTCCCAACTTGCTTGCACCGCAAGCTCGTGACGCGTAACTCACCGACAGCAGCTTGTCGTAGGCGTCGTCAATTTCCTTGATGTTGGAGAAGGCTGCTCGGCTGATGACGTCCAGCCTGTACTCGTCTACGCCCACGAGGCCGTCGCCTGTCGCGTCGAACATAATTAATTAATTCATATTCTCTAATGTCTTCCCTGTTATAGATTACAAAATTAAGCTTTCTGACCAAAAACCAATGAAGTTGAATGTCAGCAGGGGCTTTTCCTCTACGACAATGTTGTGCGCTCCGAAAATTTCGTGTGGATTTTTGGCTGGGCCTCACAGTGTTCTTTTCTGAAGAGTTGCTTACAATTCAACGACACGAAAAACCAAAATCCCGTTGATGAGAGTCAACCGTTTGTACCAAAATTAGATCTCCTCTATCTGTATTCACTTATGTGTGATGTTTTGAGCATAATGCCAATTCTTCTTGTGCTGGCCAGACGTTTCGAAAAAATGCGTGAGTTGATGCGAGTGAGAGCATGTTACGCCTGGTGCTTGCCTAAATTCTAAAGCTCTGAATACAACGGTGTTCTCTTTGCTGTTTATTTGGCGCTCGTTGCTCGAACTTAATTCGCAACTTAAAGTGGAACTCGAATCTTTTTCGCCTTCACTGTGATCCCATCGCTGCTCAAAAAAATTCATTGGTTTTTGATCCTGAAATATGCATAGATTTTTCGTGATTGCGTGCTCAAAGGACACGACCGGTTATCACTCAATTGGTTAAAGCATTCATTACCGCCTTGATTAAATTTCAATCACGTATTCACAATAAGTTCCCAGAACAAGAACACTTGACTGCTACAGAATTAGCTGTTAAATAATATTCTCATATATCAAGCTATTTATAAGATTATCTATGTACAAACATGGCCTCATATATCATGGGTTATAATTCTAGAGCACTAAAATCATTTTGCCTAAATTCGAAGCTTATTCTATGAATTAAGAAAAGCTTGGGTTGAAGCATGCACATGCTAACTGAACATGCGTGTAAAAGAACGAGGGCGTCAGAGGTAGGGGCAAGCCTGGCTGTATTGAGGACCCTTCTATGGGGCTCCTGTAACCTTCACTGACCAGAGGTTTTCAAATAGACTCCTTTCAACAGCTCTAGGGTTGCCTGATTTGTACCCTAATAAAATTTTTGAAATTCAATGCCGAGTGGTATTTCCTTCCTTAATTGATGTTGGTGATGACCTGATGCCAGTTCCAGTCTATTAATGTTAGTTTTAATGATAAAATGAACAAATAATTTGCCAGTAAAGGGATAAGTCAAATAGGAAAATCTCAATCCCCTCAATTGTTTCCACTAGTTAACGCGACACGTGGATTGCTATCTTAGTGCATTCTCATTCTTGCAGGAAAACATTTAAAGAAGCAAGCATGAAAATAAGGTTCATTGTTAGGTAAATAGTAGGTTACAACTCACACGATGAATTGTCAAAATGCGGAAGTTGGCTAAGAGATTATTTCAAACTCAAGTTACGAACAACGGAAGCTAAGTTCACACGTCAGCAGTGGTGTTTTGTATTTGAAAGCAAATCAGTAAGATAAGTAATCGGTAAAACCCAGATTTCTATAATCTATGCAAAAATTTAACAGAATGAACACAATATTCCTCCACGCGTGCAAAAATTTGTTCTGACGCAAGCACTCGAGGCGTTCAATAGACGGAAAAACTAATTGAGTTCTGAACTAAAGGCAAGCTCGTCTGCAGTTTTCAAGTCGTAGGTGTGCGCTGTCAGAATTTCAACTGCTAACAAGCTAAGTGATTCGAAGGGTTCCAAACTTACAGCGATACGAGGCATTTCTTGGGTTCCAGTAGCGCTGAGACAGGGATGTTCTACGGTGTTATTGAGCCATCGCTACGTAATGAGAAATGCAACCAACTCATGGTTGTGCGTGTTAGAGATTGGTGCATGTTCAGTAAGTCATTAATGATTTTCTCGTGAGAAATAGGTTGTGAATTACGTACGCAATGCACTGCGCAAGAGGAGAATGAATATTGAAGAGTAAAAAGATCTAGTAAGGTAAGGTTTTTCGTACGAGGGGCACTAAACAATTTTCAGGATACGCTAATAACACCAAATCGTTCGAATTCCATTGCTAATTTTGTTGTAGAAATCGAACTAGAAATTCCCTCGAGAAATGCTCAGTTTGGAAACCTTCGAATTCAAGCTTCATGGATCCGGGTTCAGAAGTTGGTTGCTGTTAACTACACTACGTTTGATCTAAATAATCAAGATTAAATATTAAATTATTGACGTATTTGGAAAGTGAATGAATGTACCTAACAGTGACTTTTGTCACTCGATACACGAGGAATTTTGCGACAATGAAGAAAAGGAACTGGTAGGTCGAAGACAGAGAGAAAGTACTTCTAAGTAAGGATTAAGAATGAAATTGTTGCAATAAAGCAGTAAAATGGAAAGCCACGAACGAACAAAGGAAAGGGATACTCGAGTACTGGAAGCTAGTTAGCGAAGAAAAGACGTATGCGTTGAGCTCTAGAGTTGCATGCGGGTGCTGTGAGTTGACCTACGCATTACCCGATAGCGTTATCATGCCACTGGCAATTAGGGTGTTGACAAGCTCATGAATATTCAGTACACAGTACAGTCGTCAGAGCATTCAACTGGAAATTGGCGCTCTCATTCTTAAGCTAGCGTACGAGGGGCACGAAATCATTGGGTAAATAGAGAGTGTTAACTTTACGTCTCGTTTGATGTGTTGTTTGGTAAAAGGTCAATTGAATTGTCTTAGTATTTATTGGGTAAATTTGAATACCTTAATTTCAAAGCCTTTTATAAAGAACGATTTCTAGCCTGCAATAAAAACTAAACTTGTGAACATCAAAATCGTATTAGGACATAGGATCTGGGCTTGAGTCTGTGTAGCGTATATCATTATTAAGATCAATGTATAAATTTCTCTTACATGGGCAAATCAGCGGCATTAATGTGCTCAACGCTTTGCAGACTAGCTCCTTTATTGAAAAATTTACGTTTGATATTCTGTGATGTGTTAGGTATTGTACAGAGTTCCGTTGTAATCGTGATTCGGAGATGTTTGTTCTGATTGAGCTTAAAACATAAACTAAAGTGCGATTATCTACACGGGAGCCCAGGAGGATAGTGCTCACAGAATATGCTACGACGTAAAACAAAACTACGAGTGTGAACTGGGCGAAAATTGTACTACACTACCAATTTTGACATACCATTAACATCAATTGATTTAAATTGATTAGCAATGAAAATCTTAAAAGCTGCAGGGAAGCTGTCGAAACTCCTGCCCACGCATGCCTCCTGCACGGCCTTCTTGAACTCGTCCACGGACACCTGACCGTCCTGTGGAAACGAGCCTGCGATCAAACCGCGGTCAGTTCACTCTCGCTAACTGCTGTCATCAGCTGTTGGCGGCGAGCTTTCGAAAGCTGAGCTAGCAGACTCGGAAGATTGTGATATGCATGCAATGCATTTATCAGAGATTTTAGCGTCTTTTTCTCCTCAGGAGAGGCGTCTGAAGTGATAGTCGTTGTCTAAGTGTAAAAATTTTCATTATTTGCCGCTGTTGAGTATCTAGACATATTGAACTCCGCAGTGCCCAGCAATACATTAGGGTTGCTTAGCGCATATACCGGCTGATGGCTAGATTCAAAGAACGATATCGCTTCCTGTTCTGCAGAACTCGTGTTCATAGTGTAATGGTACATAAAACATGGAAAACATATCGATTTCGTAAAAATATCAAATCGTTACACCTTTCCTCCGAACTGTTTTCGTTCCAAATTATTATTTTGCTACTTTGTAAATTGATACACGTCTTCTTATCAGGTGTTGTCAAAGCGTAATCCCGAACAGACTGTCCTTCCTTTTCACCCGAACTTCAAATGTTATAATAATGTCGCATGGTTACGAAGTATAATTCTGAGTGAGTAGCCTGGTTCAGAGCGTTGCCTCTTTTGATCTCTAGGTGCTTTTGTGGAATTATGAGGCTTTGTACAAGTTAGTTAGGGCTTCCAGATCTTGCGTTGATCACCGAATGATTTTTGTCCATGAAACTTTCATTTTATTACTTTACATGAGTAAATAAACGCTAACGTGTTTTTACCAAGGACAAGTACGAATAGTGTGTCAGCGATTTCCAAGGAATTTGTTTACGGGCCAGAAAAACTTCGAATTGTAAGGGAAATTTTGGGGCGTGTTGAAATTTAATAACACATTTAATTTTTTAAGAATCTGTCTCACTTCCATCCAGTTCCTTTTATATCATTCAAATAAATAGGTAGTTCATTAACTTAAGAACGTTTGGTTAGTCGAACTGAAGTCTGATCAACTTCGGAAACTTCTACCCTAAATAGTGCACCAGACGGCGAGTTAAAGAATGAAACCTACCGTTCACATCAATAGTCTTAAAGGAGTCGGCAATGAAACTCTTGAAGGCACCAGGAAAATCGGCATAGGTCTTGCCACTGCAATTCTTCTGGATAGCCTGTTTGAATTCCTCTACAGTAACTTGGCCGTCCTGCAAACCAACAATTATAAATGAAAATAAATTGGACAGTTTGAACTTAACGTTTTCCTATTATAAGAACATCCTGTACAACGTTAAAATATTTTGTGGTCTGAGTTTATATGCTACTTGATCGGTTAATTTTCTTTTGCATTTGCCTAGGGCCTTCAGAATAGACCAAATTATCCGTTTTGGTTTGGTCGGTGTAAATTTAACATCAAGAAGACAAAAGAAAAGATCAGAAAATCGTCACAGAAGACAATATGTCGCATCAGGTGGGATAACTTTGTCAGCGAGAATTTTTTCCTAGTCTGTTTTCGAGAACAATCAGGTTAAATAGACAGGAATTAGAGGGAAGGTCGATCCCCTTGTGGGTCGTGTAGTCCTGTTGCACCAATCAATGAATTATTTCATATCAGGTCAATAAAGTAACATTCGGGTTGCTCAATATCATCTACATAAAAGGGTGCTGTCGGCGCTGCACAAGCAAAGCGTTAATGTGAAGTTAGTCGGAGCGTAGCACATTATTACGATGAAAGCTGTGTAGGTATATAACGAAGTTTCGGAAGATCCAAGTGTAGACTACCTACCATTGACATCAATGGTCTTAAAATTGCTAGCAATGAAGGTCTTGAAAGCGCCAGGGAGCTCGGCCCAAGACTTGGCACCGCAGTGCTTCTGGATGGCCTGCTTGAACTCATCCACGGTCACTTGCCCGTCCTGAAATGTTACAACACGTCCAATGCTCGTTAACTTCATCGTTAGTTCGAGATGCCCCCACCGTTGCTGGATGCTCGGCGTAAAAGGAAACTCACCTTGCAACAGCGACGATTTCAAACTGAAATGGCGCATATTTCTTCTCGTTTCTTCCAGAGTAGAGACCTCGTATTTCAGGGTTGATGAACACCTCATCCGCTACTCTCTAATTAGATGGAGTGAAGATTGGAACACGTTCTGATTAAATTTACTTCTTTCTTCACAAAATTTAAGCTGAAGAATGGTTTATCCAAATCGATTCCCTGCGAATTTCTCGTAGAGATCAAGCAAAAAAGAATTCTGTAGTTTAAGATTTTTATTTTGAGTAAAAAATCACCTCAATCATTTAGCAGCTGCTGTTGTAGAGATGTTCAAACTTTTGGCCGTTTTAACATCGTACTTCAGTGGAGCGTACTAACGAGCAAAATGCTTACCCAGACTATGAGGACACGTGTCGCAGTAGCGTTGACTGAGCTGAAGAACACACAAGCAAGCTCGTACAGTGATTCTTTTAGAAACAAACGATGCGATGGAACTTGAAGTATGAGTAAATGAAGGACTTTTCAGGTGCTTTCCCAGTGCAATGTGCACGACAAAAGAGGAGAAACACGCATCTCATTAAATGAAAATTATGTTTTGGCTTACAGTACAACATGATATGTAATCAGTATTTCATACATCTTCAATTATACCTCAGTTCTTTCTCACTTCTGGTGCAGCATCACTGTATTTGAATTAAGACGTTTTCATGATGCTGAGTGCCCAAGTAACTTCCGTTTGAACTGCAGCTACGTTTGCTCTATGCATCTGGAGAGACAGTTTGAAGAGTGAAGTGATGGGAAATTACCTCACCATCTAACCGGTCAGGGGTCTATGAATTCACGCCCTTATACTTGCAGTAGATAATTTTTATATTGTAAAATGAGTCCTGTTACGGACGCAGAACGACTAAATGCTCATAACTTGTAGGATTTGATTACGTCAATTCAATCAGCAGTAGAAATAAGATGAACTCGTCTTCCTTTGCTTTCGATATGTCAAGTTAGACAAGTGAGCATACATATGTACATTTATGATTTGATGAACTCACCTTGTTGAAGTCAGCGAGCGTTGCGATCTCGTTCCAAAGGTCGCTCATGATCTTCTGGTTGTTGGCGTAGGCCTTGTCGTCCCAGTTGCCGCGGCCCTCAATGATGGTGTTGCGCAGCGCCAGGCACTCGAAGTCGTTCTTGTCCAAGTAGCCATTGTTGTCAATGTCTGCGTGGGGACACATAGCTTTGTTAGACCACACCTATTTCAGGAATGATATCTCGCGCATCCGAGACACGAAGTGTGGGTGACATTTACTGACGGTTTATCCTGGGGATGTCCCAGGGGCTTAAGTTGAGGGTTAGGTGGGCTTTCCTTTTTATTTTGGCATCTTTTTTTTGTGTATTGCTGTCCGGTTTTTCAACATCTATTACTATCGTCTTTAACTTTTACCTTATTTCATAAACATCCTTCAAAACGTAGCGTTTTTGTTCGCAGATCTAGTGTGGCAACACACCTTGTGAATAAATTTTGCTCTCCATTAACTCAAAAATAAATGGTATCTTTATTCTTCCTCTTTGGAATACCTTTTTTATGGTTAGGGTGACTTAAACTAACTAATAATTTAATCTAATTTAAACCGTCAATTAAAATTTGCCATAAACAGTCACGTGTTTACAGAGGCAGCAAATCGTTTTCATAGAGTTCAGTGAAT
Source organism: Morinoia aosen (assembly GCA_030386875.1). Taxonomy (NCBI): domain Eukaryota; kingdom Metazoa; phylum Arthropoda; class Malacostraca; order Amphipoda; family Talitridae; genus Morinoia; species Morinoia aosen. Next base: position 72,448,288 of record CM059567.1, on the reverse strand, counting down.
TCGATCACTCCCAATTGAAATTCTGAGCCTTTTACAGATCGTTTTCAGGCAGTTATAAGCCAAGAGTTTAGTCGTTTTCAAGCAGTAAATTAGCCTTTTTCGGAGCAAATGTCTACTTATTTTAAGCCCTTTTAAACGGCTATTTCTGGGCATCGAAACGGCTAATGCAACGGCCATTTTGGGCTTCTCTACTACCTGAACGAGGCTATTCACGACCATTTTTGGCTTTTCCATTGCTTGAACGAGTCTCGTCCTGGCCTTTTTGGGCTTCCTTACTGCTTGATCAAGGCTAATACCGGCCCTTTTGGGCTTCCTTACTGCTTGATCAAGGCTAATACCGGCCCTTTTGGGCTTCCTTACTGCTTGATCAAGGCTAATATCGGCCTTATTAGGCTTCCGTACGACTTATAGTGGGCCTTGCAACGACCTCAAAGAGCTCCAACACCAGATTTTTATACGATATAAAGAGTTTGAAAGGCCGGGTCTTGTGGCTGCTTCGCCTAGTGAGTACCGAATTGGGGTGAGTGAAGCAGCGGACTTACGTTTATACTTCTCCGGCTGTAGGTATCGATGATAAGCGACGGAGAAGTGGGAACTTTTTCTCTAATAAATTTACATTGGGATATATTAAGATTACTGAACATAGAAGGACTAGAATCGAGGTTTGAGGGGTAACTAGGGTAAAGCATTACAAGTTGAATGCTCAGCGTTCGACAACCCAAGCGTTCCAACAGTTATAAGCTATCATTCATATTTAATTTATATAATGCATTAATAAAGTGCCAATTTGATGTTATGCTCAGCAGTTAGCTTTTCTATCCTAGTTTTCATGTTGACTGGATTAATTATTTATAGTATTGTTGAAGATGTTTAACGAACCTTACCTAATCTAACTTAACTAAGTTAGGTTAGTTGAAATTCATTTAGTTCTTTACATTTACTGAAGTAATACGACTTGTACAACATTTACGATTACGAGTCTTTTTACAATCTATTACGCGTCCAAATAGAGGTCGTCGAAAAGGCTTGAAAACGACTTTAAACGACCCGAATGAGCCCGCAAACAGCCATTGACTAGACCTATAAAAGGCCAGTTGAACGAAGAGCCCTTTTCAAGCCCTAATAGGCCAAGTATAGGTAAGAGTCGGTTTGAAGTCGTGATTTTTGGCCCTTTTGGGCCGTTTTCGACCTTTTACGACTAATTTACTACCTGAAAAGGGCGATAATTTTCAATTGGGCTGGTAGGAGGAAGGCAGGAATCTTAAATAACTTTATTCATTTTATGAAGTTTTCGTTTAATTGATTTTGAGTGTGTCAGTGTCTATCGTACGCAAGGGAACGCTGTTTATGTTCTGTTACGCACTCTGATACTTTTGAATGGCATTCATCATTCTACACCGGCCTCGGCTACGTCTAGTATTATCGGCATGCTTCTATAAACACTTCCCGGGAACTAAACAGCGCAACTTTCTTCACAAACTAATTTGAAAGCGTGATGGCTCCTTATCGCGAAAGTTTACGGAGTTTTGATTGCACCAACTTGGCAATTAAACTTTTTCTTTGATAAATTATGTCGTGTAGAGGGTCAAGTCTCCCGTTGCTTTCACATCAAATTTCCTCGTCCTGATTGGTATTTTAGGCATTGTTGTTCGGGAACTGAATACTTAGTTTTACAGCTCAGATACTGTTTGTTTCTGGTAAAACGGTCCGTACTGAAACATATTGGTGTATTTCGTTAGAGTAATTTTGCTATGATAGAACATAGCAATGAGCAGAGGAGGTTCTTCTCGTACTGTTGCTGCTGAAGTATCATGTACCACATCGTAAGACTCTATAATCTGTCCTAGTCGTCTGAGTAAAACTAAAGAGAACAAGCCACAGTTAGTTATAAATATTCACGCACTGACATTATTGCTTTCGTTGTAAAGTAAAGAACGCCGCCGTAACTCGGTGTTTGCAGTCTGTGTAGCTCGAGCTGTTACTTCTCCGAAAAGAAAGTTCACTCCATTTCCCTCACCATAGCCTGATAGTAATTACGTTCCAAGTAATTGAGAGTGGAAATTAAATTTTATCCTATTTTAGGATCTTCTTTCCTCAGAGTTTTATGATTCATTTCATGACTAAGTTTTATACACTTACAAAATTTACATCCAAAAACCGAGTGTTATTTCCATGGGTGAAACTGTATTTCATATGTTCATAAAAAAGTGTCTCTTTCGACCTGGCCGAGAAGTGACAAAGCCAAGTGAATGGTGTGGATGTTAACATATTTTGAAGAATACAGTAGCTTATGAAATGTTATTGGAAGATCTTTAAGAATGGTTTTAGGCGAACAAATATTCATCTGAATGAAAAATTTGTCACGAATTAAATTTGCATTAATGTCATACTTGTCAATGGTTAACTAAGAAATAGCAGGACAATATCTTCCATGGCTCGCTATTTTGGGTACTATAAATTGTAATCGAACCTTTCGTGCCATGTGAACATTCTACTCAGGAGAACATGCAAGGCGAGCAGACATGTCCAGCACTCTTGATTATGTGAAATGAGACTTGAGAGACAGATAATGCGGAAATACTTTCCTCTGATAAAAAACAAATGCCCTCTTTCGTAAGGCAATGAAACACTTTTTTATTGAGTCAAATGAGACAAAATGATTTGTTACTTAATTCTGCCAATAACTGAGAGTGGTTAAATCTTTTATCGAATATACTGTTAAATATAGTCCATATAACCTATATTGTAGAATGAAATATCTGATATCGAGTAAATTATCTCGCTGATCAGTCTAATGCGAAACTAGGTTAAGTGATTTAGGTTAAACATTATTGTACACCTTAGAATAATGTTGATGGTAGGATGCCCCAGAAGTCGCTGAACTTATTCGGGCCCACAGGTAGCTATACTCAAACTTGTCCATTGTACTAAACTTAAGAAACATTCTACCTCTGTATCTCCTGTGGTAAATAAATTGTTTAAATTGTTTAAATTGTTTGAAAATTGTTGGTAAATCGAAACAACTTTACGATAACACACCAACAGTGCTTAAGATCACCCAACTGCAGTGATGAAGCCCTGACGCTTCATCACTGCTCGTTTGCCGTCTGAATTACAGATGGTTGTTCATTTGTTCTGCGAAACTCAGGAATGAATGAATTGAATCCAATGAATGAATGAATGAAGTGAATCCAAAATTTAGCGATTACATATATTACACGATTCTGGTACACAAATTTTACATTCACAGGGCGCAAAATACAGCATCGCAGCCCAACTACTCGGATGCGGTTACATCTATTTTACATCATGATTTCGAGGATAGTAGTCCTAAACTTGCCCGCAAACCGTTGCTATACTGGGTGAGCTACAAAAACCTTTTCTGACACTAAATGACAATTACTCTTCATTGATGAATTATTCTCGGGTAGAATCTAATATTAGATAGAGGAGCATATCAGTGATACGGTTCGACCAGAGTTATTGGCATTTAAGATGGGAGTTGAAGTTATGCAGCTCGCCTTTTGTTGCCACGAAGAGTATATTAGAGAGTATATAAAGGAGTATATCACAGTATATAGAGGAGCATATTAGTGATACGGTTCGACAAAAGTTATTGGCATTTAAGATGGGAGTTGGAGTTATGCAGCTCGCCTGTTGTTGCCACGAAGAGACGATGCGGGCGCGACGGCCGAGCCTCGTGCAGCCACGCAGCAGCAGTGCGCTAGAGTTGCTGTGGCTCGCGCCTTCATAAATTGGTGTGGCATGTTTTGGCAGCGGCTACCTGTCGTAATGCTGCTCGCTCTTCAGATCTGTTGCATTTCTGTGAGCTTTGCATTGCTTGGGGAATTGTTCACTGAGAAAGACTTTCTTTTCTTCGTTCTCTCTGAGTGAAGAACTCGGCTAGTCGGAGCACGAACCTAAACAAAGACGGGAGAATGTTTTTCCTTCAACAGTTTACTGCGCTATGTATGTCAAGCCACCGCATTTTTATACAACAGTTTGCGTTTCCTACAGTACCTACCTTTAGCAAAGACGCAAACATTACCGAAACGTAAGAAAGAACTATTAAAACGTATTAATAGTACGAGTGAAAATGTATTATTCTCCTCCGTGCTCGTTCGCAATAACCGTTGAGATGCACTCCGTCACCACAGAAAATCTGTAAGGACATATAGCCTTGAGAACACAATGTACTCTTCACTTGTGAGATTGTGAGGCCTGGCGCACGATTGACCGGCTCACTTGTCTTTGTTCGCTGCGGTCTCTCCATACGCAGCAATAAGCTTCCTGAACTATACGGTATTTGCCAGTTTTATCTTTTTTTGCATGCTTATTTCACTATAACAGCACCATTTAGCAGCAGATCGTACACATATTCTGAATGAATGATGGCGTAAGAACACGCTTTATCAAAGAACTCGCACCCAGTGGAAAAGACATTCGCTTCTCTCCTTCAACTATTTACTGGAAGTGAAGGACTTTTTAACTAAAATTAAAGCATGTGCGAGCTAGAATTTAGTGTGAGAATCTTTTCTAAGCCGTGAGTAAATATTTATTCCTAATACGGGCTATTTTCTCTGTAACTTCGCACTTTCTCTTCCATACTTGGGCTTCTCTTGCCTAATCCTCCATGCAGCAGGCATCTCTTCTCACGAGTCGAAATTTTTAGACGTCTATTCTCACGACTTAGACTTTGAGCCAAACTCTTTTTGCGTCGAATAAAATTTTCCGGGCGCCAATAAGTTTGTTTTTACTCATGTCTCTAAAATCATGACGTCGAGTTAGCAATCTAACGTTGCTGTTGCTCGCTGGGTGCCTCCTCTCAACGGGGATCAGACTAACTTTGTTGCGGTTTGTCTCATAATTAAGTGGCGACTCGCTAATGTATCGGAGTCAACGAACGACTCGCCTGGTTATGACCTCAACGGACATTTTACGTGGTTTCATAGTGACCTAGCTAATCATCTGTATGAAGCCATACTCGTAAATTTAGCATTTGGCATGTTTTACTAAAAAGGAAAAATAATTATACATCCTCAACTCATTTGGCGCACCAAATTGATCTCGATCGACTGCGATACGCCCGAGAGAATTGCAGCAAATTTGACGAAGTGGTAGTTTATGATTTCTCGACACTAGAATGTAGAACTAAAAAGCCTGTTCCTCAAGTTTTGTAAAAGTCATGATCACATCGGTGGAATGAAGTTAGAAGTTCAAAAGAAAACATGTTTCTCCTTTGGGTCAGACAGTATGAGCATCGGTACTGTCATTTGCAGTTCCATACGCAGAGGAGGTGTAAAATTTGTCCTGATGATGGTTTGAAGATGAAAAATATATTTAAAATGAATCTACGTAAATGAGCCGACAGACGTGTTGGTAATTCTTTAAGCAAGTCTTCTTACAATAGAAAACATGAATGAGACACAAGTATAAAGTGAGACGAGGGAACTTTGTAAAAATAATGCTATACGATTTTGATGATTTTTTCCGCTTGTTAACTTCGCTGTTCCACGACACGTTTAACTAATATGAATTCAACACACTGTATTGTGGGTACGGTGTGTAACAAACATTCGTTGTTTCAGGAGATATTTACTTTTATTTCTTAAACAAGTTTCGAAAGAAATATTTTTGAATAGAATGGAAATTATTTCTCTTAAGATCGTGGGAATCAACCAACTTTTCTCGGTTAAAAATGAGTAAGATAAACAACGTGGCCGAACGGGTCACGGGTGGTCTGGCTTTGTTTGCTTGAGTTTCACGTACATCTCTCTGCTTTCAGTAATAACATGAGGCAAAATTCAGCAACCTGCTCTCAGCAATAAGGTAGGGGAAACTGCAACTCCCTGCTTGCAGTAAGAACCAGAGGTACCATTCAACTTTTTATTTTTACGGATAATTTGCCTTTCAGTAATTCGTAGGTAGAAATTCATGTTTTTCTTAGCCTTGCTGATATTGATTCCGCGTATTGTGTTAGACACTGTCTGTTACAAACATCACTTATAGAGCAAATGCTTCACGCGTTCTCTTCATGACAGTTTTTAGAGAAAGATTTGTAGCAATAAATTATCTTCCCTGGGAAAAAACTTGATTACCAACTAATTCTTGGGCTGAAAAGTTCGATAACTAACCTAACGTACTGGACCCCGAGTGTTCAGTAAGTCATGTTTCAGTATATTTAACAAAACCAGTATTTGAAAACGGCCTGTTAATTGTTGCGTTAAACATAGCCAAACGGGAACAGAATGTTAAGCTTATGTTCGGCAACACGTGATGAACACATAAAAGTTAGGTGTTTTCACTTTATATCAAGCTATTTTATCATACAAAGCGTGGTCTTTAATCAATTTCTAGGTGTACAAATAAGGTACGTAAACAACGTGACTTAACGAGCACTGCAAGGTCTAGTATATTTTAAAAATGGAATGAACAATAAAATCTCCAAGCTGATGTTAGTGGTGCTGCTTTATTTCGTTAGTATAATGTCCCTTGTTATATAAGCCTGAATATTTCAGCTATCCGAGTAATGTTACCCATTAGGAAACAAGTGAGACACTTTGTCGTCTCGGCTATAGTGGTTTATTATAATTTATATTGTTCATTGAAAAATCCTTATTTCATAAACATATCTAGTTTAATTTTCATGGATGTTTTGTAATTTGTAGAGAGGAATGTTACTTCGATGCAAAACGTGCAAAAATCCATAGCAACTGTTATGAGCCGTCAATTTGAGGATTAAAAATTTAGATTCATACAAAATGTGCAGTATAGCAGGACTTGAGATGAACCGCGATATAGAGGGAGATGACTACGCTGGTCGACGTGTGGCATGGCGCTGTGGATCTAGTAAAGTGTCTGGGAAGCATGCAGTTAATTACTCCTAATCCGTCCATGAGCGGTAAGTGCGTATCAACTGCAGCACTAAATGACCTGTCCTATCTTTGCCAACAACCTTATGTAACCTTATCTAACCTTATGTAACAACATGATAACTACGCGCGTTAGAAACCACGGAGTGTCAAGACAAAACTTAGATTTTGTTCAACTGCTAAGCTTTCGTTTAATACGAACAAGATACTGTATTGTAGGAGAAACGATGAATGTTTAAGGCTTTGCAAATTCACTCCCAATTAGGAGACGCGTACTATAGGTTACGAGCAGGTGACCGTTCTGCTGAGCGATGCAGCTCCTGTATTGTTAGATGCTCCAATGTCTTAGAGAATGCGGCAATATTTTCATAAAAATATTTTGATCACCAATAAAACGGAAGCGCCCTTGGAGGGAAAATGTGAGGTTCCTAACTAAGTGTTAGGTAGGTCTTCTTTTGTTGGAATATAATGTTTTTAGTTAAGGACCATCTTTTTCGGTTCACTGCTGTCCTGTTTTTCAGAACCTCTGGCATTCTTCTTCAACTTTTATCTTGTTTCACAGTCTTCCTTCTTAACGTACTGTTTCTATGCGACAGTGATCTTGGTTGGAAAAATATCTCGAGTATAAATTCCGTGTTCCTTAAACTTCATAAAAACAGTGCTTTCATCCTTCCTCTCTTTGGACCGCCTTCACTGCGGCTAGGGAGACTTAAACTGAATTATTATACTATCTAACCGGTAAAACGGTAAACCAAGAACCTCTTTAACCGATTCTGACCTCTTCCATACGAAAATAAGGAAATGAATCGATACAAAGCTAAGAACTTAATTTCACAAGCTGTAGCAGCTCAAAGCTCCACTACGCCACATTCTGTTCACTCGTTCACTAGCGGCAAAGGTACGGTTATGTGAGCGTCAAGGCCATTATTCCTTGCATTGACTGTTTTATTGGCTCGATCACACTGCTGATAGCCAACGCTGCATTGGCTCGCTGAGGTGCACCGCTACAACGACTCTTTCTCAACGCAAGCTCGGGCTTATAATCATACATTCTGAACCCTTAGTTTGATCCTAGTGTTCGGGTTGAGACAGAATATCGCGCAGCCAGAACAAGTAACTGGGCAGTTGAGAACGATTTTACAAGCGCTTCAGATGCCTGGGAATGACGCCTAAAGACGCGAGTGCGCTGGGCATTCGCGCTGGGCATTCGCGGACAGGGGCATTCCCTGACCCTGTCCGCGGGAGCCCGCACTTGTCTTCTGTTCGGCGTCTTGTGACCAACCACGTGGTCTCAATTGAAAGAAATCTGACCCATTACTACTTTTATGCGTGGCCTTGAAGCCTACTGTATAAACTGAGAAGGTTTGAACATCTCTTCAGCATATGAAGGCACGGATCTGCTGTCCCCTCCTGCAGACATTGCGCGCAGCAGGCACTGCGGCGCCACTGACAGCCAGCATAGTTGGCAAGGCGAGCGTACGTGGTGCGGCGATGCTCAGTTTCATAAAACTTGTACAATGTCCATCGGGCCGCTTTTTGTAGTTGCCAAGCTGAGGGTCGCCAACTCGAGGCTCTCGTAATTTCATGTTCATTTGCTTTGTAGTGAAATCTTGCGAGTGTATTTTTTCCGAGGCGAGGAAGGGGGGTCTTAGCGAAGATCGTTCTACCGGGATTGTATTTTATTTAATTGATTCTAATTCATTTTTTGGAGTAATTTGTCTGCTTGAACATGTTTGAAGTTGCTAATTTGTTCTTCTTTCAATCATTTATTCTTCCCAAAGAGTCTGCAGCAAGGTTTCCTCGAACTTGGCAAGCTTATGGTACTCCTACAAGGCGTCCTGAAAATCTAAGGCACTCAGTCAATGATAATACATGACAGCCAGTCAATGATAATCTAAGGCAACCATGAACCCTGTCAGTAACTGTTACTGACAGGGTTCATGGTACTAACATTACAAGGCTGGTCTCGTAACACTGTAAGCGTTGTGGCATCTGGCTAGAATAGGTTTTCATTATGCTACCGCATTAACAATAAAGACTTTAACGTAGTCTATTGTGGATTTTGCGTAGCATTTGCGTCACAATCTAAGATGATGGATCCGTCAAACCATGCACCAAAAATTATAGATCCAGCACAGCAAAAAAAAGTTGGACCGGGATGAAGTAGATCTCCCTTCTCCAGCTCTGCGCTGCGTTATGCCATTCCTGCAGTGCCAGTCTTTATTGATGCTTTTAATATCATTTTCGTCCTCTAAATTCTTTAATTTACCATATCTAAACGGCACAAGCTTCTTACACAGCGTTTGTTTTATACCATTATCAAAAATATTAGGAATATGATGTGGGGAGGTGCACTAGGAAAGTACACATCCCATAATTCCATACTAAATGGTGTCATCCTCCCTTCTTCGAGAACACCTTTGATGTACTTAGGGAATCTCTAATTTACATTCTATTTTGCCTAATGCGTGTAGCTCGGCACTCACCATACATGTATCTGACGACGAACTTCACGCGGTTGTCCCAGGAGTAGGCCATGGTTCTGTCGACAGAGAGGAGAAAATAAAATGATGCACGGGAATTTTCTTGTAGTAGAGCAAACGCCGATGAAAGCGATAATTTAGGCACTGGTTTAGTGAAAACGTTCTCTCTATTCTAATGAGAAGTTCTGCTCTACTATGTCAACTGCAATGAATTGAATCACATGAGAAATTGCCTCTATCATCTACCAACTTTTTTTTACATATCGCGGGCAAATAGAGATGATTTATTTTTATTTGAAATATGATATTTTTCGCATAAATTTGATTTTTTTGCCGTTGCAATATGCTGCCCGACTCATTTAGGCCCATTTCACACTGAGGCTGTAAAGCAGCATCTAGCAAGCTCGCATGAGCTATCTAGCAGACAGTCTGCGAGACTGGTTGGTAGATAGGAAAAACATTTTCACCTCGCACGCTGTATACTGGATAAAACGTGCTAGTTCAGTGTGAAGGCAACGGCTCGTAATTGTGCTATTCCTACTTACCAGTCTCGCAGACCATCTGCTAGATAGCTCGTGCGAGCTTGCTAGGTGCTGCTTTGTTAGCTCAGTGTGACATGGGCCTTAGATTCAGCTGCCATTAGCAGGCGCGGGGACAAGACACATCATTGAGTATTCGGTCCAGTACGAGTTCAGTACGCAGGAATATTTACACTGCAACACAGAAGTACATCTGAAGACTTAAATTCACGTTTTTTCCTTATTAGTCGTATTTCACTTCATTATACCCCATATCAATTCTAAAATTTCAATAGGAGAACACTGGTCTTTCATCCCCTATTTGCGATGCCATCTCCTTTGGTATTTCGTGTTGCTGTGGCCTAACTACTACTTCAGGGTATGATTAAGACCCGGTATGCTAATTATCAGCAGCACGGGCCATAATTTAGACTTTTCTCGCTCGTCTGACGCTAAACGCTTCCTTTTAAACAGAAAAAAGCCTCGACCGTAAATTTACGTTGAGTGAGCAGCCTCAAATTTATTTGCTCAACCTCGCGTTCTTGTGAGCAGTGATTCGCTCTGCAAAAGTGATTATCTCTCTAAAGTGATTTAATCTTTAACTGATCAAAATTATTCTGAATTAAATTTTTGGGTTAGAAGAAGAATTAAAAATTAGTCGCCGTAGTTTCCATTAGTGTAAAGAGCATAATTTGTTCAATAATAGTACATTTCGATCTGATGATTGTACCTGCCAGTTTGTCCGCCAAACTATGCGCATGTCCTCACCGTCGTATTCCTTATTTCAACCAATTTTTGTTCGAACAATTTTGAGAAAAATGTCTTATAAATGAAAATTTTCCCACATGCGGAATAGATTCCTAATATTTTTAATTGAAAAAAATATTACAATTCCTTGATACATTTCTCATCTAGTGAGTGACGCCTTGTTTAAATGAAAGCACTTGTAAGAAGCAAAAAAAGTACCACAAAACGCTGAATGATATCTCATTGCTTGAGTTGCTCGTTGTTTGCTGGGAATATCTCGTTGAAGGAGAAACATTTCTGTGAGCGCTAGTGGCAGCCCTGCTAATTTTATGGCTCTAAATTTGCTGGCACGGCCCATCCCCGTGCGCCGCAGCAATTTTATATATTTTTTTTAAATCGTCCCTAACGCTTATTTTGTGCATCTTGTCTTGGGCTGGAAGTGTTTGTCCGGCTTTGAGAGTTTCTTCACGTTATTGACGCTGCCACTGTATTAAAACGTGCTTCGTTTTATTAAACTTCATTTCGCTTTATTCCATATGATAGCCCAGCATTTACAGTTGCTTTATGTTACCTTGTTAATATTTCAGTCCTTAAAATAGCCAAAGGTTATAAAATGACCTCAGCCATGATAAATGCTTTGTTTTATCAAGTCATATCTGAGCCATGAGCGTTGCTCTAGCTTGCGAAGATAACCAAAACATCATGTTTGCCGCAGTTCAGTTCATTTTCCTGCGCTGCAAATTATGACGACAAAACTGGACTGCAAAGCCACGACTGACCGCAAAGAGCATCTGCCGAGCTGCCTCTAAGCTCCGATGCTGACCCAGCAACGTCCTCTGAGAGCGTGCGGCAGAATCTTGCACCTCTCCTCTTCCATTAAAAATGAAGGTTGCTTCCGGTGGAAGTGCCCTCTTCCCCTCGCTCCCTCTTGATATGTTCATATATATATACGCTTCCGGTTCCGAGCCACATGACCAGCCCCTTTTAAAGAGGAAGAAATGATAGGACATACATGCCCCGCCCTATCAACTGTGTCTGCCTTTCTTTTTACGATTATTGAGCTTTTCAACAATAGTGTTTATGCACACCTGCTCTACTAAAATTTTTCTATGTTTAAGGGATTGTTACCTTGAATGCAATTTTCATTTTTGTACGCAGCTGGAAAATGTAGTAATACCTCGTACGCTCAAACTTTAAGGATAGAAATTTCACTCATAACTTGGGCCGTATCGAACAGGGGAACTTTCACTGAGACAACACAAAGTTCACGGGTGAGATTAAGACTAAGAACTCGTGATTAAGTACAGGGCATAGATGCGTTATCCTGTTCTCTCTGTACTAGTTCTGTGTAAGCCACATTTTCACGCAAGTTAGTAGATATTTTGTTAGGCTGCTCCAATGACTCAGCATACATGTGCAGCGCACGTAGTACTGTTCACGGTTTGTTTGTAGATTTCATAATCGAATTTGAATTTATACAATTTAGATGCTCCTGATTTATCACAGCCACATTCTAAATCGCAACGATTGAAAAAGCGAGTCGTCAATTACACACAAAAAAGTGTCATGCGCAGACTGAACATTCACTACAGAAGAAGTGAGGTTTAGTGAATCCCAATGAGCAATCGTAATAATGGTAATCGTAATGTGTTATAGCTCAGGGTGATGGATGATCTTACAACTTGTTCGCTAGTCAACTTATACTGCAAGAGGCAAAAAAGAGTAATATCCGCAAAATGTCTTGATTATTTTTGGTGCGCGAAGTTCGGTAAACCCAGCCACCTCATGAATCGACGCGCTTGCATACTGCGTGTTGCTCCTCCGTAGTTATGATTTAGCCGTAAATATGAGGCGAAAGCAATTCTGACACTCGTCTAAACGGTAATAATTAGGCTTTATTAGTTTATTCGGCCGTTATTATATTATTTTTCATCGAGCAATACTTCATATAGATCGAGTTATTTTATAATTAAGTTCAGATTTCTTTTCGTGAAGAAAATGCTGAAGTGAAAAAATAAAAATAACATACCCACATGCACACTGTAAAGTTACGCAGCATCATTTGGTATTATAGCATAAAACTAATATCAGAACTCAAGTGAAAGTTGTGAGTAATTTGCCATAGGGTGAGGCCGGGAGCATCATATAGACAATAGGTTCAGTTTTGTTAGGTTTGCCTAGCTCATACTATGATGGCTGGTGACTTCCGAGGGTATGCTGTTAGGCTAAGCTGCAGGTAGGCTTTTGGGACTTCTAGCTTTCGCACCCACTGGGCTTCTTTTAGATTTCATGTATTGTTTGCTATCTCTTCGAAGCTCTTTCTTCCTCTCCTCTCTCAGCCAATTGTTTCTACGTCCAGTGTATCATGTGTGGGAACAAACCTCGTGCTTAGGTTCCCCGTTTCCTGTTGTGCATGCTAAAGTGTCACTTTTCTTCGCTCTCATGAGATCAGATCGTTTTCGCTGTGGCTAGATGTTCTTAAATCAACTAAAATGATAATAGTAATAGTAATAAAATAATAATTGGTCACGTTGTGTTGCCATAGTCATTTCCAATCAGTTGTGCTTTACCGCACTTTTGTAAGTCCCGTATCCATAGGCATTACTGTACTTCTACCTCTATCACTGTACCGCAACCTCTCAAAGCTTCACCGCATCAGCTTCTCACAGCCCACTACAGCTTGACTTTCATTAGTGCGACCGAGGTTGTTAGTAAACACGGCTTCGAGTAACTCGTGGCATCTGCTCGCACCGTACGCCACTCCTGGGCAATTGTCGCCTCAATGCAGCATGAGGAGGAAAGTAGGTGCTAAGAGGGTAGAGTTCGAGGAGACTGTCGAGCTCACAAGGATCTTTGGGTTAATCATATACTTCGTTGCCGTGCTGAATGGAATACCTTTAAGTTATCACGCATAACCATTCGAAGTGCTCAATTTTCTAACGTGTACTTACTTGCTATTCAACACATATTGACAAAAAATCAGTGATGAGCTAAAATAGACAATGTAATGACCGGTTAGCACAGTTTTGATTGCTCGCTCTCAAATGCCCTGATGCGTCGAGGCCTGACGCCAGGCGGAACTGCTCCGTCTAATTGAGGAGCAGGTCTTTATGCTCAGGCTAGAGTGAGGCGTCGCGTACGTTTCTATCCTCATGGACGCGATCGGCTGCCTGCACAATGCATGAAGTTCAATGTGTTGCGTTAGGATGAATTCAAATATTGAAAGTCCTTGAAATAATTTCGTGCCTGTTATACTACATTCTGATATTAATGGAATAATCGATTTTACGTTAGATTAATTCTTTCTTCGGTCGCTTTACTGAACTTTACTTCTAAGATTTTTATCGTGTTAAAAACTTCGAATTTGAGCACCGCTTCAGTATCGAGAGTGCAACACTGCCGTATAAATACCACGTAATAGAATAAACAAGTAGTGTTCCTGAAATCTCGCGTGTTGAAAAGAATGTTCTAGCTTGCGTCGGAAATATTTGCTAATTTGGTAAAGGGAAAAATTCAATGAAAAACTAATACTGCGGTGACAATTTTTTTCAATCACGCTGCTACACAATATCAAATGCATTTTTTTATCTGATTTGATTTGGTTCTAGATATTTTGATAGGACATTTTTAACACCGCATTGTACGTCCTGTAACGACAACTGCCGCCACTCAAACCTTGAAACGTTTTTATCACGTCTCTCACAGGTCGTGCCGCAGTTGCTGCGAAAAATGAACTAGAGCTCTGGCTACTCTATTTCAGGTAGAGCTTGTCATAGAAATGTTATTTAGGATTCAAAGTTGCGTGTCGACGCTGGGTCATTTTGATGCACACTGCGGGGTTTTTAGATTTGGAGTAAATCTCCGGAAACTGCCACCACACGTTCAACTACAAAACGCATTTTGAATAAAAGTTGTCTTTGGGTACCGCACGAGTACTCGTCGTAAGCATTCATTTTAACTGGATCTTTTAAAAATTATAAAAGGAAGAATTATCGTAACACGGGAGAATGTGTTTCAAGTTATTCAAGTGCGATTCCAAAACGACATACGACCATCTAATGCCTGCTAATTTGAACATTATACTGTTTATGAAAGGTAGTAATGGTTTTTTAGTAAACGCTTCAAATAAGCTTTTCAATATATAATTTAAAATTTTATTGTATGATAATTAAACTGAAAATGGAGTGAAGTTTCTCAAAAACTGAGCACTTCTTTCAAAACTACGTTTAACTTTTCTAAATGAAACATCTGAAAGGTGCCTTATGGGTAACAAATCAATTGTATTCCGTCTGAACTAACCAGTAGTAAAACAAGCCGCTGTGTTTCCAGAACGAGCAAAATATTATGATTGACCTTATTCGGTAACTTTGGCTGTTATTGCGGAGGCTGCTCGCTCGAGTGAATGACTTCGGACGAGACCTACTGGACATAAACCTCACTTAACGCGTCCAGGGCAGGCACTGATGCTGCCTCGGCTCTTCCAGCCTGTTGCTCTCCTCTCGCACCTGGAGCTGCGGCACCTGATGGTCACTGCGCAGGTTTGTCTCGCCTTGCCTAACTGCACCACTACTCCAGGCTGTGTCGCTGCGAGCGTAACTGCTCGGATTAAGCTGTATGCGTTTATCTTAATCCAGCGCAGGTGTTGCGTTTTTTTCTGAGAAAGTACAAGTGCGAGTAAGTGAAATGCTTATCAATTTTAGACGAAACTTGAGGCTACAGTCTTTTTTATAGCTAAAGGGGAAGATTCAATCGAAGCTCATTTTAATAGCGTCAGCGGGTTGTGTGGCCTGCGAGAGGTGAGGCTCCCAACGCATTCTATTAACGTAATAGGAGGGAGGGCGGGCAGAATTGCAGAATTTGCCTTTTTCCGGTCTCAAATCATAATTTTGGTATCATTTGAAATAACATTTATCACCAAGACCCTGTAGGGTTGTCATGTGATGTGGATCTGTATGTATGTTAACGTTTTTTGTTAAAACGCTAAAAAGCAAAACTTGAGAATTGTGACAAGACATGGCAAATCTAGCAGCGGTGGCGGTGCGGTCTTTCAGTCAAGGCCCAGCAGCCCCGCGTCCAGCTGTGCTAGGGCGCTCACTACGTTGGCGTCCTGGCCTCATTGTTTGAGAGCTCTCAAGTTTACGGCCTTGCAGCTCACGACTTCAATGAAGTCCACGTGCTCGCTTCGAACTTCTGCGTAGTAGCAGATATTCCTCTTGTTTCTTACTAAAATAAAACGCGAGCAATGTGCATTGATACTAAAATTTTAGGGCACACTCAGAATCCCAATTAATGTGAAATTCCGCTGTAAACAACGAGTGAAGGATTTCCTTCGACTGTGCGGGGCATGCCGCTCTCTAAGTTCACTGCTGTGCAACATCGCCATCGTGCTGCTCTGTACGTTTGATTTTGAAGCGGTTCCGTGGTGCCTGCTCGTCCTGAAAGTTTACTGCATTGCAGTGAGGAATTTCGGAGTTGGTTACTGATCTTAAGAATTAACTACCGAGCTGAAATACGAAATTGGGTAAGCTGAGTAGAGAAATGCTCGAGTTTATTTCTGAGAGCTCTTTTTTTTTTCGATGACGAAAATGTTCACTAAGGTATGTGAAGCAAGAGGAAATTTTACTTTACACGCCTCGTTTGACCACCAAAAATTTGGCATGAGATAACTTGAACGTACAAGAAAGCGTCTGGCAAAGACAAGCAAGTCCAGCGGAAGGAACGTTTTCTAAATTGTGAACTACACCTGTCACACTTCGCTTTCAAAGGGAAATTCAGGAGTCTATGGAATGAAGTCATCCTATCCTGATCTTCAGATGATATTTGTGATTTCACGACTGAGAGCAATTAGTGTGGGGGATAATTGGTATTCTGGGAGGGCATACTTAATAATGTACTTGGTTGCCAAGATAACACAACTATCGCTAGCAACGTAACTTTTGCATCATCAAGGCTCTTTGATGGGCCCTGAAAGTACATTTTTCTCTTTTATGTATGCTAATATTTCATTTTCATTCTCCAATAGTAGATGTTGCAGGTTATGGTACAAATTGTCAAATTAAAAAAAAGAGAAAACGTCCCCATCTCATCGTATAAAAAACAGGATTATCGTAAATGTGTCCGGCAAAGAAGTTATGCCTTGGGTCTGGAAAGTTTTTGCACTGGAGTAGACAACAACATTTATGAACTGTTCATCGAAGGAACTGTTCTTTTCACTTTGACGTGTTTTGTGTAGCAGTCACTTCGAGTTCACTGTCACTTTGTATCACTGCACTTGGGCGGGCCGGCACAGCGCATTCGGCCACTTTCACAAGTCGGTTTACATGAACTCACCTGGTTTACTGAATTGCGTTCGCTCTTTCGGACCTTTGAAGCTCACGGCGAGCGTAGAATTACACGACAGCGGCGGGCAACCGTCCCCGCAGCCTTATATACTCGGAGTATCGACCCTCAACTGACCCTCCCTCAGCTAAGATTGTCCCTCAGATTGACCAACCCTGCGCTACCATTGGCTGGTCCCTCTTTCCAATTGACCAGCAACGCGTCACCATTGGCTGCTTGTAGTCGCGCGTTGGTCACAATCTGGTACGCGGTCCTCGCTTACAGGGAATGATGCAAAAAAGAGCAGCAGTAGCGGCCAGGTAAGCAAGCAAATATGTGCTGTGGATCTATTAAGAGAGAGCCGCAGTACACCTTTGCTGTTCTGCCCGCCGCCTGCAGCACCTGCGCTCGGCCTCTTTTACTGCACAGCGTGGGAAAATATTTTGGTCGGCCATATATTAATAGAGCCGCTCTAGCTGAAACTGTAATATTTTATTACAGGTCCACCCTCCTGTTACTTGAACTAGGCTCTTGCTTTACCTGCTGGTTCTGCGATTATACATATTTGCTCACGAAACTAGCCATTAAAAGTTCTCCTTGCTACACTATGTACAAAGTGACACATTTTCAGCCTCATTACACTCAACACTTCTTTTTATGCTGGTTCTAAATGTAGGCTAGACTCTAATAAACCTACCTGCCACTGTGAATTAATAATTTTTTAATATTTTTTTGCCGTATGAATGAATCTAAGGTGACTTGTACACGCATGTCTTGGCTCTTTTATACGAAGGCTCTTGGGAGACTCGACGTTACGAAGTACTCCAGCAATAATTCCTGCATACCTTGTTACTTATGATTTGTTCACGCGTGCTAGCTCTTGTTAGCACAGCGTCGTATTTCACGTACATTCTACAGTGAATTATAATTGAATTATTCGTCATTTTATGACGGGCTTGTCATTCAGTCTATCCACAGCCTCATGGCTGAAAACATTTCGTCTTCACAGCCTTTGTTCGCACTTTTGAGTAGGAAAAATGTGATTATTTAGAGAAACTAGAGATCATCTCATGCATTTATATCCTCATTCAACACTTTTGTTACATTATAATGGAATATTCTGTATGTTTTCCGGTTTTCATACCTCTTTTCGATTAAAGGATACTAACTTGAAAATTTATTCACATTTAGGCGGTAAATTCTCAGCTCATGTTAACGAGTCAAATATTGAGCTTTCTCAATGATTTTGCTTAGTTATGTAATTTTAACGGATCCTAACTGCCAGAAAAGCGGCGATGCTAGCACACACACACATAAGGCTGCTTACTGTGGACAACGGCAGTCGTCAAGTCCTCATTTACGCGATAACGCGCTCATCTTCGCGGGTTGTGGACTAACTCGCGGGGTAGCGTACCGTACGTCAACCCCAACAACTCGGATCAGATTTTAACTGTTATGAAATCTTATTTAAATTTTAATAAATAAATATTCAAGGAAATACATACTCATTGTACATTTTCATTACGCTGGCAAACTGTGTACTCTGAATGTCTAATGCTCTGAATGGTGAGTACCTCGAAAAAAATAATTGAAATGAGAGATTTTTACAAGTGCTGATTTTTTGAAGTATAATTTGATTTTGAAATTAGATGTTTTACAAGTGGTATTCCTGTTCGGTACTGCTACGCGGAAAATAGATTTGAAGGAAAACGAAATTCTAGCATTGACTCGCACTATATTCTCATAGATTCCAGAGGTAATTGTTGCCCATAAAGAAACCTCTTAGATGATTTTAAGGCTTTAGCTAGGAAAAATATCCTAAGATGTTTTTGTAGTGTTGTTACAGCTGGAAGGTCTTGATAGTGAAAGTCTTGGTAGTGAGAGAGGGTAGTGGCGGCGTGGTAGTCATCTGACGTGCCTGGTAGTAACCTGACGCTGCTGGAGGGTGAGAGCAACACCGTGCAGGATCCTAACGTGAGGGTAAACTAACACGATAATACACGAAGGAAAAAACATACACCCGACAGCCACGGAGAAGAAGAGTGACGCTCGATGTTTAGAAAGTTCCTTGTATGGGGAAGAAAATTATTACGATGCGTGAAAGGTTTCTATAAAGCTTTATTAGAATAAAACATGCAAGCAAAATTTCAAACATTAAATTCTCAATTTATTAAATTTAATTATTCTAATGACAAAACATATGAAGAATAAAATTTTTATAAGTTTTACCTCTTTTAAAATTTCTAAATTTGAAGTTTTTGTGCTTTGAATTCAAAGTTCAAGGGATGAGGATAAAATTTTTAATTCAAGATGAGAGTTTGGTGCAGGGTTTTCTATCCTTGGCGAGAGTTATGTCATAGGCAGTAGATTGAGTATGGTCACAACGCTATACGAAGAGGAAGCTCTACGCAAGCAATGGTATTTACCGGTTTGTACATGACGTGGTCGGCAGTGACCATAATTTTTTTCCTGCTGAAAGTTGCCATTCTTTCGGAAGAGCCAATAGGGGTCTTGAGTTACTGAACTCGCTCATGATGCAAAGCAAACGCGAGGACACACAGTGAGTGAAGTTTCAGAGACTGGGTGTGACGTAGCAAGGATAAACCATGAACAAATAGCAAGCCATGCGATGTACGCAGTGATACACTGCACTAAAAAAACATGAGGAAAGTTATGAAAATGTGAGAGAAGAATGAAGTGACCGGAGGTTGTTGTAAGGAAGTCGCGTGGCGAGGAAGGAAGAAGCATTAGAGAAGTCCGGCGAGAGTGTGCGCGTGCGTGTGCTCGGTAAAAATACCTGCGCTCTTCTGCCACATTTGTGGCGACCGCCGCTGCCTGCACCTGCATTACGGGCGCAGCTTAACACGCCTGCCTTATGCTCGCCTCGAGCTGCGGCGCTGTACAATGGCTCGTCTCCCGTCACGCCATCGTCTCCGTCGTAGGTATTTCATTTTGTGTAAGTTTTATGTTTTCCAGCATTCTGGCCTGCTAGTGTCTTGTTCTTTAACACTGTGACCGCAACGTGCGCCATCGGTAGCCACGAAGGGCATTTTCATAATGCTCAATGGGATACTACTGTTGTACCAATGGGAATTTGCACTCCCGGAGGGAAACGTGTGAGGGTCCGAGCTGAGAGTTAGATAGGCCTTCTTTTTGTTGAAATAAAATGTTTTTTGTTATGCTAATGACCACCTTTTTTCCGTTCACTGCTATCCTGTTTTTCCAGCACCTACTAGTTTCTTCTTCAAATTTATCTTGTTCATAAAATTTTTTCTCAACTTTCTGTCTCTATGCCCCTTCTGTTCCCTTCTCTCGCGTACCCTTCTCTCCATACTAAATGGTGCCTTCCTCCTTCCTCTCTTCGGAACGCCTTTTTTTTAGCGGTTAAGGAGGCTTAAACATCTAATCTAATTTATCACAATGCTGCTGACCGACCAGTATTCATAAACTCAATATTCATAAATACTTGATTAAAGCTAAATGTTAAAGCTTAGCGATTCAGTTAATGTTTACTTCTTTCGAAATTTCTTACTACAATTATCTTTAAATTTGGGTTGAATATTGAACTTCAGTTTAATCAATTGAAGGCCAAAGTGTAAATTTCATCTCTCCACGCTTCGCTGGGCTTGTTGGTCAGCACGTCTTGGTGGTTAAACCGTCATCATCGACTACATATAGGATTATTGACACCATTTTTATGCTTTCATCAAATGATTTTCGATATTTTAGAATTTTTTTGATGCATTAGAACTATGCGCAGACTTTCCGAACGTAACCTAGGTAAAACTTGGACATAAAATTAAGTTAGGTCGTCATTATTTTGATCTCTCAACGATAACTCACCCAAGGAGCTTTAATGGAATGGAGGCGGCATCAGCACACACGTACTGAATGGTGCTCTCCTCTATCCTCCCTTTAGAATACCTTTGTGGTGGTTAAAGAGGCTTAACACTTTGACTGCGACTACTGAATATTATGTTCAACACCAAACCCAAATTTAAAGTCAATTATAGAAAACTATTTTGAAAATATCAAACATGAACTGGATCTTGCCGTCGTTTAGCTTTGATTAAGTATTTATAAAAATTGAATTTGCGACTACTGGTCGCTAGCATTATGAAAATTACCTCCGTGTACCACCGGTGGCGCACTTCGCAGTCAAAGTGTTAACCAAGCTTATTATACAACTCAATTTTGCCTAACCTAAAAGAACGTATCCTAACAGGACATAACCTAACCTAGCCCATCCTAGCGTACTCCATCATTAAATGAACAATCGTGACCTGAACGATCGTGACCTGGACAATTGTAGCGTGACGTGATCCAACTTTGCCTACTCCTCAAGGGGATAAACTATTGTAGCACTCCCAGGAGGAAAAATGTGAAGTTACGAGCCCCGAGTTAGGAAGCCTATTTTTTTTGGTGAAAAAATATCTTATGTTTTGTTCAGGGCCATCTTTTTTCGTTGTTTTTCAGTATCTCTGACTTTCTTCTTCAACTTTCATCTCGTTTCCTAACCTTCATTCTGTACTTACTGTTTCTATGCTCACGAGTTCCTGTGCGGGAACAGACCTTGTGCATAGATTCTGCGTACTCGTAACTCCATACTAAATGGTGCCTTAATCATTCATCTCTTTGGAACACCTTTGCTGTGATTAAGGAGGCTGAAACTAACTTATAATCTGATTTTATCTTTCCTAGTCTCTGCCCTGTGTATTGTAAATATTCATGCACCTACTACACTGGTCTCTGAAATCCATTGTTTAGTTTTGTGGAGAGATGGTCACACGAGAGAGCCTCACAGCGCTCCGTGAGCTGACTTAATTAGGTGGTACCAGCAGGCTTAGTCCATCCTCATCGAGTCTGAGAGATTTTGATTTACCGTGCTTCAGGTTAAAGTATTAGTATCCCTTGCTTTTTTTGTTAAGTTCAAGAAAAGTCACTTAAACCCATTCGAGTATGGTGGTACTTCGAGAAGCACCGTGAAGCACATGTTCAGTAATGTTTTCGACCAAACTGTTCATTAAGTATATGTTCGGTAATTTTCTCTTGAAAATTGAGTTCTTGGAAAGTTCATGAACGATATGCTACCGAAGGAATAAGCTCCTTAGTTCTGTCGCTCTCGAAATTACGCATCTTCGCACGGCCACGTTAGTTCAGGCACATACGAAACCGAACTCAGCAATGCGCGATACGGTTGCTCGGTCTTCTACAACGCCATTACTCTCGAAAAGCACGAAAATAATTAAACTTGAAAATCTAGATCTGTAGCTTTGGAATAATTTTGTTCATTAGCTTGCTCTATGAATATTTCATGAGAATGATATCTCATCGTTTGTGCCTTCCCCATCCATCTTTTTCTCTATTCCCTGCCTCTTCTGTGTTCAGGCTGACATTCCCTGTCCAGTTCGGTGAAGTTCCTATTTTGTATAGTTCTATCTCACGTAATATTTCGCTAGCAAAATCTTTCACAACATGTCTAATTTAAGGCTTTTCTGATTTTCTAACTCGAGCAATGGGTAGCGTGACGGTCAATTCCAGCGTCTGTTATTAGACTTTAACATTCATTAGAATGACATCTTCACAGAATTACACTTAAATTTTCGACCGTAAAAGAGAATAAAAAATGTAGCGTTGTACGTTTCATTAGGGTGTAGAGAACATATGCTTGGACATACAACGGCCAGACTCAAGTTACCATCAGCTGACGACTGTGGTCAGTACGTAATTATTGTTAATGTCAATATGTGTCTTCATGCTTGCCTGTATTGTATTCATGTTGAATTTGAGTTTAACTAAATTGGTCAGGCTTACCATCATTCTCAGATACTGTTTCAAGAGCGTTTTAACAAAGTTTTTGACTTCAATGCTTAAGTTTACATTTTTGTTTCATTAATTCAGTTTATTTACTACTTCCCGGCAATATGTCATTCCATTTTCTCTCATATCTGAAATTTGAATTTACATGATATGTTAACCGCACCCACTTGAATGAATTGGAACCGTGTGTATAAGAAGTAAACACCGCTCACCCGGCACCGTTGTGGAGTGCTGCAATTATGCCGCCTGAATGGTAGCGGTCGTTATTAGCGCCAGGTTTCACCAGCCCTCGCAAATATTTCCTTACCTCATCCTGTCTAGGATATGAACTAAAGAAAGGATATTTGGGAAGACTTAAATCCTGGAGTTTCCAGAACTTAATCCCGTCAATTGATTTCATAAAATCCGACTGCTGTGTTAAAATTTACGTGGTTGCTGTTACTACACGTGATCTCAAGTGTTTCCATTATTGTTGCTACGACTTTCATCTTGTATTTTCAAAGAGAAGTGAACGATAAAGTTATGAAACATTAGAGTGCTGCGTTAGTGCAGCAGTTAATGCCGCTGCTGGATGATGCAAGTCACGGCCTCTGGCACACAAAGTTCCGGGCTGGCGCCACATACCTGCACTGTAATGAAATGCCGGGGACCAAGTCCTGCAAACGGTGATGCCTCGCGAGTTAAATATGCGCTCGCTCTCATTTCTACTTCTATGCTCTCGCTGATGGTTCAGAGCCCCTGTGTTGAATGACTGTCATTCATAATAACATTTATCGAAACATTTTTGTTTGTGGGTAATTCAGTCGTATACTACTACAGAATAAAAGTCCAATTTTCCTTCGTCAATGTTTTCAGTACGTGAGTTTTGTTGGTTTTACAATTTAGTGTGCAATGCAATATGTATTTTTAAATATAACTCTGCATATTCTTTGTGTGATTTATGAACCTGTACTCAAAGTTTTTTTTACTGAAATGACTGTTATTACTAACACCGTTTCAAGCCTGGTTCTGATATCAGGTTGTCACCGGCATCAAAATAAGACGGAACTGCCACTCGGCTGTGAAGTTCAGGAATTACATAAGGGCTTCAATACATACAAACTTTCTCGTAGAGTATACACTCATCTGTACGTGATTAACGGCTAAATGCATTCTTGGAGCTCGTTCAATTTAGTGCGTAAATTCGTTCTAATAAGGAACTCAAAATGGAAAGTAAAGCCACAATATTTAAGATTTTGTGCTACAACTGAAAATTTCATCCGTTTTATTGCTTTGCATTACTCCTATTTTTCTATCAATCAATTTCGTTGATATCATATGCAATCGACTATTGGTAGCGTAATACCATTTTATCACTGTCAAGAAATGGGCAAATACTGATTGCGGTAGGATTTCCTTTGGCCTCTCATCGATCGTGTCCAGCAGGAATGTTAAGCTACTCAAGAAACCAGGAAAATGATACTCGTACAAGGAGAAATTTCCCGCTTGGGCTCACTTTGCATAAATTCTGCGCTCAATATGAGTAGACATGTTTCATAACTCCCCATTGCAATGACTGGTATTTGTTGCTCAGCCAGTCAATATAAATTAGCATCATTTGAATGCCACGGAAGGGCATAGTTATTTCAATGTATTTTTAAAAGGACGAAAGTTCGAGTCCTTAAAAGTAATTTTTGAGCGAGTTCATGATTGGTGCTGTAAGTTAGTGTTCCAGACGACTACAAGAGGAGAAGCCTGACCTCGTTCCGCGAGTCACACAATACTGATTGCGTATGCATGAAGGCTGTCGCTTTGCAGCGCCCTTCTCGGCCGGGAACCGCTCAGCCTTAATTATCAGGGTCCAGAGAACTCCGTACTGCTCCCTAGCGTGTCTTCCTTACCAGATTATTGTGGATTGGCTCGTATCCTCTTCGCATTTGCCTGGACGCTGCGTCGTTTGTGTGTTGCCTCCATCAAGCATATTGTTTCCTAAATAATGTCTCTTTCTATTCTATGGAACGATTTCTTTCTTCGCAGTTGCATCTAGAGGTGCAAGTTGGTTTCAGTTTATTTCTTGTAATGCCGAGCACGCCCACGGTTGTTGGTGCGCTGCCCTGCTGTCTTTGATCGTTGACGCGAATCTAATCCGAATTAAATTGTGTTCAACATCTGTTGTTCCCTGCAACGACAAACGTTACGCATCGTGATGAAGTTAAATTTCTTCAATTATTAACTATTTATACACAGATTTTATGGTGCATTGCTTTGCCGTGACTTGAATATTTTAAATGACTGATGTAAAGCGTTGCGTTTGAAATTCCTCGTTTTCTGAGACAAACGAAAAATGAAGTTTTATGAAAATGAAACTATGTTTTCCTCAGGTGAGAGATATGCCTTCTCTTTTTATTGAAACAAAATTTTTTTGCATTGGTAAAGACCATCTTCTATGCGCAGGGGATCTTGCGTGGGAATAGACATTGTACATATGTTCTAAGTTCTCTTAACTCCATACCAAATGGGGCCTTCTTCCTCCTTCTCTACCGAACGCCTTTGTTGCGGCTAGAGAGGCTTAAATTAACGCATCTAACCTAAAGAAACTTCATTTAATTCTCGTTATTAGCAATAGCGTTGCTCTGAGATAATAGAAAACCCAGACTCTTTCGTAAACTGACTTCAGTCAACTTTGTTTTTGTTTTTTACGTGTAGGTTAGGAGTCGTCAACGTAAACAAAACAGTACCTTCCGAAGTTCTGAGAATACATAATTTACGAAGCATCGTCTTTACGTAGAAGTTCTATTTAGCTTTGAATTTCAGAATATTTTAAAAACCACAATAGTTTGTAGATTCTCATTTTTAAACTCGCTAGATATATTTAAGCGAACATTAACAAAAATGTTTAGGTTATTATGTTGAAGTTAATTATACTGTCATTATTTTGCAGAAAAATAGGTAGCAGCTAATTTGAATTTGAAGTGAAGTATGTATAAAGGTTGTACAAAATGAATTAACTCGTTATGATTTCTTAACAATTTCTATCGCAGTCAATCCTTAGAGAAACGAAACTGTTGTATCTTTGGAAATTTACACTTCCAGGGAAATGGTGTGAGGTCCTGAGCTAAAGGTTAGATAGACCTTCCTTCCATGAAAATAGGGTAGATTTTTTTGTTTTGTAATAAACAATCTTTTTTTATGGTCACTGCTTTCCTTTTTTCCACACTTATTATTTCCTTCTACTTTCATTTCATTTTAAAAACTGGTTTCAATCTTGCTTCCATGTGCAGGATGTACTGTGTGGAACACACATTGTGCCTAGATTTCCAGTTCTCTAAAGTGTACATTAAATAGTCCTTTCTTTTCACTCTCAGATGTGGCTAGGGAGTCCTCAGGGAGTCCTAATTCCTCCTCAGAAGGATACAACCATTGTATCTATGTGAGTTATCTTAACCATGAGGAACATGTGAGGTCCCGAGCTGAAAGTTAGGGAAGGCACACTTTTTTTTAAAAAAAATATGTATTTGTTTTTTCGTTCGATAGCACGAATTGTCAATGTTCTAACGAAGATTTATTTCACTTGTTGTATATCCTAACTGCATGAATTCTTTCAGAAATAAACATGAAGAGGTTTTACTTTGTGATAATTTATTCTTACTACAATCGGGCTTTTTGTTGTTCACTGTACTGCATGTTAGCTTATGTAGAAAAAACTGGCTTGAACATGTCTGTCACGTCATGTGTTGATGATACGATGACAAAGACATCATGTATACAGAATTTAGAGCAAGAAGTTAGCCAAGAACTGATGCGTGTCAGAAAGGAATACGTGTTCTTTCTCCCCCTCTCATGTCTGTTCACCGCGGAGACACCCCGCGCAATCAGCGCACTGGAGACACCCCGCGGAGCATGTCGCTGGAAAAGTTGCTAAACTATTTTGTTTAGTTCATTTGGTCGAACGCTGGTTGGGTCTGGCCTCTTCATTCATAACACGCTGACTTTTCAAAATCTTCTCAATATTTATTGAGTAGTATTGCGCACTCGAAGAGTAAGTATAACGAACGTCAGGTGCAGAAGTTGCAGAGCGCAGTACAGTTCTGTCACCTCTAACCTTTCGATCGTACCTGCGAGCATCAAAGTTGCAGCAGCATCTCCTCCGCCTCCTCTCTTCCGCTTCCTGACCGCCTCCCCATTTACCGACCTGGATCGCCTCCTTTCCTTCCTGCTTCCGCACGCACGCATCACTGGCAGCAAATTAATGCCGGGTTTGGGTGGACGTGCGCAAAATTTCTCCAGCGGAACTCATCGCTTCTAATTTACTCGAAATAATGGCTTTAATCGCCTGAAAATTTGGTGGAGCGAAAATCAGCTTTTCTCTTAATTTTGCCTGCTTATTCTTCCGTTGCGCAGAAGTTTGTGCTTAAATTACACGAACAAATTCCTGCTGATCCACATTTGGAACTTCAGTCCCCAACCCTAGAAGTTGATACAGTTCCTACTCTGCTGCTGCATGTGTAGAATGGTCAGTTTACTGTAAATTTGATCTTTATCAGTAGCAACATGACAGGAATGTCTTGTGCCATTTATAGAACTGCGCATATTATTGCAGCACAAATTTTGTACTATGAAGACGATTTCAAGAAAATCACTGAAACTACATGCAGGGTGCAACGCTACTTGTTCAAGTCATGAACGCCTCATACATTGATTCAAGTTATGGACGCACCATGGTAACCAACGTTTCCCACGAATGTCATCATTAAGAAGTCCATCACGGGACTTCAAAAGTCAGTTTTTTTGCTTGTTTAGAAAGAAAACCATTTGGTAATTAGGATTGATGAATACCTAAAACTAATTTTTTGCGTATATCAAGCAATTTATCCCTTCCAATTCTAGGAACGACACTGAAGTGCAGACCGATCTGAAATGACACGGTGCAGGGTGATTTACCATGAGAAATAACTTTTCTTAGTAGAAAAATTTTGCCACGCGGAACGATTAGGCATTGCAGAACGTTTTTACTAAGGAATACAAAATTAATTTCGGATTTTAATACAAGTGTCAATTTTTTCCTCGAGGTCATATATTTTCATAAGTTATTTATTGTGGTTTCGTCATTATTTTTAATTGAAGATATTTTTCATCCTCTGTATTTTTCCTCCAATTGATGTTTTTCACGCGAGACGAAGCTTTTTCACGCGAGACGAAGCTTTTTCACGCGAGACGAAGCTTTTTCACGCGAGACGAAGCTTTTTCACGCGAGACGAAGCTTTTTCACGCGAGACGAAGCTTTTTCACGCGAGACGGAGCTTTTTAGCGCGAGACGGAGCTTTTTAGCGCGAGACGGAGCTTTTTAGCGCGAGACGGAGCTTTTTAGCGCACGGCGAAGCTTTTTAGGCCGATACGGAGCTTTTTAGCGCAAGACGAAGCTTTTTAGCGCGAGACGGAGCGTTTTAGCGCACGGCGAAGCTTTTTAGGCCAATACGGAGCTTTTTAGCGCGAGACGGAGCTTTTTAGCGCACGGCGAAGCTTTTTAGGCCGATACGGAGCTTTTTAGCGCAAGACAAAGCTTTTTAGCGCGAGACGGAGCTTTTTAGCGCACGGCGAAGCTTTTTAGGCCAAGAGCTTTTTAGCGCGAGACGGAGCTTTTTAGCGCGAGACGGAGCTTTCAAGCGCGAGACGGAGCTTTCAAGCGCGAGACGGAGCTTTCAAGCGCGAGACGGAGCTTTCAAGCGCGAGACGGAGCTTTCAAGCGCGAGACGGAGCTTTCAAGCGCGAGACGGAGCTTTTGAGCGCACGGCGAAGCTTTTTAGGCCGATACGGAGCTTTTTAGCGCGAGACGAAGCTTTTTAGCACGTGACGGAGCTTTTTAGCGCGTGACGGAGCTTTTTAGCGCGTGACGGAGCTTTTTAGCGCACGGCGAAGCTTTTTAGGCCGATACGGAGCTTTTTAGCGCGAGACGGAGCTTTTTAGCGCGATACGGAGCTTTTTAGCGCGATACGGAGCTTTTTAGCGCGAGACGGAGCTTTTTAGCGCGAGACGGAGCTTTTTAGCGCGAGACGGAGCTTTTTAGCGCGAGACGGAGCTTTTTAGCGCGAGACGGAGCTTTTTAGCGCGAGACGGAGCTTTTTAGCGCGAGACGGAGCTTTCAAGCGCGAGACGGAGCTTTCAAGCGCGAGACGGAGCTTTCAAGCGCGAGACGGAGCTTTCAAGCGCGAGAGGGAGCTTTCAAGCGCGAGAGGGAGCTT
Organism: Morinoia aosen; assembly: GCA_030386875.1. Classification (NCBI taxonomy): domain Eukaryota; kingdom Metazoa; phylum Arthropoda; class Malacostraca; order Amphipoda; family Talitridae; genus Morinoia; species Morinoia aosen. The sequence goes on along the minus strand of CM059567.1, from coordinate 72,419,312 downwards.
TCAAGCGCGAGAGGGAGCTTTCAAGCGCGAGACGGAGCTTTCAAGCGCGAGAGGGAGCTTTAAAGCGCGAGAGGGAGCTTTAAAGCGCGAGAGGGAGCTTTAAAGCGCGAGAGGGAGCTTTCAAGCGCGAGAGGGAGCTTTCAAGCGCGAGAGGGAGCTTTCAAGCGCGAGAGGGAGCTTTCAAGCGCGAGAGGGAGCTTTCAAGCGCGAGAGGGAGCTTTCAAGCGCGAGACGGAGCTTTCAAGCGCGAGACGGAGCTTTCAAGCGCGAGACGGAGCTTTCAAGCGCGAGACGGAGCTTTCAAGCGCGAGACGGAGCTTTCAAGCGCGAGACGGAGCTTTCAAGCGCGAGACGGAGCTTTAAAGCGCGAGACGGAGCTTTCAAGCGCGAGACGGAGCTTTAAAGCGCGAGACGGAGCTTTCAAGCGCAAGACGGAGCTTTCAAGCGCAAGACAAAGCTTTTAAGCGCGATACGGAGCTTTTTAGCGCAAGGCAGAATTTTTTCCCTCCAAAGGAACACAACTTTCGTCGTTATGGAAATTAACGCTTCCAGGAAGAAAATTTGAGGTCCCGAGCTGAGGGTTAGGCAGGCCATTTTGTTTTGAATAGAATTGTGCTTTATTTTTCACGGACCATCTTTTCTCGGTTCAATGCTGGCAGTTTTCTGCGCCCATTATTTTTCCAGTTTTTATCGTGTTCTATAGATTTTTTTCAATATTGCTGTTTGCATGAACAGCAGTGACGACATGCTTTATTCATAAATTCCCCGTTCCGTCAATTCCATACTACGTGTGAAATATGGGAGCACCTTGGTTGTGGTTAGTGAGGCTTCAATTACATGACAATCTAGTAGGAAGAAATTGTATTCGCAAAGCAAATTTTGTACTGGGTGTTGATTTTGTATCATTGCGAGATGATTGTTTTTTTTTCTCAAAACGATATTTTTCTTTTGCGCGAGACGTTTTTCTTTTGCGCGAGACGTTTTTCTTTTGCGCGAGACGTTTTTCTTTTGCGCGAGACGTTTTTCTTTTGCGCGAGACGTTTTTCTTTTGCGCGAGACGTTTTTCTTTTGCGCGAGACGTTTTTCTTTTGCGCGAGACGTTTTTCTTTTGCGCGAGACGTTTTTCTTTTGCGCGAGACGTTTTTCTTTTGCGCGAGACGTTTTTCTTTTGCGCGAGACGTTTTTCTTTTGCGCGAGACGTTTTTCTTTTGCGCGAGACGTTTTTCTTTTGCGCGAGACGTTTTTCTTTTGCGCGAGACGTTTTTCTTTTGCGCGAGACGTTTTTCTTTTGCGCGAGACGTTTTTCTTTTGCGCGAGACGTTTTTCTTTTGCGCGAGACGTTTTTCTTTTGCGCGAGACGTTTTTCTTTTGCGCGAGACGATTTTCTTTTGCGCGAGACGTTTTTCTTTTGCGCGAGACGTTTTTCTTTTGCGCGAGACGTTTTTCTTTTGCGCGAGACGTTTTTCTTTTGCGCGAGACGTTTTTCTTTTGCGCGAGACGTTTTTCTTTTGCGCGAGACGTTTTTCTTTTGCGTGAGACGTTTTTCTTTTGCGTGAGACGTTTTTCTTTTGCGTGAGACGTTTTTCTTTTGCGTGAGACGTTTTTCTTTTGCGTGAGACGTTTTTCTTTTGAGTGAGACGTTTTTCTTTTGCGTGAGACGTTTTTCTTTTGCGTGAGACGTTTTTCTTTTGCGTGAGGCGTTTTTCTTCAGCGTGAGACGTTTTTCTTCAGCGTGAGACGTTTTTCTTCAGCGTGAGACGTTTTTCTTCAGCGTGAGACGTTTTTCTTTAGCGCGAGACTTTTTCTTCTGCGCGACTCGATACTTTGTTGCGTGAGATTTAGCACATATTCTGGCTAGTTTAAAAAGCCCACCTGGACCAAGTCTGGGTGGGTACTCAGCGATAGAGGTACATTTATCAAGAAACTTGGGAGAGGATAATAAAGTATGTGGCAATAGGCAATGTATCGAAGCATGATGACGTCAAAACTCCGATGCAAATTGTTGCATGTTGATGTCGAAACTTAGGCATAACTGTAGATCGAACGTGGCTGTCTAACCAACTGCTAGGCACGTCCATGTTTGCTACCGTTCAACCATTACGTGTGTTATCACGTGCTCGTCGATTGTGTGTACTGACTGCTACCCAGCTGTCGTTTGTTCGGAAAGCCTGCATTAGGGACAGTTTGTCCCGCTCATGTGTGCCACGGAGCCTTTACTTGCGCCTCCTAGCCGGCACACTCGTCCACACAGACATCGTGATGTCGTGGAGCCATCACATGACCGTGTAGCCATCACACGACCGTGTAGTAGCCACCACACGACCGTGTAGTAGCCATCACATGAGTAGTAACCATCACTACGCTTGACAGGACACGGTTGTATTATCTAGTAAAATAAGGCGGACATTCGCACCGTCGTCACGAAGGGTGCGCCGAGAAGAGCAGGGGATGCTGATGTGCACTGAGCGCGGCTCTGCAGCGCCCAGCTTGGGAAAGGACCGCGTAAAAAAGTCAAGGTCAGCTGTAAATTAGAGAGGTCGTCGTCTTAAGCTGAGATCGCCCGGCCTCGGCATAAAACACCACAGACTTTCTCTGTCTGACCGTCGTATCGAGCAGCATACGTACGCTGCAGAGCTCCCAGCAACCGCGAGAGCACAGCCAAGCCTTACCTCAGTACTTTTTGTTCAGTTTTTTCTCTGATGTTCGTTCGAGGAAGTGAGAGATGTCTGTGTTATGCGAACAGCGGATCTTTAATTCAGCTCAAATATTTCGTGAACTACAATTTTTTTCGTACAGATTAAAGTGAACCATCGTCTCGGGAAAATCGACTCTTGAATGCGAAACTCATGATTCTGTGAGTCAGTTTGTTATTCATTCGCATTTTTTACCTGATATTCCAATGATGCAGCAGTATGAGAAGGTTTGTGGAAACCTTTCCCATACTTTAATCAAATTTATCATGGGAATAAATCGACAATCGGTAAAACTTCAGTTTTCGTTTCCTCCAGTTATCGAATGATTCAGGTTTCGTTCAACTTTTCCGAACGGATTAATTGCTGAAAAGGGGTGACGAATACTGGGTCGATCGGAAATGGTAGCTTGGAAGCCCGTGATTCGATAGACAGAATTGTAATTTCATGGACACAAAAGTACCTTACAGGAGTAAAATAGCCTTGTTTTGATTCTCAAGTTTTACTGCGAAAGACAGTATACACGCATCGTAAAAGTTATGATGAATGAAAGTTTCACAAAAATAGCAAGCATCCTCTATGTTAGCAGTGACATTTAGGAGCTATTCTCGCGATAGTTATGAGTTGATTCAAGCTTAGGTTCGGTTAGTTTGGTAGAAATCTTTCGAGCTCTGTACAGGCTCGTACACTCGGACAGGCTTGTAAGCCTCGCTGTGATGTGAACTGAAAAGAAGCGGGTAGCGATGAAGCCCGGATGCACAGACTCCAATCTCGCAGGATTTCTACCCCGCCCAGCCTTCTCCCTCCACCTCCGTGTTGCTACATGAAGTTGCCATTCGCGCCAATTATTTAACTATGTAATAATTCTGAGGTTTATTAACCTATCTGTTCGTTATACAGTTATTATTAATCACTGCATTATAAACACTACAAGTACTTAGTAAGTAGATACTACAGCGGAATACCAAAGTTAACCTGTATTAAATCATTATAATAAGTTTTTACAACGACCGCTGGTGTTTGGCTATTCGACCCTCCATCTCGGCACGCAAAAACAGGCATTTTTAAACTTTTTATAGTTAACCTTAAACTAACTGAACTTGGCCTAACCTAACCCAACCTTACCTAACTTAACCTCACCTCTTAACCTAACTTAACTTAACTTAACCTAACCTAAATTAATTTAACCTAACATTTCTGTAGCTGCTTGGAGGTGGTGCTGTAGCTGCTTGGAGGTGGAGGGAGAGGGCTGGGCGGGGTAGAAATCCTGCGAGATTGGAGTCTGTGCAGCCCGGATGCCTCAATTACCCATGTTCTTGCTTTTCTAAAACATGCTCATGATAGCTACAGCACTACACATACCAAGTGCAGACAAAGCGCATAAGTTTGTTTACTCTGTCAAACAGAGTGTAAAAATTTCCGACGTTGACAGAAATAATCCGTGGTTGGTTCGCTGACGCAACAACAACCTGGTTGATGGGCAAGCCAAACGCACGTCGATAATGCTATTTATTAATCACCCAGTCACGACACTTGTCCGTCGTTCAAAAAAGCCTGTAGTCTTTTTAAAAAAGATTTGCAGACGTGGTGGTCTTCAGTAATAGTTTTATAAACATCACATGCAACTTTTAACGACTTTCTAAATGTAACTTTCTACCTAAAGCTCAGATTCAGGAAAAGCGGATGAACGAAATATGAGAACAACGTAAACGTAAAAACGAATTGACCGCGAAAGAAGATATTGAAATTATTTGTTTCAAAGTAGGTGGGGGGATGTTGACCTCGAAACCTTGAAAGAGAAGCCCAATGGTCTCGCTACTTCGCAACGAAACACGCCTAACTCCGAGATTCAGGGATAGAGGTACGTTTGCTAAAGAACTTGGGCAAAGAGACACTAAAGTTTGTGGCAATAGCCAAGGTATCGAGGTACGATGACCTTAAAACTCCGACATATGCGTGCATGGTGCTGTTAAAACTTGGGCATAAAAGTGTGTTGAGACCGACTTTTGAGTATAGAGGCGTGTTGAGTACAGAACTTGGGCAAAGAGTGGTACTGAGGTTAGACAAAGAGGTACGTTGAGAGCAGAGCTTAAACGCTACGATGCGCAGCCGCCACACGCGAGACTCGGAACAGTGCGACAAAGACGTGCGGGCGCACAAAGGAGATGCAGAAGCGCATATTTGGGTGCTAGAGCGACACCTAACGAGGGTCGCCGCAGCGCGGAGATGTACAGCGGACAGCTCCGCATTAACTGCCCCGCCACCAGCAACCTCAGTTTTTGCCGCGATCTTTTGTTCCCTCGTGATCGCGTCTTTGCTTCTGTCTTCGCGTTCCTGTACCCCGAAAGTCTTCACGGATCAAATGTCTTCTCCTCTTAAAGTCTGCGCAGTTCGTTGTTAAAGCTTCGGATTTGTCTTGCGAGTAGTATGATAGCTTAGAAAATTAAAAGTAGGTTAGGATGAAGTTATGCGTCAGGAACGCTTGCAATGCATACTTAAATTTTCATAGCCACATTCTACTATCAACGCGCATTTGCTCTAAACTTTGTTTGAAATTATAATAGTAACTTATTGCCAGAAAAACTTAATTTGGAATTTATACTGTAATAGATTTCAGTAATCAATTCTGAGAATGAATCAGTGCCAGTCTGTACCATATGATCGCGTTCATTTCAGGTTTTGAGTTTACTTTACTTATACGGTGAAATTCAAAGATTTTTAGTTTAGGGGACAGTTTGCATTTTAATGTTGAGTCGTATAGATGGCGTCTCTCCAGTTTCCTCTTAAAGTCGCATTAGCTTTTATTCCTTTACTAGGCACAAACTTTTATTTAAAGTTCGAGTCGTTTCCTGTTCTCATTGTATTTTACCTTTGATTTCGTTTAAAGTTTCTCGTACACTTCCAAACTATTAATGCATTCAGATTCTTCTCCGTCGGTATAATTTAAAGCATCGGTTATGTAGTCTGATAATTTTTTACTATAAGAAATCTTAGAATGAAGAACTTGCATTTGAGTCAAAGCTCATGATTGTACGACACTAAACGTCTGTGGCGATGGTCCCCATGCCCGTCCCAGCGGAGATAAGCAGCGATGCATCCGCGTTGTCACTGTCGAGCGCAGGACGCCAACCCAAGTGCCGGGTGTCATCTGTCATCTGAGCCTCATTAGCTATGACCGACATGCGTGCACGCTTTATGACCATTATATCAAAGCTAGTTCTTACGTAAAATGTAGATTTCCTCCATAATGTGTTCTTCTGACGGCGTCTAGCTAGTAATTCTCTTGCGAGTTTGCCACTTCTTATTCGACGTTCACTCGCTCGTTTGAGTCCCTTTTTTATTAGATTTAAGACTGGCGGAGGTATTCGAGACAGCGCGACTGTCAGGCTCTGAGAACACACTGACTTCATTATTTACCCGAATGCTTTTCTGTTTTGATTTGCTCACAGTGGAATTTACGGCTGATATGACCAATATTCCCATGATCGAAGTAATCGTTAACTCGTCGGTTTCATTCGCTAATATCATCCATATCTGATAACTTATTTGAAGATAATTTAGGATTGGACCGGCAGAATTTTTTTAGAGCGGAATCTGTGAGTCGAAACTCCCTTGTCTTGAGACTCAACATTTTATTTTATTTAGTTGAACTGATTTATTAATCGGGAATTAAATTTCATTTTACCATTGCTGAGGGACGTTTCAAACTTGAGTAAAATATTCACGGTGTGATTCTAAGAATAATCTGTGAAGCTGATCGACTGAAATAGGTAGGCACCAACTAATTGCAGCCCATCTAAAATTCTTCTTTGCGCGCTGTTCCGGTCGGCTCTTCTTTCAGTCCTTTGATCAGCAGACTTTTACCATCACCGGTCAATTTCAGATGCAACGAATGCACTCATGTCTACAAATGCGTTTTAGGTTCAGGTGTGCAGAGGTAATTTACTTAGTTTTTTGAATTAGCTACGTTTCATTGGATTTAATTTTTAGATATTACATAACGCAAACCAATAAAGATTTGTTTTGTAATATTTCATCTCGAAATAACCGTTGAGGTTGTTCAGCTAAATAAAAAAATAAAATGTTAGCTTTTTGTGTCACTTGGCTCGACTGCAATTGATATTGCAATCAACCCAGTTCTTAGAGTTGTGGATGCGCTCAACATGAGCCTAAATGCCAAACTTTATTTATGACCGGTACAGTGCAAAACCAGAAGGATATTTCTGATATTTCTGTGTACGTAAACCTACGGGTGTTGCCTGCGTAAGGGTGAGTGGGTGCTGGTTTTGTTCTTAGATTGTAGCATGCCGTGATTATCAACGCGGGAAATACTTCGCTGTTTTCCGAGAAAAACATGAAATGGCAAATGTAATGAAGCGTTATCCATTAATCGGAAAAATGAATCTATCCCTAGCGAAATTAATTTGTTCATTCGAGAAAACTGCAACCGATGAAATTTTGTGATAGTCCCTTTTCATGAAAAACATCGTATGTTCTATAGAAATTACTTTAGTTCATATGTAACAAATATGAATGATAAGGGTACATTTTTGATAAATTGAAAAGTTCGCACCAGGCCTTAGCAAGCATAAAATAATGTATTTTTGTCAGTGATAGTTCTCACCGAAATTTAAAAACGCATGCTCCATAAATTTTGTCCGCGTATCAGGAAGGAAAGTCAACATGCAGCACTTTGGAGCTATGATTTTTTGTCACTGAATTAAAATGAGTGTCTTGAAAGTTGTTTTTTGCACATAATCATTCACAGGGTTCTCCAAGAGCAATAAAAATGTAACATTATATCTTGATTAAACAGTGAAGCGCCAGGAAGCGCAGTTTTACTCAGTTTAATACAACTATAAGTACTGTAGATCACCACTGACCAGTTTTTAAGGTTGCTCATATAGCTAATTTGTGTACATAGAAAGTTATTCATAAGCATGCTGTTTTAAGAGTAAAATAGATTGACATCCACTAAAAATGTTTCGACGAAAATTGTGGAAAATTTACAGGAAAATATTCTTCGTAATATTAACATGCTTAGATAATATATATATATTATATATGCATGTATAATAGCACATGAAGGAGAGCAGCACATAAAGAATATTGTAGTCAAAAAGATATGAAAATAAAACTTGTATATCTTTGAATTGCATAAATGTTTTTTAAATCCATTTGTTGCATTGGGAATCTTCAAAGATTTTATTAGGACCAATATTTAAAAACACCCCATGTATACGATTGATTCAGAAACATTATATATGCATATACAATACATTTGAGCACTTATATACAATCAGCGGAAAAATATCCGTATAGGGACAAATTCTTCTTTAAACAAATTTCTGGTTAATTGTAACGAAAAGCATTTGCAAAATGTACGTATACACCCCTCAGGGGGATACATCTATTGTATCTATGGGAATTAGCGCTCCCAGGGGGACTATGTGAGGGCCTGAGCTAAAGGTTAGGTAGGCTTTCTTTTTGTTGAAATAGAATAGGTTTTTATTTTGTTACGGACCATCTTTTTTCGGTTCACTGCTGTCCTGTTTTTCAGCACCTACTACTTTCTTCTTCAACTTTGATTTTTTTTCATGAACTTCTTTCTCATCTTAATGTGTCAGTCAGTGCTCTCCGTGGCACTGCGGTTAAGGGATCGGACTTGTATGCTGGAAGTCGCGGGTTCGTTCCCAGCGCTGGCGCGGAGATTTTCCCCGTTGGGTATAAGGGAAAGCTCAAGCACAACACCCCACTCAACCCAGGTGTCGGAAATGGGTACCGGCTTTACGGGGGAACCGTCATGGTGTCCTATATATAGGTTTAGTTACAAGATATTTGAAAAACCATTGCTAAGATCATATGTATCAGGCTTGATTGGAAATAAAGCATCCCAATAAAGCATCCCCTAACCTTCAGTGCCCCTTCTGCATAGATCCACGTTCTCTTAACTCCATACTAAATGGTGCCTTCTTTTTTCCTCTCTTTGGATCGCCTTTGTTGCGGATAGGGAGGCTTAAACTAACTAATAATCTAATCTAATGTACGTATGCAAATGTTTAAAAGAACACACTGGAAAAATTCATAAAATTTAACTATCAAAGAAAGTACACAAATTCTTGTGTATTTAAAGGTGAAAGAAGAATCTAGACGAAATGAGTTTCTGTTTCTAAATGACTTAAATTACTTTTTATTGATAGCATTTAAAATAGAACTTTCCGGCCTGCTCCTATAATGCACTCAGTAGTTAATATTTGCAGTATCTAAATATCAGTAAATGCTGCAGGATTAATTAGTGCAGTACAGTCAGGATAGAAAGGAAAGAGCTTTTATGCTAAGGGAATATAAATGATACTGTATAGAAAACAGGCGCAACTCGCTGAGAAATATCACAATGAGCTCAAAATTTCGATTGCGATCACTGCTTCAGTTGTTTCTAGCAATAAGAGTAAAGAAATTATTGAAAACCGTAGAAGATCTGGTACACTACGCAAGATACCTCCAAGACCATTGAAGAAAGTGCCGAGAAGTTCAAAGTAATACAAAAATCACTGGTGAAGAATTATAATTATCCGGCTCTTGTGCTTCCCTCCGTACAATCAGCGATGAACTCCAAATAAATCAACTGAAATCGTGCTCACCAAAGAATACTCAATTTTTGTTGAAACGAAGTAGGGATGCTCGGTTTAAATGTGCTCTTGAATATACAGGGTGTTCTTAAATATGGGTCATAAAAGAATCTTTAGGGACTCCCACAATATTGGATAGAATTTAGAAAATATAGCGCCCATAAATTCCAAAGAAATTTTATTTATATTCTAATTGCGTTTTGAACACAATTATACTTGTACCACCCATCTGAAAGCAGACGAAAATTAACCCGATCTCGCCATATGGATGGCCGTTATGAACAGCTTGCATAATCGCGCCGATTCCTGTCTGCGTTCAGGAGACCAGCACATGAAGAATATTGTACTCAAAAGGTATAAAAATAAAACTTCTATTTCTCAGAATTGCATAAATGTTTTTTTAAATCCATTTGTTGTATTGGGGGTCTTCAAAGATTTTATTAGGACCAATATTTAAAAAACACCCTATATGTACAATTGGTTCAGAAACATTCTGGAAAAGTAGTCAATGGGCAAGTTGGATCAAAATTTAATTATTTGATTGCAATTCACGAAATCATGTTCAGAAGAAATGTTATATTTGAGCACAAGAACACATGCACAGTTCCTTCTTTAGAGTTTCCCAGAGGCAGCATTACAGTCTGGGAATATTTTTACGCAAACCAAAATGGCAATATACACATAATAGATAATAGAATGAATGCATTATTGTACCTAAACATTTTGAACATTAACCCGCATGATTTGGTGGCAAATATGGAGCTCCCAGTAGGTTGGATTTTCTAGTGAGAAAGCAATTCTAAGCCTATAAAAAAGCGGCTTACTGATCACAATGTAAAGCAACTCTACAAAAAATTAAAAAGAGTAAATTAATAAAAAAAAAGAAAATTATGAAATTAATCAATGCGTTATTTAATATAATGGCGGTAATATTAATGCTTAAGTGAGTATGGTTAAATAACAAGTAGAGCTTCAATGACATAATGTAACGTAGACAGTCAAGAAATAGAATTTAGGGAATGAGATTTCAATTTAACTTTTTTCGTTCATTCGCTCTTATTTGCGTAAAACACTTATTTCAATGTTGACCATGCAATTCCGTGGTTAGCGTGCGGTGCAGTCGGAGGCAGATCGAGCTCGTCGTTCTGTGCAATGTGTGCTCTCGTCTCTGCGATTATTTCTTTATGGGGGCATTCATTGTGAGAGCGGCTGAATGGCTGTGTGTTGAGACGAGGGCGTTTGGTGCCACAGCTCACAAGTCCAGCTTTTGTTAGCGCTGGTAAGGTCTCACTAAGCCTTGTGCGAGCGTGCTGTGCATGTACATCCTCGATGGTCCTTTCCAAGACTTCTATGGGATTTGCTTACGTTCTCTCTGTGCTTTCTGCATGCTCCGTGTAAAACTTTTAGCAGTTCTTGGTATTTATTGGGGGAGTTTTTTATGAACTTTGTAATAAGCTCTGGAATCCGAACTCCATTCTCTGGAATCCGAATATTCTCTCTAAGCCTTTCGAATATTCAATGTAGGCCTTTCGAATGTTCTCTGAATGCCTTTCTAATATCTTCTACGAGATTTTCGTTTGGTAACTAATTTGTTTGTACTTTTCTGCAAGTTTTTTGCATTCTGGGCTCGTCGGGCTGCTTCTGAACAGTCATCTAGAGCCTTGTCTACTCTCCCTGATAGCCTTTTATTTGATCTGGACAAGCTTTTGTGCGTATGTATAATTTTAGTGACATCCCTGACAATCAATTCAATAGAAATGGCGTTAGAATTTCGAGCGGTTACACAGGGGGTCTACTTCCCGCACGCTACCAACGACGTTTAAATTTGATAGAAACGCCAAATCGACCGTATAATTGGTCGGAGGGTTAAAACTTTGTGACTCGAGCGAGCAGAATGATGAGTTATGTTTTCTCAACTTGGGATCTTATACTCGGCACTTGACATAAAAATTTGAATCTGTTTTGCTCTGTACGGTAATTGTTACCGATACATAGAAGTTTTGGTACTTGAAATTTTCATTTGTACCTTAGACTTGATTTAAAATTGAAGTTGAAAATTTTCACCAGTGCAAATACATCAACAACTGTATTTTATACGATGTACTTGTTGTTTACATCAATGTTGCGATATAACGTCCTCTAAGCAGCTGCATATGACTTAATATCCAGCTTCATTAATGAATAATGACAGTTGAAGAGTTGAGTACTGAATGCTTCTCCACACGCACCGACAAGTGAAGGTGCAGTCCCCCGTGAAATGCATTACAAGGTAGACGCCATGCCTGCGTTGGTGCAGGTGAAGCGACGACGCTGCCAAGAGGCCGTGCGCCCGCTCGCTCGACCTCCCATTGTTCTGTGGCCAAAGTGCGTCCGCAAGAGGTCTCGCGCTCCTCGCTCCATCGCCACGCTTTTTGCTGCGAACACTTCGCCGCCGTGCTTTACCCTAAATTAAATTTCCCCACATATTGTGTACAGGTATAGGTTACAGTACACTGTCTCGATATGTGTTTGGAATTGTTAGTCATTTATCGTATTAACTGGGATTTTCATGAATTCAAATTTCCCACCTTACTCGGTCTTTAGACTAGGTAGAGAAGCAAATAATATTTGTATGGTTTATACTTACTAAGCCTGTTGAAGATCGTTTACCAGCGGTGTCCAGTAACATCTCAAGAAGAATTCATGACGAGTTGAGGAAACTTATTAAGCTGACTCTTTCGAACAGAATTTTGTCGCTAGCCTGATGATTTGTTAAAAATTCACCATAGGTCTGCTTACGTTCAATTTAAACGTCAGAAAACTTTACCGTACAGCTGTTTAGAAAAGTTCATTAGTTTTTCCATTACCTCCAAATTTTGAAAACCGAATTTCAGTCTCTACCGAGCTGAAGGCCCAACATAAATTTCGTGTTATTCTGACCACCCAAATCTTTTGAGTTAGCGGCAGATTGTTGCATGCGAGTTGAGAGTTGAGGCTTACGTAAACCTTCCTTTTGTTTAAATAAATAAATTTTTTACTGTGTTATAGACTATATTTTTTCGGTTCACTATTGACCTTTTTCAGCCTCTTTTACCATTTTATTCAACTTTTACCTTCTTTCATTTCCTTCTTCCAATCTTGCTGTAGCTGTGTAATGGGTGTGGGGACACACCCTTTTACAAAGATTCCCCGTTCCCTTACACCGTAAACAGTGTCTTCTTTTTCCTTTCTCGGGAACACTTTCGCTGTGATTAAGGAGGCTTTAACTAATTCACCTAATCTGAATGCAAGTTGGCAGCGGGATATTACAGTGAAGGTTTTATCTGTATATTCGTAAAAAATAAAATATTTTTTCGATCTTAGTATGTTGAATTTCTTTAACTCTTGGAATGTTTCAACTGGGGAAATTTCCAAACGCCCATGCTGGACTGACTGAATCACTCTAAAAATGTCTGTTACCGAAACTGAATAAGTCTGTTGGAGTTCTCGGCAGCTTAGTGGTCCAGCGAGATTCGTGCCGGCGAGATTCGTGCAGGAGTGCATGGCGGGCTGCGCAACAGCTTCTCCACTTAAATACTGCCTAAGCCTTTAGATGAGCTCATCTTTAATGCCTTCGAGAAATTATCGGCAGAATCCCAAATGTAGGACTCTTGAAAAACTTCTTCATTTTACCACTTTGAAATGGTTCCAATATTCATCATTTAGAAAAAGAACGTCAATATGTATTCGCTTAATTCATCCACTGATGCAAAATTTATTTGTATGTACTTCTTTGCTTCTTTCACCTCGTAATCACAATAACGGAAGCTCGTCCTCCGGTCTGAGTAGTTTTTTACAAAGCGCTTCTGATAAATTTGATAATCTCCCCTTGACTTTTCTAGCTTGCGATTGTAAGTTTCTGTTTCCACTTATTTTAAGAATAAAGTGGTTTTATTTTATTTCGTAGATCTGTTGATGCGGAGGAATTTTTCTTATGTTGGGAGCTTATCAACTCATCACGTTTCTCATATTATTTGCCTGGATTTTTATTGCCTCTTGCAACAGTTTGCGAAATCACACGTACAAAGTAAATTTTCAAAAGTTGATAATTGCCATACAGTACTCGGTATAAAAGTGGTGCGCGTCAATCCACGCTTCGCAAAAACTAAGATTTGCTCTGAGGTGAAACAACTTCGCAACTGAAGCTTTTTCCACAGGAAAAAAAATCATCGTAGCGCTGTTCTACAAACTCCAGTCTTTAAGATTTCCCAAGTTTTGAACGATGCTCCCAAGCGTTCAAAGGCACGCTGGATGCACTTAAGAATTGCAATTTGTTGAAGGTTCTCAATAGTCTGATGCAGTCTGCAAACATTGGAAAGTTGAATTTTAGTTTTTATTCTTCTTGATTCATTATCAGAAACCCCTAAAGGCTCAGTCCATTCTGTATTTCTTATGTTTTTCAGTATGCCTTAAGATTTATCTCTCGTATTCAGGATCGTGGCTTATGTGTTGTTTAGGTGATCTTCTCTGGATGGTCTTCAAATTTTTTTTCCATTTCTTCCACTTTTTGACCAATATGATTTCCAAATCACTTTCCAATCCATCATTGAGTGAACTCGTCTTCCTGTTTTCCGGTAAAGAAGTGAAGTGTATGTTCGAGCACTAATAGGACTAATTGTTTTCAGTCTACTCTGCAGTAACATCCGCCGCGAAACGTTGAGAGTGTAGTAGAGGCTCATACCTGGAACAGCTTTCACGCTTCTGTACTTCCATTCAATAGCCTCTTCACAGTCCTCAAATGAGACGAAATTGGGTATTATGTCTAAATACAACCAAGGTTTACGTGAACCAAAAAACATTCTAAATGAATCTATAACAGGGTTCACTACGATGAATGATTTGACATTTTTATTGTCAAAACACTCCTGTAAAATGAAGATTCTCGTTAGTATTCGTATGAGTGGCTTTTATGTATGATTTTCATTAATAATATTTACAAATCTAATAACAGCAACTGCCTCGTTTATCTGCGTCCAACTAGGTTGTGCGACTGTCGTGGGAAACAAAACCAAGATAGCGCAGCAATCACGTAATTAATTTTGTTGGTTAAATTAACGATGAAGGTTAAACTCAAGCAACATGCTTCAAGAGTCAGGTATTGAATTGTAAATGATCTCACTGAAGTACTAGCGTCTTTGACACGTAAAGTTGTCGATCATCATTGCTGCAGATGTGAGAGAAGCGATGCACAAGCTCCTCTACCTAGTAACATGAACGCTGTTGCGCACAGGCAACCGCCGAATGCCGGATTATTTTTGATCGTGACCTTGACGCTTCGTTTTAGACAGCGTTTGCTCTTTGTCTTCGGAGCGTCAAAAATATCTTCTTTCAAAGCGGTTCTAATTTGAAAGCCCCAATTGCGTGCATAATTACTGGCCAAGAGCTGTACTGAATTTCTGCAAATGAATTTGTCTCGAATTTGTCACTCTCTGTCCCGAGTGATCGCGTTGTCAAGTCAATTGTCACATTTGTTCATTGTTTATAGCCGGACTAGACGGATGTACGACATCATGATGCCCTCAAACACATTTTGATACACGTTCCAATCATTCGTTCTCCACTTATATAAGCATTGTAAATCTATGAGATATTTACTTCAGTTTCGTAACTGACAAACATTAATTTAATTTTTTTCGCAAATTCTGATTTGATATTTTCTGCGTCAAAGATCCTCGGAGGCTCGAGTATTAAGTTTTCATTTTCTATGAAGTTGAGTACTTCGCAGTCCATCGGTAACGGGTGATTATCGTTTATAGTCGCATTCATTCCGAAACCCCATCATTGAGACAAAATTGTTGATTCATCTGCTGTACTATTTGGCCCAACGCTTCTCCAGTAATAATTTCTGCACAATTATTTTCAGTATATGCAGGCCAGTCGCAATCCAATCAACAAAAGTGAGTAAATACAATTTTCAGTTTCGATGCGACTCTCTCCAGATGGTCTTACATTAAGTCCGTTTGCGGTCCGTTTGCCAACATGGTTGAAGCCTTTGAACGAACAAACTTCTATTTTAGAACTCCATGAAATACCGTCTCGTACAAGTAAGGAGCTTGCAACTTCTACCCTAAGAGTAGTGAATTCAATATTTATTGAGCTTTTAGCGTCTGCTTTATAAAATTGTTCAATATGTATAATACATTCCTACATGTGAGTGCTTGGCCGTTAAATTAAATCATGATACGCACAAGCACTCGCATACCTGCGTTCATTTCGTGCGATGTTTCGATATCATTAATTGAAGATTTACGTTTTATTCAAGTTATTATATTTAATACGAAAGGCTAACCTTGAAGTTCTCTACCTCTTGCGCATGAAGCAAGCCTCTCGTTCGATTGATTAGACTTTCGTAAAGGGAACGTTCATTCGCGTCCCCGCGCAGTCTTACATAGTTCCCATGTGAAAACTATTCTTACACTCTAGCTATATTCTCGTAGATATTGTCAATTAGCTATCTTTACTGTCATGCAGAAGCCCCACTTTAAGTCAGCACTAAGGTAGGCGCAGTCTTCGATGAGAGTCTTAATTATATGAATATTTAAGTAAAAAATAATTGAAACGTTGTCTTTAGAGATAGAGTAACGTGATTATTGCTTCTTTTGAATTTAGGAATGGCCCAAAACACGCATTTTAGCAGAGTAAGCTCAATTAAATAATTTAAACTTGACCTACAGTTTAAAGGTTACGTATGAAAGTTTGTTTGTAATTCTCTTGCCTTAAGAATTTATAGAGAAAAGTCTTTCCGCAGTCTTATGTCACTTGAACTTGGCAAGAGTCTCTACGACGCATTTGCCGCGTAACTTTTTCCGCCAATTGCTAACATCTGGTACCGACCTGAAAAGTTGGCTTGCAACATTTATTTTCTTGTTTTTGTTGAGCACAACATTCTTGATTTTGAAGAATGTTTTTTTAAATTCATTGGAAATTCATTTTATTCCTTTAATTCATAAAGTTAAATTTTACTTCGTTCTGTGAAAGCGTTCTTGGATTATGAATTGCGTGACTCTGTAAAACCGGCGGACAATTTATTTCGTTAGTTTAACAAAATTTTCCACTCAATTTGCGTTCACAATTATAGTAACTTTCTACTCTGACGTTCCCTAAGATACTGCCGGCACGAGTAACGTCGTGTGCTGCGCCTAGAGTTCAAAGGCTTGTGCTCTCCCATTTCTGGCCTATCTACACACGCGTGTGAGTGAGGGAGCTCAATTCTGTGCCTGGTGCGCTCCTGAACACTCATAAATCCACGATTTTATACGAACGGATGAAACTATTTCGTAATTAAGTTATGTAAGAAAATAAGAACGCTTAAAATGTCGTTAGAATAGCAACGTTAGAATGAAAATCCTTCCTACTGCTCGAGAAAAAAAATCATCATCGGAGATCAGTCAGCTTGCCGTAGCTGCAAAACTAATCTGTCTTTAATTCAAAAATGTACGCAGATGGTATTTTGGACAATTTTCCCTTGCATTGCTGCCGTAGCGAAATTTAGAGAGTTAGTAAAGACGTGTGCTGAAGCCTGTATCGCTCACTTTTGCTCAGCATACTTCGGAAACGAAAAAATTAAAGCTAATTTTAAGAACGTTGCTTGTGATAATACTTGCTGAAGCGTTTCTTCAGTTGATAATTTACTGATATAATCACTTTGATTTCGTGTACCATGAAAAGTGATGAAATGTGTTCCAGCAGACGTCGGTGAGGGCAGCTAACAGATGTCCAAAATGTGCAAAATACGCAGTCTATTTAAAATCGATTTACGCTCTCAGTCGTTTTGCAATCCTGTTGTTAGTGCAAGTGATCAACGGTCAAATCGTGCTACATTGAATAATTGTATAGTAAATCTTCATTCATTTTGGCTTTTCTATCATGACAGTTTTGAAATGACATGCTTGTATGATTGTCAGCTTTCATCGGCTACATCAGAAATCCTGCATGAAAAATCCCTTCCTATATATGAGTGTTACTCTTATTGATGTTTTTCCGTTAAGGGTCATTCATCTACGGATGCATTTTCGTCAACGCTCACACGTTCACCTCTGCTCGATCTCCGAGTTGCCAGCCTCGTCAGTAGGTCACAGCAAAGGGCTTGTATCCTCACAATATCATCGCTGATGTGATGGCGGTAGAATATCAGCGCAACATGGTTTATGTTATCCCAGCCACGTTTTCTTGCATTCTCGGGGCTTCATCAAGCGCCGTCGGCAGCGATAAGTGAGCATAAGTACAAAAATAAAACGCTACTGCGTGTGCTTGTAGTCCCACAATTTGGCAGCGCTCTTGCTGCGCCCGCGTTATTTGCAGCTTCGATCAATTGGTGATTAAGGAAAATTCTCTTTTGCACTGTAGATTTTCAATGTCGTAACGAATTGAACCATCGATCTCCTGCGAGTCCTGATGGAATTAATGTCAGTGAGACGCTGCGAGATAAGATCTAGACTACTTTTTGCACGTACTTCGGTACATTTCTTTGTTTTGCCGAAGTTTTAGTACTGTGATTTCAAAATATGTGTGAAATTGCTGAACTAATTCCAATTTGAAGGTTCAGATTTTTTAAGGAATTTCTAAGGCTATAACCTAAACAATTCAAAAGTTACTTCCAACAGTAATTTGACAGTAATTTCCAACAATATTACTTAATATTCCTCGAATATAATTTTGTTTTTTTGGGTAAGACTGAAACGAACATGGTGATGACAGTTCAAACTCATTTTCAAGTCTCTTAATAACGGTGCTTTCTTTCATGGCGTAACAAGTACTATTCAATGAATATAGGGTTTAGTTATATGCCATTTCATTTTTTAGATTTTAGTGTACCGAAAGTACCCTTGTGGCTTGTGCCACCAAAGATGTATGGGATCCAGGGGAAGTGTCTTCTATCTTTAATATCTAGCTCTTCGTGATGATATTTCTAAAACATGTGAAAGACTTAAGATGTTAATTTTTTATTGTATGAAATTTGTTCCTATTGCCGTTGTGTTTTCCGATTTCTAATTCTCTGAAACATCTCAAGGCTGCTCTAAAAATTCGAGAAAGCTCATCAGTATTTTATTCTCCTTTTTTCTTAAAAATAGTTATGTGGTAATCATGAACGATTTGAAGTGATAGTTGAAGCTTGCATCAAATTCATGAAAGTTTCGAATCACTAATTACCGCAGACTCTTTGTCAGTTCAAGACAAAATTAAATTCTGAAGTTCATAAATTTTACTCAAGGTGTCAGCCTGGTTTTCAATTCATTATAGTTCAGTTTGGGCGCCATTGCAGATGTGAATTATGGGACACCATGAGACTTAACACCGCTCACATTCCAAGCAGTGCAATAATTTCGCGTTAACGACTACTCGTGTGTTTAACTATCTGCTCCACACCGCGCTTTTCCGTTGATGATGGGAGAAGTTAAAGATCAGAATACTCGTGTTTTATTATCTGTGATGCTTTGTAGCCGGCTTAGTGCAGGTGATTAGAGACTACGTACGTCACATTTTACGTACGCGCGGCAAGGACACGCTGTCTTCGCGCGACCGAGTGCCATCGTGAGCTGATATTTTATTGCGTTTACTTAGAGATTCCTCGCTTTATGTACATTTTATTCTAATTATCAATACTTTCTTCCCTCAGAGGGATATTACTATTGTATCTATGGGATATGGCACTCCCAGGGGGAATGTGAGAGGTCCTAAGCTGAGAGTTGGGTGGGCCTTCTTCTTAATTGTTGAAATGAAGTTTTTTGTTCTGTTGAGGACCATCTTTTTCCGGTTCACTTCTGTCCTAATTTTCAGTACCTACTACTTTCTTGTTCAAGTTTTATCTTGTTTCATAAACTTCTTTCACAATTATCTGTTTTTATGTACCTTATGCACAGATTCCGCGTTCCTTTCAATCGATACTAAATAGTGCCTTCCTCCTTCCTCTCTATGGAACGCCTTTGTTGTAGTTAGGGAGGCTTAAACTAACATCTAATCTAATGTATGGGGGAAAAACCGACGTTCTATGATTATCTCTTGCCACTGTTTGGTCGTATGGTAAAAGGAGAATACGAACAAGCAACTCAACCTCCTGAGCCAATCTTGTCTGTATGGCTGCCCTAATATTTACTTCGCATTAATAGGTCGTGCCATCTTCCACCTCGCATCCGGCGAATATGTAAACTGACACTCGTTCAACATGTGCGGCTGTGCAGCTCTGCCTTTGATGCCTGCTTCGGTCAATACATCATATCAATACTCTGCCATCATCGCGGGCTGATCGTGACATTTTTTATGCTCCTGAGAAAAAATGCTGCATAGCTTCTGCACTCGCTGAATTGCGCTGAAAAATTGAGATATTCGAACTCTGCAATTGCGTTCATTCCAAACAATGGAATGATAAGGAATCATTTTCGTAGATTTCTCGTACTGTCACCAGATATGCTTGATTTCCTAATTTCAGAAAATGAATAACAGGTGACATAGTCCTATTTTCAATGATCGTGAATCAGTTGAGTACAGTCGCACTCAATGCCTGAGCGTTTCAAACAGAATACGTCTTGTTAATTTTGTAATGTTTCCCTTTAACGTGAGGACTGAGAATTAATCACATTGCACAGGCACTTTGTATCATTTTGAGGCAAAGATGCCCCGCTGTCACTGCTGTGTAACCTGCAAAGGCAGCACACAAAAAAATTGGCTTACACTCGTTACTGGCAATTGACACTCCATGGTGTAGCTCCAGTGGTTGAATAAGCTAGTCAATAAATAGTGTTTGTACCTCCCAACAAATCTAGGAACTTAACGCTCATGAAAGGTCATTCAGAAGTTATCCTTTTAAAATCAGTTACATAACATTTTTTGAAGTTGGATGCTATATATCTCTCTTTTTTTCTCGTTCGTAAAGCTAGGAGAAGAAACATCCATTCCATCCGCATGGCAGTGCACACCAGTGCTCCACGCTACTTGCAGGAGAGTCACTTTTTGTAGAATGATAGCTATTATTTATTCATTCTTTTCATCACTTCTTGTTATATTTTTGTAACTTTCCTACGGAGGAGGCAAATTTACCAACTACCTTAACACATTTCCTACGAAGTGACGGTGGTCACTTTGGTAATTTTCATAGTGCTGCTGGCCCACCCGTAGTCACTGACTCATTTTTATTAATACTTGATGAAAGCCGTATGAAAGCCCAACCCAATTAATGTTCGCTATTTTCAATGTTGATTACCACAATTGACTTTAAATTTGAATTGAATATCGAACTTCAGTTTAACTCATCGCAGTTAATGTGTTCACCATGTGTACCCTGATTTCTGCATTTTTAGTCAACTTCATAATATCTATTTTATATACTCATGTGGGCTCTTTCACTTGTTTTACTCACCGACACGCTGCCACTTGGAAAATATGAGTTCAAAATGAACGTTTCATAGTGGAAACAGTGAATAAGCCCTGGAAGTTACAATTCTTTCTTATTTTTTTCTATTTGAGGTAAGCAGTGAAATTTGCGATTGCTCATCTGCAGGATTAGCATCGGGAGGGCTGTTTCATTTCATTCGTGTTCCGTACTTTTTGCTCCGTTAGACTTGCTTTTGCTGCCTTTTTTCCAAATGAGAACTGTAATATTTATGGTTTATTGGATTGAACACTCTCAGGGGGAATTTGTGAGGTCCTGAGCTAAAGGTTAGGTAGGCTTTCTTTACGTTGAAATAGAATATTTTTTACGAACCATCTTTTTTCGGTTCACTGCTGTCCTGTTTTTCAGAGCCTACTACTTTCTCCTTAAACTTTTATCTTGTTTCATAAACTTCTTTCTCAACTTTGTTTCTGAGCACATTATGTATAAATTCCGACTTCCCTTAAGTCGATACTAAATAGTCCCTTTCTTTTTCTCTCTTTAGAACGCCTTCATTTCACTAAGGGAGGAAATAATTTATGGTCCATTTCTCTCTCTACAATTTAGGGACGTGAAACTACCATTGTGTAGTAATATTGCAGTTTCATGAAACTCTAGAATAATTTTCACATTCTGGGCGTCAAAAGTTAAATACTGGACATTTAATCGTAAGAGTCAAATACTTAACTTTCGACTCTCTCTAATATCTGATGCTCATATAATAAGGGTTTCATTTTAATTTCATTATGTTTGTACCTCAAAGCCTTAATTGGATACCGACGGATTTAGAAGAGCGTAGCGTTCTGCTAAATCTATTGATCAGAAAACGGTCTAACGTTTAATGGGCTAAAATATCTGAAAATGGTCTAACGATTACAGTTAAAGAATGTTCTTTGATGAAAATTATATGATCAAACTGTTGTGGAAAGTGTGCTTCATTTTTATGGGACGGTGTTCCACAATGTTTACTGCCTTTTTCAAGAAGGTTCGCTAACGCAGCAAGTCTTCGACTACTGCATTGTAGAGTGCGTGTTTATTTGTTGTTACTACTTCCATCGTTTAGATTATTGGTTCAATCTGAACATGACTCAGGACAATTTCAAATTACAAGGAAGGGCTCCTGCATGTATATTAAAATTAGCCTTTTCCTCAGGAAATGGAACCTATTCATTTTTTTAGTTAAAGAGCAAACGTGTGCATTTTATTCTAAGGTAACATGTTACTGTACTACGGAAAATATACCACATCACTAATATCAGACGCGATTAGCGATCAAAAATTGAAATTCTGATTAGTTTATTCGAAATATTCCTTGCTCTGACAACATAGTTAAATATTCTTCCACGAATCTGCATCATAATCAGATTCTCTCCTCTCAACGGCAGAATGAACACGATCTCCATTGGGACCATCATACTGGTGCTCTATCATCGACTCCTGATATGTTGTCGTACTGCCAGCAACATTCCCGTTCTCTGTTGGTGAATCCTCAGCTTCTTGCTGAGACGATTCGTCACTAACCTTTTCGGTCTCTCCAGTCGGTATGTCTATTGCCACTGCGCCATCGGTGCCAGCAGCACTCTCGTCTTCCGTGGCACCCTCTCCCGCAGCTGAAGGAAGGCTAGTCAAGATTTTAGCTGTTGAGTCGTCAGCACTGCCTTCAGCTGCGGTAGTTTCTTCTTCAGTTTGCTCCGCAGCAGAAGTGACGCTTGGTGTTTTTTCTGAACCTGTTTCGGCTGTGTTTTCTTGCTGTGAAAGTCTTCCATCAGAGTCGAACCTTATTTGCTCTGACACGTAACTCAGAGCAGTAGTATCTGTCTCACCCATACCGTGCTTCCCATTTCCATTGCCTTGAGCCGTTGGAGATTTTCTTCTACGTTCTACGGCAGCTGCAAGCCTCTGCATGACGTGCCCGCGCGCTCCCGGGAAGCAGCGCCATGAGAGCGCGGTCACGATCTCGTACACGGACGCGGGGCAGCTGCGCATCACCCTGAAGAATGCGCACGAGCACACCTGCACGCCAAACAAACGGGTAAAACCAACGAATCAAAATATCTACGTAACCTATACGAGGACAAGAACGTGTGAATGTAAACAAGTTGTAGAATTTAGCGATTTGAGGCATGCAACAACTTAGAGATGGAGATTTTTAAAAATTATTGCAGCTGTGATGCTACCCCTATGAATAAAAGCAAGCATATTAGCCTGAGTTTTTTCCCACTCGGGTTTAAAAGATAAAAATGAATTTGGTGAACGTAATTTGTACATTGATTTATCCGAAATCTAGGGTCTTCATTCACGTTACCTCAAGAAGACTTGGACTTTTTTCATATTCTAAAGTGCAGATTTTGAATCGTCGAATGTGCAGGTCTTTTTTACCAAGTTTATTTATAGGTTCTCTCGAGCATGCGTGATGAAGGGAATGTCCTGCGTCACATAGAGGATTATGACACCTCAATTGCAAATAAATATTCACCCCAGATTCAGCAGCATTAGCTGCAGGATATTGTTTTAGGTTTTTGCAGGTCGTATTCCTTCCTCATTGTCCTTTCTTACACACGGAGTACGCCGAGTATTCAGAGCACCTGACTTTCGCGCAAATGACTTGAATAATTTATTCTTCGACTCTTCATTTCCTCAAAATCCTGCATAGACTGCTGAGTAGTCGGATACTATGGTTCATCTTCTATTTTTTGTACAAATAAAAATATAGATTTTGTTCTAAAATACCCAATTGCTACCCTATTTTTCTTTTGGCGTGGTGGTATTTTACACTTATTCACCAATGCAGTTTAGATGAGGAGCGCGCATGGTAACGAGATAATTTGGAGTCGACTACGCTGAATAGGACCATTTAAGTTTGGAACGTCGTGCGAGACCAGTGAAAATATTTACTTCGGTGATTCATTGGCGATTTAAGATTTAGGTAAAGGAATTAAGAATGCAATCCAAAACATTCTAGCATTGGGCTAGCAACGCTGCTCTTGAAATAGGCCATACACTTGTAAAATGACTAATTTTAACTCGTGTTATTTCCTAATATTTTGCATATCTTTCATCTTGGCATAGGACTACCTGCTACATCGTCTCATTCTTAAATACTGTACATCCAATAGCTTGAAGTTGGAAATTTCATTTTCTGTCGAACCACTGTGAACAGAATTTATTACTCGAATCTCAAAACAAAGCCTCGTTTTGAATGACGAGGTATACGGAATCAGTTGGTGTCATTGGTTTCATTTTTAGTGAATTTTATCGAGAGACAGTATGAGGGGAACCGAGACTTTGAGTGTTCGTTCTATTTAAATGAAATTTTAGCTGTGAATACCCAAGGCAGTCAGTGCATGAATGACCAGGTTGTTTGAGGACATAAATATCTTATCAGTTCTTGAAATTTTTCAGATCTAGCAGCACGCTCAGGGATAATTCGTGTAAATAATATATTTCAGTATTGTAAGTTATCGTACTAAATATGCAGGATGATCCCTACAATGGTTCGGTCATAACAAAGCTGACTGTCACTGTTATCTGACCAAATTTTGCTTATCGCAGCGTAATCACAGAGTGAAAGCGTCTATAGCAATTGCGGCCTGAAAAAATCGCATACAATTAATTCATGTGCGAAAAAAAATGCGTTTTGCGACGCTAAAAATTCAGACGTCGCGAGGCCTTCAAAAGGAAGGACGCTTCCCGATCAGTTGTCGTTTTATAGCAATGAGATCAAACTCCCAGGCTGCGAGATGTTTCATCCATTCGATATTTTTTTTGTAGGACAAGAATACTCTTTAACTCACAACTCAAGAAGCGTAAAAAATAGTCGATATATTTCTGTATAAATAATTCCTTCTTCTTGCCTACTGTCATACAAAAAAGTTTCCAGCAAATACTTCTAATTTGTATCTCTCGTGAGCGTTAATATTACCTTACTGGCTGAGAAAGGTATCAATATTCCCTACTTCCTGCTACAGATGGATAGAAATTCTCAATTGGTCGATGTAAAAGGCCAAAAAAGTGTTCTACTTGCCGGTCTGGAAGGGTAGAAATGAGCTCATCTAGCCGCTCGCGAAGCGTGAAAATACTCACATCTTTAGCGAGCGCGTCAAGCTCCTCATCAGAAGCGTTTGAGAGCGACTCCTCCAATTGCAACTTGTCCAGCCATGACGGAAGCGGCTCGCGATGTGCGAATTTCACAATGCAAGGATCTGTCGGGCTGTGGAATATTCGGAACCAAGCAACGTGACATCGACGCTGTGTGCCCAGGGACGGGAGTATAAAATTTAGAAAGAGAACACTTATTCTTAAGATAATTTTTCCTCGCATGCTTGAAAAAATTAGGCGATGATTGATAGAAGCAATACGAGGAATATCTGGAAAGCGCAATTTAAACATCTCAGATTAATGTGAGGAAGAGGAACAAAATGTGTTAGGTTCATTAACTCGAAGATATCCCAATCAAGCGTCCTAATTAGCCTAGATATCGTAGCTACATTACTGCCGTTCTCCAATATAGTGATTAAGGATGGTGCCAACTTTTCACTCGAGATAACTTACTTTTCACTGAGTAGTGAATTAAGTGATGAACCTGTGATTGGCCTCGTTTTTATGAAAATGAAGGCACAAATGATGCTGTATACTTAGCTTTCAGGAACTGTTTTCCGTAATTCTCCTAATTTGAAACGTTAAATTCCTTGTTGTAGGAGATGCATGTTGCTGGTTTCAAGGTTGAGAAATGGGAGTTGGCAACTTGGCACCCTCAATTATTGGCACATCCAACTCACTGATGCCCGAATGGGTCATCTGATGCGAAAATCTCATGCAAATTTTATTCAACCATACGCGTTATGCCTGCCGTTAGTTGTGTTGGCTTCACTGTCATCAAATTTATTGAACAATTCTCCATTCTTTAGTATGCTCTTCACTTAACACATTCATTACGGTGTGACTCACCGGTACGTGGCGCTTAAGTTTTTCCAGCTGCAAAACGACCTATCGATGGGTCGTTCGAAAAATTTTCAACAATCTTTTTAAATTAATTGTATTGGTTTTACATTTCATTTATTTTACATTTTAACAACTTTTGACTATAAATTTGAGTTGAACATTGAACTTCAGTTTAACCCATCGCAGTCATGTGTTAAGTTACAAAGTGTTTAATTATTGGAAAGCATAAAGTTCTGTAAAACTGTTCTATGTCTTCTGGGACATGTATATACTGAATGTATTCAGCAGAACTTTTTGCATCCGTCGGATGTGTTGAAGAGCATGCCGTTTAATTCATTTCGTGATAAAATTCTTTTGCTGCATCCAAGTAGCGGCTACTGCAATTCTACGGCGTCTTTTTTCAGTATCAAGTGACTGAATTGCACGATTTGAGTGTACAATTCATAAATTATGCGTTTGTGACCGAATTTCTTACTCGTGATTTCCTTAACTCGAACGCACACTAGATGTTGAACAACCACAACTGTGATGTGGAAATATACACGAGTGTACATACATATTCCTAAACAAGATTGATCAGTTTTATTCCATGCTAGCTGTTGTTTTGAGATATGGTGTTTGCACATTTTGAAGACAAAGTCGTTGATTCAAAATTCAATTTTCATCTCTTTTCTGTTGAAATAGTTTTACTGCATCGTATAAGAACTTGAATTTCGTTTTTAAACAATTGCTTCGGTTTTATGGTAGGTTTTTCTCTCGCTCCCACAATTGAATAACTTGTCACATAATTGTTGATGCTAATGAAATAGCAAACTTAATCACTGAATAAAATTAAGATAGTTCGTATTGCTCTGTTGCACAATGTTTTAATAACTTCTTTGTATTAAATTCAAGAGGACGATTTAATTTCACAAGTATTACAGGAAATAGATACTAGGTATAAGAGAAAGTTCCCACAAGAGCCAAAGAATCGGAATATATCATGCAGAGAATGTCTCCAAAACTTATCACTGGTGATGGCTATCGAGAATAATAAAGGATGCGATTCCAACTAAGCGGTTGTAGTTAATACTTGCCCGTCATGGGTGCAGTGAACCTGACTACAATATTGAGGATAATATTATCCTACAGTGTTAAATATAGTGATAGTTTAGTGATCTACGTTCGTGACACGATATTTAACACTTCACTACGCGTTGTAGAAGCATTTTGAACGTACTGCTTTATATGTTTTGTTGAAGAATTCAAGTGCAACAGTTTAATTTACTTCAAAGATGATGTTCAAAGTTTAGGTGTTTTTAGTTATTATCGAAGGTTTCGTTGAAAGACAACTTCAATAAGAGCATTTGCTCTGCAAACGACCCTAATAACATGTTTGCAAAAAAAAAAATTGACTAAGTTTCAAATAAAAGAATAATTTCATTAATTTACGTTCAGCGAGGACGTAACTTTCAATTGATTGTAGAAATAAATTACTCATATGTTTCAAGAGTAATAGACAAACATGCCGCATTTGCATAAGACCAAGAAAATCTTCCAAGAAGCATCAAGAACACCAAGAATCACCTGCCTTCGAGTGGACCCAATGCGTGAATGTGAACAACGTGACCGAGGCTGCGGTTTCTTTGTTGAATAAAAGTCATGGCTGCAGCTCCCCTAGTTGAGCAATGTTTGATAACAGCCCTAAGGTGTGTAAACGATTCTTGGGAACATTCTGTCAGAAAAATTCTCCCATGAAAAGAGTGTAAGCTTTCTTCAATATTGCTCTAATAGGAAACAAATTAAATGACGAGAGATGTCACACAGTTTATTGTAAATTAACTGTGCTCCTTTCATACCTCTAAAACCTGCTAATTTTAGTTCCTCAAGAAAATGAGATAATCAGGAGTTGCTTCTAGCACCGGTATGAGGGAGGTGGAGACGTAGATAGGGGGCAGCTAGCATCGAAAGCCTGCAGTCTTGTCTGTTTCTGTAATGATTCTGTATTCTTCTTTTCAAATGGTGCAAATGTCTGTCCCAGTGAGCTCTTCATTAGATAAAGCGTTCCTATACCACAGTCCTAGCTATCCAGGAGAGGCCAAGCAACAGCTTGTTCTGTTGGTGGTGTTCGGTGTGTTATCTCCGTCTCGTGTGTGCTGTCTCAACGTGCAAAAGACTTTTTGCATGAAAGTTGCCTATACTCTCCCTCCCCCCTAGCAAATTCTTAAAAGAAATTTCCTTTGTGTGTTTTCAAATGCTGCAAACGGCTATATAATTTTATAAGCAAGTCCGTGGTTTGCTTGAATCTTAAATTTAATGAAAACTTGAAACAAAAAAAAAAGAGTAAGTTGATAAAGTTTAATATGGAAACATGTCGGAGTCCAGCTTCGTCATCAGTTCAGTAAAAAATAATCATTAGATATCTGAAATGAAAATCAAACGACAGCTAATAAATGTATCGATGTTCATATATCTGTGCGGAGAAAATGAAATCAGGCAAGTTTAATGAATTAGTAGCAATCTATTGGATATTTGAAGGGAATGCGAGCTGTCTGTGTTAGGTTTTATTTTTCTGAATGCAACATTTACACCCGCCCTTGTGACCGAACTATGTGACACTTTGCCGTGAGTTGGTGTTCACACGTTTTAGTTAAATGCACTTACTGATTTTCTGCACAAAATTGTGAACTTTGGTGAGAACTTTTCGATGTCAGAAAGCTTTAAAGGATGCGAGCGTACATTCACGTTGGGAACGTAGTGCTCTTTGTAGGATATAGATTAGTGGGCTCCATTTTGTTGTGATGATGCTGTTCATTTATAATTCACAGTAACCCAAGATATATCAGAACCAACCTTCCATGTAGATTGTTCTTCATTTTTCTGGAAAGCTAAGCCTTCTCCTTCCATTTCATGTTTTATTTTTACGTGGGAATGGCTGGCATTTCGTAGAGAAAAGCGCCCCCCAACGATTGTCTTCGGTACTTCATCTGCTTAACTTTGTTTTTCTCATTTGTTCGTTTCGCTGTGATTCTTACTGCTTCTAATTAAAACAATCTTCGAGCGGCTATTCTTTGTTCAATTTATAATTAATTTCGTTGTGAAGTGCAATAAACCTTCATACCTTACGCCTCAAAGGAAAACTACTATTGCACCTTGGGAATTGATGCTCCCAGAGGGGATATATGAATTAATTAGATGGTTAGATAGGCCTTCCTAGTGTTGAAATAGAATAGGCTTTTTGTTTTGTTACAGATCGTTTCTTTCCGTTCACTGATGTCCTTGTTTTGATAGCTTTTTATCACTGTATTTTTGAACTTTCATCGTGATTTATATAATTTTTTCAGTCGTGTTTCTATTCTATGCCTAGGTTCGAGGGCACATTTTGTAGTAGGTTTGCTAAAAAAATAGCCGATTTAAAGACACTGTAGTTTGTGAAGCGTTAGGACTAGGATACCGAACAAGGTTATCTTGAAAGGAGCAAAGTCTAAAATTTCATGTTGGCTTCAATTTGATTCCTGAAATAGCTACGACCGGGCTTGCTGCATAAGTCAATATGAACACCAAAATTCGTAAAAATATTTTGCTACGTATAGAAGATCGGTAAACGCTTTGTCTTAAATCCATCTATCAACTAGGTGATGTTAGTGAGTTGCTACAAAATGTTCTTTCTCGTGTAAAACCGCAGGGAAAGACGTCTGAAGGACACAATTCAGGCGCCCTTGCTGGCCAAGGAAAATTTGACCCTTATATTAGGCATTCAGGTTTGTGGTTTCACGAGCAGTCTTGTTGAGACCATTTCATCTGGCAAAATTCTTGTCATCTTTTCCAGATTACGTCTAAATACTTTACAGAATGTTTTAGAAAATCTTGTACGTATTGACAAATGTATTGAGTCCGGTGGTGACCATTTTGAAAATTAGTCAAGAAAAATAAAATCATTGACCTTACTCTTTTCAATTAACTTATTCCGGTCTTGTAGCTCCAATACTTTCAAACAGCGGGCACCCTGTATGCAAATAGAAGAGTTTGGTTATTTTAATACCAAATCGTGCCTCCTTCCTTTCTTGGGAACATCTTTGATCTGCTTAGGGCGACTCAAACTAACTTATAATCTAGTCCAATATAATCTAATTCTATACGGTTGAAAAACAATGGTTTCCTTACGATAACTGCTCGAGAATGTGAATTAGCACTCCCAGGGTGAAAATATGTGGCCCGCGAGTTGAGAGTTTTGGTTCACTGCTGTCCTGTTTTTCAGCACCCTTTATTTTCAATTTCCTCTGTTTCTCCGCATAGGGGTATGGATAGGACCTTGGGTATGGACATAGCGCGTCCATAAAATCCGCGTTGCCTCAATTCTAGATTTAATGTCGCCTTTCTCCTTCCTCTCTTTGAATATTTTTGTTGTGGGTAGGAATATCTTTGAATAGCATTGTTGTGTCAGTACGAACGTATAATCAACTAAGCTTATCGTTATCTCAAAATGTGGAAACTTCAGGGCTATAAAATCAAAATTAGTTTTTCTATGTAGACGTTTGAGCTTATTAGAACATGAGAAGTTTGGTAGCGGGATTTAAAATATTAATTGACCAAAATGTTTCTACCAAATATTTTCAATAAACAATTTTGAGTATTCGATTTATCTGTAGATGATGACCACATTACAGACACTCCTGGATATTATAATTAATTTATCCTGAGCAATCAAGAAAATTGTCCGTGAGATGTCCTTGCTCTGTTACCATCTTCCAAGTCTTGACTAATTGGAACGATGACGCGGCTTCAAATGCTATGAAGACTAAAGAAACTTGATACATTAGCTTTTCTAAAAGCGTTTTCGTACGTGGACTTGAAAATCAAGCTCGTCTAGAAAGGATTGAGATTTCTATGAATTAAAGAGTAAGGGTAATAAAACATTGATGTACAAATGATTCTATGGTTCTTTATCGCAAGTGTTAATTACAGGTCATACATTCTCTTATAAAACATTCTCCGAAACAGTACGCGCTGAGACCTCATGCAGCTGCTCTGTCTTTAGTAATTTCCCGTCGATGCTAGAAACGCTGACATTAAATTTAACAAGGTCACATTGCGTTACCTACCTTAAGTTCTGCGCCAAACAAGAATCATTGATATTCGATAGTTCAAAAAGATTCGAACTTAGGGTCACTCACAACATTTTTTGGAATAAAGGTGAGTTTTTAAAAGTGCAATCTGAAAATCTTAGATAGTTTTCACGTCAGGCATCAAACACGGAAATGAAATTTTCCGAGATTGTTAGAAGAATAATTTGAAACACAAATCGCTTCAATTTTCTTTTCCTATTCCACAATGAAAAATATAGCTTATCTCTGAACGCAATGTGCACGAAGAGACGAAGACCTACACTAAAGTAAACTCCTGTAATACCTGTTTACACAATTTACGATGAGCATCTGTGATTAGATAACTTGATTTAAATAGGTTTTACTTTCAATGGCTAATGTGGCGAGAACAGCACGCGACAATATTAGAGGAGTGGGATGTCCATGTTTTCCCACCTCTTATGTTACACGGATGAAAAACACAGCTGAACAACTAAACGTGTACGACGTGACGATAATAAAATTCTAAGATGAGATCATGCAGGTAGACATTAATTGGAATAGTTTCGAGTAGATAGCACGTCAACAACAGACTTGCGAAGTAGTTAAAGCATGCGATGCCTGGTCGATTCGCTAAAACATGGCCTGATCCCGAAAAAAGGAAAAAAACATTGCCAACAACGTGTTAGGAAATTAACGCTTTTCGAAGAGGAGGACAAGTATTAATCAAATAGATAGGTTTGTGCGCTACTGGAGCAGAATATTAGGATCCCATGGCAAGCAGTTGGCAAATTATGACCGAAACATTTCGTATCATAACAGACTAGAACTCCTTTAGTAGACTAGGGCTTTCGAAAACTAATCTCCTCGGTACAGTTTAATGATGAAGTGAATAAACACATTTCTTCTGTTTACTTTTCGTCCAAGTTTCGCAATCGTTTCAAATTGAACTATTAGATTTATAACTTTCAATCTCGATAGATAAGCTGGGAAAATATTGCGAATACTCGTTGCTTTCTCGAAATTCCGAACAGATAATTTTGAAAGAATAAAGAATAAAAATTTCTTAAAGAATAAGAATTTCTCGTGTTAAAATGCTGTTACAAACCTGCAACAAACACAATTCCTTGATAATTCAAAACTTTTTCTCTGGGTTCATTAAGTATATGCTGTATTAATAAGCTATCTACGTTCACTCGGCAACCTTACTGTATAATCTCTTTCACTAAAATAATTGTTTGCAATTTCTTAGAGCATATAAATGTTCATCAAATAATGCCCAGTACAAATACGCAACAAGCTCATTTAGGTGAAAGACTCGGCAGGGAAGAACAGCGAAGAGTTATTTTTTTTCCGATGAAATGCGAGAGTTTCAGTCCGATTCGACATTGCCGTATTTCTTCGCAAAGCATATCTTTCAGTTCCTAAGCCCTCACCACCCTGGGCAGGACCGACGCTTCAATTTGAGTAAAGAAAAATACACCCATGACCATCCACAAGCTGCCACCCTGCTTTTCACCGTTGAATCCAATAAGCTTTGGTGCTATAATTTACGCTTCGCAACTGAGATTACAACGCAGTTAGTGCTTGATCAATTCGTATAGTAGCAAATACGACAGATAAATATCCCCGTTATATTGTGCACCATTAATGGACAATTATAAAAACGTTCAATTGTGGCAACTCACAACACCGTAGTTAAGCGAAAACATCTAATTCAATTATATATCTGAATTAACTGCATAGTTATTGAACATTATTTAATGAACGTTAGTTTAATTTAAATTTTTGTAATACTCATGACACTACAGCGAATAGTAATTGAATTTCAAGCGGCTTCATTTCGAGAAGCTAAGCAGGCCCAAACCAATTCTTAAATGGAGTCGTAGAAAAATAGTTGAGGATTTTAGTAGCAATCGAGAAGCTTGTGCACTAATAAGACCGGCTCAGAACTTTAAAAATGTAACTGGGATAAATCCATTACAACTCTACAGCATGACAATTCCCATCTGTCGTGATTATTGAAAGCAGGTTCCTAGTTTCTTACAAATTAACTTAAATTAAATCATGGCTATCTTTCAATCTCAATGATGTACAGTTATTTGGCTAAATGGTAACTGGCTCAAGGGCTTCAAAACGAGTCGTTCTCTCTATTTATTTGTCGTATGCCTGCAAGTAAAAAACCAGGCATCCATAGTATCTCTTTCCTAACAAAATTATCAGCTGTGAAAGTCATGATCATAAAAACAAATTATTACACTAATGTTCATTATTATTCCATGAAATGATACATCACCTCTCAAAACATAAAACAAACTGGGACTGCTATAAAATGTTTGTTCAATTTTGTATCGTTGAAAGCTGCTAAGAAATTGTCTGATAATAATAAATTTAACCACGTAGGAAGCAAAATCTAAAATATTGTGCGGCTGCCCAATTTACTGACCATTTCTCGAGGTAGAATAAATGCAATACTTAAGTCAGTACTCTTCTGAAAGGGATTTGCCCAAAGTTGAGTAAAGTTTGATTATGAGCTAAATTTGAAAATTCAATTTTTAATAAATGGTAGTTGAAGAGTATAATCGCTGCAACTTTCTACAAAAAATAGTTTGAATGTCTCCTAAGATTGTTTCAGCAAAAATGCAAGGCAATATAGCACAGAGTCGCGGTAACTGTAAGCAAATAGAACTGTACTAAGGAAGAAGACGCGTCTTTACAAAGTAGACGTTGGTCCGACCAAAAAGCGGACCGCTGATGCCCGAGTGGTATAACTGCGTTGCAGGGTTCGTATTGTCTGCTGTTGCTGCAGCAGTTGCTGGGGACTCATAACCCGATGGCTCAGGGATTTTTGGGTCAGTGGAGGAGTGAGAGGCAATTTCTGAGGAAGTGGGGGTTTATGGCAGAGTGGAGGCGTTAGAGGTGTCTGCAATTGGTACTGTAGAAACGGAGCTAAGGGAGGCTGCTTGCGCTGATGCAAAAGCTGCTGTTGCTGCTCCTCCTCTGTTTGAAATTTTGGCAAGTGTTCCAACAGTCGCCCAGCAACAGTGGAAGCCACGCTTAGTTGCCTCAAAGGGGACTCTCTGCTGGAGTTAACTGAATCAGAGAAAAAATCCGATCG
Source organism: Morinoia aosen (assembly GCA_030386875.1). Lineage (NCBI taxonomy): Eukaryota > Metazoa > Arthropoda > Malacostraca > Amphipoda > Talitridae > Morinoia > Morinoia aosen. The sequence goes on along the minus strand of CM059567.1, from coordinate 72,385,488 downwards.
GCTGTTAACTCTGTGTACGGGGGCAGAATACTGGTGCATGAGGCCCGATGCGCGTGGGGACAGGGAACCACAGGGAGATACTCTAGGGACCCCTAGAGATGACTGCACAGAGAGTGCTTTTGTTTGACAATAAAGGGCACTTGCGTGGCTGTGAGAAGACTGTTGTGTTGAAGATGAAAAGACGTTCTTGACGGCGTGAGCTGAATGTAAGCTGAGTGATGATGAGCGCGATGCTATCGTCGTGAAATAGCTAGGGGGGTGATGACTGAGAGACGTGCGTTGATGGGACGCTAATGGGGGAGCGGGGGAGGAGGGAGGGGAGCGAGACACTACGGGGGGCAGAAAGGGTCAGACTCCCCCTTCATGGCTCTTCTTTCGGTTGTTGTCTACATCACATGTCATTTTGAGGAGGTCAGGAGGAGGAGGTTGAGTCGAAGTCACGTGTCCTCTCGTTGACCTAAAAAACAAATATAAATTAAGAATTTTATAACTATGTAACCGCATTCGAGAGCGACGAATCTGGAGTAATAGAGAGGGGCTGGGGAATTTCAAAAGTTATACGCATACAGCACATTTCTAACTACAAGGAAAGAAAGAAAGAGGGAGAAGGAACTCTGCATTCACTTTTCTATCGCTGGAAATGTTTGCTTCCGGCTTCAGCACAAATTGCGTTCACGGAATAAGCTCGTCGCGTGTGGCAGTAGTTCATAAATGATATACGCAGATTATTACCAACGAAGAAAGTTAAAACTAGAATTATTGCAAACGTTTTTTATTCACTCATAATTTAAAGCCGTGTTAGCGTAAGTTTATTCAAACACTTTCATGGCGAGGAACTACGTTAAAATTTTACGAATTGAAATGTGATAAAAATATTGAATAATTTTCAAGTGGAGTTGAAATTTACCTTCACTTGGCTCTTTCGCAATAAATTTCAACATATTTTTGCATCAACATAATACAGAAACTATTATTTGATGATATTGATATTGGTTGCACACAGGTCGAAACAGTTGATCTAATATCCATGCACTAAATCATTTTTCGTTGCCAAAGTATATTAAAAATAATTGAAGAGATGCAAGTAAAGATACGTTGCCGTCTCAAAGAGGCTTTTAAAGCAGTATAAAATAAATAGGTCGGACAAAGATGTGGAAAGGTCTGCATTTGAGTTCAGTGAAAAAAGGGGATGAGTAGTTGACTCCACAAGGGACTCTGAGTGACAACTGCGTGAAGCGAGGATGATAGTATGGAAGCATTTCATTTAAAAGTTTCCAGTAAACGCGCATTGTTTGTCCATTGAATGAATGTTGGGTGTATTCATTGTGTAGCACTGCGCGCCAGCAGGAAGAAAATGTTAATTTAAAATTACGCTCTCAAACATTTGCAAATTATTTTCTTTCGAAGAACATCGCGTAAAATAAATGAATAATTGAGGCAATATTTTGAAAAAAGCATTCGAATAGCACGTGCGCCTTGCTAATGAAGGTCAATCATAAAAGTGAGCATGATGGGACGAGGAGAGGCTGGGGTGCAGGAGAAGCATGTCGGTTGCGAAGCAGGTTAGTAGAAGCAGCAGCGGCAGCCCCAAAGCAGGAGGAGCAGTTACTTCGCCATCAGCGTTTAGCGTTGTTGTCGGGGGGTGACTTATTTTGCTCAGGATCTAGAGACCAGACCACGTACCTCCTGGAGCCGTGTCTCGTGAGGCTGCCGGGTGGCTGAGGGGTGCCTGGCGGCAGCGCTCGACCCAACGCATTCATGTAGTCGGCGATCAGAAGAGTCAGTTCTAATATCTGCAAGAAGACATTAGTTACGGTATGAGGCAAATGTGGCCATGTGCAACCGACGGAAGGTTCTCTTATGCTAGAGCCAAAGTGTGTCGCTTCCGTACACGCACTTTTCAGACGAGTATTAGTTATCAGTCCAGCTATTGCATCAAAGGTCTAATTATATTGGGGATGAATACTTTGCGCTTCATCTAACTCGAAATTTCAAAACTAAAGCTATGCTTGAATGCATTAGCACATCGGCCATTCTCATTATTTATTGATGACGAGACTAAGCGCTTTTAGTCTCTTCTTTCATATCGCACTATTCATGGCATTACCAAATTATGTCGTGTTATTTAACTACGTAGTTGAAGTATGGTAGATATTTTGTAGCCTAATTTCCTATTGTTGCAAACGCTAATTAAAAATTATCTATCTCAGGAAAAAGAAAAACCTTCTCTTCAAAACTGTTGATAATCTTCTGGGTGAAAATAATGGTGAATTAAGTTCACCTTAGATGATTTCTCATTGTATTGAACCCATTTATTATAGACTTCTTTGAAGTCGTCAAACAAGATTTGAATGTAAAAGAAAAGAAATATTGAACATTGGCTAATTGGTTACTGAAACTTGTGTATGAATATTTTCCACGAATATCGAAGACTTTTCAACTGTGGCATTTGATTAATTCAAAATTTAGTTCATACCTATACGTGGAGTATGAAACAAGTACAACTCTCATTTGAAATTCTAAATTTATGGTACCTACTACGAAACAGCTAACGAACAAAAAAAAAAAAAACGACGAGGAGTGAGAAGACTTCTGACAATACACTCGCTAACCTTTGGCTTAGTCATGCTGAGGAGGAGCTTATGTGTGCCAGGCACGCCTTGTTCACCCTCGCGAGTGTGCACCACGAGCATGAAGTCTTCCTGACACCCACCGAATGTGACCACGCTGCTATACGCGTACCTGTTTACACAACAGCTTTCATTAATGATGTTTAAGAGTAAGAAACCTCAAATAGTCTTCATTATTAGGCAGCGAGGATGGATAGAGAAGCCCCTCAGGGAGATACAATTATTGTATCTATGGGAATTAGCGCTCCCAGGGGACAATGTGAGGGCCCGAGCTGAGAGTTAGGTGGGCATTCTTTTTGTTGAAATAAAATGTTTTTGTTAGGTTAAGGACAACCTTTTTTTGGTTCACTGCTGTCCTCTTTTTCAGCACCTACTACTTTCTTCTTCAACTTCGGTCTTGTTTCATAATCTTCTTTCCAACTTACTGTTTCTATGCCCTTTCTGCGTAGATTCCGCGTTTCCTTAACTCCATACTAAATAAGGCCTTCCTCCTTCCTCTCTTTGGATCGCATTTGTGGCTGCGGGTAGGGAGACTAAAACTAACGACTAATCTAATCTAATGGATAGAGAAGTAGAACACTAAAACGCTGATGTTCGCGAATCTGAATATGTACGAAGAAAACTCCACTCATGAAATGGATGTAATTAAGAAGAAAAGATTATGGAAATAAAATGCGTAAATGATAATTAACACGTTGAGTGCGGCGTGACCCACCGGTGGTCACTTAGGTGATTTTCATAATGCTGTGGCCGACCAGCAGTCACTGACTCAATTTTTATAAATACTAAATGAAAGTTAAATGCAGGCAGGATCCAGTTAATGTTTGCTATTTTTAAAATTTCTTACTACAATCGAATCTAAATTAGAACTGGATATTGGACTTCAGTTTAACCCGCCGCACTCAACGTGTTAAGATATGATTAAGATTTTAAAAACAATTACCAATGAGGAATCGAATGACAATGAAAAAGATAAATGCATATAATTTCCTCAGCTATAGAAGGTGGCTGACAACGAGTTCCAGCATATAACATAACAGCTGAAGCAGTCTCTCAATTGAGCATTATCTTCCGGTTGCAACTTTCTTAACCCAGACTCTTTGTTTCCCCCCAACCCAGACTTATAGAGAGGCAAGTCACGATGCATCACCACACTTTTATTAGGGTTGTGTATTAGGGTTGTTCCCTCCACCTAACAATCTCCGAGGTACTCTTGTATTCTCTGAGAAATGGATTATTCATAGCTTCTTTCTCTCCTTCCACCTAACCAGCTCTCTACCTTTTTGAGAGATGATGTGAGGTATTGAGCCGAAGGTTAGAGAAGCAATAGTTTAGTTAATTTTTTTTGTTACAGATTATCTTTTTTTGGTTCACCCGTTTTTTCAGCACCTAATCAGAAAATTTTTTCTCTTTCTAATTTGTGAAATGTTTCTATGACTTCTTTTAATCTAACTATTCCTATGCGCAGAGTGGGGTCCTCACCTTGGGCATAGATTCCTCGTTCTCTTAATCCCATCCCAAATAGTACCTTCTTCTCTTAAGAACGCCTTGATTATCGAGATGAGAGAGCCTCAAACTAACTTATAATTTAACCTAATCGAAAATAGCCACATTTATAAACCTCTACGAACTAGAGCGTACGTTTCACTTATCAATTTCGTAACATTTTATAAACTGTGAAAATAATTAGTCAAAATTGTGTGCACATCCACAATATAAAGTTTTCTGATGGCAACTAACTGCCAACATTACGCGTATAATAAGAAACGCTGCAATTAGCAAAGCTTCCCGAGGCAAATGTGGAAAAACCTGACACATTTCGGGTTAGTAGTAAATTGAGGCACAGGCGGTGAGCCTTCATTGCCAGAGATAGCATCTGATTAGCCTAATCTATCACAAACAAATCGAAGAAGAAACATCATCGCCATACAAAATAATCACAGCGTATGCAAACGCAGGGCTAGGCAACTGTTGACTTGCTTAGGTAATCAACTTCTGTACAGATATGAAACTAGTTCGTAGGGGGAGGAAAGTATCGGCATAGGGCTTCTGGGCTAGTCTCTGGGTGGAACGGCCTCGAGTGGTCGCTAGCTGTAAACCCTTATTTCCTCTCCCGATGGTTCTCGGTCTTCGAAGCTGAAAGCCTCTGGGACCGGGACGTGAATTACTATTACTCGCCTCATGAATTTGCATAAACAACCGGAACACAATTGCAATAAGGAACAAAACGCTAATGAACAATAAAATAGGTGGCTGAAAAAAAACCCACGATTTTAGGTTTAGTTAGAACGTATTCCGTATAATGAATGAATAAATACTTACCTAAAGCACTAGAGCTCTGAATGTCCCAGCGAGGGTGTTTTTTGATAACTGTTACCATGAACAATCTACGATCAAAATTCAATGAACAAGAGCTTTCTAAGCGGGTATACTAACACCACCATCGGAAGAAAGAGCGTGTAGGCTGGATACCCGTACCTTAACACAAGTTATATGTATCGAATCTTTGTCTCGACGGATCAATTAAAAAAAAAAAATTACGACACTCGTTCCATTTCTTTTGATGCCAGTGTAACTTGGTAAAGGGAACAGTGAAAATTCCGTTTCGAAAGAGCTACATTATCCAACATTTTGTTTTACCTCTACTCCCTTGCTGCTCTGACGTGAAAGTGTAGTAGTAATGGGAACAGTTCAATTGGACAACCAGGAAAAGCAGGTGCCACAAGCATTTGGTCAATATCTCTTGAGGAAAAACTGCTCAATGCTCCTTGAGAACCAATTTTATCAGTAAACGCACCTGGCGATGGGTGTCATAGCAGAGAATTCAAGCAGAGAAACAGCTTCTTCGCTCACGGCCACCCAAAGCGGAGTTGGTGGTGCAGTGGGGCTGCCTGGACTGCCACTGCTCTTCGTTGTGCCTCCCGATGACGACGAACTGCTAGCTGAAATCGGAATTATTTCTTTAACACGTGCACAAGCATAATTGCCAATCAGAATGTTAGCTCCAAACTCTAAGAACGAAAAATTTCCGAAAACCATATTATTGATAATACGGGAAGTGAGAAATTATAATTACTTATAAAAACGTTTCAAAATTTTGAACATGCATATTGCTACCGTGGAAGGAAACTTGACCTTTCTGAAATTTTACAAGGAAAATTTATTACGTGAAACGTAATCAAATGGAGTCAAACCAATAAATGATCACGGAATACTTTATCTTAACGATTGTAGACTGCGCGTCTTTCTACTCGTACTTTAATTTTCGCTGAAATCTATTTTTTTTTAACCACGATTCACTTCACGTGGGACCGAGTCTTCAACAATAGTGGCTGCTTGTCTCTAAGACAACTAATCAATATCTTGGTTACTGTGGGACAATTTTACCAGAAAGGGTAAGGAGACGTTATATTTGGACTTTTTAAATGCTGATAAGCGATCTTGAGGTGGTTCGATAGTTACCGCTGAGTTCAGGCACTGTTTTTTTGCATATTCCATTGGTATTTACGAGAAGCTTTTCTCAAATACATAACAAGCAATAAAATCCTTGTATGCCTTGTTCTAGTAGTCCTGAGAGCGCATAAATTTTATCATGATTATACAAATTTAGCGGATTTGATTAAAACTTAGCTTAAGTTTGCTTGACTTGATGTTTTCTCCTGTGAGAAAAGAGTACGGCACCATTTAGTATGAAATTAAGGAAACAAAGGGATCTCTGAACAATTGAGCTCCGAAGCAGAATTCCTTGCGCATGGGTACAGCAAGATCGGAAGAAGTTAATGTAGCAAAATAAAATTGGAAAAGAAAGTCATAGGTTTGAAAAAGGACAGCAGTGAACTGAACAATGGTTCGTAATGAAGCACAAAAATATATTGTACAATCTACACCAATAATAGGAAGGCTTACCAAACCTTAAGCTTGGGATCTCAGATCTTTCCCTTGAAAGTGTTCAATACCTATGGCTACAATACTTGTATCCCCCGGAGGAGGCACTAATTAACTAATTATTCCAAAATGTGAGGGTGAACTGAGTAACTCAACAGTATCAAATTTTTCTTTTGAATAAGTTGATTATGATATCCTTGGTATTTTGTCGCCATTGCAAAAAGAAATCCAACAGTTTGCCACGTGGAATCAACACAAATTAAGTATATATTCCCGTGTTTAATCTTAATTGAATTCTATATTTTACGCAAAACAAATTAGCTGGAAGCGTGCTCAAGTGTACAGAGTAATATTGCACCTTCGGCCCAGCGCACACCTGAAATTAGCATCAATTTTATAAGTTTTAGAAGTAATCAGTTCCAGAGAGTCCCTTTTTTACTTTAGCCCCTGCAGCCGCACCTGATGCACAGAATTTTGAAGAGACATCAAGCGCCGTGGCTCCTTCGCATGTGCTTGTGAATTGTATATCTTCAAGTAGCAGAGACAACGGCAGGAAGGACAACCACATTTAAGACCCACTCTGAGTTCTCAACAGTTCATATAGGTATGTTTCAAACGTTGATTTTAAATATCTACGAGCCAATGCTACTAGAAACGAATCTTACGATTATGAGGAGGGGGTAGAGGGGGCATAGCGGCGGGGAAGAGAGACGCGCCGAAGTGCGGCCATTTCCGAAGGCATGTCAGGCAAATTCGGACACATTCTGCCTGGCTTCTGCCACGAAGTCCCAACCACTTCTCCAGCAGGCTATCTAGCGTTGCTCTGAAATTCACAAGAAACTTGATGAAATTTCATTATTATTATTAACAACCTATGATAGAAGGCAAGAAAAAGTAAGAGTAACTAATAGTAAGTTATCGAACTCTACTACAGATGACCTTTTCAACTTCGCCACACTAGTTTTGTGATAATTGGACTTGAGCTTGTGAGAAACGGAATGAAACTTAACCTTCGGCCACCATTTGAGTGTAGGGGGAGAAAGTCGAAAGGTTTTTAATAAACTTGGTGTTTAATAAGCATAGTCGAACATCGAAATGGAGTTGAATTTGAGTCGATTTTCCTTCAATTTACTTCGCCGCATTAAATATACTAAATATTCGATAACAACGGAAAAAAGCAAAATTAAAACCTATAGAAATGCACAGGCATTATCATAGTTATCAGAAAAAAAAGAGAAGCAGTTATTCATAGCATAATTTCAAAGAAAGAGAGCTCCTAAAACATGAATTATCAAAATTTAAACTAGTTTTAAATTCAAATATTACTCTTTGGAGTAAGTGAGGCGTTTTCATGCACTGAGTACGCCAGCTGGGACGCAGCACGAATGTTCTAGATCATATAACATTTACTGAATTCTGGGAACTTTTGTCTCATATTTCTTGACTTTACAAAATAAAAGAAAGAGCTAAGATAAGTACGCAAAGGAAACCTTTTTAATAAAGCTGCTAACCAAACTTACTGGTCAGGAGGATCTTCCCGATATCGAGGGGGATAAAATTTATTGTAGGCCTGGAGGACGTGAGCCTGGGATGGCCCTCCAGATCCAGATCCTCGCGATCGCTCACTGTTCACTTCGCCCATGTCAATCTGCGCCATGAGCGCTGCAAGTTCCAGGGCCAAGTCCCTGTTGCAAAAATGATCAAATTTTCACTGCTCACAAATTATTTTTTCATACAGCCAAACATTTCAGTTCTCAAGTACTGAAAGATGTACGTCAAATTCACCACCATCCTATTCAAATAACCCACAATCTTTCACTACGAAATGGAAACTCGAATGAAACTATTGAAGATATCATTAAATAAATGACAAGGCTATGACAAGGAGCTGCCATATTACTCCATTACCTCAGTTCAATTGCAACTAGCTATGCGATCAGTGGGTTGAAGAGGATTAATATAAACTTCCAGATTATAGGTAATGTTTTGTAACGAAGATTCAAATATTTGGTGCTTAGTATAAGTATAGCACATGAGCTAAGCAAATTTTTGTCATCATGTCAAGTGATAAACTGTGTAGCCAACCTTGTCAGAGGAAATCGGCCGAGTTGTATCTGAGCGCTCGTTTGGTAGCACAGCAGGAGCTTTTCTCTGTCCGTTTCATTCTTACTCAGCGCCCGCCAATACAGTCGTGATCTAAAGATAAAATGTAAATAATTTGAGAATACAGAAACAATTAGCATGCCTGCTACAAATCACTTCAAATTTACCATTTCTCCGATTACAAACAAACAAATTTACTTCAAATACACATAGCGTATACGGTTGTGCAATATTAATGTTATTCATTTCACCTGAACTCCAAAATTCGGTAAACTCACTTGAATAATAATCTAATAACTTTGGTGTTCTCAAATTTGCCGGAACCTTTCTCTCTGAGAGCTGTTTCCCACTTGGAGATGACATCGCAAAGCTGCAAAGGAAAATTACGCGATAAGAAAGCAATGATCACACAAGAGATTCGTAACAAACAAGCTTTACTCTGACGTATTATACAGTATTATGAAAATAAATAGACTCGATACAATTAATGGACAATGAAATACCAGAAATTTACAAACATCGAACATATTTTCACTATGCCTGCTCGACAAAATAGTTCCTTGAAATTAAAATTGAAGTCATCTCCGAAGACATCAATCTTCCTTTAGATGCATTATCCAGCCTAAAATAAACAGTTACCAAAATTTACGCTCATTTAATCGTTAATACCAGGACCAACAGTGAGCTTAAAAAATAAACTAATCAGCCTCAAAACACGATTTGAAATAGCAATAAAACTAGAAAAAATTAAAAGCCAAAGAATAGTTATTCAAAACTAACCAAAACTTAAAAACATGAACACGAACGAGCTACGATTCAAAATGAAATTCAGTAGGGTCCCCCGTACAGAATGAATAACAATTAAGATAGAAGTCAAAGAAGCTCAATTAGCAGTGTTTGCAGCCTCACCTTAGCGCTCTGGTTGAGACAGTGCTCGAGGTCCTTTTCGATGGGATCGTCAGAGAAGAGAGCAAAACCACTCTGTTGAGCATCTCTGCACCCAATTTCATGGTTGAGAGAGCACAAAAATTCTTCAATCGTTGTGCTTCCGTCGAACCCAACCACCTGCAAATAAGAGAGTAACACTTCTTGATATAAAATAGTGACAAGACGCAGAACCACATAAAATATTGAAAGAACACACTAAAAAATTACAGATGTAAATTAAGTTAAAAGGCGCTCACCGTGGGAGGCGCTTTCATTTAGAACTTATTCACCCTCGTGTAAGAACCTAACACGACACTTCAAATATTTGCACAGGCCGTTACATTTTCAATCCGTTTTGTAAACATAGTAAACAATTCATTTACTTAATGAAATATACAAGCTCCTCAAGTGAAACCAAGGACTGTCAATGTTCACAATCGGAGCTTTTAAGTCTTTTTATTTAAATGCCTGTTACTTAAATGAAAGGTAAGTATTTTTATATGAAGAAATTGAAAAAAGTAGCAAATTTGGTCGCGTTTGCCCATTTTAAACCTATTTCTCTGCAAAAACTGTCATAACAGATTGAATGGTCACTACAACAGCAAAAAAATAATAATGGAATACTACTTACAACACAAGAAATACTTCAATACAGCTGAAAAAATATCTCAAGAATATTTTTTATTTCCAAAACACTCCTTTCAAACCCGAATCCGTCATTATATTAATTTAATTATGACCATGATAATTATTTTTATCATTTTATTCCCGGTTAAACTTCTGTAGCTATAACAGAAGGGATTTCAGTAGTGCTGCACAGTATCTGTGGGTTCAACAGTTTTCCGAGTATTTTCATCAGGCTGGACATAGATGATTGGCTGGATGGTAGTTATCTTCCTGATTCGATCTCTATTGCACATGATCTGATTCGGAGTAGCTTGCAGGCATAAGCCGAGCCCATGGGGTTCCGGCTGTCAACCCGTTTACAAAAGCCGCGTACAAATATGTCCATCAGGTCGGACCTAAGTCCATTCAGGACTTCCGATCTAATCCAGAGAAAAGTCATTGTGTGTCCAATGTTTGTCAAAGTAGCCATGACAGTTACTATGGATCTTATCCCAAGCCTATCTGTCACGGTCAGACCTGGGTCAGCACAGCCTTGGGCCTCATCCAACACACAAGCTCTCTTCCCTCGACAAGACCAGAACGGCGCGGGTGGAACTTGAATCTGTTCATAAAGTAAAATCACTAAAAACGCTTAGTTTAGTAGTTGATAACTGACCTGGTAGGTGCCGTTCATGAAATGTACTGGAATGGCATGGGGTAGGCTGTGCTGGAAAGGGTTTTTGAGAAGAATAGAAAGGACTTCCATTCGCGATGGCTTCGCCTCACGTCCCCCCAACTCCAATGTCCTGTTCAGACTGCGCTGGCAGTAGGCAGCGTATTTACCTTGTTCTGTCCTGCAACAATTTATTATGCGAGGTAAGTACCTAACTAATCGTTTCACGTTTGACAGTGAGCACCTCAACAGAACGAAAACTAAGTAAAGAACACAACACTGGAAACAATCTAATACCCTGTGGCAGGTAAATTTATTTTTCTGCTTGATTATGGTACTCGATAAAATAAAAAATATTTTTTTAAACCGATCGCTATAAAAGGTCAAAAATACAATATATATATTGCATTGTATTAATTCTAAAATTAGTTTTACCGAAAATTCCTTTCCTTTAGCGGATTCCGCTATAACTCTTCAAATTTTAGCGGGAATCCCGCGATAATTTCATGATTTTAGTAGTATTTCCTGGATAAATCTTCAAATTTTAGTGGGAATCCCGTGCGAACTTCATGATTTTAGCGGGGGAATCCCGCAGTTAATCTAGGGAATTCCTTTTAGCGGGTTTCTCGCTACAATTCAGCAAATTTTAGCGGGAATCCCGCGATGGTACCATGATATTAGAAGTATTCCCGCAATATTTTTTCGAATTTTAGCGGAAATTTCTGGAACACTTCACGTTTTTAACAGGAATCCCGCAATTGATCGCAGTGATCCTTTTCCTATTTCGGGTTTCCCGCTATTATTCTTCAAATCTTAGCGAGCATCCCGCTAGAATTTAATGATTTTAGTGGTATTCCCGCTATAATTTTCAAAATTTTAGGGGGAATACTACGTGAATTTTACGTTTCTAGCAAGAATCCAGCAATTAATCGCGGAAATTCTTTTTTTTAGCGGAAGTTTCGCTATTATTCTTCAAATTTTAGCGAGATTCCTGCGAGATCACAATTTTAGTGGTATTTCCGCTATATTTCTTAAAATTTTAGCGGGAAAACCGCTTAAATTTTACGATTCTAGTGGGAACCTCGAAGTTAATGGCGGGCTTTCCTTTTTTTTAGAAAATATATCGCTACTAGTACCACTTTCTCCGCAGAGAAGATAGCAGCAAAGTACAAGCAACTACCGGGCACAGTACACCTCGCCACGCTACAGAAAGGCGCTGAGGAACTGGATATTTCTTTATCTGGTGAGTGTGTGTGTTGTATATGTTGTGTCGTTTGTTGTGTAAGTAGTTTGTTAGGCTTATCATTGATCATTTTGCTTGGGGTACGAATAAATGCTTCGACTGCGACATAAGCCTCCAGTGGTACACGGAAGTTATTTTCATAATTCTGCTGACTGACCAGTTGTCATACACTCTATTTTCATAAACACTGATTCAAAGCGAAATGTAGTCACGATCCAGTTCATGTTTGCTGTTTTCAAAATTGCTTGCTACAATTAATCGTGAATTTCAGTTGAATACTGAGCTTCAGTTTAACCATAGCGGTTGAAGTCAACGCCTGGACCACGGTGGGTTAAACTAAAGCTCAATATTCAATTTCAATTTGAAGCCAGTTGTACTTAGTAAGCGTATTTTGAAAATAGCAAGCAAGAACTGGATCATGACTTCATTTAGCTTTAATTTCAGCCTTTGCTGAGGTGTCAAGTATTAAATTCAGAGAAGATAATTTAAAATATTTTTTCTCGATGTTTAGGGATATTTCGTAAGTTGGCATATTTGGTGAGATTTCGTAAAATTTTTACTTTAAGACTGAGCTTGCAAATCATAAACATGGGTGACACCACCCATAAAAGAGTGATTTCGATTTTTTGTGGTGGGTGACAACATTTTCCTGAATTTTATCGCCTTGTTGCATCAAAGTTTGAGTAGAGTGAAGGTTCAGCTTAAGGGGAGCAACCCCCATACGGTTTTTTATTATTGAACCAAGAGCAATGAAATTCTGAATACTGATAGGAAATGCAATTTGTAATCATTCCTCGTTTGTGAAAAAAAGCGATTTTCTTGGAAGAAAACGAGATATTCGAAGAAAATGAATTTTTTGGGGGAATTTTCTATATGCATTTCCTCCTACAGTTTTTAAGCGAGAGTGATGATTTTAGTATCATTGGATGCAAAATATTGTGTAGATTATAGGAAGCAAACAGAAAATCTTCAAAGTCATAATTAAAATTTTAATACAAATTTTTCGAGGGGCCATCTTTTTTGGGCAAAAATTTTCATTTATGACGTCACAACTTTTGATCGTGACAAATTAAGAAAAAAAAACTTTACTTCCCATAATTTACACACTTTTCCGCATCCTATGATACCAAAATCATCACTGTAGCTTAAAAATTGTATGAGATGCATTTTGAAACCCCACATTACGATCCTCCAAAATAAGGCAAAAAGGTAAACATAAACAATCTCAATTTTTCTTCGTAATTATTTGTGGGGTCAGATAGGAGCATTGGAATCATAATACAGTAATAAATAGACATAGAAGATGACATAGCAACGTTACACCGTGAAGAAAGAGCCAAGGGGGAGGGAGGTGTCACATGCTAAAATATTTCCATCTCCCCCCCCCCCCTTCTTCAAACCTTCGTATCGGGCGAACGTACGAACTTCATTTTTTCACAGGCTGAACCTGACCTCTTTCATCTCCGATAGCAGCTAAAATCTATTTTCCCCACATTTCCCACTTTTAGGGGGTATGCTCCCTTAACCTAGCTTAGGGTCTCTGTAGAGACGAAATTTGTGCTTTAGTTAAACATGTAAATGAAAAAGAAGTTAAACCCTAAAATTTTAAGGGTTTGCAAATCCCAACTTAACGGGCGGATAACAATTAGTCCTAGTTATTCAACTTGACTGAAGTCATCAATATATGGGATTTATCTCTACGCCCATATCGCATATTTCATACAAAATGTATGATTCACAACTTGACTAACTCTGAAAGATCCCGGTTCTTCAAGTAATTCAATTCGATTCAAGTTTTCCATATTATTATTATGATTATTATAATTATTATTATTATTATTATATAAGAAAGTTTTAGCCTCCCTAAGGAGGTCGTCCAAGGCCCCTGTCAGTACGGTGAGCTTTTTTCATGTTTTTGTTGGAAAAGAACCCTTAGGTGGTGGACTATTCGGTCCTAAAATTTTATGGCGCTACGGAAAATTGATTCCCCCCTAGGAAGGGGTAAGGGAACCAAAATCTTTAATTTTCGAGCCCATTTCAGCCCCATATAAAAAGACAACAAAACGGGAAATGGAAAATTTGGCTATTTGATTTTGTTAGAAATGTTTCAAGGATTCTAAAACTGTCTTCGTTTTTGTTCTAGCATCAAAACTGAATGAGGAGATACATCTTGAAAGACCAGCGAAATATCAATACCTAAAAACCAATAAGTCATTTTTTTTCAAAAACTAAGGCCTAAATCAAAAAAATGAATGGAATAAATTGTGTTTCTTTTAAGAGATTACATATGATAGTCAAATTTCATAAGAATCAGAATGAAAATAAAATTCATATTTTTGGAAAAAAAAAAATTTTTGGGGGGTTTGGAAATCACAATTCACACTGAATATGAAGTTATGTATGGAAATTATCGAAATAAAAATTAAGACTGCATTCCATTACATAAATTGTTCATTATATTACACTTTAACCAAGAATTTTGTTATGGCTTATACCCATAAAAAATAACTTTCAACATTCAAAATGGAACTAGTCATCGAGTTTTGATGCTAGAACGAAACCAAAGACAGTTTTAGAATTCTTGAAACATTTCTAACAAACTAAAGTTGGCTTTTTTTCGAATTCAAATTTTTCAAAAAAATATACAGCTCTAAACCCAAGAAATTGATGTTGGATTTAGAAATTTAAGAAATTTTAAAAAAATAGAAAAAATTTGAATTTGGAAATAAAGCCAATTTTAGTTTGTTAGAAATGTTCCAAGGATCCTAAAACTGCCTTTGGTTTTGTTCGAGCATCAAAACCCAATGAGGAGATACGTCTTGAAATATACATAAAAATGCGTCAAAAAAGTAATTTTTCATAAAAGATTCTAAGGCCTAAATCGAAAAACCGACATGAGTAAAAAAGGTTTACTTTCACAAAATACATATTCTGGCCAATTTTCAAACGCATCGGACGGAAAAAGTTGAACAAGTGGGACGACCTCCTTAACCACGACACATGTTCTAAGAGAGGAAGGAGGAAGACACCATTTAGTATGAAGTTGAGGGAACGCGGAATCTGTGCACAGAAACAGGAAGCTAAGAAAGAAGTTCATGAAATATGACAAAGTTTAAGAAAAAAGTAGTAGGTGCTGAAAAACAGGACAGCAGTGAACCGAAAAAAGATGGTCCATAACAAAACAAAACCGATTCTATTTCAACAAAAAGAAAGCCTACCTAACCTTTAGCTCGGGCCCTCACGTAGTCCCTCTGGGAGCGCTAATTCCCATAGATACAATATTTGTATCCCCCTGAGGGGTTCAAGTTTTCCATAAATGGGATTAATTTTTGTTCTCATGAGTCGAATTTTGTACAAGATGTATAATTCGCAGCTCGACTGTAACTATGAGATATATGTACTACAGGTCACAAGGACCGCAACAGAATGAGTGTGTTTGTGTGTGGCCTCAACCCTCGCGGCAACGCTCACCGGGACTCCAGGTCGGGAACGAGGTGTTCGAGGTTTGTATAATTTTTATAGATGTTTTCTCATAGAGTAAAATTTATAAGTTTTTGCGTTGAAAACAGAAATTGTTTTTTCTAATTGTTAGCCAATTGTGAGGGATTTTTAAAAACTAGGTAGCCAGGTCGGGTACGGGGTGCTCGGGGTTAGTAGCCCCTTTTAGATCTGTAAGTTCAGTGAGTGGAAAATTTCAAATTCTTGCTCAGGAAACAAGATTTGATGTTTTTTGTTTGCTAGCTAATTGTGAGGGATTTTTAAATTCATATCATCCTCGTCGGGAACGAGTTGCTCGATGTTATTATACTTTTTTCAGATTTGTTGTCTTATGGTGTAAAATTTATAAATTCATTGATAATATAAAGAGGAATTGTTTTCTGTCTTTTATGCAGGTAATCTAATGTAAGGGATTTTTAAATTCGAGGAATCCAGGTCGGGGACTAAGTGCTCGAGGTTAGAACCCGTTTTCAGATATATAATCTAATCGTGTGGGAGTTTTAAAATTCAAAGTGTCTGGTTTTAGATGAAAGAATTGGGCCCCATTTAGATTAGTTTTCTAATTAGCAAACGTGGATACTTTGGGAATGAATTTAATTGTACCTTGAGGAAATTGAAATTATATTAATGATTTATGGTTTTTTAATACAAATTATCCACTTCGGGCATGAAGCACTCAAAGCTAGTTAGTTTTGTCTTATGTTTGATTTTCAAAGGCAGGGAAATTTTAAATTAATGTAGTTTTCTTTTTATGTATGATTTTTTATTTGATATTAAAGTATAATGCATTTTAATGTTGAAGATGCTTTGTTTTTTATATTGAAATTTAGCTTAGTTTTTGACATCCTCTGTTTTATTTAGATCAATTTTGTTTTAATTTTTTTCTTCAAAAGGAAGAATTGCATTTTTTATACTCATTTGCTATTAAGATATTTTTTAATTTAATGTTTTTTCCATGTTTTGCTTTTATGCTTTCCAGAATCTAATTGCACTTCTTATATCAGTGACCTAATTTTGATCAAACTCAATGTTTTTATTTAGGAAGAAAAAATGGCACATTTTTCAGTTTTACGTTCATTTTTTCCAGTTCATCACGTCTTAAAAAATAAAGAAAATTACTCATCATGTTTACTATAACACTCAATTTATAAAATTCTATACCACTCTCTGTTTATAAAAAGCAACGTTTTAATGTACAAACATATTCAGGCTGTAACTGTAAAATGTACTCTGTATTTTTTAGCTTGAAGTTGATGATGAACAGCGTTGCTTTTTATAAACAGACAGTGATATAGAATTTTATAGATTGAGTATTTTAGTAGCATATTTGATACATTTTTTGGTCTTAGTGCGTAAAGAATAGGAAAAAATTCCTTAAAGTTGAGAAGTTGGAAAATTGTAAGCTTATTTTAGATCATTCTCTGATTTGAGGGATGCCCTACAACTTTTGAAAATTATTTCGAAAATTATTCTAATTCCGTTTAATATTTTTTGTATTTTTATTTATTTATCATGAAAGACAATGTTTTTTCAAGATGTTTTAATTTAAATAGTACTATTTCTCTTTTTTACTGAATTTACATTTGTGAATGAATATTTATTTATAAATAATGAATTTCTATTTTGTAGGGCACAAATGCGCGTTTTTTCAATTTTTTTTCAGCGCACGTTACTTTATGTTGAGTGTCGCACTTGCACGCCCATGTGTCATGAATATGTCGGGGATTTGAATATGCATAAACATTCTTATTGAATTATTTTATTATTTTTATTTTTTTTTATTTAAAATATAAAAAAGAGGGGGAAATGGGAGGAAGGTGGTAGGAAATAAAAAATTTTATCTCTCGAGAGTTGATTTTAATCTCTCGTCAAAATTTAAGGACTGAAGTTTGTATCACAGATACGCTCATCACACAGTTTCGGCTGGCTTCGGACAGACCGACCGACGGACGCGGCTCTTATAATAGTAAAGATTATTTTTTAAATTTTAGCGAGAATCCCGCCAGATCATGATTTTAGTAGTATTCCAGCTATAAATCTTGAAATCTCAACGGGAATCCCGCAGTTAATCGCAGAAAATCATTTCTTTTAACAGGTGTGTCGCTATTAGTTTTTGAATTTAAGCAAGAATCCCGAGAGATTATGATTTTGGTGGTATTCCCGATACAACATTCATATGTTTAGCGGGAATACCGCTAAAATTCTACGCTTCTAGCGGGTATCTCGCAGTTGACCGCAGAAATTCCTCGGTTTTAGCGGGTTTCTCGCTATTATTCTACAAATTTTAGCGGGAATCTCACGATATCACAATTTTAGTGGTATTCCCGCTATATTATTCAAAAGTTTAGCGAGAATACCGCTAGAATTTTACGCTTCTAGCGGGAATCCCGCACTTGTTGCAGAAATTCCTCGGTTCTAGCGGGTTTCCCGCTATTTTTTTCAAATTTTAGCGATAATCCCGCGAGATTACAATTTAGTAGTATTCACGCTATATTATTCAAAAGTTTAGCGAGAATACCGCTAGAATTTTACGCTTCTAGCGGGAATCCCGCACTTGTTCGCAGAAATTCCTCGTTTTTAGTGGGTTTCTCGCTATAATCATATAAATCGTGAGAATTTCGCGAGATCACAATTTTAGTGGTATTCCCGCTATCTTTTTCGAAAGTTGAGCGGGATTACCGCTAGAATTTTACGCTTCTAGCGGGAACCCCGCAGTTATTTGCAGAAATTCCTCCGTCTTAGCGGGTTTCTCGCTATTATTCTACAAATTTTAGCGAGCATCCCGCGAGACTCACAAATTTAGCAGTATTGCCGCTATATTTTTTCAAAACTTTGGCGGGAATACCTGCATAATTTTACGCTTCTAGCGGGAATCCCGCAGTCGATTGCAGAAATTTCTCGTTATTGGGGGGTTCTTGCTATTATTATACAAATAGAGAGAATTCCGCGAGATCACAATTTTAGTGTATTCCCGCTTTCTTTTTCGAAAGTTTAGCGGGTATATTGCTAGAATTTTACGCTTCTAGCGGGCATTCTGCAGTTAACGCAGAAATTCTTCGGTTTTTAGCGGGTTTCTCGCTATAATTTATAAAATTCTTGGCGAGAAAATTATGTGTTTAGCAGATGTCTCAGTTTTTCGCGGAAACATTTTTCTTTTAGCGGGAATCTTTCTATAATTAACCATATTTCAGCAGGATTTGCGCAAGAACTTTACGTTTTATGGGATATTTTCCAAGAGCTTCATGTTTTATTGGAAATTCACCTGAACTTCACGAATTTAACGGAAATTTTTCGAGAACTTCACGATTTTAGCCACAACGAAGGCAATCTCAAGAGAACGATGAGAAGGGGGCATTTAGTATTAACTGTAAGAAACAAGACAATCTATGCGTGATTCGTGTTTCCACACAGGTTACGATGTACAAAGATTAGATGTTAGTTCAAGCCTCCCTAACCAACAAAAGAAAAGCGTTCCGAAGAGAGGAAGGAAGAATGCACCATTTAGTATGGGGATAAAAGTGCGCGTAATTTATGCAGAATGGGCATAGAAACAGTAAGTTGAGAAAGAAGTTTAAGAAGCAAGATAAAAGTTGAAGAAAGTAGTAAGGTGCTAAAAAACAGGTCAGCAGTGAACCGTAAAAAGGCGTTACTTCCCATAACAAAAACATCTTATTCAACAAATAGAAGGCCAACTCAACTCGGGCCGAGACACATTCCCACCTGGAAATGCTAATTTCCATAGATACATTGGTTATATCCCCCTGAGGGGAACCGTGCGCAAAGAAACACCAAGTTAGGAAGGGAGAGGACGAAACGATGAAGCGATAGCGAAGAAGGCATTAAAAATAAAGGAAGTAAGGCGGACGCAAAAGATAGAGGTCGCGAAAGCCTATCTGTCGTTTAGGGTAACCCAACTGTATCTCCCCTGGAGCGCCAGTCCCCATAGTACAGAAAAACCTAACTAACCTTTCCCGGGCTCTCCAAGGGTTTCAGAGTTTACTACGAAGTCGACAATGTTCATTAGGAAAGCACAACGGAAGAGTTTTTATAGGTGTGAAAATATTCCAGTTCATTAATACAATGATGAGAACTACCACCAAAATGCTTCTGCTGACAAAAATATAAACGAAAACTTGATGACCGAAATACTATTGAGAATGAAAAATTCAATACAAGGAAGGTTTATGATTCAGACTTCCTCACAATACTGTAAATGAACCTCTACTGAACTATTTATATTCCTTATCTGATAGCATACACCCTACTGGAAGAAAAGGCGAGGTATTCCCTCTTCACACACACTCATTGCTTTTACGAACAGCCACCTGCCTAGTTTATTTATTCTATGTAAAAATATGACTGCAAAAAGAATATTGCACGTAATTAAAGACTAAACGGCAATCGAACCCACGCAACTATAATTCTCAATAAGAAATAATTGTGGGCGTAATGAATTAAGCATGGAAAAGGGAACCAAGTACCTCAATTCTTGAATGATTGCAGACGAGATTGAACACAGCTTAAAAATTTTCCTTACTTCGGATCCGCATTTCGTTGAAGGTGCAGTTTGAGGTACCAGAGAAGCTTGCTGTTACGAGGCACGAAGAGTGAGACAGCAAGAGCGAGGAATTGCCAGCCTTGCAAGAATGTGAAGCTGGGAGGGTTGATCTTGGGGTCAGCGGGTAGCTGCTGCTGACTCCCCAGAGTTGGGGAGGCCTTCTGAGCTCCCGATGAGTCGCACAAAAAGAGGCTTTGGGTGGCGCACAGCAGCAAATTCTGTGGAAGAAACAGAGATTCAACAACGACTTGAACGGAACTTTGAGTTTTAAGACGAGAGACTAGTTTTATTTAAGAATGTGGTAAACAAGACAAAATGTGAAAAACGAAGCATAAATAAAACTGATAAAAAATGAAACCAATCAAAACAAAATCAGGAAAAAAATTTGAAACGAAAATCGAAAACTAATACCTGATCAACGAATTGACTTCGGAGACGGAAGGCATTGAGGAAGTGAAACTTTACAACTGAACAATGAGAAAGGAACGAGAGAATACGAAAATAATTTAATGACTGAAATGAAGATTGTGACTAGTAAAAATAAAACTAGTAAAAGTAAAACAAGGAAAAATAAGAAACAATGAACAGACAAACACACAAGGGAGATGGAAAAACTATTTTACAATAAATTCGTAGAAATAATCGCTGAATTTGATGAGGCGAAATAATTGTGCAATAAGCGTACGAAGAAGCACAAACACTCAGGGGTATAGCAGCAATAATAAAAATTTGAAGCTAAGGTAGATAAAAATCACGGGAAAAATAAGCTTCGAAACTTAACTCTGTTGACCACTGTTGAGTAGAATTTTTCCATTACGCGAAGTCAATTTTTTAAGTACTGCCTAACAACAGCAACATGACAACTATGCAAAATTGTGAAGCGTGTGCGAGCTTCAGGCATATCACAAACGTCCTCGCCTGTACGACATCCAAGATTCAGACATTGAGCAAATAATTGAAAGCACTATCACGCTTCTACTACTATGAGGTGGCTAAAGCAATTAAGTTGTGTTTTGGGGTATGGGCAGGAATTAGCCATTTCGCGAAGATCAAGTAATAAATCATGCATCGTACTAAAAGCAGAGTTTCTCTTTGTGCGAAACTTTTTAGGTACCGTGCATTTGACGACGCTGGCAGCTACGGAACAAACTAAACTCAAGGCATGTAAGTCGAAAATAAGGAATCGTTTTGCCTAGGACAAAAATTTTTCCAGTTAAGAAAAACCAAGTACATTTATGTTGTCCTTCATCATATCTTTTCCGTGTGAGGAACGGAGCAACAAACAAAGGACGCATGACGAATATATAATTGAGAAACATATTTTAATAAAAGAAACAAATGAATGAGAAAAGAGGAAAAATTTGATAAAAAATATTAAATGTACTCATAAAAGCCTAACCGATCTAGAAATAAACTATATTTTTAAACGGTCATTATACCCCAA
The DNA here is from genome assembly GCA_030386875.1 of Morinoia aosen. Taxonomy (NCBI): domain Eukaryota; kingdom Metazoa; phylum Arthropoda; class Malacostraca; order Amphipoda; family Talitridae; genus Morinoia; species Morinoia aosen. The sequence continues at coordinate 72,363,921 of CM059567.1, read as the reverse complement.
GACGACAGCGTGTAATCAAGTTCAAATTAACATTAGAAACGCACAATTCTATAGAAGTCTTTGGATAAAATGCCTTGTGAATTACAATAACATGTTAAAACCGCAAAGTTCTCTTAAAATACACTAACTGAAATATATTGGGTCAACACATTTATTATTTTTAAATACTAACACAAGTACATGTGTTAGAGAATTAGCTTTCTAATTCACTGAAGAAATGAATTTATTTTTTAGCCATTGCACATTACATAACTTTTAAAGAACTTTCCCGCCAAAATTTCAATCTTATTGATTTTTTTCATTTAATTTGACACAAATGCGATCTCAAAACAAGCCCTAAAATTCGAATACAATAATTTACACATTTTTAGTTAGAACCCATTAAAGCAACGCAGATGCTCATAAAACACATTGAAATATTATCCAAAGATTTCTAATAACTAAAAGCCTAGAATATAAGTCATGCAAATTTATCACAGTATATGAAACATTTATAGCAATATAGTGCACAAAAGGAAGAATTTATAAACAAGTATAACCATGCATTTCAGAGACAAACCATCTTGAGTCCTTGTGTATGTAGAGGCAAGATGAAATTGCGAACAGAAAAATTTTCCATTCAAACCAATAGAGATATTCTGAAAATTTTAGATTTTGCTGTGTGTGCTAACAAAAGTCATCAGCATCGGCGTAGTGTCATGGAAGACTCAGTCTGTTCTCATTTTCCTCACAGAAAAAATTACTTCCTAATATAATAGGAGAAAATATATAATCGATTGAGAAAAATGTCAGATGTGAAAAATTTCACCTCCAACGATGCATCAACAACCTCCATACACAGGAACGTAAATGGTAGTCAATGAGTTGAGTAAAGCAAGTTAAAATTAGGGGGAGCACATAAAGCTAGGACACTTACTCGAGAGTGCTTGATTTTGTTCAAAGTCTTGGTTACCTGCACGCCGGCTTTGGCTTGCAGGTGCTTTGAGGTTTGTTTTATTAATCCACAGAAAAGCTCGGACTGGAGCTCAGGCGTGTCGAGGCACTGCTGCAGTGCGTTTTGGCACAGCACCACGTGGTAGTCAATGCCGGACGCATCTAACAGCACCGACGTGTACAGCGACACTGACTGCGAACGCAACAAACACCACGCGCATGATCACATGATGCTTTAAAATAGACGAGTTCTATAAAACTGACAACCATCAATAACTGAAACAATCATTGAACAAGAAATTCCTCATAGCAGCCGATCAAAATGACAGAAATGAGAAACCAATCCACGTTCATCTGAGATACACAGTCATACTGCAATCGTTTATAATGAGCCATTGTGATGAGTCCCATAAAAGTAACAATTAAATATACTAATCTCATTTAATAATAACAATAATACTTAATAATAATAAAAACAATGCGAAACGACATACCTGAAAGGAATGACAGCCCCACTGTACTAGAAAGGATATTTGAAAGAAGTCAATGAAGTTCGAATGACTGGGTAATTTTCCAAAAATTGTCATTGCCCAATAACAACGATAACGTAACAAATCTTATAGCTGAAAATAGAATAAATAAAATTAAAGTTGGCCTCGAAGCAATACTGTAAGATTCGCGTTATGAGTACGAAGGGCCTTGCACTCAAAAAGTAATATCCAGTCTGCGTAAGTCAGCGTCGACACGCAAGATGAGGCCAATAAAAATATTTACAGACGTTTTAACATACACATGTACCTAAATTTCTCGAATTCTTTACAACAATGCTTTATTTCCCCAACTGGTATACTTTATCACATTTACATTGGCAAGACACCTAATACTTGATGAAACCTAAGCAGGGGGCAGACGACATTTCGCCTGTCTACCGCCTATCCGCGCTCCCTGACCACATATGATGATGCGACACCCACCTTGAAGAGTTTGAGGGCCTCAGCCTGGAGAGCTGGCGTAGGGAGAGAAGTGAGAGGAGAGGCTAGGGGTTCTTTCGAGTGCAGAAGCAACGGGTGTCGCCACAATACACAGTCTGCGCGCACGTAGATTAAATTGATGACATTAAATTCAATTATAAAATAGCTATACTAATTAACAAAACATTAAATTCTGCATCCGGTACTTATCATCTGCTTTAGTGGTCTCCGAATAATTTGAAATTTTGAAAAGCATAAATCAAACTAGAAATAATGAAACAACAACTTATTAGCCCGCCCAAAAACACACATAATGAAAATCTGCACATTTCCACTTAAATTAGTACAGCAATCAAATTAAACAATAATTTTATCATTATTCACAAATAATTATTGAAAAAAAATCACAAAAATCTCAAAATAATCTGAGCTCATGGCATTAAACAAAAAGTGAAATTAGACAAAATTCACTGGCTTCCACAGACAAAATTATACGCAAGCTTAATTTGATCGAATCTTATTTGAGAACGTAAACAATTTCCCTAACTGTGTAATCTCTATCTATTCACACTAGCTTCTTCGTTATCAAAAACACACATTCCAATCGGGATCAACCGACCGCCAGTGGTTATTGCTCTTCAGAAAAAGCACAATTGAAATCTTTAATTAACCGATACATAGTTTACTTCATAAAAATGATGAATAATGTTTTTGTAGACCGATTCAATTTGGGAGGACTTTATTCAATCTCTCTTGATAATCTACATTGTTCCCCTACTTGGATCGAAAAAGAATCGGACAATTAAGGCATTTCGGCTGCTTGTGTTTTCAAAAGCGTACGCTATTATTCATCAGTTTCACACTAAGAATTTATTGCCGAATTGCATACTACCTAAATAAAGTTATCAAAACACCGGGCCACTTTTTCATACGCATAACACGTAATTTTATGGCAAGATTAGTCTACTGCAGAAACTTTCCTCCCTTCACAGATTGTAAATGATAATTCAATCTTGAGAAATATTTCTATACATTCCATACATGTAAGTAGTAAATACACCTGTAGGCTATCTACATGAACTGCGAATTACTCTGACATGGGTTAGTTCAATTAAAACTGGCCAGCTATAACAAAGGAAGAGAAGAAACCAATGAATGGAATATAGAAAACAGGAAATTGACACAAAGTGTGTTCTTACACAGGGTACTCTGAACATAGTAATAAATTAGGAATAAAGGGGAAGAAAAACAGCGATAGCGAATAAGGCATGAAAACTGAAAGTAGTGGAGTGGGCACGAAAGTTAGAAGTCCCGGACGCCCTTCTATTACTGAACTAACCGAACAATATCCTCCTGGGGACATCAGTCCTCATAAAATAGGATAGACAACCTTACAAACCTTAACCTACTGTCTAGCACATGCCCCCTGATTTATCAACGAAAAAGCCAAATTCAAGAATAAAAATTGGCAAGGTTCAATATTTTCAAACATTCTTTGAATATTAGGTCAGTACTTCATCTCTTTACGAAATAAAATACCGGTACAGAATCTGGTTAACTTCAAGCGTTCACACTTTCTTTAGTGAAGTTCATTTCAATTTTTTTTGCTGTCAGATTTATTTTCAACCCTAGAAAAGACCCAATTCTGCCATTTTATGCATGACACTCAGAAATATAATATAATCCGGTCGCTTTTGGGTCCTTAAACTGAGAGAGGACAAACTTATATTCGTGGAAAAATTTATTTTCATGCAAAATAAGTTGAAAGGAAACAAACATCACAACATTCTACTACAAAGTAGCAGAGAAAAGATGTCATTTTGTAGAACTGGGATCTAGAATACTAACTTGGATCGCCGTCGAGCTCCATGAGCTTGTGCACCAGCTGCTCATACTGAGTGCCGGCCGTGCTCCCACCGCCGGACACAACCGTGAGGTGGTAGAGCCACTGGTCCTGAAACATTATCCCACATTACCGTGATGGCTCGAATTAAATCAGCAACAAAAGACATCAGCAACCACATAATCCTTAAAAACGAACTTCCTTTTACCCGGATTTACATAGTCAATTTTGTAGTTTTTTTCAACTCTAATTTTTTTAGGCTTATGGGAACTTTTAAATAATCATATTCGTCCATTTCACGATGGGTTGGCGTACAGATACAAAAACCTCACCCCTCTTCTCAGTGGGCAACTGTTGTCAGAGGAGAAAATATGAATCACTTAGACCTTTAGTTTGAAAGAAGTGAAATTTCTCACCAGTGTTTCCCCTGCGAACACGAGGACGATCAAGTAGAGCATCAAGATACACATCATTTCATTGAGGCGATCTGCCCCATTATTGGTACTAGATAATTTTATGCATTATTTACGTAACCTCACTAGGGACTTATTCTACTTCCATGTGTATGCTAATTAGCCATGACCTAAATTTAACTCATAAAATACCAGCTTAATTACTATCATTTCAACTACGTTATCACAGCAAGTACTTTCGAAATTTTCTTCATTTATGGGAGTTATATTATACGAAGTTGAACATGATTTTTTGCGTACCTTATCTTGTTTGGTAGGCATGATGAGGTATGTGGGTCCTTGATTGTTGGGGAAGATTGCGATGGTGAGATCCTCCTGACCTGCTCCTCCCCCAACCTCTTCGCCTGGAGTCTCTTCACCCTCGCTGTCGGACACTCGCTCCACCTCCTCCACTCGCGCTTCACGCATGTTGATCTGACCGAGCGGGGTCTACCAAAAAGAAAAATCAATTCAACTTTGATCCCAAACCTCTAAACGTCGTTATACATGTAACATTTATCAAAGTTAAAGATCAATGGACAGAGCACTGAGGGAGTTAATTTTCAAGTTTTATAATCGCAGAATTAAACTAAGCCAACATGCATTTTCCGCAAATTAGTTTAAATTTCGTCGTACAAAACAAGTAGAAAAATGGTTTGAGAGAATTTGATCTTCCCAACTTTGGGCACAAACATCGATAATAGATTCATGATGGAAAAAATAATTGAAAATTTTTGAAACATTAAACCAAATATGGGGAATATAAATTGATATCTGAAACCTTAAAAAATGAAATGCAAACTAAGAAGATTGAATACGTGTACACAGCATTGCGAGTAAAATTATTTAGCAATTGTAAGAGTTTCAGAAATTGTAGTCTAACGAAGCATCAAGCAAGCGTACACTAAGTTGTCCATACTACAGATTAGGCCTAGAACTGTTTATTCAATATCTCAATGAAATTCACTGGGATTTTTCCAGCAACAGTGGACTCTATTTGGGTAAGAAAATTGTCCAATCATACTCCAAAGTCTACACAAAAATAGCCGTGAAATTGACTGCAAGCAAAAATGACACTCCATCATAATTAAATCATATCTTATGGCTAAAAGCTCAAAACGAATTGAGCCAAGTCTAAATGTTTTTTTTTTCGAAATAAAGTAATTTTTATAAAGTATTAACACTATGTGAGTAGAATGCTATGCGGTATAACATTCAGGCACTAATTACGAAAACTTTTGACGAGTTTTGAATGAGCTTAACAATGCCTAACTGGTTTGTTCTACGGACCTGATCCGAAGGAGTCTTGAAGTAGATGAAGGTCTTAGCAATGAGCAGACACCAGCAGCGCTTGGGGTGGCCGTGCTTGACTTTGGTAAGCCAGCCCTGTAAGGTGGGCTGTTGGTCCTCCCGGCTCAGAAGGAGCCGCGTCGCGTTGCGCCTTACCACGTTCTGTGAAAAGTGCAGCTTGGGATCAGGGCTTGTGTCAATATGTTAACGCCGGTTTTAAAACAATATTTTTACGAACTCCTACCGTAAGATGAACATAAACAAAGTACATTCGGTAATGTGCCTAAACTTTCCTGTCTCGAAGATCAAAAAGCGCAAAATTATTATAGAAGCGTAATGGCTAAGAGTACGATGATTTTAGGTTTTAGTCCATTTTCGTGAAGTAAAAATTGCCTATCTTCACCACACACTCTATCCTACTTTGAATCCTAGTTTAGATAATAAGTTCACTTAAGCCTCCCACTCTAGATCTTGGAACAAAGGCAGTTGAAATACAATAAGGATTCTTTTTAAATTCTATCATTGGATATACAGAAATCATCAGTATAAATCGAAACCACTCCATGAAGAACGCGATAGCATATAATTACAATACGGTAATTTCAACGTGAAAAATGATAGTTTGTCAATATCAAGAAACTACAAAAAAAAAAGGAAGTCCAAACATATACGCAGGGCGAATTATCACATTGCAGATCCACAGTAGGTTATATATTGACAACTCTGAGAACTTTCACCCTTAAGGAAAATTGGTGCCATTTAATTATCAATGAACAATTCGAAATAATTTTGCACTGAAATTCGAATGACACCTAAGTTTTAGAATTCACAATATGCAGAAGAAACTACTTTTCATACAAGTAGAACAAATATACACCTTACTAAGCATACATGCTCGCCTATATGAAGGAAAGTGGAGTTTTTGCTCATGAAAAAGCTAACCGTTACCGAAGTCAAGTTTTCTCAAGTAATTGGTGTGTGTCAGTAGTATTGGCCAGCGGGAATCAACTCATTTTCTCTTCAGCTAACAACGAAACTGATTTTGTTGTAAAGTAGAGGGAGTTAAGCTTTGGTTGTTCTCTTCAGTATCTTTTTTTCTACGCAGGCTCGGAAATAATTCATACTTTTAGCCGTTTATTTTTAAACCTTTACATTCTTTGTCCTCACTTTTATCATCGTTCGGTAGCAAGAGTTGGACTGGGATGTTAGTGTTTCTGTCCCACCGATGAAATTTAGCCTTAAAGAGTCTCTCGGATGTTTTAACAACGTTATTACAGTACGTGCTTTCAAAATTTTTTTTTTCATTCATTTTTTTCAACTTAGAAACCTCGTAAATCGCTGTAAGTTATTTTGGGTTAATTCCTACCGGTCTCTTAGAATCTTAATTTTTTTCCAAACTCATTTGCGGCTCAGCTACATCTCTGAGGTCCTATACATTTGGCTGAGATATTTTACCACTACTGTATACTGACGAGGACTATTTTCAATGACTATGATAATAACAGGACTAATATTAATAATAATATCAACTCAATAATCGTGAAGAAAGTGCCCACTTTGGATTAAAGATCAGTTGACTGTACTTTGCTGTCTCCAAGAAAAATTTGCTAAAGTACAACTTACTCAGATTTATAAGAAAATTATGCACTAATAAATAACACTATGAAAATATGCCTAGAAGTATCTTCTGTACCGGAAAGTTCCGTCCATTTTTTTAACCAAACCTTAAAACATATAAGTCCAAACAGCTATTTTCAAGGTCAGATATTCAGTTTAAATTTTCATTTTATTAAATCTACTTCAGTTGATATTTCAAACACATCTATATCCCATAGAAGATAAAAGTCTCAAAGTGAATCATAAACATCATTGGATGTTGTATGAATTTCACATAAGTTGCAATATTCTTCCTCGGTACAAGCAGAAACTCTCCGAAGATCGGCGTGTGTGTATCTACATTGGAATATATTTCAGCGTTTCTTCGAGTCTTTAACATCACTCTTTAAATAAAATGACGTCAAGATAATAATTACATTTTCAAAATTTTAATATGGAAGATAACCAGACAAGATTTGCAACACGTACCTGCAGAGTACGGACCCACTCCTCGACGGTGAGTGTTGTGTCGGCGGTGAGATAGTACGTCTTTTTGCCTGTATTCACTTCAAAAGTGTGCGAACCTTCAGATCTGTTGATACGGCAGTTGCTGTCCAAAATGATTTCTCCCGCTGCTTTGCTCCTTGTCACGTCAGACTGAAAAAGGATGATTGTGCAAATAAAAGAAGCCTTTTCAAAATAACTCTTATTGTTGCAGCAATTTTCGTGCATCTAATATTAAACCATCAGTGCTTGGACATCATTATTTTACAGTGCCAGATTCCACTATCCATTCCCAACTTTCCGAGCCAGCACAATACACGGTATTTTTGCCACTGAGATACAGTGTAAGCACGAAATAACATGATGAGACGAACTGAGTCTATTGACAGAACGATAACTAGCGTTGGCGCGATGCAGGCTAAGCCACCTGAGGTCAGTCATCGATCAGAAGTGCGCTACTCAGGCTCAAGGTACATGAACCTGTGAGCGATGGTGTTGCTCAAGTCTATGGCGTTTCCATGATGAAGTTAGCTTGGCTTTGCCAATATTGAGACGCAATTCGTAAGTACTAAGGTATTTTCTGCAAAAATGTTCTTATTAGAGTAAAATCAATTTTGCCGATAAAGTAGAGCTGTATCCAGAAACGCCGTCAGACATTTACAATAAAGCCTCCGAATTATGGAGGTCAAGGCTTCAGTGCTTTAGGCCGTTGAAGACACAGTATTGCTTTCGCCACGATTTTCGATTACCAAGCAATGAAGCTGATTTATTTTTCCACTAAAACAATCGTCAACCAAACGCACAAGCTTGATGCAATCTTGATGCTATGAATACGAAATGCTTAAGTAATTCAATAATTCTTCACTATTAATGCAAAAATGTGGCATTTGCTCTCAACAGAATGACATTATAATGCAGAGAAGTAGTGCGACTTGAATAGTATACGTGTAATAATTGGAGATGTAAAAAAATGGAAACTAGCACACAGTCACAAGAAATTTCAAACCAAATACATAGTTATGCATTTCAATGCTCTCTCATGAGCATTTAATATGAAAAAGTAGCACACTTGAAGCATTATTGATCAACCATTTTCAGAGCGGATATTACGTAAAATGCAATTTTCTAGAATTAAGTAGCAAAAACACACAACTGACAAGGTGAAGCGCACGTTCGAATGCTTCTCATATAGCCAGACATAAAAAAGCTCAACAACGCAGACTTACTTGGCTCTTCCAGTAGGAGAGAGTACCATCTTTAAGTACGAAGTATCGTTTTCGCCACGTTTTAAGCTTGCCTCCCAGCTTTGTGAGATATCCGCTCTTCTCTAAGCTGTCGGGCCGGGGAGACACCATGCCACCTCCAACGCTCCCAGCACTACCACCGCACCTGGAAGCGAACAAAAGAATATCATCAGAAATACAGAAATGGCGTACTTGCCTCGCATGCATACCTACAATCATGCCATTATTCTAACTGACCACGCATAATGCTCAAATGAATGCAACTGTTGGCAAAAAGTAGGCTACTGAGAGATAAGTAAGGTTTTAAATTCAGCAATGTGTTCTAAAATATCGAACCTGTAGGTAACTTATGCCCTACGCAACCATAACTGTAACTTCATCTACTTTAAAACACGAACCTGCTCAAACAATTATCGTATTTATACCATTCGTTTGGAGTAATTAGATAGTTGCATTCATATTTTAGACCCTACCCAGATATGTAAATACTTTTCAATTTTTTTCCCTACCACTAGAATTAGTGTCCACATGCCCCCTCGCCCATCACTTATCTAAAATGATTCATTTATTACCCCACTCCTCTTTACCAAGAGTGTCTCTAATCAATACCATGCTTCACAGCTAGTGGTGAATTAGCTACTTCAATAATTAATCAATCTAAGGTTTTGGTACTTCAAAAGCAATTGAATACTAGTATATTATACGTAAGATCTTTCACTTATTTCGTTCATAATGAATTGAAAAGCCTTAGTTGACTTATGCCAATTGATCCCTTAATGAAAGCATTCCAACGCCAAGAAGAGCACTAAGCTCTATTAAATTTGGAACAAATATCACATTCAAACGTTGGACTAGAACGTGGGAACAGATCAATATGCACTTGGAGCAACTAAAGAGTCCCAAGCCAAGAGTAGGAGCACGCACGTGCTGTTGGCGAGCGTGTGTGACGGTGTGGCCGCAGTGCCCAGGTCGCCGCTGCTGGTGCGGGGAGTCGTGTTGAGCGTGTGATCGAGACACGAGTTGCGGGCGCTCAGAGGCAGAGTTGTGTCGAAGGATAAGCTCTCACTGCGCGCGTCCGGGGGGATGGCATAGTCGTCCGAAAGGCCAGACTCGAACGAGATATCTGCATCAGTGAAATGTAAAATTTATTCATGAGAAAAGATCAGTGACCAATAGCAAAAATATTTGTCAAGATTAAATGAAATATCCGGAAAACGATCTCGATGGCGGCAGAGATAATTTCCTTCAAGTTATAGGTTTTCCTATGGAAAAAATTAAGGTTGTTTTTCCCTGAACTTGACAAAAATAAATTATTTTGCACAGAACAAGTTTTTGTTTCGAAATGAAGCTGTACTACTCTCATAATCTCAACTGTGGCAGTCTCTAGAAGTAAAAGGTGATAAGGAAAAGTTTGGGAGAGAAATTGAAGGATTCGAGCAGATCAGTAAATTACAAAGTAGGAAAACAATCAAGGAAAAAATCAAAGTTTAAGTTTCAGAAAATTTAACTGAATTTGCAGATACTCACACGAAGCGCTTCAAATGCACAGTAAATACTTGAGAATGCTTCGGAATTGTTCTAAATCCTAACAGGCGCAAAGAAGAACAGATATACCTGTTTGAGCAGCTTAAAAATTTCTTTAATTGTTGAAGTGCAAAAGGTCCTAAATATTTTCTCGGAAACATACGAGAGCCGTATTGCACGCGCAGAGGAGATAAAATATGAATCATTATATGTCAATTCTATGAAAAATCTTACTTAGTAAAGATTCAGGTTTCATGTACTGACGAAACAGGCAGAAGTTCGCTACAGTTAAAAAGACAGCGTGAAAAATATTAGTTGCTTCAGTTCAACATCTTTCCGACTAATTAGCGATGAAGTTGATTTAATTTTACCTTTAAGCAATTTTCGGCAAAGCATACTAACTTGAAGTGATCTTGACGCCATCAATACGAGCAGCGGGAGAAATGACCTTATTCGTCACTAGTAATGCAAAAATGTGACATCAGTTTATAGTAGAACGACACTGTAATAGAGAGAAGCAGTGCAATCTAAACCTAAACATTATACGCGTGACAATGCATTCCATAAGCACAAAAATTATCTTATTTTGTTAAATCAAGTATTGTTAGTAGAGCAAAATAAACTACAATGCCAACCGTTCGAGTGCAAAAAAGTACAGTATATGAAACAAAAATCGATGAGGTGTGACAGCTCGTCGTTGAATAACGACGGGTTTCAACATTTAGTAATTCAATATTCAAGTCAATGTCTAGCTACACCGTAGCACCTAATCTTGGTTTGCTGACGCGTCGAAAACCAAATTGTTCAAGAAAATTCCAATAACATATGATTGGAAATACACTCAAAGAGAGTCTCTAAATGAAAAGTCGAGTGCAACTGCTTTACACCTCAGGTCCCTGTGATAGAAAGGTTCCCAGCATTGTTTTCAACCATCCTCATTTGATTCAACAATTTTTTCGAATGAATTCACACTTGCGAAAAAAAGTTAATTAGAAACAAATAATGCCTGCCAGGAAAATGAAGTCATAAAAATGCAACACAATGACTAACATGCTTCATTATTGGCGCTAAAAGTTGTCGAATAAATTTAATTGAGTTAATCAGTACTAAAGAAAGAGGTTGAAAAAGAATATTCATTACTGAACACTTGAATGAGAAATTAATTGAATTTAAGATATCCGAGATATCAGCGAGTAGAACATAATTTGTGGTTCAGTTAGTTGAGTAACACTTGAGCGATCATCAAAAAAACTCGGTTTAAATTATTTTTATTAGCAATTCAATAGCAAAAGACTAAGGATTTTATTAGAACAGCCGACAAATATATAAAGTTCAAACATCGCAGAAAAGCAGATGAGAAAAGTGAGAAAGTGGAAAGACACAAAACTACTGAGAACAAGGCAAAAATACCGGCCATCCCCCCCAAAAACTATATGAGACAGAAAAACAGAAGGTTATCAAATAAGACGTTAACATCCGTGATATTTTTCGTGTATCTAAAAAGCACAGCTGATATAACAGTGATTCATTAAAGATTAATCGCGTGCGCGAATTCAAGGATACTGGAGCGTACGACCTCTTCTACAGAATATGACTGATGATATTACACTTTGTACACAAATGTTAAAAAGAACAAATGATAGTTGCATGGTCCCATATTATGGAAAACTCAATCGAAAAATAGGTCAAACTAAAGCCGAGATAATGGCTGCAGTATCAATCAACCGAACATAATAAGATAATTAAATTTTACTTTACAATAAACACACTTGGTGTCATTAATGACGGAAAATTATTGTAGAGCGACAGAAAGAGAATTATACGTAGATAGCTCAACAAGTGCACATACTGGTGCAAATAGTGCAATGTTATAGAAGCCGATCAAGCTGGGGTACGCCAAAATAATGCTGGAAATGACATACCAGAGTGAGGGATGCTCAGACGACAGTCTTCTGGGACAGTGGCTTGGGACACTCGGGGCTCTAAGGGACGGACACGCGTAAAGGGACGACAGGGTTAGGACCAGGTCAACCAAGCTTCAAGTGAATTGAAAAATTTCAGCGAAAGATATCCACATTGAAAAAGAGCGCTCCTAGCTGCCGAGCGCGAGAAAATTCGCTGAATGGGGTAAAAATCACAAAAACAGTCCGAGTCAAAATTTTCAAAATAATTAGTGAGGGAATGTAAAATAATGTTTTATATCAACTATTTGTTCCGTCCCGTCATCTATACATAGGTTTAACACAAAAAATTTAAATTACGACAATCATCGCACGACAATAATGTTCTCAGATAAAGGAAACACAAAAAATAAAGTATTAGTGTTGACTTCATGTTCTAAAACTCGTATTTAGCTTTGTGGACTCACACACATGCAAGCACACCCGACGCACATAAATAAATGCGAAGTAAAATGAAACACTACTTTCGCAAGCGCCATAAAATATCACCAAAATAGGAAAAATAATTAGAGCAGGTAAAAAATATACGAACATTACCAGAGGTGGCAATAACGCATGACACGCTCAACATTGGTAATGGAAAAACATTTAAACAAACAAATAATAAGCCAAATAATTCCAGACATAAAAGGCATCTTTTGTGTTATTCTAGTGTGATGCATTGAATGCAAACTTTAATGAACGTATCTTCCTAAAGCAGTCGAAAAAAAAACTCAACTACAATTAAAAAAGTTTCCTCGGTAAGCGTTCATAAATGATTGATAATGAATGAGCAAACTTTTCGAGATGAATGAAAAAAATAGGGAATAAGAACATGAATATAAGACGAACTGGGAGAGGTAATGACACCGATGGATAAAGGAAAGAACGGAAGGAAATGCAAATTTATTCAGGAGAGAGAAAATCATAGGAAGGCACGGAGGTCAAAGGCCTCAATAGGACGAATAAAAATAAAGTGAGTTCCCACGCCTCGGAACCCCACCTGAACGGAGCTCAACGAAAGCCAGCCGACTCACCTCTTCTCATACTTCTGGAGGGCGAGGAGCCAGATAGCTTGGCAGGAGACAAGGAAGAGGTTTTGCTCTTGGATGGTGAGGAGGATGACGAATCCGCTGATGACGGGGTGTGGGAAGACAGCCCTCCTGCGCCGCTCCCGCCGCCACCACAATGGTCTTCGTTGTCTGACGAGTCTGAAGAATCTCCGGTGAACGGCACAGATCGGATCTGGCTCGCGCGCTGCACATCAAACATCGAACGTAATCCACACCAAGAATTCAACCATTATGATGGATCTAAGGAAATTGAGTAGATAGCACAAACATAACAGTGATATGTAAAAGTTCTCAGAAAATCGATAGCATGATGCAAGAGAAAACTAAAAACTTATTTAAAATATAAGAACATGCAATCTTACGAGAAATAAAATAACGCAAAAAAAGTGAAGCAGTGATAATAACGCGCAGCCTCGTTTGGACTTAGAAATTTTGGGATAATTCATAAAAGGAACCACAATTAGTAGTCCTTTATTGAATAAAACTGTCAATCTATTGTGAGAAAGCGGGAAATGTGAGAATGCGGTACAAAATATGGAACATGAGAATGCGGTACAAAATATGGAACAGTGACGGAAAATAAAGCAATATTTGAAGGGTTAGCGCGCTCATAGTATTTTTTGCGAGTGCTAAGCTATGCGGTTTGAATTACATCTTGTCAGTATTTTAAATATAGCAAACACGCAGGCAACTAAACGCATTCCGAACGATGCTGAAAAACTTTCAGCATGCTGGTATGATAAAAGCACAATGATCCCTAATTCGAAGTTTGATATCATTTACACAAAGCCTTTTCACGAACATATCTATATCATGAACATTCAAATCAAAGTAAAAATATCAGATGGGTCTCCTAAAATACAAAATAGATTTTCACGCGCTACCATGGGAATTCCGGAAAACAACGTCCAGCATATCCGGAATAACACAAGATAGGAAGGCACGTGACGAATTTACAGGTTGACAGTAGAGACTTGATGGCCTCACCCCTTTGACGGCGGCGTACACGGGCACATGTATCTCGGGGTAGCTGCCCAGCCCTGACGAGCGCCGCCCTCCACCTCGGGACTCGCCCGTGAAGCTGCCGTCGCTGCTGCCGCCCCCGCACATGCCGCTGCTGCGGGACAGGCCTTCCTGCGCTACCTGCATTCGACAGCAATCAGAATTATTTACCTCACTTTACACACAATACTAAATATTTTATTTAAGAAGAATAAAATATCACCCCTAAAAAAATTCATCATAAGACCATGCGAGCTAGAATTTGTAGTATATTGTCTTATACAAATAAATATTTGACCAGCGATAGAAATAAAAGATAGTAATTTTTTCAATTACCGTGCTTGATAGAGTTTGATTCACATGAAACTAATGAAATGGTTTTTACCACAAAGCTCACTTTCACACCTCGCGAACCTGATATATTCTGCTCTCCCATGAAGGGAAGCGGTGAAGAGGAGGAGTGGGAGGCTTCTCTCCGTTGGCCTCTCCCCCTCCCGGCCATTCTTTGCTTGGCGTGTATATCTCGCTGTACTCGTTGCCGGGACCGTCTTCTCCTCTCGAGACATGAGAGGCTTTCTCAGCGGAGCTATTGAGGCTGTCAGCACTGTGACTCAAACTGTGAGACTTTTGTTGGTGGTGATCCAGGCTCTGAGTGCTTGGGAAGCCAGCGCCCGAGTGATGCCCCGAGCTAGGGCCGGCCAGCCCGGTTTTGGTAGTGCGAGGTTGCGGCACTGGCTTGCGTGGGCTGTCGCATCCACGGGCACTGCGAGGCAGACTGCCGTTGCTGCTGTGGGTAAGACTGAGGCTCCCGGTGCTGTGAGTGAGGCTGTTCAGCATGGCCTCCAGAGGACTCTTCGGGCTCATGCTCTGGGGCGTTTCCAAGTCCACGGAACCGGAGTCTACTCTCGAGTCTCGCGGAGTGACACGGCGGTTCTTATTAGACGAATTGTCGGACACGTTGGAGAGCCGCAGAGTGGCAGGGCTGTTACGGCCGTTCAGCAACAGACTGCCGTGTTGTGGCGACTGATGGTGACTCAAATGCTGCGGTGACTGGTGGTGGGGCAGGTGTTGTGGTGACTGGTGAAGGTGCGGGTAGTGCTGTGGAGACTGGTGGACGTGATGAAGGTGCTGCTGGTGGTGGTGATGATGGTGATGGTGTCGGTGGTGAGGATGCAGTGGATTGTTACGGTTTTGATCTGCGTAATTGGCGTCAGTGTCGCTCGAACTTGCTCTTCTTATGCTATTGGGAGACCTGAAATTAATGAAAACATCACAAACTTGCACAATATCAAAAGAATTATTCCTAGCACGTAAAACACTGATGGTTTTGTGCCCAGTTAAAAATGAGTGAATGAGGTACCTCGAGTTAATATGGCATGTAAGCTTCTAATACATTTATGGAATCGTTAGTTGCAGTTTGCACCCCTTTCAGGCGCACATCACCGCAAAGCTTGATGAAAATACGCATCAAGTGTTTACTTCTGCTCAAAATATCCTCTTATAACATCGAAAAACATAACGCAAATTGATAAAAAACGCAAATAGGAGAAGAAAGGGATATAAATAAAAGCACTGCTCCACTATTCCAGGCTGCACTAAATTTCGAAAGCTTGCTAGGTTTCAGCAGAATTCACCAGGCACCTTTCTCTTCGAATTCCTAAATTAGACAATGAAGATTAGCAACCTATAGTCAACAGTTTGGGAGCGAAGATCTTGTTTTAAGCACATGACCCGAATCCGGTTATACTGGAAGATAGGAGGGTTATTTTGTGATTCGATTTCATACATATATTTACACATACAGGATGCAAATAACGTTAAATTTTTGTACCCTAGGCTGGGAAGCCGGAGTCTTTACGTTACTTCTTCTCCTCCCGTTACTCACCAAACTTAGCACTTGTGCACTTCTGTTCATCAATCTCACTTCAATCAGGAAAACAATTAAAAAAAAGAATTCATCATGGGAAACATTTCAATTTCTATTTTCGATGAATTAAACCATAGAAAAAACTACATGAAGGAGAGTACACGTCGTTGTTCGTGGCATATTTTGCATGTATTAAATACTCGTAAATTTTCTGCTTTCAGCTAATTCAAATTACTCTCGAAACATTTGACACGACTTTTCGAACCCCCTTGCACGGATAAATTGAATGAAGCCTAACGAACTAGAATGGGAGGAAATAAAAAAGAAATGATACCTGGATTTACTGCGTCTGTCTCTACCGAGCGTAGAAGGCCGGGCCGGGAGGTAGAGGCCGGTCTCCGACACACCACTTCCCACCACGTCCTCGACGCTACCGTCGTACCCGCCGTGGCCGCTCTCCTGCACACAACGACGCTCTACTATTTCACGAGGATTTTCACTTTGATGGTCCAGTTCAAACTTGAGCTTTGCGTAGAAAAGTGAATGAAGGGATAAGGAAGGATCACAGGGTTTCATTTCTACAAGACGAATGAAAGGGAGCAGAATTAGTACAACGAAAGCCATTAGTTCACGCCGAGGAATTCGCCGAAGACGCGGTCACCATGTCTAAAGATGATTATGGTAAAAAATAAACGAACTTCAACTGAAAAACTTAAAACAAATCAGATCCTTACAATCAGCATTTTCTTGCAAGGCCAACCATGGTTAAATTTAAATGAAATCACTGGTATGGTATGCTCACGACTACGAAAACTGCAACACAGATCTCCAGTGAACATATGATCATGTCAAAATAGAACAGTAAAACAATTTGTTAACAGACCACATTTGAAAGGACACTCTACAACAGAGACACTTTTAATGTAACATGCACATGAAATTGTTATAATCTACATTAAGGTGCTCGGAAACTAACTGCGTTTCTGTACTCTATCAAGTGTGGACAAAAGAGTTATTACTCAAGTAAATTAAAATGGATAGTAACTGTTTAAATTACAATAGTGTTGTACCTTCGGTACATGAGAGCGTGTCAAAGTACTTTCGGCAACGAAGAGTGAGAACTAAAATCCACCATGGTCTTTGAACCATGAATAATATGTGCGATTGCTATACAACACCACAGATTAGATTAGATATTAGTTAGTTTAAGCCTCCCTATCCGCAACAAAGGCTATCCAAAGAGAGGAAGGAAGAAGGCACCATTTAGTATGGAGTTAAAGAAACGTGGAATCTATGCAGAAAGGGCACAGAAACTGAAAGCTAAGAAAGAAGTTCATGAAACAAGAAAAAGTTGAAGAAGAAAGTAGTAGGTGCTGAAAAACAGGACAACAGTGAACCGAAAAAAGATGGTCCATAACAAAACAAAACCTATTCTATTGCAACAAAAAAGAAAGCCTACCTAACCTTTAGCTCAGGCCCTTACATAGTCCCCCTAAGAGCGCTAATTCCCATAGATACAATAGTTGTATCCCCCTGAGGGGACAACACCACAGAAGCAATGACGAAATATCATGGAACAAATCTTGACGTAATAATTTCTAGTACGTGTAAGCAGTGGTTCATAAGGTTTAAAGAAAGTGACGGCGATAGTCAACTTCAAGGAATTACAAATTTCAATAACAAGCTAAAAAGGAACATAGGTTGAACGTAAGTCTATTTTTGTGAATCAAGCACAACGCTACAACCGCTGCAGAAGATTTTCAGCCATATTAATAATAACTTATTTTGAGTATTGCGTCCCAACAAACAGCGAAAGAATGTTTATCGTGAATGAGAGACCAGTAACAAACCCCATTAACAAAAATACCTGCTTAGCGATTGATACAACACATAACGTCGGTACCATCCATTACGAGCCATGGAACACAGTAATCCCAACCGTAAAATTTTTAGCATTGTTCCTACATCCTTTGCAGATAACGCAGTTTTCCCGAACACCCTAATGAGAATGAAAGAGTAAGATTATTGGAAGATTAAGTGTTAATATTCTATGTCAGGACGGCAGTTCTAACCAACAACTAAAACATCATGCACTCGTATAACTCAGCACGGGCGGGACTATTTATACGACATTTTCATCGATCTAAGGAAACAACGCAAGGGAACCGCATGCAAACTAGGACAACACGGGACACTGAAAAATGAACAACACACGTGCACACAGCGCAGAGAGTGATAGGGTGAGACGTCGAAGGTATAGCTACGAGTACATAATTATTCAAACGTCAAGTTGGAATTCGTTGACATAGTACAAGGGAATAACTACCTACGATAAGCAACTTATTTCATTTAAATACTTTTCATTCCCAAAGATTAACGGAACTGTAAACGAGCATTCCTGTTGAACTACAAAAAATCAGGTAAATTAAAAAACATGATGAAAGATCAGTCAATGGTGGCAAAAATATAAACCAATGAGAAAATTCAACAAATCTATAATCTACAGCAAAAGTCAAAATATTAATCAAAACAAATCAACTCTTTAGGTAAATAGGCTTTATAATAAGGCCTATCTCGTACCTTGGGTAGACTAAGGGAACGTCGTTTCCATTTCAGCTGCCACAACAAAAAGAGGGTTGCTAAAGTTAGAGTCAGCCAATGCAGGCAAAGAGCTAACTCGTTTCGTGCTTTGGATAGAGACATGAAACCAACCGTCCGTTGTTGTAAGAAAGTTCGGTACTGATAAATTTGTGCTAATTTATGAGTTGATTTACAACACTCGTCCAAAAATCCAAGTGAAATATTAAAACGATCGTAACATTTAATGTTATTTAACTATTGGTATTAAACTATTGGTATTAAAAACGCAGATATTTCATTGTATGGAAACGCTAAAAAAATTGAGCGGTCATATGACATTACAGACAATTCTGAGCAGCACATTCATATCGCATTTGGGAGAATTTTCTACATCTGTGTTAGGATTTGATTTTAGCTCCGTGAGTTCACTGAGGGAGTAATTTTATCTACAGCAGAAGAAAGCGTGACCGAACTAAAGTGAAATAACTACATAATCTTTCAGCACTAATTTTTGAGTATTTTCAACTAATTCAAAAGTACCTTTAGTCTAGTCGCAAGGGAACTGAGGGAAAATGCAAGGTCGACAGTAGTGGGAATTGCTAATGAAAAGAATGTACACTTCCATAAATATGCCACTATATCTACAGTAATATATTGTACTACGTGCTTAATTAATTAGTTAATAATAATACTACTTAAATAGTTAATAATGCAGTATTTCGCTTAGCAAATATTTCTCATAACAATTGCGAGGTATTTGAGTCTAAGCAACTAACTGAGGGGAAGATTAGCTTAAACAGCAAACAAATCAACATCAAACTATTAGGTACACATTTACTGTACACGGTTAATCCAGAGAAATATAATTGACGAAGAAAAAGTTAGTAAATATATGATGTACACAAAACGCACCACCAAATCTACAACCTGACGTAAACTCACACGCATCTGAACGCAAACACGACTTTTTTATCATCTTTTTGACACAGGGGAACGACACATGCAAAATTTACTGGGTTGAATAAATTAGATCGATGCTACAATTAGTTTGTGGCACACTGAACAGATCTCAATGATGACACCATAATGAAATACCTGCGTAAGGGTGCGAGAGGGAATATTGTGCGAGTCTTGAGAGTGAATACAATGCCGAGATAAAATTGCACAGCTGGCAAGTTTTTCAAAACACAATCATAATACAATTAATCAATATTTTCATGATGAAAATGGTTTGCAGTATTAAATAATTCAGAGGTATTTCATCGATTAAATTGGAGCTTGGATCATATACAATATAATGGCAATTTACAGTAACGTAAAATTTCATGAATTATAATTATCGACAGCTAGACCTTAATGGCGACAAACTCCCTTTGGTTAGCTTGTAAGACCTGTAGCAGAGTCACTACAAGTTTAACGCCAGATCTTAGAGAAATTTAGACAAGACCTCTTCCAAACGCTTCGTCACCATACAATGACGAGACGTAGCGAAACGCAAAAAGAAAATCCTTTCTGTCCATCGAAACTCAAACTTTATAACTGTTGAGGCAGAAGTCCATATATTCAGCAACTCCTTACCAACAGGGCTGAATCCTCATTGAAAATCAATTTCCGGAGATAAAAGAACAACAAATATTCAGTAGGAAACCGGTGAGAAGTGCATCGATGAATTCGAAAATGGTAATTTATACAAAAAATGCGACGTTTTCAAACGTTTTCGGCTACAAAATGTCACAAAAATAAATAGTATCAGCGACAGACTGGAATAGATTGTAATTATTAATATTATCCGTACCATAGTTGGAATCAATGGAAAATAATTTTATATTAGAGGAAAAACTTGTGAAATATTTTCTATACATTTTCAATTAGACTGCAATACTTCAATTAGACATACTGTTCAACGAAATGGATGTCAAAATCTGACTAGTCATGACAATCAATACTTGCTAGGCACGAGTGCGTGCGCGTGTGAATGTGCAAGTAACAGAAGATAGTTACGAACGTCTCTGTCACGATAACAGACGGTGACCAAACACCAAAGACTGGTCCGAAATATTCATGCAACCACTTCAAGTATAGTTCTCCACTGTCATGCATCAGGCTCATTCTGACCGGAACACCGCTAAGCAAAAGCATTCTGAAGACCCAGGCAGCTCTCGATCACCGTCGTCCCGTTCTTGAACACTATCATACGTCGAGAAAAATATGACCAGACCAGATCCAATCTTAATGATTAAAAACGGAGGAAAACAAGACGACGTGGCCCATAGTAGCTTATAATACAAAAAATACACCAAAGTCATTCCGTAAAAGGCGGATAGAGTACACGTACGAGTATTTCCATCGAGTGTATTGAAATTGTCGACAAAGGGTTAAAGAAATTTGAAATATCGGATAAAATTGTTAATTATTAATTTTACATGCATTTCATTAAAATAAAATTCGAACATAACTCATAGTTAATTAGGAGAACATGATAAAAGTATGAAATACGAGACTCAAATGAAATATTCTTCGAAGAAAGGTAGTCACGTACGCCTCATCAAAAATGTTCATTTAGAAACATGGTCTCGTAAGTACGTTACAGATTATCCGATCCGTCTACACACGAGCCTGGTTCAAGTCCATGGTGCTGACCTGCGTCTCCTGATCCGAGTGCAGCGAAGAGAGCTGAGCGAGGCGGCCTCTGAGCAGCTCCAACTGCACGTTGCACTTGGCGTTCTGTTCGCGCAGCACCGCATTCTGCACTTCCAGCTGCACAAATTAAACCACTATGAAACACACATCACAAAATTTGCAGCAAATTGTCTCGTAAATATTTTTTTAATTAGACAATTTTTCGAGACGTCGCCAATAGTTCATAATATAAGTAATTATAAACAAACGAATACTTGCAGTCATATTGTTCAAGCGTACAAGTATTCCAAAATTACTTAATCAAGTCTTAGCTCTGAATAAAACACGTAACATGTGAGATTGATGATATAGTTAAAACAGTTTAACAGTGATTTCAATGAGAGTTTCAAATGAATTTGGAAAAATAAGGTTACGCTTCTCATCATGCTCGTAGATTCAAATCCTGCTTCATTTTTGCATCACCACACATAATTTGCACGTGGTTCAGGAGGCCTCGTATCACCCCCGCAGTAATTCACTTCGCAACACGTAACACTAAACATAACACTTCCCAGGAGCATGGAAAGTAAGGACTCCGAAATTTAAAAAAAACTGAACTTATAAACATTAATGCCACCATTAATGTTTATAAGTTCAGTTTTTTTTAAATTTCGGAGTCCTTACTTTCCATGCTCCTGGGAAGTGTTATGTTTAGTGTTACGTGTTGCGAAGTGAATTACTACCAATACTCGGAATTGTAGAGTAAGAATCGGTATATCAGAGGTTTTTCAAAGTATCGGAATTGGCATTGAGGCCATGAAATTGAAGGCTGATTTTGACACCTAATTTGCAACGCCTGTATTATATGTCTATGTAGCAGCATCTACCAAAAAAGCAAGTGGATCATGATGTTGCTATACGGAGGGAGAAATAATTTCAACCCGGAGCTGAGGTAATCGTAAAATGAGATCTCAAGTCAATCCATGATACGCTGACGACGTAAAAGAAACCTTTAAGTAAATAAAGACAAACTTAAACACGCACGAGCAAGTTGTGAAGACCTTGATCCTTTAAAACAGAAAGGTAAAAATTTGGGGAGGGAGGAAAATTTCGGAAATGAGGTGAAAAATCATTCAGCAGTTTTTCAATTTTTCTCTATTCAAAATTTTTTCGACATTAGAGACTTGAGAACAAGGCTTCACCAACATGCACGATGGCAGCATACTGGTCAGATTCTCCTTGGTGAAAGAAACATGTTATTATCCTTCATAATTTATTCTACCATAATTTTTTTGGTGGGACTGAAGGATAATTTAACCGCTTTGCTTCAACTAAAAACAATTTAGAGCTAACAACAGTGTCGCAAAATTATATAGCTGAAATTCCAACTCATACACGTTTCAAGAGAATTCTAATGATAAGATGTTATCCGTGGTATTTCAGGTATGACTGAATTTGTGTATTATGTATTTCCTACAGTTATCTCTCCACATATATTAGTTCTCAATCATATATTTATTAATGCACAATAAAAAACGTGTTCGCTCTTAACTACCGCGAATGCACGTTAATTTGGAAGATAGCGACATAACTGGGAAGGCTCATTCAGCCTGACAAGTACAAACTGTGAGGCGACACTAAAAATATCGGCATCTACTCTCTTCTACACAAAGTTTAGGGGTCCTCTTCTACACATTCAATCGTTTGTAATTTGGCTTTAACGTTATAAAACTTTGTAGATGAAGCTAAAATAGGAAGGCCAAGCGCACCTCTCTGAGCTTGTTCGTGACCCATTCTTTGATCTTAGCAGCTTTCGCCTCCACCTTGCGGGCGTCTTGCAGACGGAGCTGTCTCTGAAATAATACTCAATTAGTGTTAAAGTATCTCAAACAGGCATGAACTAAATGCTACACACAACTGATGGACCATTCATAACATCCTCATTCTAGCTGCAATTGTTGAAGAAAATACTTTCATGAATGAATGTCGCGACTAGATTAGAATAAAACTGAAGATCTGATAAAATAGGTTGTTAGAAATCATAAGATAAAATTGCAGTTGACTTTCCAGAAATGCTCTAGACTACGTTCCTCCAACTGCCCAGAAGACTTGACTCTAACACTCCCTTGGAATAGCCTCTAAAAAGTTCGTGCAGGGAAACAAGAGCCCCAGTTTAGCTCAGCAGTTTATAGTCGAGCGTCGGAGGGCTTTACAGAATAAAGAAAGCCATGAAAAGCTTACACTACAGCATGGAGACTTTAACATTCTAATTGTCTAGCAAGGTTACTTAAGTAATGTATAGAATTGAAATTTCTTACCGACATATTTTGTTCATCTTACGAGGAGAGTAAATTATCGGATTTTTTTCATAATCTAATGTTAAAAAGTATTACAAATCGAGCATAGTTTCGCCTAGCGTACCCCCGTGAAGCGAACAGAAGTTTGGAAACCTCAGTTGGGCAAATTTTTCAATAATAATACTAACACACTCAGACAATAAAATATAAAAAATAATACTAAATACACTCAGACATCAATACACAGAACAAAGTAATAATACTTAATAGACTGGGACATCAATACATAGAGTAAGTATAATGTACAAGAAGAAGAAAGAAGTTGTGCTCGCGAGTGTGGCAGACCTGCTCCTCGACCTGCGTGGTGAGCGACGTGATGACCACGTCGGAGGTGCCGCCCCCCGCCTCCCCCCGGGCGCCGGCCCCCCCTCCGCCTCCTCCCTCCTCGCCAGACGCGGAGGGCAGCGCGCCCCCAGGAGAGCTCCACGCAAGTCTGTCTTCCATCTGCCGTACCTGTCAAGATAAAGTTCACTCCCATGAAAATAAAATTCACCGCCTCTGGAAAAATGATTGCAGTAAAACTTACACTTAAGTTATACTTGAATGACACCAAGTCTAAAATTTGATAAAAAAAATGCCAAATTTAAAATGAGTTTGCATAAATTTAAAATGAATGTGCACTACGGAAACTATTTATTAGTGTTCAAAGATAATTTTTTGCAAAATACATACTCGGTGAACAAAAATTGGAAATAATTGCGTAATATTTATGCAAAGTTCAATGAGATTCAAATTTCAGAGTAGAAAATCGAAGTTACAAGGAAAGAGTCGCACGTCAGAATTATTGGTCATAGAATAAGATTCGCAATGTTTGAATGATAAACGTGTGAACGAAATTGATCCACTACAGATAACTACAATAACCGCTGAGAAATTAGGATACATTTGAATTTCACGGCATTTTACTCGGTAGAACTACGCACAATAGAACAAAAACCAAAAAATAAGGTGGATTCTAATGGTTATGGTATCTTTCAAATGATAAAACAAAATATACGAAAAATTAGTAGTGTTCAGTTTTCATCAAGACTTCCAGGAGTCATTTTTGAATCTGTCATATTTGAACTCCATAATTTCGTACGGCGGAATCACATCTATTGAGCACCAGTTGCCACCCACGCCCGATGTAACAATGTATCTCAGTTGAAAATTTCTACTTTTGAAAGTGCAATTTTCACGTAAATTTTTCTATTCGTAAAGCTTTTCGCAAAGTTAGAAACCGCAACTCAAATTGTCAGCGCACGAAAAATGCTTGCTTTTCTACGCACGAGTCAGACGTCTTTTCCTACTTCCTACTTGTTTTTACCTAAGCTTACGGTTATTACAAAAACAGCTTATAAAGAAAGGGGCGAACTGAAATTGAAGAACAACGATACTATAAGAATGTTCTGATCTCATAGATTCGATAAGATAGTTTGAGCCTCCATAACTACAATAAAAGATTTCCCAAGGGGCAAGGATGAAGGCACCATTCAGTATGGAGTTTAGTGAACGGGGAATCGATGCACAAGGTGTATTCTCACACAAAATCCCCTGCGCATTCAAATTGTGAGTTAGGAAGGAAGTTTATGAAACACAAAAAAAAGTTGATGAAGAAAGTAATAGGTGCTGAAAAACAGGATAGCACTGAGCCGGACAAAGATGGTCTGTAACAAAAAAAATTCTGATATGATTAAATTAGATCATAAAGTTAGTTTCAGCCTTCCTAATCACAACAAAGATGTTCCAAAAAGAGGAAGAAAGAAGCCATTATTTAGTAAAGACCTAAGAGAACGGGAAATTTATGCACCAGGTGTATTCCCACACAAAATCACCTGCGCATAAAAACAATAAGTTCAGAAGAAAGGTTATGAAACAATTTAAAAGTTGAAGAAGAACGTCAGAGTTTGAAACCTAATCTATTTTCAACAACAAATAAGCCTACATAATCCTCAGCTTGGGACATCACATTTTCCTCCCCTGGGTGCTCTAATTCTCATAGATACAACAGCAGTTTTCCCCTGAGGGGGTTAGCTCACATATAATCGCAAAGTTTAGAACATAAAATAAAAACCTCATAAGCTGTAACAAGAACTTCTTATGCGAGTTTAATCATCTTTAATAAACTTAGAACGTATCGAAGCAGAAGCGATATGAGAAATGCATGGGGAATTCATCATCGTCCAGGTTCTACACTGAAAGAACTGGGAGAAGAAGGAGTGGTATAAGAAACTTTGCTTGAGGCGTTGGTCTTAAAAATAAATGCAGAAACGTAAATCATACAACAGGAAGTAATTCCCAATCTTTTGTTGTTAAATTTTACTTTCAGAATGCCCTGAAAATAACAAAGTGATTTAGTTTTTCTGGGATACCGTCACAGTTTTGTAGCGTTGTGTTCATTTGATACAGGCAACTTTTATCTAGATAAATTTCAATTTGTATCTCTGAACATCAAATATTACCGTGGGAACAATAACTTGAAGAAAATGCGCATGAATCAATAAGAGGGGATGACGGCGCCAGCTTACATGCACACAGACAAGCATTAAGCTGTGCTGATGCAGTGATATAAACTGTACTGACAGAGGACAGGTAAACCAACAGATGAAGGAAAAAAGAAAGCACAGGCAACAACACACTGGCATCAAGGGACACAAGATCAGCATGCAAACCAGCAGCTGAGCGAGGTAGGGAAGCTCGAGACTTACAAATACTCAAGAGACCAGCTGGAGCCACAGGTGGCCCAGCACTCCACGCAGCTTCCACACCTCCCCTTTAAGGCCCGCCTTAACGAGAGAAGGTTAGAGCCCCGGACATACGGAAACTTCCTACATCGCAGCCTAACTTCGCACGAACCGCGAGCAGCAACTGTAAAATTCATAGCTGTCCTCTCCCCCCATCGCTCTCCTGTTCCCTTCTTGTCTCTTGACATCCCTGCCGCCCACACTGATCTAATACTCGTGCTCCGCCTGCAGTCAAACATATGCTCTTCATGAACATCACTGTTTTGCTTATCTTTATTTCTTCTGTAACCAAACTAACGTAAAACCAATGAGCTTCTGAACTGTGTATGTTTAGGATTGCGGTGAGTCTAATGTCATCCAAATTACAGCGAGCATTCGTCAATCTTAGTAAGAAATAGCAACATAGTAATTTTTTTTTTTTGCGACTTTCTTATGGATAAAAAAAGTAAGCTGAGACAACGGGGGGTGTGCGGTAAAATACAAAAATAGACCTCTCATGTTTCGGCAAGCCGTGGCTAAATTGCAGTTAGCGCACCAGCTATGACATTTTCAGATATTCATGTACAAGCGATGTTCTCGGTTAACCAAGCGTTTGGCTATTGCTTTTTTACGAAAGCGAAGCTTGCATAAAAGTGAAAAAAGAACGGCTACGATGAAGAACCAAATATAGCGGTCTGGGAAATAAACCGCCTTGTTCATGCTACGACATTCATGCCACAAGTTCGCAAGACTAATAACACCAGAAATCAGGTTGAATCGATTTGTCAGCATTCAAACCCTCTCTGATTTAAGCTATGGTAAACATTCCAAGTCCATGCATAATTGAAAAACTAATTTTTGGATTATCCATACACTAAAACTCCATGAGGACACGTAAAACTATGAGCAATATTATAACATTAGTTAAACTCCCAAAAACAAAGGTGATCTTATCGAGTGAAGAGAAGAGGCCATTTAGTTAGGACTGTAAAAAACAGGGAATCTATGCACAAGGTGTGCCCGACATTGGATACTCCGCACTAAAACAGAAACATTAAGTTGAAAAGATGAGGAATAAAAAACAAAGACGAGATAAGTAAGAAGGCATGAAAAATGAAAGAAGTGGGACGTACGAAAGATAGAAGTCCAGTAGCCAAGGTAACATGCAGTCTTCCTCTGAGTCGCTAGTCTTCACAGCATAAGACCGACAAACCTACCTGACCTTAATATATTGCCTATCCTATACCTTTTAAATGGTAATGAGTGTTGTTAATGTAATCTTTTGTTTAATGATGAATTATGTGAACAATGCAAATACAAAAATACCAGGATTAAGAAATAGATCGCTGACATGAACATCGGAAACAGTGAATCAAAGTGAGAGGTAAAATCCACTTTTATAAGAAGGAAGGGGGATTTAAGTATCTGTTAAGGGGTACATGACTGTGCTTGGCTGCTCGGTGCGTGCAATAAACGTGAAGGAGCGCTAACACCGGCATTAATGCCCCTAAAGATGCTCACTCCATCTCTCTCTCTTAACACGGGTTTCCTGCCAAGGTCTAAGTGTTTCAGCTTGAAACGAATGTGATATTGTACGCACACAAAATGTCGAATAAAAAATTGGAGATAAAAGAGATAACTTAAATTACTGAATAAAGAATGAAGCAAAATGTTCCACATGAGAAAGCACAGAATATTGAACAGAACTCGTCTCGAAATATTGAAATGAACCACAGGGTTAAATCCCGTTTAGCGGAAATTTTAGATTTACTGCACGATGCGTCTCTCAAAAGGTACTTGTAGAAAAGAGGAACTATGACAACCAATGTTGGGTGAATGGCTCAATTGACTTGACCTATGCGGTCAGGCGCTAAATGGCCACAATGTACAGAGCATACATCGCCAATCACACAGAATATCGAACAGGCCTCAGCTTCGTAACTTCTCCATGCGCATGTATAAGCTTGCTAGCAACATGATGTTCGTTCTTTCGCACTGGAGATTAAGGAAGGGCAATAGTTACGTTTGTTACAAATTCAACAGGCTAAAATAAACAGATGATCCAAAATATGGCAACAGGAACGAGCTGCGTTGGACACCCTCAGGTTGCTACCAAAGTCTCATTGCGTCAGACAGCAGAGTAGAATTATTAGAAGAGCAATAAACTGTTGCATACACAGTCGTCAATATTCACTCACAAGCACCAGTATCAGTACATTCGCATTGACACCAAAAAGCGCCGTTTCATAGATGTGTGACCCCATGCGCATCGTAAGTAATATTACAGCCGTTACATGTTCTTTCCTTTCGCGATACTTTGACCCTATATTCGGATGTCACACTACCAAGTGTACCTTAAATATATGAATTCTAATATGATCTAATACATTATGCAGATGTTTTTACGTCTCTCCGGAATGTCAGTCAATACTCGACTTAACACTCGAGAATATTAAGAGATTCTTAATCAGTATTGGTGAAGACAGTTTTTTAACGTATTTAACATAACAGCAAAAACGATATTTTTTAGGAGCTGGATTTATATTCTGACAACTTTAACTGGAAAGCAGTGTAGAGCCAAAATTGATTTCTTGCTAATTTCAGGCCTTGTTTTCTGGTACAAACATATCATTGTCGAAAAGTCTCTGTAGACCCAAATCGTTATTGCCGTTAAAATATTTGTAAGTCTCGATACGTTAACGTTTAGTCCAAGGGAAAGAATTTTCAGTCGCTCAGAACGCCTTTCGTAGCTGAGGATATGAAGTTCTGGAGTCGTTAGCATTGCCTCACGCCGAATTCTTCAAATTTTATTGATATCTCACAATAGAATCATTGAAGACGAGAGTTAGACAGAATATTCCAGATGTAGTCGGACAAATGCTATCAGGAGAAGAAGTACCATGTCCTTTGATGTCTTAGTCCCTTGCCATGAGACCGAGAAATCTGCTCAAATTCCTAACCCCTCGTCTGATTAGGACAAGTCGATTCGTCTTCACCACATCTGTCTTTTCAAGAGAGCGACGAGTAGCCTTGTACAAAATACAATGTCTCAAAAACAGCTGTAGGTTAATTCATACATTCGTTTAATCCTCTTCTCAGCTGGCGAGTTCAGCACTTAAAACCCCATAAAAAAAGTAATAGAAAAATTTGTCAGAAAGTGAGACATTCTGTCCAATGAAGTCGTGGAAAAAGGGGTGAATGTATTTTTCCACTTGCGCGTCATATTTGCTTTAGGAAATACTGATGCCAGTACTTCTTTGTTATCCCATTACTGCAAAAGAAGCCGCAACCGTTGTATCCAGGAAATACCTATTATTAATTTCAATACGTGTAATAACGCTGTAGTCGATGTTGACGCTCATTTGTCTGGTTAAAGTCCATCGAAGTCGGTGGTTGAGATCTTTAGGATAACTGCCTCGTTCGCGCTGAACGCTTCGTTGCAGAGTTTAGCGTCATCTGCGAACTTGTTGCTTTTACAGATGATTCCGTTGTCGACGTGTGTAAAGAAGAGGGAGAGCGGCGGGGCTAAAATGCTTCCCCAAATGTTAATTGTCATTCACTATAATGGTCGTGGATAGCCATTCTTTGCGTGCGACCATGAGCCGTGGAGTTTCGTATCCCCTAATTTTAAGAGTCGTCTCCCAGATTACCATGAGCTTCCACTTTGGCCATTAACCTTCCGCGGAGAACTTCATAGAAAGCTTTGCGAAAGTCGAAATATATGAGGTCTACAGCCTTCATACTGTCGTAAATTCTAAATTCGGTTGATTTCAGCAAAAAAAGACCAGAAGATTTCCGAGGCAGCTAAGATTTCCCCACCTGGAAGCCGTGCTGAATGTCTGCTATTAAATTTTGGGTTTGGAGACGTTTTATTAGGACTTAGACAAACGTTCCGTTATTTTACTGTTGACCGACGGCACGCTGATTTGTTAGTTTCGTGCTTCCAACCAGACAACCGTCTGCTTCCAATTTGAGGGACTAGCTTACAACAAAGAAGGATTAAAACGAATAATAAGCATCACTATTTTGTCTGAACAACAGAGTAATAATTGATTTTTTTAGGCGCATATACTAATTTAATCAGAACGGATAATAATCAAGACTAACAAGAAATATAACACCAACAATATCTTTCCAAACAATATTCAACACAAAAGATATTTTCCAAAACAGAATTCAGTAAGATAAATACTTTTCTTAGACAATAAACAACATAATACACATTTGAAAACATGAATACTTTAAATTTATTTCGTAATTTACACTATACGGCTGCGGAAATAGCTCTTTGAGCAAGCTACTGAAGATTCAAAATCAATTGAAAGCCAAGAAATACTATCGAAATATAATTTTCATACAGAGGCAAGTTTGAGAATCAACGAGAACACGGTATTTAGATATCAGGCTTCTTTTATGGTAGTGAAAACGCATATCGAGCTAATCACAATTCGTAGCTCTGCCCAATTAACATTGAAACTATTGATCAGTTAGAAATTAGATTAGATTATAAGTTAGTTTAAGCCTCCCTAACCGCTGCAAAAATAGAGCGTATCGAAGAGAGGAAGGAGGAAGGCACCATTTAGTATGGAGATAAGAAAATGAGGAATCTATGCAGAAAGGGCATAGAAACAGTAAGATGGGAAAGAAGTTCATGAAATAAGATAAAAGCTGAAGAAGAAAGTCAAAGGTGCTGAAAAACAGGACAGTAGTGAACCGAAAAAAGGTGGTCCTTGACATAACTAAGAGCATTTAATTTCAACAAAAAGAAAGCCTACTTCTCAGCTCGGGCCCTCACATTTTTCCCCTGGGAGCGCTAATTCCCATAGATACAATAGTTGTATCCCCCTGAGGGGTGATCAGTTAAGAAAACGCATATCGAGCTAATCACAATTCGTAGCTCTGCCCAATTAACATTGAAACTATTGATCAGTTAGAAATTAGATTAGATTATAAGTTAGTTTAAGCCTCCCTAACCGCTGCAAAAATAGAGCGTATCGAAGAGAGGAAGGAGGAAGGCACCATTTAGTATGGAGATAAGGAAATGAGGAATCTATGCAGAAAGGGCATAGAAACAGTAAGATGGGAAAGAAGTTCATGAAATAAGATAAAAGCTGAAGAAGAAAGTCAAAGGTGCTGAAAAACAGGACAGTAGTGAACCGAAAAAAGGTGGTCCTTGACATAACTAAGAGCATTTAATTTCAACAAAAAGAAGGCCTACCTCTCAGCTCGGGCCCTCACATTTTTCCCCTGGGAGCGCTAATTCCCATAGATACAATAGTTGTATCCCCCTGAGGGGTGATCAGTTAAAGCATTCTCAACAACCGTTGTTAATCAAGAGTCATCAACCGTTTTAAAAAAAATAAATTTTCAATGTTTGAAAATCAGGAAAACAATTTTCACACCACAGCTAGTGGATTTAGGTTCAGTGAAGTACGATAATTGACAGTTTGTATAGACACACTTGCTAAATTCCAAAATTCCAGAAATGTATCGGGATTTATTCAATTGCCTTTTCGGACTTGAGGTTTCCGTTTACACTCAACATTTTGATATCTGTGACGGGCTTACGCTATCTCAGCTAATGGTTTTATTAGGCTCTTCAAAGTGAGGAATGAGGCGAACAATCGGTGCGTGATAGGCCCTTCTGGGATCCAGAAGGGCCTATCACGCACCGATTGTTCGCCTCATTCCTCACTTTAAAGAGCCTAATAAAACCATTAGCTGAGATAGCGTAAGCCCGTCACAGATCTCAAAATGTTGAGTGATAATAATAATAATAATAATAATAATAATGAAGGCATCTACGGATGCTTTATTTCCAATTTCAAGCCTGATACATATCACCTTATACATTGGATTTTCAAATGCCTTATAACTAACGCCAGGACGCCATTACGCTTTCCCCCGGTCAAGACCGGTACCCATTTCAGACACCTGGGTAGAATGGGGTATTGTGCTCGGAATTTTTCCCCTATACCCAACAGAGAAAATCGCCACCAGCGCCGGGACTCGAACCAGGGTCTGCCAGGACGGAGGCAAGTTCGCTAGTCTCACGGCTACGACGAGCATAAGCATACCCGAACCTACGAAACAAGCGCTTTGCGTATGAAGACAGTACCCACTACATTCTAATTAGTTGGTGTTGGAAAAAAGAAAAGATTGACATCAAAATTCGAGCCCAAGACTCAGCAGATTCCTAAAACAAACATCGTATATTCTATCACGAACTCGGGTATTTTCAGTGATCATAGATTGATAGATTCGAAAAAATATACGGTCAACGACAAATACTGAGAGATTAAGCAGTTTTCTACTCACATGGACCCACGCACAAAGACACTTTAATATCATTCAAAGTCCTTTAGCGTACCTTTGGAGAGGTTCTGCTGGTAAGCATTCACGGAACATATTTTACGTACATTTTTAAAATTAAAACAGGCTCGAAATAAATGATTTCACAAATGGTAAACGATTGATACATTACAAATTTTAGTAAGACGATTCAATAAATGCAACAAATACACTATTCTGAACACAGGGTACGATCAAGTAAACATAATATTTACAACATGCAATCATCACATGTGAGAAGACAGAACAAATACGATACTGTGATTATGCTGTGCGAGTGAAGAAGATGCTTTTTATAACACTACACGGAGAGTTGTTTTTCCATTTACACTTCCCCAGATTGACTTTCTACAATAATTTCTTCTATTTTTAGTTGTACAATCTTTTCATATTATTTTCTACTGGAAGTGATGAAAATTATTAATATGGCACTATCATGAGCATTAAAACAGTTATTATGTATGAAATTATGTATATATTTACTATTTAGCAATATTGGCACTAACAATTGCGAGCGCAAAAATTTCAGTGTCTCAGTCGGAACAACCAACTTCAATCGACAAAAAGAGACTGAGCGTCTCAAAGCGATTAACAAGTGACGCGACATGAACGAAAAAAACACCCCCGCCAAGAAGTCTGACTGCACAGTACACCAACCTCCCACACGAGAGACAAAGAATAAATGAAATACGAAAAATAAGGCACAACTAAATGCTTGTCAGAGTGTCCACTTGCTACAATGAATCAGCTTCAGTTCATGTGAGATACCACCGATGATTGCTAATTCCGCAAAGCCCACTGACGAGAACAGGCTACAATTGTCAAAATTTTGCGACAGCCTTCTTAATGGAGTGGTAACGTACGCCGCCGTGCGTGAAACTCAAGAATTGCCAACATCTCCCAAACAGCGCTAAGCCCTCAATGTGCGTTGATGGACAATATACGCATACTCTCCAGCACAAATTTATGGCCCACTGCGATCCCTAAATAATAAGCAGAAAAAACGGGATTTCCAAACACAATATGAAATAGCACTAGAGAAGTCATTCTTAGAAAACTCGATACAAAACTTGCTGAAAATGGCGTATTTTAATGAAAAAAAATATATATATATTTTGAAATCCGGAATGAACAGGGTGCAAACGGTATTTACTCAAGAAGATAAAAAAATTAAATTCGCTTTCCTGGTTACGCTAGTGTACTTTCACAAAAAGTTTTGTTGATCTCCCCGAACGAATCCGCCTTTCTAGCCTAGATGCGTTTTCACAATGAGCCCTTTGTCATGGAGCCACAACGTCGGCCACAGACAGCTCTCTTGATTCAAGCTCTCATTCAGTCCGTTTTGCAGGTGAATCAGCTGGTTTCTTGTTTCCCACCGCGCTCTATACAAAGATGTCGAGGAGGCGGCCTAATATTAGGGGCTCTGAGGTCAAAATTATGCGACAGCCTTCATATTGGAGTGGTAACGCACAAGCCAACGCATGCGGCCTTCTTGCAGCTACCGGGAGATCTAGGGCTTCACCACCTGACTCACAGGACACGGAGGTAGTCGTCGGTGATCAGCTGAAGTAATTTAGGAAGAATTGGATGGTGTAGTGTAACCTTCACTGCCTACACTGACATCCTAATTGAAAGGTCAAAGATAACGAATTCTTTTCTCGCTATCAAATTTCGAATCCTTCAAACCCTTTTGACCTTATGATCATTCTTTCATTGACGTTAAAGAAGTTTAAAATTTCTTTGCTTGATCTACCAGCACGGATACAAAAAAAAAAAACTTTGTCCCATGCAGTAATGATCGGATAATTTGCCAAAGCAGAATGCAATAATGATTACTATACACTGGTAATGGAAAACTAAAAACGAATTTCAATAAAACACAAGTGTTTAACGAGCATTTTGCAAGTATTCGAAAAACCATCTTAACAGCAGCTATAAATTTCTAATCGAGCAGTTAGAAATTGTAAAAACGTACAACTCTTGAATTCAACAGATAGTTTATAAGTTTAAAAAATAAACTATAGTTTTGTTCATGAAACGTACGATAGTGACAATTAAAAGTAATCAATCGAGTTAAGGACGAATGCAAAAGAAAAAAATTAGTGCACCAATCATGGGTATGATGAAAGATGACCATCCGTTAAATTTGTTAAAGCTATACACTGCTGATAAGACTTCGATGAAAAATATTCCCGCGATATTCTGACATCTCTCCACTGAGAATGTTGTGACAAACACATGACAATTTCTGGCACTAACAAAAGCTCTCGACAAGCGAGCGAGCACTGGCTCAGTGAGTATATTTTTGCTTATATTTCGAATTTACTCTTGACAGCGCCGGCACGTAGCACTCAGAGCTTGTCCGCCATCAAACCGGTATTTGTCGTTGAGTGAAGACGGCACCATCTTTCACGGCAGATAAACTGAAGAAGGTAAATGGAGGTGAGTGACAAAAAATTTGAAGATATGGTATCAAAGGAGTCCGAAGAAACATCTGAGTAAGATTTATTATCAGGAACGACAAAAGATACAAAGAGAAAGTCGACATGAAATTATAGATGGTAATTACCGTTGTTGTGAGGGTGCCTAAAATAAGAAATGAAATAATGATGCATGGATAGCAGGCAGACAGTAGGGCGATGAGTGAGTGCACTGACGAGCGTTCCTGATACGGGCCAGTGACTTGAGTAATTCAGCAGCGGGATACGCATGCAAAATTAAGAAGCAAAAATGGCACTTGGAAAAAAAAACGAGGAGTGAGGAAAAGAAAGTTGGGAAGCCTCAGACCGCAAAGCGAGAGTAACTAACAGATGAGAGAAGATGACGTGATTGAAGCGAGAGCACCGAAGCGCGAGGTCTGATAGGAACCTCGGCGACAACGACCAACTTTGAATTATACGACCAACTCTATGGGTGAGGTAAACTGACCGTGAACGCGATAAGCTCTTCCTCGTCATCACAGACATATTTCATCTGTCCTCAATACCAATGATGTTCGTTCGAGAAACTGGGAGGCCTTCTCAAGGTTGATATCAAGGGTTAAAAAAAATCAGATTCAACTTACAATTACGGGTCTTCGTTTTCATGAAATTCTCAACATTCGCTAACGAATAAGATACAAGCAGGTTTATCACAGTAAATAGCACTACAATAGTTTTGGGGTCGGGTCGCTTGAAGTAGATAATAACATTTCAGCTTTAAACAGGCAAGCAGGAATAGAAACATCTCGCTATTGAGCACAGACAACCGCGAAATGATTACGTGACAACTGACAAATATATAGAAAACATGAGCGAATTCCCGACAAAAAACATTTCATACAGCATCTCATAGCATGGAGATAACTTTGGCGACTACTAAACTTCGACATAGACAGTCACAACCAATCACGAACATCGTAAGGGGGAAACCGAAATCGCCATGTTTGGCAAGCTGATTGGAAGGGAGCTTACGCAAAGGAAAGGCCTTCCTAATCCAATTACAGAGCCCCAACAGAATTTTAACCAGAAGAAAAATTACGGGAGAGACCTGATGGGTGAATAGAAACACGGATTGAGGGAATATGAAAGAAATATACACACAGCTCACGTGACATCGAACTGCTGCGTTGAAAACAGTATCATACATCATTAACTTTTCCTTGAACGATTACAAAATTAACGATGGGAGATTTTAACTCTGTTGAGAGTTTCATGCGTGAGACTCGAGTAGTTTTATGGATTCCTCACATCACTAATGGACTGTGAGATGCTAGGTTTGAGAAAGTGCCATTTAAGAATAAGCGTCAGTGCTACACTTCATAACTTGTAACTTTTGCCTCACGCTGGCATCAGGACTATCAGGTTGTCACTGGCATCAAAATGAGGACGTAACTTTCACCGGAAGTGAACTTCTAAAAACAAAATAGGGTACAAGTTTTACATGTAAAAGAATACGAGGCTTTTTTCGAAGAAGGAGCACATGGTGCTTTCGAGCTTCGAAGAGTTGAACACAAGCTCGAGGGTGTGTGAGGAAGCCACTTGGAAGCAGCAAATAGGAGCGGCGGCGCCAGCTATGCCTAAGAGGGAGATGGAGACATCGACCGCCCTGGCCGCGGCTGCCAGACAGTCACGGTAAATACCGAGCGCCTCATCGCCTCATGTGGCAACACCAAACGAAGCTCTCTACATCAAAACTGAGCCAAATAACTATTAGCATGGAGCATCATTCATTATTGTCCATCGCCTTCGTGGACTCAAAATGTTCAACTAAGTTGTAAGCATTTTATGAGATAATTTTGAAAAATGATGTAAATATGAAATCTTGGGGACAGGCACACACGTTCGGGTAAACAGAACCTGAGTCTCCACCATGAGAAAAAAATCATAGCCAAAATATAATTAAAGGCCTACTCAACCACAGTAACTTATCTGTCAACAACCGCATTGGACAAGTCTTGCTTCGTGAACAATGAGTAACTTGAGCTACTACATAGGAGCGCGAATTTTCTAATGTACACTAGCGAGGATCGCTGCTATTGGTACAGCCCTTAATTGTAGTTCAACACTCCTATTTACACAACCAACCGAACTGCGCAAGTGCTTCAGTTACACGGTGGAGCAATTTCTCCAACGCACACGGAGAGTGTAAGTCCGCAATGAACGGGATTTAGATTTGTTTGAAGTATGAAATTTCATGATTGTGCGACTTAGACAATATAAAAAATTTTGATGAGCGCTACACTTGATATTATGAAAATATTTCATCCGAGACTATTTTATGAGGAAGCAAAGTTATTTTAGTAGTAATTCAAAATGCAATTGTTTTAAATTCGTCTTACGGAATGAGATTCATCTTTCACGAAATTGCGCGAATTTCCATCCCTTTAGTAAAAATAAAGGCTTTTGGACAGTAAATATGTAAAATCAAATTAAAAACGAACAAAAACTAAGTAGTTATTCGTTAATTGCAAGTATTTTAATAATTTATTTCTGAAGTTTTTGTACTTGTCAAGTTGATTGTCTATAACGTCTGCTAGGTTAGATGAATGCTTTACTTTTACATTTATTTGAACAATCAGCTACCATGTTGGTTATCAGTTAGTAATTTGCGATAGTCTCATATATTTCACATTTGCCTAATTGATCGCTCAAATTAACCTAACATTTAACCTAACCAATTATAATTAAAACCAACAAAAAATACATAAATACTTGAGAAATTAGATTACAATGTTGACAGGTAACAAGGATAAAAAAATGTAACAGATAGCGTACAAGAAATTTCTGCTCACTAAGGAGAGGTCATGTATTGCTATTTACTCTGATGAACCTGTTTGCATAATACTGCAACTTGCAGTATTATATTATAAGTATACAGCAATTTCAACCAAACATATATCAAGAAAAGGAATAAAGCTACAAGAAAAAAAAGACTAATCAAAGTCTTAACCTCAACCCACATAAGAATCCTAAAATCACTGCAGCTGAAGTGATTGACTGGCTACGATAAGTACAACGGACCTTCAAAAAGACGGTTATCATTCGCGACCTCCGAGCGGCGAGCAGTGCTGATATTTAACACAAGAGCGCAGCGGGGCAGCTGCGTGTGCACGCACGCAGCAAGTGGAGGTGCGTGAGGCGAGAGCACGGCATGTGCAGCGCGACCAAGGCTGGTGAATGCAGGGCGCTCTGTACGGACATATCGACCACACAGAACAATGCACCTTCACATGCAACGTATTCAACCCACCAGTGCTGTTGCGTGGGTGGCTCTATCATTCTCATCACCGGTAGATTATAGCTTCAGCTTAACGCTACGAGACTGCTCTGCCGATTTTTCATTTCCGGAATTGTCGATATACCGTTATACCTAATTTTCAGTACCTAGCCTAGTACGAGTACAAGATGCGTCACAAACTAAAAATGACCACCCAATCGTGGTCAAACCGACAACGCAATATCAATACACTTTCACCTCATTCTCCTCCAACACTTTACAGTCCAATGCCATAGCGAGCATCTTTACTTTGATACAAAACTGGCAGCAAACAGAGCGGTCGGCTGCTACTTTCCGATAATTGATTACACACGTAGTTACACAAACAATACGATAAACACGCGGAAAATATCTTTGTGGATAATAGTTTTCATGGCAGAACCACTCATCAAACGTTCAAATCAGTCTCTGACTCCCAAATTTGTACTAGGGTGGATGCAGAAATAAACACAAAGTTGATCTTAAAGGAGTGGTGTCATCGAGTATAATCCTATACGAGTTTTCAAACATTTGAACTTTTCAACAGCTTTACACTCTACCAGTTTCTAATTACCTCATTGCATGTACCGAGTTGTCCTTAAAATTACTATAACCTATGCTAGAAAGACTGCATTTCTATACTACTCAAACTTCAACTATTATTACTTCGATCAACTGCGTAAAATCCGCAAGAGAACATAAAAATTATCATTACACAAAAGAGGAAACGAAATCAGCTTTGTTATTTCCATTAAAATGCAAATAAGCAAAGACATGGAAACTAAGATTAAGATTATAAGATTATAAGTTAGTTTAAGCCTCCCTAACCGCTGCAAAAATAGGCGTATCGAAGAGAGCGGAAAGAGGAAGGCACCATTTAGTATGGAAATAAGAAAATGAGGAATCTATGCAGAGAGGGCATAGAAACAGTAAGATGGGAAAGAAGTTCTTGAAATAACATAAAAGTTGAAGAAGAAAGTCAGAGGTGCTGAAAAACAGGACAGTAGTGAACCGAAAAAAGGTGGTCCTTAACATAACAAAAACATTTTATTTCAACAAAAAGAAGGCCTACCTAACTCTCAGCTCGGGCCCTCGCATTTTTCCCCTGGGAGCGCTAATTCCCATAGATACAATAGTTGTATCCCCCTGAGGGGGGCATGGAAACTAATGCTGGAAATAATTTGTGCCAGTATTAAACCATTTTACGTTTCACACAATCTCAAAAGAAAAACTATACAACTTATTAATATTAACCACTATCATCTCCACCCAACATAGAAGGGATGGGAAAAATAGGAACCAGATATACTATACGAATTTATAGAAGTTGACTCGCTTTAAAAAACGTGAAAATGTTCTAAGTTAAATAATCTTGATCACTCGAGGAACTAAGAAAGGACATTGCGGCTAATCCTTTTTGAAACTCGAGTACGAGGGGGACCAGAAGCGACATAAAGCTAGGCGGGCGACCTCATTTGCATGCAACGCAAAGGAATGAGCGCCTGCAAATGCCAGGTAAAAACGCCTTAATTCTCGAGAGGGAAGACCGCACAACAGTCGTGAAACCGCTCCTAATCTCGAAGCAGCGCCTACAGGCTTAGGCGGCTAAATAGCTATACCCCAAAAAGCGCATTCATTCTGTGTTCCAGGGTTCTTTGTGAGTATTAATAGCAATTATGAGAATGACGAATAAACAAACCAAAATTTCTTCCCAAAGCATTATTATCATTATTATTATTATTATTATTATTATTATTATTATTATATAAGAAAGTTTTAGCCTCCCTTAATTGCACGACAAAGATGTTCTAAGAGAGGAAGGAGGAAGGCACCATTTAGTAAGGAGTTGAGGGAACGCGGAATCTATGCACAAGGTGCGCAGAAACAGGAAGCTAAGAAAGAAGTTCATGAAACAAGAAAAAGTTGAAGAAGAAAGTAGTAGGTGCTGGAAAACAGGACAGCAGTGAACCGAAAAAAGATGGTCCGTAACAAAACAAAAACCTATTCTAT
The DNA here is from genome assembly GCA_030386875.1 of Morinoia aosen. Lineage (NCBI taxonomy): Eukaryota > Metazoa > Arthropoda > Malacostraca > Amphipoda > Talitridae > Morinoia > Morinoia aosen. Next base: position 72,323,327 of record CM059567.1, on the reverse strand, counting down.
TTCAACAAAAGGAAGCCTACCTAACCTTTAGCTCAGGCCCTCACATAGTCCCCCTGGGAGCGCTAATTTCCATAGATACAATACCTGTAATGTCACCAAGAAATCTCACAAGAAATAATAATATCCCTAAAATAATTCAAGTACTATTCTTAACTGTTCAGTTGATAAGCACAAGCAACATTTAGATAACGGCAAAGAATTAAGTAGTTACAGAATAAATCGAGTAATAAAGAGGCTCTAGATTCCACAGCAGTTTCATAACTCCACGGAGAATACTACAAATACTTCAATATAACCTGATTTTCACGATGATTAAAAGGCATCGCTTCGTAGGTAACAGACTCGGTATGCTCCACTTAAAGCCAGAATTCATGGACTGTAGACTCGCATTAAACACCATAAATTTACTTGAAAGTTGGTGCCCAAACAAGAACTGCGGCAAATTCTGACAGCAATACCGGGGAAAGACTAGAGAAATGCCAACACTGATGAAATCTCAATATGAAGTTAGGGTGCCAGAAAACTGAAAACTATAATCGCTGAAAACAGTCACAACCGATTGAACCTCAGCATAAAAAACACGAAAATACAATAGGCTTTGTTCTAGATAATACAGAAAACATACAATAAAGCGCTGATACAAAACAAAAATTCCAGATAAGGCGAACCTATTGATAAAATTAAAAGAGAAGTCGTCCTGAAAATAGACACAACCCAGGTCAAAGAAGGAACAAGAAATTAGAGCGAGAGGCGCCAAAAAAATAAAGTTGGTTAGAGAGTCTGGTGTGAGAGCGTGCATGCGGTGCTGGGCTCGTGAACGACACTGAGTGCATTAGAGAGCTTTGCTCTCCGCCTCCTGGCGCGCCGTCTCGTCTCCATGGGCAAAAGGAACTTCCTCCACTCAGCACAACACACAACACACGCAAACTCTTCTGTTTTGTGCATCCCAACTGGTTCAGACACCCAAATTTTCGAAGCTACAGAATAGCACTCGAAAGAAATATTCAGCAAGAAAGTGGATTTGCTCTGACACAAAACCTCTTGTGCTGGTTTTATATTACTAATAAAATGGTCGAACATACATCCACGAAATCGTAAAACATACACGCGATTCCACGTATGCTAGGTCATTCATCCCATGAAAATCCTGTTCTGCTAACGGTAACAATCTGACGAACGAGCATTTTTTAAACACGATCTTTCTAATGATGCAATGATATGAATATGGGACATTTCAAACAATGGTTCATGCAAAAGCCACCGATGTGCCTAAGCACCGATGATGCAAAAAGGGTCATACTAAGCAAAACATTTAACAAACATTCAGCGCGCTATTTCAAAGTGAAAAACGCTTGTTTTTCCACTGCATTTATCCTCAAATGAATCTAAAGCATTACATTTTTTATCATATTGGATTAGATTAGATGTTAGTTTAAGCCACCTAAACCACAAAAACGTTTCGAAGAGAGGAAGGAGGATGCACCATTTAGTATGAAAATAAGGGAACGCAAAATCTATGAAGAAGGGGCACAGAAACAGTAAGTTGAGAGAGAAGTTTATGAAAAAAGATAAGAGCTGAAGAAGAAAGTAATAGATGGCGAAAAATAGGACAGCAGTAAACCGAAAAAGTGGTCCTTAACATAGCAAAAAACATTTTGTTTCAACAAAAAGAAGGCCTACCTAATTCTCAGCTCGGGCCCTCACACATTTCCCCTCTGGAAGTGCTAATTCCCATAGATAAAATAGTTGTATACCCCTGAGGGGAGATTTTTTCAAGCAAAAATATTTTCATTTGTTCAAGCTGTAGTGTTTCAGTAACTACACAAATATTGAGTAAAATGACAGCCGCAGTGGAACTATCGACAATAACAAGTATACGGTGTTTGGCAGAAAAGGGAACTAATGAAAATATCCTCTTTTCTCGGTATTTACTTCATAGTATAAACGAATGGCAATCGAAAATATTATTTAAATGAAACACGCGCACGTTGGATGATCACCAACAACTCAGCGGAAAAGTATGAGAATATTACCTCTAAAAAAGTAGAGCCACGTGGCATTCTAACGCAGTTACTCTCCAAATTTATTGCAGTTCGTTTCTACCTCTGAAAAACCACACAGATTACACCTATTTGAATAATTCACAAGCTTATACGAAAATATCTGTGGAAAGTTAAAAGCAAACTTCAATCACACGATGGAAACTCATCAAATCACGAGCAACGTCGACGCATTTTTCATGCGAATTGTTATCACTATAACGATGTGGGCTGTCATAATTATTATAACATGAACAGAGGTGCAACAAAAGAAGGCGTTTTGAATACAACTAGATATTTTACAAACAATTCAAGTGATGGGGAGGCGCTCACGACGCGGACTGGACAAGGTTGCAGTGCTCTTCCTATGCTCGTGCCTAACACATCGCCTCTGCCACTTCCGCTAGAATGAGACTGGCACAAGAACCGCTAAAACGAATCATTAACTGAACAATTAATGCCTAACTTGAACGCAATTAAATTTTAAAGTAGAGCAAGAACCGCTTTGAAAAAATATACCAAACTCTTCAAAACCTTTGACGCAAATTTCAGCCAAAACGAGTGTTTGAACATTAATTCACAGTAAACTCGTGGATCACGGACTATTCAACATAAACAACACCAAGTGCAGAGAATAGAAATAGAATCGATCCATCAGTGCAGAACTTCCATTCTTAAAAAACTTTCCGATTCTGATGACGGTAGTAGAAATAGAAGATACAAATACGAAGTTTTCGGTAATGAAACAAGTAATGCAAAAACAATACATCATTATCCTCCAAGTTTTAACTGAGAAGAATGAATACGTTTAGTGCACATTTTTACATATTTAAATGAATCAAACGAAATACACAGTTATTAGTAATTTTTTAATAAAATAATGGCTCACTTGCAATTAAAGCTGATGCATCACTCAAATAGAACAGGCAATAAATGGCGAACACAGAGAAGCACGAGACAAGTCCGTGCGGCAAAGCCGGCATCAGACGCAGATCGCAGATCTGTCCGGACCAGGGGCGTCTCGCCAGCCGGCCAGACAACGCTCGGGCAGATCTCCAGCTATGGTGACTCAGAACAGGGCTTCCCTCGGGTGCGGATCACTACAAGAATTCTCCGCAGCCAACTTTCAGCTCGGCGATCACTTGTCTGCCTCCTCAAATTTCACACGAATTTCAAAACCCTGATTCATACAATTCTCATCAAGTTATGTAGACTCGATGTGGCGGGATTTTCCCGGCTGTAGTTGGTAATAGAAGACAATAATTTTTTTCTTATTTTCGCTGATTATTGGATTAAGTGAGAACGAAGCCAAACACTAAAAACTGTATAACTTACAGAAAGATTATATCACTAGTCACAAAACTCACAAAGTGCGATAACTATAAAAGTTGTCGCTGAAAACTATCTCTATGTTTAAAAAACTCCCTGATGTTTAAGGTCAAGTACAGAAGGGCCAAATTAGGGTATCTTGATCGCTACAGCTCGCATCGCTGGAAAAAGAAGGCGTGAGCATCCCAATGAGATTAAAGAGAGAAGTTTATGCTACTAATAATAAGAGCCGCGTCAGTCCGCTACACTTCAAAATTCTTATAAGATTAGGTACCCAACGTAGATACACGATTCAACTTTTTGGCATCTGAGCGCGAGTACACCAGGAAATGGGTAAAAAGAGACTTTTACTTAGTGCATTGTATAAAATAATTTAATAACAGTAATTGATTTACTATTTCAAACATCATCGTACCGAATGTCGAAATTTTTTTAACGAGTCGCCTATCCTAGCTTACATGTGTATTATATTGTCTAAAATAGTCGAATATGTTTACGTAGATTAGGTTCGCGGCACAGACACACGTTGCAACCAACTACTTTGTTTAAAGTAGTAAAAAAGTTGCAAAACTTTACCGTAGCATAGGAACAACTGACGTATACTTCCTTGGCTTTGAGCGTTTCCTCTCAGCCGCCATTGAAAATAAAAACACATGCTTAGCAAGTATTTTCCTTATCGCTTTGCAAGTAGCCAAGAAGAAAGAGCTCAACTGCATAGTTACTATATATTTGGTCACCATTATTGCATTCAAAATGTGTAGTTAAAGTTAAACAAGGATAAGTTTGGTTAGGAAAGGATAGGTTGGATTACGGGAAGTTATGAAAGTATAGGTTAAATAAATAACTCTTGCTGAAAATTTGAGTAAATTCCTTCAACAGTTAACGATATCTTTTTCGACACCACGAGTGCACTAGTAGATTAGATTAGATGTCAGTTTGTGCCTCCCTGGCAGCAATGAAGGCGTTCCAAAGAGAGGAAGGATGAGGGCACGATTTAGGATGACGTTGAGGGAACGCGGACTCTATGCCCAAGATGCGTCTCTGCTCAAGATCCCCTGCGCATAGAAACAGCAAGAAGGAAAGCTATGAAACAGGATAAAAGTTGAAGGGAAAGTTAAAGGGGTCGAAAAACAGGACATCAGTGAACCGAAAAAATATGGTCCTAAACAAAGCATTTTATTTCAACAAAAAGAAAACTTTCCAAACTTTCCACTTGAGACCTTACACATCCTTCCTGGGAGCGTTAATTCCCGTAGATACAATAGTAGTATCTCCATGACAGGACAGATGTACTAGTAAGAATTAATAAAAGAAAACACTCCTACGAGAGGTCGTTTGCATGGTGCACCGGCTTTCTCCATAAGAGAGACAGAGAAGTAAATATGAAAGACAAGCCACACCTAACAACAAATCTTTACCCACAAGAGGCTCCCTTAAAGTGTTGATTCTGTGGCAGGTCGCTAGTGTTGCCACAGGGAAGCGTTAGTTACCCTAGTTCTCTGAGGAATACTAACGAGGATAGTCACTATCAGTGTTTCCTTGTCGCTGAATGATAAATAAATTTCACAGAACATAAATTATACGTCCAGGAGGAAATTTAACACTTTGACTGCGACGTGCGCCAACGGTGGTACACGGAGGTAATTTTCATAATACTGCTGACCGACCAGCAGGCGCAAATGCTATGTTCATAAATACTTAATCAAAGCTAAATAAAGGCACGATCCAGTTAATGTTTGTTATTTTCAAAATAGTTTACTACAATTGACTTTGAACTGGAGTTTGGCATTGAACTTGATATTTTGTAGTCGCAGTCTAAGTGTTAATTAATATGTTTGGTTCTAAACGAAAGTTTTATGCTTCCAAATATATTCTGGAGAGCGTATTCAAAAGTATCCCATAGAACGTAGCTCAAAATTTCGATTATAACGCCCACCGACAGGAAACCGAAAACCAATACAAATTTACTGTACAATTGATTAGCTACAAGATACTTGGATCAATTGTTTTACTCAAAATATTAAACTAGAGAATCTATAATAAAATTAGCGATGTCCATAAGATCAGTTAATGAAAAATTTAAGGCCTTAAATTTCATTTTTATTGCGCATTCAGAACGATTCTTCTAAACAAATATATACATACAAAAGACAAATTTTTATTTGCTTGTATACTGAACATTTAAAAACGTGGAATTATTTTATAACACCTTCATAAAAAGAGACAATTTTATGGGGAGGATTAAGCAAGGCAGCCACGGCCTACGTAATGCAGCTGGAACCGAGCCAAAACTGTCGCAGGATGGCCTCGGCGACGCGCCCAAAATCCAACAAATGCAGCCCAGTAATCCAAGTTGAGGCCAAAATTGGCGCACGCCGGCATCGCGCCAGGCGCAACATGCCGACAAATAGGGCGTCAGCGTCGCATGTTCAACTCGGGGACACTATGAGGAATTAACACCCAGCTCGCTCCTCATATGCTCAGTGAGCACGTTGCTCTAAGAGCATTTGTGACTGCAATAGCTCAGAAATGCACGAAACTGGAGTAGCATCGCAGCTTATGCTCTTTCGATCACACACTATTTATTTTATTGGTTTGTTCACGGTATAGCCTCTGTTTCCGCTCAGTCTAGAGGTTACCACAACGAAACTCGAGAAGTTCCATTTCGAGCGATTTTGCAGATGAAAAAAATTCGGATGTCTCAGTTTGTACAGCCCGCTACGAGGTCAAAAGCAGGCATAAGCATCTCGATGATACAAAAAGAATAAATAAAAATTAAAAACTAGGACACTCACGCATGTCAGTTGTACGGCGCACCAGCCTCCATTAACGAGATAGAAACGCGAAGAATGAGAGATAATGCCTTCCTAACCATAAATCTCAATGCATGACGGACTTCTGCAACAAGTAATTCCGATATTCTAGTCGGGAGTTAGGATTACCACTGAGAAGCGGCAATTCTCCAAGATGCCTGACGAGGACAGGGACAACCAGCGTGCCCATCTGAGAGGAGCTCAGAAATCCTACATTCGAGGGGAGAACTAAAAACCCGGAGAAGCCCTGAAGGACACTCTATTTCAGCGCTCTCCGTGGGGAAGAATGTGACAACTAAATTTTACGGTGCACGGCACAGGCATTTCGTGAAAAGGGGGATATCAAAATTGGTAAAGTATGAACGATTAAATTACAATGAATGTAGGCTGGTTCCAGCCTCGCAAGCCACAGCTAACATGTTTTGCAAGAGGAAGGATGAAAGCACAATTTAGCATGGAGTTAGGGGAACGTAGAATTAGGAAATTTGAATAAGGGAAATACAGCGTAAAATGAAAGCTAACAATTTTGTTGGTATTGCTTTTGCATTTGGTTGTTCAGCTACCGATTTTATACCAGTCTACAGAGAACAAAAGAAATGCGCTGAAGAACACGACAGCAGTGAAGTGAAAAAATAGTCCATAACAGAACATAAAACCTATTCTATTTCAACAAAAAATGGCCTTCCTAAGTCTCAGCTCGAGACCTCACGTTTTCTTCCTGGCAGTGCTAATTACCGCAGATACAATAGCAGCATCCCCCTGAGGGGTAAGGATTGAACGATTTTATAAAGATGCATGAACTGACTATAGAAATTGAAAATAAGGAGCCAAATAGATATTTTACTAGAAAAAAGAACGTGAGATGAATGTTGAAAAACATTTAACGCATTTTTGTGGTGCAGTGATGATTAGTAACAGCTGTGAGTACAATTGCTAACAACTCCATCACCTTGCACGGAAACATGCAAATGTATGCGCAACTACGAACATCAAATTCACTCGCAAATTCGGCGGTAATCAGCTCGCCAGTAGAAGGAATCAAGAGAGCATCGTCTCAATGGGAATTTTTTTTCTCGTCACTGACAACACGAAAGAAAGAGCTAGTCTGAATGCAGGCGCTAACGCTACACGACTCTACAAACGTGCCACCAATTGTGGCACTTACTGCGGTAACACTCTATACCTCTCACAGGAACACACTGAAGCCACTTATGCTTCAGCGAGCATTTTATACCAGTCTTTTCTATATTATTGAGAAGGAATTCGAATAAAATGTGAGACCTTTAAGAATTTTAAGAAACACAAGACGGCAAGAAATGAAATAGTTAAAAATAGTGTGATTCGAAGGGGTTCAAACTTTATAACTGACATGAAACTATTAAGAATTGAGTTTGAAAATTTAACGAGGCTGATAATTATTGAACAATAAACTCGTGAAAAAATTCGAGAGGTACTTCAGATAAATATGTGGGCTGTAAACATGTTCAAACCAAATGGGCAACTGCTTAACACAAAAATCTAGCAAGTAATAGCAATTTCTCCTTACACAGATGGAATACGTGTCGAGTGTTCAGTCTCAAGTTGCTACACCATGTAAAGCTCATGGCAAAAAATATATGAATAGCCCATTGCAGTAGATATTAAAAAGAAGTTCATGTGCGCACTACACTAAAACATTGGAGCCATCCATATATTCAACACCGACGTTAATTTTTATTTCTGACCGAACAGCACTAAAATAACTGCTTAAAGAACTAGTGATGTACCGATACCATTATTTTGGCCGATACCGATACTCCGATGCTTGGAAATATTGATACTACAACCGATACCGATACTTTTACAATTATGGTAAAATAAAACAATTATTAGCCCTACATGGGTGTTATATTAAAGTTATTTATTATTATATCTAATAATATAACACTATTGACAATACAGTTTTCGATTAGGAATAATAAAACTGCTATTGCTATGTTAACTACCTTGTTTAGAAAAAATAACAAAATGAAATCCAGCCGATAAATGTGTTTCTAATCGTATTGCAACGAAATGTAGACTAGCTATAATAGCAACTGTTTCCAGAAGTGGACCAAAACAATAATTTCTCCACAAAATGGTTATCATTTTTGTGTTTTACACATTAAAATGCATACTTTGGCGAAAAGAAACCTTAAAATTCGATAGGCCCTGAAACCGAGAAGATCCGCAAGCACGCCCAGCAATTATAAGATTGTTCGTGAATTTTTCAAACATCTCAAAATAGAAGAAAACTGCAAGATTCGTAGTGTACGGCGATTTACATGCTCAATTAAAATAAAATTATTAGCTTCGTAATATTTGACGATTTACAAGCTAAATTAAAATAGAATTTTCAGCTACTTCTGTATTAAACGCGTACACACGACCCGTCAAAAAATGGCAAAATTAGATATATTTAGACATCGGACAAAATTAGATATCGGTCCAACATGGCTTTCCCATGCTAGTCTATAGCTTTCCTATCCTTTCCTAAGTCTCAACTGCTGATATTCTATACAACCTAACCTACCAATACGCGTGATATTCATTCCAACTCGGAATCTGCTGGGTTAATGCACCGAAAATAATATTGTGGAGTTGATGAAGCTTGTATCACAGATACACTCATCACACACTTTCGGCTGGTGGGTGTGACACACGGATGGACGGACGGACGAGGCTCCTTTCATAATAGTGATAGTGATTTACAAAAACTTCAAAATGCACCTTCAACTTTATTTAATTGGTTTGATTTTTGTTAGCCTGTCGCATACTTTAAGAAATGGAAATTGGGTCAAACTATATGGGTTTTAGTTGTAAAAGTATAATAATTTTATGTCGCTACTGCGTTCAACTATTCATCTACATTAGCTTTCACTTACTGACCGTACGTTGGGAATTCAAAGCAGTAAATTCAGTTAGCGGGACTGATTAAACGCTGTAATTCACCAAATTAGATTATTAGTTAGTTTAAGCCTCCCTATCCGCAACAGGCTATCCAAAGAGAGGAAGGAAGAAGGCACCATTTAGTATGGAGTTAAGGAAACGCTGAATCTATGCAGAAAAGGCACAGACAGAAAGCTAAGAAAGAAGATCATGAAACAAGAAAAAGTTGAAGAAGAAAGTAGTAGGTGCTGAAAAACAGGACAGCAGTGAACCGAAAAAAGATAATCCGTAACAAAACATAAGCCTTTATTATTTTAACAAAAAGAAAGCCTACCTGACCTCTAGCTCAGGCCCTCAGGCCTGAGGCCAGGGCGAAAATCTCTCAGGCGCTGCTTGTAATAATTCAGCTCCCAGTAATAATTCATCTTCTCAAGTTCTGAAACCTGCTACGGGCACACCCGAAGCGAGTTCAAGAAATTACGTACAAGCAGCACTCGACTCGCAACCCCACGCTTTGGACTGTGTCCGAGAAGACTCATCGTCCACAAAGCTGAGAATCTTTAGTAAAGAAGATACCGCGTCACTGGCGGAATCTGCCACAGCACTGCGAGCTCCTTCGTCTCGCCGAAACGGTTGCTTCATGGCGACGTCGCCCCTGCCCTGCGTCACTGAGAAAGCTCAAAATCGTTCACCGCCGACGGAAACACCAACGTCATCGTTAGAACGCGATAAAATTTTGGAAAGTAAAAGGGGTAATTTTAATTATAATTTTAATGATAAATTGTGTGCAGACCTTTCAGGTGGCGAAGTTATGTTTGAAAATGCATACGAAGCAGCTAATACTGGCAGTAAAATACCTCAGAGCGTAAACTGCGAGGATAACGTAAGATTTTCATTGGAGAACAATACAAACGGACCTGTTACCGCTTTTGAGGGGTACTTACATCCTCTCCAAATGACCAGTTCCCAAACTATTCACGAAATAAATAACACGCTGTCTCTTACAGCTGCATTTCTCAATAAAGCTTTGAGACAAAATCGTCCCCCAAGCCCAGCGTCGATTTTTTCCACTGTATCAAATATTCAAATGATTACAGAACAGCTTTTTGCTTTAAATTATCGTATCAGCGCTCATGATTTTACGCCGGTGGTAGCTGCGAGTAACCATCCTTATGCGAAACCCCCTTTAGACACTTTTCTCGTTGGAGACAATAGTCTCACAAAAATCAACAGAGATGACATTGATAGTGCATGCAGAATTCAGACCATAACTTCGGAACGTCTCAATGATCTCTATGGTGAGATTGAACGCGCACCTCCTTTCAGGAACTATATAATTAGTTTCAAAGGTTTGAGCCTCTCGTCCCAAAATCTCACCAAGTTAAAAAACCTGATCATGACAAAGAATCTTCTTTCTCGTATTTATGTGGTGAGTGCCTGCAGTGGGCAGCAATTGTACATGGCATCGAGCCTGTGCAGAAAAATTGGTCTTAAACTGATTCCGCTGCGAGCAAATGTAAAAACCGTTACTGTTAATGAAGCTTACAACAACGTCCGCACTTGGCCTGTTACGCGAGAAGACACGCATCATTTTCTTCAACAAATTGCTCTAAGATCCCCTTTGAGACTAACTTCACATTTTATCTCCTGTGCCAGAAACTCCCATGACCTGAATGAAGAAATTGAATACTCTAATTATTATGAAAAACAGCAAAATGAGTTGAATGATTGTTCTAAGTTGACCGCCTTTCCACGTGAAACCTCCGGGAGCATAAACCGATGTTTGCCTTCATATAAGAAACCCTCCCCCCCCCTCTCCTCCCGATGTTTGCCCTCATGTAACAAGCCCTCTCATGCATCTGCCACAAACAATTGCGGAGTGCCTACAAAAAATAGGTTTTCATTGCTATCCAATGCTGATTCAGGGGATGAAAAGCCTCTCTTAGACACGAGTATAAATCAACATCCAATCACATACTCGGAAGCAGTGAAATCAACAGGAAGAGAGAAATCGCTGCAAAATTGCAGTCGACAATCGATGGAAAATCCACTACCCAACTGTGTTCACAATCATCGCCAGAAAAATGGAATTGACACGAGCATTTCTCAGTTCTATGCAAATCCCCATACAAGAAATCACCACAGCCCGCCCTTTCAGAGCCAGAAAAACATAAATTCCCCGCACCTCTCAGAACCTCTAAATGACGTAAAAAGTACGAAAAAAACGTCTCCAGCCCCATTTGTGAATGCATGAATTCCACAATGGATGAATTGAAACGATCATGGAACATAAAACTGATTCCCACCAAAGCCGATGGACACTGCCTCCTCCATGCAGTAGCTCATCTACTTACAAAACAACCGGCATCAAATTGGAATTACAATTCCCTAAAGGCTGCAATCAAAACAGAGAGTAAAGCAAACAACAGCACATATGCTAATTTTTTTCACAAGAACAGTGGAGACATGCAAAACCTCATAGATAATTACATTGACGACAAACATTTTGATCAAGCTGCTGTAGACCTTATACCACTAATCATTTCAAATGTGACACGCCAAAAACTTCTCGTCCTGGATGAACCAGATCATTGTGTTTTGAAAATATCAGTCAATCCCTTTTCAGAGTTATCAAATAATAACCCTCCACTACTGCTCCATCGTAAAAGCGATCACTACAGTGCTCTTGTCACACAAGGCAAAAATCAGACCGGGATCACCTCATCTTGACAGAGTGCCGCTGCCCAGCCAAATAGTAGACTTTCTTACATAGCAGAAGCTGGGCCAAACACCCTGGGCAACTTAGACAAAATCGATAAATTCCCTGAACGATCCCATCGAAATAGTAACTTTGCTACCTTCAAAAAGAGTGCTAATATAGGTAAAATCAAAATTAAGCATGCAAATGCTCGAAGCCTGAATGGTAAATTGGATGAAATCAGAGTAATGTTGGTCACTGAAGAAATTGACATTTTGTGTCTCAGAAACATGGTTTGATTCACGAACCCAAAGTTCATTTTTTAACATTCCTGATTACGTGTTGTACCGCTACGATGGCGCTAAAACCAGCCGAGGTCGAGATCTTGTATTTTTGTGAAAGAAATGTACTCAACATCTTTACTATTAGCTAATAAAGTTTGCGAAGGCATTGAAATGGTTTGGCTAGAAGCGCAAAAAAATAAACACAAATTAATCATCATTGGCAGCCTTTACCGGCACCCATCGTCTCCCCTAAATCTAACACTAGATTTCATTGAGGAAACCTTCAAAGAAATCCTTCAGGCAAAAAAATCATTCCTTGCTTTCGGAGATTTTAATGTTGACCTAACGGACAAAAACAATCAGCTAAGCAAACTATTGTATAAACTAAGCTTATCACAAATGGTCAAAGAACCGACTCGCATCACTAAAGTCTCTGCAACTCTCCTCGATCTAGCAATCACAAATAATCCCACTGCAATACTTAGTACAGTAATATCACCTTCTATTTCCGATCACCACTCTATAGAATGTGAAATTAATATTGCAAAAGAAAGACAAAAATACCACTTAATGACCTATCGCTCGAAAAGGCACTATTCAGCAGAACTATTTCAAGAAAAACTTCTCGATAGGTCCACCGAATTCCAGAAAATGATGCAAACTGACGATGTTGACATTCAAGTGTCAATCTTCAACGAGAACTTCACAGCAGCTCTCGACGAATGTGCACCTTACGTTACCAAAAAAAACAAGCCAAAACGAACTGCTTGGATTACTGACGAAGTGAAAGATATGAGCAGAATAAAGAAAGCTAACTTGCGAGAGTACAAAAAAAATAGACCAAACAGTACCTTATACAAGAGATATAAAGAACATGAGAAAATTCTTCGAAAGAAAATCACTGAAGCGAAACAAACTCACTTCCACCAGGCACTGATAACGGCTAAAAATAACCCGAAACGAACTTGGGAAATCATTAGTGAGGTAGCCCCATATAAAAATCTAGATCGCAAAAGTAAATTTGAAAATCCCATGGCAACAGCCACAGATTTCAACACATTCTTTTCAAAAGTAGGGGCTCAAGTTTTCAGTCAGGTGTGTACCAATCCAGATGAAACGACAATTGAAAATTCATGCCCCACTGCACCCTCGAGGACTGATGTCAAGTGGAGACCACGCCCTGTCGATTTACCGGAGTTACAAAATATCTTGTACTCACTAAAAAACACAAAGGCAATTGGACATGATGGTATCAGTCTTCAATATATCAAAGACAGTTTCCCTGTTACAGCACCATGGATTCGTCTGATAATTAATACATCCATAGCAACCAACATGTTTCCAAACCAATGGAAACACTCCATTATTAGACCGTTGCATGAAAGTGGTGACCTAAATACAGCATCAAACTACAGGCCCATCAGTCTTTTGCCTGTCATGTCAAAACTATTAGAGAAAGTGGTGACGAATCAACTGTCGTTTCACCTGGACGAGTCAAATCTACTCCACCAAAATCAATATGCCTTTAGAAGAAATACTAGCACTCAAGACGCTCTGCTCAATATCTCTGAAAAAATATACAGTGACATCGATCAAAAGAATGTAACACTCTTGCTGCTACTCGATCTCTCTAAGGCGTTCGATAGCGTCGAACATGATAGACTTCTACGTAAAATACTGAACTTGGGAATAGACACGCAATGGTTTGAAAGTTACTTGTCAAATCGATCTCATGCAGTCCGCATAGAAAACAAATTGTCCCCATTCATTCAAAACAATTTTAGTGTTCCCCAAGGATCCATTCTTGGTCCGCTACTGTTTTCTATTTTCATAAATGATTTCCCTCCAATGCCTTCTAACACACGGATCTCGATGTATGCAGATGTTCAAATTGCAATAACAAGTTCTGTATCGGAAATACCACAGACGCAAATAAAAGCCGAAACTTTACTGACTATCCTGAAATCATGGTACGACCGAAATGGTCTTAAATTAAATGCTAATAAAACACAATGCATTATTTTTGGATCCAAAGATGCAATTAAAAAAACTTCAGATCTTACTCTTGAAGTTGGAAATGATAAAATAAATGCATCAGAAAAAGTTAAAATCTAGGGATCTGGTTCGATAGAAATATGTCCTTCAAATCTCACGTTGAGACTACTTGCAACAAAATCTACGGAACTTTAATGTTTTTTCATCGTATAAAAAGTATGCTAGACGAAAAATCAAGATTATTAGCAATTCAATCCCTTGTGTTATCGCGCATTGACTACTGCAGCCTAGTATGGGGAGACTTACCTAAATACCTTCAAAGGGACTTACAAAAGTGCATGAATTTTGCAGCGAAGGTGGTATGCAACGGTAATTTCAAAAGAAGTGACCACGTAACCCCTCTCCTCAATAAACTCGGCTGGATTCCTATCCAAGAAAGGCTCCTCATGCAGAAGGCCCAATACGTATTCTCCTCGTTATATCTTCCTCAGAGCAATGCTGAGATAGTGTGTTTCCATCCACCCACTGTAACCAATCAAAAACCGAATAGAAACAATAATGTCTTAGTCAACTATCGTTCATCTCACTTAGAGCAGAAGGCTCTGTCCATATCAGGCGCTTTACTGTGGAACAAACTTCCCCTGAGTATTAAAGTCCCTCAAAGACCGAGAGAATTTAAAGCCAAAATAACTCGTCATCTAGTGTCTCAAGAATAATTCTTAGTTACAGAACACACAAAATAAGTACTGTCGAATCTCATTTGCCTGGTATCTCCATTGCTCAACAACCTCCCTCGCTTATTGTTTTATAATACAAGATATCACAAAACAGTTTTAGAGTATGCGTAGGTAGTGTGATTTGATCGCCTATACGCTGCCGTTTGCAAACATGCTTACTTGAATATGTGTGTACGTATATAGGTGTATGTGGGCATATGGGTGTGCATATGCGCACGTACACCTGTGTGCACTAGAGTAGATAAACCAGTCGAAGGTTGCATTTTATGTCATTCCTCTCCATTTCTGTGCAAGCATCAAACTAGACCGTCATGGTACCTACGTGTGTGTGTGTGTGTGTGTGTTTATCAATTGCAGACATTCTGCACCATATTACAAAGATAATGTGATTTTCTTTCTAATATGAAATTGCAAAGCAACCATGTAAAAAAAGCAATAAATTCGTTGTGTGATCATCCATTTATACTGCAGTATTACGCGTATAGTTATATGCTTATAATAATGTGATAACTATGTCTGTTTATCAATTGCCGACATTTCGCGCCATATTTCAAAGATAATGTGATTTTTTTTTCTAATATGAAACCTTTATAGGACATTAATGTTTTCTTTCTTATTCACGTCCCACAACCGTTTTCATGTTTCAGACTTAGGTAGACTGTTTTGTGCCACTATTTGTAGTACGAAATTTTATAAAATTCATGCGATAATAAAAGATATTTTCTCCGTTTCCCTCGATTGGAATTTCTGGTTTATACTGACTGGTTTACGCTGATATTCGCGCACATGCTTACTTGTAGATATCTGAACGTGTGGACGCTGTGCGTATGACACTAAATAGAATGCGTATGTATTGCCTCGATGCATAGAAATGCATTTGTGTATCCTTACGAGTTTGGTGTAATTATGTGCGTGCATGTGTATATGTATATATTTGCGTGTATATGTGCACACATGTGTGTACTAGACTGACAACTAGCATTTTACTAGAGATAATGGTCTTTTTTCTGTTCACTCTCAACTTGTAACATTACCTAACTCGTCATCTCTTTATTATTGTAAAGCATTCATGTAAAAACTATACATTTGTTGTGCGATCATCCACTTTTTGTTTAAATAAAATGCTTATCAACTAATGACCGCTATGTTAAAATTGTTGGATTAGAAATACAAAACTTATTATCTTCTTGGTCCTCATGCTTATGTGTACGTGTATACATGTATATGTGTGTGTGTGTATATGTACATGTATATATATGTATGAATATATATATGTGTGTGTATATGTATACGGATGTATATTTATATATATATATGTATTTTTTTTCATGCTTCCTCAAAATGACACTTTTGAACATTGGCCGAAACAAGCGATTCATGTATTATCTCCTGGCATCAAGAATTGCGAAGTTTTATGTCATGTACATGTAAACTGTCAAAAGTGTTTTCACCTCACAATGAAAATGCATCGTCCATGAAATTGTGTTGTCTCTTATAATTATCATTACATGAATTATCAAATGTAGATTAAGCAAGATTAGGAGTACATTGCCCTCAATCATTTATTTTCGACTAGTGACACGAGTTTTACAATACTCGTGTGTGTGTATCATCTAAGTGTATTAATTTCAAGAGATTTTAAAAACCAATGATGGTACTTTTGTACCATCTATATTGGAAATATACTGTTTTCTTTCTTTTTCTCACATTGTCTCTCTGGGAGCGCTAATTCCCATAGATACAACAGTTGTATTCCCCTGAGGGGATGTTAATTCAACAGTTCGCTAACTAATTTACTAGGTATGAATAGGCCCTTTATTTGATTATACTTTTACTTTCCTAATTTATGACCTTCATTATTATGATCAAATACGTATTATTTGTAAGTATCGGTAAAGTTTCGGCCGGATTTTACCGATACTGCCAATACTGATACCGATACATCAGTTAGAATAGATTAGATTATTAGTTAGTTCAAGCCTCCCTATCCGCAACAAAGGCGATCCAAAGAGAGGAAGGAAGAAGGCACCATTTAGTATGGAGTTAAGGAGAGCGTCCCCCTTATGAATCCATGCTTTTGAGATTTCTTGAGAAACTGGGATTTTTGCTGCTAGAAGAAGTGTAAGAGGTCAGGTACATCCTGTGAAAAAATGAGACTCGTACGTTCACTCGTTCGCCCGCTACGGGGGCTTAAAGAATGGGGGGGAGGGGAGGGGGAAGTGGTATTTTATCGTGTTACACCTCTCTAATGGCATTTTCTTCACGGCGCAAAGTTGCTATGTCATCTCCTATGGCTCTGGATTACTCTATAATGATTTCAAGGGTCTAACTTGAACCAAAAATTTTACCAAATTTTTTATTTGAATTGTTTTTGTTTCTTTGTTTTGCTTATAATGTAAACAATGGTTTTTGGGGTTTCAAACAACTTCTCCTCCTACAGTTTTTAAGCTACAGTAATGATTTTAGTATCATTGGATGCGGGAAAACACGGGCTTTTAGGGTAACTAAAATTTGTTTCCTCAAATTTCCATTTTCAACATGAAAATGTGTAAAAATAGGAAAAAAATGCACTTTTTCGGATATGTACAATTTTATGACGTCATAACTCATGAGCAATAATTAATTTTGGAATGAATTTTAGTTACCATAAAAGTCCGTGTCTTTTCGCATCCAATGATACCAAAATCATCACTGTAGCTCAAAAACTGTAGGAGGAGAAGATTTTTGAAACCCCCCCCCCCCCCTTCGAACTTCGTTTTCTTTGATTTCCCGTTTTCTTTTCAAGAAAATTGAACTTTTTCTCTAAGCAAAAACGGTTCTAAATTTAATATCCTATCAGTATACCAAATTTCATTGTTCTAGGTTCAATAATAAAGAAAAAGTCCGTATGGGGAACGCGGAATTATGCAGAAAAGGCACAGAAACAGAGTCATCAAAGAGTCATCAAAATAAAAACCTATCAAACTACACAGCTTCATAAGCAAATAAAAATTAAAATCCCTTCAAACTATAAAAGAAATGAAAACATAACTGTGAGAAAACCTTTGATGTGAGAGACCTTCTGTGAGAGACCTTCAACTGTGAGAGACCTTCATAAGAGAATATGAAGAACTTATGAAGAGATTACAAGAGAATCTCACGAAGAAAGTGAACCAGCGGAGCGTGAGAGCAAGCAAAGTCCGGAAGTAAAGCTGCGGTGAGCGATCACTATAATGCAGGAATGGCCATCGATCAGCCGCTTAGTTGGGGCCCCTGACACGTGTTCCTACCCTGCCGCTGCAGCTCATGTACCTCATCATATGATATTGTTTCTGCTACAACTACATACCATGTTTTTACAGCAACGGCCAAGCGCTACTTCAGTCTGCTTTGCGCGATTTTCAAACTCACATTTATGTGTGTAAGAAGGGGGTAAAAGTAGCGCGGTGCCTATTACTGAATGTCTTGCTACATATCCAGAAATAATGCCCTAAGTTAAGGTACCTGTGATAAAAGTTTATCATCAACAGTGAGTCAACACAGATTTATCAATTAAGTCAACTAGAGTCCACATCTTCCGTAGTGACGAAGACAACGCATTAGTTGAGTGGCTCAAAACATCAGGAAATAAATCCTCAAGTTTAAACAATGAAGAAAAAATTTGATACAAGCTCATCGCATCAAGGCATCGAAGTAAATGATCTTGAATTAGTATTTTTACAATGAACTTACTCCATGATACGAACACATATCAGGATTGTGTTGTGCTAAAAACCAGAACAAAACTGAACAAGGACAACAAAGTATAAAATGACTGTTGATATTCTGTTAATACTGTTTTTGCATTAAAATGTTTGCATACCGTTTCCACACTAAAACGATCTTCAAAGAAAACTTAACTACAGAGAACAATAAAACAAGTGACGATCAAAGGCAAAGAAGAATTATCAATGCGAACAGGATGTCGACCTAGCGGCAACTCGCACAAGTGAAATAAGAAAAAAAGCAGAAAATCCTGACCCACAGCCATGCCTACAGCGCTCAAAAGCCGAACCAAGGGCAGCCTCTGGCAATTAGTGCGGCACAACTGCAGTGTGCACCCAGAGGGCACATTTACTTGCGATGCAAGTCAATTTACCAATACATTGCGATGAGGACGTGCACTACCTTCCAAATACACAACCTCAGACGGAAACTTAAGAATTTCACAAACCGCATGAACCTTCACCTTTATCAATGAATTTTTTTTACTGATTATACCTCTACAAATTAAGTTAAAGTTAAACCACCGTTTCCGCTCAATTTAAACGTCACTATAAACTAAAATTATAGAAAGATTGCGATGACCGTTTCAGTTAGATACAGTTTCAGGTTACAGTTTCGGTTTCAGTTAGATACACCTACCTGTAAAAAAATGGCAACGAGAGTTCCTCAAGAAGACTCGAGAGTGAAAAGCTATAACGATGACTTGTGGCCCTTAGCACTAGTGATGTACCGATGTATCGGTATCGGTATCGGCAGTATCGGCCATTTTTAGTGGCATCGGTATCGGCAAAATCCGGCCGATACTTTACCGATACTTACCAAAAATACGTCTTTTATCATTCAAATGAAGGTCATAAATCATGAAAGTAAAAGTATTTAACCTAATAATACCCGTTGTGTGTTCATTTATATATTTATTTGGTGTCCGCGTTGTGTGAGTTTGCGGTATCATGGATACCGAATTCCTCAGTGTAACATTAAAAGATGGCGTTTCCATGCATTTAAATATTTGACATTTTATCAGGATAGGTTTTGTTAGGATAGGATAGGTTAGCTTAGATTAGGATAGGCTAGGTTAGCACAGGTTAGGTAATACTGTCAGAATTTTTTCTCGGGTCCGCCTAGCTTAACGATGACACTGTCCATGGAATCTCCGCGGGTCCTGCTACTATCTAATAATACCCTTGGTTTATTTGGAGTCTGCTTCTTCCATTTTCTTTGTCACGCTCATGAGGAGAGTTAAAGTGACCGTATCTGTGATACGAGTTTCACCACTGCGTAAGAAGAAGAATATTTTTCATCACGAGCGCTGTTAGGATGAAAACATTCGTTGGGCATCACATTTGGAAAATTTGTTCAAGAAAGTTAGCGAGTCCCGTAATTTTTGACGGGCTGTGCGTACTTGTAATCAAATAAAGAACCTATTCATACCTAGTAAAATAGATAGCTAACTGTTGAATTATAGCGTTCAATCAGGCCCGCTAACTGAATTCACTACTTTGAATTCCCGATGAGTCACGGTCATAACTGAAAGCTATGTAAAATGAATAGTTAAACCCTGTAGATACATAAAATTTTTATACTTTTACGACTAAACCTTTATAGTTTGACCTAATGTCCATATCTTAAAGTATGTGACAGGCTAACAAAAACCAAACCAATTTAATAAAGTTGAAGGTGCATTTGAAAGTTTTTGTGAATTTAATATAGAAATTGCTGAAAATTCTATTTTAATTTAGCTTTTAAATCGCCAAATATTACGAAGCTAATAATTTATTTTAACTTAGCATGCATATCACCGTTCATTACGAAACTTGCATTTTTCTTCTATGTTAAGATGTTTGAACAATTCACGAACAATCTTATAGTACAATACATCTGAACGGGTCAGTTGATTGCTTTCATCGCAACTTGATGAATTTAAAAACGAGGAAAATTCCAATGAACTTAATCATATTTACTAGGAATACGTTTCGGAGTCCAGCTCCATCATCAGTTCGTAAAATTAAAATTCATTACGACTACAATAAAAGAAAAAAGAAAATGTTGGATACAGTCATTAAAGAAAATCACGAAAACAAAAAAAAAATCAAAACATGTCCCAGAGAAAGTAAAATCGACTTGATCTACTTCCAATTTACGATGGGTAGGAACTGTCAGAATTGTTGAGGGCCAGTTTTCGTTTAAAAATATGTAGCGACTCGGAAATTCTTAGGTCACATGTAGTTGAAGCCGAATTTAAGATTTTGAAGTCCGCAGAGGATATCGGTTCGTTGCATTTTACTGCGTGATTACGTACGAATTGTGCGAATTCATTCCCCGTGCGGAAGCTTCAACCCCGATGTTCGGCCATTCTGACATAAAAATTTTGTGCCGTAATGCCGACGTACGATGATGTGCACTGCACACAACTGTAAGAATAAATCAGAAAGGCTCTTTCTCCATCAAAAGCGTATCCTTGTACCGGAATTGTATAATTTTATGGTTGCTTCATTTTTCCGGTACAAGGATACGCTTCCGATGGAGATGCGAACCTCGATCTCTGATTTATTTTTAACAGTTATACAGTTGTGTGCAGTGCACATCATCGTACGTCGGCATGACGTCACGAAATTTTTATAACAGAATGGTCGAACATTGGGGTCGAAGCTTCCGCGCGGGGAACTAATTAGCTTACTCCTCACACTCCGCAGTACGTAATCACGCAGTAAAATGCAACTTAATCTTAGATTCGGCTTCAACTGCATGTGACCTCAGAATTTTAGAGTCGCTACATATTTTTAAACGAAAACCGGCCCTCAACAATTCTGATAGTTCCTACCCGTAACAAATTGTAACTAAATATTAATCTTGTCGATTTTAGTTTTTCTGGGACATGTTTTAATTTTATTTATATTTTCTTGATTTCCTTTAATGACTGTATCCAACATTTTGCTTTATCTTTTATTGCAGACACAATGATTTGTAAATTTACGAACTGATGATGGATCTGGACTCCGAAACGTATTCCTAATAAATATGATCAAGTTCCTTGAAATTGTCGTTTTTAAATTCTTCATCTTATAGATGGTTGCGTGTTTGCGGATATTTTCGGTTTCGGAGCTTACCGAATTTTAATATAATATTTTCTTTCGCCAAAGTATGTACTCGTATTTAGTGTGAATAACACGAAAATGACAATCCTTTTCTGGAGAAACCATTGTTTTGGTTCACTCTTGGAGCCAGTTGCTATTATAGCTAGTCTACATTACGTTGCAATACGATTAGAAACACATATCTATTGAATGGATTTCATTTTGTTGTTTTTCTCAACAATATAGTTAACATAGCAAGAGCATTTTAGTTTTCATAATCGGAAACTTTTCTGTCAATATTTTTGTATTATTAGCCCCTCAGGGGGATACAACTGTTGTATCTATGGGAATTAGCGCTCCCAGGGGGACAATGTGAGGGCCGAGCTAAATGTTAGGTGGGCTTTCTTTTTGTTAAAATAATATAGGTTTTTGTTTTGTTACGGACCATCTTTTTTCGGTTCACTGCTGTCCTATTTTTCAGCACCTACTACTTTCTTCTTCAACTTTTTCTTGTTTCATGATCTTCTTTCTTAGCTTTCTGTTTCTGTGCCCTTTCTGCATAGATTCCGCGTTTCCTTAACTCCATACTAAATGGTGCCTTCTTCCTTCCTCTCTTTGGATAGCCTTAGTTGCGGATAGGGAGGCTCAAACTAACTAATAATCTAATCTAATCTTTTGTATTATTAGATATATAAGGAAATAATTTTATTATAACTCCCATGTAAGAGTTATAATAGTTTTATTTTAATACAAGTGTGCACGGCCCGCCAAAAATGGGATTCAATACTTTTCATGAACGAATTTTCAAGATGTAGATGATAAACAAATACAGTATATCCATCCTAACAGTACCCGTGATGAAAAATATTTTTCGCACCGTTGAAACTCGTATCACAGATACGGCCATTATAACTATCCTTATGAACGTGAGTGACAGAGAAACGGAAGAAACGGAAGAGAAACGGAAATAAACCAAGGGCAAGGGTATTATTAGGTAGCAGCATAACCCATGGAAATGCCGAGGACAATGTCATCGTTAAGCTAGATGGACCCATGGAAAAATTCCGTCAACATTATCTAACTTATATGCTATCCTAATTCTATGTCGTGACTCGCACCGCCGCAAAGCACGTTCACGACGCGAAGGCCTAGCGATCGTCATTACATGGTAGCAACTGCGGTTCTTGTAGACCCTACACCACTAATGCGTTTTCCACTGTTGCCAATACGTAGAACGGAAAGTCGGGTAGGTTTAAAATGTTTATGCCGAACACATATGCACAAGAACACACAAAGCTCTCTTGACTAGGAGTTCCCCTCCGGTGACAAATCACCATTACTCAAAAATGATTACTTCGGGCACAGCTACTCACCAAATTACTATATTTAATTTAATGTCTTTTAATTATTCAATATGGCGTGAAAGCTGCACAAAAGCGACAATGCGCAAATTACGGCGATCGCAACAACCTATCCAATACTACTAACCTATCCTGATAAAATTTCAAACATATCATTGCATGTACAGACGATCTTTCAATGTTACACTGAGGAATTCGGTCTCCGTGATACCGCAAACTAAGACATCCTATGTTTCTTAAGAAGCGGTTACCGAACTAATACATAAACTAACATACAACGGGTATTATTAGGTTAGATGATTGTAAAAGTATCGGTATCGGTAGTAGTATCGGTCAAAGTATCGGTATTTTCAAGTATCGGAGTATCGGTATCGGTATCGGCCAAAAAATGGGTATCGGTATCGGCCAAAAAAATGGTATCGGTACATCACTACTTAGCACTACACTCCAGAATTCCCGGCGGATCCTGAGAGGGGGAAACAGAGAAGGGGGAAGAAAGGAAAGAGGGCGCTACGACAGAACTCACAGCAGCTTCCCGCAACAACCAATGCCGACTCTGGCGAGAGTTGCGGATGATGCTGCAGAGCAGCGCGAATTTCTTTAATACGCTGATGAGAACAACCAGACATCTCCCACGGAATTTCAGAAATTCTGATCGTAGAGTCAAGTTGATGAAATATGCATAAAAATAATGCCCTCCTCTATAGACCGCTAATAAAACTTATCATAAAATGAAAAATTAGATGCTCACATACACAATAAGAAAATTGTACAACTGCTAAGATGGAAGCCAGTGATAGGTACGAATAGATCATAAAAAATACGCGTAGAACTTCCATGAAGAGAGACCAAAGCGTTCTGTCCAGCAGTAACCGATGAGTAATTACTTAGGAGTTTGTGAATGCAGAGTTGTCACGTAAACGCGAATTATCAAACATTAGCCACCAAAAAATATCACAGAGCATAAACTCTAACTTCCGAGCTAAACTGATGTTTTTTAGGTAGCGTCGTAGCGCACTACATTGAGGAAATGAAACAGAAAAACTATAACTATAAATATTCTAATCTCGAATGCTGATATTAGTTTCATGACTCATGCGTAAAAGTACAGTAACCAGTTACATTAAGGCAAGTTCTCCCGAATTACTCCAAACAAATATCTAAGCTTTTCGACTGTCTAGTTGAATACAGGGGATCAAGCACGTATTAAGATCCTTTCTTTAAGTGAATAATTAAATTATCAACCCACAACCGAAGACGGACAGCTCTCCATGACACGCATGATGAGGAAAAATCTTTTCAATTTATCTCCCTGTCGGAACAAACAAGTAAACGCGTAGACACTGATACACAAGGAAAATGATTGAGTAGTGTTGATTTTAACAGTGCCTCTAGAGACGGCTTTTATCGCCTCCGCTGTCTGGAATCAAAATCTCACAAAACCTGTTCCGTACTCCATGGGCACGAGAGTATCAAAGGCAGTGGCACTAGACCTACATCGCTTCCGTAGAGGCTGAAAATCTTCTAAGAACCCGAAGTACAAAACATCAAATGTATAAAACGTGAACTAAATTTAAGCAAAAAACGTGACTTACTGTAAACACATGCAATGGAGAAACGACTGAATCAACATGAGCATTTATGTTTTTAGTGGTAAATATTTACTAGTGCATCGGTATTTTTTGCTATTTCGCTCCTAATCTCCCCAGCATGCAGTCAATTGAACTAATTGATGTCAATCCAGAGCTCGCTACGATGGCAAAAGCATACATAAGCATCCCGATGAGACGAAAAGATGAGTAAGACTAACGAATGAAAGACAAATACCCTTGTGCACGAGGTCGGCTACACGATACGCTGACCTCTCCCACGAGAGAAACACGGAAGTGAGAAATTAAAAAATAAAAGCGTACCTCACTATAAATATAAACCCACAACAGACTGACTCATTGATTTTATGGTGGGCAGCTACTGAAGAGCGCTAGTTCCCCAAGGTACACTGACGAGGACAGACATTCACAGCAACACTTCAGTGCACCCACCATGTGAACAGTTCTAAACGAATAAACAAAATAACTGAAATAAATAATATATGAATATTGGAGTTCAGATAAAAAGTTTAGCGTTTACGAGTTTCTTGCACGACGAATCATAGAAAAACACAAAATCTCCCATTTAGCAGCACTAGCTAAAATATGAAGCTACAACAATAACGAGTTAGAAATCTGTCGACAGTACAGTAACAATGGACTGAACAAGAAAAGTGCTGCATCATAGGAACTGGAGCAGGAGGCGTCCCTTTAAATGAAGCCGCCCAGCCACCCTCAGACGGAGCAGCGCAGATCGATATTGCGGTCGATACTGGCACGCGCTCCGCACTCCCTCGGCACGCTGGTAACGCTGTTGTCCCTGACCGTGTGGTGCAGCGTACATAACGCTGTCCCTGACCGTGTGGTGCAGCGTACATAACGCTGTCCCTGACCGTGTGGTGCAGCGTACATAACGCTGTCCCTGACCGTGTGGTGCAGCGTACATAACGCTGTCCCTGACCGTGTGGTGCAGCGTACATAACGCTGTCCCTGACCGTGTGGTGCTTGCTGTCCCTACCATTTTGTACAGTCCACATAACGCTGTTCTTGAGCGTGCTAGTTTCTAAGTTAAGGAAAACCCGTCACAGCAACTAAAGCAAATTCAGTATACAAAGAAACCATCGCGCTCTTCTAGTCAAGCGGAGATTTTCAGCTTGAAGGACAAAGAATTGGTTAGGCTCGCGTTTACTCATTGACAATCGTTTCTTCTATATTTATTTCACACGTACCCGCTAACTTCGTAGGTCAAAGATTTTCTTTCCAATAAGCCCTCAACCATTCTCTAAGATAGGCGTTATGAGACCTCTAATTCGGTTTAATCAACACTACATTAGCCTGCATAGTTACACTTGCACTCCATGGGGTGAATAGATTTTATCAAAAGTTTGTTCAAGCCTCCCTAACCACAACACAGGTGTTTCAAGAGAGGAATGAAAAAAACACTATTAAGCATGGAATCGAAGAAACGAAGAATCTAGGCACAATGTGTGCTCCTACACAAGATCCTCTGCACCTAAAACAGTAAGTTAAGAAGGCAGTTCATGAAATAAGTTAAAATTAAATAAGACAGTAACATGTGCTGAAAAAACAACAGTAGTGAACCGTAAGAAAATATAGTTTGTAAGCAATAAAGGTCTATCTGAACACCAGCTCGGGACGTCACATCTTCCCCATAGGATCGCTAGTTCTCATAGATACAATGGATGTATCTCCTGAGAGGCCCAGTGGTGATAACCTTGCTAATTACAACAGAGAAAACTATTACACAATGCTGGTTCAA
Source organism: Morinoia aosen (assembly GCA_030386875.1). Lineage (NCBI taxonomy): Eukaryota > Metazoa > Arthropoda > Malacostraca > Amphipoda > Talitridae > Morinoia > Morinoia aosen. Next base: position 72,296,977 of record CM059567.1, on the reverse strand, counting down.
TCAACAAATTACTGAGCGGCTTAACAACAGCAAATTATCAATTTTTATCGCTATCTTCATTGGACTATTCTGCATATTAATATTATTATATAAGAAAGTTTTAGCCTCCATTAACCACGACAAAGATGTTCCAAGAGAGGAAGGAGGAATACACCATTTAGTATGGAGTTGAGGGAACGCGGAATCTATGCACAAGGTGCACAGAAACAGTAAGCTAAGAAAGAAGTTCATGAAACAAGATCAAAGTTGAATAAGAAAGTAGTAGGTGATGAAAAACAGGACAGCAGTGGACCGAAAAAAGATTGTCCGTAACAAAACAAAAACCTATTCTATTGTAACAAAAAGGAAGCCTACCTAACCTTTAGCTCGGGCCCTCACATAGTCCCCCCTGGGAGCGCTAATTCCCATAGATACAATAGTTGTATCCCCTGGGAGGGAATATTCTGCATAATACTATAGAAATATACGAAAACAAAGAAGCCCGTTGCCTTCCAAAGTAAAGCAGCAATTCATGAACATGTATTTTTACAGCTGGTAATCAAATTTAATGTAGGAAATAACAAGCCAAATAATCAGGTAAACAGAAGTCTAATCCACAGCGGTTGAAACAGACATGGACCACAGATTCCCCGCACGCCCACACTCAGAAGATCGAAGTTATTTAGGAAATAATACACCTAAAAACGTTACTGTATGTTTGCTAGCTTAATAAATGTTATTTTACTTCTGCTTCTGAGCCACAAATATCCTCAAAAATAATCAACAATACTTCATATTTGTAAATGTCAAGTCATTGAGAAGTGTAATACCAAAAATTGTGTTAAATTTGTATTTTTTTCTATAGAATTTGATGAAACCTTCTTCAGATCAACTAATTTTATCGTAATGCAATGGCACAGTTTGACATCGATAATGTAGTCGAAACTTTCACAAAAACCACGCTTTTCGAAAGACGATTTTCTTCAAGTTTAGAACTGGTAAATATTCGCTTAGCCTTAGACAACGGAGAAATAGAGTACACGCAATCGACTTTACAGCACAACATTTTGTGCTGTATAAATATAGGTTGTCCTCTTTATTTTCAGCATTTTTAGTACTTCATGATGCCTCGGGTTAAGGACTCAAATATTCTTCTTTCCGCGTTGTTTTTACCTGGATATTGTAAAAAAATATGCACTTGAATTTGAATACATTTTGCCTCGCGGCTGTCATGCGTAAAACTTTGAAGTTCTTGAAAGAAAAAGACCGAATATTAGCTATCCTCAAGCAGGAGTGATCAAATTTATTCCAAGAAAGTACTCCCAATCCATCACAGGATGCTGTGTGACTAAAATTATGGAATCATCGATAATAGAATTTATAATCTAAACAATACTTATTTTCTCAGCTTTGCAAAGAACATTTAAAATGAACGATTACTTTTCTGAAGAAGACTCAGTCAATTTATAAAGGTTATATTATAGGCTAGCTTAAGTGTCCTATCCACAACAGAGGTGTCCGTGAAAGAGGAAGGATGAACGTTCTTTTTAGTATGGAGTTTAGGGACGCAAAAACTATGAAAAAGTCAGTTCCCGCATAAGAACCCCAGCGCATAAAAATAGCAAGTTAGAAAGGAAGTTTATGAAGCAAGATAAAAGTTGAAGAAGAAAGTAATAGGAGCTTGAAAACAAAATAGCACAATGAACCAAAAAATAGGTCACTGACTCAACACACAAAAACCAAAATTCTATACCAACAAAAAAAAAGGCCAACTTAACTTTCAGATCGGAACCTCACATTTTTCTCCTGTGAAGGCAACTTCTCAGAGAGAATAGTTGTATGCCCCTGAGGGGTCCGTGGTGAATTCAAAAAGTGATAAATATTCGGAATGAAGTTTGGGCAGAGGACTGCAACACGACCTCGCCGAGAGGCAGGCGGTGACGTGCAGATAGAAGCAACACGAGAGACTCCCACCCCGTGCACACGGGCAATTATCCCTGAAGCTGAGCACACCGTAACGCCACTGGACCTCATAAAGCCGCTGAATTGTGTTACCACTGATCATAAAACTGGGCACACGAGCTGCAGCCTGACTCGCAACAACTGTCCGTCACTGCAGTTAGAAATTCTAGTCTAATTCTACAAGCAATCCAATTGAATCAATATTTCTTAAGATTAGATTAGTCGTTAGTTTTAGCCTCCCTACCCAGCAACAATTGCGATCCAAAGAGAGGAAGGAGGAAGGCACCATTTAGTATGGAGTTAAGGAAACGCGGAATCTACGCAGAAAGGCATAGAAACAGTTAGTTGTGAAAGAAGATTATGAAACAAGACCAAAGTTGAAGAAGACAGTAGTAGGTGCTGAAAAACAGGACAGCAGTGAACCGAAAAAAGGTGGTCCTTAACATAACAAAAACATTATATTTCAACAAAAAGAAGGCCTACCTAACTCTCAGCTCAGGCCCTCACATTGTCCCCCTGGGAGCGCTAGTTCCCATAGATACAATAATTGTATTCCCCTGAGGGGATATTTCTTAAGATATTTTTCCTCCATCAGTAGTAAAAATTTGTAACTTAAAACAGATCCATGCTTTAATCAATTCATGAAACACAACCTTTACAGAATTATGTTTATTAAGGAATTCATTTAGTCATGCCGTGCATAAATTGAAATGCTCCATTATTCACAACAGTATTTCAAGAAAAAAAATTCCAGGATCATTCTAGAACTTGAAGTATCAGTGAGAAAGCGAGAAAATCTTAATTTACATAATTCCCGGAGCGAATAACGTTTAATTAAATAGCGCATTCGTAGAAGTAAAAAATAGAGGCAAACAAAAAGAAAATATGAAATAAAATTTTCACTGCGTAACTGATAGACAAGATTTTACTGCGTAACCAGTTGTGCAGACAGAGTTAATAGATATAAAGAACAAAAACACAATAATTTCAAATAAATTTGATCAATTATAGAAACGAGAAGGCCAAATTATTCCTCGTTTACAAGAAAAGACATATTCCATGTACAGTACCGCACAGACCAACAGCGGTAACTTCAACCAAACAATGGTTTTCAACGAAATGCCAGAGGTATCACGGGAAATAGGCATAAAATGAAACTAGGGTAATTTAGAAGCCAGTATGGCAGGAGCATCAACGACGAGCACCATTCAGAGGTGGACGATCACATCGAATTTCCCAGTACATTATTATAATAATCAACAAGATTTAAACTATTGTCGACAGTTCGATAATACTTATTAGAATGATCCTCATTTTCATCACGTTTCATTCTCATTAAAATAATATTTGCACTATTGATGTCATTTTTCTGATCTATATAAGACACCTGCCATGTCAAAAATTAAATGAGATAAGTTAGTTGAAGCCTCCCTAACTACAATAACGGTGTTTCGAAGAGCGGGAGGAGTAAGGCAGCATTTAATAAGAAATAGAAGAAACAGGAAATCTATGAATAGGGCGTCCTCACGCCCTGAGCATAGAATCAGCAAGAATGAAAGATGGTCATGAAATAAGATATAAAAATTAAAGAGAAAAGTAATAGGTAATGAAAAATGACAGTAATGATTCCAGTAAACCTGAAAATATAGTCCCAAACAAAATACGAAATAAAAAAAACGGTTTTTACAAACCGAAAGTCTACTTAATCTTCAGCTCTGGACCTCACACCTTCCTTATGCGGCAATTTTCACATATACTATATTTGTAGGCTCTCAAGCTATGGTAAATATTTCCTGCGTTAAAACAGACTACCGCCCGCCCAGTTTCGGGGTATAGGCGCTCCACGTAGAGGATGACTTTAAACTCAATGCCGAAATTGATCTGAGGAGGCTTTTCTCGCGGGTGCCAAATAGCAAAAATTATTCATTTTTACGATTCTTTTAATGATAAAACAAGTCAGATATGTTCAAATTAGATTAGGTTAGAATAAGATGGAGGTAGGATAGTTAAGTTTGTGTTCATATGTACTAAAGAACAATGAATATCACACAAACTCAAACATACCCATCTTTATTTTTCTTGTTATATCCATGTTTTATTTTCGTCATTAACCCTACAGTTTTTCATCTATTAAGCATATAAAAATCATACCTTGCATTATTATTACTTTCATTATCTCGGCCGAGTTCAACAACTATTTTTGCAAAACTCCATCGTGAAGAATTCATTTAAAGTCAATTTATGAAACGCCACAAACGCATCCATGTAGTTGTAGCGCCTCCCAGAGCACTTCCTGCTGCAGCCTGCAGATGAGTCGGATTAAGAATCGACCACAGAAAATAGGGCAAAGAGGGAAGAAATAACATTTGAACTTGGCATGAAGGCACTGGGACAGACTAACAGGAAGAAATTATATGATACGAGGCATAACATCCCATGACAACATACTCCTGTAACAAGCTCTGCCCACATGTAAGGCACAGAAAACTTACGTATCCAGAGAAAGCGACTAAGTCTCAGACATACGCTGAAAGATTATTTCAGAGCGTCCAATGGCGTGCTCGTAGGAGAAAACAGGAAATTAACTGGTTTTGAGACGAGTTCACCATTGTAATCGTCATTGAAAACCCAATCAGATCGGGAAAAACAGAGAGAAAGATTAGATTATATGTTAGTTTAAGCCTCCCTAACCGCTACAAATAAGGAGCGTATCGAAGAGAGGAAGGAGAAAGGGGTACCATTTAGTATGGAGAAAAAGAAATGTGGAATCTATGCAAAAGAGGCATAGAAACAGTAAGTTGAGAAAGAAGTTCATGAAACAAGATAAAAGTTGAAGAAAGTAGGAGGTGCTGGAAAATAGAACAGCAGTGAACCGAAAAAAGGTGGTCCTTAACATAACAAAAAACATTTTATTTCAACAAAAAGATGGTCTACCTAACTCTCAGCTCGGGCCTTCACATTTTCCTCTGGGAGCGCTAATTCCCATAGATACAATAGTTGTATCCTCCTGAGTATCCTCCGTAATAAATAAAATTATTAGTGCCTTTACACAGAGCCCACGTTAGTGGGCTCAGTTTAAAGGCACTAATAATTTTATTTATTACGTAGCATTTACGCATAGATCAAAGGAATAGTTTTGTTTTTAATGAGCAACGATGCATAAGACGCGACTTTTCGGCTTAGTCATTTCCGAGGTCTCGGATATTACGATGCAAGGTAATGGGCCTCAGCTCTCCCATGTCTATAAAAACCTACTCAACAGATGAACAACTTATCGATAAAGAAATACGTCGTGATTGATAAATTCCGCTATATGTTCATATTAATTGAAAACCTGCAAGAAAATCTAAGCCTTTTCCGCCCGCAGAAATTGATCTCCCTCAAAACGAGAACTCTACAGCACTGCATTGCGTTAGCCGAGTACCATAACTTGAAGATTTCAGTGCGTTTGGCGCAGTTCCCTTCATCCGACATAACCTTGTTTCATGGCACGATAACACACCTAGCGTTCCGAGAGATTATTTTTAGCTCGAAGGATGAAGAAAACTTACAATTCTCCGAGGATGCAGTGAACAATTCATTCACTACAGTTCCTCAACGTTATAGAAAGTTGAAAGTCATTATCAGTCCGTCCCTTGATCACCGTGTAACCAAACCGATGACTTCAGTTTCCCAGCCGTCATACAGTTAAAAAAGAAAACATGACCCGTAACCTACCAAAAAAAAAAGTAATTGCAACCACGTAAGCGAATGTCCACGATGCGTAAAGACATAACTACAAATGTATACGAACAGCTTTCACTAACTAAATGATGAAATATTGGTGCGCTTCCATAACGTATAACTATAAATATAAAGAAAGAGCAGAAAGGAACTGCTTTCCACTCGAAAGGAAGAACAGAGGGAAATTGAGTAGCGTGAGCGGAAGAGCCGAGCTTCAGCAACACACCTGCTCCTAGCATCAGCTGACCGTTGAGACGCTTCGGTGCGACACGAGCGGCGGCTCAACGTGACGCGCCGCAGCGGCATTTGACCGTGGACAATGAACTCACCTCTACTCAGCAATGACACCAAATGTTTCATGATAGTAACACCAACTGCAGCTTCATAATATGTAGTAACTAAAGTAGGAAGCCGGTATGAGACACTGAAAACTCAGATCCACTGAACGCTCATTTTTAAACTAGTAAAAATCCATTAATTCATTCCGTTATGGCCTTACCCAGTTTACAGAAATTATTTCCATGATATCTTACAGCTATTAAAATGCATACTGAGCAGTGGAGCCTGTATAAACATAGAAAAACACACAATAAAGCATTCAGAAAATCAGATGAAACCTTCTAACGTGCTCTGCGTAACTTTATTTGCAGCTAGATGATTAGCGAAAACGATTATCGTGGAAACGCTCAAAACTACACAGAAAACAAATGCTGACACGGGAGTCATCGTATCAGTTTCCTAGGCCTACTTCGCAAACCAAGATAAGCTGCGCCTGAACGGGAGAATGAATGAAAGTTACACTTTCGGCCAACATACTCGACTTCGCTCAAATAGGGCGCAGGAAGTAAAGTATAAGCCGCCCTTCGTGCCTCTTCCTCAGTAAATCTTCCGTGATATCAACGTCGGTCGAACATTTATGCAGGTAATTGAAAATTTGAAATCCGAACCTGACAGCAGGAAAAATTCAAAATATACAACACTGAATCCTAATCAGATTAACATATATATATATATATAGTTAGACGATAATTAATTGAGCTAATTCAGCACTAATTTACTCATTGATGCTAGAAATAACTCAATACTGGCGGAGAGCAACAAGTTCCAACTGACTTCATCACACGCATATCGGAACAAATAACTTGGCGTGCAAGTAAGACGTAATCGCGTCGTTGGCAGCCTAGATAAAACAGCGAACACTAACAAATTTCACACTGCATTACATTTAATAAATTGAAAACTATGTCTCCGTACTAGTGAAAGACGAAATCATCACAAAGACAAAAATGGAAAGCCGTATTGAATATTCTATCTCATTGTAGGATGTGTCTCTCAGTTACGTTTTACTCGTACAATTTTTTGCGAGTTTTGCAGGCCCATTAAGACATCTTTATTGATGTTGCTTTCAAGCGTTCCGCCAGCAGTGAAGTATTTTAGTGAGAATGATACGCTTCCTGAGCACAAACCTTTCCAAACGTGAAACTGCCCTAACGAATTTAATCAAAATTTCGCACTTTCAACATTTTATTAGCCTACACCGTAATTTCCTTCACCCTCTGATCTTAGTTGATTAAACTTGAGAACGTTATATTCGGTCACCGCAGAGATTGGAAATATAACTCGCTAGTCGAACAACTAATTAGATGAGAGTTGAAGTCTTTCAAGTTTTTCCAGCAAAAAATCGCCGAAAAAGGTGTACAGTGAGTGTGTTTGAGGTTAAAGTGCTCCCAACAGAGAGAAGCAGGTAGCTTCATCTTCAAACAAAATAAAACCCCCGTTTCCTGCAGCATTTGTCAAACAATATGACAACGTACACATTGAATTGGAATTCATAACGTGATGCTCGTCATGACAGATCCAGTAACATTTTTGTTGAATGAAAATTATTACTAAAGTGACAGTGCAGACAAATTAACAAACATCTCCATCTGAAAATTTGAATACTAAATCACACACATATTCTTTACTGTAATTCAAACCTTATAGCACAATTTTTTTCTTGAGATCAAAAGTATAATATTGGAAAAACAAACTGAGCATTTCCACCTAATAATTGCAATAATAGGAAGTATCTCATTCATTCTATTTTGCAAGTAAATACCACTATGAAAATGAGTTGGAAATTTGTACTTTGTCACATTTTTGCCTGTAAGAATGAAAAACTTTACCTAACATTTCTTTGACCACAAATTAATTTCTAAATTGAACAAAGTTTGAAATAAAAAGCACACACAGACAATTACCTCAATATCTCTCATGGGTAATAACAAAACACTCATTATTTTTACTTGAAAACATGACTCATGGCACAATGCTTCAGTCACTTGCAAAGCATACCTTGTGGAGCAGAAGATGGAGCTGGGCAGAAGCTGCAATTGTGAATCAAACTCCACCAATGGAGTTGCAAGATATTTACACAAATTCAGAGTTTCTCCTAGAAAGCACCACTAAAAGTACTCAAAACTATTTAAACTTATTCACAGCACTAAATTTTCAAGAAGAACATACTGCCTTGACTTGTAGTCCCTTTTTTTGTGTGGAGCTGGATGAAAACAATATGAAGACAATTTACGTTACGTAGACACCTCAGTTTTATGAAAGTTCTTATGCTACTTCCACCATGTGGTGAATTAGCTCAAATGTAAAGCACTATTTTCAAGCAATCCAATTCATACATAAAATAAAAATTTTGAATTGTAATATTTTTTTTTTAGAATTAAAAATTGTACTTGGAGACACTTGTAAGCTGAATTAACATTGTAGATAGTTTTCTCAAGTAAATACATACAGTTAATATTCTTGAGAAAACTGATTAAGTGAAGAATTAATTCTGTCTATGATTTTAATTTTTGTGATGAATGGATCTGAGTATTAAAGGATGAAAAGGTAACTTAAATGAATCTTAGATAAGCCCGTGATATCAACATATTATATATTAACTTCCAACATTTATTGGTTTTAGTTCTATAGTGCTTGTTTATATGTTATTTTTTTGTTTTTCTATATAATATGGCTAGGATTAAATACAGTTATAGCCACACATATCATACAGACTTGAATTTTCTTTGCTCTTGTGTGATGATATTCTATTTTGAAAACAATACATGATCAAAACTAAATTAATCAAAAGAGTACTATCAATTCATTGACTACCAACACACAGTGCTGTCGTTATCAAGAATGGATGCGAGTTAGAAGAATCAAACAAAAAATCATTGATAATTATAATAACAAGCACACAATTTTAGAATTGCAATTATGATGCTCAATCAATAAACCATGGTTACAGAGCTTTACATAGCAGGATTTCCACACCCAATGGTGGTTGAATAATCCAACCGTTCCTCCGAGTCAATTGATAAGATTCGTCCACGAGTATTTGTAATTAACTAACGCAAATCATATTTCAGAAATTGATTTTCTAAATATACATATTCAGGCTAGAGATATGTAACAACAGATACTCTGCAAAACTGAAACATATTATTCTAAATTTAACAGCATCTGCACGACAGGGAGATTTTCTATCTTTAAACATTTACAGAAACATAATTTTTTACTCAAAAACAAAAGATTACCCCCCCTAAAATTAGAGTGAATAATGAATCGTTAACCGTAGGAAAGGTAGACGAAGTTTTTAGAGTACGCGGATGGGCATTCCGCAGGTAACCAAAATCGACTGAGGTCTGCCAGGCACGCACCGCGTAGCCCTTTTCAGTTGATTCTTAAAACCCCATCGCATAACTAAATAATCAAGATGCAATACAGAGGAGGAGAACTAAGGTAAATTTTCAAGTTCAAAAATCCAACCTGCAACAATACAACATCAATGAGGCTCTCTTCTACGTCACAACAACAACTTGCAGAAACAAGTCTGAATGGCCAGCCACGCACCACAACCTACCCACGCCGCAACAGCTGACAGCACACTGAACTGTAAATAACATCTCCGTCCTACGTCTAGACTGAAGCATGGCATCTCGCCCAAAACATAAGCAATGTTTTACTTGAAATAACTATAAAATGCAAGGAAATCATGGGGAAAATGTCCATAAATTCAGGCCCATCTTTAGAATTGCCTATTGTAGTAACAATCACTTATGTAGAAAATGACGGACGTATAAAAGAAAACGAGAAAAGAAAAGAGTAGCTGGCAACACCAGAAAAGGAAATCGATGCTCCGTACGAGATGACTCGGTTGTCATGACAACTGCTGGTCACCCACCAATGGAGTATGCGGTCGTATGTTGAGGGAATTATTGAATAACATTTGAATGAGTTTAAATCACATACAATAAATTCAAAAACATATTTTACATGTAGGTTCGTGATATTCGTAAAGCATAGCGAACAGCAAAGTGACACATAGCTAACAACCTTGGATAGTTTACTTGAATAATATTCTTTCGAGAACCGTTTTCGTTAGTTCCATCAAAATAGTACGAATGAAATGAACACAGACGCAACAATCCCACCAACACCGCTATAATATTCACGCACAGGTAAGCACATAAGCAGCTATAATACTGCACAATGTTCTAATTCAAGCGAGGTCTTACCGCAAAGTTACTGGCTCAGATGGCTAAGATAATTCCTGGAAACTTACGGATAAGTCATTCTCAGCGTCCATAATTTAAATTAATTATAGCTGAAGAGATAATTGAATGAGCCCTTTTTCAGTCGTCCGAATAATTTGGGTATCGACTTTCTCTTTAGTTAATAACGAATAAACTACGTCGAGAAACATGAAAGGCAGAAGTTTTGTTGTGTATATCGATCGTTAAATAAATCTTCTCGGCTTGGCCAAGAAACAACAAATCTCATTTTGAAAATTGGAAAAGAAGCCATTTTATTACACAGTTTAATTAAAGGCAGTATTTTGAATCTATTTCCGAGGGTCGTTAAGAATCGCCCGGAGAGCAACCCAACGTATGCATGGCATCGTTATTCTTTGCCGCTCCTTGAGCGTAAATTTAACCGCCTATACCAGCAACCATGCACGCTTTCATTATCTATGCGATTACATAATGTTGGACGAGAAATACGAGATCCCCCACGGAAAACGTTTCTGAAGGAAAGTCGTGTAGCAACGCAAAGAAACCTTTTGGAAACAATGATCGAAAAAGAAATATTATTTTAGTTATTTAGACTCCCCAGCTACAACAAAGTATATCTCAGGAAAGCGAAGAGAAGGAACCTACATGTGTTGCTACACAAGATATCCAGCCCAGGGAAAGAGCAAGTTTGGAAGGAAAAGGAAGAAAGACGAAGAAGAAATAGCAAAAAAGGTATGAAAGCCAAATAGTTACATAATATGTAAAAATCTCGAAGGCTCATCTACAGCTGAGGTAACATAATATCGCACTGGGGGCGCCAGTACCCATAACGTAAGATAGACAAAATTGACTAACTTTAACCTGTTGCCTACATGTCCCCTGAAGTTCCCAATAGAAGTACAAATATGTTTATACACTAAATAACTTATGAAATGTCAATGAATGAATGAATGAATGAAAGAAATGGTAACTGAAATACGTTCTAGAGGCACAGAATAGAATGTACTTGAAGGCATGTTCCTTAGTGCACACACATTAGCGTGAGAATATGTTAAATAATATGGAAACAAAAATTGCAACATTCAAACCTACCTTTTCCTCTGCTTCATCAGCTCTTGTTTCCGCTTCAACAACGCGCATCTCCAAACTCGATAGCTGTAAAAAAATATTACCATTAGTAATCGAAATTTGAAACGCTGATAAAAACGAAAACTTAAAAAAAACACTTTTAAACATATTTTGATTCTATGCGAGATTTCAGCATCGACGATGCTACACTGGAGTTTTATGAAAACTCCAAGAAATTATAGAATAATCTTCCTTTTGAATTCAAATGCACTAGAAGGTCAAAATTTTAGTGCATAGCTTGTTACGCTGGCAAAGGAATGCGTGAACATCTTGATGAAACCAAAAAGTAAAATGTGAATGAAGAATAAAAAAGATTCGCGCAGGAGGTCGGTTGCACGGCATGACGGCCTCCTTTACGAGAGAAAGAAAAGAAATGAAGACTGAAAAAAAGAAAAAAAAGAAAAACATTTTATTTCCAATAGAGATGGTACAAAAGTACCATCATTGGTTTTTAAAATATCTTAAAGTTAATACACTTAGGTGATACACACACATGAGTATTGCAATACTCATGTCACTAGTCGAAAAGAATTGATTGAGGGCGCCTACTCAGGCGAAATGTAAGCCCATGACAGACTCCTAGAACATTGTTCTTAATTCTTTGGCAAGTAGCTCCAGCGGGCACTGAGAAATAATTGTTCCAAAGAAACGCTGACGAGGGCAGACACAAGCGGATACCCTCTGAATCTAGTTCAGAAACCCAATATATCCCCGAAGAACGTTGTGTCTCCATGGTGTGTTAACAGCATCTCTTTATAAGTTATCATGATAAGTTTAAAAACAATCGACTTTCAACAAAACAGATCGAGTATAACAGGAAAACCATAACGAGTAATAACAATCATTCAAACCCTTTAAATGGGAAAAATATCCAGTAGAAAATAATGCAACTATTAATGAAAAATTATCATGCTCTAATTGGAGAATTAAAAAGTTCACTTGATGCTACAACAATCTGCACAGTCCCCACCGCGTGAAGGTTCGTAATTTAGAGCTTTTCAGAATAGGTTCCCCGGGTGTTTTTATAAGCTGAACATTTGTGGCAGGTGAGTGCATCGCAAATTTTCTTCTTTCCGACTAATAAACAGAAAGTATACAAAAGTTGAGAACCGTAATTTTAAAAAATAGTTTAATTCAATAGTGGTGATGAACATGCAAAAGAAATTACACTAGGCAATATTGAAATATGAATTAGTGGCACAGAAAGTACTCGTGTAGCAGGCCAGGCACGGCAGCCTTCCCTAAATTAAAAGCTACGAGGGAATATGAAGTTGAGGCCAAACTGACAAATAAAATTTGCAGCCATCAAAATTTTTCAAATGTTGTTCACTGATTCGTGAGTGATACGTCAGACGCCAAGGAAGATATCTCAAATAAGTGAACACTAAAGTAAGACTTAAGAAACATTCTACCTCTGTATCACCTGTGGTAAATAAATTGTTGTTTAAATTGTTGTTTAAATTGTTTGACTTAAGAAACATTCTACCTCTGCATCACCTGTGGTAAATAAATTGTTGTAAGTGCTATGGCCGTAACTCAGAGAAAAACGTTAAATAAAAAAATATAAGCCCTAACTTGAACGTCAAAGCACAGACAAACGGTAGTCAGAGCCTTTGTTACGACTTACACAGTAATTCGCCCTAGTTGACAGAAAATAATTCTGAACAGTGAACCAGACGCATTTAAAGAAATTAATCAAGAGTCATTTTGTGCGTTTCTATGCACAATTGGACGATGAAAGAGCGTCAGTGAAAACGCCAGCTTGTTATAAATTAACTCTGATGAATAGTAGGTCATCACAATCCCCTATAAGTGAATGGCTTTTAAACCTGCATCTCTTATTCCAGGAATGGTCAAGAAAATTCTTCATTGCAACAACAACGATCTGATGGCATTCTTGAACCAAGCTCGCAAGGCAGCTCCTACGAGAGTCACATCACGCACACCTGGCATGCTGCAGATGCGAGTTCAGGGCACCCAAAGGAGGACTTACGTTATAATCAAGACTTGACTACTTCTCCACTTAAACTGCATTAAGTGACGTTGACAGCGCCTCAACACCAAGCCTCAAGTTCAGTGGCACTAAGATGTACTGAGTTTTGAGATCCAAGTTAGCCCATATGTACGAAGCATTACTTAATGTTCAATTAAAGCACCCTAGTTAAGTAAAGCGGCCCGCGAAAATAAAGAATGGAAGTCATCTTCAAAACAATGGAATGAACTAAGATATGAAAGAAGAACAAAACATAAAACTAAAAATGCAAAAAATAAAGCAAACAATCTATTGGCTATGAACAACTCAAAGGAACCAAAATGGCTGTTAAAATCAGGCTTAGTCGTAAAATCGAAAAAGATTTTAAAATACGTAAGTGGTCAAAAAAAAATTTGTTTTAAAATAACCTCTCGGTTATTGGGATGTTCACACAAATCTGCATGATCCTGCATAGCTGAATGTGAAGAAATTCCTATAATATTCCAAGTACGATAATTCGTACAGAAGTTATCACAAACGATCCTCGTTTTTTGTTAAAACTTTTCAACAGATTCAAGCACTAATTTTAATAGTTTCTTATCCTATATTTTCAAACTTACTTTTGTCAGAACTTTTCTGCGTCGAGATTTCTATTATGTGTGTGCAACTTTATTTACCGATGAATGTGCTTTCCAGAAATGTAACTTTGTAACAATGTTTTTTTTTCACCGTTGTTCGTTAACTTTCAAATGGCAAATATTCATACAGAAAATTTGACAGTTTTGTACTCAAGGATAAAACGGTCATTTGCACTCATTCATAACTTGTTGTTGCAGCATTTTGGTCCTTAGTCAAAAAAAAAAATGTTAACTTTGCTCGAGAAATTTGAGTGCATAAAATTTAGTGTTGTTGGTCAGTAACTTTAACATTTTTTTATTCTTCTGCTGCTAAGACAAACTTCTTACTATGAAACAGGCGTCTAAAATACAGGGTGGGGCAAATCAAATGCCCGAGTTTTGAACAACATCGCCTTCACACGTTTTCAACAGTACATCGCTACAGATGGCCACCATCTTCTTACTGCCATATTCAAAAAGTGAGCAGACAAACGACATTGTATACTGATTCAAATAAAACAACAAATAATTCTGTAAATATTGTTTTATTTTCCATATAGCTTTTCAAAACGCGGGCATTTGGTTTGCCCCGCCCTGTATAAGGCGACAGTGGTGCACTAAGTGCACATAAGTTCGTGAGCATGGCGTTTCGTACCCAAGCTAATATGTTGGCGAACATTGAGGAGCAGCTAACGTCATGGAAGTATTCAAGCAACTCCTTAATTCTTTCGCATTCAACTATACAGGATCACGCAGATTTGTGCAACACCCGAATTAACAAGTGATTTTGAGATTTTGGGTAAAACAAAATTTTCTAACGATTTAAAGATTTTTGTGAAATCTGTTGCCATTCTTAGTACTAAATCTGTGTTAAAAACCTTTTTACATCCTATGAGTTCTTCGTAGCCAATAGATGGTCAGCTTTCTTTTATGATATTAATATTTTAGCCTTTGATTTTCCGATGCTAGTTCATTCCTTCTTTTACAGATGGCTGTCATTTTTTAGCTGGTGATGAGCAAAGGCTTGAATTGTTCTATCAAAATAATAAGAATTTTACACGATATCTTTCGTTCTCTCATTTACACCTAAAGGTTAGTGTCAAACTTCAGAATAAAAATTGAGCATAATTAAAAGAGTAAGGTGACATATGGCTCATTTGACAACTCCGCAGATTAAACCTAAGTGAAACATGAAAAATTAAGAAAATGATTCTGTTCCAATTGAAACGAATGAATCCGTTCTTTTTTGTCAAAAAATTGAAGCTCCGATAAACTTTAAAACCTGTAAAATTGAAGTCCACTTCGATATCTTCCTCATTTCTTGTCGAGATAATAGCTTTCAGTTTATGCTTGTTTTATTAAAATTGTTCAATGGAATCAACGTAAACTGAAAACGTAAAATGAAAACACACGCTACACTACAAGAAAAGCACAAAAAAATTATTTCAGCCCAACAATACAATGATCTTGTCAAATTCAGGAAAGATTAAGATTATAATTTATTTTAAGCCTCCCTAACCGCTACAAAAAAGAGCGTATCGAAGAGAGGGAGGAGGGAGGCACTATTTAGTATGGAGATAAGGGAATACGGAATCTCAACAGAAGAGGCATAGAAACAGGAAGTTGAGAAACAAGTTCATGAAACAAGATAAAAGTTGAAGAAGAAAGTAGTAGGTGCTGAAAAACAGAACAGCAGTGAACCGAAAAAGTGGTCCTTAACATAACAAAAACATTTTATTTAAACAAAAAATTCCTAGCTAACTTTCAGCTCGGGCCCTCACATACGTCCCCCTGGGAGCGCTAATTCCCATAGATACAAAGTTATATCCCCCTGAGAAGAAATCAGGAAAGATTAAATAAGATTATATGTTACTTTAAGCATCCCTAACCGCAACATAGGCGTATCGGAGAAAGGAAGCAGGGAAGCACCATTTAGTATGGGCTCGAGGGAACGCGTAATCTATGCACAAGATGAGTAGAAACTGGAAGTTGAGAAGGAAGTTCTTGAAACAATTTAAACAATTTATTTACCACAGGTGATACAGAGGTAGAATGTTTCTTAAGTCTAATACAATGGTCAAGTTTGAGTATAGCAGCCTGTGGGCCCGAATAAGTTCAGCTACTTCTAGGGCCTCCTAACATTAACGTTATTCTAAGGTGTACAATAATGTTTAACCTAATTCACTTAACCTAGTTTCACGTTAGACTGATCAATGAAATAATTCAACTTGATATTAGATGCTTCATGTAACAATATAGTTCATATGGACTAGATTTAACAGTATATTCGATTAACGATGTAAGAGCTATACAAAATAAAAGTTGAAGAATAAAGTAGTAGGTGCTGAATAACAGGACAGGAGTGAAGAAAAACGATGATCCTTAACATAATAAAATCATTTCATTTCAACAAAAAGAAGGGCCTACTTAACCGTTAGCTCGGGACCCCGCATTATTCCCTGGAGTCAAAATCAGGAAAATACATTACAATTGATTTTAGGCCGTATAGATAATACGACACGTAACGCAATATATCACAATGGAGTGTACGATAAAACACACGAGATCAGATGAACTTCAAAATAAATACAATAAGGAAAGATAACTCACTACTTTATGACAGCAAGCCCCACACGCGTAATACATTATAAATGATTCAATAAAATACCTCGCGATTAGAGTTACTTCAAAAATTCAATCGAAATATTCTGTGTAAAATAAGGAATGAGTGAAATAGAATTCAAGAAAAGACAATTTTTTAAATTAATACTTCCGAATAATTAATTAATTACGACAAAGATCAACTGAACGTCTTTGAATGTATGATTGAATGGATGAATGAATAAGTTCTAAATCAAAATAAAATTGAGCTCAATGGCCAGCTTAACTGTGAAGAAGATTCATGTGAAGAAGATTCATGTGAAGAGATTTTTACAGACATATTTTACATTTGAGAAGAGTAAAACCTATTAAAATCAAATAACAAAAATTATGGAAACAGTTTTCCAAAATGAATTTACTGTGTAAGATAGCTTTTATGCAAGTATTCCATAACTAAGAAACAATTTAATCGATACACACAAATTAGCTCACATTTTCATAGGTAAATGAAAAAAATTGGACATTTAAACTCAATATAAGCCATATTAATTACATCAATATTTTCGAAACGTGTCACAGCCACATAATTGTTTGGTTTCCTTTCAAAATATTTATCGCAGTGTCCCGTCTGTGAAGAAAGAAAATTTTCTATACACTTCCTCAAAGAAAACATTTTTGTGCCTAACTAATTCGATGGGGCAATTTTCTATCAGGTACACGTTTGTCAAAAGAAAAGGAATTTTTCTAAGCCAAAACAACAGAACAAAGAAGTTAAAAAACCCACATTCTACAGAGACATGATTCAACTCGTATATATCAGCACCATGAAGCTCGCCACAAAGTGATTTTGAGTAACTCTGGCCGACGGCTGCTGTGTCTTACTCAAATTGAGTTACGAATGCTACAGCAGCTGACCTCGTTTCACCATTATTATTATTATACTTTTTCTAAACTTGATTTCCTAAGATATTACTTCGTTTCCTCAATACGAATGACAAATTTAAAATATTCCATACTATAAAAAGAGATGGAACAAAAGACGTGTAGGCCACACGCAGAAGCGAAAACAATCAAACGTGAAAATCATTCGAGTTTGCTGACGCGTTAACAAGAACCTTAGAAGTTCGAACATTCAATGAGGCAGAACTGGTCGTGGACATCAAAATAAGGCAAGCAGTCAAATCACAAGGCCCGTCGACTCATTTCAGAGAAAGAAAAGAAAAAGTATAGTAAAGCTGGAGTTGAGCCACCGCGAGAATAAAGGCTCACTCAGTAAAGTACGAGGAATCTAAAAACTATGAAAAAAGCAAGGAACTTTGTCTGAGGACCCGAGAGAACAACACAATTGAAAGGGACATTTAGAGCAATCGCACAAAAGCCTTTAAAAAAAGAAGTTTGAAGTAAAAAGAGGAATATGGCACAAGATCGAATAAATACGTCAAATGAGTCAATATTTTAGTCTTCCAGTCCAAAAAGAATAAAAGGAGTAAAAATGAAAACAACAATGAAAAACAGGACTTGACCCTACTGTATACGTTCTGATGCAACGCTCTTTAGCAATGACGTATGTGGCCCTAACACCACGTACACGGACTCCCGAGATTACTTTTGAAATCGACATCAAATACTCGGATTCAGTATTACAGCCTTCGAGTACTCAAGGGCAAAGAAAAACATCCCACTAGTCAGCTTTAAAAATGAATCCAGTGTTTATCTATTGTGCATTGAAATTATTCGAAGCTTGAACACTATTTTTGCACTAATCTATCTGTAGCGAAACAGCCCGAAGTCTTTCAATGAAATCCAGGCGACATCGAATGGACTAATTTGGGAGCGGAATTGAAAGTTCTAGAGGGTCATCTGTTTATGATGGGGCGTTGAACTAAACCGCAGAGGAAAACTTGGTCGGAGGATAAGACCTTTAACGCATAAAAAAAACTGAGGTCAAATTTGGCATAAAATTTGTACACTAAATTACACTCGTAGGAATCTTTGATCTTGAAATCATCTTTGAGGTTTCTCTCCGGAGAAATTATTGAGTTTCATTCGGTTATTGTCTACTGTAGATCAAACTACAATTTCGAAAAAAAAAAAATTGAAAAAACGCTCTGTTTATGACATTTTCACGGTAATATAAGGGGATATTTAATTGCGTAAATAATTTCTCTGACATTTTCTGAGCACCAAAAACTACCCAATTTTCTAATTTAAAACAAATAATTGCTCGACAGTGAATGGTAATTGAACCGCAATTGAAGGCATTGATAGCTAATTCAATGTAAGTGAAAGGAAGTTTCTAAACAAAGAACTTGGGCACGGACTCATTTCCTGTGACGACGAACACACGCAATCTTTCTGAAGAAGCACAGGTTGCTCGACTTTGTTCTGTTCAATTCAAAAAGATATTACAGAAAAAGTTACCCTAGCAATGAATTGCTGAAATATGAACGCTGAAATTAATTCTTCGCATAACTAAGCGCGTACATACAGACGAAGATTATGCAAAAACTCAAAGGAAAAGTTTCTTCTCTAAAATGAGAATTTTCAACTGTTTGCTCAAGGATGTAGCAATTAAACAGAAGGAACAGGAAACAAATACTTCACGACTCCCATTTGGCCAGGATGGCTGTCGACAAGACGCGTCCTCCGAAGTACAAGGGCTCTCGGCTCCCGGCCACCACACCGCCAAGTCTTTAATTAAAACTTGATCCAGTTTAATTCTGCCATCGCTCTCCAAGTTGCTCGAGACCTCGATTTTACGGGTCGGCCGTAAGCGCTCAGACGTTTTATGTTCGCCGGATTTGATTGGAGCTTAAGCGGCGTCAGGAGTCAAAAATTGAAACATGCCTTCGATGCCGGTAAAAATCTTAAACTAAATTTAAGGGAAAGCTAATTAAGAGTATCGCTTCGACGGACTTAATTATAAAATAGCGAAAGTTTTTTCTCAACATTATTTCCACGGAAGATATAAATACCAGAATGGCTGATATAGATCAAACCATGATGCCATACATGCATATGGCAAGTCAATGCGAGTCAATTTCCGGAAAATATATATGACTATTTTTCAGCGATAAAAATCTACCTCACAATGAAGCCCAACTGTCTACTTCGTCATGGCTACCTCTCAGTGACTACCCGAGTTGAGAGTTGGATAGGCCTTTTATTAGCTGAAATAAATCTTGTTTTTTTTTATAAGAACCAACTTTTCTCAGTTCGCTGTTGTCCAATTTTTCAGCTCTTCTGACTTTCTTGGTCAACTTTTTTCCTTGTATCCTAACCTTTCTTCTTAACTTACCGTTTCTATGCGCAGGGGATCCTGTGAGGGAACACACTTTGTGAACAGATTCTGCGTTCTCTATCTTCTTACTGAATGGCGCCTTCATCCTTCCTCTCTTTGATCATTTGTTGTGACAAGGGAGGCTGAAACTAACTTATAATCAATCAACCAATCAATTCCTCTCAACACTGCAAAAAATTGCTTCCGTTTCCAGCATGACCGAGAGAAACCATTCAAGTTTGTCAGTGTACCTGGGTTATCTGTCAAACGAAACGAAATGTACTTGAAGAATAGAGCGCAATCTAATCAAAATTTCAGATAAAAAAATAATAAGAAATCAATGAATATGCCAAATGAATGTCTTTCTTGATTACTTTGGAAAACAAAAAAAAGTAGTGGTGCATAGCGCGCAAGTTTATGCAAGACCATCGCACTGCAAATGAGGAGCGCAGATCACGTCTGTTTTTTGAGAACATGAAGAAATAACGACGATGGATATATAAAAAGTCGAATAGGTGTTCGCACAAAGAGCTGTACATGTAAAATTGAAAGAACTAAGAAGGGGGATTTTCCATTACTTCCCCTTTTCGCTTCTCCGTTATCGAAATGCCAAGAAAACTTCATGAAAAGAACAGCCAAGTAGAAGATGAAAAAGCTGTAAGCTCACCATTGGATCTTTCTCATTAGTGTGCAGATAATGCACATTATATGCCACGCTTTAAGCACAAAGCAAAAAAATGTGAAATAAAATTTCAATCAGGTAATGAAAAGTTTAACATAAGCCGAGCTATTTTCAACAGTCCCAATTTCTTTCATAGAAAATAAACGATGTTCTTTCTTATTTCTCAACGATGCAAAATACTTTATATAAAACGGAGCAAACAAATGTATTCGTCTTCGATACAATTTTTACAACATAAAAGCACACGCTTTCTATAACCGCTACAGGTAAAAACAATAATTCATATTTATCTAATCGTTGGTGTGCTATAAGTCATAAATTATAAACAAAACATCGAATATCAATAAGTCTACAAAGCGAACATTTTGATGAGAACCAACTCCAAGTTGAGAAAAATTTAATATCTTTGCCTGTTATTGTCTCGATATTGTTATTTCCTCAGTACTTTATACCGCTCGCATTTCGAGCTCCAGAGAGTGACGTCAAAGTGTTATTCATTACGTTTATCGAACCGTTCTGGCCATGAAAACTGTATTTATGAGTCCCTATGTCGCTAAAATAGATCTCCATGCAATTCTACGTCAAGATTAATTGGAATTAATATTCTTCAACCTATTCCCACAAAGCGAATTAATTTTAAAGCTTTACACATCAATGGGCAATAAAAATAAAGTTTAAAAATGCGCAACACATTGAATGGAAACTCCAGCACCTTTCAGGGCCCCTCCAGTTGCGAAGCCATCAAGTTTTTTTGCCTGAGAATTGGTCCCTGCCGCTGCTCGTAGCCATCGCTCACTCGGGACACGGCGATGTAACCAACTCATTAAGCCTCCCTCGTTTGGGGGAAGCCACAAAATGCACTCCCAACCCTTCCCAAAAAAGTCTTGACCCTACACAAAAATCCTCCGCCTCTTCAGCACCCTAAGAACCTCCATCGAGAGCGAGCGGAAGAAGCTCACGGAAATTTCTGCGTCGACTTGGGGAAAAGTAGCGACCCACAAGGATGCTCCAATACACGGAAGAGAAAGTTTCACTAACTTACGGCAAAATTTGACGATGGATTACAACCCAAGTACAAAGTTAAATAAAAAATGGGTGGCTGTCTACAGCGCCTTCAAAGTGTACGTACTGTCTTCATCCCAGAAGAAAAGGGAAAAAGAAATCCATGATAGAACCAGAAAAATACTATTTTGAATCACAAAAAACATTAAATGCGTCTTTACGAATACGAGGCCTGTCGAAAAAGTATCCGACCTTTGGCCAGAAAAAATACTTCAACAACCTGACGGGGTTGGGACCCTAATCCCCTTCAAAGTAGGCTCCTTGTGCTTCCACACACTTAGCCCACCGATCCTTCCACTGCCGGAAACACCTCTGGAAGTCTTCTTTTGGAATGGTGTTCAGCTCTGTCGTCGCGTTCCGCATTATCTCTTCTCTACTCTCAAAACGGGATCCTTTCAGTGGTGTCTTCAATTTTGGAAACAACCAGAAGTCGCAAGGAGCCAGGTCTGGAGAGTAGGGAGGTTGGCGAACGGTCGTAATTCCATGTTTGGCCAAGAAATTGCGGATCAAATGGGATGAATGTGCGGGCGCGTTGTCGTGATGCAAGTGCCAGTTGTTCGCAGTCCACATGTCTGGTCTTTTGCGCCGAACTGCATCACTCCTTAATTTGTGTTACACCCATAGCATCTTCCCCAAACACCTGCTGAATCTTACGAATTGTTTCAATTTGATAATCACCAAGCTTTTGACAAAATTTGATGCAGTGTCTTTGCTCAATTCGTTCAGTCATCTTGCAAGAAAACTAAATCCGACAAACACTTAGAACAGCACCTTACTTGGCGACCACCAGCCAGTGACTGGCCCAAGTGAATGCGGTGAAAAATGTCAAGCATGCGCATTAAGATTCCTCCTTCCACCGTGCACAGTGGCGCCGCCTTAGAATCACTACTTTGCGCGGGAAAAATTAAGGTCGGATACTTTTTCGACAGGCCTCGTACTCCTACGAGCGGCAATCAGACCAAACTTTGAGACTAAAATAAAGCTTCACATACTGCCATCATTTTAAATTTTTCTAGTTTAAATGCAACAGATTCTTCTGTACCTTCTGAAATTCTATGCGTGTTCCGTGGTATTTTGAAATGAACATTTTTTAATATAGCACGTTCAAATTTTTCCCAGATAATACATTTTAAGGCATGAAACACAATGATGACAACGAAAACCAGAAGTATTTAAGTAAGTATAGCATCATGAATTATAGTACCACGTAACCAAAAAATTTAGTGTAACAATTCGTGCTAAGAATAAACTGTGATTTCAGTAATACTGGCCTGAATCAACTGCGTTGCTATTTAAGCTCAAGCAGGAGAGCTTGACATGATGACGATATCATCACGCGCACGTAAGGCGCTGAATGAAGAATTTCGCAAGTCGTTTCCCTTGAGAGTAGGTCGGCCCGGTGCTGGGAACAATGTTAACACGCAGCACTTGCTCGCAAAATATTATGGCTTTCACAAAATTGGAGGCCCTCTTCCCTCTCTCATGAAGCCGCTCACGCAATTATGATGTGCTTCCACTACAGCGCACGCATGCGCATCTCCTACTGTCAGTAAACTACTCGTGTGTAAAGGAATTCATGCTTTACGCCCAGTCCAGCAGCTACATCTCTGCAAGGAAGCTGAAAGTACAAATAAAAATAAATAAACCATCATATCAAAGAACAGTATCTCCAGAGTTTCTCATCACAGGAATGTGAACTGATAATACCAAACACACTGTCGGTTAATACAGAGCACAATCAAACTAAGGCCGGTCTGAAAAATTACTTGGTGAAGAATTACACAAGTGGCTGAATTGGAAGGTTCTTGTTGTTGAAAGAATTGGGTGCAGTCTTGAGAAATCTTAACACTGAAAATGAAAGAAACATTGGGGGCTCAAACTTTTAAAACTGGTTCCAAAAGCATTACGAGGACAATAAGACTAGGTAAACATTGCATGGTCGCTGGCCGTCAACTAATGACGTTCATTATACGATAATTAGAGAGGAGGGGACAAAAACAGCTCCAGGGAATTCACTTCAATTTTTATCACCGGTGAATAATTGTTCAATAAAACAGCAGGGAGCAGGTACAAGTTAGGCCTTCAACAAAGACGATGATACTGAAACCTGTTTAATAAAATTACGTCCATAAATAAGCAAATTTAATAATTAAAAATATAATACAAATAACAATTTGACCAATTTAAATGGTATACACTCCAGCCATCTTCGCTTTCTAGATCCACTTTTATTGCCACCAATAACTTGGTGCACAGTCATACAATTTTGTTTTCCCATCACAGATAATGAGATGAAAATCCAAAGGATGAAATTCGCATTCGTTGAAATGCTACACAACTCGTACTTGGATAAGTTGAAATAATTTCGGATGCTTGTCTTACTTCAGGATGCGTTCTGTTCAGCCTACTGAACAAAACAAACTTATAAAGTACTTAACTCTAATACGAGTTCGCTCTCGAGTCACATGATTCAAAAATAATAGAGAAGGCATACTCATCAGTAAAAAGACAAATTCACACCAGAAATTCTAACCTAACGCTTGCACCCTATATCAGTGTTATATCGATTCTACTTCTGAAGATATTGTTGACTAGTACGGGAAGTTTTGAAAAACTAACCTTGGATGATCTCAAAAGGAAACGAATCAAAACCTTAATTTGACCGAGCATGCTGTTCGTAACCGAATAAAGGGAATACTGCAAATTTGTACCGAACGCGCAACATGGTCCTTTCAATCACAGGTTACAAATGTGCCGGAAAAGCAAGAGCTTCCAGAAATTCTGTTGGCGGTTAACGCAGACGTTGATCAGGCGCTACATAGCTGAATTAACGAGATCAGGTCTACAACCCAAGATTCAACAGCCAAGTTGCTTAGACAAGTCGAAATATTATCCTTAGCTCCACAGCCTACGAGGTAAAGCACCCGAATAGATTTTTAAAGCTAAATTCTCAATAAATTATCGGTGCTATAAGCGTACTAAGGCAAAGGCACCAGAGGTCTCTTCAGCTTTGTAGTATAAAGGTACGAATGAAGATTAATATTTGAGCAGCCCACAGTTTGTTCAAAATACAGCAATTTCTGTTAAAAACACGCTGGCTGAGCTACTTACCTATAGCAGCACCCATACACCAAAATAGCAAGTCTATTCAAATATGTAGGCCAACATGCAGTAGCCCTTTTCTTCGTGTTTCTAACTCGTGGAATAAGCTTTCAACGCAAAGTTATAGCGGCATTTTATTTCTCATTTCGTTTAATCAAAAATTACTGAACCACGCTGAATGGAGGATTCACAATAATAATATCAGAACCAGTAAACAAACCAATTATTTAGTGTGAATAAATAGGATTAAATAAGTTAGTTTGATCCTCCATAACCACGATGAAGGTGTCCCAAAGAGAAGAAACAAGAAAGCACTATTTAGTAAGGAATTTAGGGAACGGGGAATCTATATGTACACAACGTGCGTTCCCACACAAGATCCTCCGCCCATAGAAACAGTAAATTGAAAAATAAAAAAACTTAAGGAAGTAGTAGTAAGTGGAAAAATGAAGGTTTGGTTTTCAAACGTAAATTATTTTTTTCATTATCCGTTATTTAAAGAATCCGTCCATTTTTGTAATGAGTGAACAGAAATAGAACACAACTCACTCTCAAGACGGCGAGCAGCGGAGCACAGATGAGAACACCTTCCCTAATTAGTAAAGCTGGACGTTGATCACTGACAACGGCCCCTGCGAGATGAAAAACAAGCAGCGGCGTTCAGCCAGCAAGGCAGGTGGGTGGCTGGCGAGGAAGACGGGAGTCTCAAAGAGTTCTACGAGTAAAGTCGCTCCTTGGCCATCCAAATTGAGGCAGCGCACGCGTTTCAAAACGATCGAAAAATGAGAATTTCCTTAAAACGAAAAACTCCTGACCATACATCGGGCGCCCAAACTAGACAAGAAAGACTACGGATAAAAAACGTTTAGTCAAGCTAGAGTATCATTTGTTCACCATGATCCTGCAATGTTTTATTGCCTAAACTTGATATATTTCATTATTGGTCATCAAGATAGAGGTCATGAACCCTAGACATTTTGAATTCATAAATCAGTACATTGTGTACTGAGACGATCATATGAGAGACGATCTGTAAACCTTACACTGTGTGAAATTTTTGCTGATGTAACCGCTAATGCAGTTGATGAAACCACCTTTACTTGATTGACAATGACAGCAGCTTGGCACCGACATCAAAACGAGAAAAGAACTCCTGTTCGAAAGGGGTCAATAAAGAATGCATCAGGGCACAAATTCTACCACAAATAAAAATTTTAGAGGTGTTCATAGATGTAGATTATGAAATCCACCTGTTCAGTAAGGGTTAAATGTGCGTAACCATTTATTGAGAACATAATTCCACCTTTCAAATTTCTGCCGCCAAATGACAAAACTGTAATTAACTTTTTAGAGCTTTTGATGATCACGCGCGGGATCTCATCAATGAATAAAAATGAAATTAAGAGTAAAATTATCTAGACATTATTTAAACCATTCACGCACTATTTTGTTGGAAATATTATAGAACGCACCAGGACTGATTCATCCTAAAAAGTCATTTTCAGTTGAAGTATGGACTGTTTCCATATTTTAAAAGACTTAAATAACGTGTACATGACAACTCAATTTCAAATTAGAAGTAAATCAATGGCATTTACTCCCATGCTGGTTCATCATGAAAGCACGAACTTTTAAACTGAGCATTGGGCCTGTACGTTGAAATTCCCTCAGGCTCCAGAAAATGCGAGGGATTTTGTCAACAGATTGGACACGTTTAAGGAGCTATTACAGTTGGGGAAAAACGAAGCCATTGTGCAAATGTTCATTTTTTGACGTACGTACAAAACATGCGAATTTACGTAAAAAATCTATTCTACTTGAATGATGCACAGCCTTAAACAATTTTTAAATATTCAAACTTAGAATAAAATTAATAGAAAAGCAAAAAATATCGTATCTCCACAGTATAACTCCATTTTTATAATTAACATTACACACAGACCATCCATTAAAATTCAATTACAGTTTTAATTTAATTTAAAAACTCTTGAATTAAGAGCAGCGTTACAAAAAGCTTCAAATTAAAGGAAGTTAAATTTGGAAGGGGAGGAAGCAAATGCTCTCTCACCTATATGCCCTATTTGCACAATGCAGCCTTTGAATTTAAGCCACAAAGAACTAAACATGGAAAATTATTCGCTCTATTGTTTGTCATAAGGCATTGTATAGAAAAGTTTGGTAAAGTTTCAATGATTCAAACAGACATATGAGAGTGGAAATTGAATAGATATCCCATCGAACAACAGCGATCTGATACAATAGGCATTAAACGGGACATCTGACTCATTATGCTTTCAAGCTCTTGATGCTAAGGGGTCTGTCCAAAACCAGCTAATTATGAGGATGCTGAGCATCAAGCTACACCAAGAACATGACGGCCGACATGGTAGAACACGCTGAGCTCTCAACTTCTGGCAGATCGCCTGATGAAGCATAGAAGCTCTACAAACTCCAGCCTAGCGCCATAACTGAAGTTTGATGGACTAAGCAACTTAGTCCGGCCCCGCTAGAAACTGCAATGAAAGCACAAGTCTCTCAACGCTATTGACAGGCACGCATGGCGCTCCAGTCCAAACACTCATCCAATTAGAGTGAATGCAAGGCAGAAAATTTCGTCAGTTACAAGCGAAATTCTACAGCAAATAGAACTACAGGAAGAATCTAATCAAAATCGACAACTGCAAGAGATGTCCAGGGTTAATTTACTCTCTGGACTGAATCTATACTATAATAAGAGCCGCGTTCGTCCGTCTCTCTGTCTGTCCGAAGTAGTGTGTGATGAGCGTATCTGTGATGCAAGCTCCGGTCCATATATATTTTGAAGGGCCGTGTTCACGCGGCCTCATCAACTCTCGAGAGATTGTATTTTTTAATTTCTTACGGCCTTTCTCTCATTTCGCCCTCTTTTTTATTTCAAATACAGGGGGTGGACTAGTAAGTTATAATTGCACATTCATTTAGCAGAGTTGTGTAGGGTGAAACTGAGAACAGAGAGGTCCATATTGAAACATCAAATGTTCTCAGAAAGTGAGTAGATCTATGGAGGACTCTTTCTTGAAGCTTTTATTATGTATAACCAGAGATATTATTTCCTCCCCAGCTACTATTATTTATTCATGAAGTCATATTCTGATGAGGACAATCGTTTTGGCTTGGGTAAAGTGGACACAGGAAAACTTCGTAAGATTAATTTAAAGTGGTACCACAAGGGTGAAAAATTCCATGACTTAATCTGTCAGTCACGACCACAAAATTTCATGACATGTAAAATGAGCATTACCAGAAACGAAACACTGACGATAGTACTAAATTGACATCTAAAACATTTTCATCAAACGCAGGCAGTACAGTCTACCATATCAAAAGTAAGATCCCTCTGTAACCCTAAGCCCAAGCCTGTTTTCCGCAACTTGTTTCTAGTATTGTTGTACGTAACTGGAAATTTCTATAAAGGACAAGCCTTATCGCCTAAAACACGAGGTCATAGCAAGTATTTAAAGCCGGTCGGAAGATCTTACTCGCAAGTAGCATTTATTTTCAAGGTAAACAGAGAGGAAGTCTTTTTCTTTTCATCTAAAAAGGCTCTTAAGTACGAAACATTTTAGAATTATTTTGGCATACCGCCACTTCAAAATAACACGCATCGCCATAGCAACATCCGAGCAAGTCTCCAGATTTTATCTTCGAAAGTAAGTTAAAATATCACCAACAACCGGCGTTGTTCTCGTTCGAGGGCTTGGCTGAAACCAGCGGAGGAACACCCATCAAGCTATATTCAGATATGCCACTAGACAACTTTTTCACTGCATTTTATCACTTTTCATATGAAATGAAGACGGAATGCAACCAAAGGTAAAAAAAGAAGCTGCCACACTTTTTCGATTATGACGACGAAAATTTTGAGAAGCAAGACACTGCTGACAATACGAATGTACAAACCGCTTAGCAATGCTCTTTCTAGTGCAATACTGTTGACACCAAATAAATGTCAGTGCCAGAAGTCAGGAACGAAATTACCAGTGTTTACGTAATACGGCGTTTAAAAATTAAGGGTTAATACCCCTGAAAAGAAGAACGAAAGTTGAGGATTTTTTTGGACCAGCAGGAATCATTTTAGCAGCGATATTTTAGCACTACAGAACTTCATGTCGTACTGGCAGAGAAGACAATACGGACACGGAAGTACAAGCCAAAAAGAGAGCTCATAGCACCGGGCTTGTGAGCACGAGCGCTGAGGGTACAATAGAAGTAGCAGAAGAGTCCCAACATAAGGGCCAGGGAAGGCGAAGATGTCGACAGAGTGGCTCCAGAGCGGCCGTCTGGGGAGCATTTAGAGAGCCTCGCTCGCATTTCGCACGCGCCCATCCAGCAGAGACTCAAGCGCTTGACATGCGCAGAGTGATGAAGGCAGAGCCAACGTGTGCGCGACGGAGCAGGCGCCCGGCGCCGTTGTGGTGGAGACGCCTCTATGTAGCAGCGAAAGACAAAATAACGTGACATTCTTCGAATGTTTAATGCACAGAGAGGACTTAAAACTGAGACTAATTCATGACTGTCATTTATTACTATTATTCTATTAAGTAAAGATTTTCTTAGCCACAACGAGAGAAGTGATCATTTCGATGGACTTGAGGAAACATGGAAGTTAACGGTGTATTCCCGCTCAGATTATCTTACAAATAGAAACAACGAGTTAAGAAAGAAAAAAGAAGAGAAGGAAGATAAGATAATAACTTAAGCTTTCCTAAACACAACAAAGGGGTTCCAAAGAGAGGGTAGAAGAAAGCACCATTTAGTATAGAGTTTGGGAACATGGAATCTATATGTTCCTAGACACGACCTCCTGGGCACAGAAAAATTAAGTTAAGAAAGAAGTTTATGAAGCAAGATAAAAGTTGTAGCAAAAAAGCACCGGTGAAGAGAAAAGGAACAGCGAAACAAAAAAAAAAACATAGTCCGGAACGACGCAAAAACATATTCTGTTTCAACAAAAGAAAGGCCAACCTAACTTTCAGCGCAGGACCTCACATCTTCTCCCTGGGAACACTAATTGTCATAGATATAATATCGATAGTTGTATCCCCCTAAAAAGGAAGGGATAGCGAAAAAGGTTTGAAAGCTGAAAAAAGCAAAGTTGGCACAAAAGATACAAGTCCCGAAGGCCTGTTTATATCTGAGGTAACGTAACAGGCTCCCCAGAGGTGCCAGCCCCCATTTCACAGGATGGTCCAACTGAACTCTTCCAAGCCTATTGCCCATCCCGTATCCCACCGTGTAACAGGACGAATAATCGATGCTCATACCATGAATTAATAGCTGCGTACGTTATTAAATTAAGCGATTGCTGGATCTGATGGCGCTAGTTTACAAAAACCGGCTTGACGCATAAAACTACGAGGAAGACTTCAATAGGCACGCAAATAAGGTTACTGAACTCAATCTGCGCTAATTTAAAGCAGAGAAAACAAGCAAACGCTGATGGTACTTTCAACAAGAAAATTTCGTTGATCAAAATCATGTGCAAGGTTTAGCATAGCGTGGTGACGGTACCGAAATAAGCGAGGGAGACGGTAGGTCGTGAAGCGAGATTTTTACTCGTACGATGGTTAGATTTTGTGCAGACTTGTTAATGATGATCGGATACAGGCTTCATGATGGACTATCGCGTAGGTTGTGGAGTGACGTAATTAGTCGTCATTAAAATCCGGAGATCGTCACTTCTTTTTTAAAATACAAAAAAGCTGTAAGCTAAATTAACACAAAGGGACGCAGCAAATCACTATCTCGATGAAATAGAATAAATTCAAAACTCATAAAAAAAGGTGAAACCAATTCGAGTGTTGGGACATCATAATACACTGAAGTACATAGCGACATACATTTCCGCAGCTTCATTTTTAAAATAAATTGTAATCGTAGGAATATAAAAGAAAAAGTTAATTTGTGCCACAAACTACAAATAGCGAGCAACAAATCCTGGCGATACAATTTGACACAGTGAAAAACGTCGAGGTCACAGAAATAAAAAAAAAAACACAAGTAGCTATCATGTCAGTCACAGCGAGGTGCAAATTCAGAAAGAACAAAAGTAGGATGTACCTCAGAATACTGACCCAATTCAACTAATAGATTAGATGTGCTGACTAGGATAGGTCAACCGAAAGCTAGTTTTTCGTTAAAAAATGTTCTCGTCACGAATGTGTGGCAAGACATCTATTCAACATAAGAAGTTCGGGATAACGTGCAACGCTACACGAGAGTTCGGATTTTATTTATTTGTCATGTCTGGAATATTACATTTTTTAGGGAACCGCAATAACAGCGGAAACAAACACGTGCTCTCTTGGTGGTACCGTTCATTACTTTACCCAACAAGAGTTATACAGAGTACTTTTTGAAAAATGGTGCAAAATAATTCCCAAAAGGCATATTATTTTTTACGTAAATTCTATTCTTCAAATATCCATAGAGGATGAAATCACAAGCATCACAATCTGTAGATTGAGGTGGCCGCGACCCGCCCCCGTAACGTGAAAATAACCGGTGTAGGGAAATTGTTCATAACACTCTCGAATAGTTATCAGCCATACAGGTTTCGATTAACAGTGACTGCATCACCACCACCTTAAAAAATAAGGACTAATGATTTTTGAATATGGTAAACGCCACCATATTGTAAACTCAAGTGTGTTAAGTAGATACTAGAAAATTTGTCTGAGACTCTCATATGCCGAGAACACGCATATTTACTTGCGATGTACTTCACCTTTAAGGTGAAAATGAGTTTCACTAGATATGATTATAAAATAAAACACATTAAAAAAGCACGTAGTTTTTTGAACAATGATGGTTCCCCTGAAAGATATCATATTCTATATTTAACATACGGATGTAATTTCTAATCTAAAAAGCCCTTTCATAGTTTTCTTGTTTTCGATTTTCAAAAAGTGTGAATTACTTATGAGCTACCCTGCATACCAACTAACTTGCATTCAAATACTCTCCAACTTACCGTTACGCTTCAAACACAAAATATTTATCAGCGAACACGACTTGAGAAAAAACGGGTTGAAAGAACTCTCTCAATCAAATGAAGCATTTAAAACGTATACATAATATTTACGAAATGAGAATACAAAATCAAACTTCTCTTATACTGTAAACCAATTCCGCCACCCAAAACATAATTACGTACTCTATGCAATGAAAAAATTTATACATTTATATGCATGTACATTAAAATTAGATTATAAAGTAGTTTAAGCCTTTCTAACACAACGAAGGTAGGTGTTTCCAATACAGGAAGATGGAAGGCACGATTTAGTATGGAATTCAGGGCACAAGGAATCCATGCCATGGGTGTCCTCACACTCGGTGCATGGAGAAATCAAGATCAGAAGCAGTTTATGAAACGTGATTCAAGTTGACGAGACAAGTAACACGGGCTCAAAAAAAAAAAAACAGCAATTCACCGAAAAAGATGATCCACAACAAAAAAAAAACATTCTATTAAAAAAGACCTTTCTAAACTTCAGCTCGTGACCTCTCATATTCATCCAAGAGCACTAATTGTCTTAATCAAAATAGTTATATCCCCATGAGGGGCGATACATGTATACATTACACAACGCAGGTCATCACTTGAAAATTGTGAAGCATTCCCGCAGAGTAACTACAAGGGTTCACGCAACACTTCTAGCGAGCCATCACGTTCAACACAAAGAAAAGAAAGCAAGAGAGGTCGGAGCCGAGCTCGGGAGATGCCTTGGCGTCGTTCGGAGCTGCAATAGAGGCCGATAATACGAAGCCGCACTTCTCTAATTGAATCTTAGAGAGCTCACAGGTCAGGTTTTACAGCCGCCCGCCCTTTCATGTCAATCTAATGAAGCCCCAGTGAGTGTTAATTGAGGGCGTCCAGATCAGGCGGCCTATGAGAGACGCTATGCTCTCGAGGCGCTCATTGTCCACATCGTTCTTTCAGGGGAAGAGATAGGAATGAGAAAATTCTTTTCGAGGAACGTCAGAACATTGAATCAAGAGTATTGATCTGGACTTCTAGTCAACAAGAACTATTTTTACAAAGTGCAAACAATCTGATTGTAGCTAATTGAGAGAACAAGATTTCGGCCGCACTGATTATTAGTTAATTTCAGCCTCCCTTACCAAAACAAAGATGTCCAAGAAGAGGAAGGATGAAGGCACCATTTAGTATGAAGTTAAGGAAACGTAGAATCTATGCACAAGGCGTGTTCCCCACAGGATTTGCTGCGCTTAGAAACAGTAAGTGGAGAAGGAAGGTCATGAAACAAAATGAAAGTTGAAGAAAGAAGTCAGGAGGTGCTCAGAAATGTGATAAGAGTGAACCTAACCCCTAGCTTGAGACCTCATAATCCCCTCACAATCACCCTGGGAGCGCCAATCCCCATAGATACAATAGTTGTATCCCCCTGAAAGGATTTGCCGCATTAATAAGGTGAGAAATAGATATTAAATAGAAGAATTATATTGACAGAGAAAATAAAATCATTGATAGACTAGATGGTCCGTATATTTTTTTACTTTCCATAAAAAAAGAAATAAACAGCACACAAAATAAAAATAAAAAAGCAACAATTTTGTCTTTTCCTGACAACTTGAAAAATATGAAGGCAAGAAATCGGTGACGAGGAAAATAACGCAAGAAAAGGAAAGCTCTTACAGGTCTCGAGGCAAACGTCAAACAAATATGGGGAACGTGACCCTAACTCTCAAAATTATTAGAACATACATTCTAAAACCGTGAGATATGTGCGCCCAACGTCGTTCAGTACATCATCGCCATGTATCATCTTGACGCTCATTATGGGGCACACGGTTATTAACTCACCTCCAAAAAAGGTTTGTGCAATACTTAATATCAGAAATTTTCACAGTAAAATTATGGTTAGATTTAGTGGAACTACCAAAGAGTTACGTTCCCAACTTTGAATGCCACATTGGCGTAATTTAAAAATATACCAATGGCTCATTTTCTTAACAATTTGGAAAACTGTTGCTTCTCGTTAAGTCTTTTTTATTTACAGTGAGGAGAAATAAGTATTTGGTTACAAAGAAAATTTTTATTTTTTGGTATTTAGGTAAAATAAAAACTTATGAAACTAATAACATGATAGCAGTAACACATACATATTTCATTAACTGAAACACGGTATATGTTGAATGCATACAATTTATACAGCATTTCCGGAAATAAGTGGCGAAAAAAGTACTTGCATGGTTGCAAAAATAACGCTTAATTTTCGGTTGAACCTCCTCTAGCTGCGCTTACTGCACATAAACGATTTTTGTGGCTTTTCACTTTGTCCTGACAACACTTCAAAGGAATTTCCTCCCACTACTCTAAGGTGAAAATGTTCAATTCATTTTTTGAATGCCGTCTGGACATGAATGCGCTTTTTCAGGATCCGTCATAATATTTCGACTGGGTTTAAGTCTGGCTATTGGCTTGATCATTTTTAAACATTAATATCCTTGCCCTTGCCTTCAAACCATTTTTGTGTTTTGCATCATCAACCAGTTGTAACCACCATTCATTTAGGAGTCGCAACTTTTCTGCTGGCTATCCGAAATTACCATAAAAAATTTGTCTGTATTTGGTACCGTCCATTCCTGCATCAATTATTCCTTGTGTTCACCATTAAAAGTAAAGCACCCCAGATCATAATGTTTCCTCCACCATTATTTCACTGTAGGGATAAGTATTGTTCATGTCATATGCAATACCATCTCATCATTGCGGTCAAAAAGCTCAATTTTGCACTCGTCTGACCATAAAGTGCGTTCAAAAAAGCCGTCCTCTTTCTTCAAGTGCTCTTGCGCAAAATCCCATCTTGATTTTAGGTGCTTCTTTTTCAACAAGGGATCTTACGAGGCCTTCGCGACTGTGGATCCTGTCGGTGGACTTCGTTACATGTTTTCTTGCAAACCTTACTGCCATCCAAGCTATGGTCTGTTTGTAGCATTTCTAGAGTGCTAAAGGGATTATTCTCAACTGCACACAACATCATTCCCAAACTTCTTTTCGAAAATTTTCAAGGAGCTCCCGATCTCGGCAAGTTTGTCATTGTCATGACCCTTTCCACTTCTCCACAATGAAATGTACTGAACAAATAAGAACATAATGGTTTTCATAAAGCTTCTATTGCTTTTGTGTTTCTTAAATTTCGAAATTATTTGCTCTTTCGTGCATTCTGACAGTTCATTTTGCTTAGGCATGTTGATATGTTATCACATCGAGGTCTCTTGCAACAATGGCAGCAGTCACACTGGTAACCTAATGTAACCTCTCAGTGTACTTTCTAGTTGACTCTATAAAGGTTCATGGGCAATTATTTATCTTAAAGTATAAAATATGAGGAATTTTACAATAAGAATAAAAATGTCCAAGTACGTTTTTCACCACCTATTTGCTTAAATTTCTGTATAAATTATGTGCAATATTATTTTTGTTTTAGTTAATTGAATATATTTGTATGTGTTACTGCCCTCATATTATTAGTTTCATGACACCATTTACCTAAATACCAAAAAATATTTTTATGGTTTTCAAATACTAGCTTTGTGTTGCGCACATTATGCATCAGAGCGTGTTGGTATGTCAGAGCGTACATTTCAAGCCCCAGTTGAAGTGCACAGGAGAATAAGCAAGCAGGTGCTTAATTAGCTAGCTAAACGCATTTAGCTGTTACGAATCACGCATTTTCTTCAATTTAGTGCCAGATTCCATACAATTAATTTCTTAGACTGAGTTCATGTTTTTTTACACCTAAAATTTTTAGAATCATTCATTTTTAAAACTTAAAACGGTCCATGGACAACTAGTCGCGCTCATATCTTTAGAACATGGTAACATCCCAGTGTTTACAGATTTAGTTTTCTTAAACGCTTTCATTTGACAGTTTTATTCAAATTTTGTTTCAAACTTGATGTTTTGGTTAAAGATAGGTAGGAAACGGAAAATCATAATTTGATTACAATGAAATTTAAGCTGCACATCTTTCCTCTTTAATTTACTTAACTAAAAACCTAGTTGCACATAATTTCCTTATCATTTACCAAACGAAAACCCTAAAAAGTAGAACTCTGAGTGTGAACCGTTCGTTACTGACTCACCTCGCCTTTCCTGTATAGGTAATAAAAGCCATTAATAATGTACACCAACGAAGCATTCAGTCATGTAACGTTTTACTCAGCAACAATCAATTAACTATAATACGATTACTGATCAATGAGCGAATTAGTAAAAAATATGGAAGTGGTGCTAAAACAAATCGTACGAAGTTCATGGCCCAGATCCGATGGTCATTCATTAGAACAAGCCCATTAATTTAATGAGAACACTAATGGGCCAAACTTTGGCAATTAATCCGCACCGGAGTCGAATAAAAAATTCCAATAATAAAGCAAGTCCGACGAGGTCGATCGGGCAATCAATTCTGCGAATGGCCGATTCGAAAATCCATTCAACATAGAAACTCTGAAACCGTGCACGAGCACTACAATGCGAAACATTGATTGGTGCAATTCAGGCTGCTCAAATTCGTAATAAAATCCTGGAAACACGACAGCGCTACCATGTGAACAGACGTTAATTAACTTGAAATGTTTTTCAAAGACCATGAACCCACAGCGGCAACACAATTTTAAATTCACTGCACTATGATGACCAGCAGCGTTTACTTTCAATTAGACAAAGAATTATACGCGGAGTTCAAACTTTCAAAAGCCTATCAGGTTATCAGGCAAACTAGAGCAATCATCTGTTTTCAGAAAATAAGGCATTACAGTCACTGCCGAGTCGAGTCTAATACAAGCTAAAGAAATTTGTGTCCAGCATTGCTTGAGCACAGCAAACGTAGGAGTCGTAAATTTTTTTAATCGCGTAGGCACTTGATGTAATAATACGTCGTTCGCCATCGCGGATAGAATATTTCAACTGAAATGCTGGTCTCACTCTTCCTCTTTAAATCGGCCATTGCTACGAACAGCTTTGCGGCAGTGGTTGCCTAACCGTCTAAGGCTCGAGTACGTCTCGTGGTGATTATAGTTATTCAACTATGTACAATCGAAATAGATGTCGGCTTCCACGTGCAGGTGTTGAGGTGAAAATCTAATTGCTGTTGAGGCTTGTACGTTCCAGGAGGAAAATTATTTCGATTGTAAATTGCAGTGCAAATTTACAATTGTATCAGAACCTTAGATTATTTCAATACATTTCTTCTCGTTCTAAACAATATTTTCTTCGTTGATTCACAGTACGAAAATTTATAGAAAAAATCTGCCGAAATCTTTATCTCACACTAACTAAAATTTTCGTTTCAGAAATGCATGATGCCAATTAACTAGAGAATTGACTACAAACTGTTGTAACTCGTGAAGCATGAGGTGTTTTACTCTTTTTGAGGGCACATTGCACCGTTCAGCAGTCGTAGTCGATACCACCTGACAGTCTGGTATTACACCGTGTATTTTTATCTTTAACGCCAAATGTTAGCATTCCATCGAAAAGATAATTGATACTACAGTAGGTTTGAACATGATATACTGCAAGCAGCTTAATATCAACTGTTAAGCTGGCTGTAAAATCCATTTCAAAAATATCACTGATATGTTAGCACGCGCAAAAATGCTTTTACAACGCAACGTCCTATTCAATCCTCAACTGCTAGTATATTCCCGATAATTTAATAACCCAAATACATATTGAAAGCATTTTTTAAAAGCAATTAACGAGCAAAATCAAAGAGTTAAAATGCAATTAAGGATTGAAATGAATCGGCTCGGCTTTTCTAAAGCAAATACTTTTAGAATAGAATCATGTTTTGGGAGCGTATGTAACTTGATTAAAAAGGACAAAATGGAAGAAAAAATTATTTCACATATTTTGTTTTAGAAAATTTATCTCTTGAGCATTCGAGCCTTACATTGCTCTTCATCAGTAAGAACTGTAAAAAGGGAACATTTGTTGCACATTAGGTGGAAAATGAAGCGTATAATTAAATTTGATAAAAATGAATACACAATGGTGCGTGAAGTAAAGGAATAACAAGAATTAATTTTTTTTAGAATTTCAGACTCTGCAAACCTATTTCACTAAACTAGACAAACTTCCCGTGAAAACCAGTAACCTGACCTGATGTATAAATAATTAATAACGTATCGCAGCTTAAGAGCATTGGTTACTTGATTCGAATTGAAATACTTCCAAATAATTTAAACTCAACAGGACAGCACCGAGCTGAAATTTTAAAGCCGGTCTGGCATGCAGGGCTGGGTCACAATTACAGGCGTGATCTAGCGCGTTATCACGAGTAGGATTTGCGACGGCCTCGTCAGAGCGGGAAGAGACACTCACCCCATGATGCTCAGCGACGCAAGGGTGGAGGTGACGACTCGTCCTCCCACGATACGTAGCCTTGCACTTCTACCAATAAACTACACTGCTGAACATAATAGATTTGACAAGTTAGTTTCAGCCGCCCTAACCACAATAAAGGCATTCCAAAGAGAGTAAGGATGATCCATGGCATCACTCGGTATGGAGTGGTAGGAACGCGAAATTTATGCACAAGGTGTGTTCCCACACAAGACACTCTGTGCTGAAAAAAAGAGCTTAGAAGGAAGGTATGAAATAAAACAAAATGTCAAGAAAAAGTAGTCAGAGGTACTAAAAAACAGGACAGTATCGAACCGAAAAAAAACGGAGTAAAAAAATAAACTTATTCTATTTCAACTTGAAGAATGCATAGCTCTAAGCTTGGGATCTCACATTTTAACCCACAGAAGCGCTAATAATTTGCTTAGGTACAATAGATGTATTCCCGTGAGGTGGTCTACTCCGAAATGAATCGTTAGAAAAGTATGTAAAATTACCATTATGTTTCAAAGACTGTCGGAAAGAGAATATCGGTTAGGCTGAGGTTTTGCTTCAAGCACATTCTCTACAAAAACAAAGCGACGATAAAACAAAACTACTTATGAATTATTGAAAAAATAAACTTGAATCGCTTACGAGTTGCAACAACACTGAAAATTTTAATATTATTTGAGCATCCTTAAAATACACTGAAATTGTGCGTCGAAAAAAAAAACGAAAGCCAAAGCATGTATCTCGATTCCTGAAAATTCTATAGTTTTAACACTCTCACATTTATGCAATAAAAAATCGCAAAAACATCAATGAAAATAGGAAACAATCTAAAATTAAAATCCTTCAAAGGAACTGATGAAATTCATGTCGATACTTGGAAATATACTGCAATACATAAAAGGGAAGGCCACTGCCGCTTGTCTCACGGTATTCATAATGAGTAGTACATAAAGAAGCTAACGGCAGCGCCGAGAGAATGAAGGGAAGAAACATCTGCGAACAGCTCGAGCAAAGAAGACGACGGAGCGCCTCACACAGAGGGGGCCATAGCAGGCCAGAAGTTCTTACGAGAGGGCGGCCTGCGACCAAGTTGCAGGCGGCGATGACAGCGCTACAGGCAATAAAGCTCCTCTCCAGTCACGGCTGTCAGCAGCACGCCTGCTACACTATACAATATCCAAAAGCTTACGATACCTACGGCTGCTACCGTGATACATTGGGGATAGAACCCTCACAAATGATGCAGGACTACTGAATACCAAGTTTCACAAAAAAACACCGTATAGAAATTTCATCTGAGCAATATTTCCTCCTCATTGTTTTTTTTTCAATTTGCGATAATAAAATGATCTTGGCAACTGACACGATGCAGTAGCTGGTCTCAGTTGAGGAGCTCAACAAGAACGCAAAAAATGAAATTGCTCTTTAGCTGGGGTTGGATTAAAACGATTAATGATCTCGTAGAAGTTGAGCGCAGAAATGTAAAAAGTTCATAAACGTTTAAAGCTCGAAAGCTAACGATTCGAGAGAAAATGCTATACTAAATTTAATGAACAAACACTTTATTAGTGATTGACAGATTTATCTAATTTTTAAAAGAACTTCAAAATATAAATGCTTGGTTCTACAATTGATAATGTAGCATGATGTATTTTCTCACACAGGCGAAGAGCATTGCACCATGCACGATTAGATTAGATTAGTCGTTAGTTTTAGCCTCCCTACCCAGCAACAAATGCGATCCAAAGAGAGGAAGGAGTAAGGCACCATTTAGTATGGAGTTAGGGAAATGCGGAATCTATGCAGAAAGGCATAGAAACAGTAAGGTGTGAAAGAAGATTATGAAACAAGATCAAAGTTGAAGAAGAAAGTATTAGGAGCTGAAGAACAGGACAGCAGTGAACCGAAAACAGGTGGTCCTTAACATAACAAAAACATTTTATTTCAACAAAAAAGAAGGGCTACCTAACTCTCAGCTCGGGCCCTCACATTGTCCCCCTGGGAGCGCTAGTTACCATGCACGATCAAGTGCAATTTGAAAATTAAGCATAAACTAAATTGCATCAATTATACATTATACAACCAATTATGCGTCATTACTGATAGTGAAAAATCAACGAAAGATTTTTCAATACCTTTTATAATTACCGTTGCCAGTCATGATGAAAGGAAGTTCAGAAAACATGTTAATCGCAGCGCTTCTTAGGGAAGTAAAATGAAATTACGCATTCCGATTCTCATCATTCCGATGAAATGTTTTAGCTACATTCAAGATGAATGAAAATTATAATTTGGAGCAAAAGTTAGCAGGAGTGATAACATTCTGCAGCAATGAATACTAACTTTACGAGCGCTATCTCGAGGCGCACCTCGGATATTCAGAGAAGGTAATCCTCTTGCAGGTTGTTCCCCGGGGATT
The DNA here is from genome assembly GCA_030386875.1 of Morinoia aosen. Taxonomy (NCBI): domain Eukaryota; kingdom Metazoa; phylum Arthropoda; class Malacostraca; order Amphipoda; family Talitridae; genus Morinoia; species Morinoia aosen. Next base: position 72,256,486 of record CM059567.1, on the reverse strand, counting down.
TGAGAAGGATAACAAGTCTTTCTATGCATACTCAATGTACTGAGCTTTTGATCTTCCTATCGACACGAAGTCCAAGCGAGTTAATAAAAACAAGACAACAGGGCTCATGCTCCTTTTTGCCCTCGAGCAAATAGAATGGATCAGTTATTAATTGCTGACGTTGTCTGAAATAAAATATAAGGAACTTCAATTGACCCAATCAACATGATCAGTTTCATTTATTTCTAGCATGATTACCGGTTAGGTATAAAGAGGCAAGAACTTAATTACTGTGTCTTAGATGAAACATTCAATTCGATAATGGTACAATTTTAAATGAATTTAGCACATATGCTTCTTAAAACCATAAAATTTTCATAGTATTCTAAGCGGATCAACATTATAGAAGCAGCAAAGGAGAAAAATAACGAAAAAACTCTTGCGACTGGTTGGTAAATCGGTGCTGGCCTTCCGAACGAAACGACTCAGAAAAAAATGGTCCGACACCTGAACAGTGAACCGACACGAGCGACAAGCATTACAGAATCTCAAGTACAGCTACAAGATACCTCCAGGGAACGTTAATTCCTCAACAAAAACTAACATCACGCATCATCAGCGTAGAAAATCTCCACCTCCTCCCATCCTCACAAAGCTCAGGAATTTGAAACGTCCCTCGAGGAGCCCTCGACCACTCTCCAAGATGCGTAGAAGTTCAATCCATTGCGAGGCAAGTCCATGGTTTATCAGAATTGCTGAGACGACAAAAATAACACATGCAAAATATTGTTGAACATTTGGCCTGGCAGAAAGACAAAAGAAGCCAGCAGACACGCCAGACGAAGTTACGTTTGCGCAAGAAACTGAAAACTGCGTAACTATATACTTCTTACAATCTCTTTGAATCGCAAAGATCTGGAATTAGCCATGAGTGGCAAGCAAATGTAAACAACGCGCAATGAGAAATGGTGAGAAAATAAAAAGTCATAGTGCTTAGAAATGATATATCTTAACTGTATACAAACGAATTTAACAGACCGTTGAATATGCATGTGTGATAAAGGGGAAACAATATGCGCACAGAATCATCAATTTGCAACAACTGATGCGGGGCCTTCGGGGTGATGATCGACAACTAGAGACCTCTTTATTATGCATAGGGCGCCTGGCATGTCATTAAGGGGAAAATTACGGAGCTTGATGCTGAATAAAAAATATTTAGAACAAAACTATGGAGAAAATAAGCAAGGAGCTAACCAGTACACTTTATATCATGAGGGAAAAATGAGTTAAAAATTTTCACAGATTTTTACATATTAAGATGGGAGGAGTTTTGTCTCTTTTTTTTCAATTATTTGAGATTCTTTCCCTTGTAGACAAAATGAGAGTCAAGTTTCAGAGAAGTTAACTCCGGGAGACGAATGATTTAAAAAAGAAAAAAATGAATAATTTCGAAGAAGAGGTCACTTGCCAGGGCAGAGGGTGCTGCAGACTGCGGCAAACACATAACAAGGCTCTTTAATTCAAAGAAACGTTCATTCATACAATATTTCTCATGAGTAATATTTCGCAAACTACAATCGGAGCATAACCGAACTTGATCATTTTGTACATTGACTGAGGGGTGACCCACCGGTAGTGACTGAGGCAATTTTCATAATGCTGTTGCCCAGGTGGCCATCAACACAATTTTTATCAATACAGAACTTAATCAAAACCAAATGAAGGCATGATACATTTAACGTGTTTCATTCTCAATGTTTAACACTAAATTGATTTTCATTTTAGCTGAACATAGAAATTCACTCATATTAGCCTAAGTCAACGTGTATAATTTTTGTCGATCTTCAAGGTAGTCTCGGGACAGTATAATATAGCCTCTTCTTTGTTCGGCGTGTATTCATATCGAAGCGAGCAAAAATACTCCCACACAAGCTCGTGGCTTTTCAGCTGTAACTCGTCTAAGAAATCTCATACCGACAAATTTTGAAATGGCAATGAAAAATAACGTAAAGTGCCGAAGCTGTTTCCAAAAATAGTCTGGAAATCACTTGTACATTTCTCAAATTCGTTATAATGGAGCGTTTTGATAGTCACTTTTGTGTTCGCATATTTTTTCTTTCGTACTATGTATTTCACAACATATTTTTACATTACACCTTGCAATCATCAGGGAAGCCTATAGATTATAGTAAAAAACATTTCTCTATCATAGTAAAATTATTTCAACCCTTTCAGAGACCCGACCAAAAGCCAAACGATACCAAACGTATACTTTACGGGGGGTTATACAGGGTGTTTCAAAAATACACGGCATAATTTCAGGTATGTATTTCCCACATGTAGACAATCAAAATAGTTCATTACAACATATGTCCGGAAATGCTTCATTTCCGAGTTATGGCCTTCACAACATTGAAATTCACCGGAACGTTTTTCTTTCCGCAGGTCGTTGCCGTCAAAGGACACATTAAGAGGGCACTCTGACAGATCATTCCTAGGCGAAGGTTAAATTCAGTGTTGTGTTTGGCGTTCGACTGTGTGTCATGTACACAAATCAGGAGCTGGCAGAGATGCACTTGATCTACGGTAAGGCAGACGGCAATGCTGCGCTGGCTCGTCGTTTGTACCAGGAGAGGTACCCACAGCGACAATGTCCAGATCGGAAAACATTTGTAAGTCTCCATCAGCGTCTGTGCGAGTATGGAAAATTTGACTCTCCTGGATTGGGAAGGGGACGACCAAGATCTACAACTCCAGAAGAACAGGAGGAGATTCTGGAGATTGTGAACAGAACTCCTTCTATCAGCACACGAAGGTTAGCGTTGCAAGTGAATGTTCCCCATACGACTGTCTGGAGACTGCTGAAAGAGTATCAATTGTATCCTTACCATTTGCAACGTGTACAGGCGCTGTCACCAGCAGATTACCCTGCACGAGTTAGGTACTGTCAGTGGTTCTTGCAGCAATGTGCTGCAAATCCGAACTTTCCTGCCTTAGTATTATTTACAGATGAAGCACAGTTCACACGAGATGGCATAACAAATCTCCACAATCAGCATGTATGGGCGTATGAAAACCCAAATGCAACTGTTGTATCTCATCACCAGGTGCGGTTCTCCCTCAACATGTGGGCCGGTATCATTGGTGATCGGTTAGTTGGACCCCATGTACTTGTAAACAGACTTACGGGGCAGGCGTACACAAACTTCCTGGAAAACATCATACCTGATGTTTATGACGACACTCCACTGATCGATCGTCAGCACGCTCACTTCTTGCATGACGGCGCTCCTGCACACTTCAGTCGTACGGCTCGCCGGTACTTGGATCGAAGATTTCCTGATCGATGGATAGGTAGAGGTGGCCCAATTGCTTGGCCTCCACGCTCACCTGATCTGAACCCTCTCGATTTCTACTTGTGGGGCCATTTAAAATCATTGGTTTATTCGTCTCCGGTGCCTGATTTGGAATCCCTTCGGAATCGAATTGTGGCACGCTCTGAGGACATACGCAACATTCCTGGAGTGTGGGATCGTGTTCGCAGGTCAATGAGACATCGATGTGAGGTCTGTATTCAAGCAGGAGGTGGTCATTTTGAACATCTTCTGTAATGGCAACGACCTGCGGAAAGAAAAACGTTCCGGTGAATTTCAATGTTGTGAAGGCCATAACTCGGAAATGAAGCATTTCCGGACATATGTTGTAATGAACTATTTTGATTGTCTACATGTGGGAAATACATACCTGAAATTATGCCGTGTATTTTTGAAACACCCTGTATTTAGTCATCACACAAGGGAGAGTAGCTGGAATAACGTCGATATGCTTGACAAGGCAGTTCAATTGATCAATTTCTATAACTTCAAAGCTCCTGAGACGCTGGAAAACAATAGGAATTATCAAGGTTAACAAAGTAGGTAGACAACGATTGACTGATACCTTGATTGATCGAAGAGAAAGACGCCAGTCTCGAACAAATCCAAGGTTCACCGCAGTAAACATAAAACATAAAATTTATGACTCGCAAGGCCCAAATATCTCAATACACACAGATTAAAGACGTCTGCCCGAGTCAGGACTGTTCTGAAAAAGATCAGTGAAGAAACCATTTATCTCTACAAAAAATCGACGCATTTGGGCAAAACGGGCAAAAAAGCATTTTCACTCGCCGACTATATGGAATGGAGCAGAGCTGTCTGGGGGACAAATCGAAGTATAACATGCTTGGCTTGTGAGGAGTGTAGTTCATGACACGTTCATAAGGCACTACGTTTGAAAACAATAGACGGTACCCCCTGTGCATGAGGAGCAATAGGGCAGAAACTTTATTTCTCAACAAAGCACAAATCACACTGAGTGCAGAAATGGATGCAATTCTGACCTTCTCGGAATGACCATCTCTAACTCGAGCCATGTACGTTATTGAGCGAATGTGGATAGAACTCAAGAAACCTTTATAAGGAAAAAGGCTGGCCCGTAAGTTCGAACAGCTGGACGAAACGCAGAAGTAAATTCCATAGGCGACTATGAATAAATAGACCGACTCTGTGCCAAGACGCAGCCTATTAACACGAGAGGCTTGCCATCAGAATATTAAGTCTATAAAATTATATATCTGAGTCTAGTTTTCTCTTAGTTGGTATTAATAGGTGACGCACGTGCTCTTTCGGTCGATTAAAAGTAAAGATGATACACACTTTACGATATTATTCCATAAAATACATTTGTCTATGTTATATCGTGGTTTTTCATCACGATATTAGGATTAGTAATTGTAGCTGTAAACTACAGTATCGGTAGCTGTAACTACCGTAACTGAAGCGTTAGCTTCAGGAGTAGGAAAAGGAAACTCTTAGCTAGGTTCCTATTCTTGTACTGAATCATCCAAACACCGACACTGCTTATAAGCTATAGCGCTCGGAAGTTAAACAATGCTCTTCCGGTGCATACCAATGCGATGCGCTCCCAAGGCACGGTTTCCGGCGCGTGCGGTCAGGGCGCTTCCGACCCATTTGAACCCAAGTACGATATAGACATAGGGCAATCCGCAACCAGCGCTTCCGTCGGCTCCGTCTTGCGGTTAAGACGCTTCCGCCGGTGCCGCGATATCCCAAACCAAGTGTGATAAGGACATCATGCCTGAAAGGCCTATATTGAGATACTACAGTCTACAAGGAACGTGAACATTTATTTTTTCCTATAACCTATGAACTGTTAATTTCAAAGATAAGATACGCTCAAAAAATAAAAGTTAGCACAATTAAGCACCACCACCGCACGTTCTCGCACAGAACAGCACTTCACTCAGAGTAACCCCAGGAGCGTGCTGTGACCTTGAGTGCAGCGTCGGATCGTTAACAAGACTGATGAAAAATATACACGTTGCACGTCAACACTATCAATAAGTAGAGCAATTTAAATTTCCTAATATATTGTGTTTGGTTAATCATTATGTTTCATTGGAAAGTGAACTGGGTAGCAATTTACCTCTCTTTTCATGAAGAATTTTAATAAAAAATGTACCATCTCAAGTTAATATCTTCCTCACCTGGTCATAGTTTCTCACTTACGTCCATCTTCAAACACAAATGAAGTAGAAAATGAGTAAGATGGAATTTTTTCATCAAAGTGCCTCGTGCGTAGCGATAAAAAGAAGAAAGTGGAGGATACGGCAGAATGTTCTATCTCTAAGAATGCTCCGATTTTGATTGAAAATATCACATTTACGAGTTATAAAAACGTCAATTTGGAAAAGCAAAGCGACCGTGTTATCTTTTGTTATATTTTAAACATTACACCGTAATTTGATTCGTTTGCTGTCAATCGAGTTCTAATAATAAATTAATTTTACGCGAAAATTTGTCGATCGGGAGGTTTCAATTCAAATTTTCATAGACGTAAGCAGATAGCTCTCGGATGGTGAAGTCGCGTTTGATCACTAGATGCGAGCGTTTGCTGTAGTTCAAGGAAATGAGCCGCAGCCCCGGCGGCCGGCGGGCTGCCGCACGAAGTAGCAGCTGTAGGCTCACCTCTCATTTGTTGCCCGCGAGCGTAGCGCGGCCGCAATAAGTGTAAATGCACGAGACTACCCCTAACGACGCCCATCCGTCTGGACTGCAAGAAGCTCTGCAGCTGACCGCTGACATTAGTTTGGTGGCCCGCAATTTAGTGATGACGAGAGATACAACGAACGAACCTTGATCACTTTCTGTTTTTACGATGACCGACGTTGTGGTAGTGCCAGTAACGGACCAGTTCATTGCCCCACTGAGAACTTTAGCATTTTTTCTAGAGAGCTGTGGAATTCTGAAGCTACATGTGGAAAAACTTGATGAATGGTTCATAAACAGGAAAACAGAATACATACAATACAAAGAATAACCACTGAATCGGTAACAAATCGGAAAAAATTGTAGGTCTTTGAAATGAAAGTTTGAGGGGAAATCAAAAATAAAATCATTACACACACACAAAGTAGCCCGTCAAAATGAAGGCATTCATAACGACCATGTTTGATGCACCTGAAATCTTTATCTCAGAAACCTTTTAAAAATAAAATTTTGTGCAAAATAAAAATCACAAAAACTAAAAAATACTAATAATACTTCATAATACTAATTATACCTCTCCAAGTCTAGTCTCATTTCAATCTGCCTAAGTGCAAGCCAGTATATTAATATGTATATTTTTCACCCTCAAACGAAAGCAGCAATTCAATCTCCCTCCCCCCTCCAATTTCTCAGCGTGCCGACCGGTCGACCCAACGTCCCCGAAGGATAACACTGTAAGCAGAAATTCGGAGCGGCGAATATTCTTGAGAAATCGAACGAAAGGTTTTCCTGGCCTGCCGTACTTCAATATAACGTCCATAGAAGAGAACCTGTCAGGTCGGAGACTGACGCGCGGGCCCAGGTAATTTCCTTGGGAAAAAACCTTCGAATAAATTTGAAAGCCTTTGGTGGCCGTCGAGGCAACTTTCCAGGGGACAGGAAGTGTCGCTGAAAAGGCGGCAAGGGAACAGAAGAGGCGTGAAAGGTTGAGGCGAGACCGAAGAGTTAGTAGAAAATCGACGCATTCTTGCAATCGTTTGATTCCCTCAAGAACAGAAACACTTCTCAAATTTAACTTAAAAAAACGCGAGGACATCAATATGCCACCGTAAAAGCTTGCCAATAAACGTTAAAAGGGTAAAAGATTCAGTATACATGAATATGCTACACAAATCTTACAGTTGTTTTGAAGAGCTATGAATATTAACAATAGTTAAACATACCAAATTTAGCAGCTTTGAGGGAGCGACACAAACGAATTTCCAATTCGAATGGTAGACTAATCAAATGTTAAGAAGAGTGAATAAGAAATATCCAAACTGTTCTTACAACGCCCGTAATCTTCAAAATATCCCAAGACGTGACGATAATTTTTATGAATTTTCATCCGCCTGTTAATTAGAAGTACACGAAAAGTCTGAAGTGAGTGGAAGACGCGGCGTCAACTAAAATGCTAATGTAATAAACCTAAATGCCAGCTAATAACTGACGCTCCGCACAAACTTGGGCCACTGGAGGCTACGTAAAATGAAAGGCGCACGACGAACGGCCAATTGGAGGGGAGTGCGCTATGAGCGACCATTCCACCGGTTTCAATTGTCTCGCTTTGACCCCACGCACGTTGACGTGTTTGCATGAACTGTGACGCGTTAAATATTCGTTATGTCCCGTGAGATGTGCTATTGTAGCATAACATCATATTGCCTCTGTCACAAAGCATACTTCACATTAAAATGTCTACAAAAGAAATTTCTTAAATGAGCCAATTGTTAAGGCATCATTTCACACTCATCACACCGATATCGATTAATAGCTAAATGAAGTTTGCTAACAATCATCATCAGTTTCGAAGTCTAACTTTGTAAATAAGTTATAATTTTGGGCGAGAAAAATGCTCAAGCAACTAGAGCTAAAAATATACTCAATTCACGGACTATAACTTTAAAGACAGCAGAAAATAAAACGATGTAATCAAAATATACACAGAGTAAATCTAACTGAATCAAAGCATTCAACTCTTCAATGAAAAAAACCTGAAAAACTAAACTGACGTTAGGATCCAGGTTTACATGGCCATAGTTACATACAACTCGATTTCCCCAAAGTATGCTATAGACAGAATAAATAAATACAAACAGAAGGGAAGACGGAGCCGTTTAATTTCTTTTCGTTAATTGGGGCCATAAAATTCTTTCCAAGGAGGAAGCAGCTTGAAAAAATTGAAGACATAGAGTGCAATTTGCAAGGCTAATTTTCTAGACCCATTTCAATGGTCGAGAAGATGGAAGCGGAGATAAATTTAGGCGTCCGACATAAGCAAAAGCGAAGCCTTAATGACCGTTATGGATGGTGATGAGCGCGCTGTTGCAGTCAACCGGCGTCATCGTAACTGCAACTCCACCATTATAATCATTAGCAACAAATCAGAATCTGACATCAGCTCGTGAAATCGAACATTGCAAGGAAATGGAATGCAAGTATCATTAGAGTTTTCACATCGTTTGATTTGGAGAATTGAATTGATACTTTTGATCTAGCTATATATAGAATTAATAGCTCAATTGACAGTAAAACCTAAAGTATTAATTTCATTTTCATTGTCGAATGAAATTCATCGCCCTTCAGCGCAACTGCACATTTACCCACGGCACAATTAGCGTAGCGGACACAGTGAACAACTGCCAAACAGTATTTAGGAGCAAATCAGATGGCGTCCGCAGGGTGGCAGTAGAAGTCAAAGGCGCTTATGTAATATATGAAGGTGCTACGCCACAGTAATGAAGATCAATGAGAATGTAAGATGCTTCACATGGAAATGGGTTACAAGAAATTTATTACGCTTACTTAACAGTCTAGTAAAAAAGTAGAAATTATGAGCTAATTTGTGTGATAGGGTTTCTCTGAATAACTACATATATTGGAATAAAAAATAATTTCATGATCGAAGTTAAGGCGCCAAGAAAAAATGAAAGAAGATGTGGAGTGGAACTTGAACTGCGAGAATACGATAGCCAGTAAAAAATTTCCCCTTTGATTTCAGTTTTCTCTTCCAATCGAGACAAACTTGGCTAACATAACACTCGACACCGTTCATTCTCCTACGAATCAACATACGTCATGGGAAGTTTAGGTGCAAAATTGCGAAATCCACTAAATTCGCCGCTATAGAATTTTTTGGACATATCATGAAACAAATTGAAAAATTAAAAAGATTTCGGGTTTGATTTGGTGCAAACGAAATGTGATGCATAAGTTTTATAAGTGATCAACCAATTGAGCTATAGCCTCATTGCTGTTCAATGAAAGGAATTTAATACTAACTTTTATAACTGCAATAAAAAGCCAATAAAAAGCCTACATTGTAACTAATGAGAAACAGATGTTGGACATAAAATGAAGCCAGAGTGTTGCTCCAATCGTACCGAGAGCACAAATGCAATAAAATGAAGCGTGGTTGGTAGACAAGATTTATCGATTTGCCGTTAACATATCAGATGAAGGAACAGAATAAGGATGAAACAAAAATGAATGCTGACGTTGCTACACAAGCAGAAGGGAAAATTATGAGGTAAAATTATATTTTATTTTTGGTATAATCAGTGATTAAGATTTCCCTTCGTCCGTACCACAGTCTTTGGACGACATATATTTGCACACAAATATTTGTAAAGCGTCATCGCAATATTATAAGTAATTTTTGAAGTACGCTACAGATAAGTTTTTCAGTCGTCTACAAATGACGAGCCGAAGATTAGCTACGATTCGAACGCATGCTCGAGCTTAATGATATTTCACACCAGGAATTTGTGACGCACGCGAAAATATTTTTTCACAAATGGTCTATTCCATACGCTGTCACCCCATTTACAACTCATATAACGGAGTGATCGTCACGAGTTAGGCTCTCTTACCTCACGCTAATTCTCAGCATAAAGAGCCTATTGCTAAAAGTCCCTTCTCCGCTTTCACGTGATAACTTCTTGCACCACGAGATCACTAAATAATGGAAGGCCATTACTCGATATATTACTCAACATTGACTAGGTGCTCTGTTCCACCGCTGATGAGAGGACGTACCTTCAGCGAAAGCAATATTTCTGAAGCTTAAATTTTGACGAAATGCTGGCCCGTCAGATGATTGAAATCTAGAGGAATGAAATATTTTTTTTCATGAGCTCAAAGAGTGGAGAGAAAGTGTCCGGCAACATCGCCTGGGATTGCTGTTCAGTCAATTTTGTGCTTAAACTGAGAAAATGTAATCTCGAGATGAAGCGCCTCATCCAAACTTCGCAAAGAAGGAAAGCTCAAAGGGAGGTAGTCTTGTCTCAAATGGCAGGCGATAACCATCAAGTGCACAGTAATGGACGTCATCTCTGCACAAGAAAAGCAAGTAGAAGATGAAAAGCTTTTTTTTATTCGGAAAAAGTTCCCTAGTCAGACACAAATGTTTGCTCTCAGAGAAGACAGCAAGCAACGTCGCCGTACTCCGTTGCTGAGCTGACAAGAAAATGAAGTTCAGTTATGCTACCAACGAGTGGAAAGATACAAATATCGGTGAAGTTTAATTCATTTTGAAATAAAAAAGAAAAAAATCGTTTTTTTCAAAGTTACTAAATCATGGATCCTATTTATGTTTTAGTTTTTACGACCAGTTTCAGCTGAAAATTGATAAACAAATAGACTTTCCAAGATGAATCATAATATGAAAATAGCATGACCAATTTAGCTCATAATGTAGATGATATGTGAGAATTTGACTTCGATATTGTTACAGCTCAGCACGAAATTAATTCGAACTTAGTACAAATATTTCCTAGATCACTTGAGGCGCACCAGCTGGAGTGTAGCATATACCTCACTTTTAATCATAAACGACGAATAAAAAAAAATTCAAACTCTTCCATCCTAAGTGTACGTTTGACCGCATAGAGTACTGTTCACAAACGTGAAACGTGCTCACAATCCTAAAATAAAAGAATGAAAACACAGGGTTCTGCGAGACCAACCTCAGTTAACGCATAAAAATTATCAATGAATGTGCAATCAGTTTCATTCATTAAAATAGATGGTGTAGTACATAGACACGCCAAAGTACGGGACACATCGCATTTCAGTCTTATCTTGACAATAATTGCCGTAATATGGGTACAAATATACAATGCAATATAATATGATGTTATAGAAAATTATAAAATAAGTGTACTACAACAGAAAAAGTTTTATTTATCAAAATTGCAAACTACACCCTGCAAAAGTATTGGATGTATGTTATTACTTCCCTTTTCTGGTCCATTATCCGACTATTTACGCAAAGACTTGCAAGTGTGATAAGTTCCAATAAGGTGCAAATATTATCGTTGACAAATCAGAGAGGCTGAAGATTGCTTACAGAATAGTTCTTACGTCGATCGTTTCTCTTACGACATACTCTCCGCAGATTTCGCCAGAAAATGAATCCCTTCGAGTACATTTGTACGTATCATAAGAGACGAAGACAAAATTCCTCACAGTCGCAAGCAAACATGCCGAGAAGTTATAGATCGAGAAAAATCCTCGAAAGTAATTGAAGGTGGATGAGCAGAAAGATATAGTAAGATCATGAGAACCCATACGATAAAGGAATTCATATTTCATGAAAAATTTTACCTATATGTACATTGACACTCAAAAGCATTTAATACAAACACTGTGTATCACCCAAGAAAGATTTCTGAAGCGAAACCGTGTAATCGCCCGCTTGAAGCTCACTGAAATTCATGACGGACGGAGGAAAGAAAATTATGGAAAAAGTAATGTAGTCACACGAGAATAAAATTTAACTCTTTGGAAGTAATACTTCATTTCGGGTTTGGAGGACACAGAAACAACTCATAACTCTGAAAATAACACACCCACACTACTAGGAAGTAATTTTATTAGATTGAATTAGATGATAGCCCAAACCTCTCTAACCGCTTAAAAAACGTTCCGAAGAGAGGAAGGAGGAAGGCATCACTTAATATGGAGATAAGGGAACGCGGAATCTATGCAGAAGAGGCATAGAAACAGCAAGTTGAGAAAGAAGTTTATGAAACATCATAAAAGTTGAGGAAGAAAGTAGTAAGTGCTGAAAAACATGACAGCAGTGAATCGAAAAAAAGTACTCAACATAAAAAATTTAATTCCAACAAAAAGAAGGCCTACCTAACTCTCAGCTCGGGCCCTCACACATTTTCCTACAGGGAGTACTAATTCCTAAAGCTACAATAGTTGTATCCCTCTGGAGGGGAAGTACTTCTGCCATTATACGGGGATTTTTCTAATTAAAAAATGCTAGAAAATTAGGAGTAGCCTAAAGAAACGAATGATTTTATGCACCAAAAAAATTTCGACAAAAATCTTGTGACATCTGTCAGATCATTGAGGCATGGGCGATTTTTTATTTTTGGAGACGACCGTAGTCCAAAACATCTAAATTGACGAAAAAATTAGAATACATAATAGAGCAATTTCAGTAAAATGCTGTGATCGCTGTTCAAGACGAATAAAAGAGCTACTTCTCGTTCTCCAACCAGTTTAGCCACTAATACATCATGGTAAATCCTCTACACTACTCCAAAATTAAATTCTTAAAAATTTCGAGCTCGAGTCGCTCCACAATAACAGATCTGGTCCACAAAAGCAACCACGCAACGCGGAATTAGTGCTCATTTTTTAGAAGGGCGGACGAGACGGGATGCATATTTGTGATCAGCTGTCGCATATTAATGAGGCGCTGCTTATGCAAACTTCGCTTTGAACACCGAGCAGCTCAATTTAATCAGGGACAGTCTGAGCAGCGACCGGGAAACCCATCAAAGCTTGCGCCAGCGGCAGAAAAATATAGCCGCTAAAATACCTAAACAACGTATCGAAAATCAATGAGAAATTTTAATTAAACGTTGAAGGAGTTTATAGATTTCAGTTGAAGACCGAGATGGTTTTCCAGGACTTCATCATCAATTTTAAAATGAAACGATACAAACGAACCAAAAAACATGTTTTTCATCTTCAGGGTGCATCAAGGTTCCGCATTAACGAAGTTACGACCACAGCGTCTATCAGTCAAGAATGGATTTCACGAACTAATCAAAAAGACGTGAAGCTGTTGCACTTGATAATCTGCTCCAGAAAGCATGAGATTAGATTAGATTATAAGTTAGTTTAAGCCTCCCTAACCGCTACAAAAATAGAGCGTATCGAAGAGAGGAAGGAGGAAGGCGCCATTTAGTATGGAGATAAGAAAATGAGGAATCTATGCTGAAGGGGCATAGAAACAGTAAGATGAGAAAGAAGTTCATGAAATATGATAAAAGTTGAAGAAGAAAGTGAGAGATGCTGAAAAACAGTACAGCAGTGAACCGAAAAAAGGTGGTCCTTAAACATAACAAAAAAACTTTCATTTCAACAAAAAGAAGGCCTACCTAACTCTCAGCTCTGGCCCTCACATTTTCCCCTGGGAGCGCTAATTCCCATAGATGCAATAGTTGTATCCCCCTGAGGGGTCCAGAAAGCATGAACAAAACGTTTCTTAGTTAGGGTAAGATAGTACAAAAAAAAATTAAGTACGGGCCTCATTCGTCAATAAGAATTTAAAGAAATAGGATCAGGAATGTTCATCGAGGCTGTACAACAATACACTTGAACAGAGTTTAATGCTAGTGGCACGATCATTGGATCGTGAGAGATAATTTCGAAGAATGCAGAAGTCTCGAACGAAACATATCCCGAAAATCTTTTCCATCTAAATGAATTGAGGACACAGGAAAAACCCTTTCGCCCATAGGTATGGTTAGGTATCGCAGGGCACTCTCGAGTGAGGCATACTTACATACAGTACATGACTACACACGCGTCCTACTTGAGAGTTGAGACCGACGCAGATACTATCCAGTACACGGAGTAGCGCTACTCACACTTGCGAGCCTCACGGCATTAGGGGCGGCCATGAGGCTCATCACGCAGCTGTCAGGAGGCAGAGCTGTGTGCGTGTCTGCGCCGGAGCGGTGGCAGTTGATGGTGCCCCTCACGCACCGTGGCTGACTACGTATTCCGGCTGACGTGTGATGCGTCAGATAATGCCTCGGGGCTTACAGTCGATGATGTGAAACCCAGAGGCGTTCTGGCGCTATACGTGCGATAATTTCGAACACATTACTGCGACAAGCATGAAGTGTCGAAACGCTGAAGTGTCGAAACGCTACAGGAGAAATGCGTCGGACACGTCACACCGAGCGAGAAAATTTGAAAAGCATAGGTACACAGCAAGCGATGTTAAAACATTTATAGTTAAACTGAAAATACACCTTTATTCGAGATGTTCATAGCCTTTTGCTCATAAAAATGTCACGAATTATTTCGGTAAAATATCATTTCGTAATGCTGTGGCACATAACACATAAATGCACATGTGCATGGTCAGCAGCAGCTGATGCTCAGATTGCAAAGCTCGCAGCTCCTCAGTTTACTGTAAGAAATTTGCGATGAAACTATAAAATTAAGTGGCAATTTAAAATTGAACGCAAGAGTAAGGTAAATTATTTATTACTTAGAATGTATGATACTTCTACTTCGCCTATCCTGGGAAGCAAAAACTCAAAATGCAAAAGCCGAACTTGCACGTAAAGAACAGCAAAATGACGAATTGAATTCAGAAGAAAAAATTCTACAGAAATATAACTGGAGTGTGATTGCTGCGGGTGTAACACGAAACGTAGACATGTAAACTATTGTTAGGTAAATAGACGGTACCAAGTTAGGATATGCTTATGAGGAAAAATACCTTCACCTAAACAGTTTTTTAATTGCTAAGGTAATTTGTTGAATTTAATTGACTGGTTAACATTTTTATCTGGCACTGTTTAACAAGTAAATTATTGAATTCAGAACCTTGATTGTATAAACAAAGGATAATTTTTTTTTGTTGAATAGGAAAGTAAATTAAAATGAGCCTTGGAAATGACACAAGCCCACTATACAAATGGTAGAAATTTCTACCGTGCACCAAGTTCGACTATTTTTCTTTTTTTCTGGGAAATTTAACTTCATTTGTAGGTGGAAGACGAAAACTAATATAAAATATATTTCTTCAACCGTGCGAGTCCAGATTTTTTTTTTCTTTTAAATATTGAATTGAACGTAGCTGAGTTTTCAAAATTTTTGAATCAACTGCAAATGCTAATGCTGCAGAAAATTAATACTGCTGTTCCTGAGCCGAAACATGGTAGGAATAAAAAATACTAAGCATAATTAGCACATACATGAAAATAAACATCAAACAATAACCCAACAAGAAAAATCAGGTTCTACACTTCGAGTACAACCGCACAAAACCCTATCACTCAATTGCTTCCATTTACTCGAGCATAGAGTCGCAGCTACCTCTAAGAAAAAACGGTTAACTCTGAACCCAGCTTGTAGGTTACCCCGAGCCACGGAGAGTCTGGCGCAGTCAGAGCGCGCGTATATTGTGGGAACGCAATTGCAACAATGGTGTACACACAGGACGGGCGACAGCGGCGGCCGCTTCTATGACAGACCGCGGCACTCCATTGCCAGGTTATTATAGAGACCGGCAGCGCCATGCAGCTTCTGCAGCGCAGGTCAACTTTATGTCTTGTGGGCACGGCAGGCAGCTGGCTGCAGTACCTGCTCCACCAGTTTCTCAACTGACTATTCGAATTATAATTCCTCGGTGAATAAATATAACGGGCAATAAAAATGCATATATTTGTTATAAGGTAGCTTATGTACAAGATGATCTTTTGCCAGCAATTATACACTGTCACGCACACATAGCCGCAGGTTAAAATAACTTAACTTCACTCTACAAAAGCATCCTCTACAAATTTAAACTCATTTTGAAATGCATATTTCTCACACGAAACTGAAATGAATAGATATCCCATGCAAGATCTCACCAATACCAATAACTAGTACGAGGTTGTAAAATATTTATTTGACATCGGAGGGTTTAAACGCCGTAAAATTAGATTAAATATAAATGTGCTTACCTGACACTTATTTAACACGCGAGTAATAAGTCATAAATAGTAATAATCGAGTCCAACGTACAGCGTGAGTCACAAAAGAAATTGTTGCATTTGGAAACTTGTCTTCCGAAGAGGCTCATCCTCTACAATCTCAACCACGGCAGCCCAAGGAGATTCAAGAGAGAAAAAATACTTACAGTCTGCTGCAATGAAATACGGAGACTATAATGCAAACGTTATTATAAGTAACAGCAATAATTTGACACGGAAAAGAATGCTTGCACTATACTGGAAATATTTCTGCAGATCTTACGAAAAACTGTAAAATAGGCAAGGATAAAAAATAGCCTTAAACTAAAAAATAAAAGCTACTGTTGAATGCGTAAAAAATTACGGCAAGATCTCGTTTTGTACTTTTACAAAAGTTCAAAGTTCAAAGCTTAAAAATGCCGAAAATCGAAGAATCTCAGAAAAAAATTTTAAAATGTTTTTCTCAATCTCGATCGAGAACTAAAAAACGCGAGTTTCATTTTTTGTCTGTCTGTAATACAAGTCGAAGAAGCGAAGAATCGTGGAGACGAAGATAGCTCTTGTCGGTAACGGTTCAGGAAAAGTTTGCGTAGCCCATCGGATTTTACGGCTCATGCTTGCGCTATTTTTGGCAGATGCGCTTCCAAGTTCAACACTTTGGCTATAAAAAGTGCCACAAAGACAAAGATCTCCTGGCAAACTCAAGACGATGATCACGAAAGGCGTGCAGTTAGAACTGGGCTGCGCTGCCCAGACCAGATTGCGCCCAGTGCCAACTCCCAGAAACAAATTGACAAGATGTCTCGTGCGGAAAATGAGCTAGTTTCTTCAAGTTGGTCCGATTTCGAAGCGCCCCCAAGACGGATTCCGCTACTGAAATGCTTGAACCCTAGACGCTGTTTTGCTGTCCACCTACGAGGGAACAAATTTCAAAGTTTATCTAGGTGTAAGGCGATATATGTATTCATACATATATGAATACATATATTCAAATCCAAGTACCCTAGAGAAATACTGGTAAAACAGGTGTTTAATCAAAATAATCTGTATTTGTACTATACTACTTAATCCAAATTGTTAAAACCTAAAAACGTATCACCAAGTACAAAAGCTGAACGGCGAAAAGAGAGCCGTTAAATGACTTCATCGAATACTTGCATAAGCAAGAGTTCCCGTAAATATTAGTCCAACCTGTTGATGAAAAACAATGGTTTAATTCACATCCAACTTGACTTGATAAAGTGCGTCAATAAACTTTTACAACAGAAACATGAATGAGCAGCACATCTCTAAAAGTTAAACAAATTTCATCGATAAACAGATGAGCTATTGAAAACAATACAATGTTTATTTCTTCAACAAAAGGTAAATAACCCCAGTGATTTCACAAGGACAAACCGACACCGGAAATTGAGGTAATCAATACTTCGAAACCAATTAAAATTGCCAAAATTGGAGCTGAAAGCATCAGAGTTACGCCCGCAGTTAAAACTCGCATGACGATGGGAACATTGAGACGAGCAGCAGCGCGGAATGCTAGGCCGTTTGCAAAGTTCCAAGTCGCCAGGAACGTAATTGGAATTGTGCGTTATGGAGGAAACGGCTGACATCACCTTGGAGGGAGAGGATGCAAGGCACTCTGGCCTGTTAGACCCAGTGCTTGTCAGAAATACAAGAAAGTCGCTTAAAAGATTGTTGAAACGTACGGCAGTAACTAATTTTGAATGTTTGCGGAGTAAACCGTTAAATAAATTCATAGATTGAGGCAAATAAATAGCGTTTAGAGAAACTATGAAGGAAAACACACACGAGGGAGCCACGTGTTCAATGTAGAATTGCACGTACACAGATTTAACTTACGTGGGAGCAATCTCGGTGCTGAGGGAAGTCGTTTGCACGATGAGTTGGATACTCCAAGGAGAGAGGAGGAGCATGATCAATAAGAAAACTCAAGCTTTTCTAAACACAAAATAATTTTTCATTAGTTAGTTTAAGATTATTAAGCCATAAGAAAATCTATCTCAAGAGAGCGAAGAAAAGGGACCATGAAGTAGTGAAGGAACCGAAGAGGGTTTCACACAAGATTCTCAGTGCATAGAAATAACAAGTTGGGAAAGGAGAGGAAGAAAAAACTAACAATAGATAGCAAAAAAAGAGATGAAAATTAGCAGGTTCAAAGTGGGCACGAGCTTTCTGGTCGAAAGTCCTAAAAGCATTTTTATAGCCGTGGTAACCTAAGGACATCTCTCCAAGAGGTGCCAGATCCCACACCCATAAGATGGACTAACCTAACCTAAGTCTATCATATATGATCCCACACCCATAAGATGGACTAACCTAACCTAAGTCTATCATATGCCTCCCGAGAGGTACTACCAACAAAACCAAATCAATACAACTAAGTTGCGTTTCAATGGTTGACAGAGCGTAAGGCAATACTGAGAGGCGCAAAGTTCTCAAGCTGCGCAGTAGACAGACGGTCTAATCCAACAGTTCGACAAGAAAATGTCAGAGATTCAACAAAGGCTTTTAGTTCACTGTTAGAAGAAAATCTCAGGATAGGAACCCCATCTGCGATAGAAATTACAAACATAAATATGAGATTCTCCCCATAAACCCATTTCGATATTTTGCGCTCAGATGAAAACTCACTGAACAAACCTTAACCCAGCCAAACCATGCCATAAAATCGTAAGAACATTGTTTAACACCACAACAAAATACTTCAACGCCTAAAATAAACAATTGTTGACTTGAAGGGTAGATAGTTTAATACTAGGATCAATATCCGTAGATTTTCATTTGTTAAATTCGCCATCGGAATTCTTGAGAATAACCACATTCGTAACTGTAAAATAAAGGCTTGTTCACACAATCAGGAATTACCATTAAGAGAAAAAATAATTTTTCTTGTAGAACATTCTGCTTTACTTCATTATAAACACAGATGAGATTTCTTCCGGGTGGTAAATTCCCATCACTAACATCTCGATTACCGTAGCAGGGTGAAAGCGAAACAGGTTACGTAGCAAGTTGCAATACAATACAAGAACGAGGAAATTTAATAAAGTACCAGCCTGAATCATTTATCACAGAGACGAACAGTAGCCATCCATTACCACACCAGTAACTTGAGGGGACAGAGGACCACCGACTCTTTAAAGTACTCAGGGGTCAGAAGTTGGAGCTGCAGAGAATTGGTGACGTTAATCCCACTTGTAAATGAAAGCAATCGAGGGAGGCGATGAGATCCAAGATAAGTTAAATCTTGAATTCAAGTAGATCAAGTTATAACACTTTATCATAGATCTGTGAAAAGAGCTTATTTGGATAATACGTTGAGAATGGGAAGGCAGCTTAAGAAGATAGAACGAGAGTACATAGTGGACAAGTGTACGCAGGAGTGGTACCTCAGGAGGCAGGTGTGGGATTGACGTGATGGTGAAAGGCCAGTCAGCTCGCAAACATCTATGGATTGCGGGCAGATGTGGGCGCCGTACAAACAACAAGCATGAGGGTATGGACGGAATGCAAGTGGGCTACTAATAAGCCTGACCTTGGAAGTCGTGACTCTCTTGAGTCCTGCGGGCCGAAGGGTTATGGTATCGGGCAATGAAACCAAAATTCAGACTTGAGGGACCTGGTGAGTCGTCCGATGGACGCCCTGTCGCTCCAGGCAGCGACCGCAACCACTGGAAGCTGACAAGTGGAGCCTTCACCGCGAGCACGTCTCGTGATGGTCCAAACGGCGGACTTCACGGGAGATAACGCACGCGCAACGCATTACCAAGGAGAAATCTGTACGTCCTTTTCAAAACCACGATAGGTGAAACTTTCACTACCTTGAAAATTTCCCTTCAGATTTATAATCTTTCTGCGCTCACTTGCTCACTTGCATCTGCAAAATAAATACCAAGAACTGAAAACATAAATCTCATTGCAAGGTAGCTGGCATTAATAACCCATTAACTTGGCATGTTCATAACTGCCCGATAGAAGAATTACGGGTCAATAAGCAACAAAATTGAAGAGCACGATATTTGAGCACGAATGCCACCTAATCGCCAGGTTCGAGCCCTCCAAGCTTCACAATCCCCTGCTAATACCAGCAATCATTAGCCGAAAATGTAGAGCTTTACTGGCATCAATGGAACCCATACATCATGCGAAATATTGAAGAGGTACCATATACGGGCGAGGTTCCAATGGTCGATGAAATAATATAGAGCTTTTCCCTCGGATGCCTCAGAGTAGGCTTTGATTGAAATTAAATTCTGAGTTTTTTCAAGATTTACTGCGAGTGTTATATTTTGAGAAAGTAAACCCTTGAAAAATAGGACACGAAAATCTAAATATCCCCTGCCTAAACTATTTTTTTTACCAAAAAATTTTCATGAATCAGAATTAATAAAAGTGTGATATCAAGCTGAAGTTTAGAAATACTATTGATTAAGGCAGCTAACACTTCAAAATTAAAGCGGATTCCCAAAGTTGGAGAATTTCACAGGGTAAATCCAGCATCCTATACTTGACAACGATATGTAAAACAGTGTTTTTCGGAAAGGTAACGTCAGTAAGGCATAGCAACACAAAGTCGCGCAGATTAGAAAGAGAAAGTAGGAAGGCTCTATTTAATACTGGATCACCCATTGCACACAATGTGTCTAACGCCCTGACTGTAGAAAAAGCAAGATTGAAAGAAGTTTATGATACAAGATAAGAGTTAAAAAATAAAGTATTAGGTGCCGAAAATAAGTAGCAGCGAACCCAAGAAAGATGGTCCGAAAAAACCTATTATATTTCATCAAATGGAAGGACTACCTAACCTTCAGCCCGGGACCTAACATCTTTCCCATAGGAGGGCTAACACGAAAAAAAACTAAAATAGCAGGACATATTAATTTTCCAAAATAATTCAGTCAGTGGCATAAGACTTCTATCACAAACAATAATATTGAAGAAAACTAAGAGATGAAACAAAACGCTTTAGTCGAAAAAAAACCGCTGTTATGGACAGTTAGCAAAGTTTAAAACTGACAGACAATAAAATGTCAGAGTTTATTTCGACCATTTATTCACCAAAATAGAATAACATTGGAATGCCTGCAGTTCTGACTGAACAAAATCGCAAATTACTATTCGGAGAAATCAAAAACGTACAGCTGAATACTATGTAGATAACGTTTGGGCGGTAATGATTTTCGTTGTTCAAAGCAGCAGAGGAAGTTATTTCAGTGCACGCAGGCGTAATCTTTGCGCTTCCCAGCGCCCACAAATTTATTGAAAAGAAACCAAACGGAATAAGTTCTAATAAATTTGACTTTAAAATTATGGATTTTTATTTTCTGATCAGAGGATAGAAAAATTATACACGCCCAGAAAACATAACTAACAATTTACTAGGAAGAAATAAATTTACGAAACAGCTATAAGGTCGATTATTTTTTTACTTGACGAGCCCAGTTTCAAGTATGTTAATATATTCTGAAATATTCGGCAAAAGAATTCTAGAAAAAATAACAGAAAAGGCTGACCAAAGACAATCATGATACAAGAGGAATTAAAATTTGCTTTTTTGAAAACTAACCATTCGGTTAAGAGATGGAAGGGAGAGCGGATTGGCTGGCGACTCCAATAACACGAGACCCACACACAGTCTTGGAGAGTGATGGGCTTTAAAGCCAAGTTGAGGAGCGCGTGCATCAGGTGCCAGGGTTTGGTTAAGGAGCGTAAAGCGGGGCTGTGCCGCGGGGGCAACGCCATTCACGGATGATGGAGAGGGCCTGGGGAGCGTTAAATGACGGCACATCAAACGACAAATGAGCCACCAAGAAGGGGACCACCTCGGACGCTGTGACGTTCAGTGGTACTTGTACAAAAATGCGCCCTCTCGTTCATCACGAGCCGGACGCGTGTTTGAGGAAACATACAGACGACCGGTCACACCTACGATAGAGAATCTGCTGTAGTCAGCGTTTCTGGTGTGAGCTTAGACCTTGAGTTTTCACCTGTCTTTACTGCCAGGGAAAGGTAATGCCAAGGCTTAAGATATCTGAGCAGCGCCAGCCCCTTAGCATTCTTGCAAGGTCAATCAACTCGTCTCGGCTATAGATTTCAAATTATTGTGAGAAATTCCTTTCACGTGCTTCTAATTTAGCATTTCAAGCAGATCTTCGCGTCGCTTTCCCACTGTCTGTTGTTTGCCGCGTATTTGGACTATGAAGAGGTGTGATGGTTGGAAAATTATTAATTGCCTATTTCGGCTGATGGCATTTAACTAAGGAGCGGTCGATGCAGCACCAGAGATACTGAGTGTGGATTTGTTGTCGCAAGATGGTTTATAGCATAGCAGAGTCGCATTTGTGGCCACGAAGTCCTTCAATTCTACCACTTTAGTACTACAGTTTTTCCAACGGTTTTTAATTATGTGTCAATGAGTTCGTGAATTTCTTTATTTTGTTTTCGGGATTATGATTTTATTTTTCAATGTGTTCCTGTTAAAAAAAACGAAAATTAAGAAAATGGCTGATTGCCATTATAATACCAAGAAAGGAGACCTAGCAAGTTTTTAAAACGAAATAAATTTCAATAGTGAAACTCTGTTGGCGCGGTGATCTCTAGTCCTGAGTTCGAGTCCACGAACTCCTCGTACATTTATTTCATTTGAAAAAACCTTGTGGAAGCAGTGTCTTCCCGTACCAGATTCTTCAATTGTTTCTGGGGGTGACTAGACTTTGAGCTCTCGATATAAAATGGGAATAAAAATATCTGTCAGGACAGTGCGCCTGCTTTCACTGTGCCAAACATTGCTGTCGTTGTGCTTCGGTCACCTTTTAGGGTGATCGATAGCGCAGTCGATAGCGTGTTGGCGCGGTGATCTCTAGTCCTGAGTTCGAGTCCACGAACTCCTCGTACATTTATTTCATTTGAAAAAAACCTTGTGGAAGCAGTGTCTTCCCGTACCAGATTCTTCAATTGTTTCTGGGGGTGACTAGACTTTGAGCTCTCGATATAAAATGGGAATAAAAATATCTGTCAGGACAGTGCGCCTGCTTTCACTGTGCCAAACATTGCTGTCGTTGTGCTTCGGTCACCTTTTAGGGTGATCGATAGCGCAGTCGATAGCGTGTTGGCGCGGTGATCTCTAGTCCTGAGTTCGAGTCCACAAACTCCTCGTACATTTATTTCATTTGAAAAAAACCTTGTGGAAGCAGTGTCTTCCCGTACCAGATTCTTCAATTGTTTCTGGGGGTGACTAGACTTTGAGCTCTCGATATAAATGGGAATAAAAATATCTGTCAGGACAGTGCGCCTGCTTTCACTGTGCCAAACATTGCTGTCGTTGTGCTTCGGTCACCTTTTAGGGTGATCGATAGCGCAGTCGATAGCGTGTTGGCGCGGTGATCTCTAGTCCTGAGTTCGAGTCCACGAACTCCTCGTACATTTATTTCATTTGAAAAAAACCTTGTGGAAGCAGTGTCTTCCCGTACCAGATTCTTCAATTGTTTCTGGGGGTGACTAGACTTTGAGCTCTCGATATAAAATGGGAATAAAAATATCTGTCAGGACAGTGCGCCTGCTTTCACTGTGCCAAACATTGCTGTCGTTGTGCTTCGGTCACCTTTTAGGGTGATCGATAGCGCAGTCGATAGCGTGTTGGCGTGGTGATCTCTAGTCCTGAGTTCGAGTCCACGAACTCCTCGTACATTTATTTCATTTGAAAAAAACCTTGTGGAAGCAGTGTCTTCCCGTACCAGATTCTTCAATTGTTTCTGGGGGTGACTAGACTTTGAGCTCTCGATAGTGAAACTCCTTAAAGGCGAATTGACATTTTTTCACGAGTTTGCCTTGAAAACGATATACAGTTTTATCCTGTGAGCCTGATTTCTCCTCTGCTTACAAGTCTCCCAGCTTTTTTACTTGCTCTACCTGTGCACCTTTTTACCACTGTTTTAATCTTGTTTTTCTTTAGTAGTTCTTAATAGTCGCTTGGTGACGTACCGAAAGTGGAATCTAAGTTGGATGACCGGATTTCACCGTTTGATTATATGGATTCGGTAATCCGACATTCTTCTAATTGTTACGACTCCGCGTCGTGATCCGCGCGGCTGCTGGCATAACTGCTGCCGCGCACCTAAGAGGGCTGCTTTCAACGTCTTACCAGCGTAACTCAGTCGCGGCTTCGGGAGTTGCTGAGGCTACTGTGGGGTGAGTTTTGGTCGTTGGTTGCTAGGCGCTATTAGTATCGAGTTTGAATTGTTATGTTCTCTGTCAAGAGCCTGATTAGTCAAAAATTATTTTACTGCTCCAGAGAGCATATCTATCGATTCCAGCGATGCAGTGTCAGACTCCACAAAATGTCGAATAAGTGCGGGTGCTGCTGCTGTTGCAGCTTGAAGCTATCCTTTGCTGACTTTCGAGTACCCGCCTGTCAACTTGCCGTTTTGAATCTTCCTTAACGCTTTTTAGCAAAATTTTTGTTGATAAAAAGTAAAAAAAGAGTACCGCATAAAATAAACCAACAAAATTTGCATTCGGCCTTTGCGGCTTTTTTATCTAAGTTCAATCAAACGTGAATCTAAAATTAGTTGTCTAAATTCCTTCAGTGTGGAAAATCTCACATTATTGGCCCCGTCAAAGTTTCTGATTTGATAAACTGCGATATTTTTAAGCTTACATATCAGAACAGAAAATGTTAGGAAACTAAGTTAATACGGTTTCAATTTTGAAATAAAATATCTCACGTAAACTTTCAATCGACGCACTGAAGAAAGATGCAAATAATTGCTTTACCAAATTATCGATTAAAAGCATATTCTGAACACCTAATTGTAAATCTAAGAAAACGAATATTATTATAATTATTATTATTATTATTATTATATAAGAAAGTTTTAGCCTCCCTTAATCACGATGAAGATGTTCTAAGAGAGGTAGGAGGAAGGCACCATTTTGTTTGGAGTTGAGGGAACGCGGAATCTATGCACAAGGTGCATAGAAACAGTAAGCTAAGAAAGAAGTTCATGAAACCAGAAAAAGTTGAAGAAGAAAGTAGTAGGTGCTGAAAAACAGGACAGCAGTGAACAGAAAAAAGATGGTCCGTAACAAAACAAAAACCTATTCTATTTCAACAAAAAGGAAGCCTACCTCACCTTGAGCTCGGGCCCTCACATAGTCCCCCTGGGAGCGCTAATTCCCATAGATACAATAGTTGTATCCCCCTGAGGGGAAAAAAACGAATAGTTTTACACATTCTACTCGAGATGCTGGAAAACAAAATGTACCGACTTCGACGCAAAACTCCACAAAGTTGCATAAATGCCATGAAATTCCATATTAAGAAATAAATGAAACATTACGTCACGATTTTCAGGCTACTTTATCCGATATGAACTACCAAGACGCACATCTACATAAGTAGGAGTGTACAGGCAATCTACTTCGTAAGTTATTCTGGCTGTACATCAAACCATGCACACTGTTTTCAACTAATGAGTTTATAGTCTCAAACATCTAGGAATGTCCGGCAGCGCAATCTAACTTCATCACGCCGCATTAAAATCATGCGACCCGAGATTCTTTCCGTGTTGCGCTTTCAATCGATGTATTTCGAGCGCTAAATGAAAATCTTCCTATTTGTTCTGTGGTGTGGCTGTCATAAACACCGAAGAAAAGTAACGTACAGGATTTTCGAAGCGTGAAAGTCATAACTCAGACAAATATGTATTGATACATTTCAGATTGCCGTGGATTGAGCAGCATGCAGACAGAAAAAAGTGTGAAGCGAGAATATAAAAGCCCTTATCTTTAGTAAGACAACTGTGTGCAAGCCAGTTTCTTCCAAAAACCATGAAGTGACAGCGTGACAGCTTCGTGACCCTACCTTGTCTGACGTCTCGGTTCACAACGCGTCACACTGAAATCCTATGAATAATTTTGCACGGAGCGCAGCACAGAGGTCGATCACTTGAGTTCCAGCAGCACCTTGACCAAAATTATGGGCATGATCCATCACGTACATTCCACTCCACTAATAAAAGACGGAGTCGGTTCTAAGACCTGAGTTACCATGGCAAGGTCTTTCGGGCTTCGTGTCAGTGACCAGAGGCTAATATTTCACTTGTTCGTTCCTACCCCTGCACACTCTGCACACGTCATGAAAATCGTGTACAGAATACAAACTTAAAATCGGTCACAAGTTATGATTTATTCGAAGTAGATATTGTCGCTGAAAAATTATTAAGCTCCATGTATTCAACATGATTCCTGTAGGCAACGAACGAGAACGTCAATCACAAACAGCAAATTATCACTGTATGGCCTACCACCAAATGAGAGGTTGATCCTGTTCAGAATATCACACGTAAACCAGTCACTACACTCTGATTTAAGCTCAACTAAAAGAATAAAGTAGTGAACCACGCGTGAAACGTTTAACCAAGTTTGCAAATACATGAAATTTACTGTCATGGCAAAACAAGAATATAACCGTGCGGTGAACCAAGAGAACAATCTCAGGTTCTTAAGTGGTGTCATTTTGTCATGATATACCTTCTATGGCTAGAGTCTATTTTAACCAGAATCTATGCGTTACGTACTTGAGATATTCAGACTTGAACTAAAATATTTTTTCTATCACACATCACATAGTGAAACAAAAATTCATTACATGAAAAACGATATCCAATCAATTCATTTGATACAAAGTCTTACAACACGCTAGCTCTATTTTCACACTGTTTCTGAACTCGAACATTCCAGCGACACACGACCTAAGAGCAATTCAGCCCCAGCCTTTCACAAAAAGGAGGAAGGTCTGTGCCTCTCGAATGCTTGGCCAGCAAATATCGGAAGAGCAACAACAACAAAAACAAATCAGTGTCGAAAATTCGCGTCACGAACGCGGCGCCGAAGACAAACGAAGTGATCCTCCCCCAGAAGGGCCTAGGCCCCTCGAGCCTTGCGGGCCCATCTCTTCACTAAATGCCTATAATCCTTTAGATGCATTCACGGGCACAGCCAATAGAGGGGAGCTCTGACGAGAATTAATTAAAGGCAGACACGTCTGAGAGGCATGATGGATAAAAGTTCACCAAATGATGATGACGGTCGGAGGTGAGGGAGCGGGCGGCGGTCAAATGAAAAGATGGACGCAGGTGTCTGCTGCGCCCTGGCTCGCTATTACAAGCAAAAGTTCCGTGTACAGCTTGAAAACGATCCATTAGAAGCAGTGTAAACAAATAGGGTTTTACAAATCACACAGATTTCCTTCCTACTCAGAAAACTCATAGATATTTCACGCAAAAAACGAGGCTTGATATGTAAGTAAATGTTACATTTGCGAATTTTTTTAAAACGTTACATGGAAGGTAACGCATACAAATAGACGCCCAAAAGTTATTGGTTTTAACAGTTACAACCCTGGAACGATGCCAAGGAGCTTTAGTCATCAATGAGGAACCGGAAGATGAGTTAGCTTGAGTATCAGCTAGAAGCATCTAGCAGCTCCCACTTATTTTTAAAAAGCTCAAAATTGTCTCAAGCAGAAAAAATGCTGAATTATACTGCTGTACTAGCTCATGGTGGATAAAGTGAAATCGAACTGAAAGTTCATAACAGGTTTACACCAAAAATCACCTATCATTCATAATGCACAGGACCTTAGTTCATTGTTTGAAAAAGTATTCATGAACTTATTTTTTAGAGTTGAAATCACTACTAATAATCGCTCACTACATTCGTTCATTGGGAGTTCATACATAACAAAAGTTGGACCCTTTTCAGTCGAAATCTTTTGACGTTCATTCTCATAGCAAGTTCATCCAAAATGAGAAAAAATACAAGTCATTACTTCTGACACAAGAAATCATCAGGTGTCGTTCGATATACATTATTTCAATAGGATAAGCCAGCAATAAGTCGGACTTGTAACAGTCAAAACCAACTGCCGTTTGTTTTGCAGGGTAAGTCCATTCATTATAATAGAAGAAGCCCAGAATAAGTTAAGGCTTGTGATAGTCGGCAGCAACTAAGGGCAGCTGTCAGGTCGCTGACAGGGCTATCAGCGACAAGACTAACCGGGTTCCAGGTTACAAAGGTGGCCGCTGCCGCAGAATAATTAAACAGTCAACTCACGGGCTTCGTCCCACAAAGCCACCTCATCACAAAAGTGCAGTGGGCCGGAACAAATTATTGCTGCATGAGTAAAGTTTTCATAACATTGATCGAGTTGAAGCCGCATCGAGAAGTCACAAATGAAACCACGATATAGAGTCCAAGAAGGCATTTCTACTACCTGCAAAACGGAATGTATTCAATTACAAAGACTTTGTGAAGAATAAAAATTATGACTCAACTAAAATAGCAATTAAATGATTAATAATATTTTACAAGAGAAACGGACATTTGGAAGGACGTGGAATACGAAAGAAGAACACTCGACGAGAAGAATTAACCCCGCACTCAAGCTCGTCGACACTGATGGAATACTTTTCTAACAGATTAAGATTCAAATCAAGAGTACAACCTTCCTTCACTTGTAATTAACCAGGAAAATACATCTGCAAACAAGTGCAATTGTATTCATCTGAAAAACCTGAAGACATCGCTCCCAAACGCTGCGTTGGGTCTCCCAAACGCAGCGTTGGGAAATGAGAAAATCAACTGTTTGCTCAACGACAAAAGAAGAGCGTAAGAATCCTACTAATCGCAAACGATAAAGTGCAACTTATTTCATTACTTCAATGAGAACTTTAATGAAAATTAATATGCGCACAAATTAACTTATTTGCAACCAAGACAACATGACAGCGAATATCGCACTCCATTCAGAACTTACGTCTATGGCTTATGGATGAAATAGCTTGAAATAACAATTAGTACAGTCAGATCATTATTAGATTAGCTTATAAGTTTTAACCTCCCTAACAATAGATGTGTTCCAAAGAAAGGAAGGATGAAAGCGCCATCTGTTATGGAATTAAGGGAATGAGGTATCTACGCAAAAAAAATGTGTCCCCACACTAAGTGCATGGGAAAAGCAGATTAGATAAGAGGTTGGTTTAAATCAACAAAGAGAAGAAGGAGGGAGGTACCATTTAGTATGGTCTTTGAGGAATGAGAAATCTATGCACAAGGTGCACAGAAACAGCAAGCTGAGAAAGAAGGTCATGAAACAAGATAAAACTTGAAGAAAGTAGTTGGTGCTGAAAAAGGGGATGGCAGTGAACCGAAAATATATGGTTCGTAACAAAATAAAAACCTATTCTATTTTAACAAAAGGCCTACTTAACCTTTAGCTCGGGATAACATATTCCCCCTGGGAGTACTAATTCCTATGGATACAATCCTTGCATCTCCCTGAGAACAGAATCTCAAACTTTTTTTTGATAATCATGATCACAGCACAGCAATTTTCTCAGGACACCACAATACGATTCGAACTAAGAAAATTCTCAGAGGAGCAAAATTTTGCGCAGTAAAATGACCATAATTTGCTAATTCATATGCTTTTGTGAGTAACATGAAGAGTTGAGGCAATTTGGCTAAGTGAGCATCGACGAGAGAAGGGGAGCGACGACCCTTTAAAGTAGTGCAGGGAGGGGACGGGGGGCGAGGTGGCGCAGGGCAGCGCACGTGTGTGGCGCGGCGCTGCGAGACCGAGCGGGTGACGCGTGTTGCAGCGCAGCTGGCTGAGGCAAACGGAGGGAGAGAAGTACGGCATGCGAACTTGCACTGCGGATAGGAGTCTGGGTGCTCTAGGTTATGGATATTTTCAGAAACAAATGGAAACCAGCAAGAAAGAAATTCGTGCGAAACATGTGGGGAGAGATAGAAGGTAGTCAACAGACGTAAAGGAAAATATTCAGAGTTACTGTTCATGCGATTTAGAAGAAAATAAAGTACATTTGACTGACTGACAAGTGCTTCCGGTGCCAATTTTTACTTCTGTGCGATAATCACACTTGCAAAATGTGCTATTCGGAAAACTGTTCACACAAGACAATCGTCCCCGTAGGACAGTCGCCCCCGTAGTACAATTGCCCTCGTAGTACAGTTGCCCCCGTAATACAGTTGCCCCCGTAATACAGTTGCCCCCGTAATACAGTTGCCCCCGTAATACAGTTGCCCCCGTAATACAGTTGCCCCCGTAATACAGTTGCCCCCGTAATACAGTTGCCCCCGTAATACAGTTGCCCCCGTAATACAGTTGCCCCCGTAATACAGTTGCCCCCGTAATACAGTTGCCCCCGTAATACAGTTGCCCCCGTAATACAGTTGCCCCCGTAATACAGTTGCCCCCGTAATACAGTTGCCCCCGTAATACAGTTGCCCCCGTAATACAGTTGCCCCCGTAATACAGTTGCCCCCGTAATACAGTTGCCCCCGTAATACAGTTGCCCCCGTAATACAGTTGCCCCCGTAATACAGTTGCCCCCGTAATACAGTTGCCCCCGTAATACAGTTGCCCCCGTAATACAGTTGCCCCCGTAATACAGTTGCCCCCGTAATACAGTTGCCCCCGTAATACAGTTGCCCCCGTAATACAGTTGCCCCCGTAATACAGTTGCCCCCGTAATACAGTTGCCCCCGTAATACAGTTGCCCCCGTAATACAGTTGCCCCCGTAATACAGTTGCCCCCGTAATACAGTTGCCCCCGTAATACAGTTGCCCCCGTAATACAGTTGCCCCCGTAATACAGTTGCCCCCGTAATACAGTTGCCCCCGTAATACAGTTGCCCCCGTAATACAGTTGCCCCCGTAATACAGTTGCCCCCGTAATACAGTTGCCCCCGTAATACAGTTGCCCCCGTAATACAGTTGCCCCCGTAATACAGTTGCCCCCGTAATACAGTTGCCCCCGTAATACAGTTGCCCCCGTAATACAGTTGCCCCCGTAGTACAGTTGCCCCCGTAGTACAGTTGCCCCCGTAGTACAGTTGCCCCCGTAGTACAGTTGCCCCCGTAGTACAGTTGCCCCCGTAGTACAGTTGCCCCCGTAGTACAGTTGCCCCCGTAGTACAGTTGCCCCCGTAGTACAGTTGCCCCCGTAGTACAGTTGCCCCCGTAGTACAGTTGCCCCCGTAGTACAGTTGCCCCCGTAGTACAGTTGCCCCCGTAGTACAGTTGCCCCCGTAGTACAGTTGCCCCCGTAGTACAGTTGCCCCCGTAGTACAGTTGCCCCCGTAGTACAGTTGCCCCCGTAGTACAGTTGCCCCCGTAGTACAGTTGCCCCCGTAGTACAGTTGCCCCCGTAGTACAGTTGCCCCCGTAGTACAGTTGCCCCCGTAGTACAGTTGCCCCCGTAGTACAGTTGCCCCCGTAGTACAGTTGCCCTCGCAGTACAGTTGCCCTCGCAGTACAGTTGCCCTCGCAGTACAGTTGCCCTCGCAGTACAGTTGCCCTCGCAGTACAGTTGCCCTCGCAGTACAGTTGCCCTCGCAGTACAGTTGCCCTCGCAGTACAGTTGCCCTCGCAGTACAGTTGCCCTCGCAGTACAGTTGCCCTCGCAGTACAGTTGCCCTCGCAGTACAGTTGCCCTCGCAGTACAGTTGCCCTCGCAGTACAGTTGCCCTCGCAGTACAGTTGCCCTCGCAGTACAGTTGCCCTCGCAGTACAGTTGCCCTCGCAGTACAGTTGCCCTCGCAGTACAGTTGCCCTCGCAGTACAGTTGCCCTCGCAGTACAGTTGCCCTCGCAGTACAGTTGCCCTCGCAGTACAGTTGCCCTCGCAGTACAGTTGCCCTCGCAGTACAGTTGCCCTCGCAGTACAGTTGCCCTCGCAGTACAGTTGCCCTCGCAGTACAGTTGCCCTCGCAGTACAGTTGCCCTCGCAGTACAGTTGCCCTCGCAGTACAGTTGCCCTCGCAGTACAGTTGCCCTCGCAGTACAGTTGCCCTCGCAGTACAGTTGCCCTCGCAGTACAGTTGCCCTCGCAGTACAGTTGCCCTCGCAGTACAGTTGCCCTCGCAGTACAGTTGCCCTCGCAGTACAGTTGCCCTCGCAGTACAGTTGCCCTCGCAGTGCAGTTGCCCTCGCAGTGCAGTTGCCCTCGCAGTGCAGTTGCCCTCGCAGTGCAGTTGCCCTCGCAGTACAGTTGCCCTCGCAGTACAGTTGCCCTCGCAGTACAGTTGCCCTCGCAGTACAGTTGCCCTCGCAGTACAGTTGCCCTCGCAGTACAGTTGCCCTCGCAGTACAGTTGCCCTCGCAGTACAGTTGCCCTCGCAGTACAGTTGCCCTCGCAGTACAGTTGCCCTCGCAGTACAGTTGCCCTCGCAGTACAGTTGCCCTCGCAGTACAGTTGCCCTCGCAGTACAGTTGCCCTCGCAGTACAGTTGCCCTCGCAGTACAGTTGCCCTCGCAGTACAGTTGCCCTCGCAGTACAGTTGCCCTCGCAGTACAGTTGCCCTCGCAGTACAGTTGCCCTCGCAGTACAGTTGCCCTCGCAGTACAGTTGCCCTCGCAGTACAGTTGCCCTCGCAGTACAGTTGCCCTCGCAGTACAGTTGCCCTCGCAGTACAGTTGCCCTCGCAGTACAGTTGCCCTCGCAGTACAGTTGCCCTCGCAGTACAGTTGCCCTCGCAGTACAGTTGCCCTCGCAGTACAGTTGCCCTCGCAGTACAGTTGCCCTCGCAGTACAGTTGCCCTCGCAGTACAGTTGCCCTCGCAGTACAGTTGCCCTCGCAGTACAGTTGCCCTCGCAGTACAGTTGCCCTCGCAGTACAGTTGCCCTCGCAGTACAGTTGCCCTCGCAGTACAGTTGCCCTCGCAGTACAGTTGCCCTCGCAGTACAGTTGCCCTCGCAGTACAGTTGCCCTCGCAGTACAGTTGCCCTCGCAGTACAGTTGCCCTCGCAGTACAGTTGCCCTCGCAGTACAGTTGCCCTCGCAGTACAGTTGCCCTCGCAGTACAGTTGCCCTCGCAGTACAGTTGCCCTCGCAGTACAGTTGCCCTCGCAGTACAGTTGCCCTCGCAGTACAGTTGCCCTCGCAGTACAGTTGCCCTCGCAGTACAGTTGCCCTCGCAGTACAGTTGCCCTCGCAGTACAGTTGCCCTCGCAGTACAGTTGCCCTCGCAGTACAGTTGCCCTCGCAGTACAGTTGCCCTCGCAGTACAGTTGCCCTCGCAGTACAGTTGCCCTCGCAGTACAGTTGCCCTCGCAGTACAGTTGCCCTCGCAGTACAGTTGCCCTCGCAGTACAGTTGCCCTCGCAGTACAGTTGCCCTCGCAGTACAGTTGCCCTCGCAGTACAGTTGCCCTCGCAGTACAGTTGCCCTCGTAGTACAGTTGCCCTCGTAGTACAGTTGCCCTCGTAGTACAGTTGCCCTCGTAGTACAGTTGCCCTCGTAGTACAGTTGCCCTCGTAGTACAGTTGCCTTCGTAGTACAGTTGCCCTTGTAGTACAGTTTCTTCCGTAGTACAATTTCCCCAGTAAGACAAAATTTGGTTTCAAACTTTTAAAGCTTCAATGAGTGACTTTAACGTTTTACCTGAATAAAAACCGCAGCATTTAAACACTAAAATTTAAAATTGATAGTTCGGTGATGTTAGGTTGTTTTTTCAGGTGAAAATTAAACATTTTTTGACAACTGTCAAAGAAGCAGTTGCATGGAGCTCATTGTTCGAGCAGCAACAGTTCGGAGGACAATTGTCTTTGGACTGCATGATGAGCTTATAATCAACTTTCACGAGACACTACCTGAGAAACACAGAAGGCTCTACACGATTGAAATAGTTCTCAGCAGAGTCGAAATTATGCACTACAAGAAAAATACCTCACCACATCACGGCTGAGCAACATTGCTTCAGCTTCACAGGCCAACTAGGCGAATGTGCTCAGGTAATAAAACACTTACGAAATGTCTCTCAAGAACTGCATTGAAACTCTAGCAACTTCCTAAGTTTTTCTTTATACTTGATTCGTGATTAAGCGTTCAATGTGTACAACGACAAGAGAAAACCAAGAGAAACGCTATTACAAACCAAATTCAATGTTTACTTTAAATAAACAAACAGGAACATGAAAGTTCGCGCAACAAAAATACGAGTAGAGTGTAAGCAGTGCTCGCTGCATGCGAGTTGCACGCTGTTGGGCAAATAACTTCGCTCGGCGACTATTCAGCGCGTAGGATTTCATGGATTAAAGAATAAAATATTCAGTGTCTCATGATTTAACTTTTGCGACGCTTTGCAGCAGAAGAGTACCTCAAATCAAGGCTACTAAAGTGGAAACCCAAAGCGTCAAAGCTAAATCAAGCTTTAAAGCACTGAGAAGAATCGGCGCTAGGACGACCAGCATCTGATTCAGTCTATGCAATAGCGCGCCAAAAAGCGCAGAAGTTCACAGAAACTTGCAGAAGCCTTAGTATTATACCTGTATAATATGTATATAAGGATAACTGAATAGCATGTAATAAGGCAAACGATCAGCCAAGTTTTACACGCACGAAGTATATATTGAAGCATAATCCTGCCGAAATGAAATTGCGAACTATCTTCATAATGTAACACGATGCGTGACATCGTATATCCAAAGCGTGACTTGTAACACTACTTATGAGCTTACGATTCTAGCCAGTATGAAGACAAAGGCTCAAACAACCTCCACAATTCAATACGCAGAGTCCAGAATTACAAGGCGCGCCCTAATAAAGTCATCAAGGCAGCAATGAAGAAAGTGTGTTAGATGGAAAGCCTCGTTCATCATGGAGAAGCTGCTGCACCGGCGGATGGGGTACGAGGGCGACCAAAGTTCACAAGGTACCAATTTACGCAGCATAAAACGGGCTGCGCACAAACTAATGATCAAACTCGAAGCGGAAAAAATGACGTGAAAAATTACACACACCACCGCTTCACCTTCAATCAAAAGCTTGGTGAAGTAACTACACATTTCGCCAGCGCTCTTCAAAAGTTTTGCTTCGGAGCTCTCCCAACACGAGGAAGGCCTACATCAATTATAATGGTACATGCAAGCCGGTAAAAAATGTCTGAAAATTTCAACGAGAAAGTTTAACGTTTCGCACTCAATAGAGAACAAACGAAACACTTTTTGTAGTAAAGCATATGGATACCTCAGAAAAAAAAAGAATAGTAAGAAATTAAAATTAACATTTCTTCTTTCAGGTAACTTGGTCGAAGAAACGTTCGACATGATTCTTCAAGAAAGAATACAGGTGAAGAAATGAAATACTGAAGCAAAATAAAAGCTAATAAAACAATTATGGAAGCGCCATGATGCTTGATAGGATATTCTGAAGGCTAAAGCAGAGCACAGCAGACCAAACGATTTCAAATTTATCTCCAAGATAAAGAAAAATCATGAAGAGGTATAACAATGCATTCTTGAATTTAGGAAATACATTCGCCACTAAAATGTCGGCTCAGATTTAGATTGGTAACTTGGAATGATTTGGCAGGTAGAAAAGTTATTGAAAGAAAAAACGCAGAAAAAAATCAATCTTGAAGAATTCAAGAGGAGTTATCAGTCATTATCAGCGCAACCATTTTTCGGCCTTTCTTCAACGCTCACAACCAACTCAGTATTCAAATGCAGATACGAAAAGGATCTCACAGAAGCTGAAATAACTCAAGTGTACAGAATAAACCTTCAAACAAGGAGTTGAGGAGGTGATGTGTCTTTATAGAAGCTGGCGTTTCTGCCTATCAATTTTTAAAATCAGTCTGACGCATCTCATAACCAAGTTTAATACAAGGTAAATGATGGCAAAACTGATACATATTGTTCAAAATTCAATTCATTGAATTCCAAGATAGTAAAATATACGTAATACGATTATTATAAGGCCGAAGAAAACCATACTAATAGCGGGAATAGGGCCAAAGATTTATGAAATACCGTGTGCAATTCACGGAAATCATGTGTAAAAACTTTGAAAATGAAATCAACGCATAAAGTTTTTTATATGATCCTGAACACTAAGAATTCTAATAACAGCCAAAATCCGAGACACGGCACAGCCACGTCTGCCGAGGATTACTTAATTGTCTGGCCACTAGCTGGAGCTCTCTCTTGGCCAGCGCAGTGTCTGAGTACACCTTCACACTTCATCACTTCTTCAAAGTTGGATATCAAATTTCATTCAGGTATTAGCCGTAGTTTTGAAGACATGATGAGCTGTGCGACACATCCTTTATGCCCCAGCTCACAATATATGATTCAGTGCAAAAAGAGCTAATGGGCATTGACTAACAGGAACGATTTAACTGTTAAAAATTGAATAGATCGACGTCGGTACTTTATGTGTATGATTGAATGACGGCATCTGTGCTCGATGAAAATAACACAAAACGTCGAAGAAGTTTTTTTCGTTGTGTACGAATTAACTCTTTCTGATAATTGATTGCGCGTACAGCTCGCAAAATCTGCTGTCGAGCTGCTTCTTCACACCAGAAAAACTGTACATAGTTAAACGGGGACAAACAGGATATGTTACAATTACGGTAAAATGATTGAAATTCCCCTACATGCAAAGACCTTCATGCAATGATTAACGGATACAGGGTAAGAAATTAAAGAGAAATATGTCATCCAGGAAGAAAAATTTATATATGCTGTCATGTCCACACAAATCTTCATCCAAATTACTCAGTTTGAAAAAAAATATTGCTAATATTAACAAACGAACTAAATCAATTGAGAAACCACATTTCTGTGCGAATAACCGCACAGAAAGGCTAACACGAAAGTAAGAAAAATGAAGGAAACTTATACGAAAAAAAAATCAAAGCTAGAGACCTTGAGACATTGAGAAAGTGCACGCACGTTTTGTACCATGTACTTTAAATCGAACGAAACCAATGAAATTCTCTGGCTCTAAATAACAATCATGTACTTAAAGAAAAAATGCGACCATTAAGAATAAGCGAGGACCATAAAAAGACAGACATCCAGGAATATTGGAGGAGTGTGGGCGGTCGCCAGTCGAAGTTGAGTAATCTTGGCAGGCTTTTATGTGCTGGAGACACGTACGCCTGGCCACGCCGATGCACGCACAGCCGTGCTGGTCGATGCCGCGGCTCGAGCGACATGACAACGCTTCATGTCACGGCTGTACAAGTGCACATCGTGTGTCGCTCTCTCATACTCATCAGTACGATTTAAAATTGAGTGGACCCCAGAACGCGGGTAGGAGAGTTAGACACAAGAAATATATTTTTGGGTAATACGTTTTAAGAAATCAAGTACAATTTATACCAAATCCAAAACGTCATTTTTCAAGATAATCATATATGTGTAAAGCAGTTACTCAAGGCTTAAATTAGAAGACGCCAGTAAAATATAATTAAAACCTTGTCAATTTCGACGTACATTGATTTCAAGCATAGATACGCCGTGCAGAGCAGAATTCCACAGGAATGAGCGGAGGGGTCCATTCTCGAGTCGTTCCCGTTAACGGCGTAGTGAGGGACGTAGACCAAATGCAGTAAAAGAACCGTAAAATTTGCCTCGCACAAATTCCGTAAGAACGAAGGTATTAATTACACTAGAGAATATAAAAGGAGAAAAATAGTGAGAATATGTTTCAAACGAAGAGAGTCAAGTAATAAGAAATTCTTGAAATAAGACTAAATCGTTGAAAAATAACTTTTACGAAACACGCAAACCAGAAGAGGAATAGGAGAACAACTTAAAAACACGATTTCGAATCATGATGCTCCGTTTTGAGATATTTTGGTCTGTTCGTCGAAAGCAAAATGAGCAAGCAAAAAATAATAATCCGCTAACATATTTTTAAACGACTCTCAACATAAATTTAGTCAAAAAGCACACTTAACTCATTTTTCGTATTAAATACACTACCTGAATATATCGATGTTACCGCATATTTTAACCGCAACAAATGTGCACGTTGAACACAAGATTTAGGTTCTATTCACTTAGTATTTCACGCGAGGGTCGAGGAGTAGTCACAGAATAGAATTTCTTTTTTCATGATGAACGCCATTCATCATTGGCAGAGATAGACGTTTACCAGTTTAAAATCATTGCTCAACCTCAGCAAATACCACTACTTAAAATGCACATTGCTTGCTCTACATAAAAAAATTACGTAGAAGTTCCTTTTTCCTTTTTTGCTAATACAAGATTCAGTCGTTTCCAATTTTATTCGTTCGCTTTCCTTACCGATAATTTTATTTGATGATAGGTTACTGCTCAAAATATTTGTAAAGAAGATCATGATCTTCATTCTTCTTCACAAGTCAATTTATTTCAAATAATTTTTCACCAACAGAATAAGTAGGGCCAAATATGAGTAAACTAGAGTTCCAATAAAGAACGACGAAAAAGCAATCACTTCCTGACTTTCAGTCCCATGCAATTCGTGTGCTGAAGGGCTTAGTGCAGATTACACTAAAGGTCAAAAACTAAAGGCGCAGAAGACAAATTACATCAGGATATTCTCAGTTGTTGACTTTGTAATCTAGAACTCGAATGTCCATTTGAGAATAAATTCAGTGCATATCGTTGGAAATTTTAACAGCCAAATGCTAATGAGCATTTGACTTGCACAAGTACAGGATTCACTTCCTCGCACAAGCCGAACATTGCACGAGATGAAAGGTCATGGTACTCGTAGGTCGTAGGAACAATTATATCCTACACTACTTCCCATTGCAGAACCTCGGATCCGGTAGAACTGAGAAGCACCTATTTCTATTGAAAAATATCACTTGAACCTGCAACTGAGCTCTTCAGCAACTAAAACTCAATTTTTGACAGTGCTCGTAGCTATGCTTGCAATAGAGGATCAATAAATTACTATAGTCAGAAAATTTGATTTCAAAAAGAAAGCACAACTCAAATACTTTGCAGTTCTAAATAAGTTGCATACATTACTTTGCGGAGAGTACTGGGAACATATTTGAACGTTTACTTTTTTACATAAGCACGTGAGAAATGAATAACCGTACTTGGAGAAAATATTTTTGCCCAACGGTAGACGCATCTGGGAAATTCATTTTAATAACTAAAGATGCACTGAATTTTCGAGCAATTTACGACATGTAGCTGTAGAACAGGCAATCAAGTTCTTCCATCGGCTTGGCTGCGTTGTGTTGTCAAGTCAACTGAAGAGTTTGACTGCACCGCAACAACTTCAAAACCACGCTACAGATCCACAATAAATAACTTGCAAATACGAACATAAATGTCCGTCACGACTCGTCAAGTATAAAGTTTTGAAGCAAAAGCTTGTACAATCTAGTACGTGCACAACGAGCCCTAACACCGCAAAAAGCAAATGGAATAATTTTCAGGTATAACAGAGAACATGAGAGGAGCATGGGAACACTTCTCGCGTCCCGGAGAAGGAGCGGGAGCATTTGACACCTCCCTGCTCGTTCGCTGAAGGAAACAAGTTTCAATTAGGAACGTAATATCCACTGCGATAGCTGCTCGGATCGACAAAGTTCGCGGCAATCGCACGGATGGGATACACGAGCCGGCTGTTCGGATATGATAACTTAAATTGCCCAACGTTTATTTCAGCTTTACAACCACGTGATAGACATGATCAAATGAATACCAATAGCTGTGTGAAAAAAGGGAAAAGGTGCCAGCTGATACAATTAGCAGAGCACTGCGTAAAACACCAACCAATATAAAAATTAATACTATAGATTTTGCAATACTGAGGTCTTTTTCCGCTAGATAATAGATGAAACCACGTGTAAAACGTATCTGCTTTTGATTAATCACTGTATAATTTGAATTTAATTGAGATTATAACAAAGGCTTTGCGTTAAATGGTATTTTATGGGCAAACAAAGCAGTAAAACCGAATAAACACGTAACAAAGACAAATTACACGATATCACACGGGAAAACTCACTTAAGTTAAAATAGATAATGTTTAAATACGGTAGGACATTTAGATGGTGAAATTCGTGTTCCTTGTGATCAAACTGCGAGATGTAGAAACCACCAACGGATTTTAAGCCAGGTAAAATGCTTCATAAAACAAAAGTACAGCGCAATAAGAACTACAACAGCATTTAACAAAAGTGAATGAAAATTTGGTCAATGAAATTCAGAAAGTGAATACTTCAGTTATGAAGAACAGATTGCATACAAATACGAGAGCAGGTGGCACGGTACGCAGAAATTTCAGACAATAAAAAATATAACGAACAGGCAAAGTAGGATTAGATTAGATAAGAGTTTATGTTATTTTAAACCTCCCTTTCCACGACAAAGCTGTTCCAAAGAGAGGAAGGAGGAAGGCATTATTTGGCATGGAGTTATGGGAACGCGGAATTTATGCGTCGGGTGTGTTCCCGCGAAAGGTCTGCTACGTACAGAAACTGTCAGTTAAGGAAGTTTTTTTGTGGAACAAGAAAGAAGTCGAAGAAGAAAACTACTTATAGAGGCTGGAAAACAAAACAGCAGTGAACTGAAAAAAATTATCTAAAAGAAAACAAACAAAAAATCTACATCAACAAAAAGAAGGCCTACCGAACTCACAGCCGGGACCTCACATTTTCCTACTAGAAGTGCACATTCCCTGTCACAGGCTAAGGAGGACAGAAAAACTTGCCTAATTAAAACGTGCGGTGAAGTCCAAACCAGCTGAGCGTTTCAATTTGACAGCACCCGAGTCACTCGAGTGGCGCGCGAGATCCGTGAGGTAAGTTGACAAAGCTTCCTCCAGAGACAGGGCTAGACATGCGACCTGCTGTACTCGCGAGGAGC
Source organism: Morinoia aosen (assembly GCA_030386875.1). Classification (NCBI taxonomy): domain Eukaryota; kingdom Metazoa; phylum Arthropoda; class Malacostraca; order Amphipoda; family Talitridae; genus Morinoia; species Morinoia aosen. The sequence goes on along the minus strand of CM059567.1, from coordinate 72,215,699 downwards.
GCTCGGTTCCTGAAATAAGCAATCTCTTCCGCACGGCGAGGGTCGTGTGAAGCAGAGCAAAGAAAGGGTAAAGAGCAGCAGGCAGGTGGGGAGGAAGGGCCGCAGCAGCCCATGCAGTGCCGCTGAGCTAATATTCGTCGTAAAGCACACAGCAGCGAGGGGAGCGCAGGCCCCCTAGAAAGCCTGGCCGTGGTAGCTCCCATTTTGCGCCAGCCATCAAACAAAAGGCAAGTGCGCCACACCAAAGTTCAGACGCCCTCAAACACACATACACTAAATATGGACGGCAACCATCACGTGGATGAGGTGCACATGCAAAAGCATACTTGTTCAAGAAGCTCATTAGAGCGGAAATTATTAAGTCGCGGCATGCAGTCTGCACCCTTCTTTTACTCATTGGTATGGTAATTGTATGTCATCTTGCGAAATGCTATCTGTAGACTGATGACTTTTATTTCGTTCCACGACACTAATGAAAGCAATACATACGCGGTCGTGTTTGCAAGCTTGTCTGAGTAAACCGCATATTTCTTCGTATTTGCTGAAGTTTTTTGCCACAACAGGATTTGGTTCAATTGGAATTAGCATCATTTGAAGTGAGTAAATAAATATTGGATGAAAAATACTGAACATATATCACAGATTACTCAACACTAGCAACAAAAGGAATACTTCAGTAATCATCGAATTGTTGCAACAGGATAACTATTCGTGCTACCCATTAGAAGTCACAAAGCGCACTGAACACAAACATGCCCGTTTTTTTTTTAAGCGGCCGAACTGCTCTCTTTGAAGGTGTTGCACCTTCTCAGAGAATATTTGCACAAGTGAAAGGTTCAAATTCAAACTCATGCTTCGTATATTTCTTTCAGCACAGAAGATTATTGATATTGAGGTCCCATTATTTAATATTACAGTAAGCAACATTAGATTAAATCATATAAAACAGTGCAGAACAGCAAAAGCATTTGGACCAATAATGAGCTACTGACATGGGCCTGGCCTGCTTAGTGTTAAGTTTTAACTAAGCGTAGATAGTTCACCACTTAGTTTTGAACAAGAATGAAAAGAACGGCATTCTGGCTGAATCTTTTTAGCTTTTACCGTTTGAAACCTAATACATGTAGACCCCCGATGACGCTCGCGCATCGACACATGATGAGTGTATAAGCTCAGTACCCCAATGCTCTGACAGCAAAGAAAAAGTGCCATGTTTTCATCCCTCGGAGTAGAACGTTGACCCGTGGGCCCCTTCAGTCAATCATTATTCGTGAGCAGCTAAGAGCAATCAACTTCCAACAAGTTTCGACCTTTAAAATGTAATAGCTTAGAACTTCGGTTTACGTCATTTTTCTAGGGGAAGCAGTACAAAAAATGAAACCTACGATATGTTATCAACAGTAGTAAATTTGACCGCATTCCAGCATGCAACACTACCTCAGAATTTTTGGACACGTAAATATATATGAAAAAGATTAGATTAGATTATAAGTTAGTTTAAGCCCCCCTAACCGCTACAAAAATAGAGCGTATCGAAGAGAGGAAGGAGGAAGGCACCATTTAGTATGGAGATAAGAAAATGAGCAATCTATGCAGAAAGGGCATAGAAACAGTAATTAAGATGGGAAAGAAGTTCATGAAACAAGATCAAAGTTGAAGAAGAAAGTAGTAGGTGCTGAAAAAACAGGACAGCAGTGAACCGAAAAAAGATGGTCCGTAACAAAACAAAAACCTATTCTATTTTAACAAAAGAGAAAGCCTACCTAACCTTCAGCTCAGGCCCTCACATTGTCCCCCTGGGAGCGCTAATTCCCATAGATACAATAATTGTATCCCCCTGAGGGGACATATATACGAAATGAAAAATTTTAAACGCATTAAGAAGTGTCATTAGTTTATAAGAGCATATTATCAACCGACATTTTCTGTGTAACTAAAGGTAATAAAAATACTCAAAAATCAACAGTTGCTGATACACTTGCTGATATTTACAAAAGCCAATCACAACTACTCATAGAACCTCCAATATCCAAGAAACAAACGATAAATGAGCACAATGTTTAGTTCAAATCACGCTGAAATTGAGCCTGACTATTTTATACACGTGAAAATTGCGGATTAAACTAAAGACATGAGACTAACCACAAAAAAAGCGAGTCGACAGCAAGTCCAGCACTGAACTACTGCAATGAAATGTACACAACTTACACTTTATTATTTTCGAAGTATTAATCAATAGGGCGATCATTTGACGAACAATTCCAATTATGACGCGTGTAATGAGGTTCCAAAGTTGAAAATTAAAGCCATCAGTTCATAGCTATCAACTAAGAGCGAGTGTTACTTTAATAATTTGGGGAGTCACGACTCGAGAAATGCGCCAAATTGGAAAACAAACTTGCTAGGAATTTCATTCCTGTAAAGGCAATGTCCTCAAAACGTATCGAATACGCAAAGATCCTTATCCCTTGCTGTAGCGCACACTGTAACTGAAAATAGTGTACTGTAGAGCAGCGAGAGAAACCCTAAAACTGAGACGAGTTAAAGCAAGCGTCCCCTCACCTGTAGCAGTAGCCACTCATCTCATACCAAGACAACACCACAAGCAGAGGAGCAAGAGAGTATAGCACTGATGAAGCAATAAAATTAAATTAGACAAGTTAATTCAAGCTTCCCTATCCAGAAAAAAACGGGTTCCAATGAAAGGATGGCACCATTTAGTATGGAGATACGGGAACGAGAAATCCATGCACAAGGCGTGTTTCTATGCAAAATCCCCTGCGCACAAAAACCGAAAGTTCGAAATAAGTTTATGAAACTAGATTAAACTTGAAGCACAAAGCAGTAGGTGCTGAAAAACAGAAAGGCAGCGAACCGAAAATATAAAGCTCTTAACAAAACAAAAAACCTATTCTATCCCAACAAAATGAAAGCCTACTTAAACTTTAGCTGGGGACCTATCATTTTCCTCCTGGGAGCGATAGTTCTGATAGAGATAACGGTTATATCACTCAGAGATGAAACAGTACAATCAGTGCAGCGACAGAACACGTTAAGACAGCGACAGAACAGAACACAGAACACGCTGTTACAGAACACGTAACAGCGAACACAGAACACGTAAGGACATTACAAACAGCGAGGAACATTGCTAACGCAAAAATAGAATGAACGCAAAAAACACGCGCAGCGCCTGAGCGCAAGCGGTGCAAGGGAGCTGAAGTCGGAGGCACACCAGCCCATCAACTAGCCGGAGAGGCTGTCACATCCCGTGCTGCGGAAGGGACACCCCAATGACGGCATTCGAGCGGAGAATGATACAACAACAGAGAAAGGACGGTCGAACTTGAGCAAAATTTTGCCGAGTTCGCGTAAATTATGAGGCCGGCGAGCGTCATTAAGGCAAACTTTGCGCCAATCATTTCAGTTGGCAGGCGAGAGATGTGCCGACACAAAGATTTCCATCCTCTCGAACACGCCAGGGAAATGAGCACTGCCACAAGTCCAAATTAAACGCAGTCTCGGCGTCACACAGTCCACACCCTATTATATTTATTTCTCAAGTGAACTATCACTTCCTGCTTTTTTCACTGTTTATTAAGTTCCCTAGAAATATCTTTCTTGCTAAACAGCTTTACTACAAAGGTTATAGCAAAGAAAACGTTAAAAACATATAAAACGCTTATAGCCTCGGCTCACATTGTAATCGCAAAAATGAAAATCAAAATAGATCAATTTATGTTTTGTGTAGTTATTTTGAGGATTAATGCGATGAGAAAATATCGTTTGAAAGATTTAACTGAAATTTGTAAAAAAAAGCACAATCGGTAAAATTGGGTGCGTCATCACACAGTACACTAATAAACTGAAAATGGGCGAAAATTTTCAAGCGAACTATTTGAAAATGGTTAGTTTTATTACAATGATGTTACGCGTTGATTTGCGAAGTTTACCCAATTCCGTTAAGATTGGGCTAACGTGAATGTAAAATTTGCACTTGATGGCCGATAATGACTGATTGACGAAATTGAAATTGCGGCTTGATGGCCGCAAAATAATTGTAATGGCGCGGCCATATCGTGAAAAGGGAAAAATAACCTCAGCGAGCTTCATCCCAACATCTCCTGGGCCTTAGTATCATAGCCCTTCGTCACGGGTCCTACATGCTACACTCTGAAATGAATTATCCAAGAAGATTAGATTAGGTAAAAGGTGTTCTCATATTGAAAACACCTTTTATTTTATACAATTAAATGTCTAATATTGAGAATGCCTAAGGAACCTCAAAAGTTGTAATAATTCGTTGCCAACATCGAGTGAGTTATCCCCAAGAAATGAATTCTGTTCATAATCAATAACTAACGGTCAACGTGTAAAACATATAAGTAATTCTCAACAAACATCTTTTAAATGCAGACTTATTAAGCAGAATATCTGATTCGTAAAAATACTTTTCGTAAATTTAATGCGAATGAAATATCGACGATGTCTATTCAGGGCAACCATCAGTAACGTGTGCTAGAGAGTGATAAAATAAGATTTATTAATCATGTGCCATCAAATGAATTACAGTAGTAATGACAGTTTTTGAAGATACATATTGACAACATTTACATTTAATTTGACGTCAAAAATAAAGATATTCAGGAAATATGACGTGCATGTAATGTAGTTGGTGTAAAGTTCCGTTTCTATTGCAAATATGTTTCACAGAGAAAAATCAAAGCACAAGGTATGCTCCCATATGCACACACGACACTCCGTGCCTAGAAGCAGCAAGTTAAGAAGGAAGATGAAGAAAGACCAAAAAAGAAAGAGCGAAAAATGCACGAATACAGAAAGCAACAAAGTAGGCACAAAAGATAGAAGTTCAGAACGCCCATCTACAGATGAGGTAAACCAACAGTAGAATTAAGACATGATAGCGAATTTAAAACATATAGTAAACTGTTATAACTAAAATGCAGGATTGAATAATAATCATTTTTCAAGAAAAGAAATGTGCATGCAAACGAAACAAATGGAATTATACAGAACGTAGAACTCTCCACTTTGAAAAATTATATAAATATTCTGAAATAGCAAGTGCGATAACAAAAGCTCGCTCCATAAACTGGGGCATTGTGCTGCACCCCGTAACATTCCTCACGCGGTCCCCCGCAACAAAAGCCCATTGTGGTCTGCGATGAACTGAAGCAAGTGAACCTTTATTGTAAACTCGACGACCGTAAAACTGCCAGGCTTATGTAACGCAACCAGCAGCAGCAACAGCAAGCAAGAGTAACAACAGAAACAGCAGCAGTAATAGGAGTAACAACAACAGAAACAGCAGCAGTGAATAACAACAACAGAAACAGCAGCAGTGAATAACAACAACAGAAACAGCAGCAGTGAATAACAACAACAGAAACAGCAGCAGTAATAGGAGTAACAACAATAGAAATAGCAGCAGCAAGCAAGAGTAACAATAGAAATAGCAGCAGCAAGCAAGAGTAACAACAGAAACAGCAGCCGCAAGCAAGAGTAACAACAGAAACAGCAGCAGAAAGTAAGAGTAACAACAGAAACAGCAGCAGCAACCAAGAGTAACAACTGAAACAGCAGCAGTAAGTAGGAGTAACATCAGTAACAGTGGAGAAAATTCCATTAGTAAGCGGACAAAACAACAGCAATAGCGAGTGGCTGCAAGAGCATACATATGGTGGCAAGAAAGGTCCAAGTATCAGTGCCTACATCGGTTTTGTCGAATTTACGTTCATTTCCTAAGTTTACGGTGAGACCCAAAAACGCCAGCCATCTTGATAACAAAGTAAGCGTGGGATAAAATGAAACGCATTATATATGTATACTGATAACTGAGATGTATGTTCTGCAATTAATGTAACTTAGTTTCTTTATAAAATCTGTTCAAGAGATCGAATGCATATTTGCCCTTTTTTTTGCTCTGAAATTTGATAGGTGATGGAATGTTCGTTATTGGGCTGAAACATTGGACAACATTGCCCTAAATTTCTGCTCATTGAATTATGTCCGTCACTGAACACTTAGAGATTAGAACAAGAATATTTCAATGAAAATTCGTAAATTGTGATTGGTTACCAAAGACAACACGAGCTGCCATTAGGTTATTGATTTTCATTCCGTAGAGATTACACGCGAATTGATCATTACATAGTCAAATCGAGGAATCCTCGCGATAGAAAATGATTATGAAAATATCAATGAGAAAGATAGAGTTCGAGTTGTGTCAAATGATTCATTAGGAATAAAATACACCTAAGAAGTAAAGAACTTTTAAGAACTTACGGCGCGTGAATTCTTGAGTCAAGGATATAAAAAACACGAAGCACCACGATAGAGTAGAAAATCGGAATGCCTGGTAATCAATCCTCATCGTATGAAAATTCACCGAGGTAGCCAAAAAATAGGGAGAACTGTATCAATACATGAACTGACTAATTGTAGTATTGCGGAGGCACGGACACTGAACGACATATAGTTCGTGACATTGAACCTAGCGTAGCGAAAACCCCCGCGTTCTACACGTTCTGCTTTAGACGCGGCGAACGCCACAAAGCTAGGCGCACGACAGCCGTCATGCAATGGAAGTGCGGCGCTGTTCGCGACATCACTTTTGTCGGACACCAGTTCGCGACTTGTTTGTGTCCGAACAGCTAATGTGATCATTCTGCTGAAGCCCCAGAAGCCAGCAGCCTCGTGATCAGAGTAGCAATATGCACAATTACTGTCCACTGTTTATAATTGTTGATGAAGAATTCTTATGCAATCCACAAAAATTTGCGGTCACAAAAGACAAATATTTCAGCAATACCAGAAAAAAATATACATCTTTTCATCCTTGACGGGATTACATCCAGTGAAGGGTGCAGTAATTTATGACGCACAAGTGAGCAGCAATATGTTTATTTCTTAGCGACAGCCACGAAAACAGTTCAGCGCGCCAGCAGCAATGGACGCAGCTGCAGCAGTCGGCAATAAAAGCCAAGTTATAATTTTAGCGGCAGTAAAACGCAGCCCCTGTTATCTGTCATAAACAGAGCGCAAAATTAAAGCCCTGCCATTTAATGGCACTGACGACTGACGTCGTCAAAGGACGCAAAAAATGGGACGGCGCTGAAAATGAAGCTGAAATGAGAAGGAATGAGGACGGTGTTTTTTCTCTCTTATCAGCTGGTGGACTCATGTATCAGCTGGCGAGCACATTTACCGTGTTTATGTATCGTTTAGGGCATTTCTTTACTGAGACAACACAGCGGCGTAGTGCGCTATTAAAGTGCACTTATAATACAATTGTTGTTTGAAAAGTGAAGAGAGAAATTTAAAAAAAGACGCTAAGAATCAAGATTACATGCAAATAACACAAAACGAAATGTGAGATACCATGAGATGTAAACCAAAACATTGACAAAAACCACCCAGCAAACAATGAAGACAACAACTAATGGCTAAAAACACTGAAGAGACTCGCATCAATGCAAATTTTGAAAGTATCCATACGAGTACAGAGAGACCCTATTTTCGAGACATCAGATCAGTATTTATTTAGTGGCATGATGCGTGCAGCACAGCGCAGGGAATTGCAGCACACGGACTTGAAACGAACGTCACCACCACGGGTTATGCGGCGCAGCAGCCCCGGCACAACCACGCAGCTGCACAAGCTCGCCTCTGACGCGCCAGCCCAATGGACACGCGAACAGTGAAATTAATTCAAACACACCGCATCATTCTGAGCTTAATTAGTGCGATTTTGATTTCGTTGTGCAATTCTTCGAGGAGAAAGGAATATTTTTTTCTTCCCAATAATTTCAACATGAGAACCATATATTATAAATTGCTGGAGCTTCCCTAACTTTATAAAATGTGTTCCTAAGAGAGGAAAAAGAAAGTATCATTTAGTACACAATTAAGGAAACTAGGAATCTATGCACAAGTGTGCCCACACCGGATTGCTCGCGCATAAAAACGGAAGGATTGAAAAATTAAGCAGTAAGAAGAAAGTTAAAAAAGTACTAGGTTCCGAAAGAAGGACAGCAGTGAACAGAGAGAACATGGTCCGCAAGAAAACAAAAAATATCATTTTATGTTAACCGAAGGAAGGCTAACCAGCTTTCAGCTCGGGACTTCACATCTTCTGCCTAGAAGAGCTAATTTCTACGTATACAATAGTTGTATCCCCGGAAGGACTAATAAAATTCACACCGCCCAATTGAAAGTCTACGTACCTCAATTTATGGAGAAAAACCTGGCATTTATATTACTAAATTTCTAATTTAAATTAACTGGAAGAGCATAATAATATCCGAAACTTTCACTACTTCAACTCACAAGGTATGATATGTTACTTTAATGAGAAATCAACGTGACGAGAGAAATAGAACGATCATGCTTGTAAATGAGACGTTCAAAGTAGCGTCCCTTCAACGAAGCTCACTCCAACCGAGAATTAGTAGTCTCATCTGAAGTAATAACGCGAAAACTCAGACGTACAGCTTTCGCAGGCATCACAGACTCTCAGTGCACGTATGTAACGCCACTAACAACCCTTAAGTTTTGACATAAATTATTTCCGCAGCGACAATCCAAATGTGAAAACCAGCGCCACAAGATTTCAGTGGAAATTGTGACTAATTGGAGAAGGGAAGACAAAAGTTCCCTTCCGATTTGGTGCCTCATCCTAATGAGGAAAGATGGAGCCAGGGCTACCGCAACACACAAGCAGAGTCCTTGCTGCTCTGTTGCTTGGCTGGGATATACCGGGCAAGATCATTTTCGAACGGTGGTACGAAGCTTACGTACGTTTATTGTAAAACGCTAAGATATTTAGCAACAATTTCCATAATCTCAAAAGTTGTAATGCTGCTCCTACAAAATGGAGAGCATCAGATGTATCCACATGAATGATGCGGTCCACCAGAAGTGTAGGTCTGGAAAGGGCATGAAGCGTTCGCGTTCTTGTTGAAAATTCCACCACAAACTCAATGTAGATTGCTGTCTTCGATGACGTAAAGAAACAGGCTAAAAAGTAAAATAGACGCGAGTCGCCACTAAATGGTGAGTTACAGCGAGGCAATGACTTGTGAGGGTTGATTATTCCATATCTATAATAGGACACTCAATTTCCAAACGGACAATCGGAAATATATCAATACTCCTTTGAAATTAAGAGTGTAATCGATTAGTCACATGATACAATTTTTATTATTATGGGCTAACTATATATAAAGTGTGGAGAAACAATGCACTACTGCATCTTGAAACACGTCAAGGTGGTAAATAAACTTTTGTGTGCAACATATTTTTTGTGTCTTAGGTCATGAAATCAAATTATAAATTAAACTTGAATTAAATACAGTGGTGAATCGTTTTTTCCAAAAAATTCGACAGCGAGTAGTAATCAAGACCAATGTAAATTGTAAAAAATATAAAAACGCTCAACACATAGCCCTAGCAAACTTCTCGCTATCACAAAAAACATTACAACTGGTTGAGCAAAAGGAGACAGCTCTGTGGATTTCGATTGACGGTTCAGTTGATGGATGTACTGTTCGGACTTTGCAAATGCAGGCATATCAAAAGCAAAACTTGTGTTTCTCTTACTCTTCACGCCGGTAAATAAATTAATATGCCAGAAATAGTTTCTCATAACTAAATTCGTAACAAGTACACATAAACGGTTCAAATTAAAGAGCTGTTTCAGCACAATTCAAGAATTGTTTGCAATACTGAACTGGATGCTTAAGAACTGAAAACTGTTTCAAAATAAGTCATTGCCTTATGTGGGTAATATATGTATGATTGTGCGATTATCGCAGCAAATTCTGAGAAGAAGCCTAAAACTACGAGACATCACCGTGAACGAAAATGTGTTTTTAGAACTAATTAAGTAATCTTTGCAGCTTAGACTTTTTGGGACAATCTCTGAGCCAAGTTAGACGGAGCGGCAAGGAGCACAGGTCAGCTGGGGAGCAGCCCCACGCCGTTTTCAAAGCATCCGGCGACCTGGGCCTTATTAGGAGCAACATCCTCCACGGCAGATACAAACCAGACACTCCAAATTAACTTAGAAGATCTCTCGGAATTGCAGAAGGAGCCACTTTTTCGAGCACATCTGTAAAGAAACGAGGGAGAGCGTGGAGACGAGCTGGCGCTTTCATGTTCCCACTCTGCTCTTAATGACTCAACTTTTTCCTTACTCTGGCAATGGAGGAAATGAGCAGCCTTGCCTTCGCCTCGTAGCCAAGTTTCAACCTGAAATGCTTCCACAGATTTACATGAAATGAGCGTTGCAGCAATGACATCTTCACTCCTGCATGACATGATTCGTCAAAGAAACATCAAAGTTCTGAGGAGTGTTACGAGCAGCTTAAAACTGGAATGCAGAAGTATGAAGAATCTACTAGAAAATGTCCTTTTGGGTCTCTTTAAGCAGTCCATACCTTTTAAATAAATATCAGTAACTTTAAAATATGTTGCACCATCTCTTGACTGCGCTAAACCGAACCAGTTTTACGAAGTGCTCAATTCAGTTCGACGATGAGAGCAATTAACTCGATCAAATGAAACCATAGCCAGAAAAACAGTCACAATTCTCGTTCATTACGCAGTCCACGACCACAAAATATCATAAAACTGAAGCGAAATTGCTACGAAAATACGTGGAATGGGAAATTCAAATTCTAATCAGGAGCTTCGAAAAAGCAATTAGCACAAACGTGTCCGGGCATGCAGGCCAGCATTGGAAACCTCAGACATCGTAATTTCAGAGAGAACAAACCGAGTCACACGGCGCTTCTGGTTGTAATAGAAGCGCGAATGATGGCAATAACTTGCATGATTAGATTTCACAGTCAAGTTCTTCCTGATGCGAAAGCTGCATAGCCAGACATCGGCTTATTGGCGCAGATGCTGACCATGCAAAGCATGCCGACTGAGCAAAAAGACGAGCCCTAAAAATAGTTTCATAAGCCATCCGATTGAAGTCACAAAAAATTATGTACAACACGCAGTGCTTTACGTAGACGAAAATCTTAATTGATTTTCTCATGTATGGTGCAATGTAAAATGAATGCATCACTGGAGCACAAGTGAAACTAATTTCTGTAGAGCTTACGTATAATTCCTACACATTAAAAGTTTATTCCGACTAGTTTGAAATAGCTGTTTTCGAAATGGTGCAAAGCGGCTCCAAGAGAGATGTCAGTAAGACAATTACAAATGAGTGACAACTATTAAGAACGTTCAGAAGGTAATCTCGCAATCTTGATGGCGAACTATATATTTAAAGATCCATATATATCACATTATACAGCATAGCTATTGCAATCAAAGCTCGAGTCGTAAACGATACCTTCAATAAATTCAGCCCATTGTTGTTATTCAGTTCCCCCGAGACAGAGAAAGCTAACTGCAGATACGTGACGTTTGCCAGAAGCCCTCGTAGTGGCGGCAACGTGGCAGATAAATCTTCGACCGCGACGCTCTAGCGATGCCAGCGTTCGGTTGCCAGAGCGACCATCAATCCGGCGTAAGCCGCTCTCTAAATAATGCATTGCACGGAGAGAGAACTCCAAAAGTAGGATAAATAGGAGAAGCAGCGAGCCGTGCTACCACTGCGTCACTTCTTACCAACATGTCCTCACCATGCGCTTCATTGCACGTGAGTTCATGAATTTGCGCACAGCCACCGACTTTTATGGCACTCAGCATCCATCAAAGAATGTAAAAAATCACGATGAAATTTTAACGGTTATTATGAAAGCAATCAGCTGGTTTCATAAGATCAAAATAATCAGTGGAAAGAACATGTAATTGTTTATGTCCGTGTCAGAAGGAAGCATAAGCTCTGTGCACCTATACATAGGTATGGCTTCTAAATTAATAAACTCAGCTGTTATTTAGAAGATGTCTATCTCTATCTCTGTGAAAGGAAATATAAGAATACATATTTTAAGAACGTGAACACCCATTCTGAAGAAGATATAGAGCTCGTTGCAAATTTGTGACGTCAGATCCTTCTGAAACCGAGATATGATTTAACACGCTGACCGCGATGGGTTAAACTAAAATTCAATATTCAATTCAAATTCAAAGTCAAAAGTTGATTCCAATTTTATAAATACCAAACATTAACTGGAAACATCAAATACCATTAATATTAAAAGATTGTTAAAATTTTTCAAATAATCAATTATTTCAAACAATTTTTCATCGATAAGGGTCGTATCGCAAGCAACGTGCAAAGCATCCGCAACACAGCCTCCGATCTATAGCCCAGAAAGCTTATGACTCGAAACTCGAAGTTGTTCAAATTTAACTCGTGCGCCCCCACGAGCTTTAACAGAAAGTTTCAGCTATTGAGATATTCACTGCAAAAGTTGGGTGAATATTCACTTGGCTTGTGACGAACCATGCTTGTGAATGTCTCAGAACAATTCATACCTAAATATTCAAGCGGCTTTGTGTAAATACGATCTGATGCAAGATTTACCGAACAAGTTTCTTCAATTATACGTATAACTCAGAAGGGCATATGTCGCCGAATGAGTTACACGCATTTTTCATACTTTGTATGACTTATACGTCCAATACGTAAATTTTTTATACTTTATATTTTTATCCGTTATAATCAGTTATACGTCCAATTTTTTTTTAAGTCTGACCTCGCGAGCATATGTCACGTTTAGTTTAAATTATTAGTTTTACAAGAAGATGAGAAGATACCGTACACAAAGAACTGCGAGATCTTAAAAGGGTATGAAGTAAGCACCTGGAATTTCTCGCTGTTTTATCACCTCATGAGCCAAGTTATAATTCATTATCTCATAAGCAGCATTATGCATTCACACAAGAATTATAAATAGCTAATAAATTCAGTAAGTTGGAGCTCGAACACTTCATCCACTTCTGATTAAGCCTACAGACCTGGTAATGAAATTAAAGGCGATGGCGAGGCTGCAAGGAGGAGGCGCATTATAGGACTGCAGCGGCGGTGTCCCACCAGACTCGGCTGCTCAATTATTCTCGACGAGGTGGTTACGAAGGGCGAAGTGGGGCTGTGGTCCTGAGAGTGCAGGCGTGAGGTCGCCCAGGTGATCTAATGGAACACCCGCAGCCAAGCCGCCGTTCCTCAGCTACCTGAACGTAGTGGCGCACTCTCGTGGACAACTGCGCTGTTTTTTCAAAATGATTTGAACAGCCGACACCTAGCACAATGGTTGACTGAACTTAATTCGATTGTCATAACAAGATGAAAGTGCCGTCACTATATAATGATGTACTTACTTGACGAATTTACATCTCGCAGGCAGAAAATTTCAGGGATCGTTTTCAATGTCAGAGTAGCCCGGAGTTCACTGTAATTTTACTTCGATTGTCATAACAAGATGAAAGTGCCGTCACTATATAATGATGTACTTACTTGACGAATTTACATCTCGCAGGCAGAAAATTTCAGGGATCGTTTTCAATGTCAGAGTAGCCCGGAGTTCACTGTAATTTTACGGGTACTAAACATTTGCATAATTAATTACTGGACTGAATAGCTGCTGATCACTTAGAGTCACGTTTCGTTATTTCAGGCATTGTTTAGCTAGGATCCAGTTTAGCAAAATCACTTTGCTGATGTCATTCTTAACTACATATAGGACAGAATGTAGTAAAAAGTAGGACTTATTTTCTTTGCACTAGAAAAAACGAGTTCAAACTTAAACATCTAAGTTCGATCGCTTACACTGTGATTTGCCGTTTAAATTGTAGAGGCTTACTATCGATCACTAAAATCAGTTTCAGACGAGGCTGATTCTAGAAATGGCATTCCTCAAAACGCACATGACAACAACCCCATTGAAAATGTTGTTCAGCTTGAACCGAGTATAAAAATAGAACAGAAAATACAGAGTCTAACAAAACCCCGCAGTTATAACGAACATTTATTTGTGGAGAAATTTGAATTCAATTAAGACTAGAAAGTTTAATCATGACAAATGATCAATATCGGGTAGTTCATGATTTGAGTTCTTAGTCTCAACTTATCACATTTCCCTTCAAATCCGCAGACGCAATGAAATTGCAACTATTCGACTTCAACAACGGTCAAGATTAGGATTAAGATTATAAGTTAGTTTCAGCCTCCCTAACCGCTACAAAAATAGAGCGTATCGAAGAGAGGAAGGAGGAAGGCACCATTTAGTATGGAGATAAGAAAATGAGGAATCTATGCTGAAGAGGCATAGAAACAGTAAGATGAGAAAGAAGTTCATGAAATAAGATAAAAGTTGAAGAAGAAAGTCAGAGGTGCTGAAAACCAGGACAGTAGTGAACCGAAAAAGGTGGTCCTTAACACAACAAAACGTTTTTTTTCAACAAAAAGAAGGCCTACCTAACTCTCAGCTCGGGCCCTCACATAGTCCCCCTGGGAGCGCCAATTCCCATAGATACAATAGTTGTATCCCCCTGAGGGGTTTCAACAACGGTCAAAATTAATTTGTTGCACTTCCTAATACATAAATAATTTAAAACGTGATTATCGAATGCACTAACAGATTTTGGCATTCAAAATACTTTCAAAATAATACCAAGCTCCATCGTTAAAGGAGAACAATAAACTTTTCAATCCTGAATTAAGCAGAATTTACTTCCAAACAAAACGCTACAACAGAAACGTCAGCCTTGAATGAGAAAACAGACCACGATGTACGTAATTTGAACGTGACAAGCAAAACGATAACAGGCTTAATACACACGCATGGAGGGGCCAAACATGCGAATAGAATTGCAAATGTAGATCATCCATCAGCACGAATAAGCATCCATCATGCGGATGCTCCCTAAACACAAGGCACACCCACCAGAGCAGGTCACGGCCACAAACTCCTGAGGGACGCGGTCCGCTGGGACACACTCGTCTCTGTTACGCAAGCCACGGCGCTGCCTCGCACCGCGGGAGTGTTGCTGGGTGCGGAAGCAGCTCTTTCAAAACGTGGGACGAGTAACGAGCATTGTTTGTATGCGCATAGATGCAATAAAAAAGAAGCATGATATTTAGAGAACATGAAATTACAAAGTGACATTTGTACCAACAGCAAGTTTGGAAGAAGAAGTGCAATTTCCTCTAAACTGCTCGGGGAAAATGCGTAAGCCAGTTTTTCTAATGAATGAAATAGCAACTAACAATTAAAAATTAAATACACCTCTAATCAAATGAGAAACAAAAGAGTTGAGCGAAATCGGTCTGCAGCTGTGCAAAACATAAAAAATGCATCATCGATTTAAGATAGGAATATGAAAAGGCAAAAGCTTGCGACTTAGTAAAGTATGAAAAATAAAATTTTATAATTTCAATACATGCCCACCCAAGCAGCAAGAATAACAAGAAAATATTTTATCGCGTGACAAACAACGATAGCAAGATGATAACTGTCAAAATTAATAACGACATGATACTGCAGGCCATGAAGTAAATTAACAACCAAATGTACAAGCGTGTTAAGCTGTGGAACAAACAGAAGTTTTGAGATGTACAAGATTTCAGACATTTTATCACACGAAGTCTCGGCCCACCAAACGATCGAGGGAATAAATAAAGTGGGCTATCTTTATCAACAAAATGAATCCAGGAGCAAGTTTATACTGTCACGACATTAAATAGAAGCATTAAATCAGAACGTTCTCCAAAGCGACAACAATATGCTCCCACTTAGATATTTGGTAGTATTAATAACTGAAAACAAGTACAGAATGTCAGCAGATGCTAGTGAATATAACATTTGTAGTCAAAATAAAGTTCTACAAATTGTTGCAAGGAGTTCTCGAAAATTTTGGGAGACGTCATCGAGAGAATACTGGCCAAAATAAGGTAGTAAAGAAAGTGGCAGGGCTACGGAAAAGTAATCCGTAATCCTTCAGAAATTCCCTGGAAAAATTGTCGCTCCTTGAAGACAGCAAAGAAAGTGAGCAAAAATCGAAGAGCTTATAAGGTAAGAGTAGCAGCTCAGCTTCAGTGGCTTTGCTGTCTGAGTCCCCCAAAAAATCTTGCGACACGCGTAGTGTTCTTTACGAGCTACCGATTCTGAGGTAGCTTTCATGGCCTCACACCGACGAAATCCAAACCCTCTTCGGAGGCACGTAATGTATTTATGTTATACGCATTAGCGATACAAGATGGCACTTTCTGACCCATGTGTTACAAATTTTAATATAATAAAAATTGATGGCAGGTAAGTTGCAATACAGTCGAAAGGCGTCAACCGAGGCCAATTTTTTAGGCATAAGATGAGTAAATCGAAAATGCAGAGCGTCACGCACAAAAATAAGGGATTAATAAAAACATTTTCCGAGAGGTTCACCACAAACAACCATAATTTTCAAAGGAGGTATAAGAACCGACATTGCAAAAACTCAGGAATTTCCTAAATGCCCAAATTTTCACTCGCATTTCATTCAAAGACTATGAATGAACACACGCATTTTGGAAGAAAAATAATATTGACCTGCACCCACACAAACTAAATCTTAACGTGTTAGGTGGGATTATAATTTTGCTTCAGCCTCCCTTAACGCAACAAAGGTGCTCTGAAGAGCGGAAAGATGAAAGCACCATTTAGTATTGAGTTTAGGGAACGCAGAATCCATACACAATATGTAGTCCAACCCAAGATCCGCTGCGTATAGAAACAGTAAGTTGAGAAGAGAGATATGACACTAGACAAAAAGTTGATGAAGAAAGTCCGAGGTGCTGGAAAAGGACAGCAGTGAACAGAAAAAAGATGGCTCTTAATAAAAAACATTTTATACCTACAAAAAGAAAACCGGCCTAACTCTCAGCTTGGGACAATACATTTTCCTCCTGGGAGCGCTAATTCCCTTAAATACAGAAGTTTTATCCCTCTGAGGGGATCATATAGGAGAAAAGATTCGACTCAATTACCATATGAGATCAACATTCCAAAAGAAAAAGGGATTCTATGTTGTAACCGAGCTTTTGAATTATAAGAAAGTATGAAGTAACTTCTATTTTGCATTATACGATCATAATAACCAGTTTTGTGTAGTAAATAATTGCTGAAGGTCTTTGTCGCCCTCATTAGTCAATGATTTATACGTGTAATTCCATATGGAGAGCATGTAGTAATCCAAAAGTTCAAGTTTTTTCAAACTTCAGAATGAATTATTCGTGCGAGCATTCAATTCTAATTTTATCACCGCTCTTATAGCTTTTTTACGGTGCAAAGAGCAATTTGGTTTTACTTGTGCCATGCTTCTATCCTGTGTTGTAAATATTGTGAAATGAGCGTCCGATAAAGTATTTTCACAGGTTCTTCAGGTAATACATTTTTTACTTTATTGGGGGTTCCTACGGGTTTTTGATAATTTAGTACTGAGATGTACATACCTGACAATTTCACATAATAATAATAATAATAATAATAATAAATGTTCATGTTCCCAATTAGTTCAGCAAATCCTCGCATAAAAAAATATTTCCGAGACTTCTTGACAAATAAAAAAATTCTAATTACTATCAGGAAGTTGTTGGAAAATACCATCGAGAGTAAAAATATTCATGAGATTTCGAAGGCCGAGTGACTAGAGCGCGAGCTGGGCGAGGCAATAAGCAGGCGGGGGGCGGCTGGAGCGGCAGGCCACTCGCAGCGGCCACACACACCCACCTCAGCCGAGCCTCGTGCCGGCCTCCGTGCATCGCGAGGCGCACGCAATCGCCGTCTCCCGGACAACTCGAGCATGCAGTGAAATGGAGCAGGTGATGAAGTACTGGACTTCTTCCAGTTCATCACGCGTTAAAAGACGAAGAAAATTGCTTATCACATTTACTAAAAGACTTACTATGAAATTCTACATCAATGTCTAATTAGAAAAAATAACGTTTTGATGTTAAGAACATCTTCAGGCTGAAAATAGATTGATGTCGAATTTTATGGATTGTTTTAGTAAACACGATAAGCAATTTTCTTCATCTTTTAACGCGTGATGAACTAGAAAAATTCAGCAAGGTTGAGAAGTTAGAAAAGAAAGTACAGGACTGCTGTGCACACAAAACAAAACGCAACAGATAATAAAGACTTTGAGCGCACAATCACCATCATGACAAACACCTTCGAATAGTTTTAATTAGGCAGCAATAACCAGAAGGTAGACACAAATTCTTTGGTTAAAAAAATAACTAATGGATGCTGCCATGATGAAAACTATATATAAAAGAATTTTAATTATGACGTGTTTTTTAACGCACTTCTTCCACTATCACTGAGCTCAAACTTACAAATTTGTCATCAAATGAAAGTGTTATTGGTAATGTAAAGCCTAGGCAATAAATGCTTAGTTCTGTTCACTACTTTGCGGCGTGAGATAAAGCATGAGCAGAACCATGACGAAGACGCATGTTTGCCAACCTGGGAAATTTCGTATGCATTTTCAATGTTTGTGCCCAAGATCTTCACGGTGTGACAAATTCGTGGAACAATCGTAAACTTTAGCGATCCATTACTTAAGCTCAGCTTCAACTACGCACAGTTACAGAGTGTTGCTGCCTATCTTCAATGATATGAGCCTCTTCAACTTGGGGCTTCGAAATAAAACACACTTCATGGTTTTTATCAAGCGATGAGAAAATTACCCTTAAAAAGATGAAAAATTGAGACAGATCGACTATAAAAAAGGATTATCATATGAAATACCAAGAAGAAAAACTGACAAAGAAGAGCCAAATTAAAAGTAAATTTCGCTCAGCAGTGAGATCTACTCATTAAAATGAAAAAACTGCCATTAAACACTAAAAATTATGCTCTCACATCAACGACAGCATGAACTATAACATACAACCCATTCCCTATACTGCAGAAAGTAAAAAATTCCGGCATCAGCGTTAAGAAGGAAATCAAAGCAAGAGCATAAGAAAACACAGGCCCACCTAAATAAAAAATTCGCTTACTTCATACAAGTGCTGCACCTTCTGTGGTACGTGGGTAGTCAGAGACAACTGCGATGTCCCCGAACTTCCGCGTACTTGCAACCACACAAAGAGATGATCACCAACGCAGAATTAAACAATATGATATACACCCAAGAGATGTCTCTACTACACCGAGCGTATAAAAACAACAAGATTGGAAAAAGTTAATGAAATCAGATAATATTTGAAAAAGAAAGTTACAGGTGATAAAAGAAATGCAGCGGATCGAAAAAAGAAGGCTCGTAACTAAGCAAACAACCTTTCATATTTCAACAAAAGGCATGCATCCCTAACCTTATACTCGGGACCTCACATCTTCCAGGTACAATAGTTGCATCTCTTCAAGGAGAAACAAGGAGTGCACATGTTCACATTAACTTAAAAACAAAGCCCCACAAAAACACACAAAAACGTGGAAATTGTATACTTTTATTCGGCGATTGCAAACAGTGTCTGAATCAGTAGTCGCGGATGAGCAATTTAGGTTTTTAAAATATACGAAAAACAAAAATTGATTTTTATTTCCTTCCCTTTCGTTTTAACTTGACTACGCACAAAAAAAAATCACTCACTATTGCAGAACGAAACGAACTCCTACTTTGCCCATTAGGAAACTAGCATTTAATGAGTAAGATGGCTCAATAGTTGTTTTCGTGTCAAATAACGATACACAATTTGAACAAGGTTTTCTGGTGTTACTCATCTCACAGGGTGTGTGCAGGGTAACAACTCGGGTAAACCATTAGCGAGAAAATTGTATTGCAACTCACAGATTATAACACGATAAATGCTTACAAAAAGTTGGACAGGACGATTTGCAAAAGATTAGATCAGATGTTAGTTAAAGCCTCCCTAATCGCAACAAAGGCGTTCGAAAAAGAGAAAGGAGGAAGGCACGATTTAATGTAGACTTGAGGGAATGCAGAATTTATGAACAAGGGGCATAGAAATAGTAAGTTCAGAAAGAAGTTTATGAAACATGATAATAGTTGAAGAAGTAGTAGGTGCTGAAAAAAAAAAGACAGCAGTGAACCGTACAAAGATGGCCCTTGACAAAACGAAAAACATTTTATTTCAACAAAAACATGGCCTACCTAACTCTCAGCTCTGGAACAGAGAATTGTTACTAACCAGCAGAGGCACAACGGTATTACATGACTGGCTGATATAATGGCCACGACAGCTCACAAATTCATTACGCAGGGTGTTCAAAACTCTTTGAAAAGCTTTTCCTTCAACGGTTTTGCAGCTTAAATTACCACAGCTATCTTTATTAAGAGGTGTACAAGAATGTTTAGTTAGAAAGTGACAGACACTTGAAAAGTCTGCGACCGGTATCCTAACCGCTGGATAAGTCGTGGTGGACCAATCTCTTGGCTACCCAAGTCTCCTGGTATGACGCCTTTTAGACTTCATTCAACCTTTGGACACCTAAAGAGTTAACTGTTGGAAACGCCAGTTCCGTCGAAGAACTTCTCGGCAGGATTATTGATGCCTGTACAAAGATCGCTGAAACTCCCGGTGCCTTCACATGGGTTCGGTAATTATATGTATATAATCATTCCGCCGGCGCCTCCACGCATGCATCGCAGCAGATGGGTTGAAATTTGAACACCTTTTGTGACTAAACTTCAAACTCTGTATTCCCCCACTATAAACCTATTCAGAGTTTTATTTTATATTTACACGTCACATGCTCTCTGTAGTAACTTCAGTTCCACAGACACCTCTCTCTATAAAATTATACCTATTTAATATGCAGGAACTATTGGAGTAAAGTTCGATCAAAGAATTCTGATACATACACATTATATATATGACAGTGGTTAGTTGCAAAATATACTAGAGGGCACGGCAGCACCAGCAGCCAGTGGGCACCACGGCAGCACCAGCAGCCAGTGGGCACCACGGCAGCACCAGCAGCCAGTGGGCACCACGGCAGCACCAGCAGCCAGTGGGCACCACGGCAGCACCAGCAGCCAGTGGGCACCACGGCAGCACCAGCAGCCAGTGGGCACCACGGCAGCACCAACAGCCAGTGGGCACCACGGCAGCACCAACAGCCAGTGGGCACCACGGCAGCACCAGCAGCCAGTGGGCACCACGGCAGCACCAGCAGCCAGTGGGCACCACGGCAGCACCAGCAGCCAGTGGGCACCACGGCAGCACCAGCAGCCAGTGGGCACCACGGCAGCACCAGCAGCCAGTGGGCACCACGGCAGCACCAACAGCCAGTGGGCACCACGGCAGCACCAGCAGCCAGTGGGCACCACGGCAGCACCAGCAGCCAGTGGGCACCACGGCAGCACCAGCAGCCAGTGGGCACCACGGCAGCACCAGCAGCCAGTGGGCACCACGGCAGCACCAGCAGCCAGTGGGCACAGCAGCACCAACAGCCAGTGGGCACCACGGCAGCACCAGCAGCCAGTGGGCACCACGGCAGCACCAGCAGCCAGTGGGCACCACGGCAGCACCAGCAGCCAGTGGGCACCACGGCAGCACCAGCAGCCAGTGGGCACAGCAGCACCAAAAGCCAGTGAGCACCACGGCAGCACCAGCAGCCAGTGAGCACCACATCAGCACCAGCAGCCAGTGGGCACCACGGCAGCACCAGCAGCCAGTGGGCACCACGGCAGCACCAACAGCCAGTGGGCACAGCAGCACCAACAGCCAGTGGGCACCACAGCAGCACCAGCAGCCAGTGGGCACCACGGCAGCACCAGCAGCCAGTGGGCACCACGGCAGCACCAGCAGCCAGTGGGCACCACGGCAGCACCAGCAGCCAGTGGGCACCACGGCAGCACCAGCAGCCAGTGGGCACCACGGCAGCACCAGCAGCCAGTGGGCACCACGGCAGCACCAGCAGCCAGTGGGCACCACGGCAGCACCAGCAGCCAGTGGGCACCACGGCAGCACCAGCAGCCAGTGGGCACCACAGCAGCACCAGCAGCCAGTGGGCACCACAGCAGCACCAGCAGCCAGTGGGTACCACAGCAGCACCAGCAGCCAGTGGGCACCACAGCAGCACCAGCAGCCAGTGGGCACCACGGCAGCACCTGCAGCCAGTGGGCACCACAGCAGCACCAGCAGCCAGTGGGCACCACGGCAGCACCAGCAGCCAGTGGGCACCACGGCAGCACCAGCAGCCAGTGGGCACCACGGCAGCACCAGCAGCCAGTGGGCACAGCAGCACCAAAAGCCAGTGAGCACCACGGCAGCACCAGCAGCCAGTGAGCACCACATCAGCACCAGCAGCCAGTGGGCACCACGGCAGCACCAGCAGCCAGTGGGCACCACGGCAGCACCAGCAGCCAGTGGGCACCACGGCAGCACCAGCAGCCAGTGGGCACAGCACACAGTCTGACGGAAGGCGTGACGACCGTATCGACCAGCAGCACAAGCAGCAGTAAGCGCTGGAACTGCCCTCCCTCACGCAATCCCACAGTACTAATGAAGATCTCAAGATAAACCGCACCACAGAATAACAAACTCCATCACTCTGCCCAAGTGACAGACGCGCGGCGCTACTTTAAGCTGCGGCATTAGCACCGCACGGCACTCTAACATGCAGAGTGTTTTAATGAAGTAGCTCAAGAACTTCTCAAGACTGCACAACACAATGAGATAACAATCAAGCGCCCACTTGCAGATAGAGAAAGTTATATGACAGCATTCAGCATTTTGAAGAACAGTTGGACGGATGCGCAGAAACTGATACTGCATGAGTTCTGGGTATGCTCAGACGGATTGCATCGCTTTAATTCAGGGTTTGCAAGACATGCTTGAAATAGCAGTTTTTAGCGCGCAATTACAGTGATGAGCATATTTACACGCTCAGTATTCGATTCAGCTTATTTTCAACATTTCAAGTCTAGGTTAGCACAGTACGCTACGAAAAAAAGAAAAAAAAAAGAACAGCACCTCCTGATAATTTGATTAATGAAAAAATACACTGAAAATTAAGAATGCGCCCGGTTAGACGAGGTAAAGAAATTCTTAAGAACGAAAATAACGGATTTAAATTTTTCAGATTCCCCGGGCATAAAAAAGTACGGTGCGCGTCAGAGAATACTAACGCAATGCTAAAATTAAATCGAGTGTTGTTGAATCTATGCTGGAAGTCCGAGAAACGTCAAGTCCTGGAGCACGGTACAACAGATCCTCTCGCCGCCTCCAACTAAATCTAAATGGGAGGTCAACATTGCCACGTACAGCAGGGACAGCGCTGCATCCACCATGGACGTGCTGCAGGCGAGCGCCTTCGCGTGACTTTCTCCAGGGTTCTGCAGGGTTCTTCGCGGCAATCGTTTTAATTCTCATCATTATTGAAAGTCGGTTGCAGGCAAGGCTGGGCGACATTCAGTCTCACCTAACTTCAATGCTGTAGGCGGTGCGAGTTCAGTAGCTTCCATTTTTTCTCTCGAAACGGAAAAAAAATAAAAGCAGAGAAATATTAAACCGAAAAGCTGTTACGCATTAGCCGTAATCGTGTTCAGTCTTGCACTAATACAATATGAGTTAAATATTTGTCCGCAAAAAATAATTTTTAACAAGCCTAGGGGCGTTTGCATTGGAAAGCGCCTTTGCGTGGAAATTACATCGCTTTATTTCTAACATGAGCTTGAATTTTACAAAACGCCACACGGAGTTACAACTTGAACAAAAAGTCAAGAAATAGTCGAATTCAGGGTTGAAGAGTTAACTTGCAAGTGAATGCATCCAATGATCAATGAAAACGTTTTACACAATTTTGTCGTAAAACTTTTTTAAAATCATTCATGAGTGTAATTTTAAAAATTGAACACAGTGATCGAGTAATACACTACGCTCGAATTAACGAATCTAATAGTGCACCAAAAGAGCATAAGCGGCGCACTGATAATAAAGTCAGCTTCATTTAAGGACATAATAATGGACTACCATTCAGGCTGTACGTCAACGCCCCAATTACGAGGTACTTGGGGAAAAGTAGTAAGGAATTTGAAAAAAAACTGATAAAAAACATAATCAAGAAAAAGGGCTTGAACACCCAAAGTTGTTGAATACATAGAAAACAAACTGGCAGGAAGGAGGTAGGTTACTTTAATTCCACCTGTGAGCCAAATTAACATCAACATTAGTCTCAGAAGAACGGTGAAATACGCGTGCATTCGTGAAATGGCAACGAAGTTGTGTAGAGATATTCAAAGCATTCAATAAGAAAGAACTTCAAACACAAAGAGACATCAGTGAACCGTGCGCCAAAGTGGATGAGTGCACCCATTACAGTGCCGGGTGAGCTAACAAACGAGAATGAATCTGTGATCATAAGCCCAAGCAAATTGAAAGACAAGTCAACAGAGGAGGCAGACCACGAGCAGCGGCCGACAAAAAAGCAGACGCGGACAGAGCGTCAGTGTTGAGACGTGTCAGGTAAAATAGATACGGCGGACACGCACGCCATGACGTGCCGAGAAGTAATAGACTAGGGCGCTACTGGCACTGTCCGAGATAGCCGCATAACATACTGGCACCTCACATACTAGCACACCATTGCACTGCGCTCATCGTAAAAAATCTAAGACCACAGTGAAGCCAGATCTACAGAAGGTTTGTCTAGACAGCAATATCGTTCAAGTTGATAAGAGTTGAAATATGTATGGTTAAGTGCTTCCGATGATCACCGCACTTAATTTATAATTTCATGGCTATGAAATGAAATCCTTTGCTACAAAATTTAACCAAATTTGTTGCAGCATGAAGATATTCAACAAGGAATGATCCTAGACAGCGCAGAATTTTTCATCGTACTTCCGTACAGATGATTCGACAATTGAATTTAGATACTTTAAAAAAACGGAAAGCTGAAAAATCGCACAGGAAATGGTCTTATCGTAGATATATGTTGAAGCAGAACATTACTTAAAGACGACACGCCAATCACTATACATGAAATAATGGGATATGAAATATGCACTTCCAAACAACAGGTATAAGATTAAAAAAACAGCCCCGCAACACTCGTAGCGCTGCGCTAATTTGGTGAGTTGTGTAAGATTTTCCAAAGTTTCCAAAGTTCACCATACATGGAGAACCATCACACAAGAGGGAATTGATAGATCGTGTCCTGAATTCGATTTCTTTAGCCGACTTATTTTTGAACATTCACACTCAAAACATGAATTAATTATACTGAATTCCAAGTTCTATTTTTTTGCTCGCTGTATAGCCCGCACCAAGAACGAAGTTCTTTGAACAACAAAAGAGAGCGCCCATCTGAGAGGCTGATGAAGTTGAAGCTGCGCTAAGCAGCGTGATGGCTACTAAGACATATAATGGAAAGGAATTTCTTTTCGTAGTAAAACCTATAAATTATATGTATATATATTGAAATGTCAAAGACATAACCACTGACAAAGTTTTCTAAAAGTTGTTCATCGATTAAATAAAGTAGGAAACTAAATCTTCCAAAATGACGACTTATTCTAAAAGTTACTTCGCATTTCTGTAGAGACAGACACAAGATAAAAAGTACTTGTAAAAGTCCAAAAAATCCGGTTTACGTGAATCTTTTGCAGTGTTCTCAAAAGTATTTTATTTGCATAACACAAAGTATTAGAAAGAACGAAAGGTAATACAAAATGTTCGATGGTATCAAACATTTGATATGTGAGCGAGTGAACCAACTATGTTTCCGACAAAGAAAGAACACGACAGACTTGGGAAAGACGCTAGAAGGAAAAAGCAGCTCCCCTTTCTGCACATGTGATCGCAGGGATTTCATTTGGAGGCGACGTCAACACGAACGCGCCATAAGGAGACAGGGACGCGCGCCGATCCTTCATTTGTGTGTTTGGGGAGGCATCGACGAACGGAAATAAAGCGGACTCTGCCAAACAAGGCGACTTCAGCGAGATGTATGAAGCAAGCCGCGCATTCCTGCCCACGTCGTTAGGGGGCCGAGCTTCCAACAACACAAGCCCGACATCGATCCGAATGCTGGAGAAAATTGATACCTAATAATTCATAATAAAAGTTCTACAAAGAAAAAGAATTGTGTCAGAATTTTATCACAATCAGAGTTGTTTCCATTTTTCACGAATTGTTTCACATAGTCAAAGAATATTAGGTTAGATAAGTCTATTTAAGCTTCCCTAACCCAAACAAAGGTGTACCTAAGTGAGGAACGGGGAAAGCATCATTTAGTGTGGAAGAATTTTAGAGTTCCTTGGGTCGAGTACACTGAAACGATTCATACGGAGCTATATTGGCTACGAAAAGACTAAAAAACATAGAAAAACACTATATATTTGAATAATGAAATGGACTGACCTCTACCATTACAGGAGGTCGTAAAGTAAATTAAACGGCTTTGTGTACATCCGCAATTTTATGAAAGTTGGAAATATTTAGTTTTTCACATTCGATATTGTATGTGTTCTTGACTTCGCTATCTGTGCACAAAATCCATGAGCTTTGCAAAATATAAATAGAACTAGCTAAGCAATTTTAAAAGAAGTAACAAGAATACTGGAGTAACCGAAAATTTGCCTCAAATATCTTTTTATCCCTTTCATCGAAATCTAAAAAGAAGAAAACGATTTAGAATGTTAGTCACTTCCACACCATATGGCATGACATCCTCAGAAGCTAAAAATTCTCTGGATCCATGAGGAACGTGACGTCCAGGCTTCCAAATACGACTGCTTTGTTGCAGCCGCTGGGTGAGGACGTCATCTCTGCTCTGCTCACCTCTGGATCATAAAGCAAAACCTCGTGACTGCAACTACGGCAGTAAATAACAATGTTTCTTCTAACCGAAAAGACCATATTAGACACGGATATAAAGATTCAACCAAGCATGGCAGGAAATTTATTCAGTAACGATAAATGGATAGTAAAATATAAACTAGAGCAAGAAAGCATCAGGTGTCGTATGAGAATATATATCTAGAAGGAATAAAGGAATTCGTTGAAATTCCCATTCACTGGGATTAGGGAAATCCCTATTTGTGAAACGATGTAGCTTTTGATGTCACGATAAGAAATTTAACTATTGATGATTTGCTACAGCTACTGCACTGCACTTCAGCAAACAAACTAAACGACGAATTCCCTCACAACGCAAGCAACAATACTCACGATTTCAAACAGAGACTGTCCTCAACTGTCTATAAGCAGCAGAATCCCCTGAAGTAAACGTCCAAACTAATTTACCACTTGAATCTCATTGTTTGAAATAATTAATGAAATAACTGGTGAACATTGGCCTGTTTAGCATCTTTTACAATAGAAGCTGAAATACTTTATTCTGAGAATGCATACGTGTGTGATGAAATTTAGGGCCGCTCATCAATTTGCGACCACTAATTTGTGGGTTGATATAGGTCCTTGATATCTATCGATGTATTTCATTGAAATTAAGGTATATTTAATTATTGGATTGAATTCTTACTTCAATCCTATCAACAATTATAATCTCAAGTTTAATTTTCACATAAAGTTTTTTCTCCTTTTTATTACTATTACAGAATTATTAGCATTTCATAAAGCTGCTTGATTTTTTTCTTTTTCTTTTTTTCTTCTTTCTTCTTTTTTTCGAAATTATTCAGGGGATAGCTTAATATATTTGATTTATATGACCTTGATTTTAACCAATGTGTTAATAAGCCGACTTATGAAAATTACTACCAAATTTAGCTGGTTATTATTCTCACAAATCTAGGCAAAATATAAAAAAAATAACTTTGTCCGGAGTCTATCTGAAAAATTGCGCTTTGCTCAACGGCGACAATTTCGTGTCCTGAATGGAAAGTCCGAAATGAAGCCATTCTCAACTGTACTCAAATTTATCATAATTAAGGCATTACTGATATCCAGACTATAAAAAGTTGCATCAACAGCAGGCAAGAAAATGAATTCAATGAATGAGGATTTCAAAATCTGCGTGTTCAAGCTTTGAGCATCCCCACGGGCGCATTTCAATGTATGAATTCAATACCATGAACCATTACGGAGTGATATACGCGCTAAGCTCATTAACAGACAGGATTTGTTGTAGAACGAACCAATTTTTCAGAGCCCAAAATTTGCCAATTAAAGTTTGACAGAGACCCAACATGGAGCTGAATGTGAAAGGGGCGTCTATGTACGGCCAAACGGAGGCTGATATACAAGCTTTTTTTCAACAAACCACCGAATATTTCCATGGAGCCCGAAAATTACGCAGCACTTACATGGAAATTTTTTCAAGTAAATGCACAAGCGATAAGCATGTAAATAAGTTTCTTTGAAAAATAGATGTTAGTTCAAGCCTCCCTAACCGCTAAAAAAAGCGTTCAGAAGAGAGGAAGGAGGAAAGCACCATTAAGTATGTGGAGATAATGGAACGCTGAATACATGCAGTAAGTTGAGAAAAAAGTTTATGAAGCAAGATAAAAGTTAAAGAAAAAGATAGTAGGTGCTGAAAATAAGACAGCAGTGAACTGAAAAAAGGTAATCCTTAACAAGACAAAAAATATTTTAGTTCAACATAAAGATGGACTACCTAACTCTCAGCTCGGGCCCTCACATTGTCCCCCTGGAAGAGCTAATTACTATAGATACAATATTTGTATCCCCCTGAGGGGTCGTAAGTTAACAGTATAGCTTTGCGTTAAACCCGGCAAAATTCTGTGCTTATAAAGTGCATGAGCGGATTAGTTGAGATACAGCAAAGGAACAGCAACTATCTCCAAATGTCCTGCCAAAACTGCAATGATGTAGATGGACAAGCGCGTTATCTATAGAAAAGGAAGTGCAGATGTCCATAGGAGGCAAAATTTCTCGAGTGTCGCTTTAACGACCCTCGTCCCCAACGGGCCATGTGTGACGTTGGAGCAGTTTCCGAGGTACGTTACCGTGCGGCACTAACGTGTCCAGCACAGCAGCACCAGCGAGCAAGTAGTGAACTATTGATCAGAGGACGGTGCAGCGTCGCGTCTAAAGGGGCACTCTCGTCAAGCCGTGCACTCCAACTTACGCTTGCTTACGCAGCAACAGGTGACTGACCGAGTCACCGAGCTCCGGACTTACGCCCATCCCGACCGCGCGCGATCCCTTAACTTCAAGGTTAACGTGCCCGCACGCGCCAGCGCATGATTTCAAGTCCAACCTTGAAATTTTTCCACGAGATAATTGCATTGAATGTGAAGTTCGGACACGAACGCAGGAGACGAGGCTGCTCAACGAGTATGCACTCATGATTCATGAATAACATTTATTGCACAATCATCATTGCACCAACCATCTCTTGCCATTGACTTTTTCGCGTGTTAGCAATACTCGAGTGTAGCCAATTTTAGAACATCTACCTTAGGACATCGTTTCTTAGATAGCATTTTTTGTCATTTTTATCATGTTAAAATTTGCACGGGTTAGGGCGTAAGAAATGATTAAATTAACCAGTAGGTATGGTACATTATCTAGTAACTCTTTTACTAATTTAAGTTCATTTCATCCTTAAAAAGTTTTTTCAACGCAATACAGATATGATTTTCTGTATTCAGTTCAATATTTAGATGCGTGAAGTTAACTGAAAACAATTTTTTAAGTCTGAAAGAACCACTTGAATTTCTGGATTTTACATTGAAATACTGAACTTGAACATTGAAATGTAGATAAAAAAACCTGGGCCGCTTAATGGAAATATTTGAAAAAAAAAAAGAACTTTGAACGCATTATCGATGCAGAAAGAAATTTCACTGAGAATGAGCTGAAAATTACAATAGGGGCGCATGTTTTGATACAAGTCAATGAGAAATCGATGCATAGGTAACAGAAACGATATCAAAATAAAATGTAATTTCTCAATGTCCGATAACACTCCTAGTAAAAACTCAGATAATTGAATAGTTTCACTAATAAAGTGCACTTAAAAAGAAATCGAAGGCGCAGAAGAAAGGCAAGAAGAAGCGAGCGCTGAGAGCGGCGGCTTCTGAGCAGCTCGAACACGGCGAGCAGCGACTAATCCAAGCCGCTCGGCTCCAGAATTCCTTAAATTTATGGCGGTCGCAGCTGGTCCAAAGGATTCCATTTCAAACTGGAAAATAAAGTTCCACATTTGCATTGAGGGATGAATATGCATGGAGACAGTTTTGTGGGCATCGCCGTCAGCAGAGCGGGCCGGGGAGCAGGCACCGCTGAGGCACCCTGCCACCACAGCGCACGCAGCGGCGAGGCCGCACGCTCATTTTCCTCATTGAAGCATCGACAAACCGAGCCAATTATTTGATGCACAATGCTTTCTGGAGTGACTTGTCGTTAAATGCTTACATGCAAGTGTTTAGTATTCGGGATTTGTTTAGCGACGCCCTCGTTGTTAACAGAAGTTGTAAGCATCCCGTTGAATCATAAGACGAAGTGAACACGAGAAAGGCATAAAAACGTAGACATTCATTGAAGACACTCGTTATTAGATGAATAACACGATGAAAAAACATAATCACCTTTTCTGAAACTTTTTTGATGATACTCAATCTGAAACTAATTTTGCTGCACGACTAATTTTCTGTTCTGTGAAACCGCAAATACGGAGACCATAAAGCAGTCAAAGTGATTGGATTCAAACATGGAATACCAGGAAAACTCATCAGATATTCTACGAAAAATAAGATAAAAAGAAAAACCTGTCCTACCAGCGCTGAAATTCCACTCAGAGCAAATTCATCAAATTAGGTCGGGAGGATTTCCAGGAGGCGACTCAGGAAAACCTTGAAGAGCGGGAATTCATCGCGGCAACTGACAAGCTGAAGACATGTACACACAATTCATGGCTTGAAGCCGTTTTGAAGAATTCTTCCAATGATTCAGAGAGCGAAGCTTCGAGATACGGAAATAGCAATCGCAGACGGCGTTACTCAAAAGGCAGTAAGAGAAAATATGCCCACACTTTCTGCAAATTCTACAGATTAGAGGAAAATTTACTTTTTATATCCCTTTACAAAACAAAGGTGCTCCCAAGAGCGCAAGGAGGAAGTTCCCATTTAGCATGGAATCAAGGAAACAACAAACATGTGCACAAGGTTAGTTTTTACACGGAGCGTATTAAAACAGCAAAATTCAAAAAAGTCTATGACACAACACAAAAGATGAAAGGGAAGATGATAGGAGCTGAAAAAAGGACAGTTCCTATCATCCCTGATATAATAAAAAACTTTTGTCTCAACAACAGGCCAACCCAACATTCAGCTCGAAGCCTCAAGTACATTAGAAAGCGCAAATTCTTCACATATTTCACAACTGGCACCCAAGAACATAAAAATTACACAATAAAGTGAATGTTACCAAAAAAAATGAAAGAAATCATCTCCAACACAAACTTGATCCGAACACGCAAAGCTCAGGTGTTATTAGTGTGCTCAAAATCCTTCACAACATAGTCAAGATAATTTATTCATGGAAATGCACCAGATAAACAACAAGAGAATGCCGTGTGAAATTGAAAGAAAACATTTCTTAAACAGCAATCTATTTACTGGAAGTCCATCACTTCAATCAACGTCTTGAGCGCAAAGAGAAACTCGGGTTGCGAGCGGTAATTAATTGAACTAACGAAGAATAAAAACGACATTACTTCAAAGGCTCCTGGGCTGGAATGTTTTCATTTTCCAACGAGTCAGACGAAATCACAATAAAGCTCTACTTCAAAGCAAAGTAAATAGAGAATGACTTAGAAGCAATAGATCTCAGCGAGCTCACGTCCTTGGACGAATTACATCGTGAAGAGACGCCGTGTGATTGGTCGTGCACGGTTTGTTTGTTCAGAAGAGAGACCAATAAGAGCACGCCAAGGATACTGCTCCCGAAGAGTATGCAAAATAGCATGGAAGATACCAGGAAATTAGACAATAAATAAGGCGAAAGACGGGAAAAGGACATGCAAGAATAATGTAGAATGTCAGCAGCAAATGTGAAGATTACATCATCACTCCTCTCAGGAAATTTAATGGAGCACCTCCGGAAACGAACGGACTTGCTTCTAGTTTAATGCTTGCTAATTCAATAACTAAGCAACAAGTAATAACAATTCAAAAATAACTGTGCTGAATAACATTATTAAGGGCACATGATTCCTTCCTCTATACTTACGCCAAAAAAAGTTTGCCGTATGGTGTATGCTTAAAGCGCACAGTTGTGAGTAAAACTTCGCCATGAGAACTC
The DNA here is from genome assembly GCA_030386875.1 of Morinoia aosen. NCBI lineage: Eukaryota > Metazoa > Arthropoda > Malacostraca > Amphipoda > Talitridae > Morinoia > Morinoia aosen. The sequence continues at coordinate 72,183,529 of CM059567.1, read as the reverse complement.
AAATAAATTGAAACCATAAGTGACGGACTTGCACCACGAAGCTAGCATACCTGAGACGTGAATAAAAGAAAAACCAAGTTGAGAAAATTCCACCGCTAACGAGACAACGTTAGAACACAAAATTTGTTACTAGAAGGTTAGCAGAAAACAAAATGCCAAAGGTTCACCTGGGTTGGTGGAAAAATATTACCATCAATAGGCGCAACGTTATTACCAACAAGCTAAGCGTAACATCAGGTAATTAAATCAAAATATTATTCGTAATTCAAAGTCCAGTAAAAGTACACTGAAAAACACGTCAACAAGGTATTAGGAATAATAAGCCGATGAAATACCGACGACGCACGGGAGAGGTTGGTGTCACCATACACCTTGCTCCCGGTGGAAAAATGAACAATTGAGTCAGAACAGGAGAGGCTCACAAACAAAAAACTCAGTTCAAAGCTCTTTACAATGAATGTGTCTGATTCAGCTGATTTAGAAATGGACCCCACTGAAAAGCACAAATGTAAGAAAATGCACTTATGAAGAGTGGGCAATTACAGCGCAGGTCAGCGAGTGGGGGTTCAGTGATCCTTTATATACTCAGAAGAGGGCTCAGTCAACGAGATCAGCTGCATGGAATTTTTCGTCATTGAACTTCCCCATAGACACGTGGAACTGTTTTTCCCTGTTATTGAACGCTTTATGAAGAGAATTTCATGCTCACTACACACCTTTACAAACTTCACCCCACACTCAAACTAATATATCAGGTTAAGCTCTCCAAGCACAACAAAGGCGATCTCAGAAGAGCGGAGACAAGGAGAGCGACCACTTGGTATGGACGGAAGAAAACAAGGAACTCTATGGACTAGGGGTACCCCCACAAAGAATATCTGGTGCATAGAAACAGCAAATAAGGAAGAAACAGAAAGTAAAGACTGAACAGGTATAAGTAAAAACGGTGTGAAAACTGAAAGATGCAAGGTGAGCACAAAATATGGAAATCAGGCCTATCTATGACTGAGCCAACATCATAGTATCGTCCTATATAGGAGCGCCAGTCCTACATACCATAAGATGGACAAACAAAGCTAACCTAAGCCTAGCGCATACTGCAAATTGATAATGAGCATTTTTGTAAAGATTTTCACGTCAGATTATCAACGATTAAGACGCGGAATTTATAGCAGCAGTTTTCAGAAGTAAAAAATGTCACAATTAGCTCTGATCATCAGTCAGCAAAGTGCACAACACATGACAGCCAGAACTTGAAAATATATTAGTGTGAAACAAAATCGTAAAATACGAGAGGTTCTGGAAAAATAAGTCTTCCAAAATGAAATTTAGAAGAACAATGGCTAAAAACAGGCACTGGCGCGTGTTGGCAGTTGCAACTTCGGCGACGAGCGCCCGCTGCACTCGCGAAGCTAACAGAAGAACTCTCGGTTCTGAACATAAACAAAACACAATGCAAACTTTGGTCGTCTAAAATGCGGGGCAGCGACTGCGCCCGAGTTCGAGTCACTTCGAGACGGCGGTTGAGGAATGAAAAAGCGACTTCTTTGTCGTCTAGTTGTGCTATTTCAGAACAAAGAATTAGGGATGTTTTGTGCGCAATTCACGAGCACGGCACAAAAGTAGGGAAATATTTTGCTCGTTTGGCACTGGAGGTAAAGAAGCCTTATTAGGTTATTAAAAAAATTCATCCCAGAAAATAATTATCGTGATCATGGAAAACTGAAACCATCAGAATTATCCTTCAAACTAAAAATTTGTTCGTATGCAGGATTACGCTATCTTCACAGCCAAAAAGGGATAATTAAGAGTTAAATACTGATAACAAATGCATACACAAATCTAAAATCAATATTAGACTTTAAGTTAGTTCAAGCCTCTATACCTCTAATATGCGTTCCCAAAGAGAGGAAGGAAGAAGGCACATTTAGTATTGAATCAAAGGAACGAGGATCATATAACGTCCTCGCATTCGGCGCATAGAAACAGCAAGAAATAATAAAGTTTATGAAACAAGATGCAAGTTGAATAAGAAAAAGAATGTAGTAATTGTTGAAAAACAAGACAGCAGTGAGCAGAAAAAAATATTTCAAACTAAACAAAACAGAATAGCAACAAATATACCATACCTAGTCTTCAGCTCGGGGCCTCACATTCTCCCCCTTGAAGCCCTAATTTACACAAGTACAACAATTTCAACCCCTGAAGAATTTAGTTAAGTGGATTTGTACGAAAAATATACGGAAAAAATAGAGCCACACGAACGTCAGTATCGATTAGTTGTGGCGATCAATAGCATATGAAGTGAGAAAATAAAATTCTACGGACACCACTACACACACTTCATTACGTGCATATCCGCCTTTTATCAGACGAGAATCAATTCAAACAACGGATGACAAAATTAGTACGAGATCCGGAACGAAAAATCGGATACGCACATTAAATCAATCATGGAAGTTAAAAAAAAAGACCGCAAAAACTAAACTCCCTAACAACCTAAGATAAAAAAGATCACATCAGACTTTACAAAACGTGTAAGTATAAGACAAACAGTGAGACCGAAATCCAGCTGTGCTAGTGCAAATGAGAGAGAAAGAAGAAGGCCAGCAGACGGGCTCGTCATATTGCGTTTGCAGAGCGCAGAACAAACGCGTGATCAGAGATAGCGGCCTTTATCATGTCAGCTGGTGGGGCGCGAGCTTGGGCTGTATAAACTCGAGTGGAAACTCCACTGCTCTAAATACAAACGTTCTTTCGTTACCGTGCTCTTACTACTGAACTATTTTCCAAACCTTTTCTAAACGAATGCCCAATGTTTAATTTACATGAGGGTGCAATGAGAAGTATATTAATAACGCAGTAAGAGTCAGGGGGCACAAGTCGCTGTGATATCACCAGAACCTTGTCCAAACCTAATTTGCCTGGTTTAGGTAACTCTGAAGCCTTAGTGTCAATGATGAATGAATGCTTTGGGCTAGAGAAATCTATTCCATATGAATATTCTGTTGCAACTATGCACGTATGCAGTTTCGTACCATATCATAAACGGTAAAAGGATAGCGGTGCTACAATAGCGTGAGGTCTACCGCAATGTATCGCCTACGCAGGTGCCGTTCGAGATGTACAAATTAAGTGTTTATCGTTAAATTAAATGCATGTTAACAAGTAATATTCATTAGTAACCTAACCCAAGTTCCCGCTATAGTACTAGCTAGAGGCAGATCACATTCTTTTGTGTGGTAGACCTTACGCTATAGCAACACCAAGATAGCGAAGTACGAAAATTTTGGAAATTGATTGACAGTGGGAATGGAATAAGCAGAGCAAGAATCAGCAACTCAGTTTGCCACATGCGTTGTTTTCATATCGAGTCAACAACGACATACAGATTATGATTATTCGTGGCCGACTCGGAAGGAATAAATAATGGATTCACGACGAACGGATAATGGCATATAAAATAATTCTTGCTCTAAAACAGCAGGACAATCATAAGAAGTAAATTTCCTCTAAAGAGAGGCGCATCTATAGAAGTTCCTTATACTTGAAGCTCCCTCGAAGGTTGCACACGTCCTGTACAACTACGCTTGAATTACGATTTTTATCCTAACTCCTGACGAGGTTAAAAGCCGGCTTCAATAGCACAATAAGCTTAAAAACATTTATAGAACGCTGAACCCAAACATTAATCTACTGAGCTACCTTAATCATAAATTACCTCACCAAACACCGAGTTAATTCAGAGCACAGGAGGTGCATTATTGCAGAATCAATTGCGATGTTTTCCGAGGCTGCAATTCAATCAGTGTTGTTTTGGTCGGCAACTGACCAGCGCTTCTGATGCATGGAACTTCTCGGCAGCTCTTCCCAGCCACACAAACAAAACAAAAGACAGTCGCAAACTGCCCACACAAATTGAACGAAAGATTCAACCTTCCGTCCAGACTTCTTCAAAGCAAGTACGAACGAAATGAAATGGAAAACACACAGGAAAGGGAATGAGTGCATCTTTAAAAAAGTAAAACAACAAGCCTATGTTAGGTAACAAAGGTCTGATTCAATTTGATCCAAATATAAGTTAGTTAAAACCTCTCTAAATCACAACCAAGGTGTTTTCTGGAGAAAAAGGAGGAAGGTACCATTGTGAATGGAGTTGAGAGATTCGTATCCCACACACACCTTACGCGGAGAATCAGAAAGATGGAAAGTTTATGAAACAACATAAAAATGAGAAATAAAATAGGCGCTGAAAAATGGACAACACTGAATCGGACAGAGGGTAGTTTCCAAAACAAAAGGCCTATTTTTTTAATAAAAGGAAGGCCTAATTAACCTTCAGAATGGGACCTCATGTCTTCCCCATGGGTCCGCTAATTCTAGATGCAGCAGTTGTATCCCACTGAGAAGTCACTACGAATAAAAATGGGAACTTTTCCCCAGGAACCCAGAAATATGCGCTCGTAATTACCAAACACTTCAACAAGACAGTTCAAAAAACGATGAAACCATTAGAAGAAAATTTCATTAGCACTGACTCAAGACAACTCAATTAACTTTAAGCATTAGAAAAATGTTGAATAACTCACCCAAGACCAAACAATATATTTCACAATGCTTCCAAGAAAATTACATAAGTGGACAATTTCGAGAAAATATTAAAAATAAAGCAGGTACCTGAGAATGAGAACATATTCCACCAAGTAAAAGAGAACGATGAAATTGGAAAAACTGATGATGTGACATGTTGTTGCACTAAGTACTTATCCTCAGGGAAATGAAACTATTAGCGGTGTTTTAATATCCAAACCATAAACTGACGACACTGAGTAAAATTGTTAAGGAGAGACGGATAAATATTATAAATATTGATGAATAGGCCAATAAAAAACATATTGCACAATTAAAATGGAAAAAAGGAAAGAGAGAAAGAAACTATTGTACTCGAAAAGGAAGTCGGCAGCATTCGCGAAGAGAAGTGAAAGAAAATCAGCAATTTGTCCAAACTTAAAAGTTGATCTGCTAAAGACTTCAGTCGATGTATCCAGTTTATCAGCTAAATAGTTCAGGACACTCCGACACGAATCACGGCGGGCTTAATTAGCTCACTCCCTCAAACCGGCGCACAGACTCCCATCTACTCGAGAGATAAAATAAATTCCCTACTCAAGCCAACTACGAAGATTTCTTTCCCTACAACTTCAGAGGAGAGAAATTCAAGCGATAAACTTCATACACGCAACAATGATGAATAGATTAAATTAGCTTTCACAATAAAAAATATTGAGTTCATACATTTTCTTTTTGTAAGCATCGAATTATACAACGATGTAAGAAAAATTGTTCCTCGATTAATGCGTAATCTGAGACTGATGCGATTAGTCATGGTTAAAGATATACTAAAATTTCTTTGATCACAGAAATTCACAGCTTTATCACCCGAGACCGTTGAAAAGAATCATTTATACCTAAAAGTCCAAATTATTTCTTCATAAGCTGCATGACAATCTTGCCATTCGTTACAGTGATAGCTTTTGCCAATTTATCTTTAACACATAAAATCATGAAGATCTACTGATACTATTTCATTGACATACACGTTCTTTCCTACTGCTGCAGCGAGAAGCAATTGATAGAACAGTTTACTTAAAAGATGCAGATTTTTAACGAGTCAGAAAACTAGCAATAATTCACCATTTATTTGGTTACTACGAGTCATAGAATAATGTAAAAATTCAGCATTTCACGAGTTATAGAATTATACGAAAAGTCCGGCATTTCAGCGGAAGAAATACCGGGAGAAAGCACAAAATTTGCGAAACGAAAAATTTATGATTTGCTTGACCAGCAGAGAGGAAGCGGCATCATCACTCGAGTGGAGGCAGCGCAAGCCTGCACGCGAGCAGAAGGGCAGCCTGCAGGCATTCCTTACAGCAAAAATGTAAGGAACAGATGGCGAGTTTCTATATTTATTGTTAATTTGTGGAGGGAGCTCGGCAATAATTCTGCGGTCGACTTGAGGCAACCGGCTGGCAGGATCCAGCCTGGGCTGGATTTTCGATGATGTGTGAGCTTCTTCACAACACTGCTTTAAAGTTTACTTTAAAGCGAATTCAACCAGGGATATTTTTCAGAATATTTGAACATTTTGATGAACATAAAAAAAGAGTATTACGGAAAACCTGATAAACAACACTGAAATAATGTTACGAAAAACCTACTTTAGCTGAAGGTTTTTCTGCAAGGGGATGATGAAAGTTACAATTAGAATTCACCTCTGTACTCAATTTCAACGCGAACAATTTTCAGAATTCACAGTGAAGGCCTCGTGGTTGTTTGGAGAGAAACTTTTCATTTTTCTGTAGGTGCATAAACATTGAAATAGCACATTTAGGATATTCATATTCCGTAGCATGTACTAAGATCGAAAAAAGACACACAAGAAATACTTCGAGCAGTTAGCCAAAAGAGCACAATCCGAGAACAAGCAACGAATATGGGAATGAAAAGAGGCGGATCAGCAAGAGAGAATACACCATCCAGTTTGACGTCAAATAGCCAACAGCGACGTAAAGAACCCCGTAAAGAACACAAGAGACGGCTTCACATATTTATATACATGTAACAAAGTGTGTTTTGGCTACTCAACAACCTTGCACGACGGAAAGAACCTTTAACAGGATAACCATAATTCTAATAGATTTAGATTAAAACTGAGGATCAATTGAGAACACAAAATACTGCGATAGACTAATACACAAGTAGCAGCACCGCGCGCGCACGTAGGGTACAAACAGCGTTCACACAACACGAAGCCGAGGACCGTCCACGCATAAACGTGCATCTCTCCGCCCCTCGCAACATAAACGCTAATGATCCTGCATTTATAAAGGTTGATGTTCGAGCAATTGGCTCTATTGTCGCCACGATAGTTGCGCCAACGGAGGACGGGCGTGTCACCCGCCATCTGCTTAGTATAAATGCAGATAATGAGTTCCTGCAATGTAGCCTCGAATAATTTAGCAGTCATCCAAGACGATGGCAAACTGGGTAGCAAAAAATGAAGAGGCCTAAGCTAAGATTTATTAGATAACGGAGCAATAGTACGGAGAGATATTTCAAGAATGTTTATGTAAAAATACTTTCATTAAATTCATTCAGCATGTTTACTTTTAAAAAGTAAATTAATATAGTGCCTACAAAATAAAACACGGGGCATAATGAATTCTTAGAAAAACCTCAGTTCTAAAAATGAAAAAATAATCGGTTAAAAAATTTATGAAAAATATACAAAATTGATTACTTTGAAGGAAAGTAAGAAGTTCTCGCAAGGGGCACCTGACCAACAGCTGCTTTTTTAGCTGAGAACAGAAGTTTTTGCTTTAGTCTACCCCAAGTGATGGCACCAATGAGAGGCAACCAAAGGATAGCACTGATATATAATGAGCAGCGGAACAATATCTGGAAGCGAACACTTACCTTGCGGGCGCGTGCAACGGTCCGCGACTCGAGGCATAACTCGCATCGTAATCGCTTCATTAAGAGAACGAGACTCACAACCAACACAACCGCTCGTGTTTATTCTAGGGAATATTAAGGCACGCCCACGATCAACAGAAGAGCTCACTTAGCAGCAACGACGTTAATGGATTTGGCATCCTCTCAGTTTGAAGTCTCTACCTTCTCGCGCTGTACTGAAAGCAAATTCCAAGAAAAGGGGTGTTCTTTCGCTAATGGAATGTGGACCACACACTCGCATTTCAAAAAATTGGAGCAGATCATACGAGAATTCAACGAATCGGTCTTTATTTAGCATATCGTAAAATTTTAACTTTATTATGGTACGTAGCGGAAGGACAATAACTAAACAATTCCGCAGCTCGCATGAGCCAGTTGGTCAAGGCTCCGCAAAACTAATTAAAGGTTGACTCGTGTACATGAGACTACAGCCACAATTGCACGGGTAGTCGTTAGCTCGCAGTCCGAGTGTACGAATTTAACATGCAAATTGCACGACACCAGACATAAACACCACTGCAGACGCATAACTGCACCAATAGAACGGCCTTCACAAATCTAAGCAACAACAAAAAGAGAGATTCACACCATAAATTCTGAGACAAAGGTGAAGAAATTTCCGAAATGCAAGACCGAGGGGAATAATTCTATACAATCAAAAAAATTAATTTACAAGACCAATAAAGTTGAAAACCAAAACAATCATTGCATGGAAATAATTGTGGAGTTTGAATTATTCTCAATTACATAGAATCAAAACAACTCAATAAATAGCACACCCGACCGCATTAACAAAAAGAAACATACTCGTAAGTGTACTGATTCGACATAGGTTGTACGGCTGACAGATTAGTACGTAATAATACAGGGAGAGCTCAATAGCACCTGTGCTAGGACTGGTTGAAATGTAGAAAATTCGAGACGGGAGCTCGCAGAAAGAAATTAAAAGCCTATGATGAGTTCAAAGACTTGCAACAACAAAAAGCAGATCACATTGAAAAGCCTTCGAAAGAGTAAACCAAGAAGGTTCAATTACGACACACTAAAAACGTGCCGAGTTCCCAAAAATTCTACATCCGCATCCGAAAAAATTCACCTTGTACTGAAAAAGAAGACAATTTTATCCACGAAGTTCATTTACAAAGACCAATTTACGATGATAATGACTCGGACGGCTGCAAAAGAACCGGCAAAAGAGGGCACCAGAAAAGTTTGCCGGAGGAGACCCAAGTTTGGTTCACTGCGTTCCGAGTCGGCCGAAAAATTCCAGTTTGTTTCACGAAAGAAGAAGAAAGACGGGTACAGATTTACAGCGAATTTCGCCAAACTCGTGTGAAGTACTTCAACGACAGGACAAATTACTATTGAATTTAGACGTATCATTGATCCAGTCTTTAGAACTGATAGCATCGAAAAATCTCTTGATTTGATACTTTTTGAACGAACTTGTGAGCATCCATTGCCTTCAAATCATTAACACAACAGAAAAAATTATTTCAAAATACCAAGCAAAAGCAACGGAATCATTTTCGCATTTCCTTACAACTTCTTTAGTCATAAACTAGGAATCATTTCGTAAAGTACTAAATGTTGTTGTTCTTTACTGCAGGTGTTTAACATCCCTCTGATTGCGGCCAACGTTACAAGATTGCGGTAAAAGAAATATAAGTGAAGTACAGGACCATCTGTTCCGAAACTTTAGAATTATCTCCAGCAGAAACGTACGTGCGATGATTCACGCGTCGCGGGTGCGAAACACATTTCCAATAACATAGAGAATTTACGCTCGACGACACTTGCCACAAAATTTATGACAGGAGTCGTAACTCGGGGGCGGTGATCGGAGCGAGCTCATTTCTTCAGATTATTCTTAGCCAGTTGCAGGGAACTATCCAAAGAGCAATAAAATAGGCTCAATAAATAGATCGAGACCGAGAGAGGAGCTCGTAAATCACAGACCACTTGCAGCCTGCGTGAACATGAAGATCGTGACTGCTAGTTATCAGAATTGTCGTCAATAGAAGTGGAATTCTTTTTTGTACGGCACATTAATGACTTCAATCATTGTTTTTTACTTTGTTTTCCTTTCAAATGTTTCTATGATTATCTTCAACATATCTACATGCCTTTGAAGAAAGAGTTTCTATATTTATTTTAATATAATTTTAACTGATAAATATGTAAAACTTGATGCACTTAATCAATATTTTCTTCATTTCCCTTCTTGAAAGTTAGCTTTCACTTGTTTACAGTTGGAAAAATAGAACCTGGCTTTCATTAGTCTACAATCACATTTTTAATTTACATAAACGTAAATATTTGGTGTCGGTTTTCTTTGCAAGAGAATATCTGGTATGCTTTCAATCTACAGAAAAGGACAAGAAAAGTACTTCGTTAATTCACGTCCTCAGGTGCAATAAAATGAAGAAATACGGGGGGGAAAAATTCCTGAATTCTGCCGTGCACAGTATGTAGTCACTCATCAAATGGCAATTAAAGTTCAGTGATTCAGGAATTGAATGATTGAATACAATTATTACAAATTCAGACGTAATACAACACTCTAGCCTGACAATATTACCCAAGTGTTACTTGGGCAGTTAGAATAAGTGAGGAAAAATTCAATAGCGAAATGAAATGCGAGCTTAAGAGAGCGAACAAAAGGGACCATTAAGTACAGACTTTACACACAGGAAATCTATACTCAAAGTGTTCTTCCACGCCGGATTCCCTCCGCATCATGTCAGAAATAGTAATGCAGAAAAGACAAAGAAGAGGTAGCAAAGAACCCAAGAAAGCTAAAAGGGATGGGCAGGAAAGATAGAAGCACGAAGACCTATCGATAGCTGAGGTTGAGGCGGGAAAAGCTACCCCTTCAGTATTCGCTTGGGAGCGCCAGGTTGCTTGGTTAACAATTTATTAACGGCCTCACCGAACGAACGGATAGAGATTGTTCCATGTTAAGGAAATGGAAGAAGCGAAAAAATAGGAGAAGCCAACATTTGAGTTTCAAAATAAGAATCATTTACTTTATTTCCTAAGAACTATATTATAGCATGAGTCGGCAGAGTATGTCTCCCGAGTAATGGAATTAAATATAAAAATAATTAGAACCAATATTGATAAAGAGCGTAAATTAGATAAGTTTTCGTCTTCCTTAACCACAATAAAAATGTTGAAAGAGAGAAAGAATGAAAGCACTATTTAGTACGGAGATGAGAGAACTCTAAATTTATGCACAAGGTGTATTCCCGTACATGATCCCAAGTTTATAGAAACAGTAAGTTGAGAAGAAAGGTTATGAATCAAGAAAAAAGTTAAAATAGAAAGTGATAGGTGCAGAAAAACTGGTCAGAAGTGAACTAAACGTGATCGTCCTTAATAGAACCAAGAAGAAATATTTTATTTCAACAAAACGATGCCTTACCTAACTTTCAGCGATATAGAGTGTAAATACAAGAATATTTAGAATAAATAAAGATAAAGAGTGGAACAGCTGGTACTCCAGAGCTGCCTGCTTATTCTCGTGAGCTACCGACTGTATAGAGTAGGGTTGCCAGGTTGACCATTTCTACAGGTGTTACGTTTCAAGAACGTAACTGTAAGAGAGACGACATAAAGAAGGTGACGGGACGAATGGCCAACGTTCTCGATCATTAAAAATTCTTAAAAGAACCATAAGTTTGAGAATCAACGAAGGAGCGCTTCGAGTCATCTATATCTTCTAGAAGAATCTTCGTTCGGACTTCGATGGAACAACGATTGCCAACAGAAAATGCCAGGATCGTCGACGTATAATCTTTTGTAATATTTACTTATTATTAATATTATTTTACGGGGATTATTAATATAAATGTGTTAACAAGAGTAAGTAGCAGTGTATTTAAAATGATCTGGGAAATATATTCCATTCATACATCAATCTTGTGATACCGTTGTTACTAGTTAGCAACTCAAATGATCGCGTCGCCAAGAGCGTTACGTTTGAAAAGGGAAGCAGTGAGGCCTAGCTCCATGAGTGAGGCCGTGACAACCGTTGAGTCGAGAACTGAGAACACGTCGTGCTGGCCGGTCCCTAGTTTTGGGGCTGGCTAGGGCTTTGTCTTTCTTGTAACAATTTGTATTCAAGTGAATTACGCATATATTATCCAGTAACGTAAATTATTGGTTGTCACGGAACGCATATCAGCTACTTTCCTGGAGTCCTCAGATAAGATAAGTCCCATTCATATTGTTGTCATAGTTCTCTTGGAAGATTCTCGTCGTGTTCAAATAACGTTAAGAAAGGGGTTGTTTTGGCCAAGCAACCATCTTCTAAAAGACCCGACGTTGGATAATATGTTCTCGACAATAAGCACAGCATTTCTGAACTCTACAACTTATGCTTCGAGCCAAGCGTCACCAACCGCCAAGCATCATTTGAAACAACCAGCGAACCTCACCCCTCTTCTACGAACCCACCATTGGACTTTCTACCCTTTGCCCCGCGACCGACGCCTGTACCGGAGATCATTTCAAGATACTTCCATATTTCTTCATATATTTAAACTTCTTCCTGCGAGACCTAAAATGTTGTTCATTCTACATAAATTACTTGCCATTTAATTATAAAGCTTAATCCATTTGAATCATCTTACAACACTTGCTATTTTCTGTGATATTTTAACGTAAAGCTCCAGGAAAATGAACGTGTTCGTTCTCACTCGAAACGGCGTCGCACAGCCTCCCTCTGAGCAGTGTGCGCGAGCGGCATTAGAGCCTGCGCCATTAAGAGAGTAAGACGTGTGATTCTCTCGCCTGTCCTCGCGGATAGGTGGGAGGGGGCTCTTTGCCCAAGAGTTCCAATGGCTGTTAAAGTCGTGCATAGGCTATCTAAGTGCTTCTCAAGACCGAGCTAAGTATACCCCTCAATGTGTCTATCCATACTCTCACTCATGTCTTAGTAGCTTCATGTCTAGGTGTAGGATAGTATCGTTGGAAGTGTTTGACGACCTTTGAAGCTTTTCAATTAAATAACCTAGCGTCGAGGCTCCACCTCTCATACGATGTTCTTGTCAGACTTCTCAATATAGTTATAGTATAGATTCGTCTATTGATCAAGTAATGAGGTTTATTCGGCTTATTTGATGTAACAATGCGAGTTCCAATAATGGTGTCACTTGATAGATCAGAATTAACGTAGTCACCGAGATATGATGGTATTATTGTTCATGTAGATTTAGAATACGATATATATTGTGTGTTATTCCACTTCCCGAATGTGTCATCCTTTTACTAATTGAATTGAAAGACGTCATCATTCTAACATTAAATTACGTTGCAACCATCTCGTCATTCACCTAATAAGGCCCTATTTAATTTGATAACAATATTACTATTAATAGTGAAAGACGTTGAAAAGTCTCAGTCTGTTTGATCTTTATTGATGACAAAATAAAATCATGGAAGCCTTCAGTCTCGACCATTAACCTTAAGAATATGAAAGCAATGAGAAAATAACGATAATAAAGGAAAGGAACTGCCTCCTGAAAATTGGCCAACGAATAATGCGACATCGATGAGAAAATTACGATCACGACTTAAATGGTGGCAGCAAATATAGGATCATGACATAAATGGAGGCAGCGGTGTTGGATCCCGTTTCCGCAAGGGACCGCTCGAAATACTTATCACGTTACCAAAAATACCAAAAACCATTTCAAATTATATCAAATCCGCCTCAAATACTTCATAAAAATTGCATTTGATCGGCCAGACGCTAATTCAACTAGTAATGGATGGCTGTTCATAACACTCAATATTGTATCAGGGTGTTTAGTAATCTATGTCGTTGTATCCCGCTTACATTTAAATTGTTTCTATTTTATGTGCCCATTTACCCATTTACCAATGTCCTGCCATTTTATTTCAATTGTTTAAACCTATTTACATTTCATTTTATTATGTTTGTTTACTATAAAATTATTCATGTGTCTAATCATGCTTTCTGTTTGATTTATTTCAATTGCGAACCTATCTACATTTCATTTATTGTGTTTGTTTACCATGAAATTATTCATATGTCTAATCACGCTTTCTGTTTGATTTATTAATTTCTCTCAATAATCATGCTTCAAGGTTAACCATTTCTAATCAAAAATTTTAATCCCAATTAAGAATCTATTCTGAATTTCTTATTTCATTATATCATTTTGTGTTGATTGTTCGTGTATTGAAACACCCAATATATGAAACAATTATTTACCAATGATTTTATGAATTAAAATCAAATCGAGCATCATTCGATTGATCATTGCACAGTTTCTGTGTGAGAATAATTAATTTGAGTTGGATGCTGTGGAAATTCACCTATACACCGTGAAATTCTCGGCGCCATTTTGTTTTAACAAAGAAAAGCGTTGGAAGCCGCACAGCCCCGCACTCTCGATAGCGGCAGCCAGAATCGTATTCTGAAACTTACGTGGAGCCTTCGCACTTTGTCACCTTAGCTTTTCATTTTGGAATCTTAAAATTCAAGAACTAAACTTCAAAATTAACATCAACGAAATTTAATTTAAGAATCTCCTAGACATTTATAAATTTTATTAAAAACTTTCAATTAAAGTGCTCATGAAAAATTTCTTTGTACTCTCATACGTCAACGGAGGCTCATTTAATAGGAAAATTCCATTCAATTAAAATATTTTCTACGGAATAACAATATCACATGCATTATGTACGCTCATAAATTGATTTTACATATAAAATATACGGATGGAGAAATCCTAATCTACGGATAATTTACTCTCGTGTCCATTAGTTTATTAGTTTATTAGTTAGTTTAAGCCTACCTATCCTCAACAATGAGATGTAAAGAGAGGAAGGAAGAAGGCACCATTTAGTATGGAGTTAAGGGAACGTGGAATCTATGCAGAAAGGGCACAGAAACAGAAAGCTAAGAAAGAAGTTCATGAAACAAGAAAAAGTTGAAGAAGAAAGTAGTAGGCGGTGAAAAACAGGACAGCAGTGAACCGAAAAAAGATGGTCCGTAACACAACAAAACCTATTCTATTTTAACAAAAAGAAAGCCTACCTAACCTTTAGCTCGGGCCCTCACATTGTCCCCCTGGGAGCGCTAGTTCCCATAGATACAATAATTGTATCCCCCTGAGGGGTCTCGTGTCCATTTCTGAATTTCAATATTATATTTCATCGTGTGAATTAACCATTTTAAGAAGATTGTTGTGCGTGAATGTACCTTATGAGATGTGATGGGTATGAAAGCTGAGGTCTAGCACTCTAGCTGCGAGGTGTAGTAAGAGCCGCCCAGCCGGCGCTCTGTTTATAAATTTACGATACCGCCTGCCTGGGTCTCTGGACCTCTTGTTGGCATTCTTGCTTCCCAAGCCAAGACACAACCACACGGCTGACTCACTCTCGAGCCACGTAGAACATGTAACGGCGTGACAGCATTTGAAATTCAAATAAGATATTCGATATTTAGGACATTTTGGTATGATGTTTGAAAGTATTTTGCGAGATAGCGTGATGATGAATTTTATTTGTTATTCGTACTTACTTATACTTCATTGTCAACGAATTACTAATTACGACCACGAATTAGATGCCGAGGTGTAATTCATTCCTGTCTGGATTATTGTTTCTTTGTAAAGTAAATGTCACGAAAATTATGAATCAGTTCTTAATCTTTCAGTGCGAGCAAATTGATATTTCATAACGAAGAATATAAAAATAACTATAAATATAAATGAATTCGATTCTAACCCGGATGGCGTGCAGTCCATTCAAATTTTAAAATTCAATGTTAATGTATTATCAGAAAATATTGTGTTCTCTCCTTCCGAGAATCATCATTATCATTGCATCATTGCATATCGAATAGGAACGGAATAAAAATTAAAATAGGCTAGAAGTAGTCCTTTCTGTAAACATGAAGTTACTAATGAGTGAGATGAGTGTGGATGGATGTTGCGAACGCCTGCGGAGGAAAAAGAGTGAAAATTTTGGATTTTTAAAGCCAGCAAATAACCATCACCGACCTTTCAGTCAATTGCTGCTGTGGACGTGGGAGTCGACTACAGTCTCCACAAGAACCACACTGCGCAGAGAGCCTCTGCCTGTGCAGAGTGATCACACGAACGCACGCCTCGCATTCACGTCTGTGTGCGTGACTGGACGTACATCACTGCCCGGGCTACAGATGCTGCGAGCGTCACACTGAGGCAGCGGCGCATAGGCACACTTGGGGGCGTGAGCGACTAGAACTACATCACAGGCCAGCGCAGCAGTAGCAGCAGCAGCGGCGGCCGCGGCCGACACGACTAGGACAGCCGCGGGAGGCGACACGCCAGCGTCTGCGCACACACGCCTCGCACACGCACAGACGCAGTGTTGGAGTGCGAGAGCGAGCACCGCAGCTGCGACTCTCAGGTTCAAACAACAATGCCCTATTTAAAGATCGACCCTGCCTCTGTCGCGTCAAGAGGTAACCCAACACGCTTGCGTCTGCTCTCACACACACACTTTGCGCGCGAGGAACAGCTGGTTGGCGCACGACGTGATGCAGTCCCGGCGAGCATCAACGATGGAGGATACGACGATGAAGAAAGCAGAGCGACGATGTGCTGCATTTAATGGAGAGACGACCAATGATACGGCAACGTTTACATCATCGATGGTGAAAAGAGATGACGATATCCAGCCTTAAAGGAAGACGTCCACTTCTATCTAAAATCCCGTGGAGTTCTTTAACTCGGAGTTTCTTCCTGCAAGAGAGATGAAGTACAGGAGCCCCCTCGGTCTCTACGCGACTGTAGGGCAAAAAAAAAGGATTTATTCCATGAAGTTCTTTAACTTCACGACTGCTGCATGTGGTAGTCATGACGGCGTGGGAGATCACCGAAATCGATTGTTAGGAAAAGGTTCTGCCCAAGGACGACTGCAAAGGTGTCATCACAAGGTGTCTCG
Organism: Morinoia aosen; assembly: GCA_030386875.1. Classification (NCBI taxonomy): domain Eukaryota; kingdom Metazoa; phylum Arthropoda; class Malacostraca; order Amphipoda; family Talitridae; genus Morinoia; species Morinoia aosen. The sequence goes on along the minus strand of CM059567.1, from coordinate 72,167,044 downwards.
ATTCAGCGCTTCCCTGTGAATGCAAACCATTCCGTCACGCTCCGTATTTGTCTTCTCGGAACTACTTTTCTTCTGATCAGTAGTCGCACGCGCACAGATTAAGAAGAAGGATAACATCGAGCGGGAGCTCGATACAAAAAAAAATGACGTCGGCGAGGATTGTCATAGTTCTACTATGGAAGATTCTCGTCGTGTTCAAATAACGTTAAGAAAGGGGTTGTTTTGGCCAAGCAACCATCTTCTAAAAGACCCGACGTTGGATAATATGTTCTCGACAATAAGCACAGCATTTCTGAACTCTACAACTTATGCTTCGAGCCAAGCGTCACCAACCGCCAAGCATCATTTGAAACAACCAGCGAACCTCACCCCTCTCTACGAACCCACCATTGGACTTTGTACCCTTTGCCCCGCGACCGACGCCTGTACCGGAGATCATTTCAAGATACTTCCATATTTCTTCATATATTTAAACTTCTTCCTGCGAGACCTAAAATGTTGTTCATTCTACATAAATTACTTGCCATTTAATTATAAAGCTTAATCCATTTGAATCATCTCCCAACACTTGCTATTTTCTGTGATATTTTAACGTAAAGCTCCAGGAAAATGAACGTGTTCGTTCTCACTCGAAACGGCGTCGCACAGCCTCCCTCTGAGCAGTGTGCGCGAGCGGCATTAGCGCCTGCGCCATTGAGAGAGTAAGACGTGTGATTCTCTCGCCTGTCCTCGCGGATAGGTGGGAGGGGGCTCTTTGCCCAAGAGTTCCAATGGCTGTTAAAGTCGTGCATAGGCTATCTAAGTGCTTCTCAAGACCGAGCTAAGTATACCCCTCAATGTGTCTATCCATACTCTCACTCATGTCTTAGTAGCTTCATGTCTAGGTGTAGGATAGTATCGTTGGAAGTGTTTGACGACCTTTGAAGCTTTTCAATTAAATAACCTAGCGTCGAGGCTCCACCTCTCATACGATGTTCTTGTCAGACTTCTCAATATAGTTATAGTATAGATTCGTCTATTGATCAAGTAATGAGGTTTATTCGGCTTATTTGATGTAACAATGCGAGTTCCAATAATGGTGTCACTTGATAGATCAGAATTAACGTAGTCACCGAGACATGATGGTATTATTGTTCATGTAGATTTAGAATACGATATATATTGTGTGTTATTCCACTTCCCGAATGTGTCATCCTTTTACTAATTGAATTGAAAGACGTCATCATTTTAACATTAAATTACGTTGCAACCATCTCGTCATTCACCTAATAAGGCCCTATTTAATTTGATAACAATATTACTATTAATAGTGAAACACGTTGAAAAGTCTCAGTCTGTTTGATCTTTATTGATGACAAAATAAAATAATGGAGGCCTTCAGTCTCGACCATTAACCTTAAGAATATGAAAGCAATGAGAAAATAAAGATAATAAAGGAAAGGAACTGCCTCCTGAAAATTGGCCAACGAATAATGCGACATCGATGAGAAAATAACGATCACGACTTAAATGGTGGCAGCAAATATAGGATCATAAAATTGTCATATAACACTTATCCGCTCTGATGCATCCTCATTTCTTGCCTCTGTGCAATATGTAATTCATAGGAACATTCAGCGTACATCCGACGTTTTATTAAATGTGACTAGGTGCGTTAGATCCATTTTGATTATTTCTGTGTCAAGATTAGGAAATAAATAGTGATGTCAATGCCTCGTGAATCTCCCCTTAAATAAGAAAAGAATTATCGTTTCTGCTGAAGAGAAAAAGTTAACCCGCTACCATATTAATTGTTTATCAAATAACGTAAAATACTAATTATATTGGAGACGTTGAAGTCTCAATTGATCTTTATTGACAAAATAGAATAAATGTGGCCTTAAGTCACGACGGTTATCAAAAGAAATGACAGCAACGGAAAGAAATAACGACGAATAATGGAGGAAACAAGGGGGACACGAAACAGGTAATTCTCTCAAATTAGGCCCTTTTGCACGTATAGTTTTCCGCTGAGCGACGAGAAATACGAGTGCATAGCAAACACAAATATAGTTTTCGGGAGAGTATTTTTACCCCTATTTTAGAGCATGAAAAATATTAGCCCCCAACCGGCATAAAATCTCACTTCTAAAAACGCGTCAGTGAACAAGGAAGTTTACTGTTGAAACTGAATGAAGTACGCAAAGCTTCATGGGCTTAAATGTTTGCAAGCTCACTCTGATAGCTAGTCATCCATCACTTGGAGCAGCAAAGCATCAATTTGCCGTTGATTTACACGAGTCGCCGGCCCGTATTATGAACTATGAAGAGGTCTTATCGGGCTCATCAAGCGCACAGGTCAGCAATGCATGGCGGGGCGACCGATTTGTCAACTGTCCAATGTGCGCCATACTTGTAATCAGCAGAAAGAGTTAAAGTACAAATCAATTGCTTGACCGGACCGCGGCTTTAGTTTCGGCAATGATAGTGAAGCTGCGAAAACGTCAGAAGTTATGCACATAATTAAAATTAAGTTAAAAATTTGCAAGTAACTCTTTCAGATTTGATTTCTCAAAGTTGGAATTCATTGCAGTAACAAATTTTCAGCAGAAAAATGTTTGAAGTTACTGCTCGCACAGATATTATACAAAAGGATATTAAACTAAAAACCCTTCATGAAGAACACACACGTTTACAATGCCACAACCAAATAGAAATTCAGAAAAACTCTATTTTATGCAGCGACTAACCTAGAGCAGTTTCGAAAGATAAGCCTGTCCCATTAATTCCTAACTCCGGTGAAGTACACGCAAATCAGGTGACCCGAACACGGACAGAAGCCAAGCACGTTCGCCAATTCCACGTACTCTAGTGTTCCCGGTGCGGAACGTGGAAAACAAAACACGGTTCCAATAAATAGCTTAGTTGAACTCAAAAGAGATGATTATGACAGATGACGCAGCACGTAAAGTAAAGTCGAGAGCAGGCAGCAAGCAAACGACCTGCGAGCGGGTTACAAAGCGTGGACTCATCAAGCGCAGAGCTCGGGTACGGCGCTCGATAGCCCGTAATGCAGCGCTATTCGTTAGCTTGCTGTCGCTCTTTGATGTTGCGGCCACAGCCTGGTTATTTAACGTGAGCATGGCAAACCGGGTGCTCGGTGAGCGCAATTGAAACGGAAATATTCATCAAATGAAATTCTGTGTCGGATATAGACAAGAAACTTCTATGTCGATAGAGGAGCAATCGTTGTGAGTGTATGAGTTACGGTACTGTAAAAATGCACGTAGACCACTATACACTTCAACAATTTCCTTCTTAACATAAAATATTTTCTCAACATCTTCGTACTTAATATTAATACAGTAAAAGTTTGACGCTAATTAATAGTACAAGCCGAACGACCACTACTCTAAAACGATAGATGAGAAAAGAATCATTTGGCACGTGACAAGACTAAGGCATTAACATTTAACTCACTGTTGTTGCGTATAGAGATAATTCTAGAAGAATGGAAATAATTCTTACTTGATAAAAGGCAATTACACAGAAATTTTATAATTCAGAATAATCATTCAAAAATCATAATCACACACGTTCTTTATTCTCGCTCCAATTCATGTACGAAATATTACTACTGTCATAAATATTATTATAAGATATGCAGCCGAATAGACAAAGCCAAAAAGAGGACAGGAAGATGGACGAAAATAAGGGGACGAGAAATTTTAAAGCAGGCAGTAATGAGATGTTTCAGCTTCACAGATATTACAGAGCAAAAAAATAACACTTAACCCGGCCATAAAAGTTTTACATAACCTCTCTAAGTTCCAGTTCAGAAAGACGGGAAATCATACGCTTCCATGCAGCTCAAACTCAGCTAGTAATTACAAGACCTTAACCGCGTAAAATTCATTAAAACATATATTTCAAATACAAGAAAAAACGACTCAAATATTTCATTTCGACGCTTCAAGCTGAGGTTTAAACATATAAACAAGAGAAAAGACTTTCAACTTCATTAAAGGAGGGGAATGTATCACTATAACTTATTTGCCAATACAGAAAAGTGGAAGGTGTCAGTAGCTTTTAGTTTTAGAAGCGCACTAGGCTAGAGAGAAAACAGAGCCTCACCCCATCACACGCAGAATCACATAATACATGACTGACTGCTAGAGTGGCACCTCTACTCAAACCTGGGATCCGTCGAACGAAATCGCTTCTGCTCACATTAGATTATATATTATTATTTAGTTTCAGCCTCCCTTACCGCAAAAAAGCTGTTCAAAGAGAGGAAGGAATAGGGCACCATTTAGTTTGGTATGGAGTTAAGGGAACGCGGAATGTGTGCACGAAGTGTGATCTCACAAAAATTACCTGGACATTGGAACGGTAACTTGAGAAGGAATTTTATGAAACAATTTGAAATATGGAGAAGAAAGTAGTATGCGCAGAAAAACAGGACAGCAGTGAACCGAAAAATATGGTACTTAAACAAAATTATTTCAACAAAAGAGAGGCCTACATAAAAATCGGCTTGGGACCACACATTTTTTCTTTCTGCGAGTTCCAATTCCCATAGTTGCAATAGTTGAAGCCGCCTAAGAAGACCGCTTTTGGCTTAAACGAAGGACACACGTCATAGTCATCAATACACAGTCGTTATCGCTATATCGTCGGACCCTCTTCTTACATCTAGCTATCAGTTAAATAAATTATAAAAAAAAATCGAAACTTCGAGTTTAAACCACCTATTCATATATACTAATAAGGAATCAAATATTTGCCCACTGCAACACAAAAATTGTTTTCAAAAAACTTGCACCATTCAATATAGAATGAAGGGATCGAGGAATCAATGCAGAAAGTGTGTCCCCATATCCTGTGCGTAGAAACAGCAAAAGTGAAAGGAGCTTATGAAACAAGATAAGAGTTAAAGGAAGAAAATACTGAACAAAAATACAGCAATGAACCAAGAAAGATTGCCCGTAATAAAACAATATTTAAATAAAAGGAAGGCGAACCTAGCCTTCAGCTTGGGAGTTCATGTCTTCGTACAGGGAGCGCTAATTCCCATAGTTCCAAGGTTATGTCGTTCATATAAAACACCAAGTTAAAATGAGCTGAATTTTTGTTCAACTTCAAAACGAAGAATTTCACAAACGAGGCGCCAGGCAGCTGCTTCCGAGGCGGAAAATTTTTCACGGGTGGCAAAGCAACAGCAAAAGTGCTACATTCAACGGGCAAGAAATTCGAAAACATAATTTTAAAATATCGTGAACGATGCCCACATCATAGTTATAAGCCCTATCATTAAGGTCTCGCAAAAACTATCAACACATTTTCCGAATCGCCTACTCGAGAAACTACTCACCGTCAAAAAGAAGAACTTGGCAATGTAGAGAAGGATACTTTTGAGACAAGCACGTACCTGAAAACAAAACAAAAATACCGTTATGACTTGTAAGGAAGAAGAGATGAAGACAATAAAATGAGTGGGTTTACTGAGCAGACGCACTTCCAAATGTATAGAGTTCCTCACTGTACCACAAGTCAACAAGTACAAATGCTACATAGTACCCCGGGAATCATAACACATAATAAGTGAAAGTTCCCTCCTACAACGGAAACAATTCTGTTATGATACCAGTAATGACTTTTATTATGCGCTGGTATTGGACAACGGTCATCTGGGAAAACTAGCAGAAAATAAGTAAAATTTACCAATCTATCGCACGTTCAGTGCGTCCGTATTATGAGATTTAAATTAATTTTAAGACACTTATTGTATGTCATTCACGGTATCTCCACACCAGTAAATTTCCCTGGAACTCGCTGGAGCTGAGCAGTTCTTTAAATAGTAGCCGAATGTAATCTGGAAGACGGGTACTTCCCCTACCTTCAACTTAAAAAACGTATACACGTGTGATAATATTTTAAGGGAGTCATCAAAATTTTTCAACTTTTTTGATCCTATTCGTTTGAAATTTGGCCAGTATATGTATTTGTTGAAAGTACATTTTTTCTACTCATGTAACTTTTTCGATTGAGGCCTTATTTTTTGAAAAATGCGGAAAATTAGTTTTTTGGTACATTTTTAAGGATATTTCAAATGAATAAAAGTCATTGAGTTTATATGGTAAAACAAAAACAAAGACAGTTTTAGAAACCTTGAAACATTTTTAACAAAAGTATGGTAGAAAATTTTTATATTTGAAACTTTTCGTTTTTTTATATGTGATATTTGATCAGTAACTCGCATGTACACTAATTTTGGGTTTTGAGCTTGATAAAAAAATATTTTATGTACAATTAGGAAGTTTGCTACCAAAATTTTTTTAGAAATGTTCCAAGGATTCCAAAACTGTCTTTGTTTTTTTCTTAGCATGAAAACTCACCGACTTCTATTCTTTTGAATGTTGAAAATTAGTTTTGGGTATAAGCCAAAACAAAATTTTTGGTTGAAGTGTAATATAATGGACAATTTATGTAATTGAATGCTGTTTTCATTTTTATTTCAATAATCTCCATGCATAACTTCATATTGACACTGTGAATTGTAATTTCCAAGAAAAAATAACAATTTTTCTTTTTTTTATAAAAATTAGGAAATTTTATATTTTTAGTCTGATTCTTATGAAATTTGACTATTATATGTAACTTTTGAAATGAAACAAAATTTTTTCCATTGATTTTTTCGATTCAGGCCTTATTTGTTTGAAAAATTGGACATATTGGGTTTTTAGTTCATTTTTTTATATTATATTTCAAATGAATAGAACTCATTGAGTTTTTAGAACCGAAAAAAAGGACAGTTTTAGAATCCTTGAAGCATTGTAAACATAGTTACGATTTCAAATTTTACGTTTATTTTCCGTTTCATTTTCTTTTTACATGGGGTCGAAAACTCAGGATTTTTGATCCCCTTACCCCCCCTGAGGGGGATCTAGTGTCCGTAGCGCCATAAAATTTTAGGACCGAATAGTCTACCACTTAAGGGTTCTTTACCCACAACAAAACAAAAAAAGCTCACCGGACCGACAGGGGCCCAAGGCAGGATGATCCCCTAAGTTGAACTCATCTCTCTATCGCCTATACCTACGACTAGATACACAAAGACACTCAAACTCAGGTCTAACATTAGTCATTTACAGGTCTAACATTAGCACACAATTCAGAAATCTGAACTGAAAAAAATCAAACGAACTAAAAGTTCTAAATATAACATAGCATCAATTATTTCACCAAACAAGCCCAACTTTCTAACGAAGGTATTTATTATACATCAATATGAATGAGGAGTAGCGCATCTTAAGTACATTAGGAACGAATCCCAAGAGATTACTTACCTTCCGAGCGAGATGATGAAGGTCGTCCACCGTGAGGCAGGACAACGCCAACTCCATCATGAGATTTGGACAGCCTACTCTTATCGATCAACAAAAGTCCAATCAAATTTGTTCTTCCGTACGAAAAATATGAGATGCTCAACGAACCGTAAGCTTCAAGCGCTCAAAAGAGACATTCTTTGAAAACTGAGCTCTCAACACAGTCAACTATGACCTTGTCATATCCTGAAGTAAATATCACCAAAGACTCCACACAGCATTAACGGAATTTACCCTTTTGGGCAAGAAAATTGTTTGTTTGCTATGTAGAATCACTTGCATTACCTGCAATAATAAGATAAGAACAGCACCATTCCCAGTGAAATGCGGGTGACGAAGAAATACAATGACAGACTATGAGTGCAACGTGTAAAATGTTCAGCACTTACTATTTCTGGATATACAATGCCCAACCTTAAGGCTTAATTGAAAATAAATAATGCTCAATGTGACCTCACTTTTAAATAAAACATCAGACATGTACATGTACGTAAAACTGTAATTCTACTAATCTTTTTCCCGTAGATTTCAATAACCTTAACAACAAATTTACAGAGCGCTAACACGTAGTTTTATAATGCAGTGCATAATTTAACTATCATCACTTAGATTGTCGGGGCAAATTAATCTGTTAAAAATACTCATTCAAATTTACACCGAGAGCATAAATATTTTTCAGGCGAACGAAAATTTCAGCAAAAAATTTAAATCTCGCTTGTATATTCAGTTTCATTATGAAAATGATCGGGAAACTCGGCTACGCCGACATCCATAAGCGCGTGACGCGAGCCGCCACAGCCGCACCACGCACGCCGCTTAACTCCGAGCGCATTCCCCCTTCACACCTCGCGCAGCACCATTTTACCAGCGACTGCGGGTGGCCACGGCGCGCCGTTTTGATTGTTCCCCGATGCCTTCATTTCCCTAAACTGCTCCTTCATATTCTTCTTTATTGTTCACCTCATTTCCCTAATATTCTTTTTATGGCAAGATTTCCTCGAAGCACATCACGCACGACGAGAGCGGAACACGCGCTCGATAGTACCGCTGCAATTCCCTTCAGTTTTGAGCGAGTCTTTACGCACTTCGAAGCTTTCGACTTCTCCTGTCAGTAAGATTGCAAACAATTCAAAAAAGCTCGAGGTGCTCCAAAGGAGTCAGTATTGAGGTAAGCCTTGAATCTCTCGAAAAATCGTGAGGTTCGACAAGATAGAAACACACTTATCTCATATATACAGTATGTAGCATATGTATTCATTCATTTTATGTACAATTGTACATACTGTATAAGTAGAGTGTGATTTTCTCTAAATGCAAACGCCGAATAGCGCTTATAATAAACTACTAAAACTTCTACGGATGCAACGCGTTTGATGCACCGCAACAATGGTTCTAATAATTTTCTTGTTATATCAGCACTAGTGAGAAATACAACGAGCTTAATTGCTATGAAAATAAATAAAGTATAGAAAAATCTATAACAAAAATAGCACAAATCACACTTCGTCTAGATGTACCCTTACGTGCAGTAGGAATGCGTAAAATTTTAAAATACTGCAGGTCCCAAGAGGGCGAAGAAAGAAAGAGTGAGCATCTTAAGGCGAACTGACACAAAATTGCCCCCATAAACTGCTCGCTTTAAAGGTCTGCCTGCTCAGAGGCGAAGCAATAAGGCAAGGCCATAAATAGGAGGAAGTCCCGCAGCAAAACCGTCCATTGCGACGGTGGTTTGTGAGCATCACTGCGACCCATGAAGAGGAAATAAAGCGCCATTTACTTACGAATATGACGCCTTGCATGAACCATCAGATAGCCTAATGTGCCCCGGCAAGCGTCTCGGGAGAGGACAAACATGTGCGGTGAGACTTTTTCCGCCACAGGCAGAACATCACCACGAGACCTGCGGAAGCGCCGGTTCTCATGGCTCCGATTCACCGCAAGAAGGGAAAGCTCAGGATGTAAAGTATCTATGAAATCCTTTCAAAAATTGTTTCAAGAAAGTAAACTGGTTTGAGTAAAAATAAACGTACAGTGGCTTAATTAACGTAAGAAACAAGTAAATTTAATTCTAAAAAAAGAAATGTCCAACAGAGTTTCTATGAATTTCAATGGCATACGTTTAATACAGGTCAAAAAGCTTATTCTGTTGTTACTGAAATGAAGGGAGTGGACACCGAAGACTTTCAGCAGTCGCTCTGACTGAATAAAGAAAATGAACGGCGCCTTTCGATACACTTGCAATTACGCATATGATTTTATTACCGCACAGCCACGAAGGTACCATAACGGAAAAAAAAACACTGGCGATTTCGACAATACAGAAAATTTCAGTTAAACATAACAAACATGAACGTTCTTTGTGGAAGATCACATGAATAATCCACACTACCAGCGTGAAAGAACCTGCATAAACAAATAAATGCAACAATTTCCAGAATTAACTATGATCTGCAGTTACGAGTAGCATACGTGAACGTCCTCTAAGTCAATATAATACATTCGTTCTGAGAAATTTAGGCTTTCTAAATGTATAGTAATTTAATGAGAAAAATTCAAACTAGTGAATTATATTGGCGCTTCATAAAATTGGCTAATCATTGCTTCTGTCTACTAGCTCGTATTGTACAGCACGTAAACTAGAACATGCCCAACGATATGCGTTTAAATCTTTTTCTTTAGTCTACTAACGAATTTGAAATAAGAAATAGCTGTATTCAAAGAAATAATTAAAGCATCAATCAAGACGAGGAAAGATTGCACATTCCGTCCTACAGAGAGCTAAATGGAACAGCGCCAGAAGAAGGAAGCAATGCGGAGGTTTGCGATCATTGTCATGCAGCGGAACGACGAATCTGATCCCGGTGTCTAGAGAAGCTTCAAGGGGCATACGAATAGGCTGCCTCATCTGTTTGTGGGCCATCGGACGAGCTTTCGTCAACAAGTCCGTAAACCTTCGCTCCTGTTTAATACTTCTTAAACCATCGTCCAAAAATACAATGAATACTTTCAGACTAAAATAATAATAAATTATTTCTAGTTTAATCAATCAAAAGTTTGACTTAATGTATAAGAACACTTGTTGAATGAATACAAATGAAAAATTCAGAGAACTATAATTGGATGTGTACAATATGTACTGTACTGTATTGACAGAATGCGAGTTCTTAATGTACGGAAAATTAATTATCGTTATGCAACCAATAAGCAAAGAAAAAAATTATCTCTTTTACCTTCAAGCCCGTATAATAAAACGAAAACCTGTTCTTAATAAAAGGCACCAACTCACCACAGTGAAATATTAAGGCCACGGTCTTCTTAGAAGTGAACCAAAGGTATACGCTTTTTCGTTCAATACATGGGCCCTATTAAGGGAATTGAAGCTGCCACATTATTTTCATATTTTACCCCGGTTTTTACACTTGAGAGATGGAGGTACGGTATACAATGAGCTTCCTCCGGTCTCTACTTGGAATCTCTCAGTAATATTGCTCCGAGGCGACACAAAGAGTTCGACGGTTCGACAACGCTGAAGAACAAAAGCCAAGTCCCATTGTCATATGGGAGCCCTCGAATAACAAAAGGGGAAAAAGCTCCGTAGTCTATCCCGAAAGTCTAGAATGTCGATGCAAATATTGGAAGAAAAAATATGAAGGCAAAAGAGTTTGCACATGAGTAAAATGAATTTTAAAGCCCAATAAGAAGAAAAGTTCTGAGGAACATTTCAAACAAACTATTGGAAATATTTTACATAAAACCTATATTATGTAAAAAAATTAATGACAGATAACAGCTGTCATTCTACTATTAAACATAAACCTAACAAACTCATCATAAAAATTAACCAAGGATCCGAAACAATAAAAAAATGTGTAAGAAAGAAAGACATACTCAACGTCATGGCTTGTACGACAGAACTCGGTACGAACACATACTTTCATTTTTACAGTAATCTTTTTTAAGAGGTTGCAAAGGAAATTTACCACAGAGTTGCTCCAGCACTATTTAATAATTGCTGATGAAAAAATTCTGAATATACACTCTTTAAACAAGAACTCTATCAAATAGCATTTATACTTCACATTTAAAAAAATACGCATTTCATACAACTCGCACCAGAAACCACAAGATGGTATTTATTAATTCGATAAAAATCAGTCTAAAGAAAACTATCTGATGCCAAATGATGAGTGGCGTTCTACAAGGAGATTTACTTATGAGCATAGAAATAATTCAATAACGTATAACACAAGGGCAACGTTCTCAATAATCATTTAGGAAACGAATGAGGTGCGTCACCGTTTCTGATCCTTGAAGAGAAATGACTACTCGCGCGACAATATAAAGGAAAGTAGAGCGTGCAATGCCGGGAGGCTAAATATTTCGTTTTCTTACACAGAGGCAGCGCAGGTTACTCGTGTTTTCGATAATCTCCTGGGATAAAAATTAACTGCTGCATAACTCGTCACGGATGATATTTTCAATGCAATAGTTAGCGCTGAACCGTCAGCAAATTCTGATCTCCCACGAGACATTAATCAGTGATTCTACCAACGTGTTCTAATAGGGACAATACCTGCTATTACGGATGAAATGGTAATGAGTGCTTTACTAATCTATTAGCTGTCTCCTGTAGCTCTTCATCACAGTATAAAATGTGCAAGAAGACTGTCTAAATACGATTTGCAAGGGCAAGCTAGATTTTAGTGAGTCTGAACAGTATCCTGATATAATATCGAGACCGAGGCAGACAAAGAGGACCGAAGTGCGGCGCTTCATCCATAGTCAGTAAATCGCGTTGTGTCCCGAATTTAGCCCTAACCTCCTTACCTTCTCCTCGTGAGGGAACGGGACGGTGACTAATTGTTGCGAGGGAATAGATTGAGGGAGATATTACGGGTATAACGAGGGGCTGCGAGATAGGCACTTCTCATCTGAAATAATGACCTTCTTGCCGAGACGACCTAAATGTAGGTAGCAATGAAGGAATACAAAAGTAAATTACAACTATCGAGAAATAGCCATCACTGCTAATGATAAGTTTTAATAAAACTAAGCTCATACAGGGACTGAAAACATTTTTAAAATTACGTCATATATTCGAGAGAAGCCAAATTGCTGCGTAACGCCTCTCGGGTAAATTGAATCCTACCTGTATGCAGATAGTTCAGCCACAATTGCAACGATTTCATACTTAGTCCTCCAGTAGTACTGTTGTGGTCGCATGATCGACGTTTGAACTTGATGGAATCAGATCTCAGGTAAACATGGCTGTTTGCAATATGCACGAAGGAGAAGCATCAAATTCATGGCTAGCGAATAGTACGAAGGATTCCTCATAAATCCCTGTCAGAAGATGAGCTATAGGTCCTGAAATCCATTGGCAGCTTTTACCAGGTCAGCAATTTGCATCAGATGCCTGTTAGAGAAGAAAATTACGTCGTTGTACGTCAACGTACGTTCATTCACTCTAGACCCGACGCAAGGAGCCATGTATCAACTGAGATTTCGAACTCTGCTCGTTACCCAAATCTAGAGCCGGCGGACTAAGATCTTTCGGTCGATTAATGATGCATGGCAAGGCCGTCGCTTTTTCCAAGAAACTGTAACAAATGGTTGCGCAACTAAGTGATACCTTCTTCTATGAACGAACATATACGCTAGTGATCCGCTCATCAGAATGGGTCAAGAATAGAAACCCTATTGGGATGAGGCACATCAGTGAGCCTCTCATTTACGTGTGAATAACTCGAAAACAAAAAAAATAAGGATAATTTTTGTCATGGCCTCGTACAAGATCAGTTTCAGAGTTTTCGTATATTAATTCTAACGTTGAAGAGCAATAGGTGCTTGTAGAGAAAAAAAGGTTTTTTAGTATCAGAAATATAACATTTGAGTGTGTCTCGGTATCTTGTTGAGTAATGTACATAAATAACCATTCAAACTATAAATAAATAAGCATGCAAAATGATTAACAAGCGCAGTTGAATTGCAGAAAGATACAACTCAAATGAACAGTTATAGTGCACTTTAATTCGACTTCAATTTCTGAGCGAAAATGAACAGAGACCGAGGAAAACAATAGAACTCCTTCAATAGCTACGATATCATCAACAACGCTACGACTGATGAAGTTCGAAATTACGGTGACAAATCATTAGATTATATAATATATATGAACAGAGTAGAAGTTATTTTACGCCAAGCAAATCCAATAACGTGCGACTTCAAGAAAGGATAGAACAAGGCACTATTATGTTTATTTAATAGTGAACAGGTGTTCAAGTTCTAGAAAAAAAGTGCGAAAGAAATAATTTTTGTTATGAATAATGACTGTTTTCAGTAAGTAAGATTTCCGTTTTAGTTGTACGGGGGTATTCGAATTTAAAATGAGCTATTGAATGCAACAACTGTATCAAAACTCGGATAAGATGTAATTTCATTACTGAAGTGAAACCTAAATTCCCTATGATCCAACTTAATCACCTACATACACAGACCACCCTCACAGAAGTACTGTACAGTTACAAGAGGAGAATTTCAAGCAAAACCAAAGCTTTTGCATACAATTTTCCCCAGGAGATTCTAGCTCATGACCTCTGAATCTGTTTCAGAAAGCGAATTGTAGGGAGAGAGCGGCTGCCGCCGGACTCCAATGACAGCAAGGAGAACTTCGCTTAAAATGGGATCCAAAAGAGGGATAAAATGCCAATTAAATACCACTGGGACCCATAACAATAGAGATAAAAGCACATCGAGGGGATTGAGGGCGGCAGTGTTTGCCAAGAAAGAGACACAAAGTTCCAACTTCACTTTGCTTGCAACACAAAGTTTTACTACTTCTGCCAAACGATTTTATCGCACAAAACTGGAAGAATAAAGTAAATGGAGGCTGGGCTGGCATTAGGGAGCGAAGTTAAATTGGCGCCCAAAATATTAAGGATTGAGTAGCCACAATAAATTCTTGGTAACTAACAGCATTGGGAACGTTGAAAAGCTTTTCCGAAGAAAACAACACATCGGGAAAATACGAAAAAAACAAAACAAGGTATCGAGTCACTCAAATGCGATGCCATAATTTAGACGAAAAAGAACCTGTGAACCTCTTTTGCATGACCACACGTACCGATTGCAGAACAACGTTGGATCTATAATGTTATAACACGTTATACCGCAATATGAGAAAAAAGTTAGCTCCACTTTTCCGCCACTAGATGACAGCTATACCACGCAGTCCTAGAAAAATGAATCTCAAATTTGATAGCGAATGAATTCAACTTCTACTAAAAAAAATGTGCTAGAAATATAATCCGATTGCTATTGCTTGCACTTCATATGCGTGTCTCAATGATTATACATCAAGATTAACAATTTAATCAACTGCGGATCATAAGGCGGAGAAAACACATTTTACTCCATTATTTTTCTCTTTAATAAAAAATTGCATCTATGTATAAGAAGCTCAAAAAGGTTATGTGATTGTATTTACATGAAAATTATTCTATGTACACCTTCAAATGGTTTTATGAGCCTCATTACATATTTTCGAGCAAAATGCTACAAGTGAGAATACACAAGAAAAAGTGTCTTCTCTATCACGACTGCAAAAACGAAGCATGCAGGCAGCGTACACAAATCTCGGGAATTCAAAGTTCAGACGACGCGAGCAGCAAAGAAGACAGCAAGACGCATCCCATGGAGCCGCAGTTCTGCAGACAGACGCAATATCGCGCCCATCTCCCCTCGCTCTCATCATCACGCAAGATCGATCCCCACGCCAATGCCAGATCTCGCCTACGATCTATGCTGCTGCTTCATCTTCTTCCTCATACGTCAACAGGACTACAACCTCTCAACATAAGTAACGAAAAACGTATACCATGCCACGTGTTTATTTGTTGAAAGTGCAGCAGCTACAGAATTGGTGATTTACAATATCATACATATGCAATACGGATGCTTCACCTTAATTATTATCATTCGATGATTGCATCATAATAATCCTTTTCATTGCCATGGACTAAGCTTAATCACACACCTTAATGTCATGGGAATACAGTACATTGGTTTTGTCAAAACTGTCAGTACAACCATGCATGCCTGTCCCAATGAAAACAACAGCGATGTAGGGAAAATTGAGCATATACCGTAAAGTAAACCGGAGCATACATCAGTGAAACTTTCAGAGGACAAGCGCAAAAAAATGAAAAGAATGTGTCAGATTTCTCGTAGAATTCTTTCAGCCCAAATCTACGCAACCGCGAGGGAATACGAGTTATGTTTCCCGGTTCAAATTTCGTCTAAGAGCTTTTGTTAAAAATGAGCAGTGATCAAAGCTTGTTCTTGCGATGATGGCTGGACATAACCGCGTGCTTTTTTTCGCCAGCTTTTTGCGGCCAACGCAAATTTAGAGCGGGCAAAATCAGGCAGGTACCCTCGCCAGCTCCATAAATTAGAAGAGCTGCCAAAAAAATCCCACACGCCGATCAGAATAAATCCCATGGAGGGAATTGGGTGTAGCCAGCGACAGTGATGAGTGTGGGAGGAAATACTGGAGGAAGCTCTGTCGATGATGAATGGCGATAGAAACGTCCTGCACGATTGGCTGAAAGAAGCTAAAACTTCATTTTCGGACGAGAGCCCCGCAAAGGCATAAGAAAAAAGAGAAGCATTTATGATCTGAACAATTTTATAAGGCTCTATCAGTACAGATATCGCATTTTCTAAAAAAAGGTGTTAGAGAAACAAAAGTGCAGGTTGATTCACTGAAGCTTAGCACGGATCTACCAGTAAATAGATTGAAAAACAACAAACATGAGTGGTCCAAGAAAAGGATATAGAAACATTTCGAGAACAATTTTCTACAAATCTAGAGATCAAATTTTATTGTAAATTAGTTTATGCTTTCCTAACCACATAATTGGCGTTCCTAAGAGAAGAAAGAGGGAACCATAATTAGATTAAATGCTAGTTTAAGCCTCCCTGACCGCTAAAAAGGCGTTCAAAAAAAGGAAGGCACCATTTAGTATGGACTTGAGGGAACGCGGAATTTATGAACAAAGGGCATAGAAACAGTAAATTGAGAAAGAAGTTTATGAAACAGGATAAAACTTGAAGAAGAAAGTAGTAGGCGCTGATAAACAGGACGGCAGTGAACCGAAAAAAAAAATCCGTAATAAAATAAAACATTTTATTTCAACAAAAGAAAGGCCTGCCTAACCTTTAGCACGGGCCTTCACATATTCCTCCTGCGATATATCCCTCACATATCCCTCTGAGGGGAGGAAGGCACAATTTGCTGTGGAATTAAGGGAGCAGGAAATTTATGAACAAATGTGATTCTACACGAGATTTGATATGCGCATAGAAACAGCAAGATTAAAAAATGTATATGAAACAAGATAAATGTTGAAAAAAGCATTAGGTACAGAAAAAAATCAGTGAACTGAAAAAAGATGACTTGTGACAAAAAATCGATTTCAACAAAGAGAATGCTTTAACTTTAGCTCGAGACCTCTCACCTTCTTCCAGGGAGCACTAATTCTCATAGATACAATGCCGTTGTCTTCCTGTGGGACATTCCCATGTTTAACATAACACAACTAAAAAGTTACAGAACAATTCTCCTAACAAATAACCGAATATATTATTTCCTAAACTTAAATAAAAGTCAAACTTTATTTGCAACAATTCTAGATTGATAGATGAGTTAGTTTCGGATTCCCTCACCACAACAAAGACGTTCAAAATGAGGAAGGATGAAGGCACCATTTAGTACGGAGTCAAATGAACGCGGAATCTATGCATGAGGTGTGTTCCCGCACAGGATTCCTTGCGCTTAGAAACAGTGAGTTAAGAAGGAAGGTTAGGAAATCACGTAGAAGTTGAAGAAGAAAGTCAGAGCTGCTGAAAAACCAGACAGAAGTGAATCGAAAAACGATCCTTTACAATACAAAGAAAAAACATCTCATTTCGACAAAAAGAAGGCCTGCTTAACTCTCAGCTCGAAATTGCGTTTTCAGCAATTCTTTGAAAACGGCGAATTACAGGTAACAAATTAAAAAGCATTAAAAGAATTAACATAAAGGCATAAAGATGCTCGTAAGTAAGGGATAAAAGCAGGCGAGGAGATCATAGATGAAGATGGTGTATAAAATTTGAAGCGTTGTTAGCCATTAAGTGAACTTGTGGTGTTTCACTGAATTAATTCATCAATCGATACAACAAATGAACGACAAAGAATGTGTAATAACGTAGGACCCAGGAGAGCAAATTGAGTCACGGGAGTCAAATTAGGCAAATCAGTCGTACGAAGAAGTTTGGAAAAGATCACGCCATCTGTAGTCTATGAGGGTCTTGCATTTAAAGCAGAGGATGATCGAGTCCAAGAGGGGAAGTTAAATGAGCTCCTTGCATTCACACCAAATCTCCTCAATAAAAGAGATCGCGAGCCCGGATCGCAAACGGAGATTTGATACGTTGAGCTTCCGGCGGGACTGAATCGGCGAAAACTCCCTGAAAATTGACACTCGTGTCGGAGAGTTGCAGAACAAAAGACTTCATGCATGAACAGCGCAAAGACCCAGAACAAATTAACTTCAAATTAGCCAATCAAGGGCGGACTAATTGGCTGTACAGCTGTGAGCAAACGCTTCACTCTTCTAAAGAAACTGACAAAAAAGCCAGTTCCAGGCTTACTGTTTAAGAGAAGTTTATTTCTAAACTTTGGGATAAAATTTGCCGCGTTAAAGCATTATTAACCGGATTCATTCTACTTGAAATAACATCAAAGTAAACCTAATACAAAATCGGGAGGGATGTTATGACAACGTGGTGCAGGACGTTCAATACAGCACTTAGGAATTAATCCCAAAGTAACAAAACAATTAGAGACAAAGCTAGCATAAAAAAAACATTAAAACTGCTACTCACACGATATAATTTCTGCATCAACCTAAGTAAAAATACTCGAAGTTCAGAAGATCTGAACAAAAATCATGAGCTTTATCAAGTAATGAAAACTATTTACTGCAATTATATATGCAATACGAAAAGAATTTTTATATAACAAACAGGAAACTGGAAGATGAATAAATATAAATTTTCGCGCAATGTGCTCGAAGCAGAGGCAATAAAAGGGCGATAGAGGAGAAGGAAGCGGACGTGCACGCGGCGCTGCCAGGGCGGTACACGAGCTCACGATGAAGCCTCCGGGACTCGTTTTGCGAATGTATTCATCGAATGGAAACCTAATGCACACTTCGACGGTCGTTAGACAACTCTGTGATACCCCCGAGTCACTTGAGCAAACTAGAGGTAAACACCAACTATATAACATCCTCGACGTTTCAGCACTGGCCGAGCTGCTAAATAATAGGGTTACAGTTCATGAAGAAAATAAGTTGTTCAAAACCAACATGATCGCGATACAATTAAACGTTACAATGAACGACGGAAATATGCTTATTCATCACGGTCGTTCTCCAAAGCAAATGCTTGAAAGTAATTACCTAGCACTCAGAACTGAGGCAGATTTACCCTTAGGGTACTGACGGTTACTCTAATGCGAAGGTGACTAGTGCTTCCAGTTTAGTGTATCTAACACAATTTTAAAAGTAATTTAACAAGTGTATATTTATATTTTAATAACAAAATTAGGGAAATTAATACCGTTTAAAAACTTTTTTAAACATTCCTGAAGCCTGCTCGCGTAAATTACCACTGATTCCCTCTAAGTTCACGCCACAGGGTCTGTGCAACATATTCAATAACATTGCTATTTAACTTGAGCAAGTTTTTTTCTGACCTTCGTTCGGTTTCCGAAAAGTTTGGGCAAAACTTATAAATTACTTCTTCAAAAATTCGAAAACTTCATTTTCAGTACCGAAAATTTCTCTCCCCAAGCATAGACCTTTAAATGTTCATAATTTTTTTAAATCAAAATCCAGGAGTAGGCGCTTGCTTAAGCAAAAAAAAACACACTGAGGCAATTTCACAGATATTTCATGGTACTGATAACTTTTTCCCGTGGGAATTTTTTCCCAAATGATTTTACTTTTCGTACTCATAGGGTTAAATTAGATTATTCGATAGTTTAAGCCTCTCTAACCAAAATAAAGGCGTTCCGAGGAAAGCAAGCATGAAGGCATTATTAAGTTAGCAGTTAGGGCAATGGGGAATCTAAGCACAAGGTGTGTTTCCATAGAAGATCCCATCCGCACAGAAACACCAAGTTGAGGAAGGCGTTTATGAAACACGACAAGAGTTGAAAAAAATAGGTACTAAAAAACAGGACAGCAGAGAATCAAAAAAAGATGGTCTCTTACAAAATAAAAAAATATTTTTCATCAATAAAAAGAAGGCGTACCTAAACATTTGCTCGGGACCTTACATTTTCCCTCTGCCAGCGCTAATTCTCATTGCTACAATAGTTACATCCCCTGTGAGCAGAAAAGACGCTATAGTAATTTAGCAAAGATAAATAAATTCTTCCCTTTATATATCACTCAAAGAAAAAATAGTTTTTATCGCGCGCTTGGTCGAGAAAAACACTAGGCCACAGGCATGCTCAAAGAGAATGTTACGTAAAGCGTGGCGCACACCGTAGCTGAGACCCTAAGCGCCACTGTCGAAAAGTTTGTTACCGCGTAGGAGTGCTGTCGTCGCACCGAACTCTTCTCTTGCCCGAACGAATTTCACACCTAGCGTCCAGGGTAAGGAACGTCTACCCAAGTTTCAATGCCCAAACCGAGAAAACTGCGAAATCAGCAGGGATTCTCGTCTAACATCAGACAACAAGAGGTACGGGGTTTCAAAAAACTGAACTACCTGACGACATGAAGATAAATGAGAGTCTTGATATTCTTGCGAGGGATTTTCGCCATGGAGCCAAGTTTGGTTCACATGACCCAGCCAACAATTGGGTCGGAGCAAAGTTTGGCAACCGCAGTATTCAGCACGCCTCCGCCTCTTCAATGGTCACGAGTGGACCTTCAAGAGACACAATCGAAAGCCATTTCAGTTCAAGAACACGCACTCCTGAGGCAATAAATGGCGACTACGCATAGCGATAAAGGGAGAAACAAACGCTCAGGTAAAAGGCGGTCATCGAGTTCCTAAAAAAATGAGCTCTTCCAGAAAAGAAAGAAGCTGTCCAAGCAGTTCCAGCAATGGCACTCCAGAGGCGATAAGCGAAGGAGGGGTGTAGGGTGTAAGGAACGGGGGGACATTCGATAAGAAAAGCTATTGGGAAGGGGAGGTTGTAGGGAAGAGAAATGTATTGAGCATAGAAAGGGTGAAAATGAGATAGTTGGTAGTGAAAGGTGCTTCGGTAGAAAATTCCGAGAGTCAAAGAAATGTAAAATATAAATATAAATGACTGTCCAGGAGACTGAGAAAAGTGTTTGAAATGGAAAAAACTAAACGAAGATAAGCTAAAGGAAAGTAGAAAAGATTATTTGAAAGCTGGGAAAATTAGATTAGATTATAAGTTAGCTCCAGTCTCCCTTACCACAACAAAGATGTTAAAAGAGGGGAAAGATTAAGGCACCATTTAGAATGAAGTTCAAGGGAAAGCGGAATCTATGGGCGAGGTGTGTTCCCACAGAAGGTCCCCTGGGCATAGATACAGTTAAGTTGATGAGGGAGGTTATGAAACCAAATAAAAGTCGAAGAAGAAAGTCAGAGGTGCTGAAAAAAGGAGAGCAGTTAACCGAAAAAAGATGGTCCTTTAACTAAAGAAAAACCAATGTCAAAGTTTTGACAAAAAAAGCCTACCTAACTATCAGCTTGGGACCACACATTTTCCCCTAGAATCACGAATTCGTATGAATGCAATATTAATATATCCATGACGGGTCGAAAATGAAAATTAAATGATAACAAATTCGTTAGGTAGTTACAATACCAGAAGAGTCAGCACGTGATCACGCTTGCATCATATGCTTAACCAATCACCCGAAATTTTGATATTTGATTTAAAAATTTGAGTATCTCGGGCTCCAGCGCTAACGTCATGCGTTTCAGGACTCGGACAAGCAACTCGTGGAGTCTGAAGTGCAAACGCGGGTGCGATGAAACATCGGCCAGCATGTGGTTTGAGTGGAAACGTGAGAGAGTGTAAAAAATAAGGCACAGATACTTCTGGCATAAGATGATCAACTGGCTGCTTGGGTGCTGTACGAGTGATAGAAGAGTTAATGTACACCTGGATGTTAAAAATCTAAAACCCACAAGTAGGCATACTGAAGATAGCCTGGCCGTTCTCCCAATAATAGACAGAGTAATCACAATCTACTCGGAAATCTGCCATTTGCTACATCAAAGTAGATTCAAGAACTGAAAAAACACAATTCGTGCGGAGGATGCCAAGTTCAGGAGTAATGAGCTCACTAATCACCCGCAGCGTAAATTTTTCACAGCCTTCGATAGATAACCCTATATAGAAAACACTGCGTAAGACAACAAAATAATTTTGTACCACTTAAAAACCTAAGATAAAACTGCAAATAATAGAGTAAAAAATCCCATCAGAAATATTCTCTGCAGAATAGCAGAAAATTATGAGTTAAGAAACACGATCACATGACGTCGGACAATAGTAGGATTCAAAACTGCTCTCAAGAGATACTCAGAGCACACACAAAATTTGATACAGCAATATTCTCTGCGGTATATTCGAGCTACATAGATGGAGCTCTCCGTAGCATCTAAAAATAACTTGATTTCCTCGTCTGTTTTATTTTCGTGACTGTCGCACCAAGCCTTCGGCTCAAGATCGAACACTATCTTTTTTATTGCCTCATCTTCTTTCCTCAGTATTTACGAGTACATGCGAGATTCTGGACTACAGCGTGTACGAGCGGATGGGATCAAATGATCTCCACCAGTTTTTTTTTTTTTGATGAAGGGCTGTCAGTACGGTCGGAGCTCCTCCATGAGCTAGATAGGCGCCATAATCTGGTCAAGACGAGCGCAGCCACTTTCCTCTAAGTCACTGCCACGCGAGCGAGACACAACTTACGACTACGCACGAATTTCAAAATAACAACGTGAGGGTTGCAGAGCAAACTGCAAGGATATAGAATAATAATTTTAGAGCAGTTGATTTCATCGCTTGAGCACTTACGGATCTCGAAAGGAGATGTGAAGGCAGGCTGAGCGCAGTATTGTACACCAAAATTAGAATAGTAAAATAACAACGAAATAACAGAACCACAAAACAAATATTTTGGTACCCCAGCGCCACCTGCTCCTAATTGAGGGAGTATGGAACAAATTCTCAAAAAATAGATCTTACTGCAGCAAAAACTGCTTCCGAAATTATATTCAACGCTTCAGACACTGCAAAAAACACACAAATAGCTTAAAAATGAATTCGTTATGAACTGATGAGAATGAATTACTTGTATTATTCAGTAATAAATGTAGTAATAATTGTTTGATTTACGATAGTTGCGGAAATTGAAAAGCAATTTTCAGGTAAATTTTAACTGTGAGAATTGTTGAAACTATTTGAACTTAGAATCCATAGAGTAAAAATGGACTTAGCAAGTCCGAAAATCTTTCTTGCAGGCGCTCTCATTTTCGGCTGGCAAAAATAACCATTTTCTGACGACTTGAGGCATCAGACAGAATTAGCTTTTTGCCTAACCCTAGTTGGTCACCTAGTCGGGAGACTCATTATTAAATCCGCGAGGTAGCTGTTAAATTGAATATTAAAGAAAATTCAAGTGCTACGTATTTTAAGATAAATATTTTTAAAAGAACACATTCGATTTGTGCATCTAGAGCCCATCAGGTAAAAAGCATAAACTCGGAAGCTCGGAAGTGCAGTGGAAGAGTAGAGTAAGTCCTACCAGGCGATCGCAGCAGTTATCAGCAGCTAATTGATGATTACGATCGTTGTAAATGAACAATAAAACTATCATCGAGCAAAACATTTCCCTGCAAATCATTTCTTAACTGTTTTCGAGTCACTGCAAATGCTCCTTGCAAAGACAGTATGACGGTACCATGGAGAAAAAATGTAATAAATTCAAATTGCATTCGTCCTTCATCGTTTTTTATGGCAGCAATCGATAGGAAACCTTGATGTAATGAGAAATTAATGAAGAAAATCAGCCATATCGCCGAGAAAAATAATCCTCTTGGATGACGAGTAGCCTTGATTGCAAACGAGTTCTAAAGAATTGAGTTAGAGAACTTGATGAGCACCAGGAAATCGCGGCCGCTCTGCATGAGGTCGTTAGGCATCGCCAATCAGGCTGCGCCGCCAAGTACGAAATTGGCCCAATCATGTCGAGAGAAGCCATCCCTCGAGCAATGTGTTGAGTACACAGCAAGCCTCCCTTATTGCAAAATAATTTTCATACCTACTCCAACTTCATAC
Organism: Morinoia aosen; assembly: GCA_030386875.1. Lineage (NCBI taxonomy): Eukaryota > Metazoa > Arthropoda > Malacostraca > Amphipoda > Talitridae > Morinoia > Morinoia aosen. Next base: position 72,143,290 of record CM059567.1, on the reverse strand, counting down.
CAACTCCACATCTTTTATTGTCCAACAGGTGCGCATTACACGTACACAGCTCGGTAGATAAGGTCATAGTTGCGTACAAGTAAAGTCGACATCAGCTCCAACACGACTTACTTGAAATGACCCGTCTGCGTGTAATGAAAATGTGGCTGACCTAACTAACAAAGTAAAAACGGACACGAGTTTGTCACAGTGATGCTGGACCTGCAGAGGACAGCTCACGGCACACACGAGCATTCTACCTGTTCGGCACACACGAACAGGTAGAATGAGACAAGCTGAGAAGTTTTAGCTGTCTTTTGAGAGCAACTGACAAGTAGCAATACACTCGAAATAGTGATAGGTCACACTCGGAATTGAAAAAGCAATCATTCCGAAGAAAAAATTTCTCAAAATTTGTTTGCAGGAAGTGAAAAATGAAGTGTATTCAAGAATTTAACGTGAAATAAAAATGGCACACAATCTCTAATAGTTCATGATGCCCTTAAAAGATTATCGAGAGCTTTTAAAGCACCTCTACGACAATGTGCTCAAAATCCGCTCAGTAACTAATGCTTGAAATAGGGAAATAGCTAATGCGACGACAGTTCCAATCGAAGGAGAGCAGAGTTCGAACTTTCGAACACATTTCATTTCATGACTAACAAACGACTAAGATAAGGCCGTCAACAAACTAAAATTTTAAGAAGCACGCCTCCGAGACTTATACAGATAGCAGATTCGAATGCATTCGAAGAGGTTGTATAATGAAATGGAAGACTAAGCACCCCATTAAGGTCACGCTTATAGGAACAAGTAAATGGACTTTCTACAATGGAGAGAGGGAAGCGATCCCCAAGCGGGGAAGTGATTGAGGGAGAGCTGAGCCGTAGATTTCTGAGCAGCGAGAGGGATGTGATTGAAACTGGATTTATTATTGAAATTGAAGCTGAACTTAGCGGGGAGAGAGAGAAGCAAGGGAGCGAGCAGGACGAGGGTGTCTCTCAGCAGGAAGGGGGCAGGACTTTATAGAAGACACCGGATAAAATATCAGCCGTAAAATTACGGAAGCGAAGGAGAGAAGCCTATAAAATACAGGATAGTAAGGGGTTCAACTCTAAGCTAGGATAAAGAAAATTAGAAGTCTACTTAATAACTTGGTAACTGTGGACAAAAATGGAAATTACACTTTAAAAGCAGTTACGAAGAGAACGAAAAGAATGCCTCATGAGACATAACTCGCAAGATATGACTCCACATGAGGCTGAGTGTCCATGGGAGAAATTATACAGTTGCTTCTTTATGTTGATCGTCAAAAATATTTAAACAAATATCGACTTGAAATCTTCCGTTAATAATGCAAGCGTCACAAGCACAGACAGTACACATGCACTGAGTGGCTCTTCCTTGTGGTCTGAGTAATGAATTACGACGCAATTACGAGCACAGCGGTATACATACGCCAACTGTTCACTTCCTAATAACTTGATGCCACTTAATAAACAGAAATAGACTAATACTGCCCCAAAAAGTAAAGTCCTCTCACTACACTATTTATAAGAATGAGATAAAGAACGAAAGCACGAACGAAATATTTATAGGAAGCAATTAGAGCAAAGAAAAACAATGCGACAATGAGATGCAGCAAAACTGCACCACCAGAAGCCCTGGCTGGGGCAGCATCGGGCATGCACGTTAGCCAGAAAACTAAGCTCTCGAAGAGTCAACAACAATTTGCGTAAATTTCCAACTTTGCGAGCGGACGCACGACGGTTGCTTCTTAAGCTTACCGGTTAACGCCATTCCGTAGGATTACCTAATTTCCTTTTAGAACGCTCCATATTTCGGTGGCGGCTTCTGCGAGTAAAGTGAAGCAAGGCCGGCGGCGACGTTATGCCCTTTTGTTACGATGGACTCTCGGAGGGTCCTCTAAAGAGCTCCATTAGTGTGGATAAACTGCCAACCGACCACCCTGCCGCCTACCCTCAACTCCTGAATCCTCTCAGCTCCACCATTTGTCTTGCTTGGGCGTGATTGAAATATGCAAGTTTCCATCAATGAATAATACTTTCGTTAATTTCGGCACTCAGTTTTAGGCGGAAAAACTTCATACTCAGAAGTGACATGCGTCAACAAACGAAAATTGCCATACTGAGCCGAAGGAGGCATAGGGTGATGAAGCTCCACACATCCTAATGGCCAAAGACACGAGCACTGAACTTGCTACATTTCTCTTCAGGCGTGGAGTCTAAAATAAAAGCCCACAAAAATGCATGATGAACAAAGAAATACTAAAATGATTCACAAACTTGATTACTGAATTTGATTTCGTGAATGATGGCAGAGAACATAATAAAAAATTGTGTACTCGTAAATAGAAACGGCATCGCGAATATCATCAGTTCTAATAATATTAACGTAGCCATAATAATCAGAGGGAAGACCAAGCAATCTCCGGAACACAAGAGGCGGCGGAAATTAGCTCTTATCTCTCTCCGCCTGCTCACCGTTTGCATGTAATTCACAGCCTTGCAAATTTCAAACGAATTCGCGCCAAGCTATCTGTTATTACAATAACAATAGTTCAACTCACTAGTGTAATTACAGCAGCTGATAATTTTGTCAATACAAAGTAAGAGATGACCAGCAATGTCGTAATCTTAGATATGAAAAGTGAAAAACAAGTGCAGCATTTATGCAAAAAGCGGGAAGAGTCTACGGTGTTTAATGCTAACGTTTAAATAACTCCATGCAAAAATTACAGTACATAAAAGAAGTTTAACACTTTGACTGCGAAGTGCGCCACCGGTGGTACACGGAGGTAATTTTCATGATGCTGCTGACCGACCAGTAGTCACAAATTCAATTTTCAAAAATACTTAATCAGGACTAAATAAAGGCACGAACCAGTTCATGTTCGGTATTTCCAAAATAGTTCACTACAATTGACTTTAACTTTGAGTTAGGCATTGAACCTAATACTGAGTAGTCGCAGTAAAAGTGTTAGGCACATGCTAAATTGATCTTACGACACAAGACGTATATAAATAAAAATCATTACTGAAAAAGGAAAAAATATCAACTATATTCTCGCACTAATTGCAACCAAACAGAAATGAGCCCCCCCCCCCCCCCCCTCCCCCCCCCCCTCCCCTCTCCTCATCAATAAAAACGCGCTGAAAACTGATCAACGATGTGGATAAGATATCTGTGCCATAACTAATTAAAACTGGGATCAGCAAAATTCATGAACAAACCCGTATTACATTCTGTGAGCTGTCAGAACCGAACAGCAATGTGAAAAGCATTCCTGTCTAAGATCGCAAAATCGATTTCCTCACAAGAAGTAGTAAACTCGCGAAGAAAAAGATTGTGCGTAGGAAACACGCATACAATAGCAGCAGCATAATTTAAAGAGCCCAGCACTCCACTTTTGTCCACCACACAAAACTGTCGCAAGACCAAGGAAAGAAGAGGCTTCTCTAAACACGCCACGCATGTCTAGCAACTTGATGAAATTCAAAAATTGTTGAAGAAGCGCGTCTCAACCGGCGCTAAAAATACCAACAAAAGCAGACACACAAAAATAGAACCAAGGAGACTGAAGAAAACACTTCGAATAAGTAGAAGACATAACGAGGCAAAGTAATTGCTAAGTGCCAACAATTTTAAGGTATATTTTTCCCACTCTGACATTTTTATATTCTGAACCCGACTTCCAGCATTTGCTGAACAATTTTTTGGGTAAACACAATTTAAATACTTGTTGTTAAAACAACGTATGTTTTCACGATGCATGTCGCAACAAGACGGCATTTTAGTAATAAACATTTTTGAAAAATTTTGAACGATTTTGAACTAAGAACTGCATGTAAAGGATATTTGCTTTCAACTTTGAAATTGAATACATGAATATTTCGTACAAGATCTAGCATTTGTCATGGCTCCCTGCGGAAGGACAAATTTACAAGCAATTGAGGAGGCAGAACGACTCTGTATTCAACGGCGAAAAGTTACCATTCAAAACGGGAAAAATTTCATCTCATTGGCATGACAGTTAAAAATGATGGTAGACGACTTTCTATAAAATGCTGGAAAAAATAAAAAACATACAAGTCCTTTCATTATAAAAATTTTGGGGCACTTAACGAACTTCTAAATCTGTGTATGTCATTCCTGTAGCACAAAGTTTCAAACTTCTACAATGAAAGATATATGCAATGGATCTTATTCTCAGAACAACAACAGATAACAACAAAAGCTATTGTGTGGCAGGTCTTCATCAAAAGAAAAAAGCAATGGAAACTCACGTAGGAGTTCAAGTGTATAATATGATACTAGACTTGTCTTTCAATGATGTTAAAAATACCAGGAACTCGGCACCGTCAGGTCTTACTTACACAGCGGCGCTGCCACGCCAGGAAACACGTGGGACTGTCCACAACGAAGATGTGCGAGTCCAGTGATGTCTACACACTCGACCAGAAAATCTCATTCAAAATAAACTGTAAATTAATTAGAGCTCGATTAATAATTTCTTCCAATAAGAAGCCTTCATAATTATCTTGATTAGCGACATAATGGAGCACGAGTAAGTTTATCGCAAAGGTCTCAAAATAACTTTTGCAATAAATTAAATTAGAAAACACTCGTCAAAATATCTTTTAGCAGCTGTCGTGGGACAACTCTATGAAATAAATCCAACTGGGCATCAATAAAACGACCGGATAAGATTCAATCCATCAACTAGTTAAAGTTCAGCTTCATAAAAATAAAAAGACTAAAATTTAAAGATCGGTAAAGATTAGATTATATGTGGGTTTAAGCCTCCCTATTCGCTAAAAAAAGAGCGTTCCGAAGAGAGGAAGGAGGAAGGCACCATTTAGTATAGAGATAAGGGAACGCTGAATCTTATTATTATTATTATTATTATATAAGAAAGTTTTAGCCTCCCTTAACCACGACAAAGATGTTCCAAGAGAGGAAAGAGGAAGGCACCATTTAGTATGGAGTTGAGGGAACGCGGAATCTATGCACAAAGTGCACAGAAACAGTAAGCTAGGAAAGAAGTTCATGAAACAAGAAAAAAGTTGAAGAAGAAAGTAGTAGGTGCTGAAAAACAGGACAGCAGTGAACCGAAAAAAGATGGTCCGTAACAACAAAAAAACCTATTTTATTACAACAAAAAGGAAGCCTACCTAACCTTTAACTCGGGCCCTCAACTAGTTCCCCTGGGGGAACGCTGAATCTATGCAGAATTGCTCAGAAACAGTGAGTTGAGAAAGAAATTTATGAAACAAGATAAAAGGTGAAGAAGAAAGAAGTGCTGAAAAAACAGGACAGCAGTGAACCGAAAAAAGGTGATCCTTAACATAACAAAAAACATTTTATACAAAAAAAAGGCCTACCTAACTCTCAGCTCGGGTCCCCACACATTTTCCCCCTGGATAAACATCGGTGAAAGCGCGAAACGCGAGTTTATAATTAATATAATGAAAACCATAATTCATACCAACGAATTGCAGGCCATCGTAAAATTTGAACTATTAAATTTTTTGAATAATTTTTTTCGAAGAGCACGTAAAACAAAATGTCTGCGTTCGATAGGTATACACAGGCAGCATGTTTGAAATTATACTAGCATCTGTAATTAAAAGGCCAATATATTGGGTCCATGCAAGAGCTATTTTCCTACAGGCTCTTCGAAGAACGACTTCGAGTGGTATAACCACTTCACATTTTATCAAGAACTGAAAAAAACGCTACTGATGAAGAGTATATACATTCCCTGTACGGCTGTGGGGGCCCGCGTTAAACAAAAGACGGTGCGCATTAAATTTAACATTAATAAACTGGAGAAGAAACGAAACCAAATAGCCATAAATCCTATCTAATTCCTTTTAACTGAAAACTTTAAAATGAAATAAAAAGGTATTCAAAGGCCCGCACTCTTTCTTCACCGCTTACGAACGAAAACGAACATTTTACATAAAATGAAATACTGCATGAACTTGAATTTTTTTTTACTCGCATACACACTGTCCAATTTTTAGTTAATGCTAGCTCTGTCACAAACAATATGAGTTCTCTTCTTGAACTAAAGATATAATTCGAGAAATGACCATCGTACAGACTAGTAAAGAAGCAAAACCCTTCAGAAAATTACAACCAATTATAGTATGACTGCAAAACAAAATGTAGTCAAAAATGAACTCACAAATAATTATAATTAGTATAAAAATATTTCGTACAACTCAATAAAGAAAAAGACACATTTGAGAAATGAAAAATGCTAAGACAATGTTCTCGCATAAAACATTTATCATGTTAGCCTTTGACGAACAGATTCGCAAATTTACGTACGTCAAGCCACAGCATATAAATCTTTGTCGAGATTATAATGTAAAATTTTCCGTTTTCTGACCATAACCACAGCGACCTAATTGCTCAAGTGAAGGCTATCGGGCACTCAAACTTTAAAAGCTAATACTACACAAGTAAAATTTAGAAGTTCTATTCATAATACTGAAGGAATATTTTTGATCCCTTTCCGGACCTAAGCTTACGTTATTAAAAAATGAGACCCGTTAATTTCTGCGTTACCATCAAAAATAGTGAACGGAATTCTAAGTTTCGCATGAGGTAATTATAATTATCTTTATCTTTGCATGTCCTTCAGAGAGAGTAACGGACGCAATCGAGTTTCATCCAAGCTAGCAGTCGACGATTAGATTATTAGATCATTAGTTAGTTTAAGCCTCCCTATCCTCAACAAATGAGATCCAAAGAGAGGAAGAAAAAGGCACCATTTAGTATGGAGTTAAGGGAACGTGGAATCTATGCAGAAAGGGCACAGAAACAGTAAGATGAGAAAGAAATTCCTGAAAACAAGATCAAAGTTGATGAAGAAAGTAATAGGTGCTGAAAAAACAAGACAGCAGTGAACCGAAAAAAGATGGTCCGTAACAAAACAAAAACCTATGTTATTTTAACAAAAAGAAAGCCTACCTTACCTTTAGCTCGGGCCCTCACATTGTCCCCCTGGGAGCGCTAATTCCCATAGATACAATAGTTGTACCCCCCTGAGGGGTAGCAGTCGACGAATTAAAAAGCGATCTCCTTCTAACAAACGAACGTTCAGTAGTTATGAATAGCACTTTATCACTTTAAAGCCATTTTATACACTGGTGGCAAGAGACGAGCACTATCAGTCGACAGGACGAACAACTGAACCATGGAAAATAAGACTCAGACCAAGTTACGAGCGAAAGTTTTGCAAAATGTTAGAGTGAGTTTCCGCGCATCCACAGGCCAGGCAAATTCATTTTGAGTATAGTTTTTCGAAAGAAAATTTGAGAGGAGCAAAAAATAAGGATTCGAGGGCGATCTCATCTGGCAGGCGAGGGAGAGGCCAACATTTGCTGTTTGAGGAGGGTAAACGGGAGCGGCGCCGCCTGTGCCGCGGCATAATTAACCAGGGGTCAAAGCGCCTCGTGCCGGCACTATAACTCATACTTCCTCTGCTGATTAACTGCCAAACTCCTCTCACTATCATCAAATATTTACGTTACCAATATAATTTCGGTAGGTGAACAATGAAAGTGTAAAATATGAAAAACACAACTAAAAACCAAACGTGTAAAGCAGAGCCATGTCTCTCCATGAATTAAATTAGCTGATGGGAAGCACCCATTTCATAAACACTGGTGTTAGTCATTATCATAGCAAGATACAAAACTTGCGCATACAAATAATCTTAATCGTGAGAAAATTAAAGCGAGCCGCGTCACTAATTTACCACCACGAGTAAGTGAGCCAATAAAATGTTGCACAAAGAAGACACTTGAGCGCAAGACCCTGGTAATGGCAGAGCCCAGATAAGCCCATCCTAGCCTGCACACACCACAAAAGACGAGAACTATTTAGTATCACTAATGAGACCCTCAGTGAAGCGACTTACGGCTTCGTTGTAATGTGTGTAGCTGCCGCTAACGAGTTACCCTCACACGCTCACCCAAGACGACAAATTGTTGCTTCTTTTACATCAAAGAAAACATACAAATAAAATAAAAGATCTCTATAAAACGGCAAACTTTTCACACATTTTAACAACACCAATAATAATTCAAATTTGAGTTGTATGTAGATAAATACCGGAAGAACTTCCACGAACATTGTCAATTAATATGCATGAAAAAACAATGACGTCAGCGACTTAGTTTAAATCCTCTAAAAAATACTCAGCTACAAAATAGAGTAATACAAAAGAAAGAAGTTGATACAGCCAACTATTACGAAACACTTAACTATACGTTTTCAACAATATCAGAATGTAGACAAATTCTACATTAAATTTTTTCAAGGAAAAAATATTTACTACTAGAACATAACCCTAAAATATGAAATATTTTCACCTAGAAATACTAAGATCTGCTACAAAATGCTCTCTACAATTTACATGATCTTGATAAGACTAGAAAACACACAAGCCCATTTCCAAGTTATGCAATACGAATAATATTGGCGGGACAAGTCGAGAAGAAGATCCGCACCAGCAAGAATGAAAGCAAATGTAACGTAACAAACTGCAGAGAACAAAATTAGAGGTCAGAAAAGTTGCGAGCTTCACGGCAGCTCAAAATATTTAGCTAGCAAAAGAGCGGCATGAGAACACCTCACAACATTAGCGTGACAGCTGCTTATATTCGCGTACCATTCAACAGTCAGGATTGAATGCCTGCAGCAAATTTGCAAAAAACAGTCGAGTATTTGTCAATTTCAGTGCTGCGTTGAGAATAAAGGCAGAAGTGGTTTCAAGAATAGGTCTTGGCAAAAATCATAATTAATGTACTGATCAGAGGCAGACCTGCTAAATGCCTTATATTTAGAGACTTGGGCTTTCGATAGCAAGGCTGCGTTTTCCAGAAGCGCGGACCGGTAGAGCCGAGGCACGGAGTGACGACGTCACCATTCCACCGTCGCAACTCGCCAACTGCCAGCCTGGACCACAGGACCTGGACCGGTGCGCGGCACTGGCACTGCCTCAGCTTCACGGCCAGACTTTCACAGCGTGAACTGGATACCGCATCAGATTTACGGTCACACACATTCTAGTAGAAAGTGACCATACTGACAAATAGGCTAAATAGACTCAGTTTGACTTCACTTAAAGAATGCAGCATGTTGCATGGTGTGTGACTGTGTGGTGAAAAGTTCAAAGTAATCGGAGCAACACTGGGATTGGACGAGGTGCTCTTAGATGTATGACTATACATGAACTATTCTCATTCTCCATTACTGTTTTTTTTCTGTATACTCAATGCTATCTAAATTGTTATAACAAGAAATGTGGGGTGCACCCTCAACCATCACTACAGATGCAGTAGATTATGTATGTTAGTTCAGGCCTTCTTAACCACAACATAGGCGTTTGCAATAGAGGAAGGAATAAGGTACCACTTAGTATAGAGTGAAGTGAATGAGGAATTTAAGCATAATTAGAATTCTCACATCCTGCGTAAGAAAACGGCGAGGTTGAAAGAGGTTCCTGATGCAAAATAAAAGCTGAAGAAGAAAGTAATAGAAACTGAAATAAGCGATAGCATTGAACCGATAAAATTAACCATCACAAAATGAAAATCCTATACTATTTCGACGAAAGGAAGGCCTATCTAACCTTCAGCTCGGGATCTCACATCCCCCCCGGGAGGGATAATTTCCCCCGATACAATAGTCGCACCTCCCTGCGAGACCGCAGACGTAGCACCTCCGTCAGTCCGTCCCATCATTACACAATACCTTCAAGAAGGTCAACTGAGAACACCTTCCAACATTATGACCTACTAAATAAATAATTAATAATGGTAAATCGTTCACTATATTGATTTTCTGGACATTGTGGACACTAAAATTTACCCCAGCATTTCTCCTGATGTATTAGTCCACTTAAATGAAGAACATTATCGGTTCGCATACTTATGTCTCTCGTCTACGGCTACACAATAGCTTTGGATATAAACACGTCCCAAAATAGCGGCAGCGTTACTGAGCGAAGCGTCTTGTTTTACCATACAAAATATGCTCCACAAAACGGAAACGAAATATTAACAACGGTTAGGAAGAATAAAATCTTTCATAATTTTTACTTCTCTAAGCAAATTGCGCACATACCACGTTAATGTCAAACGAAAAGCCAAATCTTTGATAATGAACTGTGGTACAAATACACCGTAGATTTATTTGAACAGCATCATTTTCTTAAATTGTCGTGTATTTTAGGCGTTTTGGCGATAGCTGTGCGCGGACACTCATGATAGTTCCAACAAAACGATTTAAAAACTAACGTTACAAAGCTAACATAAGACAGTCCTACAAAATAAGAAACATGTACTCGTACGAGTCACAAGCCATGGCAGCCAACGAGTCATGACGTGCTCAACTTCGCTGAGTTCCCGCTTGCAATCCTGAAACTTGCATTTTATTAAACACGAAAAATATCTAAATGGAAAATAGACTGAACAGCAACATTATTAGAAAGTAGTAAGTATGGAGAGGACAGAGCTCAGCTGTCATAGAAGCAAAGCGCCACCAAACCCATCGACCACAGAGGCGAGGTGATTGAAGGCGGTGCGTGCGCGTGTCATGCTCTTGCGTGAGTCGTCCTTCACTTCCTACGGCAACAGCTACTCGCCCCATTGGCCAAAGCTTGTATTCCATAATGGACATCTAAAAATAATGTTCCATTTCGAAAAACTTCAAAGCATTGATTTGCGACCCTCACAGCACTTGAAGCTTTACAAAGGTTTGCACGTGTAACGTATTATTATTATTATTATTATTATTATTATTATTATTATTATTATTATTATTATTATTATTATTATTATTACAAAGATGTTCCAAGAGAGGAAAGAGGAAGGCACCATTTAGTATGGAGTTGAGGGAACGCGGAATCTATGCACAAGGTGCACAGAAACAGTAAGCTAGGAAAGAAGTTCATGAAACAAGAAAAAAGTTGAAGAAGAAAGTAGTAGGTGCTGAAAAACAGGACAGCAGTGAACCGAAAAAAGATGGTCCGTAACAAAACAAAAACCTATTTTATTACAACAAAAATGAAGCCTACCTAACCTTTAGCTCAGGCCTACACATAGTCCCCCTGGGAGCGCCAATTCCCATAGATACAATAGTTGTATCCCCCTGAGGGGCATGTGTAACGCATCGGAGGATGGTACCAGAAAAGAAAAACTAAATGAAAGCGCAATATCTCGCAACAAATCCTCGTGAAGCAACACAATTCTCCACATCACTGTATTATGAATAACATTAGCTGCTTTTTGTAACGAAAGTATCAGTAAGACTATTTGAACCCAAGGCATTAATGTCTTTGATTATCCCGCATCACCAAATGGCTAGTCGTTTGTAATAACGCATGGATCAATGAAATTCTTGACGTATGCCAATGAGTGCCAGCAATGTGCAGTAATTCAACGAAGTGTCATATACGCACCGTCTCACTCCTAACGCACTAACGCTGTAAGAGCAGAAAAGTAACTCCTTAGTTCAAAGCTGCCAAGGGCTCCACCCCTTTTAGCAAAAACACTAAACTAAACCTTAAGAATGTCAAAATAGAGACAACGTTTAGATGAAAAGCAATTCACGCAGCAACGTGTGTAAACGTACACGACACGATGAAACGTATATTTCTATTCATACAAAATCTGGATTTAGTACCAGGAGGAAAATGGTTTTGCGAAATAACCTGAGAGATACGAACACAAGAGCAGAACTGAGAATGTGTATTTAAGCAGATGGCGGACTGCGAGAAAGCCAAGAATGCTGGGCTTTACGGCCTCGTCCCCTGATGGCAAGCAGACCAGAAAATGCGATGCTTGGGGCGCAGCGCCGCTACATCGCCGCGATTTGAGCAAATAGCCACCGGAAGAGAGATTTAGTTCTTAATGCAATAAAGCAAACTACTCACCAGAAACTCTTGTCAGCAGCATTTCAGAAAAGCAACAAATTTTTTATAAATTTCGCATCTCTAAAATATATTGCGGCACATTTCATTATTACTCTTGATATTATTACATTAGTTAGATTAAGACTTCCTAGCCACGTCAAGAGCTAGCTAGAGAAGGGATTTTTTTAGTGTGGACTGTTGTAAACTGGAAATATATGCACGAGGTTGAAGATTGGTTTATACGTTGGTGTAAGCCCCCATGATCACAATACATTTCACAGAAAGGAAAGACAATTTTTTTTAAAGGCACCGTTCTGTACGGAATTGAAGGAATAGGTATGTTCGAAAAAAGCAAAAGTTGAGAAGAAATAATAAAAGTTGAGAAAAAAGCAACAGTGAACCGAAAAAAGGTCCGAAACGAAAAATCTTCTTCATCGCAACTAAAAGAAGGCATGCAGCTCGGGACTCTACGCACAAGGCGTGTTCCAACTCAGAAGATACCAAGCGTGTAAAAACATCAAGTTAGGAAGGAAGACACGACAAAAAAACAGATAGCGAAGACGGTATGAAAACAAAGAAGTAAAATGTGCGCCTAAGATAACAGTCTTGAACGTCCACCTTTAGCTGTTGTAATTTAACAGTATCCTTCCTGCGGGCTCCAGTCCTCATAGCGTACGACAGAGAAACCTAACGAACCTAAAACTATTGCTTATTCTATGCTTCCTGCGATTATTAGGGCACAGTGGTAGCCAAAAAATATGAATTTTTGCACGCTAAAATTAAAATTAAACTGATATCTCATAACTAGTTATTTTCACTATTTCACTAATGCTCTAGTCCTAACTGTGTAAAGGCAGCCTTTAAAAATACTAAAAATGAGGTATACAATCTTGAACACTTATAAAAACATTTAGAGAAAACTAGAAAGATAATAAAGAACGTTGATTATTTAATGAGCTGGAAAACGAGATAAAAGATGGTTTAGAAATACATAGTACATTAAACCAACATATTAATTAATATTAAACCTTAACCACAGCTGAATGAATGCATAAATGCGAGTGACAGAACGTGGAGGCTGCCTTAGCATTGGGCCTGTACGGTATCTGACCCCATGTGCTCCTCAATCTTCTGTTCCTGAGTACGGGTGGTGCAACCGACGTGCTTCGACGCACACTGTGTGCACAACCATAATTTATAAACGATTGAAATTGCAACGGGAAGCGTTTCTTCAAATCCAGAAAATAAATGTATACGTAATTTATTAACAATGGTTACTTACATGCAAGGAAATGTTAAAGATCACGAACACTACTAAGAATTATTTTTTTCATTCAAATTCAAATTTATTTTCGGATTGAGAGCCGAACTAATGAAATTTATAGTTATGGGAAAAAATAGTAGAAATACTATATTAAGATTTTCGCAATAAATAGCTTAAACTGAGACCTACTTTCACAAAGTGTCATGAGTTTCACGATACGAGAAACTTGACTGTATTTAAAAAGGACGATATCGATATTCAATTACAAAAACAGCACATTAAATTAGATAAAGTTCGTTTTTAACCACCTCAACTACATCAAATGTGTCCACAAAAAGAAAAGAAGAAGGTAGCATTTGGTATGAAAATAAGGGAATCTATCATGAGTTCACGAGTGTTTCCGTGCGCATAGAAACGGCATGATTGGAAAAAGTTTGAGAAAAAAATTCAAAGTTGAAAAATATAGCAATAGGTGCTGAATTAAGCACATCAGTGAATCAAGAAAGATGGTTACCTAAAGAAAGATGGTTAACGAAACGAAAAATACCTACTCTTGATCAACATAAGGAAAACCCAAGTGACATTCAGTTCGGGAACTTGCATCTTCCCCTGGGAGCACCAATTCGCATAGCTACATTACTTGCAATTCTTTGGAGATAAAACGCAACACGTATGAAATCAAACGGAACACAAATCACATCAAAGGCACTTTTTTCAAGTTCTTATCACTTAGAAAATGAAAGCGAATACTAATTTAAAATAAGATTGAAGGGTTGAGACATTTTCAACACGTTCACCACGTATTGGTACATACGAGTACCACTTGGTAAATTGCCCATTTACGTACCAGTAACAATGGCTACCATTTTACTTATTGCACTTACTTTATTCAAATTAAACTAAGGCGTACAAGTTAAAATATCATCGTGCAATTGTTTTTTTCCCGCTTGTTAGAAAGAAAAAGAACGTAATCAAGCAGTAAAGATGGCTCCTCAAGTCTGCTTCTTCCAATCTAATCAAACCGACCGTAGCAACCGCAGAAACGTGTTAAAATTTTTCTCAAATAAGTGCTCAAAAGAACGTGGCAGTCAGGATAGCATCATTAATTCTAAGTCAGCGCCAATCGAAACTACGTGAATGATATAAGTAATAAATGCAGTAGTTCTCTGGGCGAGGAAAGGCTTTTAGAAACTTTTGAAGGCATAAATTATAGTCGATGAGGAGGATCGAGTTGCAAGTTCCGAGGGCAACAATCAAGGTCTCGGAGTTTCAAGAGTTTACCTCATTTGGTGTCAACTTCTCTGCAGCACTACGAGACTTTCCTGCGACACACGAAAAAATTAGGTCTTTGCAGAAATAAAAAAAAATTAATGCATGAAGAGGGAAATGCTCCGCAGGACTACATACTCTCGATGGCTTCTCTAAAAAATAATCGTACATACAATGAAAATGAGTCAAGAAATTGACGACAATAAATGCTGAAGGGACGATTAAAACTCCGCGTAAGTCGATAAGAAGTCTGCCTTTATCTCGGAAATGTGCAGGAAATATTGCCTGAAGGAGAAGTTACGGCTCAAGTTAAAGATAAAGCGAGGTCCATGAACGTCAGAGATAAGGTGATAGCCATAGGAAGCATCGTCTTGAGGAGCCTTTCTCAAACTTCCTTAATAATTAACGAGATTAAATTACGCCTGGCGACGAAAAATTCAAATTTTGCGTCGGCACGTTGACAATTTCTTTTTCTATTAGATGAAAACTTACGAAGTCAGTAAACTCCTTACGATGGAACCCCGTTCGTAAGCACTTTTTAATGAGATTTCATGGATGGATGAATAACTCCAGTTTGTGACCAGTTTCCTATTCAGCAGCGGAGAAGGTTTTCAAATTTTATCATCTTTGCTCGCATAAAATTTATTCCTAAGTTTTCTCCAATGTCAGATATTCTAGCAAAAAATAAACGATACATCGTAAGAGGTTTCCAATCTCTAATTTGGGAAGTCCCATAATTTATTGGAGATTGGAATTATGGAGGAAGTCTCATGACCAGATTAGGGCTTATCTTACATGTAATTGCACAAAATAATTTTATGGTTGAAATGATACTCCTCAATGTTTGTCTTTCAATTGATAGCGAGAATGCCTTACAGATACGAACACATGAAATTTTTCCTGAAACGTTATCCAGTAGGACTCAGATATTCGTATCATTCGCACGGAGAAATATTAAAGCGAGGTTTTATACACAAGTACATAATGAGCGTACCACCCATATACAATATGTTGAGGCAAGGTAAGGCTAACATTTCGAAAAATTTATGCCAACAAGAACCTTAATATGGAACGCGTCAAGTTCTACGAAAAATAAACACGACAAGCGCCAATCACTCTGAGAAAACGTACGCCATGAAAATTCTATATTAGCACAAAATTGCTTTAACAAGTCAGCACAAACAGTTAATGATGCATAATAAATTTTTAAAAATCATTCACGGACGATATTTTATATCGTATACTTGAAAATTAAGCACGAAACCAAAAACATAACGACCAAGAACATAACGACCAAATCATTCTCGGTGCGAGACTGCGACTTTTCATTCCCTGAGCACGAATTCATTCTCTAGACAAACAAGTAAAATATTCAATTATAACTACCGCTGAATTATGTACCGCAGAGAACCAGAACAATCAGAATAACTCATACAAATATGAACTAAGTGTTGTAATTTTATACTAAACCCCGCAGTGAAAAGGAAAACTTTCAATTACCCACTAAAACTGAGAAAGACCCTTAGCGTACACCAAAAATGTTTGATGACTATTCACGGTGAAACCGACAGGAGCGGCTAAGCGACAGGAAACAGCGGCCACAATAGCGGCTACATCCCGGAGGCGCTGCCTGTGGCGCTGCTCCTGCCATTACCGAAGGGCTTCCAGAATAACAAAGCCAATAGGCTGCGCCGCTTGTGATGTAGCCCTCCGAGTGAGGGGAGGCCGATATGACAGCGCCAGATACTTCTTTTCGCCCTCGCGTTCGCGCTCGCCGAGAAACCAACAGTTGTAGCACCAAACGCTCTGGTTTCTGACTTCCGTTCATACAATCTATCTTCTTCTTTCATGTGAATTATTACAAATTATAAAAATTGTTATAACGATGTAAATTATAACAATTCTCACTCGTTATCGTACAAACATGCTCCACAACGACTTCACCATTACTGGTGCAGAGTTCTCCAGAAGCTCACCGGATAATTCTCAGCTGATGGCTCTATCAATTGAGTGTTTAGCTAAAATTAGAAAAATAAAAGGAAAATACGTTCATCACATTCGCTCAATAACAAACAGCTTCGGCATCTGGTAGAATATTCTTTCCTTAATGCACATGACAATTATAATGGACTTTCAGCATGCATGAAGCATTAACATCAACTACCTAACTTCGCAACAGGGCAATCACGAACATAAGAGCTGCGCTGTAAACCGAAACCTTTTATTTACACTTTTTTACAATGCAACAAAATGATATCAAGTCTGTATAAAAGATCCGAAGCAATTACGTGAACGCAATCGTCAAATAAAGAATTAACTTTCGGCAGCAATTGTTTATAGCCCTGCATTACAGTTAACACTAAGTGACGCAAGGGTTGCAGCAGCAGCAACGCGCTCTTTCAGAGTTTGGTTATTAACTCGTAAGGGCTGAGTTACGAGAGATGTCGTCCATTTGATTACCGGTCAGGCGACCTCACGCCGCCACCCAGTCTGGAGGGGCAGACTGTTGCACGCGCCGGAGCGGAGCTAGATCTAAAAACTGGGAGGATGAAAAACTGAAAAATAAATTTACAGTCAAAATCAGAGTTGTAGATTTACCTTAATTAATACTCCGAGGAGAAGTGTTGAATGAGGAGACACCATTTTTATGCGACGAAAAAGAATAAAATCAGTGCACAAAAATAATTCATTCATTTCATTCGGGTTTGGCGAAGCATTAGAATTAGAAAAGTAATACTTAGTACAAGACCATACGCATGTACTCCATATCTTTTTCTCAATATGACCTGAAGTTACCTAATTAGAGGCGAGAACTTCTACCTACCTGTACGCTGAAGGTAATATTCATGAGCGCTCATCGGAAATGCATTTCCATCACACTTCTCTACAGATACGATATTGCAACAACACTCGGTGATATTCCTTGTGTGCGCATCGTCAGGTGAACACGAAATTGTCAGAGTTTATTATATAATATAATTTGCTACTCATTAATTAATTCCGCACTAAAATAAACTCAGAGAAACTAGAGACAAGAACAAAGTATAAAACAAAAGAAGGACATGCATGTAATACAGAAACAGCAGTAGAATATTAGAGTGTAAATGATGATAGTTCAAAATTCGAGGCCTCTCTATTTGTCTACCGAACCACATTAACGCAGCAATAAAGCCTCCAGGCGGGCCGCCAAGTCTCTAAAAGCTTCCAATAAATCGGTTACAGCAAATGATCAAACTTTAAAGAGAATTCGAGAGCATTATTGAGCGGGTCGTACAGAGTCCGCCGGAAGAAGAGAACATATTAACTGACAATCTCACCCACAGGCAAAGACGCATTGCAAGAATCTTCCTATTTCACGAGCGATAAAATTTCCAATGTTGCCCTTAATTTGCAACTAATAAAATTTTGACAAGAAATTGAAAAATTTCTACTTCGTAAGGGTAGTTAGCTTTAAAACTATTTAGCGTTCAAGCAACTGAATTAATGAAACTGAAAAAATCCTAAGGTCAATATCACTGAAAGAATTATTTATCACTCTGAAATCATAAATAATTACCCTGCACATCTCAGCATGACTGCGTATTGTTGAATGAAGAGGATGAGCCAGCAAGTTGCCGGTACGAAAATTTCGTCCGTGGCCTCCGTCCTTCTCGCATAAATATTGCGTGAAGTCATTCCGACGTACGCTGATACGCCCTTCGCTGAACTATACTTACACACAACAGAAGAGCGCATGAACACATATCTTCTAAAAAGAGCAATACAATTACCTGTGATGATGAAATTAGGTTAAAGACGGTTCTTTCCGTGATTTTTGCCCTAGGATTTTAGAATCGTTGTATATTTCTAGGGAAAAACAATTTTAAAAAATAAGCTGAACACGTATCTCCTTAATATAGTTGACTCACAGTATTTTTGTTTTCTGTTTTTCTCTTAGTTTCTTTTTACTTTACTGCGTACTGAAATTTATTATCGATCGTGATTTTATTCTTACGTAGTATTGAGATTAGATGTTAATTTCAGCCTCTTCAACTGCGACAAAGGCGTTCAAAAGGAAGGAAGGAAGAAGGCATCATTTAGTGCGGACTTAAATGAATGATGCGAATCTATGCACAAGGCGCATAGAAACAGTAAGATGAGAAAGAAGATTACGGAACAAGACAAAAGTTGAACAAGAAACTAGTAGGTGCTGAAAACAGGACAGTAGTGAACTAGAAAAAAATGCCTCACAACAAGACTCAAACCTATTTTATCACACTAGATGGAAGGCCTACCTAACCTTTAGCTCGGGACCTCACATATTTCCCTTGGGAGCGCTAATTCCCATAGGTACAATAGTTATATCCCCTCAGGGGTTATGTAGTATTGATCCTAGTTCATATTTTACAATACTGATGATCGAGCTGATCTCCGAAATGTTTTAGAGTTTTTGTTTAATAAAATGAACAATTTATTAGCATTTTCTTCACTTTTGATTTTAGTATTAAAATCGATTTATACAAGCGTCCACTTGAGAAGCAGCAAAATGGCGAGACTAAGAAAAGAGTCGTTCGCAAATTACATCTTCGAAAAATATCGTCTTTCTCTTCATTTGGACAACAAAATATTTTTTAGCCAGACAAAATACAACGAATAAAAGTTTAACACATTCGAGAACTCAAACACAGCCAGCTTCTGTCCTCCATGCCAGAGATCCAGCGATATTTGTTTTAATTAAATTTGGATTCAGGGTGCCTACAAATAAACCGGATTCGTTTTATCCTTGTTTGAAATTCTAGCGTAAAAGCTTGCTGCTCTTCGAACCGCATGTTCTACATGAGGGGAGACGGATTGTTTCTCCCAGTCGTATTTTTTAAAATAAGAAATACTCAATTCTTTGAGTGTCCGCGGAGTAACTGTTTCTCTTCTGGTCATGCCTCGGATTCGAAAAAGAAGCGAATGGCTTCCTGAGTATCGAGCACCATGTTCATCTCGGTGACGGAAGGGGAGGCTTCAGGTCGTATATCAGTGCTTATTATAAGAGACGGCCAGAAGCTGCACAAAATCTGCTTTAACGAGCTGGAATCGTCACCGTGATCCCAAAATCTACTGCAACATAGGCACCCACAGCGCATTCATGAGAAATATACGTAAAAAATAACATACAGAAAAAAGAACAAAAAACGCAATCGCATTCAGCCTCGATGGCGAGCACCAGAAATCTCTGGAACATCACAGGGGCGGCGAATATGGGGATTGGAAAGACATCTCCACTCAAATATTTTTTAGTTTACTCTCACAGGCAAGGTTCCGTAGACGTGAAAAGAAAAATACGCTGTTGCTCCCAGAAGTGAACTTGACACAGAGGGATTGCGAACAATAATGAATGAAAAAGCAGCGGTTTTCAATTTATTTCAATTTCATCTTAAATAATGCATCTGAATATTTTGTTTGAAAAATTCACAGAGATAAATGATTAAATGATAATAAGTTAGTTTAGCCTCCCTAACCGCTACAAAAAAGAGCGTATCAAAGAGAAGAAGGAGGAAGGCACCATATAGTATGGAGTTAAGGGAACGCGGAATCTATGCAGAAAGGGCATAGAAACATTAAGATGAGAAAGAATTTAGTGAAACACGCCTCCCTAACCGCTACAAAAAAGAGCGTATCAAAGAGAAGAAGGCACCATATAGTATGGAGTTAAGGGAACGCGGAATCTATGCAGAAAGGGCATAGAAACAGAAAGATGAGAAAGAAGTTAATGAAACAAGATCAAAGTTGAAGAAAAAAGTAGTAGGTGCTGACAAAAACCAGGACAGCAGTGAACCGAAAAAAAATGATCCGTAAAAAAACAAAAACTTATTCTATTTAAACAAAAAGAAAGCCTACCTAACCTTTAGCTCGGACCCTCACATAGTCCCCCTGGGAGCGCTAATTCCCATAGATACAATAGTTGTATCCCCCTGAGGGGCCACAAGGATAAAAGCCGCCATGCATCTTAAACCGTATTTTCACAATGTTTTCTTCAAAAATACATAAAAATGATAAAATATATTAGCTGCACAACGAAGAAAAAGTTAGAATCATCTACATGAAATAAAAACTCAGCTGTTGATACATTAAATAAGAAAGGTTTAAACTTGATTATCAGTTTGTTAATTTTTCCCTAAGTACAACAGAGGTGTTCTCAAGAGAGGAGGGAGGAAGGGACCATTTAGAAAGGAAAAAAGAAAACTATGCTCAAGGTGTTTCCGCACACCCAACTCGCTTGAACAGTAATAGCTGAAGAAGTCTGCGGAGCAAAATTAAGGTAAATGTTGGAAAAGAAACCAATAGGTACAAAGAAAAAAAAAGCAGTGAACCGAAAAAGATAACCCGAAACAAAACAAAAAAACTTATTCTATTACAATAAAAAAAAGGTCTACCCAATCTTCAGCTCGCGACCTAACATTTTCCCCGTGACTGTCAATTCCCGTAGACAATAGTTGTATCCCCCTGGGAGAGCGTAACATAAAAAACCAGCGCAACAGAAGTAATACGCGAATCAATCAACGCTAATGGGCCTCTCAAAATCTTGAATAAATATTGTTAAAATTATAAAATACTGGACAATTTATCCTCGTTATAGCCCAATCCTTTCGATCAAATAAGAAGAGACACAATTTATCATAATTAACAAATTAAGTTCAGTTAAGTGTACGTTGACGCCATATCAAACCGAGGGAAATTTGATCAATAGTACCCTTCCTATACTTCCAGGTAAGCCTTATGTGTGGTCATCGAATATGGATACACCAGACGCCCGCACCCACTCACCGAAATGACGGAAGATGGCGAGAAAAGCGAATGCACACGCGACCGCACCGCCCGGCCATTACGTGTGGATAATGACGGGATGGCTCATCCAGTGTCGTTAATCACGGCGTGCGTTGGGGTGGTCGATTGCCTTCCGTGCGTTAAGTGCAGCTAAAAGCGCCAAGCAAAGCCAGTACGTTTTTGACATTCTACAGCGCACAAACGATGTGGGAACGATCATTTAATTTAGGTGAACTGCATTCATTCAAGACATATTTCCTCAGAGTTATTTTTGGTTAATTTAGTTTTGAAGAATCTTTGAATTTACGCATTTAAAAATGCACAGTCTGAATATACTAATACAGATGCATAAAGCGAACACTACAAAGGAACAATAAAAAAGTTTATATTAGATAAACTAAGTAGTTTTATGCCTCACTACTCACAACAAAGGTATATTCAAGAGAGGAAGAAGAACGGCACCCGTTAGTATGGATTAAGGGAGCAGGGAAAGTGTGTACTAGGTGTCACCACACCCTGCGATAGGAGCAGTAAGATTGAAAAAATTTTATGGAATGAAATTAAAAGTTCAAAGATTAGATTACATTATAAGTTAGTTTAAGCCTCCCTAACCGCTGCAAAAATAGAGCGTATCGAAGAGAGGAAGGAGGAAGGCACCATTTAGTACGGTGATAAGAAAATGAGGAATCTATGCAGAAAGGGCATAGAAACAGTAAGATGGGAAAGAAGATCATGAAATAAGATAAAAGTTGAAGAAGAAAGTCAGAGGTGCTGAAAAACAGGACAGTAGTGAACCGAAAAAAGGTGGTCCTTAACATAACAAAAAACATTTTATTTCAACAAAAAGAAGGCCTACCTAACTCTCAGCTCGGGCCCTCACATTTTTCCCCTGGGAGCGCTAATTCCCATAGATACAATAGTCGCATCCCCCTGAGGAGTAAAAGTTCAAAACGAATGTAATATGCGCTGAGAAAAGGATAGCAGTAGACCGAAAACAGATAGTCCGTAACAAAACAAAAACCTACACTATGCATTTTAACCAAAGGAAAACCTACTGACCTCCAGCTCAAGAACGCTGCTTTCGATGAATACTATAGTTATAAGCCCCCAAAATGATGAAACAGAATTTAAAACAACTCCCAATACACGTACGGTTTAAAATCTTATGTCTCTTGTGAAACTGCATACTAATAGTTTAGCTTTTGAGCAAGAGCCATCTTTGCGGTTTATGAGATAAGTTCAGATATGTACGAAAAGATCCCTCAACTTCGACACTTTCCATTTAGGTCCCATTAATTCACTACTCAATATCCTCTATGTGAAGGAAATAATCTCGAATACTAATTTTTGAGCTGGTACTCAAGCGTTTGTTCTGAAATATATTTTCTGATGGAAGAACATTGGAAAATTGATTACTGTAAGCTACAAATAAATTCAAAACTAAAAAGGGCACTAAAACAGCAAATGCAATCGTCAATTTGAAACTATTCAACATCCTGCTAGACTGACAAAATGGCCAGCCAACAAACAATCTCGTAAAATAAGTTTAAACATCACAGGTACAAAATGCAGTCCTGCAACATTGACGCAAAGTGAAAAATGTCTCATGACAGATGAATTGCTCTTTTCATCATTTGACACGTCTTCGCTGAAAAATTCACGTCAAATATGAATTCCAGACTGTAACATCTTGAGAGCATAGGTGCCCCATGTCATGAGCTATAATTAAATTCTATTTCTATTCACAAGAAGAGCACGCACCGTAGGAGTGTGACAGGCGTCAGGCACCTCCAAACATTACTCAAGCCCAAGGGATCATTTTAAGGTAGCGCCTCAGCAGCGTCGTAGAAATTCTCCGGGGTCGGCGCAGTGCCGCGGCTTTGATGAATTAACGCCGAGCTGCCGAGGATTGTTTTGATTGGTAATGGACGGAGCGCAGGAGGGCGGCTCTACCACAGCTCATCCTTTAAAGTCGCGCAGCCTGCTGACTTTACCGCGCGGTGCGGCGAGAAGCCTCAAATGAGTACTTGGGCATCATCATTGAAGTGAGCAAACCATCACTCGAGGGTTTTGAAATTAAAATCCAGAACTGCAAGATCATTAAAATTTGCAGTTTACATGATAAAACTTCCAAGGTCCCCTTGAGTCAGCGCTTGAACGGATGGTTAAGAAACACTACTTATAACTTATTTTTTAATGTGTTCCAGAATTACAAGCAAGTACTGGTCAACAAAATACCCCAGATAGCTCAAAAACATCTCTACAGATGGCTATAGAGCCAAGAAGTATTTAAGCGTTCCAAAGCCAAAGAAAAGGACAGCAGAGAACCGAAAAAATGGTTCGCAACAAAACGAAAAAGCCAGTTCTATTTCAACTAAAGTAAAACCTACATAACCTTCGCCACGGGAACCCACGTCTTCCCCTAGAGTGTTCGTTCTAACAAATAATATGGTTGTATGGATCCCACCAAGAGACTACACATGTTAATTGGCCACGCAGTTGCACACAATTCAACATTCAAGAAATACGTCAAATGTCACAAGGCAGCAACAGAACACACAAACACGAATGAACTAACCTCTTAAATCAAAACTTAGAGTTTGGTAAACTAAAATTTGTGTTATATTGAGAATTTCAGCACCTAGAGGCATTAAAAGAATTTGGAAATAGTTTTCTGTACCGTGTCTTTAATTGCCCAAAGTAATAGCATTGATGGTAGTCATCGACCACCATCTCCAAAAAGCCCTTGTAGTGTTTTGACTCTTATGACGATGATGAGTGTTCCCATTATTTCAACAATTTTTGTTCGGCAATTTGAAAAAAGCTAGAAGAAAGTCTGCCTCAGGCAAGAATTGTGATTGCAGTCTTTCGTAGAACGAGCGCTCAACATTTGACTTAAATTATACATTACGGTATTAAAATATATCCTTTTCCAGACGTTCCGAGCTCTACTACAGCTGTCATCAACTTAAACAAAATATTGTGTAAACTAGGCCAATCATGTTGGAATAATTTTTTAAATGAAAACATTTAAAGCTCGGCGACTAATTATTTGTAACTCTCTCCTTTCGACACGCAAAAGTTCAGTTCCCATGGAAAAGACGTACAATTTTGTACTTCATTCATCGAATTCAAATTCAAGTCGACAAAATTTCACACATGCATATTGAAATAACTTTCAAGTCGTTTTTAGATGTGTCGCCAGAGCGTACGTCTAAACAATTGTCAACTGTCCACGTAATGAAACATTCAAATCCCGACCTGAACTTACGTAAACAATCCAATAGCCCAGTACTTCTGTCTCGCTAATGAACCTCATAACTGAAAATGCGGCGGCGGTCTCTAGGACTCAGTTCGCACTTGGACTGAAGAGAAACACTTCTAAAATGACTGAGCACGCAAGGTAAGCGCCACCGTGCTAGAGTTTTCCCTTGGTAATCCAAAGCCAAATTTTCATTCGAGCCTAGTTGGTTTTGGAAGCCTGAAAGAAAGGTCTCATCTACCCTAGAGGCATTTACTCGCCGTTGGCAAGCCTATTCGCTTACCCGAAGAGCTCGGTTCTAGCTCATTGTAGCGCATTTGCCGTTGTTCTTACGCGCGTTCCCTCGGTTGTGGCTAATTGAAAGCTGTAAAGTAGAGGCGGCAGTAGAGCAGAGTGCCACACGCACGCCTGCATGCTACATGGTCTACGTAAAACACGTCACCATAATACAATTGAAAAAAATACTCCTCGAGGAGATGAGCATAGAATAAAAAGACACTAGGAAAAACACAAACTAGAAAAATCCAAGATTAAATTCACTGGCAGAGTTCAATCGTAAGCTCGGCCCACTTCAAAATAAGGCTTCGGGTTCGCTTACGCAGACGTAAAATGATTTCCAGCCATTAAATTACCAGTAACTTCAATGTCAACTAGCAGGAATAGTTTGTCAACCTCCCAACTACCTCAAGTGTCATACATGGCTCACTCAATAAAAATGCTCAAGTGCTCATATGTTTTATTTTTAGTCTAATTTTTGCCCTAATAAGTTTTTTGACGTTCACCGCCGAGTTGCAGTTCCGTCACTCAAATGTCGGTAACAGCTTGATGCCGTATCTGGTCTGTTATGGGCGGTTGTCACAACGGCAATATAAGAAAAAATTCAGACGGTTGAGGGTTAATTAGTCTTTGTGTAAACCATTCTCTTGAACACAACCGTTTTCTGAGAGTAAAATTTATTGCCGCTTCAAAAAAAAAAATGCAACGAACTTTGGTTTTGTTTATATCAGTACATATGACAGGTTACACTGTTCAATAATGAAAAAAATACAAAGATAAGAATACCCGTCCTATGTAATAGGTTTCGAGTAACTCAACACGAAAACAACACTTAAAATTGCAGGCAGGCTCAGATTTTCGAGTTGTTTCATTATTTGCATTCAACATAAAACGCAAAGGACATACAGTGTACGAATAGCACTTAAACTATGCCTTTTATACACATCGAGTTTTGGCCTTTCGCTCGTGATGGACGTCCGAACACAGCGGGTAGATATAAATAAGTTCAAGCAACGCTATCAGCCTGCGCGAAGTAAATGAGAACACACCTTCAAATCTCTAAGACGAAATAAAAAGAAAGGCTCTTCAACATGAATTAACAGAGGAATCAATATCACTCCGAAAACTTTCGTCATTTGCTATATCTTTAATCGCACCTATTGCATTCTTACGCCTTGCTCAATTCAGGTATTTTTAAGGCATGTGGTGAGCAATTCTTGAATGGGTTCTTGAGAAATTATGAGGGGGTGCATTTCGATTCTTTTTAAATCAATTTAGCATGCATTTACTATATTTTCAACAATAGCTTGACATTATCGGAACATAAATGTGGTCAATAAAAAAATTTCTATCAAGCAAATTAGCATGCGCTTTCATTTCTATCAACCCACTTGAAAAAAGTACATCGTGTTCCGCGAAGCCCTCACTTGTGGGAGCCGATCACTGTGTGCGAACACTGCCGTGTGTCTGTACCCACATGCTCACCAGGAAGGCTGGACTCGGTTCAAGTACTCGTATGCTATCTGATAGCACTTACTGTACAACAGCCACATAAGAAAAGTATTCCTAAGTTACCTGAGACATATTAAACTATTTGCTTTAGCCAGGACATTAAAGGGGAAAGTAAAAGCTAATGTAAGACTATCTGCTTGGCCCCAGAACTGTCCTGTACGTCTAGCGTGCAACGTATGCACCAAAGTGTTACAAAGCAAGAAGTACCATGCGCTGAACCTAATACTGAATTTTATCATGCTCTCTGAACCACATCAAATTAAATGATATAGACTGGAAAACGTATTTTACACTTAGAATACGGTAAATGAAGTGAGAAAAAAATAATCTAGCAGATGTTTCAATCCATCGATGAAAATAACAGAAATATATTCTTCTGAGGTTAAATATTAGGCATTAAAATCAGACAACAACCATTTAGGTTAATAGAAATTATCAGAGCGCCATTTCCAGCGAAGATTAGCATCACAAATTATCAAAGTAAAATAAATAATCACAAGGGAAATGAGAATAATAAGTCTTGAAAAAAAATTTGAATTATTTCAGGAGGGAAATTATCCCAAGCATTATAGCGCTATGTACAAGCATCGATTTATTTAACAGTATCACCATAAACTGAGTGGTGAACGCCACCAGTAGTCTCCAATGGCGGATGTAAGGGTACCAGCATATTGGATTAGGGTTTTTCCATTGAAAGAATGAGAAGATCTGCGACGCGAATCTTTAAACACGTTTTTCTGGCTGTAGTAGACTGAAAATTAGTTATTCGTATCCAATTATATGTCCTACGAATGAAGAACTACCTACCCACATCCTACTCCTCTCCCAAGAACGATACGCAAGAACGATATTTAAACTCACAAACAGGCGTTTACCGAGGAAAAATCAACGAAAGTTATTCGCAATAGGGTAATCACAAAACAAGCGATTTTACACCCGGACTCAGAAAAGCCGATAATCCGAAAGAATTGCTCACTACTTACCCTTAAAATGCCTGAATTGAGCATAACACAAGGTATAAATCCAATACAAACCCGAAACAATTCAATGAGCTCTAGAAAACCTGCAAGAAGAAGCGATTTGAAATCGAGTTAGCACCATCCAATCGTCCTTAACGTTTCCATTTCATCTGCCGCGAGGCGAAAAAAACACGAACGAGATGTGAGGGATCCTGAATAGAAGTGGTCACTGGCAAGATTTTACAACGAGACGAAAAGGTTTCGCTGTGAGGCTTAGGGATTTCAGACTGAGACTGAAAATTTGACTTTAAAGAAAAACGAAATAAAAGGATACACGTACAACAACGCGTCGGTTTGTGGCAAAACGGATTTGGATCTGAAAATATCAAAGGAACAAAAGCATACCAGTGGAATCTAGAGATTTAATTTTACGCTAGAATTAGGCTTTATATTCAAAACATGACCATCAGGTACGTAATGTTGTAACGCGAGAGATTTCAACTAAAGAAAAACACTATACACTTACGATCATAATCGTAGGGACTTTAGTTTTTTTAATGCATCTCGGCTTTAAAGTTTTGGATCGATTCCAAGTACCAAAAACAGGAGAAAATTTCATCAAATATTAATGAAACAATTTTCATAGAAGTATTTGAAAAAATATTCCGCTATAAAAATATTAGACTATCATTCTAGAAAGAATATTGAACCGACAAAAGGGATAACGCAGAACATAGATTTATGTCAACTAAGGAACAAAATCGTAAGCGTTCTTTTTTTAGAATTGAATATTTCGTTGTAAAGCCTTTGAAATGAAGTACAGTATTGCATGAGGTCTTGGCACGAATTCGATCAACATGGATACAGCCGCCTCACACACTTCATCCAATCGTATGAGCTTTTCGCCAATATTCCAGCCAGATTACTCACTGGGCGCTTCTCCACCTCTGCCAACATGAACCAATATTTCAGTCGTACACAGAGCTGGCCAGCCCAGAACGCCGACCCAATTGCTGTACTTGGCGTGATGTCATTTTAGATCTCTATCCCATTGAAAAATTACCTTTCTGCCTAATGTTCCTCTTGCATAGGAGTAAAGTGTTAAATTTTCGTATTGATGTCAGCAAATTGTGCTATGGGTACGAGATAGCAGAGGATCCATCCTAACAACGCAGAAGGCCCTCCAAACGAAGACACTATCTTTGCCGTGTTTCACACTGGGAGTTTAGCATTTGTGTTAAAACGAAGTTTCATTTTGATGTATGATAAACTTGACAGTCCAAACCTAACAACTCATACTTTCGAAAATTACGTCCATCAGCGCATATAATTTTTTGTTGTTTCTCACAACAAATAAAAAAATTTGGTACGGATCAGAGACAAACATTTTCACAGTACCATAGAACAATCCCACATGGATGTAATTATTCATGCCAATGTACGAATTAGACGCTCAAGTTCCAATATGAGCAGAATATGTATTCTCAGGGAAGAGTCTTGAAGCCTTCGTCTTTTGTCATAAAAACCTGTTTAGGTTGTATTTTTCCACAGCTGCGGCTTCCAATTTGTAATATGCATACGAGTACTTACAGGTAATTTTCATCTCCCCCGATGAGACATCAAATATGGGTATCTTTATTCCAGACTCAAATGACGCTATTTATAAATCATTAAAATGAGATACTTAGTATAATACACCACCAGTCGTAGAGTTGAAACAATTTACGTTAACAATATTATTCATTAAATGCAAGATATAATTTAATGCTTTATTTTAGCACCAGTGTTGAACACATTTAATGCAGCCGTATTTCCAATGTAATCAGTTAATAATAATATTCAGTTTCGTCAAAAATACTTTATTATTATCGTTTTTGTTCTATTTCATACTAACTTTCAAAACGAAATCGAAAACAAAAAATCTGATTCATAATTCAAATTGATAACGGATAGATTACGATAATCTCTCAGAAAGCTATTGAGAAAGATGCATGATTAAACTATATGATAAAATGGGCAATACCTGACTTAATAACGCCAAAATGGCGTTAGTAATGTGAAAACGAGAGGGCCAACTGAACATATAACTGAATGTTATTTAATCAAGCGCAATCAATCTGTTTGGTCTTTTCATCTTCGAAACTTTCAGGAAAAAATTACACAACACAATATAGCCTGAGCCGAACACACTCAGTTTCACTGACGGCAAATCCCCATCGAAAAAGCGGATTCATCACTCGAAGTTATGATAATCCCTAAAATATATTTCTCGTGCGTGAACACAGCAACAGCTCCTCGTGAGTGAATGCCGTAGCCGTGGCCAAGCTATCCCTAATTTGAGAGAAAAACGCGTCCTAATGACTGCTTTGCATCTATTAGCACAATTCGTTCTCAAATAATTGTCAAATATGGAGGTAAAACTTTGTTTTTTAAATTTACATAACATACAAATCATATTACCAAACAAGTTAATAAAGCTCAGCATGAGAGACCCTATCGTAACCAGCGAAACTCTAAATTATTATACCTAACAGGAGCACCTACGAGAACCATACTTCTAGAGCACGGGAACGAATAACTTTTTCTCGGAACCAGTTCATTCTTCGCCATGAAATGAATACGATTCTCCTTTTTTTCCGGAAATCTAGAGGATAAACCTACGGATAGATTAGATTAGATCATTGGTTAGTTTACGTCTCCCTATCCGCCACAAAGGCGACTCAAAGAGAGGAGGGAGGAAGGTACCATTTAGTATGGAGTTAAGGGAACGCGGAATCTATGGATCGGAAGAGTAAGTTGAGAAAGAAGATTATGAAACAACATTAAAATCGAAGAAGAAAGTAGTACGTGGTGGAAAATAGGACAGCAGTGAACCGAAAAACGATGGTCCTTCACAAATAAAAACATTTCAATTCAACAAAAAAAAAGGCCTACTTAACTCTCAGCTCGTGCCCTCACATTTTCCCTCTGCGTGGGAGCGCTAATTCCCACAGATACAATAGTTGTATCCCCCTGAGGGGAAACCTACGGATAACGCAAGTAAATATAACAATGAAACAAAATTAGAACCACCATCGCAAAGGTCTGCAACATTGACTGGATAACGTGAGCGAGAAATTGAGCATAAATGCAAAAAATAGAAATGCTTCATTTATGAACGCTAAATTGAAGTAAAGTCATTACCGTTTATTCAGCGTAATCAAACAACGGACAGTGATGCAAGGGAAAGTATTGATTAGATTACAAGTTAGTGTAAGCCTCCTTAACAACAAAGGTGTCCTATGAGTAGAAAGATGAAGGCATCATTTAGTATGGAGTTACGGGAACGCAGAATTTGCCCAAAGGGTGTTTTTCCACACCCTGCAAGATCTCCCGCAAAGAAAAACGGCAAGTTAGAAGGAAGTTAATGAAGCAAAAAAAAAGTTGAAGATGAAAGTAGTTATGAGTGCTGAAAAACAGGACAGTAATACACCGAAAAATAATCCTTAGCAAAACAACAAAAGGAAGCACAAGTAAGAGGAGGCATCAGGTAATTGAGAAAATAACCATACGAGAAAAATGAACTACCTACATTCAGAATAAGAATCGCTCAAAAATGCGAATAATCCTGAACAATGCTGAAAACCGCTACCGTTGCACAGCATCAGCTACAGCGGGAACGGAACTGAACAAATTTAGGTCGTGCACATGAATTATGCGTTAACAGACTGTGGAGATGGGAAGAATGCATTCATAACAAGGAGTTGAGCATCAGGTATTCTGCTTGTGTCGAACGCGTTAGGTTTTATAGGCCGTTCTGAAGTGTTATTGCCTATGCTTGCACTATTGCTTTATTAGGCAAGACCGACGAGAGCCGTTCTCTATATGCTAATGCAGGACTGGCAGGCGTTCATTGCTCAAAGTTGACGAGTGAGCTCAGCCTGCGCTGGCTCACGTGGCATATTGTTTGGATGCAGTCAGGTGCGAGGCTTAAGATTTAATTTCGGCATCGCAACAAGACTTAATAACGGTGAGTATGGCATTGCAAGTGCTTAACGCCAAGTGATTTCAATGGAAAATCGGACGCGTATGACAACTTAAGAGGTGGATAAATAGTACACATAATTTGTAAAGGTTGCTGAAGCCATAAAACTAGTACGCCAATTAAAACGGTACTTGATCAGGGTTGGCACATAAAAAACCCACCCAAAAAAGCCCAAAAAGCCCACACTAAAAAACCCACTAAATAGTGTTTTTTTTGGGTTTTATTATTATTATTATTATGTAAATTTTATTTGATTTCAAGCTTATAGAATCAAAATGAGCCAAATATTTATCTTGTCAAAATAAGTATCTAAGTCGTGTGCATGACTATGACAAGAAAACATTGAAAAACAGAACACCAACCCTATACAAATCAAATTAGAAAAACCTTAATCACAAAAAAACTTGAGGGGCTAATATATTTCAATGAATTCCATTTCCAAAGTAAAAAAACAAAAATTTAGAAACAAATGCAGTTTGACTACTTGATAATATAGAGACTTCTGAATTTTCCCTGTCTTCTAGACTAGACTGCTACTACAGTACTACTGTGTTTCTTTTTCTACATCCACTGCCCATTTCATCGTTGTCATCCACATCATGATCATTTGTGAGGTCGCGATATACTGAGACGATTTCTGTGCGCGTTCTGATCCTAATCTATTTCTCAATTTATTCCACACAATTCCAAATGTTGAGAAAATTCTCTCAATGGATCCTGAACTTGCGGGGCAAGAATGAAGATTGCTTATAAACTTGCAGAAGCCCTCTGCCAGTGTTTTTTCATGAATCTGCATTTTTTGCTGTTTCATGTCTTGAATATCCCACCATCAACAAGGAGTCATTGTCTTAGTGATTGATATTCTCATTGAACATGTGTTTTGGGAAGATGTTGGAGTCCTTCAATTTATAGGAGTAAAGAGCACCGATGAACTCCGGAGTGTACTCAGCCAACCACTCTTCAATATCAGTCTCCTGTGAGAGCTTTGCCTTAAATGTTGTAAAATGAAACATCAATATTGAGTTCATTATCTTGTTGATCAGTCTAATGTGAAGCTACGCTAAGTGAATTAGGTTAAACATTGTAAACCCTAGAATAATGTAATGGTAGGATACCCTAGAAGTCGCTGAACTTATTCGGGCCCACAGGTAGCTATACTCAAATTTGACCATTGTATTAGACTTAAGAAACATTCTACCTCTGTATCACCTGTGGTAAATAAATTGTTTAAATTGTTTAAATTGAAATAAGTCTAACAATTATAGTCAGATGGGGCAAGACAACCGCAGCCATCATGGGGTGAGAAAGTAAAGAAACTACTGGCCTATGGGGAGCATTCAAGCTGCACTGGAACAAATTTGACGATGGAATCTGTTAGAGCATTTACTTCCAATCATTTTAGTGTTTGTTGCTATCCTGTACTGCGAAAAGTAAATTTTTTGGCAAATTTAAAAAAAAATTTGGCATGTCACTACACGTTGTAACATGTAACAGTGTGGTTGACTGACTTGACTTGCGCAGCTAAGCACTCCAGCTCACACAATACACATGTTAAGTTGTTAACAGCATGACTGTTAAGTGATGTGCAGCTGTCTTGCTTCAAGTTGCTTGCGGTGGTTACTTATGATCTGCATGGTGCTTCCCTCTCACGTGACTTGCGCCTGTCTGCTGCTATAACAACTTACTATGAATTGGCGAGCATAGCAATTCTCTTTGGACATCTTATATCTTTACAGACTGCAGAGCTATGTCTCTATGCATATGGTAATTGGTAAATGGTAATTGTGATGGACAAACTTAATTCATGTATTGTTCATATAATGTAATAATTCATATAATAATGTAATATAATGTTGGAAATAAAGTAATCAAATAACAATATTTACTCAATAAGTGTATGTATATAAATCTGAAATAGGGGCAACGGGAGTTGTGTGAATAACTCTTTTACAAAAACAGGTATTACAAAAAAAACAATAAAGCCCCAAAAAAAACAATAAAACCCATAAAACCCAATTTAACCCAAAAAACCCAGGTGGGTTGGTTTTTTTTAAAAACCCTGGGTTTTTTCCATCCCTGTACTTGATGGCAATTAAGGTAAATTAACCCCATCATTCCGACAACGAATATATTCCGTACGAGACGTACATAAACTACGGATAATGGATTCCACAATTCCCTCGTCTTGCTAGGTTGTTTTAGTGTTGGTGTTGTGGGGAAAAGTTGTTTGTTTGGCACAGCATTTTGTTATTGCGCTCCTGTGGCCAACTCAATCACAAATAAAAAGCGAAATAATTCATAAAACTTTTTTTCCTTGAGCATTTTTAAATGGGAATCCCACTAGATTGAGAAAAATTGCCAATGAAAATACTTGAACAGATATACTAAGATAACTATTGAGAACCTAGTAAAAAGTTTAACAACAGACATACGTTTAAAAGATTATTTTGCTGGTCGACTAGTAGAAATATGAAATACTTAGACCGCAATAACCTTTCAAATCACGATCTCACACACGACGTTACGATACTCTGAGACGAAGAGTCTTCACAAAAATTTTCCAGAAAATGAACAAGCGTAGGTATGATATGAGCCCGTATTTTTTAAAGTTAAGCTGCTTATTGCTCGAAGATGAAATGCAGTAAGAGGGAACATGACAATAAAATGCTCTAAAATAAAGAGAACAGGCGAAGACACTAAACAAGTTGAGATCGTACTAGAAAACAAGCGCAGAAAAGACAGCAAAAGATGAGCAACGTAGAAACAGCGGGAGAGCAACACACCGAGAGACCAGAAAGGCAACAGCCAAGTCAGCAGGTTTAGATTGATTGTGCAGGCGTCCAGCTCCATAAGAAGGGAGTGGAAAATCAACGCATTTGGATCAGGCAGCAACTGCCCGAGGGACGCTGCACTGCTCAGCCAATGGAGGAGAGAGTGAGACGTAATCCAAGGGTGGTCATGCGCAGTCGGGACTATACAAGCGCACGCCGGATTAGAGAAAAGGATTTGCGGAAGTGGCCCCGGCTTCCAGGAGCGACCGAAACTCACACTGCCAACGACTCGAAATGGAAAAGACGGATTACCCTGGATTGCCTTCAGCTTGCACCTTAGGAAATAGAATGCAACGAGGCAGCCCGGAGTTCTTGAAGAGCACGCAACGATAAACGTCAGGATATTTTTAAATCCCAAAAGTGGGCATAGCCGTGAGGATAAGGACTCAAATTCCAAAGTGTTTTGAGAGAATCTTAACAATTTTGAGCTTCTTTACACTGATGCTAAATGATAAAATGAAATGCCTACATGACACAGATCTGGATCGACAAACCCAAACATTTAGGTGATCGTTTCGACTATGTTACCTACAAACGATTGGGTTCAAGTCTGGAAAACACTGAGGGAAACCTGTCATTTGACCTGCATGTTTCCAGCACTCAAGAAAGAAGACTTAGGCTCACGACGATATGCTCGTAGGTGGCTGCATCACGCTTCCAACATTTAAAATGACTCTTAAAGACTAAATAATGCAGATAAACATTTCAACATTGTCAATAACAAAGTATTTCACAATTTATTATTCTATGCTGTTTCTTTCAACAACATAAAATAAATTTTGGCTGGGACACAGTCAGAGCACTACAAAGTACCGCTTCTCGACATCACAAGCGCATCAAAATTAAACATTCAAAGTATTGAATGAGACTACGAAACTGATTTCCACCTTCACTTTCGCCTGAATAAACGAGTGATGATGTGACAGAAGAATGGAGCAGTATCCTGATCAAAAATATGCTAGCATTGCGGTTCTACCTCGCGTAGAACTGACGGTAAGGAAATAATGACCATCAACTTGTCACTTACCTTGCGTTCATGATTTACCGCCGGACGCCCGTATATCAACAAGAAAATAACAGCCTATAAATTACGTGTAGAGAGAAATTTAAAAATTCACCTTCAAGATACTGCCAACAGAAGCCAACGTAAAGGCCATTACGAGGCGCTTTCAAAAGTTTTGTGAGGTTTCATTCGAAGGACAGACATTTATTCCATGGAACCTGTGTAACCATGGATTTCATCAATTTCCTCCACACGAGCGGTGTAGTCGTATACTTGACGTTCGTCATGAGCCGGCGGAAACGTAAAACCGGCCTCAAGAAGGCACTGATTGCGTCCTCTGATGTTAACGCTCATTGAAAGAAACTTTCTGATCGCCTGAACCTGAACCATCAGATCTTTTTCCTAACATTTTTAATCTAAGAAATCAGACGTGCTTGATGAAATTCGATGTATGTAATTTACCACGGAATGTTACGAAATAAATTTGGCTAATTAAATTTAGTCTATATTTAATCTAATTTAGTCTAATTTAATCTAACTCATCGAATTTAGTCTATGAAATCTGACTTCATGAAATTTCATTAACTTGACCTAATTGACAACACTTGATTAAACCTTTCACTACCATTGTGATAATTAGCTCTAGCAAAAGTCATGCAATACAAATTAATATTTGAACCCATTATATGGGCCAGTTTGGCCCGAATAATTTTTAGGACTGACCTCGAATTTCATTGCCTGAGATTTTTCTTCATTTTTCTGAGGACTTACGAGACATGTTTGAACTGCAGCAGCTAAAATATGCATTTGCAACAAGAGATGTTCGGCATCAAAAAATTAAACTGAAGTGAAGCTGCAAATTTTATTCACCTAATATGATGCACTCAACCTAACTTCTAAAATAAAATCTTCCATTTATGATGTTCTCCGATTGTCATATTTCCCATATTAACTCGTTGGTAAAATACTTTTCCAACTACTGAGCTCAGTAGATTCAATTAGTAAATAATCAAAATTAGAAAGTAGTTATATTAAATGCTTCCAAGTACCCAGTATCTCACCCCACCAACTCATAACCGAGAAATTTTTGGGACGAATTGTAAAGAAGAATCGTCGTGGAATCTTTCACGTGAAATTCTCAAAAACATTTCCAATATTTGACAAGTCTGAAAATTAGTTCATACAAACCAAGAAATGAAAATTCCCCCAAAAGCAAGAGGCAAATGCACGAAGTGTATAACCGCAGGCAGAAGTGGCGAGCAAACAAGCAGATAATTATCTATAGCGCGCGCGAGTGTTTAGACGTGGGCGGCTGGGCCCAGGGCC
Organism: Morinoia aosen; assembly: GCA_030386875.1. Lineage (NCBI taxonomy): Eukaryota > Metazoa > Arthropoda > Malacostraca > Amphipoda > Talitridae > Morinoia > Morinoia aosen. The sequence goes on along the minus strand of CM059567.1, from coordinate 72,106,834 downwards.
AGCCAGGGCCGACGTATCCAGCAAGATTGGCTTGGGTCGAAAATGAGACGGCCCGGCCAGGATCCGGATCCTAATGAGATTGAAGTCGTCAGCTTGATTGGGAAACAGATTGGCCGTCGGATACATCAGTCCAAATGATACGGTCCACGGAATCCTCATGGAACGGTTCTCTAATTGAAAGCCTACGCGGAATAGATTGATTAACTGAGAAGCAATATGTGGCATCGAAACAAAGAAATACTCCAAAAAGACACGTACAGAGGATTTTCGGGTGCAACGTTTGGTCAGGTTAGCCGGCAAATATTACCGGACTAGAAACCAGCGAAGCGCCTTTAGGAATTAACATAATTCAGTAAAAGAACATGACAACAAATTACCCACTTCATTTAATGCCGTAGTGAAAATATGTTCTAACTAGCATATTTAATTTCTTCTTAAACACATTCAACACTGAACGCGTAATAACAAAATATGTAAAAGGATACGAATCTAAAGTATTACTAGAACACCACAGTTATCACTATTTCAAAGGATACAGCCTCAATACGAACACAAGCCGTGAACATTGCGGGAGAGATAAAAAGTCTGTTTTCAATCAGCTAAGAAGAGTTGGATACCTAGAGAAATTACACGAAGTTCTCGATGCTCCGATACAGCGTAGAAAGGAGCATATTCCACTCTTGAGCGCTCCCGAGGAAGGCATTAATCCTCATAAGAAGTCATTCATCGCTATGCTCTCAATTTAACCTAGTAAGGAGCACACAAGTAGTCTACCAGCGATCGAGCGAGGTTGAACATACCTATTTTTCACTAGAAAATGCAACGAAGATCCGGACTGAAATCTGTAACCAAAACAACAAATAATTCCATACCTATGAAGCCCGTCCATAGATGGAAAAATCAATCCAGCTGTAGATGAAATAGAACACAGAGAGTAATAAAACAAAACTATTTGCAGCAACGTTAAAAATTAACCTTTAAATGCACGCTTGAACATTGCGCAGAGGAGAGTTGGACTCGTTTCTCATGTCGTCGCGAGCTATACCCGCTCATTTTCCCTACAGATCAAGACGCGTAAACAAAAGAAAGAAATCTTGTTCATGAAAAGAAGTCCTTCTCGTTGTAAGCTGCAAGTCGCGCCGATGTAAGAAGTTCGGTGTACTTATTACTGTCTTTAAGGCTTAATGGAAGGCACAGTTTTATGGGCACTCTTCCAACTCCATCCATACTCCAGCAGCAGAAGGCGGCGTCGCGTAAACCCGAAAATTCCGCCTCGGTTCACCTTTCAAAAACGTGGGTCAGTAGCTCCAACATGAACACTCAAACATAAGTTTATCAAAATATTTTTACCGACGGTGAAAATCATTTCGAAACTTGGGAAGTTATATCAGCTAATGGGCTTTTTTTTGACGTAAGTAGGAAAAGTGTTCATGAAATCTTAATTCATCGAACTACATACAAAAATTCAGCAGAAGTTCAAAAGCTAAAACTGACAATGAGCCCAAAAATTCTCGTTAACCACTAACATTTAGCTTCAAAAATATTCACGTAAACGCTTTTTCGGCCCAAAATTGTACCTGTCATCCAGCAGCAGCCACACGTACCCTTTTATCGCAACTTTGCCACCTTCCATTACATCAGTTGAAGGCCCCTCAGGGTGATACAACTATTGCATCTATGGGAATTAGCGCTCCCAGGAGGAATATGCGAGTTCCCGAGCTGAAGGTTAGGTAAGCTATCCTTTTGTTGAAAAAGAATTGGATTTTTATAATACTACGGACCTTCTTTTTTCGGTTTAGTGTTGTCCTTTTTTCTAACACTTACTACTTTTTTCTTCAACTTTTATCTTGTTTCACGAATTTCTTTCTCAACTTACTGTTTCTGTGCAATTTGTGCGTAGATTCCGCGTTTTCTGACCTCTATACTAAATGGTGCCTTCCTCTTTCCCCTCTTTGGAACGCAATTTGGTAAAGGAGGCTTAAGACTTTACCTGCGACGTGAGCCACCGGTGTTCACGGAGAGGATTTTCACAAGACTGCTGACGTATCAGTAGTCACGAACTTAATTTTCAAAAATACCTAATACAAATTAAATAAAGGCACAATCCATTCATTGTTTGTCATTCCTTGAATTCATCAATTGAATTAAATTCATTCTAGTGGACTATTGAACTTGAATTTATAAACCCGTCGCTGTCAAAGTGTTAAACTAACATCTAATATAGCATATCAATTTCAGTGTACGGTCCTCTACTATAACCCATACCGTTGATGGGCGACGCAGTAGAGATACAAGATGCAAGCATTTGAGCGCCAATTACACAAAAAAAATAAAGATACCTAAACTTGGACTCGACCGCATCATCGTAATCCATGCTTGCACATCGATTAGAACGATCAGACGCCTCTCATGGAGGTTCAATTATAAATATATAATTCATTTTAAACTTCAGCCTTAAAAGTTTTGAACAACTTTGATCGTAAAATGTATCAAACAACACCGAACAAACAGAAATCCCAAATACTATTCACAGGATCTCTTGTGCATTTCTTCTAGAGAAGGAAAATACAAGAGACTTCGACCTTGACTCAGATTCAGGGCACGTAGGTCGATGTAATTGGCACAGCGCCCCCCTTTCCCATCTGCTGTGCACAAACAACAGCAAGGACGCGCAGACAACATCATGACAACTTGTTTTGTCTTCCTTAATTTGTCCATGCACTGCAAACTGGAAGATATTTCAAATCCAGTAGCGCAATTGATGATAATTTTGGTAGGAGATATTCTAGGGAAGTTACGCCAAACACCCGAACAAGAACGCACGAGCTTTAAGCACTGGTTTCTGTTTGCATTCCGTACGTGAGAAACAGACCACACACACTCGCCTCGTCAAACGAGCTCTTCAAAAAGAGAAACGCGACGATAAAAAGAGGTGAGCAAGAGGAGAACTTGGAGAGCAGTCGGTCAGGCCGCGCCACTCGAGATGATTGAGCTGCAGTTTGCCGTGCAACAAGAGCCGAGCGATGTCGTCCCACAAACAAAAGCGCATAGCACAAATCAATCCCAACGAACACCGGAGACGTGGCAAGCCCAGAGAGACGTGCTTGCCTGCATGGATCTGCGATAAGGGCACTGGTCCGGTCATGCCACGTATGCTAGGTTAAAACATGATGAATGCGGGCGGGGGCTAGTGTAGCAAAGTGAGCAACGGAAAAGTTTTGCAAGAATTTCACACAGAATGCAATACTCGGAAGGGCTTAAATGTACCGCGTGGAAGAACTGTACATAGCTCTAGACACACGTCCGTTAATGAAATTAAATAATAAGAACAGGGCTATAAGTGTATTACTAAGTGAGCTTCAATGTTCGTACACCAAAACCTTTCTTGTCTCGATATTTGAAAGCATCCTATTTGAACTTACGTCTCAAGAAAAACGATGAGATACAAAAGTAAGACAACCAACAGATCAAGGTTTTCAACGTTTAAAACTGATCCCTTTGTTCATATCACGGGGTGGCGCATTTGGTCGACGTTCACGTTATTTCAATTTGGTTCACTGTTGGAAAGGGTGGTGGAAGCCTGTCAGTGCACGGTGCTGGCAGCCTGCCACTGCACGGTGCTGGCAGTCTGCCACTGCACGGTGCTGGCAGTCTGCCACTGCCCGGTGCTGGCAGCCTGCCACTGCACGGTGCTGGCAGCCTGCCACTGCACGGTGCTGGCAGCCTGTCACTGCACGGTGCTGGCAGCCTGCCACTGCACGGTGCTGGCAGCCTGCCACTGCACGGTGCTGGCAGCCTGTAACTGCACGGTGCTGGCAGCCTGCCACTGCACGGTGCTGGCAGCCTGTAACTGCACGGTGCTGGCAGCCTGTCACTGCACGGTGCTCGAAGCTTGCTACTATACAGAATACAAAAACTTGCCCTCCTTTCTATCTTAGTCGATAAACAGCAAATTTGAGGACGTATAACAAAAAAGGGTATAAAATCCTTTCGTTCATTTTTCATAGAACAAGATGCGTTGTAATAAAAAAGGCTTCGGGGAAAATAATCACCTTTTAAATCATTCAATTTTAACCGAGACTGAACTCTTCAGATGAGTCCTATATTGTAAGAAAAACAATCAATTTACTCGCTGAATCTAATTTCTCCCTCAAAAAGGGCGAGCCGTCACAGCGCTACAAAAACGAGCTGAAGTTCAACGGGAAATAAAAGCACGACAAGAAGCCATTTGGCGGTAGCTGTCTAGAAAAGCGCATCTGACTGAGTAACCAACAGATGAACAAATGGAAACAGAGACGATAAGAGGAGGAGCTCAGCAGCACGCACCGCTCGCACCAGCGGAAGTCTCGCGTGGCAGGGCTCGGATGAGCCGAGCCGCCTCAGCTCCACCAGCTCCTCCTAGCTCCAAGTGTCACGCCTCGTGAACATACTACCACAATCCCAGCGCGTGTAAACAGGGTGCTGAGAGAACAGACCCAGCACGGCGCAAACAAAGGAAGGTTAGAGCAAAGGTAGAAATGAGGGACAGAGTACGAATATGTGGCACAGCGAAACACTTGTGTGTGAAAATTACAAGCTGGTGCTAGTCGCTTCACATCAACACTAAAATCTGGCGACAAAAATCATCCACTTCAAGAACTTTTACAAATTCTAGTTTTCAAACATTAATAAAACGTAAGACGATTTTCGAAAGTAGGAAAAACTTTTCGGGTCTCAAGCAAGAATCTCAAAATAATTACAAGTGCAATATTAGACGTAAATTCAAATTACTTGAATAGAGTTAAAGTGCAATAGCTCATAAAACTTTTCATCATTTACAAAATACAACCTGATTTCCTAACCCACACAGAACGAGAGGAATAACGTAGTTCTCCATAACGGAAACTGAGACGAGGTACAAAACCGAACTCTCGTCTCGCACTCGTCTCAACTCCCGTCAAGACTCTGCCGTAATTGTAGTGGCTGGTAACAGTAAGATGATTGATTAATTAGTTTTAGCCTCACTTTACCATAACAAAGATGTTCAAAGAGAGGAAGGATGGAGGCACCATTTAGTATGAAGTTAAGGGAACGCGGATTCTACGTACAAGGTGCATAAAACAGTCAGCTAAGAAAAAAGTACATGAAACAAGATAAAAGTTGAAGAAGTAGTAGGTACTGAAAAAAAGGATAGCAGTGAACCGAAAACAGATGGTCCGTGACAAAACAAAAAACTTATTCTTCTATTTTATTTCAACCACAAGAAGGCCTACCTAACTCTCAGCTCGGGACCGCACCCATTATTCTAGTGCTAAATAAACACAGCAAATTGAATAGAAGACAACAGGGAAAGTTTTGACAGTCGATAATTGTAGGCGTTGCCTTTACCACATATCCCTTACAGTGTAGCTGAAGATTGGCTCAACAATTGAAGCGGTCGGTATATAATTGTATTCGCTATTTGTAGTCCCGAAGGCATTTACAGTAAGAGCGATTGTTGGGAAGCGTAATTTAAAACATTTGTTAACGTAATTTCTGTAGATTTTTTATTTTTTTACGGATCGATTGACAACTACTTCATATATACGAGGAACCATAATACAACTTAGTGTGCACTTATAATACAAGTTTAAAAAAAATGTAGATGAAAATAATTATCTCAGCCGCATAATCATGAAATATGCTCTATCCCTCTCCTATTACATCAAGTGAAAGGAACCAAAACGGGGAAGGTAACAACATATTGGAGCAATGTCAGTTGAGTTCAAAAATAATTCAAAATAAAGAATCCCGAAATAAACTACACCAGCACAAACGCGTCCATCGACAGCTAAATTAAAAAGCATTAATGAAATCAGAGATCCCGAATAGGGCGCACAAGTTTCACGTACGACACGGAAACCAGAACATGTTGCGAGAAATAAGTAAAGACGCCTAATAAACGGCCACTCTGGGCGATCACTTGCGCGGCGCGAGCTCTACGGCCAGTTTGCGTCAGCCCTCATTCCGAGCCGCAGTTATTCCGGAGCGTTTTGGGCCTTGGCGGGCGATAATTACAGGAAAAAACGGACGTTTTACGAGCCGCCGAACCGAGTGACACCGTCGGTCAAGGTAATGGGCACCGGCGCACCTGAGCCTCCGTTCCCGCTCTCCCATCAACGTCGGGAACATTCGTGCACATCATTTATTATAAACGATAATGCCACACCTTGTCATCATAGAGAGTTAACTAATGCATAATACAGCTGACATAGAGGATTGTGAGCCCATATTATAGAAGGAGGACAAACCATGTTATAATAGAAAGAACTTGAACCAAATTATGCTGACAGGTGCGATGATGAAGAAGTTGGGAGGGTAATGAAACATTTACACTAGTAGGGAGAATTTGTACGACAATTATAGTTTCTCAAGTAAAATCTCATGGTTCACTTCAGCAGAACGTAATTTGAAGGTTGAAACATTCGCTTCGTACTAGTTCCACAGGGACAGGGATATACAATCCCAAAGGCAATCGCAAGTGTAAACGTTTACCCCCTTCCTAAATAGCAGCAAATCCTTCCAAAATTATTTCACACACAATGATGCATAAAAAAATGCTACATTATTCACACAATTTTCTTCTTAATGTTGGCAATTTATCAGAAAAAAGGCAGACAGACATGGCAAGTGGTAAGTAAGAAAGCAATAGCTGAGTTGAGTGGAACGGAGTCATTTTGCGAGCGAAAGCGTAATGAAGCAATTTATATTTTAGAGGTTTTTCTCCCTGGCGCGCTGAACGTTCTCAGGCACTCGCAGCTCTTTTCTTCGCTTCTCATTTGGGAAGCAAACGCGGATCTGCTGTTTTACGGTTTCATCGCTAACTGAATTCCAAACGGTACACAAGTCAAGAAACCAACCTGACTTTCAACACGCGCTCTGCTGGCGAGTTGCAGCTACTATGAACTTAGTAAACTAGACGCGAGAGCATCCGTTGTATTTATCAGTGTTTGAACACTGATAACAGACAAACATAACAGACAGAGTAACACAAAACGATTGAACAGTTCATATTATAATAAACTACAATACGTAAATTGCCATTTTTGCATTTAGGTAACATCAAAAAACAAATGTAATTAAAAAACAAATACGACGATGGAGATATCTTATTTGAACATTTAGTTGAGAAAAAAGTAGAAAAAACTGAATTATAAGATTAGATTAGATTATAAGTTAGTTTAAGCCTCCCTAACCGCTGCAAAAATAGAGCGTATCGAAGAGAGGAAGGAAGAAGGCACCATTTAGTATGGAGTTAAGGGAACGTGGAATCTATGCAGAAAGGGCACAGAAACAGAAAGCTAAGAAAGAAGTTCATGAAACAAGAAAAAGTTGAAGAAGAAAGTGGTAGGCGGTGAAAAACAGGACAGCAGTGAACCGAAAAAAGATGGTCCGTAACACAACAAAAACCTATCCTATTTTAACAAAAGAAAGCCTACCTAACCTTTAGCTCGGACCCTCACATTGTCCCCCTGGGAGCGCTAGTTCCCATAGATACAATAATTGTATCCCCCTGAGGGGAAACTGAATTATAAAACCATCAAAACTACATGGAAGATTCATGTTTGCTACTCAGGTGTCGCTCAAATTTTTACTAAATCAATTTAGGCTTCAATCAAATAACGTAGAAAGCCCCCGGCTTTTGCGCTGGGTCAAAAGCACAGCTCGAGAGCAGTTACATCGCACATTTATACAGCAATTCTGCCGCCAATTTCATCAAACGCGAGAATACGAGCGTCAGGTTGCAGCCACAACTGGCAACCGCTCCTGTACATTCCCCAAAGTCTAATGCAACTGCCGGCCCGAGGACTCGAAATCTAAGCCGTCAGAAGTTCATTGAAGCGGCGGCAGCGAGCGGTGTTCGAAGCCAATGAAATGTTTACATCGGAAACTTGGTGCAGAAAGTTAGAGGTAAGCCGGCGGTCTATTTCCTCACAAAACTGCCAATATAATTGCCTGCGCTCATAACTTTCGAGGGAATCAAAATCAATTTAGGGCAGAGTTTCATCGAGAATATTTGAAACTGAACGCCACAAATAGAACCGCAAAAATTGAGGTTCGTGGGCGTACGCAAAATTGCGGTTCATGGATTCAATGCCAAGTTAAAGAATTTCGCATGCTACATAGTTTGAATTTGACAGTTATTCTTGAAAGTAATCCAAGAAGTTAAATATTAATTGCAGTAAAATTATTTTCGAAAACATCACAGAAATGGACGGCTAATCATCAGAACGCCATCAGTAAAAGTGGGCAAGACTAAGTCTTAACAGTTAGGCAAGACATTCTACTGTACTATGGCTGGCTACCAAGCTGATTTCAAACTTAGCTTCTGACAAATCGCAGAATATTTTCTTCGTCAAAACTAGTGCTGTTGGCTTTTCAATATCATTTACGTACTGTAGAAGATGGGTAGAGTGAAAGAATTGTCGGATGTTATGCGCAAGAAGATCCTAGAGCGCCACAAATTTGAGGTAATGTAAAATAACTAAAAATCAAAGTATTTCGTGCTCCTCATAATTCCACAGTTAAAATAAAAATAATTTTAGAGAATAAGCTGCCAGAAATCGTTAAAGTGTGAACTTGATCATTATTGAAAAATTATGGACCGCCAAAGAGCAGCATGTGATTATTGTAGAGACATACAATTTCGGGTTTCCTATATTTCAGCGGATCATTATACGTACCACTAGCTTTGGTATACGGAAATATCTTATAACACAAAATGTTACTGGTTAAACGCACTTAAATCTTTAGCTCCCTACCGAAATAACCTTCAACGTAGATCCAATTTCATAAAAAACAGCTCAAAGCTAAACGTTAAACGAGCTCACGAATGTATGAACATCTCTGAAATTAACAGACAAAATAGAGTAACACTATAACAATCGGTGATACAGAATTTCCTTGAAATATGAATTCACGTTAATCCCACATGCTCAGCTCAATATTTCACGATCACGAAGCAACGCAAACAAATTAATACCAGAATACCAGAGCAGCAGAAGAAATGGATTTACATGGGCTGTTCTAGAAATGCAGCAATCTACACGAAGGCTACAGGCAGCGAACCTACATTTGCATAATCGAAGAGACTGCCATCGCTCACTCTCGCGCAGCCTTAACATAAACAGCCGTGGCCTCAGCCCAACGAAAACCCAGCAAAGATCAGGGCAAAACTCAAGAGACGAGACATGAAGACATGAGCAATGTAACTGAGCCTAGAAATTGTGTGGGACAGTTCTAATCTGACGATATCAAATGGCGTTTTATTTCAATGGATGGGTAACATCGGCAATTGACCCTTTGAAAGCTGAAATTAAATTTCTGGCAGAAAAATTCATTTATCCTCCATTGCTTTGCTATGATTACCGCAACAGGTTCTTGATGAGACAAGAAGTAGGAACACTGACCACATACACTAAAACGATGTGAAAAGAACATAAACATGTAAAAATGAGCCTAAACAAAATATAATAGATTAAATAACAGGTCACGTGTCTCTTTAATCCTCCCCAACATCAAAGGTGTTCTAAGGGAGAGAGGAAGGAAGGAACATTTAGCTTGGAATCAAGGAAAGAGGAACCTATGCATGAGGTATGTCCCCAAACTCAGCGCAGAGGAACATCAAAGTTGAAAATAGTTTATAACGCAAAACTAAAATTGAAGAAGAAAGTAATAGGAGCTAAAAAAGGGCAGCAGTGAACCTCAGAAGATGGTCCGTAACAAAACAAATATCCTATTTTATATCAACAAAAGAAAGAACTGCCTAACCTTTAGTTCAGGACTTCGCATCTTGAACTGGGAGAACCAAGTACGAGTATTATATTATATTATTATTATTAGGCGAGCCAAAAGAGACTTTATCATTTTGAAATTTAATTACGCACAAACTAAACAAGATACAAATCTTTAGTATACAGCGAATGAAAGAAGAATACTAAATGTTTCAGTAGATATGATATGAAATCCGTTCGAGAGACCACGACACTATTAAGAGCAGCATTTCCAGGCCGACTTATTTTACGCTGTGGCAACATTCCTTGGCCACATGGATCACCGGATATAACTCCTCCAGGTTTTTTCTTTTAGGTTATTTAAAGGAGAAAGTCTTCGTAGATAAACCAGACACGCTTGATGAGCTAAACGAGAATATCTCCGAAGAAATGATCAACATTTCACTAGGGATGCTGAGAAGAGTGATGCAAAACACAGGACAGAGTTCGTATGTGCTCAAATAACAATGGAAGACATTTAAACAAAAATTTTTTCAATAAAAAAACTCAAGTATTATTCCTTCATATGCAGTTTACTAAGGATGTTTATCTTTTATAGTATTTTTGTGTAATAAAATTTCAAACTGGTAAAGTGACTTTTGGCCCACTAGGTATAATAAAAAAAAAACGGCATCGTGAGGTATAAGTTCGGATTGTTACACCGCTCTATCCGTAAGACTATCATAACTTGGTAATTTACTCTCGGTATAATGTAGAATTTTGAACAGCGACGTATGCAGCTCGAGCAGTTCATTTAAAAAAGTACCTTTTTTCAGTCTACACGGCTGAATTTCAATTCTACGGGTACCAATTTTAAGTTACACATTGATAATATTGGATAGTGCTCATCTCTCTGACAAAATTAAAAAAAAAGTAATTCAAATCTAATGTCAAAGTAAGATTAGTCGCTCTAATGACCTTGGCAACCATTGCATTGAAGCTTCAATTATATATCTAATTATGTATGCTTTATAATTATGTATATTTTCATATTCATATATATACTTACATATAATGACACATATAAATATATAATATATATTCCATAGTTATATATATATTGATAGTTTTCAGGACCTTTAAAAAACGAAATGATTTAGGCGATGAGCCAGACATCATGAAAAAATATCTATTATCTTTTGAAGTGATACTACCAATTTGATTAGAGGCACGAAATTGTTGAACGAAATCTAAGATAAATGATTGGCTATAAGTTATTTTCAGCCCCCAACCATGACTAAGATGTTCAAAGGGAGGAAGAATGAAGGCACCATTTAGTATGGAGTTAGGAAAACGTGGAATCTATGAACGTGGAACCTATCTAAGGTGTGTTCTCAACTTCTCACAAAAGATCCTCTGCGCATGGAAACAGTAAATTGAGAAAGAACGCTATGAAACACAGTGAAAGTCAAAGAAGAAAGTAGGAGATGCTTAAAAACAGGAAAATAACGAACCGAAAAATATGGCCTTGAAAAAAAAAAGAAAAACTTATTATTTTCAACAAGATGGCTTACTTATCAGTTCGGGAGCGCAAATTTTCATCCATTTTAGTAAAATAGTATGCCACGCTGAGGAAATGGAATTTAAGACATTAATATGTCACAGAAAAAAGCACAATTTTAAATTTGTTGTAGAGTGGAGTTTACAGAGCCGACAAATAGACGAGACTTACGCGTGAAAACTCAAAATTACACGGTATCTAATAATACATCCCCATAGTAGTTAATAGATATTCTGCGGATCTTTTTACTGAAATCATCAAGTTATCACATACTGTTACAATGTAAATAATAATTATTACTTTCGGCCAATGTTTGCCTTGACATCAGTTTTACTAAATTTGCCGAAATACTCGCACAAAAACGGAAAAATAAAAACAAGTCTCTCGAGTGCGCATGACAAGGTGAACGAATATCTCACAGGTCTCGCCCACAACAAACACCTCGCACCAACAAGTCGGTTCGGTACGATGCGAGCGGCCGAGCAGCTGATGCAGCAGCAGCACCACGGCAGGGCCCGGCCCGAGGCGAGCAGTATTCTGGTCAGCCAACGATAGGCTTTTTCGCACGGCCATGGTGGCTCCTTTTCACGAAAATGTGCCGCTCATGGCATGCAAACGGCCTCCTCAGCTCCAAGCACAGGTACCACAAGGCGTCACAATTTCTCTATCCAGCAGTATTTCACCGTTGATTTTCATAACCACGACGGCGCTAGGAATGAATTTTGTGCGCATTTTTATGTCACAATGAGAGTTCGATGCCCATGAACTCGATGTAATAAAACGATGACGTAACATGAGTATATTTCCAAGCAATGGAACCAACACATTTGAATGTAAGCTATGAAAGCTACTCTTTCGAAACATTAGAAAATTCGAAGGCTTTTGTTCACCGACACATGGTGTGAAAGCATAAAAAGTCTACGGTAATATTTCATCAAGTTACAATTAAGTGCCAAAATGCGAGGCTGTCAGAGCACCATACCTGAACAAATCGTGCGCCACAGCAGGGCTGAATTATACAAGCATGTGTATTTATTTCAGAGAGGAAGCAAAAAAAACAACAGTGACGATGGCGTACGTAAACGAGAACCAACAGCAAAATTCACGCGATATGTTGCTCATCCAAGCCGATATTCGACTGTGAAGTAGAAGCAAAGAACACGTTCAAAGAAATTAGAAGCCCTGAGCACCACTATTGCAATATTTTTACCTTCATTCAGATTCAACTCAGAAGTAAAAGAATTAAATGATGGTATTTCATTAAATCATTAAAGAACAGTATTATATTAATGAGAGGGTATATGCATCATTAAAATTGTTTAAAAATACGGAAAAGAATAAAAAAACTTCAGTTCATACCCAGTTCCAAAGAATAGGCACTCAAAACTAATAACAACAATTGAAAACAGAATACAAACAAGTGGGCGTAATTGTGAAAAAATCAAAGGAGAATAAAACAAAAATATTTCAGTGAATAAAATTCTTTTTCAGGAATTGTAAAAGGTTTGTATCTCATAAAATGTTAAATCGGCATTCAGATTTGATGTTTTTCAAATTGAAAGAAATATTCAGAAGAGTATTTCGAAACAGATGATTCTAAAAAAAAACACACACACACACAAACCTTCCGATGTTAGTCAAAATTACAGTACTAATATAAGTCAGTCAACAGCAGTTTAATTAATTACAAGAGCCGAAGAGCGTGAACTATTTTATTTCAAAACACAGAAATTCACAATAGTGCACTGCTGAAATACTCACCCGATGAAGAGGGAAAGAAACATGCATCAACCACCATAAATACTGAACGAAAAATGTATAAATAGGCTGGGTGCGGCGTCATTAGAGCGTCATGATTAGGCAGTAGAATTGAATCTATTTATAGAAATAAAACACCCAATAAATAGTTTAAATCAAATCGCAAGCAACAAGACAACGTTGAACGCTGCAGCATGCTATGGGCCGCGCTCATTTCAGAATTGGCTAAATCAAAGACGGAGTACGCGAACAGTTGTTCTCTTCACAAGTCTACGGTACTCTCGCAGCACGTTACAATTACGCGTCACCGACTTTTCACTTGGAAACATACTCGTATTCCATTTTCAAATCCCTCAGAACAGTGAATATCAAACTTTGAAACCCTTGCCATAGCCGAGAGTATAAGAATTATTCAGGAAACTGGTAGATAAAGGCAATAAATACAGCCAGTCTGCTATAGCAAAAAAGCCGGCGCGTCTCAATCTCTCAGGCCAACATATCAATCCTAACTATAAATAAAAATCAAAAGCATTCAATTATTTACGAAAACTACTGATTCTCTTTCAGTTCTAAAGAATCCTTACAATAAATTTATTGTCTCGCATAAGTTTTTTATAGAAGCGTCTCACATGCACTTTTCACAGAGTTTTCAGTATATATTTGTATTCCATATTCAAGTTCATACAGAGAGATAACATTAAAATATCACATGCAATAAAAATATAAAGAGAGACTGCATATAAAATACAAAATCTCAATAGACATAACATTTTTCAAAACCAAAGAAAAATTAATTGAAGAACAAATGATTTGTCGAGCCACATGAAAGCGCCCATCGTAAACGATTTTTTGTATTAAAAACGAGTTACAAATCGACTCTGTTAAAATTATTACATAAAAAAAGTTCTAATGCGGTACAGATTATAATACCTTTACTACACCAAAAGAATGAACAATCGCACCACCACCACCACCACCACCACCACCACCACCACCACCACTTGATCTGCGATGAAAAGTCCAACAATAATTAATACATCGAAATAACGAAGACGCAACACAAACCACTGCAGCTGCTGAACTTTTACTGTTTGAAAAAAAAACACAGAAAATTTCGAGACATGTGCACCACAAATTTGTCGAATTCTGAAAGCCACATTTCATCCCAACGGAAAATAATGAAACAAATGACACAACAAGCCAACAAGTCAGCAAGAGGGCAAAATTTCTCTAGCGTAACACCAAAGGCGAGCACAGGACCTAATATACATTCAATATCACGGCATTTTAGCCAGCCCTAATTGCTAATTCATATGAGAAGCAAAAATATGGCATCGTGAATTACGAGGAACAAACATCAGTGAGCGGTAACGCTGACATGCAACGAGCGTGTCAGGCGCGAGCGCGGGACCGTGAAATACGTCAACCAGAAATGCCATTAATTTGCAGCGAGGTTCAGGCTCGCCAAATGATTATCATTGCGTGTCTGGCAAAGCAACGCGACGTAAATATTGCCCCAGAACCTCTAATTGCCGTGGTTGTCATCCTGCCAACAGAGTAAGCCCCTCTTAAAAATCAGGCGCCGCCCATGTAGTTCAAGAGAGTGACGCAAATGGCCGTTTGGAAGGCTCAAGCTGTGAACCACTGCGACAATATCAAGAGTAAATGTCCTCGTCTTTTTGACCGCGGGGCAAATTGGGTGAAGGCCATAGAAAGTGACATCATAACTTGCTTAAGACTATGTTCTGAATCATTTTAGAAAATTTGTTGATGAAATTGACAACATATTGTTGAACACTTTGCAGCAGCTTGGTTCGAGCATGATTTCAATTATTTCATTTATGCGATACTGTTTCACTAAAACTTAGATTCCTTCAACAATGAAGAGAAAAATTGTTTTCCGTAGATACCAGCCAGCTGTGGACGCACAATCAGAAATGTTGTTGCATCGACATCCAATTGTAGTGATTCCCTATTTTTATCCTAGATCTATATGTTTTTCGTTGGCCGATTTTTCCGAGGCAATTCTTTTCTCTGCATTATTTTCGTCATTCTCTCGTCGCTTTTATTTTCTTTCGATCAATAGTCGAGACAGAAGGCCTCAATTATTCTATTTTGTTTGTATTGAAGATCGAAGTAGATTGAGACTTTTCAATGTCATTAGTTACAATTAAATGTAATATTATAGCAAAGCGAATAGGGCCTCAATAAGGAAAGTGACGACACGGTTACAACGTAATTTCTGTTAAAATGATGACGTCCTTCAAATAGCAATAGATTACATATTCAGATAGTGATTGAATTGCGCTGCACATGTCATATTAATGAATTTAGATAATCGTGACACCATCAAATCTCAGAAACTATTCTAATCTATCAGAAAATACAGTTACAGGAGATCGCATCATGATCTCAAAATAAACAAGTGAAGCCTTCATTACTTGAACATTAATACATTGATAATTACGATAAGCACATTTTATATGAGGTGAAGCCTCCGCGGAATCAGTTATCTTGCGAAATACTAAACATTTAATTCATCAATAAACCTGACGCGATACATTTTTGGGTACGGAATCTAAACCTACCACGCGAAGTAAAGGGATGAAAGTGCGGATCACATAATGCATTAGGATACTTAGCTCGGTCGTTGATGGCGCTTAAGAGTCAATACACGACTCATTGAATAACAGAGAATAACCCTCACTGCTTGGCGAGCCTGCCAAGGCAGAGAGGTAAGAGATCACAAGTAGACGCGACTGTCTTTCTCGATCGCTGGTCAGCTAATGCCGGATCGTCGTCTAAGCGTAGGAGTCTACGATGCTGTTCGCATAGAGAACAAACAGGTTCTCTTATAGACAATGTTTTACGTCAGCTGTTCCTATCGGAAACGGCAAGTATCATCATATAATTAGAAGAGAATAGATATACGATTGGATGACAGTTAATTTACCCAGAGTGGATAAGATCCTAAGTCTCTCAGTAAACGTGGTAAAGGGAAAGAATATACGTTGAGCAAATGGAGGCGTTTGGCAGCACGGTAACCTATCGTTGTCTGCGACGTGGCACTCGTAGAGGGTGCGTTGGTGCGCCTTCAAACGATGAGGTTGATGTTGTCAATGTTGGTAGAGCTGAAGGCGACGGTTGACGATGTCTGGGCGAAGTTCGTGGAGACAAGAATATGCAGCCTTTATTGAGGAGAAGATATTTCTATGGAAGTCAGTCTTTTCGAAGGAATTTCAGTCGCTAGCTAGGCAGACTTCCCTTCTTAACGCCCATTCAAACACAGCGTAGAGTATAGTCACAGCAGGACCATGAAAAATATCCCTCCGTCGCGTTTTTTTGTTTAAAAGCTCCTGCTTTTTTCTTCTCCTTCACTCGACCTCAACGCGTGCGACTATACGTTTGGAATAACGCGTAGTTCCGAGGAAACAGATGTGAAGCTTGACGACAAGATTTGCTCCAAATAAGTGCTCTGATACGGGGAAATCCTGTAAAAACAACCGTGTAGTAATCCTTAGGCAGGATACATTCACCTAACGACGGATGTTGACGTCCCCTCTTGTCGTCATGACCGCCGTATACAACAGTCGTGAAGCTAAAGAACTTCAGGGATCAAAATCCCTTAAATACCTTGGCCGCCTAGGGTCCAAGGGGCTTCCATTTACTTGATTCCTCTTGCAGAAATATTCGAGTTAAATAACTCCGCGGGGCCTGAGATGTAAGGTGGACGTATTCCTCTTATGCGGGATGTCGTCATCTTTTGAAGCGCTGCTGTCCCATTTGTCGTCTCGCTGGTAAATGCAGCATAACGTCGCTCCTTTCACTCGCCGTCACGTCTTCCGTCGTCGATGTTACCTGCTGTGGGAGTTGTGAGATTGCGTCGTGTCGCGTGCTGATCAGCTGAGGCTCGTACGCGAAGCGTATGTGCGTGCGTGCGTGCGTGTAGGGGTGTGTTGGGGTAGGAGCGTATCCCTCAAGCGCCGACGCCCGAGCTGTGACGTCATGCCGCTGCCTCAGGAGCCGCGCTGTGCGTGCGTATGTCCATCCACTCGCTCACGTCCACGGTGCGCGCAGGCGTTGCCGTCTACCCTCTGGGTTGAGTGGTGCGGTTGTGGTTGGGTCGGTGCTCCGTGCGATGTGGTTGTGCACCACACAAGGCAAGCGCGTCCTCGTGATGCCCGTCGTCGACCCGTGCACGACTTGCCCTTGACGCCATGACTGAAAGTTCAGTTTTGGTTATTCAATGACCTTATCAGCCCGAGATTTCCACTCCCTTGTTGCAGTCATACGCATTCGCATCCATATCGTGTTCACCTCATTCACCCCACTTTACTTCGCGTTCACAAAGAGGACATAAGCCTAAATTTAATTCCAATCTTAAACTAGACGTGATATTACGTGACAATCATGAATCGCAGAAAGAGAGACTACATAAATTTATAATAACATACTAGCGTTGGAAATTAGATAATGACAGAGCGGTATGATCTTTGAATTAGAATCAGATTCCCTTGAATTTATTAACATTTACATTTTGTTGCGATGCAATAATTCACATAAACATTGAGAGAATAATTTTTTTTCATAAAATCAATGATCCAGACATGCGCATGAATTACATTCAAGTATTCAATTTGCGGTGGTAATTAGTTTATTCGTTGACTATAAGATATGGCAAGCAATCAAGAATGACAAACGATAGAATAATAAAATGAAAGGATTACATCATCATGTTTAAGTAGTGCACGTTTAACATTACGTTAAAATTTAAGTATTAAACATTTCAGTTGAGTTTGAGATAAGATCATCACTTCAACATGTGCTATGAAGACAGGGTTCACTATGAGTAACAGGAGTGGTCGTGGTAGCAAGCGTTAGGCCTTGAGAAAGAAAGGGATGTAGAGGCATAGGGGTAGAGGGAAGAGGGTCGGAAGGGTCGAGCGCCAGGCAGTGCCAGATGTTCGGCGGGCGAGTTGGAATGTAAACAAAGGCTCGGTAGACCGTCCTCACCACAGCACACACTGCCTTTGTCGTGACCCTCTTTATTTTGTCTCGCTGAGGTCACGGTCTTCATTTTTCTCTGCCGTTATTCTTTGTTGCGATGCATGATATTTTTCCATGTGATATTATTAGTCGTGACATTAAGATTATTCGTCACTATTCATATATTTTCTACTTGGTAATATCAAGGTAGCTGCCACCAATACAGGGTTTCTGTATAAATATTTAATTCAATCTTCGGTGAGCGTTACGAGCGACTTAAGGCCATAAATTAATCGTGCATTCTAGCCGTGTTTCCTGGCTTCAAACATTATTACTTTCCTTCTGAATCATATCATCCTCCTTTCCTAACTATCTAAAGGATATGAAGAACACAAGGACATTAAAGAAATTCGCTATTGGACACAGGAAAATATTGAGACATTAATCATCGAAAATACGCATTAATTGAACGCACGCGATCTACGCATTCACATCCTAATATACTCAGAAGCTTGAGTGGGGACTGGGATTTGACATGAAATCAGAGGGAAACTTATCTTGAGATTTGGATATTGGTCTCGCAGTCTGAATGTCGCCTGGCTGGCGCGCTGGAGCAAGGCCGCCATGTTTTGTTGAGGGCAGAGAGACCAGGTTGATGGCTCCGACAGTTAGCAGTCTAGATTGGCAATCTCTAATTTACGTTAAATTGGCACTGCGGTTGAGTATTCTTGAAGTAAATCACTTTCGAGCGAATGAGGGCACAGATGTTCTAGGATGACTTGAAATAGTGGATTTAAGAGGCAAGCCTCGACCCATCTGGGCCGGGGTTGATAATTTGAGCTCGTACGTGACCGTTCTCGTTCGTCTTCCTCGCCCGACTGACGCTCTCTCCCTCTGAGTCCCTCGGCCTCAGGCAACCCGCCTCTGGCGTCACCTTGAGGTGCCAACTTTGAATAACATCCTAACAAGGTTACCAATAAGAACGTGATATATCCCTACTATCGAATAGAAAACATACATCATTAACCTTACCCTCATTACTATATAAAAATCCCCACAAACAATGTTATACATATTAATTAAAGCAAATGAAGACATCCGTTGAGGTTCTTGGCATCTTCGGCTGGCGTGATCGTTCGCTACTTGTATCGGCGACGTTCGAACGTTGTTACTGAAGAGTCGATTGTTCTAGAATTCAACGATGTGATGCTTTCTCGCAGAAATCAGGCTTAATATTCGGTCTTTTGAATCATTTATGAATAAGTCGTTGGCCGGACGATTATTCAGATCCTTAGCGATGTTCCGTACACAGTTATGCGGAGAAGCATAACACCTTGCCTACGTCACACCTCCCCATAGCATCTCAACACCCACGTCCCAGACGTAAACATTCATTCATACAACATCCCTCTCAACATGAAATTATATGGTTACACATTGCAATAAATTTGAAATGGACGTGGAATGAAATTACCAGTACATTACATAAATTCGCACCAGTAAATTTAGTAAATATCAAATTTATAAATATACATAGTGTATGTAAAATTTTTGATGCGCGGAAAATATTATTTTGAATGAAATCTTACTTTTATATGAGCCTCCTTTAGCATGTGAGGGTGAAATTTAATTTTTAATAAGGTATAAATTTAAGTTATACATAGAAGATTTTTATGGAGGTTTACGAATCATACTTTAGAGTTGATAACTTCACAAACATAGTTTAAACTTTGGCGAGCTAGGATGACATAGCTTTAAACGTTCAACTCAGCCTGAAGATTTGAATTCCAAGCCGGCATCATGAATAGTGCTGCTCTCATGTCTCTCTCGTCGATTACAAAATGGCGCCTGTAGTTTGATGGCTTGGTTTGTAGATAAAATTTTCACAGAGCCTTATAACTTATTGCTCAAATACCGTAACTTGTGCGATAATTAATTGAATGAGGCTTGAACTTATATTTGCAAATCGATTGTAATTAATTCTTTTGCATACTTGGTATTTCCAAATACATAGACAATTAATACACAATCTAATAATGAAATATGAAGTTTCAGAACGGGAATAATTAGTATAATGAGCATAAGATAATCAGTGGACTGCAAACGGCTAACCTGAAACGTGATTATCGAGAGAAATTAACGAAACACAACCAAGATTAATGCATGATAAGACATATGAATAATCTTATATTAAACAAACCCAATAAATGAAATGAAAATAGGTTCACAATAGAAATAAAATGACACAATACTAGTAAATGGGCACATAAATAGAAACAATTTAAATGCAAGCGGGCTACACTGACATAGATTATTAAACACCCTGATACAATGATAATGACAATCATTCATTACAATTTAAATCACTCTTCATTGTCCAAATTTGCGTCTGGCCGATTAAATGCAATTTTTATGCCTTATAAAATATTTGAGGCGGATTTAATTAGATATGGTTTGGTAACGAGGCACTATTTTATCAATTGATTATAATGCGGCATAATTTAGTGATTTTTTTTTCGATAATTGGTAAGCGTGACAAATTTGAGCGGTCTCTTTCGGAAACGGGATCCCACCGCTGCCACCACATGTAGTGATTCCCTATTTTTATCCTAGATCTATATGTTTTTCGTTGGCCGATTTTTCCGAGGCAATTCTTTTCTCTGCATTATTTTCGTCATTCTCTCGTCGCTTTTGTTTTCTTTCGATCAATAGTCGAGACAGAAGGCCTCAATTATTCTATTTTGTTTGTATTGAAGATCGAAGTAGATTGAGACTTTTCAATGTCATTAGTTACAATTAAATGTAATATTATAGCAAAGCGAATAGGGCCTCAATAAGGAAAGTGACGACACGGTTACAACGTAAATTTCTGTTAAAATGATGACGTCCTTCAAATAGCAATAGATTACATATTCAGATAGTGATTGAATTGCGATGCACATGTCATATTAATGAATTTAGATAATCGTGACACCATCAAATCTCAGAAACTATTCTAATCTATCAGAAAATACAGTTACAGGAGATCGCATCATGATCTCAAAATAAACAAGTGAAGCCTTCATTACTTGAACATTAATACATTGATAATTACGATAAGCACATTTTATATGAGGTGAAGCCTCCGCGGAATCAGTTATCTTGCGAAATACTAAACATTTAATTCATCAATAAACCTGACGCGATACATTTTTGGGTACGGAATCTAAACCTACCACGCGAAGTAAAGGGATGAAAGTGCGGATCACATAATGCATTAGGATACTTAGCTCGGTCGTTGATGGCGCTTAAGAGTCAATACACGACTCATTGAATAACAGAGAATAACCCTCACTGCTTGGCGAGCCTGCCAAGGCAGTGAGGTAAGAGATCACAAGTAGACGCGACTGTCTTTCTCGATCGCTGGTCAGCTAATGCCGGATCGTCGTCTACCAAGCGTAGGAGTCTACGATGCTGTTCGCATAGAGAACAAACAGGTTCTCTTATAGACAATGTTTTACGTCAGCTGTTCCTATCGGAAACGGCAAGTATCATCATATAATTAGAAGAGAATAGATATACGATTGGATGACAGTTAATTTACCCAGAGTGGATAAGATCCTAAGTCTCTCAGTAAACGTGGTAAAGGGAAAGAATATACGTTGAGCAAATGGAGGCGTTTGGCAGCACGGTAACCTATCGTTGTCTGCGACGTGGCACTCGTAGAGGGTGCGTTGGTGCGCCTTCAAACGATGAGGTTGATGTTGTCAATGTTGGTAGAGCTGAAGGCGACGGTTGACGATGTCTGGGCGAAGTTCGTGGAGACAAGAATATGCAGCCTTTATTGACGAGAAGATATTTCTATGGAAGTCAGTCTTTTCGAAGGAATTTCAGTCGCTAGCTAGGCAGACTTCCCTTCTTAACGCCCATTCAAACACAGCGTAGAGTATAGTCACAGCAGGACCATGACACAATGTACAAACGGAAGAGAAGAATAGGGTAACACTAAGCTTTCGAAGTTATTACGAGGAATTTCCAAGATAGAAACCATAATTCTGAAAAGTATTATTTCAGTAATATTATAGTAACAGTGGTCACAAAATCGTAAAACTTGAGCTTAATATTTTAAAAACTATAATAAGTATTAAAACTTGAAACTATCTGTACCCACAGCAGAAATTAAAAATAACCGTAAACATCGTCTTTTTAAACACGTGTTGGAATGTGCGTTATGTACTTTTATGTTTACTGTACGTAAAAAAGAAATTTATTCTATCAATATTCTACAAAGTATCTCACTGGATAATTTTATTATTATAAAACTATATTTTAGCTTCTACTAGCCACTAAAATCTGAAAAAAATGTAATTTTTAATTTGATACACGTTTCAATTCACAGCCATTTTTTCGACAGGAGCAGGTGGAAACTTATTATTACGATGGGAAACAAAAACTACAAACTAAATGAGCCACCTTCAGTTTTTTTAGACAAGATTTTATAATTCATTACCACCAGGGGTCCACAGTAAACGTAACTGAGTACTGTATTGCCTCAACACAAGTTAGTTTGATTAAATGACCGCATTTCTATAGTATTTTGTGTTAACCCGGTATTGTACTACTCAAACATGGCCTCTAGGCAATACATTGAAATTCATAGAAACATTAAAATTATTGCATACAACACTACTTGGCATCCATTTATTTTTAATTATAGATGTATATACGGATCGAACTTAATACGCCTGATCCCTAGCCGCAGACCTGAGAAGTCGTGCCTCATTCCCAAGTGCGCGGTATTTCAGAACACAAAATAGTCAAGTTCTTCGGTCTGGAACTCGAATGAACTTACTATAACCATTATTATTGCCTAAGTGATCACAACACCAATACTGTCACGAGTTAGACCTCAGTATCTTTTCGAGAAATATTTCAGCTAGCAAAAAAAAGTGAGAATGGAACGCCAATATGAAGCGTCGAAGATATGACTGGGACGCCATCCTCCGTCTCCACAAGAGAACAATGGAGAGGAAAAGCAAAGATGCGCGCGTTTAACTACTGTGCTGAACAACGGTGAGTCTTAAATTAGTGCTAAAAATCAATCCCCATATCGCACCCGCGTTAAAATTGCTGGAGAATGGAAATAAAAAAACATCAACACAATAATTTGTTCTTTAAATATGATGCCGATGAAAAATTTTACTCCTCTATAACAGCAATCATTAAATTGTAAATGGATTGGTAACAACAATAACATCCAAGACCTTTCATTTTCGATACTATCATACCTAATAAGGTACATTATCTTTAAGTTATGTTCGTTTCGTAACCGGTTAGTCTTAAAACGTGTTTCGATCAGGTCGAGTTTATCTCAGTAGATGCTAAATATTTTCTCTAAGAAGTATCTTTCACAATTCCCAAAAAATAAAATTCAGCCTTGGAAACGCTGCCACATCAACTATTCTATAAATTAATGTTGGAAAATTCTCACAGTTTTCGCCATGGCTTCATTAAGACCTATTTGCAACTTGGCAGATTGCGGTTGCTCGATTCTCAACATCTGTGTCCACGTCAAAGAACGATGAGCGGGATGGCACAAAATTTTCTAATTTTAACATAACGCATAAGTCTCGCAGACGGACCGTACTAACAAGCACTGCGCGCACGCTGAACAGAGCTGTCGTCTACAGAATTGAAACTTGCACTAATTCAGTCATGTTACGGAAGGGGAAAAATGTTCTCCGGATTATTTTAAATCCCAGAAGCCAAAGAAATTAAATAGTAACACCCAATTAAAGAGGGCCATGTACAACTCAGCCTCACAGCGTCGTAGACATCATGGTCTACCCGCAGTAACTGTGCACCCAGCTCAAGTACTAGAAGCCAATAAACGAATTATTTGAGATAATTGCAAAGTAAACCAAGAGACTGCACACTTAGATTTAGTCTAAAGCCCGAACTTGGCTTCAGAGCTTAGATGTTTCAAAATGCGCGTTTTTACATGCACTGCTACCAGTCAGGTCTCCGTAATTGTTTTTTAGCAGCCGACGAATTACATCAATTAATCCCCTGGACACACCAACAAACGCATAAATCGAATGTTTTTAATTTTATTACAAAGGTTCAACTCAACAGCAATATTGCTGGCACAACACCTCCATTCCGTCATGAAACCTTGATATAATCACTGTTTGTATTTATTCCTTTTGAAACTCACCTTGAATTCATGCGAAATACGCCAACTGGCACGCGGAGTAAAATAGAGCGAGAATTTCTCACTTCAACAGTAGTTCCCCTCCGAAGCGGAAGAAGACGTGTCACAACACAGCGCGCAGTGCAGTGTGCACGCACATACAAGCAGAGGAAGACCTCAGACCGACGACGTAAGTAACTCTACTCGACTGAATTACCCAAGCTCACTCTACACAAGGATTATATTTTGACAGAATTACCTCAGTAAAGATAAGGCGCGGCCTCAGCAAGACCGCACGAGCAAGACGTGTTCGCGAGGCATTCATTAGGCAAAGTTGTGTCCCATGAAGCCGACGCGGCCAAACTTTGGGCAGGGGCGCTCAAAAATGTTGTCCGGGTTCATGTTGACATCAAAATAAACTACAGCAAGTAACACACGCCAACAGAGTTGAGCAGGAAAAATACACGCCAACTACAAGGCATTGCGCAAGACAACGAAGTCATGCAAACCTAAGTTGCAAAACTTTTGAGTGCAACGTGTACAGAGAAATATATTTTTAAATTTCCTTCTGGGTAAATAAAATAAAAGATTTCTAACGAACGCATCAGAAGGATTATGAAAGGTAGAATAGTTGTGCGTGCGACATGTGAATGTAGTAATTTGTATATTATATTAGTTTGCAATGCTACGTCCACAACAAAGGCGATCTCGAGAGAGGGAAGAGAAGGGACCATGTATGGTACGGACAGAAAAAACTGGGGAATCTAAGCACGAGGTATGTTTCTACGCATGGTACTCTGCGCATAGTAACGTAGAAAGCTATCATTAAATTCACAATCGGGTGAAATGTGTTACTTTAAATTATATTAAAAACTAGTTTCAACCTTCTTGACAACAACAAATGCGTTCCCAAGACAGGGGGAGATCACTCAGTAATGGAATTATGCGACCGAGAAATCCAACCACAAGGTGTATTCCCACACTTCGCGTAAAGAAACAGCAAGATTAAAAACAAAAGTTGGAAACAAGGTAAAAGTAGATGAAGTAGTAGGCGATAAAGAACAAGACAGCAGTGAACCAAAAAAAGATGGTCCATAATACGACAAGCAGACTTTTTCTATTTCAACAAAAATAAGGCCTACCTCCACCAACGCAAGACCTCACAATTTTTACTTGGGATTTCCATAGATAGAATAGTTGTATCCCTCTGAGGGGTGAAAAAATGAAAAACGTAATCATAGATGCACTTTATCACTAACAGTAACAGTTCAGCTGTACAATTAAGCCACTTATACCAAGGTTTTTTCTACAAATGCGTTTCAGCTCAGAAACAATTTAAAAAAAAAATACGCAGAAGCGTCAGATAATTGCTGGTTTATTTAAAATTTGTATTTATCCCGATAAACTGGTTTTATTTTCAACAGCTCAATAGCGTCAATCCCCATCATTAAAAACAGGAGAGTGACGAAAGAGCTAGTCATTAAACACCAATTCAGCACAGCGTTCTCAGGGTTTATCATTAAAGGTAGAATATTTCTAAGCGCAAAGAGCGTCATGTATAATGCAAATGTTACCGGATCTCAAGTCTCTAAAGTTAGAAAGCATTTCCAGGTTTCCGCTCGTACGGTTGTACATTAGTCATATCCCAATGAGAGCAGCAGCAGCAGCACTTCCAACTCCAGCCACACCAGCAACGACGGACGACATCGCGCTTTGTGCTATGGCAGCGAACAATAAAATAGCTGCAACTACTAGCGCAACACAGCGCAAATCAGTGAACTCTTCAGAAGAAGAAGAAGATAATTTTCCACTACCATACCACGAGCAACACTCCTGATGATGAATCGGAAGCAATTTCAAGGATCTTGAATTGATTCTTTTAGGGTTCCGCAAAGAATTAATTTTGCACCCCCTCCCCCGTTCATCAAAGTGCATGAATGTTGCAGCGTCAAAACTTGTTCAAATTAATAAAAGAGCATAATTTGCGTTTGAAACGGAAAATTTGAATATGTTTGAGAAGCATGTAATCAAATTTTACCCAATTTAAAGAATAAAGATCAAAATAAAAACGCGCTATTTTCAAAAAGCGTTCCGTTCTTTGAAGACACTAGAGCTGCCAAAGTATAAATAAAGAGCCCTCTCATCTTGAGGCTCTCAACTCAATTCTTACGAACGATTTATCCTTCAAAATGCCAACGCCAGCGTCCCAGACCCCTTGACGAAACCTCCTCTTCGGCTGCGACGAAAAGCTTCAAACTCAATGGAGGAGAAAATTAAAGTATAAAGTAAGGAGGCGTCATTCAATGAGGGTGACCGTACGAGGTAGACAATTCAATTTTCATGGTGGTCTTTGAAGGAGAATCTCAAAATAAAATGAGAAGCGACAAGAAAAACAATTTCGCGGTCCAAAACTCGAGACTCCAACTGGTAGCGCGCTAACCACGCCACTGCTGCTCTCCTGCTCTGCGATTTAATCCAGAACGTGCAAAGAAGAACTCAACTCGGTACCCAAATAAAGAGCACTTACAGAAACACCGCCCAACATTCTGCAGATTCCGGCTGCGGAACCCAGCTATCTACTCACATATGACCCATCTCAGTATCTCAGAGGTAAGAAAAAGTTCAGAAAACGGTAGAAAAGAAAGAACTTTAGGTCAGAGAAAAAATTTCTGAATTAAAGTCCTCTAAAACCAGTGATTTAAAACAAAATAGGCAAAATAATTGCACATATTTTAATAAAACTTAAGATTTCACATAACAATTATAAGTGCAGGGAAAAACACCAATGAAATGAAAATAAAAAACTTTTCTCTAACAATATACGCTAACTAAAACTTGTCCATTCCAGACCTGCGGAGGAACTCGCACAAGAAATGTACAACTGCGTCGAGCTCCGCATCCGTTCGAATGGAAAACGCATTTTGCAGCAAAAAGAAAAGGAAAATTCATTTCGCAGCAGAAATGGAAGCAAGGCGCTGTGGAAGCTGAAATGTGCAGAGAATCCTTCCTACCTCGAGGCAACCGAGACCTGTATCAACAAGCCGTGTTTATGCTTGATTTTGTCGCGTGGGAAAGTTGTGATAAAGACCACTGCCCGATTCATACCGAAGCAGCTGACAGTCAAACTGTAACTACGTTTCCATGCAGGAAAGCTCTTCGACCAGGCCATTGTGAAAAACGACACTTTTTACTTAAGTAGTTGAATATTCTTACACCAACATTGAGAGTAAAAATTACGAATTCAGGAAACATTGAAACGTTAATCCTCATGAAACTACTCGTAATCATATACAGTAGATCAAAGTGTACTTCAAAACTTAGATAATATTTCCAGTTATCAAGCGGTTCGTGGTTAAGGGATCAAATGATCTGTGGGCTGAACTGAGACGATACTCGAGGCTTGTTTGCATAAAAGCTTCTCCAAAAAAAGTCCTTGAACAGACGCGTCACCGAGTAGATGAAAGAGACGAAAGAACAGAGGTATCTCCTAATGTGATTGATATACTTCATTCATCACGACAACTGCTCTACAGAAGCACGTGCTAGGATATTTACAGTACATCTCAAATACACCATAAATGGGTTAAATTAAAAAAGTAGGGATGCACGAGACTGGAACTGAGGTATGTGAACAATACGAAATATAATTAAATAATATCTAAACATAGCATTCCCTCCAAAAGCCACGCAGGAGTTACTCTTCGTGAAAATAATTTGAATTAAAATATCGATGAATAATTTCATCATTCAGAACCAAACTTCAATAAAGACCGTAACCACAAATTAAATTTATTTAAAAATATTGTATTCACCTAAATTTTTGAATATTCACTACGGTAAATATTTATAACATGATATTTCTTGAAAAACGCAGAGCACAAGCGAACGTGTTACCGTAAGACCTGAACAGTCATGAGCACATTTAGCATCAACGTTAGCTACTCAGATGATTAAGTTTAAGCCTCCCTTATCGTAACAAAGGCGTTCCAAAGAGAGGAAGGATGAAGTCACCATTTAGGTTGGAGTTAAGAGAACGCGGAATCTATACACAAGGTGCATTCCCACACAAGATCCCCGGTGCGTTGAAACAGTAAGTCTAAGTGGAAGGCTATGGCACAAGACAAGTGAAGAAGAAAGTCAGAGGTACTGAAAAATAGGACAGCAGTAAACAGAAAAAAATTGCCAAAAAATGATGAAACAAAAAAGAAATTTCAATTTAACAAAAAAGGCCTTCCTAACACTCAGCTCGGGATCTCACGTTTTTCCCCTGGGAGCGCGAATTCCCATAAATATAATAGTTGTAACCCCCTACGAGGATTTAGCATCAACGTCCCCAATAAGTTGCTTTAGTGCTACAGTAAATCATTTTTCCACAGGAGAGCAAATAAAAGATGTAGCAAAAGCACGCAAGTCTCAACTTTGGAAATTACAGCTGCTGTATCTCACAATGATCAGTTGCAGGTAGGAAGTGACACGTCGACAAGGAAGGCTGGCGAAGTGACACCGAAAATATTCCTGGTCGCCACGAGAAAAATAAATGAAATTCAGTGTATTATCATCATAAATCTCGCCATACTGGACTCCGAAAACCAGCAATATTTGTGAAAATTTGTATCACACCTCAGGTGGATATCATCTGCTTTTTCGTCAAAGGTCCACCAAAATAGTAATTTGTGTTCTATAACTTTGATGATAGACTCGTCTACACTGAAACATGGTGCATTTCACTGAAACATACATTCATTCCTGATGCAAAATTTGTTATTTTCCTTCAACAAAAAATATTTATTTCGTAATAAACATACTTTCAAACATGGCACTTCTATCAACGCAAATTTTCAGTAAAAATACCGTTCTGAATTCGTGTTATTATATATATTATTATTATTATTATATAAGAAAGTTTAAGCCTCCCTTAATTGCACGACAAAGATGTTCTAAGAGAGGAAGGAGGAAGGCACCATTTAGTATGGAGTTGAGGGAACACGGAATCTATGCACAAGGTGCACCGAAACAGGAAGCTAAGAAAGAAGTTCATGACACAAGAAAAAGTTGAAGAAGAAAGTAGTAGGTGCTGAAAAACAGGACAGCAGTGAACCGAAAAAAGATGGTCCGTAACAAAACAAAAACCTATTCTATTTCAACAAAAGGAAGCTTACCTAACCTTTAGCTCAGGCCCTCACATAGTCCCCCTGGGAGCGCTAATTCCCATAGATACAATAGTTGTATCCCCCTGAGGGGTTCTGAATCCGTGAGAGCAGAAAGAATGATAAGCATGATTACGAACCTGAAAACATCATGAAAGGGTAAAACAACAGCGAAGTTGTTTTCTACCTCAAACAGCTCAAGAGAGTTTTCATATTCCGTTTTTCATGAGAAGAAAAAGAGTGTTCTCGCTAGGCAGAGACTGACATCTTGCTGTGTCTGTTATGGCAGCGGACCAAAAGCGGCAGGCAATCCATCCGTCACGCCGCACCCGCCGCTCTCACAGATCAAGATGAGGCTCTCCACGACGATAGCGCTAATGCCAGACCTTCCTCGGCAAGCCGTCTATGAAAAACTGATCATTTACCATAAAAAGAACAGAAGTTTTTTCACGATGTAAAACTGAAAAAGGATGTGATCATTGTAATAAAAAATTTCATGGGAACCCTGCAGATGTAATTTACGATACCACATGAAGTATCGAGATATTTATGGGGGAATAACATCATGATAATTTTCTATCGCATTTTAATAATTTCTTCATATAAAAACGAGGGAACGTACATACAATGCTTTCATACCAACGCCATAAGCCCTACGTAAAAATACAAGTTCGTAAGACGAACACTATACCACGTCACAAAGATCTTCCATGGCAAATAAATATAGGGAAAAGCTTAAATCATTACAACAACCTAGAATAGTTGTATATGCACAAACCTATTTCATAATGATTTTATGACGTTAGTGTTTGGTATGGAAACCAGTCACAGTAATATTGCCTCAATTAAGTAAAGCATTGAAAGACTAAATTCATACTTTTGAAAGAAAGAGAAATAAATCCTTCACTGAAATTTATGAGGGAGAGCTACGTGGACGATATTCCATTCCCAGTATAACATCCAGCGTGCTGAACGAGTATAGCAGCAAGAAGAAGCGGAGGAGAGCTTCAGTTTCTCTATGTAAACAGAGAAATAATGAGCAAGCCTATAAATTTCTTTTCTGTCGTAAATCTCGGTGTCGGGAAATGTATCTTTCCCAAGAAGCCTACGTCCAGAGGATGAAGCGAGACAGAGATGAGAACTCTTGAAAGAAAAAACCGAAGAAACCGCTAGTGCTGAACGCCGTAATCTTTAGATTAGATGTCACGGAAAACTTCCCTTACCACAACTATGGCGTTCCCAAGAGAGGATGGCGGAAAGCCACATTTAGCATGGAATCAAGGGTATCTGTGTACAATATATGTTTGCACAACCTCCGCATTGAAATAAAAACGTTGGATGGGAACTTATGAAACAAAACAAGATAAAAGTGCAGGAAATAAGTAATTCCCTCCAAAAAAATTAGAAAGCGGTGACCGAAAAAAGATGGTCGGGAAAAATATTGAAAAATCTATTTTACTTCAAACAAAAGAAGGCTTACCGAACCTTCAACTCGGGCCCTCGTATTTTCTGCCTGGGCAGGCAAACCCTAAAAGATGTATCCTCCTGAGGAGCCATGGCCTCAATTTATGTCACTGCAGTTTTTTATCAAACCAACAAACTTGCAAGTAATACTTATTTAGAATTGAAAAATCAGATATTCAGTTGAGCGCATCAAGTAAGAAATTTAATGCAAATATTCGTACAACGTCCCAAGTGTACTTTAATTTCTTCTTGACCTTATCATAGGAATAAATATATCATGAAAAATGACAAGGTATAAAAGGAACAAGAAAGAATTGATACTTTTCATCGATAGTAACACTTAAAAAAATTCTGCACGTCCAGCGCAAACACAGTACAAAAATAGAAGCACGCATTTACAGCAAAAGCAAATACGAGGTTCAAAAGCAGCATCATAATTAACCACAAATTATAGGAGTATCCAAAGAAAAATATCGAGAGAATGAAAAGAATTTGTTGTGTGGAAACCTGACGAGTTGCGATCTCGTATTTTGCCAAAGCTTACAAAATTGAACAGACTCAATGGCAATGTGCACTTTATAGCTATTGTAAGAACTTCACGGACGCGAGTCTTAATTTCAAAAGTCAAGACTCCCACTGTCTACGATATGAGCTGTTAATATTTTCAGGTAAATTTATATCAGAAAAATGACAACAGAGGAAATAGTTCTGCCATCAATCATGTTTCCGTGTTCCGCAAAATATGTTCCCTAAATGTAAAAGTTAAGACTTGCACTAGTTAAAAAAAATAATAGCAAGAACTATAATGACAAATTGTCGAGAATTTTGACGCACTTTTTAGAGTTATACTATGGCCAACGAAAAATTAAATTAATAATAGATTATATTAAAAGTTAGTTTCAGCCTCTTTTCCCAAAACGAAGATGTTGATAGAGAAGAAGGATGAAGAGCGATCAGTACAGAATTAAAGGAACGCAGAATCTATGCACGAGGTGTGTACCTGCACAGGATTTCCTGCGGATTTATAAAACAATAATCTAAGAAGAAAGGTTAGGAAACAAGATAAAAGATTAGACTAGTCGTTAGTTTTAGCTTCCCTACCCACAGCAACAAATGCGATCCAAAGAGAGGAAAGAGGAAGGCACCATTTAGTATGGAGTTAAGGGAACGCGGAATCTATGCAGAAAGGGCATAAAAACAGTAAGTTGTGAAAGAAGATTATGAAACAAGTTGAAGAAGGAAGATTATCAAAGTTGAAGAAGGAAGTAATAGATGCTGAAAAACAGGACAGCAGTGAACCGAAAAAAGGTAGTCCTTAACATAACAAAAACATTTTATTTCAACAAAAAGAAGGCCAATTCAACTCTCAGCTCGAGGTCTCACATTTGCCCCCCTGGTAGTGCTGATTCCCATTGATACTATAGTCGTCTTCCCTGACGAGACTAAAACTAAAATTGATGTTATTTTTCGACAAAATTCAACAGCTGCGGATTAGTTGGCAAATTAACGAAGTCCCCAAAATCGACGAATAAAATTGATCCAGTGGAACACATCATAATCCCTCCAACAGCGACATTTGACTATACAAAAGAGACAAAATGCGAAGACAGCAGAGGTATTAACAAAAATTATCGCACAAAAAATAGCTGCTTGATTTGTCCCTGCTGCTCGAAGTTATAACTCTACCAGACCTAAAACCCTGCACCTACTGTTAAACGTTAAACCACCCTAAGTCAATTCAAACATACGAGGCTGACTTGAGCAAATGACTGATAACATTTGACTATGATTGGTTGGTTATTTTTAATTTATGAAATTTTTTACGAACCAAGTAAAATATTAACAATTAGGTATAACGGTATTGCAGCTGATTCGGTAATTACCGAAAAGTCGGTGAAACGGTCTGGAAGGGTTAATTAAAAAGAACCCCAGTAAATTTCAGAACGTCTTCTTACTACAAACGTCGGCTGTATTTCGGCGGCGAGATGCGAGTACTTTTGACGACGCTATTCTTAAAACCTTACGTCCATGGCATAAATTATCAATAACCTATCTTCCATTCAAAAATTTCCGGCTTAGATTTCCAATTTCGCAAGATGGAGCTGAAAAACATCCCAACTTTGATGTTAACACACGGAATCGTCTTCTTGTAATCTAACACTTTAGCCATTCCTGCAGTTATGTGAGAAAAATCATAGCTCGCCGCCTCACAGAGGAAAAGCGCTGTGCCCTGAAAGTCAGAAGACAAAAAATAACGACGTTAGACGCTCAAGTAGTGCTCTTAAGGAGCGAGGTATTCATCGAAAAATAATCTTTAAGATTACGTAGCAGTGGGAAGGCAACAGCGCTTCAAAATAGGATCTTCACGAAATTTATTTACTTCATAATAGAAGCTTGATGTGTCTTATAAAACATAAACATGTAATCGAAATTTAAAAAGGCATCCACATACTATCAGGATGATATGGTCTTGGCAGCGATAAAGTGTACCGAAGCAAGCAGTTAGGGTAATAAAATGAAGCGGAAGCGGCAGAGGAAGTCTTCTGTTTGGAAGCATCGCTACAGCAATTACTGAACTTTTGGAGCCTTTGAACCGCTCGCGCTGCTCCCAGAATTTGAACAAGGAACTTCGAAAAGAAAAAAAGATGGAGCACTTCAGATGCCGAAAAAACCTGCCGTCTCAAGGCCTAAAGTAAACAAACACGATTGCTGAAAAAATATTAGTAATACTAATCGCTGAACTTGACCAGGCCAAACACGGTCGCTACTCGTACGTAAGTTTGCGAGATCCTCATATGAAGTTAAGGCTGTAAAATGCTGTCGTGTATTACAAAGGATAAAGAGCTTTTGATGAAGATTCCTATCGATAAAAAGTTTTAACCAGAGTCCCCCAAGTTATGGAGGTTGAGTCGAGAGAAGCAGCTGATAATTCACTTAGAAAGTTGGCAGGTCGAAGCCGTGAGACAACTAGATGATGTTCGGAAGGTGTAAAGCAGATAGCACCGAGCCGAAGTTAAAGTGCCACCATAAAACAGAGGTAAAGCGATGCGTAAACTGGGATAAGAAGTCCATAAAGCGTTCCCATAAAAGAACGAGCCAGAAAGACCATAAACATCCAGGCTCGGACTCCCATACGCGCCTAAATATCCTCTATATTGGCTGTAAACCCGCATGGAAATACATATATTAGAATAAAGCATCTAACACCATAAAACGCAGGCAAAATGAGCTCATTTTCATTGCTGACGGTTGGAGAGGGTAGCGATGAGTTATGAACTGTCAGCGAGCAACATAAATCTTCCTCGGGTGTCAGCTTTCCCGGGCAGTTATCCTTGGGTTCTTCTCAAATTTTATTTTAATGAAGCAAAATTCAAGGAACACGGTACTCGTCGCCCTGAGCGGGAATTTCTCGCCATTTTATAGTATATTACTGATGTCTCGCCCTGGAAGCACTCCTTTGCTTTACTGGAACACGTAAATGCAATTTAAATGCAAATGGAATAGCTCATCTCTTCTACAAAGTCAATTAGATCTTTGATCGAGTAGGACGAGTGTGAATGAAATCATAAAACCAAATCTCCGAGCTTCACTATACAAAATGTGAGTTTAAAAAATCACATCATTACAAATTATCGAAAAATAAGCAAGTTTTTTTCAGAGTGAGAACTATAACCGATAACTGGAATCTCTAATGGTTATTGTCACAGAGTCGAATTGCAAGATCTTCAGTAATAAAATTAAGCCTTATTAGCCGGTGGCATCACGCAAGTTCAATTCATAATAACTTGTTGAATTTGTAATCCCTGAAACTCACTGACAGCACATGACCACAGGGATTTTACCGCATTACACGTTCACCAACGCAGATCACAATTACGACGAGAAGCCAAGCAGAGGACTAATGTGAACCTCGTTTCAGCGAACAGTCGTCAAAATCAATTAATAGCAACAAATTAAATGGAAAGTTCGAACAATTCAAGAACGTTGAAGAAGCGGAAAAATTTATTTTAGCATGATCATGCAATACCTGTATACCTCTTTAGA
Organism: Morinoia aosen; assembly: GCA_030386875.1. Classification (NCBI taxonomy): domain Eukaryota; kingdom Metazoa; phylum Arthropoda; class Malacostraca; order Amphipoda; family Talitridae; genus Morinoia; species Morinoia aosen. Next base: position 72,071,971 of record CM059567.1, on the reverse strand, counting down.
GTGACAATCTTCAGGAAAAGTGGAAGCAGATTAAACGTTCAACTTCCTGGAAACAACCCCATAGCTTACTTACGGCCTGAATGGAGCGCACTTCATATCACATCAAACCAGAAGCACGTACTCGACACACAGCAATCCAAAAATCAAGTCACTATAATGGAGTTCATCCATGGCACGCTGTACTCAGGAGCTGTATAAGGAGTAAGAATTTTAACAAAGATTGAGTGATTCGCAAGACAGGCAGCACGGCACGTTTCTAGAGAGGAAACATTCAATTAAGCGGACAACGTTAGGCAAGAGGTACGTTGCAGTCGAGTTCATTAGTCGTAAAGATGCCACCAGAATACATCCAATGAAGCTAATGAGCTTTGGCAGCGTCAATGAAGCGCCGTGACCAAACCAGCCTAAACTTAACGTGGCCGTGAGCGACCGCGTGACGCGTGGGCCACAGAACAACAATAGATGTTGCGTGAAAACGGCCGCCGGCATCAGGGGAAACTATGCAAATGGCGCCACCGCAACACCTTCGTGATCGTGCACTATGGTTTTGTCAAGCTTCACTGTGTATGAGCGGATCTCATAGCCTCTCATTCAACAAAGTACAGATAACACGTCGGTAAATTCTTGGCGATGGAAATGGTAATTAGTAACAAATATCGGAGTCTGTAACGGAAATAATACAGAATAAATTGAATATTCACATTGACAAAGCATAATGTACGTCTTGAAGATGAACAAGTTCGCTGATTACGTTAAAGATATCAAGTATTCAAAAATGGAATGGCTGCGACAAAAATTTAATTAAAAGTTAAACTGAGTTTCCATCTTGGTGTCATGCTTGAGAATGTCTTACCATCGCGCAAATGCGAACTTTTGATGGTGTTTTTCTCAAATGTCCTAGAAAACGTAGAAAGATGCAATGAACTGAGCACTGACCTAATTATTATTAGGGCCCTTGGTATTCACACCATGGTTTTGTTAATGACAAAACAATTTCCCATTAATGGATCCTTCTCCCTTTAACTTGCTAGTTAGTTTCACACCACAAACAATAACAGAACAATAAAATGCGTTCAATTCGGGAAAACAAGTTTGACTTTATAAATGGCAACACGTTGCTTTTGATGCCCCACTCTCAAGTTATCCACGATATTAGTATCTGGAGATACTTGAGAAAGTTGCCAATTCGCCTTAATACAGACCTCACAGCCTCTTTAGACGTAAAACTGAAACGTTAACGCCAATAATCTTGCTGAAAAATGTATTTCAAATGTATTTGAAACATTCGGAAAAGTACTCAATTTTAAGCCCTTCAAGAATATTTTGAGCGAACGTGAAACATTCTCTGCAACTCGGCTCGAAAGACAGAAATTTCCTAAGTTACGGAAATAATTTTTTTATCGGAGAACATCCTATAGGCGACTTATGCATGCAAGCAAATCAATTTCTGGTCTAGTATTTGAAATGAATATTTAATGATGCTTACTTTGTGTTAAGCGAAGAGAAAACTTTAATTAATGGAATTCAATGCCATTTATCACGATTTTTCCAATGCAACGAGATGAGCACACCTAGCACGATCAATTCCGTTAGGGTCTGCCAACCTACCCTACCAGCTGACGCGTCCACCCCCGCGTACCGCTGTGCTCGCCCAACGCAACACTGAGATCCAGCGAAGTGCTAGCAAGTACGTATAAAATATAAGCTTGAAAAAAACAATGGCGACCACAATTGACGTAGTGACTCACAAGCTCGGCTTTGGATGTGGAGAATCGCAGCACAACCACACGAAGTTCATGACTCACCTCCGTAGTCATCTGAGCTAGAAATACGAATGTCGGCACTTATTGCACACACGCATAACGCAAAGAAGCCTTGCCTTTTTAATGATTTCTATTTCAATTTAGTGTTTAGCAGCTCCGAACCATGTCAATCACACGTCTGAAAATCAAAGTTGACACTAACTACGACTGTACTAATACACTAAATCGCCAATAATGTAAACGCAGTAAAAATATTACAGCGAGTTCATTTTGCCGGAGAAATAAGTAAAATGAAAAAAGAAATTACTCATCAATCAATAATTAAGAAAAAGGAACTCGCTGATCCATTTCATTTTACGACATCCAACAAACCTTGTAGTTAAAATTTTCCGAATTTCTAATAGTAACATTCTCCACCGACATTTCATCAAGACTAAGCTTCCCTATTACTGATTACACGCAGAAAGTAAAACAAGTAGAGTTAAAATTGAAAATTATATCGAACGGCGTAATGCACAGCACAAAAAATCAACATTTATCCATCGTTAAAGTCAACTGACAAAATAACAGTTTTTATCGTTAACTTCGGATGTAAATTTGCTCCATTAAAATCCCCACTAAAATAATTTGTTCAATTGATATATATAAATAAAATATACAAAATTAATATTTATATATCTCCTTTCTGTAACATTCCCAATAATTAATATCACAGAAACCATTCGAATCTATTATAGATACAATTCAAACGATGCACAAAACCTGGCATCCGTTCACTTTTATTCACAAGCCAAAAATATTGTGGCAATGAAGGTCGAATTTTTTGTTCAAAAAAATGCAACTTATAACAAGGAAAATAATACTGCAATTTCTTTCAAAATTCATAGCTAATTATAAGTAATACTTGGTTGGTAGGTCCGTCTCCCTGCCCCGCTCTTTGAAGGATGTTTTATTAATGACCGTTTCTGTGATCCGAATTACACCAGTACCGGAATATTTTAATCGTTGGTACTATTAGGAAGGATGTATTTGTTTGTCATCCTCACCTGGAAGATTTATTTTAAGGAAAATATTTAATCTCGTCATTTTAGACGGGCCATGGACACCAGTTTCAAATCATTCGGACGCACGGATCCCAGCTACAGTTTCTGTTACCCAGATATCAAGACCTGTAACACAATTCTTGCCATTTAAACCGTACACAGGTTCAGACAATTTTTCTGAAACCTGGCACGAGAAAACGAACCAACATCGGGGAAAAGACAAAATGCTCGAGAGGAGAACGTAGCACGAGAGACGCACTGCGAAGTGTCGCACTCTACTGGCGCTCTCAATCGCGCTGTAATGAGAAGCAAACACGTAAATTCCACCTTGCAGGCGCTGTGAAGATCTTCCCTCACCTCGCCGGTCATAAACATCATAATGCGCCCGATTCGCAGCAGTGCTACCGTTCTCAATTTGGCGCAAGAAAATACGATGAAACTCATGAGGAAGCAAAGAAAACACACCGTAAATGCAATATTTTCTCCACGAAGTGAACCAATCGTTACGGTAGACTGCAAACTTTTATTGCGTTAGTTAGAATTCAGGAAAATTTCACTCCAAATTATTCTAGAAATACATACCTCATTTCTTCGATATCAAATTAGCAGCAAAGAGCGGAAGCCCTGACGTGCGTCACACTACCAACGTAGAGAAGTAGGAAGACCTGAGCTAGACAAGCCGCACAGCTGACCACGGAAGCATCGCACAACTCTCTCCCTCTCTCTCCTTCCTTACCCGGCCGGCCTCACTCTGCCTCTCCCTCCCACGCCAGCACGCAGCTGAGGCGAGATGACGCTCACGGCGCAGATGTTCAACTCATCACGCTCTCTTCCGCTCTAAAAACACTCCCCGATTTCAAGTCAAACACGAAAAGAACAAACAGAAGAGAAAAAAGCACACAGTATAATTTTAGCAAAACACCATGGAAGAACGTCTGGAAATTGAAATAAGTTTTATTAAACAGTCAAGTAGATATAGACATACGTACTAATAAGCAAGGCAGATAGTACAGGTACAGAAGTAATAACCAAAATTAGTTGTAGTATTATAACTGCTATTATTATCATATCATTTACGTTAATAATATGATCAAATACATATCAACATGTGAGTTGAGCACAAAAATATCTTAAATTATTTTACGGCAACGGCAAGGAGACGTAAACATGAGATTTAATCACACAAGATAATTTTAACGTTCAATATTGAATAGAACACTGCAATCACAATAATCGTGCAGACTTAACTGTCAAAACTAGAATTAAAATTCAAGGACAAATAATGAATTTTCTGATTCATTCGTATTCCCGTAGCAACAGGCACAAGGCAAGCATAACATTGCGCCGTAATAAAGCAATATCAATGCATATTCACGACTGCAAAAGCCTTTTGAAGCGCATGAACCTGCGTGAATGACTTGTGGCAGTAATTTTTATCGAATTTTTCCATCTTAGAAACTAACAGCTGCGAAACTAAACAGCAGCACGAGCACTCCCCATCACCTTACAAACAGGAGCAGAATGTTCGAGCCACGCCAAGACGCAAATTTGGCAATGCCCTCGGGCTACTTCCGCGCGAGCTCAAGTTCAGCAATGACTGGAATGTGCAATATCTTCGAACAATAAGCTACTTTAACATTTAGTTGATGGAATTTCATTAGAAATTACCTAAAGAAAAAGGCTTCTGGGCGTTCACAATTTTCGGTTAGGCTTCATTTATTTGCAAACATGATCACTTTCATCGCGCAATGACCCCACAAAAACGACATGAATATCATATAAAATTGATAAATTAAACTCGTTTTGATTCTGCATTTCAAAACAAGCGTTGAGTCATTGAACAAATTTTAGTAAGCTATGAATGTGATTCAGCCTAAAATGAGCAGTCCTGAAATGTACTCCCAGCCGGTACATGGGTGAAATTTATCAAATCAGAGTTCTCCAGTTACTCAGCAAGTGTTATACACCTGCCCATTATTAGCACTCTAGAGGTTTCAATGAAACTGTTCCAGCTCTTTACTCATAAATAAGTTTTGCTGTACAAAAGTAGAAAGTGTTCGACCAAACGAGTCCCTTACGTGCTTATACTCCATATGTCTCACGTGCGTTCTTGAACAGTACTCAGAAGATAGCCTTCTAAAATGCTCGAAATATTTGAGCCTTCCTCGAACCGGTACAGGCGCAGTAAAAACAAAAGGCTTTCAAGCGGAAACCAACACGTGCTTGAAGCACGCAAGCGACAAACTAGAGAGCTCACGGGATCTGAGCTAGTTTAGATAAGAGAAGAGCGAGTTCGTATGAGCGCCGTAAAACACAAAACCAAGACACAATTGCTCAATTGCGACTCCCGCCAGTCGAGCAAGAATGCAAGCCCTTGCTTTCCCAGACCAGCTATCACGAGTATAAATCTACGCGGAAACGCACGGTCGCCTGACAGCAGGGCGGGCAGAGAGAGAGACAAGATCGTAGATAACCTTCTACAGCCTTTAGATTGTCACACAGATAAACGAGACAGAATTTAAAAACAAAATGATTAAAAATAATTTCAGAAATTCATCCGTACCTGGTTTGTCAAGCCATTAAACACAAACGACCACAAATGTTGACTGCTACAAACCGTTTTACAAATAAAAAACTAATGAAGAAACGACGGAACAGTCTTTCACTTTGCCCAACAACTCTGACAATACCATCGATAAATGTTAAGGTAATAATATTAAAGGCAATTTTTTCGTTCATGCAAACGCAATGTGGCCAAAAACATTTGGTGCGCTTTGCTCAAGCACAGCAGCTAGAAGAAAATAGGTAATAAAATTACGTCAAGCATTGTAGAAGCACAACAGGCGCCTTGTCGACCCAGCTCGCACGACTGCCGGATATCACGAAAGCGAGCGTCGAAAAACAATGAAACGTTCAATTAAAAGTGGAAAATGGGACTCAAATCACCGCTAGGACGAGGCAAAAGTGACGTAGTGCACAGCGCCTAAATTGTTATGGAGTCGTTCCAGCAAGAATTTTGCCTTGTTAAGCCGAGAGCTGCTGGCAGGTATTAAGCAGACGAAACAAAGCGACCAAATTCAATGAAACCTCCGGCCAAAACATTTCCACAAGACGATTAGACAAAAATACTCTGAATCCAAGAAGCAGAATGCGAGAAAACATTTTTTAATTGTCTCGTCTACGAACTTTTTTCAAGAATCCGCAATTTGCAACTAGTGCGATAATTCCGGCACTGCGAAATGCTCGACAAAATTTTAAAGAGTGCTTCTGTATGAACGAAAAAGGCAGTGGATATAGGACTCTCAGTAGCACCAAAACTCATCCAAGACTCTTAGAACTTAGAAAGCTTACCTTTCCAAAAAGTTGCTATGAAAAGGAGAAAAAAATAAGAACGTTGTAAACAATGCAAATGACAATGAAGTAAAGCAGAGACTACGTATCCGAATAACATGCATTATAAATATTACGGGATTATCACATAAATATGAATGAATACGTTCCTATCAGTTCATCAGTAAGTCACCGTCAAGTTAGAAGTACTTGCATATGGCTTATTAAATGAAGTTCAGTTGGTGAACGGACCGAAAGCGATGACCTCAAATAGGATAGGGCAAAACTGCAAGCTGGTACAAAATCACACCAAAAATGCGAGTAATAATACACACAGCAGCCTCGGTAAGCGTCAGAGTATACCATTATTTGTACAGCATTTAAATGAGAGTCGTCAACGCGAAAACATAGAATTAAGAGGATTCTCATGAGGAATTTTTCAAAAAGAAAAAACACACACAAGACATAGAAATTACCGACAACTTAAAAAAATTAGGGAGACAATGTTTCAAAGCTGAGGAATATTCGGCATATTAATTGAAGAAAACTTTTCCGAAAATAAGTACGATGCCAAATTTAAGCAGAATGCCAATGAAAATTTGAGCCATAAGAAAAACTTAAAATCCTTTGATTCAAAGAGGAAGAGACGAGAGACATACCTTATCATGCAGCATGTTCCTGATCTCGCCAGCGTGGTCACGGAACTTCTGCAAGGACATCTCGAGTTCAAGGCATCGATTCTGCCAATCAACTTTGCCGTTTGCGTCGCTCCCATCAGCAGGCCAGCAGCTATCATCGTTCGTATTCTCGAGTTGTTGTCCCAATTCCGAGAGAAGTGATGGAAGGGAAGCCACACCGCTCACCCTTCGTTCCAGAACTTCGCGCCCGTCAGAAAATGACGGACATGATGATTCCAAAGACCCATCGGCGGTTGAGGTCGATGCCTTCGGCGTAGGCGGCTTCCTTTTCGGGGAACCCTGCGACTGCTGAACCTCGCCTCCGCTGTCGTCCTTACTCGGGTCACGGCTTTTGTCGTTACCGGAGAATGCAGGCGCTGAGAAATGGGAGGAAGCGCCACTCACGGTCGACAAGCGCGCCAAATCTGACTGGAAGTCTCCTGAGTATCGCGGCTCAGAACCATCGCTCGGAGACAGCTCAGGATACAAGTCTGGGTTCACAAAAAGAGTGGGATAATTCAAAGAGTGATTTTGATAAGGGTTGAGCTGGCGCCCAATGGTGGAGTACATGGAAGTTGGCGGAGATGGAGGACAGTAAGAAGATCTAGGCGCAGGCTCAGGAGGAGGCTCCCGGCCGTGATCTTCACTTTCGAGTCCATTGATGAGATCTTCTTCGATCCAAGAGTCCACATCAAATAATTGCGATAGCCTTCGTTCAGAGAAAAAATTTGAGGAGGAATCGGCGACCCGATGAGGGGAGCGATGAGGAGACCCGTGCGGGGAAGCGGAGTGCAGAGGCGACCGGGGTGAGGACGTGTGTCGGGGCGAGTGTGGCCCTAATGACGAGTGGAACACTGAGTCGTCAGGATGCTGCTGGAACTGACGGTATGCGCTGCTGTCGGATGCCGAGATCACGTGGGAATATGGCCGAGTGTTGCAAGCAGACGAGTACGTGGCGCCTGTGGAAGCTCTCCTATTGTTTGGATCATTATCAGCCATTATTATTAAAAGAAATAAGAAAATGAACAAACGAGTTTAAAATGGAACACATAACACAAAATAAATGGCGAGTCACTGCTAAAGGCATCCACTGTGAGTTCTCTTGAAAGCCCTAACCAAAGTTTCTCTCGTTGGCACTAAAGTGAACAACTCACTGTAGGAAGACTAGGATCGATAATCAGTAATCAATGGCACTTCAACTTCACAGAACGTCAAGTAAAACTCAAATTAGAGTTTCTTCAATTCCAAAATGTCAAGCGAAACCAGGAAACCTCAGTATCAACATCAACAAATTGAATGCATTATTAAAAAAGGCACTCGATTCTTCATGAGGCTATTCTCTCACAAGTTTTTCACATTATAATTTTCAGATGTTTAAATAACAATAACAAATTCCAATATTTGCAGGTCACCTCTATTACAAGCGCTCAACAACTTGATGGCACAGTCTGTTCACTGAATCTGAAAGAAAAAGAGACAATTGATCAATACATGAACATAGAACTCCACGTTACACAATTATAACCCAACAGAATTGAACTACTGTAGAATGATTATTTGTTGCATACTCTGTCAGTACCACAAAATTTTCAAGCCGCTCACAACTATGCTCATCATAAACAGACGAATATTTCACTCTACAATCCCACATTTTTGAGACACAACCTCTGACAGAACTGTTCTACTCGTTCCGTTTCCCGATCAATCACCATTCAATAAGCTCGTTAAATTCCTATCTTGACACTGAATCAATAATTATTTATGGTGTATATACAATAAATAAATTCTAATTTATTGTAAAGCAGACGTGAGAAATTTTGAGAATTCTACAACACTACAGAGTAGACATGCAGATCATGAATCTTCAGTATTCAAATCAACAACACTCAAATATTTCCAGTGGTCAAATCAGCGTTTCTTGAAAATACATCGAAGAGTCAAGTCGAATTTCAGCGTATACTCTGCGTCTCACTGTAGCATGGATACTGGGAAATCCAATTTATATTTCAAAAATAAATATCAATCCCAGTTCTTTACACATTTGATCAAACAAACGTACAATCGCAATGACGCAGAGCTTGTGTAAAGTTGTAGTTCAAAATATCAGCGAAAGCGGTGGCTAGAAGCAATTTAGCTTTCATTGTTCACGTTTTTACAGAGTGCCTTCTGAGTTATTGCGCAACGGGTTAGAATAAATTTCCAATTTTTTGTTCTTGAATTTGAGAATGCATAGTTCAGTTTACTTCTGAAAAACGAATAAATACGCAAGAATTATATATTTAAGGGGGGCACTTCAAGATTTCAGTTTTTTTCATCCGATTCGTTTGAAATTTGGCCAGTACATGTATTTGTTGGAAGTAACCTTTTTTTACTCGTGTAACTTTTTCGATTTAGGCCTTATTTTTTCGAAAAATACGAAAAATTAGTTTTTTGGTACATTTTTATGGATCCTTTAAACGAATAAAAGTCATTGAGTTTTTATGCTAGAACAAAACCGAAGACAGTTTTAGAATCCTTGGAGCATTTCTAACCAAAGTATGGTAGCAAATTATCCATTTGTAACTTTTCGTTTTTTATATGCGATATTTGATCACTAGCTAGTATATACACGAATTTTGGGTTTTGAGCTTGATAAAAAAAAATTTGCACAATTTGGGAGTTTGCTACTGTATTTTAGTTAGCAATGATCCAAGGATTCTAAAACTATCTTTGGTTTTGTTCTATCACAAAAACTCACTGACTTCTATTCTTTTGAATCTTGAAAATAAGGGTTGTTGGTGAATAAGGAATAAATAAATTTTAATCTGAACTGTAATATAATGGGACAATTTATGTAATTGAATGCTGTTTTCATTTTTCTTTCGATAACCTCCGTGTATAAGTTCATATTCACACTGTGAACTGTAAATTACAAGAAAAAAAATTCTTTTATAAAAATTATGAACTTTAATATTTGTTGTCTGATTCTTATGAAATTTGACTTTAATATGTAATTTTTAAATATTCCACCAAATAGTCCACCACCTAAGGGTCCTTTTTCAACAAAAACATAAAAAATGCTCATCGGACCGACAAATGCCTGAAGTGCCCTCCTTAAACATGGCGCTCATTCTCATACACACCTAGAGTAACTTGGGTGTAGCGTCGCAGGTCTGAGCCAAATTCAAAATTTTAGCAAGGAGAATCGCAATATTAACGAGCTCTCAAATCAGAATCCTTCATAAGTATATACCGATACCAAGGTAAAAAAATTGGGTTAAAAAATCAGTAAATACTTGTACAATTTTTGACAGAAATGTCTACACATAGTTACTCGACTGTGATGTTACGGGAAGAATTACGCATAACGGTCACTCTGTAAATGAGAATTACTTCAGTTCAGAAGCATTCACGAAAACCCCTGGACGCAAGTGAGTACAAAATTGTTCACCTGTGAATAATTATAAAACTCGTCTCGAATATTTGGTGCCATGCTGAAAGTTTATGGATTAATTTCTTCTGGCTGTCTTGCGTCTTATATAATCTCTTTTCTCATTTTTCGTTCACTTATACGGTTATGACGGCTAACTCACAGGACAGACGAGGATTCCAATCAATAGAGATATCTTGGATATAACAAACATTCCTACAGTCGTAGTAATGCAGTAAATTTCAATCGTTATTGCCATTGTATTCTGGCTCATAAATCGATTCATTGCGCAGTCACTCAGACATAAGACACAGGACAAGCTCTGTAGAGCAGGGGTTCCACACCTGGGGTGCTCGCACCCCCTAGGGGATGAGAGATGATATTCTAGGGGTAGTGATGCAAAAAAAAGGCTTTATTTGATTGCGTTTTTTTGCAAAAAAAACGTGTTTTTTATGTTTTTTTTTTTGTTTTTTTGTTTTTTTGCACACCTAAATTTTGTTAAGTATATGTCTGTTTTCTTTTGGACACCTAAAATATATTAATATCCCTGTTTTTTAGTCATTTTATTGTTATAAAAATATCAAAAAGAAACCATACAGTAAAAGTGGTGGCAGATAACCCACAATTACCTAGAGGCGTCTAAGAGTAACAGCAGGAGCCACAGAACTTATATTGATGGAGTCAAAATTCAGAGCTTACTATCTCTACTATGTCTGATTTTTTATGTGACCAAAAAAATCAGACTTTGCAGAGATAATAAGCTCTGAATTTTGACTCCATCAATATAAGTTCTGTGGTAAGTTCTGTGGCTCCTGCTGTGAGGGTCCAAGCTGAGAGTTAGGTAGGCTTCCATTTTGTTGAAATAAAATGTTTTTGTTATGTTGAGGACCACCTTTTTTTGGTTCACTGCTGTCTGTTTTTCAGCACCTACTACTGTCTTCTTCAACTTTGATCTTGTTTCATAATCTTCCTTCCTCTCTTTGGATCGCATTTGTTGCTGGGTAGGGAGGCTAAAACTAATGACTAATCTAATCTGTAAAAAAAACATGGATATTAATTTATTTTATGTGACCAAAAAACCATGCTTTTTGAAAAAAATATTTTTTACAAAAAACATGAGTGTGATTAAATTTTATCTGATCAAAAAAAACATGACATTTTAACATGTTTTAAAAAAAACATGATTTAAAAAAAACCAGCATGATTTTTTTTGGCACAGAAAATATATTAATATCCACATTTTTTAATCATGATTTTTCTGTAAAAAAGATGTTTTTCAAAAAACAGCATGGTTGTTTATGGTAAAATAAAGTATATTAATATCCGTGTTTATCAGTCATGACTTTTTTGTAACAAAAACATTCAAAAAACAGCATGGATTTTTTGGTCACATAAGACATATTAATATCCATTAGAACCGTACCAGGTCTTAGAATAAAATATCCACAAAGAATCTATTCACTCTATAAAACCTTTCGGAGACTAGCTCCATCCTCAGTAAGTCATTCAGTCAAATGTTTTTCAAAGGAACAGTGAAAATTCATTGTCCATTTCACCAAATTTTACTGAATGACTGAGGATGGAGCTGGTCTCTGAAAGGTTTTATGGAGTGAATAGATTCTTTGTAGATATTTTATTTTAAGACCTAGTACAGTTCCAATAAACATAATTTCAATATTAACAGCATTCTTTGTTTATAAGTTTCTATAGACAATTCGATTAAAGAAAAATAACTTTCCTGATATTAACATCCGTGTTTTTTTGTCATGATTTTTTTAAAATGTTTTTCAAAAAAAAAATTTTTTGGTCGCATAAAATATAATATCCATGTTTTTTAGTCACAATTTTTATATAAATAAAATGTTTTTAAAAAAAAAAGGATACTTTTTTAGTCACATCTCTCTATCAATAACCATAAGTAAAGATATGCTATTATAACACACCATTTTGGACGTTGAAGGCCATTCACATGTATTGTAAAATAAATGAAATATCAAAGCATGAAACCGCAGAAAATGAAAAATTTCATAAAACCATGGAAAACCATCAATTAAGAAGTATGCTGTTTTATTTTGTAATTTGACATGAAAACAAATAATGTAATGTGGTTCTTTTTCTTGCTGAGTTATTTTCAGACAAAATATTAAAAACAAACAAAATTCCACGTTTTTTTTGGCCACGTTTTTTTTTTTTAAAAAGTGTTTTTTTTTTTAAAAAACGGCATGGTTTTTTTTGAGTCACATCTCTATCTAGGGGTGCGAGAAAAGTCCAGGTAAATAATAGGATATGGGCTATATGTTGGCATTTTTATTTCAGGGGGTGCGAGGTTCGAATAAAATTTATTTAGGGGTGCGAGGTTCGAATAAAATTTATTTAGGGGTGCGAGGCAAAGAAAAGTGTGGGAACCTCTGATTTAGAGAAACGAAAGCGAAAACAAACGATAGAGAATTTGTTATTCTTTGTTAAGACGTAATCATATTAAGGGCTAGTACAGCTGATACGGTGAAATTGGAGTCTAATGAGGAAAATATCAACTCGTAATGTTCGACTTTTTGCTGTCCCCGAAAATCATCGACAGAAGCAGTTTCAATTCAACTGTCTATTGAAGAAAAAGAATTCAAGCAAATTTAATGAGTGCTAAACAATGCAGTGCCCGTAACATATTGTACAATATTTCAGCAGGCGGTAGCAGTGGCTATCTAAGAAATTCCAGTTCTTGATATAGGGATTATTCAGCATTTTTTTTTTTAATTTAATAGGATAAACGGCATTAAAATGTAGGGAGACAGCCAAAAATACGAGTCGGTCTCAATTTTTATACGAGCTAATATTTAAATTTACTTCTCAGTTCTTCATATTTAAGAACAGCAGAAGTATTTTCATCGCCAAGAAGTGTGCGAGCTTGAAGGCTCCATAGCGTTTCATGGGGAGACCTTGAGTATTTGGAACAGTAAAACGACAGCCAACGGCAACTTGCATTCGCGCAACATCCAATGAGCTATCTTCGAGCTTAAGTAATAAAACCACCGCATGTTCATGTTTCTCGACTGTTTCACGTTTCAATAATTCAGTACCTCATCAACTGAAGAGTTGGCAGATAAACTAAAAACCGACACGGAGATATCATCAACTGGACATTGAACCGATGGTACAAAATTACGTATTTGTTAACCATAATAGAAATAAGTGCACTCAACACCTCAACACAGAAAATAACGGCTCGCAAAACCAAATTATCAAAAAGAGAGCGCAAATGAGTTAAATCTTGGACGTGGAGATACTGAGTAAAACATGGGTTCGTTAAGAATACTCACCGACATACGTGACTGAAATACTTATGTTCATGTAAGTCGGCTATAAACAGCAACAAATCCTGTGATAGAGATAACTTTCTTATCAATATTTTGAGTTCGTTGGATTAAATGATATGTTAGTTTAAGCCTTCCTGACCGCAATAAAGGCGTTCCAAAGAGAGGAAGAAGGAAGGTTCAATCTAATTTGAAGTTAAGGGAACGCAGAATCTATGAACAAAATGCATGGAAACAGTGAGTTGAGAAAGAAGTTCATGAAACAAGATAAAAAATTGTAGAAGAAAGTAGCAGGCGCTGAAAAACAGGACAGCAGTGAACAAAAAAAAATGACCCGCAACAAAACAAACAACGTTTTCTATTTCCAAAAAAGGCTTACCAAAATTTAGCTCGGGACTTCATACATTCCCCCTGGGATCGTCAATTCCCATAGATACAATAGCTGTGTCCCCATGAGGGAAGAGTTCGATGGAACTATAAAAAAGATTTCTACCGAGACTGCCTCTGACCATTCTGCAGCTCCTAGGTTTAAACACAACAGATGGGAATATGCCAGAACACAACGTACTATAGGTCGAAAAGTCACTAATACGTTCGCTGCTCGAGTTCCAAGAAAAATAAAGAGAGTTTCAAAAAAATACGGTGCGTTCCAATTAACATTGTGAACACGTGAAATGAATATTACTGAAGGCGCACATCAGTGCCGAAGTTGGCTGCAAAATCATAGCTTCCTGTTTTTCAGATTCTTTTCTCAAAAAGACAGCACCGTAAACAATACTTCAAAGCCAAGCACTGATTGCTGTCAGCGCAGCCGAGAAATGCTCACATTGAATGAAAATAGAAAATAACAGCCCCTGGTGTTTTGTTAAGGCTAAAAAGTTTGTTTTGATTTGTCCGCGTACAATACGGTAGTAGTAAGGATAAACTCTGAAGAATTAGATCAGGTTATAAATTAGTTAAAGAATCCCTAGCCATAACAAAGGGGTTCGCAAAAAAAGAAGGAAGGTAAGATTTAGCATCGAATTGAGGGATCTATACACAAGGTATGTTCCCACATCCTGCATATAGAAACAAAGAGTTTGATAGAAGTTCCTGACAAGAAAAAAAGTTGAAAAAAGTAATGTAATAAGGTGGGAAAAAAGGACAGCAGTGAACCGAAAATAAATGGTCCAAAAATTAAATACCTCTTCTATTTCAAGAAAGGAAGGCATAACTAGCCATCTCGGGACCTCACTGTCTCGACCATGGGAGAGCAAATTTCACATAATACAATAGTTATATCACCAAGAAGGATTCTTTTCATAAAAACCGTTGAAATAAAATACACGCCGAGTATTCCTTACACTCTCTTCAATGGTAAAGAGTAGTGTTTGGCTACATGACGTCACACTTGCTCAGATTGGGAACATGGTGTTGAGGTTTGAATGATATCCGTTGTTTTCCCGGAAGTCCGTCAAACATTATCAGCCCAAATCCGGCCATTTCCAAAAACTTCAACCGTGAACAATTTACATCAGCCCCCAAAAAGAAGGCTCAGTGCAGTGCTTGTCTCTCAGACGTTTAACACAGACTTTTCCTCAGTAGACTCTTCTCTCGTGAGAAGATTAGTAAGAGTTGTTTCACTGTTTTGTAAGGATAATACGAGCTCATTTTTCAATTCATTTTGGACGACCAAATATGACACATTCTATCATTAGTAAGGGAGAGAGTTTATTTTTTTGGTCTAAATCATTAAATATAAATTTTTGGGGATATTAAGTAAAGCATCTTCAGTACTGGTGCTCCTCCTGTAATCAAATTGATTGCAATGAAGTAGGTGTTATTCATCAATGTAAGATGAAAGCTGGTTTGTCAATGCGTTTTTTTTTTGTTTTAAAAAAAGAGTAAGCAAAAGGCATCAACACCTCGATGAAAAAAAGTCACCATTAGTTACAGGGGAGCACATATGCATTGTTTCTATTGGAGTGTTCCCTTCGGATTCCGAATCGATTAGGGACATATTGAGCTCTTCTGAGCAAGTTTTTATTTCATTATAATCAGCGTAGGAAGCTTTACTAACCATTTAAAAGTTACCATGGAGAAACCCAGGCAATCACAAACCATTAACATTGAATCAAATAAATATGGCAAACGAAAGCTCGGGTCAACTGAAAAATACAGCAAAAATTATTTTAATTGCCCCTTAATATCTCAACATCGGCGAAAGTGTGATAATAAGAAAGAAAACAGTGACATAAACAACTCAACTATAAAATTATTCAATTAATATCAATAATATCAATGGAACACCGCAGAAATTAGTTGAAAAAACACGTAATCTTGAAAGGAAAACTGGAGGGACAAATAGCAGGACCTAAAATGTCTTGCAAGGCGCACAACGTAAAACAAATAAAAGAAGTGCGGAGGCTGGGTGCGGAGTGTCACGGTGTAGGGTGACAGGCGGGCGGCGGCACTAGACGCGGCCGGCGGTGTCCGGTGACACTCCTCACACGCACAGCACAATGCCACTGGCTTTAGTTTCGCGCCCCCAAACCACACGGACTTCTGTACTCTATACAACGTTTAGTGCACGGTTTCTCTGTTGAACCATTCTGAATGTACGAACTATACACGAAATGACATTAAGAAATGTTTATCTTGAAGGATTTACAGGTACCCCTCAAGTTAATAGAAATGGATAAAAAATCTCATAATTAATGCTAAAAAGTGAAGGAGTAACTCTCCAGGAGTGCCATGATATGATAGCAGAATTTTACTTTCTATCCAACAGAATTTATTAAACCAGTCCATTACGCGGACTAACTTTGCTCGTTTCATTAGTGAAAATTATTATTTTTTTGTTTATCACGGGTTTCAACCAGATGAATGGTTAACTAATTCAGCTCCACCGCCTATTTCGAGGCATCCCAGCCGAATAGTACATGTTTCCCTGACGTAAGACCGTCGCGAAATTGACTCTTATGCAATAATTAATTTTTTCAAAAAAGCATGAACTTGTCCATCATAACAGGGGTTCAGGCTATTGTAAAAATGGAACAATGATGTTCAAATTTTGTAAGCAAAAACAAATTAACCGCCAAAGTGTCCATCACTACTCAAAACATGTTCTGCATTTGCAAAGGAGTAAAATAGCCCATCGACCTTCCGTCAAGCTAAATTTAAAAATAATTCTTCAAGGGATAAATGATACCCAATGCAATTCTTCTCCAACACGGAGTTTAAACTAACACTAGTACGTGGGTTGAATAATCAAACGCACATAAATATCAAAATGAATGACTATTATACTTCATTTTGAGCAGTGGCGATATGCCTTTTCTTCCAAATTAGAAAATTCGTCGAAGGGAATGAACTCCAACTTCCACTCCGACTTCCTGAGCATTCTCAGCAGCACCGCATGAACAACAGCATGCATTTTCCACTATCTGCTGTTCTCTCGAACTGTGAAATGACTCCTTTATCTCAGGGTTACTTCAATTGAGAAAGCTCTAATCCGAAATTATAGAAATTAGGCAAGGAAACTTCGTAAATATCAATGACGAGTTACTCATACACTTGTAAAATGACACAATGAAACAAATAAATTCGATATGGACAGCAGAAAGCTGGAGCCCGCTACGGACAACATCCATCAAGAAATTGTAACTACTCTAGATGATACAACCGTAAGAGAAAAACAGTAAGTGCACTATGGTTTAATAATTGGCTATGCTACTCGCCAAAAAAAACCTTCAAAGAATACACTAACACGCTTGCCAGCAGAATAAATAAAACATAACCGCGGGAAAAAGTTACTCCGAGAGCTAATTTTGGTGAACATACATCACCATAACGAACATAATCCAAAAATTATACCAAGTAAATTGAATGTATAAGATAAAGAAACCTTCAAACAAAGGAACAACATGGTAGCGGTAATATTCACATTGGCTTTACGCGCCATTGCTTGAGATATGCATACATATTAGACCACACGCAACAGCTCGCCAGTATCGATCAAGGAAGCAGTGCTTGCACGGAGAGAGCGTGATGAGCATGACAAGGACGGCAAGCACCCGCCAACGCGGCCCTTTTTCTTGCCCTGTCACAAGCAGCACGCCAGGTCCAAATGCGATTTTGGCCTTTGATGTAAAGCACTGCGCTGTCTTAGGTTCAATAGAATTTCTACCAAAGAAAAAAAAAAAGACTTTCTTACTTCTGAAAAGAAACACTATATTATTGACGGTGTCATCCGACATTGAAAACTTCGTTAATGATGAACATGGAAGCTTACTCGGCCAATAGTATAATAAGTATGCGATATTGTTTGGGAAGTACACACATTACGAACACTCGCTATATTTGTCTCAGCAAAAACGTAACATTTACGAAAATCAGCGTCAACGTAAGTACGAGTATACTGTTAATATTGTATCAATTTGACAGTAAATTTCAATCAAGTTTTGATAATTCGATCCCCCTTTGCGATGTGTGTAATAACGCAGCCACTAAGTACAGTAGCAGGTTTTGAAAAGGCTGCATGAGAATTGACCACAGAGTACAGTCCCATATAGTGATGCGTTCGGAGGCGCGTTATGTGCGGGATTACCTCGTTACGCAGAGCCAAACGACCACTCCTACTGCAGCTACAGAGTTAACTAAGAAGCCTCAGGGGGTCATTATGTGCGCTCTTAGGACTTCAAGTGTTGACCTCTCTTAACCGAATGGACCTGACATTAGAGAGAGATCTTGAATACAGGTGCTCGTAACTGTGGCTGTGAGCTCGTCATAACTAGAAACAAGCGACGGCAAACTTGGCCAGGCCAAATGATGCAAAGCGCTATCACAAAAATGGACAGTACTGGAATAAACTAATACTGGATCCAGGTTTAGCACAATATATGCAGTGTTGCTTTCTCTCAATGCGATGAACTCGACAATCCATTGACTTCACGAATTCAATTTTCCTCTAAAGATAACACGGAGGATTTGACAAGCAAAATGTGGATATAAAAACCTAATTCTGTTGTTCTTAATACGAACAAAACAGAAAAGATGCATCGTAAGAAATTCAGATTTAAAATTCAAACAGTACATCGAGATTATCAGTCGAGAAGAGTACTGGAAGGAATGAAACTGAAATGCACATCACTCCAAGCTAACACGCAGCGGTCTCCCGTAGGAAGCATAGGCAAACAAGCAAGGGAGCACGGCAATGCACCGCTGTCCCATGCTCAGACGCAGGCTGATCAAAGTCATTCGCCAGTTGCGCTTGTAAGAATACATCACAGGGAAAACAAAATATTTTGATCACAGGTATTCAAAATCGAGCAACTATTGAGCCAAGTGATTGAGCCAAGTGATCGAGTTACGCAAGGCATCTTTGACTGGTGGAACGGGACCTCCCAAAGGCCTAGAAAAACAGAAGTTGACCGCTTTTTGACCACTGTACCGGAAATTGACCCTAATATTCTCTGGAAGTTTTTTTGAGCTAGATAATTCTCAATTTTTAGTATTTCCATAGCATTGTTTAGATTCAAGTTCTAACTTAGGCCCAAGACTGAAGGGCCTAGGATCGACAGCGCGGGGAGTCCGCCTCCGTCACAATCGAGGGGCTTCCTTCCCAGTAACACGCTATTCCAAGCGGGCCACCAATAGGAAACAAACGAGTCGAATTATCGGAATTCTATACAGACAATTTCTGGGGGCTTTTCAGCACAGGGATGAGGCGTTTGAGGATGGCGTGCTGCGGACAGCTGCCCGCCATTGATGACCAGTTCATTTGAAGAGGGGAATAAGAGTCGGAGGCGTTGCAGTAGCAGCCGGAAGAGAAGCATCAATAGGGATACCAAAACGAAAAGCACATACAGAAGCTGTAGCGTTCCCAACATTTGAGGCAACAGAACGAGCGGTGGCCACAACAGCACAACAAATAGCAGCAACAGCAATGCGAGCAATAGCAGTAGAAAAATCTGGTGCATCTGATGCAACACCCGCACTAGCTCGAATAAAATCTGTTGAAAAATTCGACAGCCAGAACTTCAAGACAGCAGGTCGAGAGAATACACTATACTAATCTGTGAAGTCCCAGTCATCCCAAAAGTACACCGACTAGTTATGAGCTAGTCAAATGAAAAGATTTACATAGGTAACACGCTTAAACTGCGAAACCATTAACTTCCCATCATTGGGAGAGTAGATCTTATGCAACACTGCGGTCTCTACGGGAATGAGAGGAAAAAGCGAGTAGATACATACGTGCATGTGAATGCATAAACAAATCCATAATAACATTCACTACTCGTAAGCGTCAGCGACGGGAAGTAGAAGATTTACTAGAAGGTAAACTCAAGTATCGTATGATGAAATGGAGCACAATGAAGTTGAATGAACAAAATACTAAATGTACTCAATCTCATAATTACTGAACAAAGACAAGCCACTATACTTACACTACTGAGGTGCACCAGGGTTAAAATACGTCGACAAAAACAAACCCAATCATCAGTATAATTTACTCGCCGATTCAGAGGGATACTCGGCACTCAACTCCATGCAGTGGGAAAAAACGCTCCGAGGTATTATCGATTTGGGTAATTTTAAGATATTTTCGACGCACAAGAAAAGAAGCACACCTACCATCAATTTTTGTGGTAAGTGATAAGAAGCGTTGTTTGGCTCTAAGCACATTAGTAATCGGTTTTCTATTATTTCTATACAAGAACAGAAGCCAAAATTACATCTTTCCCCAATAAAGCTGAGTTAAACTAATGATTTATCGTTCGTTTATTATCTATGACCACAATAATGTTTTTTTGCAATGAGGGGTGTTAAAAAATTCCTTATAAAGAAATTCTAATAACTCTAAATAAGTATCTATAAAATGGCATGACTTTAAACGAATACATTACTTTTTAAAGGTTTCAAACCACTTTACAAGAGGTAGTAAAAGTGGCGTTCATTTTCAATACATGAGTAGGCTCTGATGTCGAGGTTACAACATGAACAAGCGGGAAGAACACAATAATTGAGGTAGTGTGGCTGACACACACCCGCTCACGCAGCAAAGGATGAAAAAAATCCATACGCATAAACCTTTTCGACTTAAATCGTGGTGAAAAACGATAAAAAAGAAATGAGCCTATAGATTATTTATTGCAAAGATGCCTTTGAACACTCTATAGATATCTACATCAAAACGAGTCAGCCACATTTCGAGCGAAACACAGTCGTGTATGATAGATACTGCTACATTATGTAGGATAATTAGCAATGTAGGACTAGTGTTTTTATTTATTTGAATTTTTATAAAACAGCTGTCATTCCAGAAGCGAACAGAAAACCTAGTACAAAAATAGCATCATTATAACGGTTGGAAATAAAAGTTATAATTCGATTATAATTTAATTAAAACCTCTCTAATCATAGCAAACTGGATCCAAAAAGAGGAAGGAACCATTTGGTACGAAGTTTAAGGGAAAGAAGAATCTATGCACAAGGTATAGGGTGATGTGTTCACAACCCGGAAGAGGTCTCGACCCGGACAGTCTTGATTAACCAATGAACGATCAAGCCTAGGAGGACGTCAGAGCTATGACGTATGAGGGAGGGCGGTCCTAACTATACGCCATTTGCAAACCTCCCCGCCGACGCTCCGCTTGTGAGCAAGGTAAGAATTTCGATTTTAAAAGGTCGCGATCTTAATTTTCGGCATCAGAATATATTGTGCCATGGCCACGAATATGGCGTGATCAACTTGTGATAAGTATTTTATGTAATATGCCATATTGGCATAAAATCAGTGATAATACGGAGTGCCTAAACAACAATGGACTCGTTTGGAGTGCCCGCTAAACAAAATTATGCCGTGTTCTCGACTCGGACGATTTTTGACAATGCATGCAAATTAAGTGTACTGGAAAAAAACAATTAAAAAGTGAATGATTGCATAGTTCTTACAACTATAATGTACCATATGTGAGATAAAGCCATGGAAAAGGCTGGAAATGGGTGTTTGCTACGGCTAAATATCGAGTGATTTTTCGAAGTGTTTTATTGATGGAAGTGAATTACTTTTAGCATTAATATGTGCCCCCATTAGTGTTTACTTCCCCAAATTGAAATATTTAACCTAGGCCAATTGTTTATATTTTTTACGAATTTAAAAAAAAAAATTATGTGCGTGGTCTCGACTTCGTTATTAGCTAGTTTAGTCATTAGTTTTTATACAGATTAAAATTAAAGTTTTAAGTTGTATCCCAATTCAGTGTTCACCCATTTTGATTTTCCTAATAGAAAGAAAACAAGCCATACGAAAGAAAAAAGGCTTAGTTTTAAAGAATTCAGTTCCCTTTCTTTATCATGTATATTTTTTATTACATTGATATTTTGCAACCAATTGTTTTATTCCACCTTTCAGTGTCATGTTCTGGATGTTCTTGGTAAGAAAAAATATACAACACACTGGTGTAAGTGTGTTTTTGGTGGACCAAAACATCCGTCCGGGTCGTGAACACGCGGTCTCGGCCCGGACAGAGAATTCTGGATTTTAAAAACGGCTGTAAAACCAATACTATGATATCTATAGATATGAAACTCATAGCATAAGATGGGGAACTAGTTAAGCTTTCTTTTAAGCACAAAATCTCTCCTGTAGCTCAATAACTTTTTTTTATGAATATTATTCACTTTACTGTCCGGGTCGTGAACACATCACCCTATTCCCATAAAAAAAATCCTTTTTGTATATATAGAACGTATTAGGGAGTAAGTTTATAAAACAATAAAATTAAGAAAATGGTAGGTGCTGAAAAACAGGACAGCAGTGAACTGAAAAAAAAGATTGTTCGTAACGAAATGAGAACCTTATTTTATCTCAACAAAAGTAAGGCCAACCTAACCTTCAGCTCAGGACTCCACACCTTCCCTAGGAAAACAATAATTTCTAACGACTTTAACAACACATGTCATGAATTGTTTCCCCATTACAGATGGCCCGCGCTGAACTGAACTTAAATTTTATCTCGTACATAAAAGATTGCAATACCATACCTTAGCAACTATTTTAGAGTTTGTTCGCATCATCAGGTCTCGCATTGAATACAAACTATAACATTGATTGAAAACTTTTCAAGTAAATTGAATTCAAGCCAATCCCTAACAAGATTAATATCATAATTCAGTTTCACGTTCGATAATTATTAAATTATCGATATTTCAAACATTCTAAAGATGTTCGCAAGAAAGGAAAGAGGAAGTAACCATTCAGTATGGCAATAAGGGAAAGGAGCGTTTATACTAAGGTAAGCCAGCAAACCCTGTCACAGGAACAGCTTGGTTCAAAAAAGTTTAAGAAATAAGATAAAAGTTGGTTGAGAAAGAAATAGGGGTTAGAAAAAGACAACAGTTAACCAGGAAAATATATGGTCCGTAAGAAAACAAAAACCTGTTTCATTTCAACAAAAGGGGCTTACCAAACCTTTAGCTCGGGACCATCTTCTCCCTGGGAGCGCTAATTTTCAGATACAACAGTCCTATACCCTTTAAGGGCAATTCCTATCAAGATCCGAATTGTTAAAATTCATAGAGCAACAAAGAGCGACAAACTCTAACACCCCGTCCACACATGCAATATAAAATTAATATCCTGAAGAGATATATTTTTCAATTCAAGGCACCGCAGCCTCAACAGAGACGATCTCAAGAGAGCGAAGAGATGGGACAATTTAGAGCGGGCTGTAGAAAACGGGGAATCGATGGACAGGGTATATCTTCACACACGATGCCTTGTCCATAGAAACAGTAAGTTAGGAAGTTGTGAAGGAAGAGGATGAAAAAACAAGAAGAAACTACAGAGAAGGCAAAAAAACTGAAAGAAGCGAAGTGGGCACGTAAGGCAGAAGTCTTGAAGGCTAATCTGTAGCTAAGGCAACTTAACAGCATCGCCCTCTGGGGACGCCAGGCCTCGTACATCTTCGAGGAAGTTCAACGTGATCCTCATATGGTGCGTTTAACAAATACTGTCAATGAAGAAATAATTTATCCATAATGTAATTTCTTTTATATCATTAAAATTATCTTATAGCATTAGTCATTTTTATAAATACTGACATTGGTTACGTTGCATAAGGGAAATAAAAATTCATTGTGGTATGTAACGTTAAGTGAAAAAGAACTTGAATCCACTGAAGATACAACTTGAAACAAGTTATCCCTTTTGTTTTTCAATGATATGTTTCGAGATCGGCAAAGCATCAGAATAAACTGCGAGGGGAGATCTGGACACTTCCCAGCTCTGAACTGATTACGTCTCATAGAAAAAACGATGAAGTAAGCCATTCGCTAGTTTATACGTCATCAGCGCTTTATGAGGGTATAAACACTAGAAACATAAATATCTAATTGATACGAAACGATGATGAAGTGTAAACACCTGAGCAAGCATCAAAGCGAGAGGGGCCTTGATACGTCGGCCACAAAAGAACTTAGAGCAAAATAGGACAAAAACGAAATTAACGAGCCGCGGACACTCGTCTAGCACTAATCTCTAATGGAAGTTATTTTTACTCCCTGATTAATTGAATATAAGTTAGTTTTAGCCTCCCTTTATCACAACAAAGATGATCAAAGAGAGGAAGGATGAAGGCACCATTTAGTATGGAGTTAAGGGAACATGGAATCTATGCACAAAGGGTGTTCCAGCAAGGGATCACGTGCGCATAGAAACAATAAGATAAGATGGAAAGTTATGAAACAAGATAAAAATTGAAGAAGAAAGTCAGAGGCGCTTGAGGACATGACTGCAATGAAGCGAAAAAGATGGTCCTTAACAAAACAGAAAAAACAAACATTTTATTCCAACGAAAAGAAGGCCTACCTAACTTTTAGCTCAGGACCTCACATTTTCCCCTGGGAGCGCTAATTCCAATAGATACAACAATAGTTGTATTCTCCGGAAGTGGTTTTTAATCCCTTGCTAACTCAACTAGGAGGTACATGAATTATGAGCTTCAAGTCATGTGTTCTGAACTATAACGTTGACCCATCAGCCCACATCCATTTTCGAGATTACATCATACGCGCGCGCAGTTCCAAGTTCCACACTTGAAAACTCTGGAGAAAGACGATTGACTCGCCAGATGTCAGTCTCGAAACGACGTACATACTCCCATATGAATGGAAAAATCTGAACTAGGCATCGAACTGAAGTCGCAACTATGTCATGCTTCTCCGCATGACTGTGTAAGGAATATCGCTAAGGATCTGAATAATCGTCCGGCCAACGACTTATTCATAAGTGATTCAAAAGACCAAATAATAAGCCTGATTTCTGCGAGAAAACATTGCAACGTTACGTCCTAGAACAATCGACTCTTCAGGAACAACGCCCAGACGTCGTCGATACGCGTTACGAACGAAGACGCTAACGGAAGATGCTAAGAACCTCAACGGATGTTTTCATTTGCTTTAATTCATATGTTTAACATTGTTTTGTGGGGATTTTTATATAGTAATGAGGGTAAGGTTAATGATGTATGTTTTCTATTTGATAATAGGGATATATCACGTTCTTATTGGTAACCTTGTTAGGTCGATATTCAAACTTGGCACCTCAAGGGGACGCCAGACGCGGTTACCTGAGGGAGAGCGGCAGTTGAGGCGAGGACACGATCACAAGCAGCCGCATACGAGTTTGTTCCTCTACCTTGGTCCAGTTGGGCCGAGGCTTGCCTCTTAAATTCACTACTCAAAGCCATCCTAGAATATCTGTGCCCTCATTCGCTCGAAAGTGATTAACTTCAAGAATACTCAACTGCAGTGCCGATAACGTAAATTAGAGATTGTCAACCTAGATTGCTAACTGTCGGCATAGCCCCAGCCATCAACCTGGTCTCTCTGCCCTCAACAAAACATGGCGACCTTGCTCCAGCGCGCCAGCCAGGCGACATTCAGACTGCGAGACCAATCTCCAAATCTCAAGATAAGTTTCCCTCTGATTTCATGTCAAATCCCAGTTCCCACTCAAGCTTCTAAGTATATTAGGATGGCGAGTGCGTAAGTCACATTCATTCAATTAATGCGTATTTTCGATGATTAATGTCTCAATATTTTCCTGTGTTCAATAGTGAATTTCTTTGATATTTCCTGTGTCTTTAATAACCCTCAGATAAATAGGAGGAGAGGACATGATGATTCAGAAGGAAAGTAATAATGTTTGAAGCCAGGAAACACGGCTAAAATGCACGATTAATTTATGGCCTTAAGCCGCTCGTAACGCTTACCGAAGATTGAATTAAATATTCATTCAGATAAAGATCTGAATTGGTGGCAGCTACCTTGATATTGCCAAGTAGAAAATATATGAATAGTGACGAATAATCTTGATGTCACGACTAATAACAACATGAAAAATATCATGCATCGCAACAAAGAATAACGGCAGAGAAAAATGAAGACCGTGACCTCAGCGAGATAAAATAAAGAGGGTCACGACATATGGCGGCAGCGGTGGGATTTGAGTTTTGCTTTAAATGTAAATGTTACTGTAGAACCTCATGCCGACCGAACTCACACCTCCGAATAAAAATATATACGTGCATTCAAACATTCAAATTTAAAAATTGATATTTGGCCGACTAAAAATAATTTCTTTATCTGAATCATCTTATCTCTCTCTTCCTAATGAATACTTATTTGCAGAATGTCATTTGGAACGATAAAGTAATGTTGTATTAATGTTTCATATTTCAATGTTGTCGATAGACTCATAATAGGTACGGATGTGCAACGCATCCCTTCATCAATTAATTTTAATTACCATGTATGTGGCATTTTCTGTACTATCCAACGTTAATACTGAGATGTAACAACACGCCATGTTGGAGACGAATATTGAATCGAACATTCTTGGCACCCAAGCCACAGCCTCGCGTACCCCGAGCCGATGGAAGGCCAAATGTAAACAGATCGCTCGTTCGCCCGCAGGAATGGTCACAAAGCCACACTCAACAGCTTTCCATGATTCTAAACTTCAATAACGCGAACGATAAATGTTGTGAATCACGATTTTCTTAGTTTAGGCATGTAATATTTACGTTTTTCTAATGAAAAATAAATTTAATTACATGTGAGAACGTAAAAATTTAATTATTTCATCATTACTGCGTGTAAAATTTCTTATTCGACGTTCATCAAACAAATTCATGCGGATACCACGGCATAATTATGTCAATATCATGTGAATTTTTATTCAAAATTTAAATACTAATGATCAAAACCAGCTTATAGATAATTTTATTTCAATTTCCGGAGATAGCATTCTTTAACAATTTTAAATTTGATATTTAAATACAATAGATTCAATTTAAATACCAAATGGCACAGTTTCAACTAGAATGAATGTAAACCAGAGGCGTTTGTCTGCTATTAGAGTTACTAGTTAGTTAAGGTTTCAAAATTTAATCACGATTCTTCGGAACAATTTCATTTTGGCGAATAATCTAAAGAATTAGATTTACTATTACTCTTAAAATAATTAGTTACCTGCGAGGTACGTCACATAATGATTCTAGCTATGAGCGATATGGATTAATAACATGGAAACAGCTGTGAAGTCACGATAATCCATAATCCATCTGAATAATACAGTGAATTGGTAATTCAGAAATCTAAAACTTCATGAGGGTGATAATTTATTTCAAACGGGTTTATTCAATCTCGACGATCTCGTATTAATATGTTTGCGCATACATGTTCTACTGGTCCTGAATGTGACTATGAATTTCATTGCGTCGAGTTGGTCAAATTTAAATACTATGTATAATTTTTGTAATTAATATTTCTGTGTGGGGAAAATAGTTCAATTTGTTTCACTTTCATGTATTTCGATAATTCCGTAAATGTGTGTGTACTCGTAGGATGTAATTAATTTTAAACTTTGCGATCTATACTTAAATAATTTTTTTGAACCTTATGTTCTATTCGTAATTTGCTTATAATAACGTAAAATTCAAACGTAGGATGCTTAAGTCTTTTTGTAAATACTTGGAAGTTTGAGGGGGAAGGCTTGATTGATGTGATGTAAGAGGGAGACTTGGGAAAAATTAAAGAAGAACATCAGAACAAACACTTAATGGGATTGACCTTTCAGGAGTGGTGGATGACATCAGCTGAGCGCGGTTGAACGCTTGCGCCGGCGCACCATCACTCGCCAGTCACCAAGAGTGGTGAGCGACTCCACCACAGACGCATCACAGTCGCCCTGCTCGGACGGCATCACTACTACGGGTTGGCCGCGCACACACGAACGCACGCCGCACTACCGCTCCATACTCCACCATTTCCCTCGACGCTCGAAACACGACACGCAGCGGCAGATCTGAGCTCGCGCACCGACTCGTAGAAAACGAGTACGCGAAGAAAATTTCTTATCAGCGGACTGGGTCGACGACCGCGGCTAATTTTCTACTGAGGCACGGTGAATAGAAAACGACGGGCATTTAAAATTTAAAGGACAGCTCAACATAGGGATTTCAATCACGACTTCGAACTTCGGATGGATTCGACGACGACGGCTTCTGATGTGATCAACGACGATGAAAATAATACGGAGGCCCGGATGAAAATCAATGTATCAACTCAAAGATCTCAGCATAAAGGCAGCGAGTCCTACGCAACCCCCAAAAAAGATGATGAACTCCACGAGATAGTAGTCCACTTCGACCGACGACACACGGAATATATTTCGGAGATCTCTATAAGACTTCTGCAACGTGGTGGAGCAAGTCATGCAGCCCAGGATTATACGACTTGGGTGTATTTGGAAGTGTTCGCTACACTTCCGAGGGTTTTCACTCTCAAGGATTACTGCAGTGATCCACGCAACGGAGGGAGAAGTCGGTGTCATCTATAGGACACGGTTCTGCCCATAGGACAACTATAATGACTCCTTTATTTGACGACTCTGAATCAGCGCTCGCCAGAAGAGCAAACTCCAGTTGTAAGCATCTTGACTCTTCCCATGATCCACGCATTAAGGCGTCGGCTGCACGTGATGAGCAACGTCGAAGATAAGCCTTTCGAGCACAAGCAGGAGCTTGTGATTTGTTCGGCCACGGGGGATTGTCATGCTTCTCCGCATGACTGTGTAAGGAATATCGCTAAGGATCTGAATAATCGTCCGGCCAACGACTTATTCATAAGTGATTCAAAAGACCAAATAATAAGCCTGATTTCTGCGAGAAAACATTGCAACGTTACGTCCTAGAACAATCGACTCTTCAGGAACAACGCCCAGACGTCGTCGATACGCGTTACGAACGAAGACGCTAACGGAAGATGCTAAGAACCTCAACGGATGTTTTCATTTGCTTTAATTCATATGTTTAACATTGTTTTGTGGGGATTTTTATATAGTAATGAGGGTAAGGTTAATGATGTATGTTTTCTATTTGATAATAGGGATATATCACGTTCTTATTGGTAACCTTGTTAGGTCGATATTCAAACTTGGCACCTCAAGGGGACGCCAGACGCGGTTACCTGAGGGAGAGCGGCAGTTGAGGCGAGGACACGATCACAAGCAGCCGCATACGAGTTTGTTCCTCTACCTTGGTCCAGTTGGGCCGAGGCTTGCCTCTTAAATTCACTACTCAAAGCCATCCTAGAATATCTGTGCCCTCATTCGCTCGAAAGTGATTAACTTCAAGAATACTCAACTGCAGTGCCGATAACGTAAATTAGAGATTGTCAACCTAGATTGCTAACTGTCGGCATAGCCCCAGCCATCAACCTGGTCTCTCTGCCCTCAACAAAACATGGCGACCTTGCTCCAGCGCGCCAGCCAGGCGACATTCAGACTGCGAGACCAATCTCCAAATCTCAAGATAAGTTTCCCTCTGATTTCATGTCAAATCCCAGTTCCCACTCAAGCTTCTAAGTATATTAGGATGGCGAGTGCGTAAGTCACATTCATTCAATTAATGCGTATTTTCGATGATTAATGTCTCAATATTTTCCTGTGTTCAATAGTGAATTTCTTTGATATTTCCTGTGTCTTTAATAACCCTCAGATAAATAGGAGGAGAGGACATGATGATTCAGAAGGAAAGTAATAATGTTTGAAGCCAGGAAACACGGCTAAAATGCACGATTAATTTATGGCCTTAAGCCGCTCGTAACGCTTACCGAAGATTGAATTAAATATTCATTCAGATAAAGATCTGAATTGGTGGCAGCTACCTTGATATTGCCAAGTAGAAAATATATGAATAGTGACGAATAATCTTGATGTCACGACTAATAACAACATGAAAAATATCATGCATCGCAACAAAGAATAACGGCAGAGAAAAATGAAGACCGTGACCTCAGCGAGATAAAATAAAGAGGGTCACGACATATGGCGGCAGCGGTGGGATTTGAGTTTTGCTTTAAATGTAAATGTTACTGTAGAACCTCATGCCGACCGAACTCACACCTCCGAATAAAAATATATACGTGCATTCAAACATTCAAATTTAAAAATTGATATTTGGCCGACTAAAAATAATTTCTTTATCTGAATCATCTTATCTCTCTCTTCCTAATGAATACTTATTTGCAGAATGTCATTTGGAACGATAAAGTAATGTTGTATTAATGTTTCATATTTCAATGTTGTCGATAGACTCATAATAGGTACGGATGTGCAACGCATCCCTTCATCAATTAATTTTAATTACCATGTATGTGGCATTTTCTGTACTATCCAACGTTAATACTGAGATGTAACAACACGCCATGTTGGAGACGAATATTGAATCGAACATTCTTGGCACCCAAGCCACAGCCTCGCGTACCCCGAGCCGATGGAAGGCCAAATGTAAACAGATCGCTCGTTCGCCCGCAGGAATGGTCACAAAGCCACACTCAACAGCTTTCCATGATTCTAAACTTCAATAACGCGAACGATAAATGTTGTGAATCACGATTTTCTTAGTTTAGGCATGTAATATTTACGTTTTTCTAATGAAAAATAAATTTAATTACATGTGAGAACGTAAAAATTTAATTATTTCATCATTACTGCGTGTAAAATTTCTTATTCGACGTTCATCAAACAAATTCATGCGGATACCACGGCATAATTATGTCAATATCATGCGAATTTTTATTCAAAATTTAAATACTAATGATCAAAACCAGCTTATAGATAATTTTATTCCAATTTCCGGAGATAGCATTCTTTAACAATTTTAAATTTGATATTTAAATACAATAGATTCAATTTAAATACCAAATGGCACAGTTTCAACTAGAATGAATGTAAACCAGAGGCGTTTGTCTGCTATTAGAGTTACTAGTTAGTTAAGGTTTCAAAATTTAATCACGATTCTTCGGAACAATTTCATTTTGGCGAATAATCTAAAGAATTAGATTTACTATTACTCTTAAAATAATTAGTTACCTGCGAGGTACGTCACATAATGATTCTAGCTATGAGCGATATGGATTAATAACATGGAAACAGCTGTGAAGTCACGATAATCCATAATCCATCTGAATAATACAGTGAATTGGTAATTCAGAAATCTAAAACTTCATGAGGGTGATAATTTATTTCAAACGGGTTTATTCAATCTCGACGATCTCGTATTAATATGTTTGCGCATACATGTTCTACTGGTCCTGAATGTGACTATGAATTTCATTGCGTCGAGTTGGTCAAATTTAAATACTATGTATAATTTTTGTAATAAATATTTCTGTGTGGGGAAAATAGTTCAATTTGTTTCACTTTCATGTATTTCGATAATTCCGTAAATGTGTGTGTACTCGTAGGATGTAATTAATTTTAAACTTTGCGATCTATACTTAAATAATTTTTTTGAACCTTATGTTCTATTCGTAATTTGCTTATAATAACGTAAAATTCAAACGTAGGATGCTTAAGTCTTTTTGTAAATACTTGGAAGTTTGAGGGGGAAGGCTTGATTGATGTGATGTAAGAGGGAGACTTGGGAAAAATTAAAGAAGAACATCAGAACAAACACTTAATGGGATTGACCTTTCAGGAGTGGTGGATGACATCAGCTGAGCGCGGTTGAACGCTTGCGCCGGCGCACCATCACTCGCCAGTCACCAAGAGTGGTGAGCGACTCCACCACAGACGCATCACAGTCGCCCTGCTCGGACGGCATCACTACTACGGGTTGGCCGCGCACACACGAACGCACGCCGCACTACCGCTCCATACTCCACCATTTCCCTCGACGCTCGAAACACGACACGCAGCGGCAGATCTGAGCTCGCGCACCGACTCGTAGAAAACGAGTACGCGAAGAAAATTTCTTATCAGCGGACTGGGTCGACGACCGCGGCTAATTTTCTACTGAGGCACGGTGAATAGAAAACGACGGGCATTTAAAATTTAAAGGACAGCTCAACATAGGGATTTCAATCACGACTTCGAACTTCGGATGGATTCGACGACGACGGCTTCTGATGTGATCAACGACGATGAAAATAATACGGAGGCCCGGATGAAAATCAATGTATCAACTCAAAGATCTCAGCATAAAGGCAGCGAGTCCTACGCAACCCCCAAAAAAGATGATGAACTCCACGAGATAGTAGTCCACTTCGACCGACGACACACGGAATATATTTCGGAGATCTCTATAAGACTTCTGCAACGTGGTGGAGCAAGTCATGCAGCCCAGGATTATACGACTTGGGTGTATTTGGAAGTGTTCGCTACACTTCCGAGGGTTTTCACTCTCAAGGATTACTGCAGTGATCCACGCAACGGAGGGAGAAGTCGGTGTCATCTATAGGACACGGTTCTGCCCATAGGACAACTATAATGACTCCTTTATTTGACGACTCTGAATCAGCGCTCGCCAGAAGAGCAAACTCCAGTTGTAAGCATCTTGACTCTTCCCATGATCCACGCATTAAGGCGTCGGCTGCACGTGATGAGCAACGTCGAAGATAAGCCTTTCGAGCACAAGCAGGAGCTTGTGATTTGTTCGGCCACGGGGGATTGTCATGCTTCTCCGCATGACTGTGTAAGGAATATCGCTAAGGATCTGAATAATCGTCCGGCCAACGACTTATTCATAAGTGATTCAAAAGACCAAATAATAAGCCTGATTTCTGCGAGAAAACATTGCAACGTTACGTCCTAGAACAATCGACTCTTCAGGAACAACGCCCAGACGTCGTCGATACGCGTTACGAACGAAGACGCTAACGGAAGATGCTAAGAACCTCAACGGATGTTTTCATTTGCTTTAATTCATATGTTTAACATTGTTTTGTGGGGATTTTTATATAGTAATGAGGGTAAGGTTAATGATGTATGTTTTCTATTTGATAATAGGGATATATCACGTTCTTATTGGTAACCTTGTTAGGTCGATATTCAAACTTGGCACCTCAAGGGGACGCCAGACGCGGTTACCTGAGGGAGAGCGGCAGTTGAGGCGAGGACACGATCACAAGCAGCCGCATACGAGTTTGTTCCTCTACCTTGGTCCAGTTGGGCCGAGGCTTGCCTCTTAAATTCACTACTCAAAGCCATCCTAGAATATCTGTGCCCTCATTCGCTCGAAAGTGATTAACTTCAAGAATACTCAACTGCAGTGCCGATAACGTAAATTAGAGATTGTCAACCTAGATTGCTAACTGTCGGCATAGCCCCAGCCATCAACCTGGTCTCTCTGCCCTCAACAAAACATGGCGACCTTGCTCCAGCGCGCCAGCCAGGCGACATTCAGACTGCGAGACCAATCTCCAAATCTCAAGATAAGTTTCCCTCTGATTTCATGTCAAATCCCAGTTCCCACTCAAGCTTCTAAGTATATTAGGATGGCGAGTGCGTAAGTCACATTCATTCAATTAATGCGTATTTTCGATGATTAATGTCTCAATATTTTCCTGTGTTCAATAGTGAATTTCTTTGATATTTCCTGTGTCTTTAATAACCCTCAGATAAATAGGAGGAGAGAACATGATGATTCAGAAGGAAAGCAATAATGTTTGAAGCCAGGAAACACGGCTAAAATGCACGATTAATTTATGGCCTTAAGCCGCTCGTAACGCTTACCGAAGATTGAATTAAATATTCATTCAGATAAAGATCTGAATTGGTGGCAGCTACCTTGATATTGCCAAGTAGAAAATATATGAATAGTGACGAATAATCTTGATGTCACGACTAATAACAACATGAAAAATATCATGCATCGCAACAAAGAATAACGGCAGAGAAAAATGAAGACCGTGACCTCAGCGAGATAAAATAAAGAGGGTCACGACAACTAAAGGAAACGCCTCACGTGCGATCATGACTCCATTCAAAGTCAAGATTCAGTAAAGTAAAATAAGGCTTCGGTAAAACTCTCAAAACTACGAAATGACAAATGTATCTCTAACAAATGCAGGGTAATTTATTCCATTCAGAAGAAAAATGCTCAGAATTGAAAAGAAACGCTATGAATCTTTTGAGGAAACTTGCACTACTGACGCACTGGGAAACAAATAAAGGAGAAAGGTAGCACCTGAGGAGCTGCCGGTCGAGGGAAGCGTTGGACGCAATTTGAAAAAGTGCGGTTCGAAGGTCCATTAGCGCGGCGAGATGGAAAATGCTTTAGTACCAGCCGAGAAAATAATGGCGGTGCTGGCAGCCGCTCGAGTGCCGCGTCCGGTCCAGGTCGCGTGAGAGGCCAGGAGGGCCAGGGGAGGCCACCCCAAATGCAGCACCTGCACTGCGTTACTCTACTGCTCACTGCCACGGAGCTCTAGTCGTACATTTGTTCGCTTCCATCCAATACCTTACTCTCCAACTCATATAAGAACGTCTCGGGACTTGTACTGGCAGACATAAGCTTGAGGTAGATTTTAGCGTGACGGACTAGACTGCTAATTTGAGTAAAAATCGAGGCAGAATATTGATCTGCTCTGTGGGGTCCTAACAAACTACAGGGCGCTTGTACCGCACGCGTACGGCTAATTATAATGGAAGGAAGCTGGAAACGAGTACTTGTAAACGGAGCCTCAAGACGCAAGCGAGGGCAGAACGGTAACGACCCAGCCGCCAGATGCCCATTTATGGCCAATCATCAATGATGAAGCGAGATACCGCCAGCTTCGGCAGCTTTTCCAAGAGCCGTGAATGGCTTCTTTAACTTAGCGAGAATGTGAACTTCATTAGGAACTTGAGTAGTTCTATGGATGTCAGATGTTCATACTTTGCATGTACTCCATTTTCATTCACCTACTAATTTCTGGTCGGGACATGAACCATAATTTGAAGCCACTCAAACTCGTACAAGCCAGGCCGGTGAGGTTCGCTGGTATGTTGGTTTTATCTCGATATTGGTGCCAACTGTAGTATAGATAATAAAATGGTTTTGAACACGCATAGTTTAGTTTAAAACAGCATCTGAAATCATTTAACTCACAAGTGATTCACAAAAAAGTTATGAATAACGTAGTTCAGCAGCAACTCGCACCATTCGTTCACGCGCCGCAAGAGATCGCCCTTTTAACGACACAGGGATGATTTAACTTGAGAAGTTTGTCTCAGGTTGTTTTTGTATTTTATTTTGAATAGCAATAAATAGCAATAGTATTTTGTTTTGAATAGCAATAAAAGATTTTATCCCAATGCGTAATATTGTTATGATGTAAAAAGTGTGAGTGGCAAACGAAAATTTCAGGCATTCCCTCACGAGATATATATAAATATTTAATAAGGGTGCGAGACCAAATGACTCAGCCATTGAAGTGATCACACTGCTAAAAAGAACTATTTTTCCTTCTATATTGATATACAAAACACAAAGTTTGTCGTAGTATATACACCGAACGCTGTGACTGTAACCATCCATTCAAAAATTAGTTCACAATCATGAACGTCCCCAAAACAAGTTTAAAAATCATGAAGAATATGATAGGCAATGCAATATTTCACCACTATAACCAAAGAGGAGCGTAAGAGTGAAGAAATGAAGCTTTTGTCAGATATAAAAAGCGTCATTCAGCCAGTATCGCCCAACAATGAGGTATTTTGAATGGCTGACCAGTATCCTTTAAAATTATTATTAAATTGAACAAAATAAATATCAATTACCTGACACGAACTTATAAACGCCAACAAACGACTCTTTTGATCTTTTAGAGGGCAAGTAGAGGTAACTGCGAGTAACGCTAATCTCGGGAAGAAAAACCTCCCCCCATAGCATACAACCAACACACCCCGTGAGCCAGACCTAATGTATCTAACATACTGCAGAAGAGTGCCGAGTCTGTGAGATAAGTTGAAGGACAATTTTCTCCTGCGCTCATCCCTGCGGGGCAATACAATTAGAAAGCTTCGCTAGTTTTCTGCCATATGAGAAAATAAAGATCCCGCCCCACCCTCAAAAGATATCAAGAAAACTTCTGCGAAACTCGGCATTATTTTTCAAACAAAGCAAAAAGTTTTCTGTGTAACAAAAACAAATATAAAATTGCAGTTGCTAAAAATTACCGGTGGAAAATGTAAGCGTGGTGAGTAAAAAAGAAGGCTGGAAGCGACGCACGCCTAACAGCAGCCGCTGAAGTTACCTCGTCAGTCAAGCAGAGACTTGCTGGAACTCGACCAACTTGGCAGGTCGGTATTATCATTTTAATGTCGCCCGCCCGCAAGTCTTCCCTGCGAAGCAAAGCACAAAAATGCGCCGCAAAGGGCGAGACAGGTGAGGGATCTTGGCGATGAGTTCAAGAGATAAAAACATTGAGACTCCCGTCACAGGAATCTATTTATAATAATTTACTGCAGTCAATTGCTGCAGACTTTCTAACATCGTAATGACTACAACGGCTAATGAAGAAGGAGGCGATCGATATTTAAATGTTCCTACAATTTGAGCAGCTATGATCTTCGTCTCGATAAGTTTGTTTCAACATTGTTTAATATTCATGTGCTGGACTCACGTACTCACAATGCGAAACAATGGGACACGATGCTAGTCTCAATGCTGTATCATAACGTCAGTGTTACCTCACTGACACGTTGACTGCTTGGTAATCCACCGGTGGCCACTGAGGGTATTTTTATAATGTGGCTAATCCCCCCGTGGACACTAACTCAATCTTTATTTACACTTAGTCACAACCAATCGCAGGTATGTTCCATTCAAAGTAAGCTACTTTCAGCGTTGAAAACCAAATTTTACTTCAATTTAAATGAAGAATTTCAGTTTAAGCCACCACATTTAACGTTTTTATGTATGCTAACGGCACCGGGTGTTTTACCAATATTTTTATTTAGAAATTAGAGCCTTTACGCTACGACACGAACAACAATCAGCTTGTAGGTATAGCATCACTCGAGTGAATGTCAGTCGCGAGCAGGCTTTCATGATACAAAGAAAAAATATACAGAGATACTGGGTGTGGTAATTACGATCATCTCACTTCAGGCTTGCCGTGAAATTACGTGGAAACAAATCGAACAGGGTAGTAGGATGTGAGGGTTGTGATTTTCATTTTTTCTACCGTACAATTTGCAGCAACAGGTTTTAGGATGGTAGACTAGTTACTGTAGCAAACGCAAGCTTTTCCGCGACTTTCTTTACGGTAGGTTCATCTGCGATCTCTTCCTACACATGAGTTCAGAATTAGGAAAAAACTAAGTAGTGTAATCAATCCAAGATAACTAGTGAACTTCAATATGTTCAAGTGTGTTAGACATCCAAATTTTCAATTCAATACAGAGTACTTCAAGTTAAAGGTTTCTCTAATTTTATTCATTTCATTAAGATTCCGTAATTATTTCATACTTAATTTCAGAATAAAACATTAAGGAACCTTTAATTATTAAACTAAATATTTACGAACCTTTAATTTCTAAATTGAACATTAACGAACCTTTAATTTCTAAATTGAAAATTAACGCAGAGTTTAAAGGCCTACAACACGATTAAATATACCCAACCCCTATTCTCCTGCGAAGCCAAAATTACGAAAAATACACCCCAATTTGAGTGCAAACATTGACAAAGTAATCACTACCGAGAAAATCCCGCAAGACTGCAGGTGGGGTGCGATAATACCAGGCATTGCCGGAGAGCTGATGAGCAGTCACGGCAGTGCTGACGGTCGCATCAATAGCGCACATTATCGAGATGTTACTGGCACAATGAAGCACAAATGGAGGCGCGTGCGCCTGCACATCCTGCGCGAGTTAACGAGGGCGGCACACGCGCGGCCGAGCCGTCGCGTCGGGCGGGCGCACAGCACTCGAGAGGACACTCGAGCGCATGCAACACGTGAAGCAGGCACGTGTTGCGGCCTCACGAGGTGTTTATTTGGCTGGCACGAGGCAGGTATGCTTCATAAAAGCTTACGCTACACTCAACAGACTGCTTGAAATGAGGTTTTGTAGGAAGTCTGTTGCGAGTTGTAAAATTTTTGTGAAAAATATACGAAAATTCAGTTTGCTAAAACAAATGGGCAAAATTTGAGCAAAAATAACATGAATACATGTTAAATAGAAATCAAAACTGAGCTCGAAAAACGTAAGTGAATCATTGATAATTAACATCAAGATAAGAAGTAAGGCTTGGTTTCAAAAAATGATAAAAACTCATGTCTTTGAATATGTGTGGTAAAAAATCTACTATTAAAATAATTCATCGTTAACTAAGAAAGGCTCCAGTATATTAGCTTAAATAACGTTAGGCCTAACTATCAATATTCAAAACTTGAAGATGATTTTTATTCAAACCAACACTTTGGCCCTAAACTAGCTTAACCTACGAACCAGCAATTCTGGAAATGGAATGAAAAAGGCGAAAAAACTGCAAATTTTAGAAAGCTTATGTTGAAAAATGTACACTGTCCTGAAAAAGTCTTCCAGAATGACTCTTGAACGACCCTTCTTTTTTCTGTTGATTCTGTGTCGTGTATCATCAAGCCTGATAGAAGACAACAGAAGCTAACAAAACAGCAAAGTTTATTTTCATGGTTAAGGCGTAACCTCCATTTCCACTAAGTTAAACAATAAACACAAAAAATACTGCCAAGTTCAAGTTCAAGTGACACCACATGGGTACAATATGTGCTATCTCACCCGGCCTCACCACTACGTTGGCAAAAAACGCTGAAAGCATCTCAATGAGACGAAAAGTATGACAGACGAGAACACTCGTGCATGAGGTCGATTGCAGAGTACGTAAAGCCTACCCCACAAAAGGATAAAACTACGGAATAAAAGATAAGGCCTGTCTAAGTACGAAACTTAACCATTAACAGATTACTGCTGGTTCTGCAGTTGACAGCTGGGTTACCGCAGAGGAGCGCAAGCTCTTGAAGGGACACTGACGAGGACAAACATCACCAACCTCTCCTCCCTCCTTGAGTTTGGTTCAGGTAACCTACTTACATATATCAATGTTCAGAAACGCAACAAAAAAATGAACGTCTCTGAAAATAAATCTCGCCAAAATTTGAATACGACGAGAGCACGTTTACTAGCACGCATTGCCCTGTTGACCGGTGAAGGAAGAGGGAGCGGCCGTTCCACACAAAAGAAGACGCACTGCTTAAAGCAGACCTCAGTCATAGTCCGATGCACGCAGCAAGTAGTGGGTGCAAACTGCGACCGTGCACTTCAGGAAGTGACCGAGGATGAGTGCACACGCTGGTGAGCATACCATGGCCACCAGTTGGAATGAACGGAGTAGGTTAATCGTCCCATATTAATTATGCCTCCTATATAGGAAGCGACAAGTTACTCGCAACGCCAAGTAAGCCTACGAGGCAGAAATAATGTTAGCGTGCAGCTCAATGCTAACTCTGCAGCACATTAAAGTACAAGCAGTGCCTTACGTACAGTACACAAGCGTTTCTCTACACGCGATTCTGAACCTAAACCACCATGATTCATATTATATTTTCAACCAGTGCGCTGTAAGACAGGTCCGTGTCGCAGGAAAAATCTCAGTCAGCAGTAGCAGTTCGAAACAAACAATACTGACTCGCTCTGAAATACTGAATTATTTACTTATTCATAATGCTTCCCAAAAATATAACATTACCCCAACAAAAACGAAACTCGTCAATTTAGGATGGTATAAAATTTAATTCAGTTCCCGAAATTGGCTAAAACGCATCGGAGAGTCTTCAAATAGTCAAAACCGCAATTACTCCAAGAACTGGAAAGACTACAGTTTACAATGCTTGTGAGTTGTTTTCGTCATATTTTATATACATCAATGAAACGGTCCTTACTGACGGTCAATACGCACTATTACCGAGTGACATATTGATTGTGACATATTGGTGACATATTGATCACCTTCTGTGTTTTGATACGGCTCTTACTTTAAAAGATACTTATGAGTGGTTTCACGGCCTAAGAGTTCAATTCTTTAGGTATGGACACCTCATGAGATTTTATTAAACTTGACCAATCAAAACAAAAAAAACATTTGATGCCACTCTTTGATGGTATAAAAAATGCTCTCACAAACACACAAGGCCAGCTGCTATACAGATCATATCATACAGAATTGCTCCTAAATTTAGCGAACCACCGTCTGGAATGCCACTTGTGGAATGAGGAACGAGTTCATAACTTTCCGAGTGTTGAGGCTAAAAAAACAACGAAGATTTAGAGAGACGAGAGAATCCATCCTACTTTGTTTATAGATAGGCAACGGCGGTCTAATAGTCCACAGATTAGATTAGATTAGATTATTAGTTAGTTTAAGCCTCCCTGTCCGCAACAAAGGCTATCCAAAGAGAGGAAGGAAGAAGGCACCATTTAGTATGGAGTTGAGGAAACGCGGAATCTATGCAGAAAGGGCACAGAAACAGAAAGCTAAGAAAGAAGATCATGAAACAAGAAAAAAATGAAGAAGAGAGTAGTAGGTGCTGAAAAACAGGACAGCAGTGAACCGAAAAAAGATGGTCTGTAATAAAACAAAAACCTATTCTATTTTAACAAAAAGAAAGTCTACCTAACCTTTAGCTCGGGCCCTCACACAGTCCTACTGGGAGAGCTAATTTCCATAGATACAATAGTTGTATCCCCCTGAATGGACTCTAATAGTCCACAAAGAGCTTCGTAAGGTGAACTGGTAGATTACATATTTACTATGAAAGATTAGATCAGATGTTAGTTTAAGCCTCTCTAACCACAACTAAGACGTCCCAAAGAGAGGAAGGAGGAAGGTATGGAATTAATGGACCACGGAATTATTGCACAAGGCGCATAGAAACAAAGTTCCGAAAGAAGTTTATGAAACAAGATAAAAGTTCAAGTATCAAGCATTAAGCGCTGAAAATAGAACAGCAGTGAAATGAAAAAAGATAGTCCTTAATAAAACAAAACAAGATTTTTATTTCAACATAAAGAAGGCCTGCCTAACTCTCAGCTCGAGACCTCACAATTTCCTCCTGAGAGTGTTAATTCTCATAAATAAAATAGTTGTATCGCCCTGAGGGTTTACGATGAAAGAAATTCCAGACAGTAAACTAACTATTAGTGTAACAAAACGACGCGAAGAGATCAGTGGCACCGAAAGCAAGTTCAACACATATCACTCGCTTCATCATCGACTGCTTGTATTAGAATTCGTTAGCCTGTCTTCGCGCTCAAAGGAAACCTATTCTTCCTTCTACTATAATCATCATCACAACAGCATGTTAAGCCTTTCTCAACGTTGTCACAAATTAGGCTCTGAATACTTCAATCTACAGTCACTGGGCATGGCAAATGTATCATAGCTCTGCTAGAATTTCATTGGGCTGTAGTTCTTCACTTCCTTTTCCAGGTTATATTAATACTCTGATTTTGCTTTCGTATCTTCAGATGTAGGCTACGTGCTAACGGTTGCTAAGAAATTTTCAGGATATTTTAAACAATTAAAATGAGGAAGTTTTAGGAAGCATATCATTCAATGCAGATATTATTTTTGAGCTTACCCTGCATTCTGCATGATTGATTATAAAATATTTTCCAACCTCCCTTACCAAAATTAAGATGCTCAAAGAGAGGAACCATGAAAGCCCCATTTATGATGAAATAAAGGGAGCGCGCAATGTATGTACAAGGGGTGTCCCCACACTCTTCTTTGTTGAAAGAAGTTTATGAAACAAGAAAAAGTCGAAGGAAGTAACAGGTACTGGAGAAAAGATGGCGATGAAGTTAAATAAAATGACCTAAACAAAACTTAACCCTTTACTGCCCAACTGGACTATTTCGTCCTCTTTCAAAAATAACAATAATATATCGTATTTCTTATTCAATTTGTTCACTAATGTGTCCTTTGAACTGCACTGCCGAGTGGCAGTTCCTTCCCCATCTTGATAACAGTGACTACCTAATGCCAGTGTCGGTTTAGTG
The DNA here is from genome assembly GCA_030386875.1 of Morinoia aosen. Lineage (NCBI taxonomy): Eukaryota > Metazoa > Arthropoda > Malacostraca > Amphipoda > Talitridae > Morinoia > Morinoia aosen. The sequence goes on along the minus strand of CM059567.1, from coordinate 72,030,081 downwards.
ATAGTGGTTGTCATAACGGTAATATGAGTATAAAAATGTGGGCAGTAAAGGGTTAACATCTATTGTATTAGGTTGGCCAAAAAGTTCCATCGTTTTTAGAATGTCATCTTTTCCACCTTCTAAAGATTATTTTATATTCTTATTTTCTAAATCTTGTATTCGGTACAGCCAGCAAGCCTACGTCAGTGTGTAATACGAGTAAGACTCCAAGAAGAAGTTCTAACCTTTTTCCTTGCATTCGAGCCTTTGAAATGGTGGACCCAGTAAAACACTACTGACACCTAGTGTTTTTAAAAAAAAAGTAAAGCAACAGAAACGACCCATACACATGACGTATATTTGTGCAAGTAAGTGTTGTTTGCTTTCCTTTCTGAAATAAAAAAAGCATTAGATATCGGTAGTGATCTACTTGGTCCCCCATTTCATGGGCTCGAATGCAAGGAAAAATGTTAGAACTTCTCTACTAGGAGGCTTATTGCACACTGACGTAAACATGCTCGTTCTACCGAATAAAGGATTTAGAGAATAAAAACAAGAAACGATCTTTAGAAGGTCGGAAAGATGATGTTGAAAAAACGAACGAACTTTTTGGCTTACTTAGGCTTCAACCAGAAAGATGACCTACCTAGGCTACAACCCGAGACCTCACGTGCTCCTCTAAGAGCGATAATTCCCAGAAATACGAAAATTGTTCGCTCTTGAGGGGACAGTCTTAAAACAACGTCGTTTGTCAATACTGTCCAAATTTTCTTAAAATAAATACCACTTAATTTTACTTAGTAATTCCTCCATGTTTTCGGAAATTATTCCCATATTTTCGTCAAAGTCATACAAAGATTGTTTTCTACATCGTCATGCAACACATACTTCTATTCCCAGAAAATTTGAACGTCCAGATTTCTTTGGAGTTACGCCACGAATATCTCGTTTCTTGACGAACCTAACCATCACCACCCATCCCTTATGCGCACAACGGCCCGATGAACACGTCAGATATACTGAAGTAGAAAGTCATACCTCGACAGCTGCAGAACACGCCCTCTAGGTCACATTCAGTATCTAGTAGGCTTATTGACGACAAAATGTCATCAAAATGAACACTAAGAAGAATTCAAATCGAAGAGAAGTTAGGCTAAAACGTGGAAATCAGAAATTTGAATGAACAAAAATGAAACAAAGACAAAATCGAAATAACGAGGCATGAATTGAGAGAAGTGGCCATTGCACTGAAACATTGACTCCTTACATTAGGATAAAAAATTACATAAGAAATTAGGTGGACTCAAGAGAGACTTAAATCGACTTAAAATTATATTCTTAGCCACGCTGGTTTCCTTTCTATCATAGACTTAAATCGAAGCTGAGAGGAGATAAAAACGAGTTGAATACGAATAATAACTAAAATCAACGACGAATATTAACTTTGAATTAATTAATCACCGATTACTTTGTTTTAACGACACAGGGTTAAAAAAAACGTTCTTAGAAAAATTTAGGAATTATTAAAATTCCAAGATGTATATGCCGAACGTATTATTCTGTTCTCTTGAACACGGTAACGATTTAAACTTTAGAAATAGAGAAAAATATCCGAACAAGCGGTCGATTTCTGACGGTCAATTTTTTGATAGATTTTCATTTTGACGTTTACCTTGACGCGCGAAGTTCAAAGTTGCAAGAAATATACATAGACACATGCACAGCGAACTGCAAGTGTGCTAAAGGTGTGAAACATAAACAACAGAATAATGAACGTGAATCAAAGTAGACACTAAAAACTTGCAAAAGCTATCGAAACTGAAACGATATACTACCACGAGTGCAATCAATAAATTTTGAACAAAGACGTATGCTGTTGATAATCCTTCCAACGCTGCAGATAAGGTCGGGAAAGTATATCTAGACTAATTCATCTGCAACACACATTAGAGAATAACTAACAAATTCGTTATATGTCGAACGCTACAAAAAACAATTTTGAGAAGCAGTTCATCGTAGAGCGCCCATTCACTGGTGGAAAACTCACTTAACACATTGACTGCGATACGACCCACCGGTGGGTCGTAGTTAGGTTTTTCCTGCTGCGAAACGACCCATCGATGGGTCGTTTTGAAAAATTCTAACAACCTTTCTAAATTAGTGGTATTTAACAGGCCCAGTTAATGTTTGATATTTACAAATTTGCTTATCACTTTTGACTTTAAATTCAAGTTAAATATTGAACTTCGGTTTAACCCATCGCAACTAACGTGTTAAGTCAAGTGGAAAATGGAAAGCGAGAATCCTAAAAGGAAATGACTCGAAAAGCGTACGAATACAAAAAGTAAAATTTTGACAACCAACTCTCGTAAAATAACTTTTTCTTTATACAGTGCATGACACATTAAGTATTAAGTTTTGTATCAGGATTAAGATAAGATTTTAACACATGGACTGCGATGGGTTTAACTGAAGTTCAATATTCAACTCAAATTTAAAGTTAAAATTTGTCAGCAATTTTAAAAATGCCAAACATTAACAGGGTCCATCAAATACCATTAATTTTGAAGGATTGTTAAAATTTTTCCAAACGAACTTCGATGACTTGTTCCGTAGCGGGGAGAAATTAAGTACGACCCATCGATGGGTCGTATCGCATGCAACGTGCTAAGTTAGTTTCTGTTTTCTTAACCACAACAATGGTGTTCCTACGAGAGATAGGATGAAGGCAATATTAAGCATGGTGCTAAGGGAGTGGAAAATCTATAAATAATGTGGGTTCACACACAAGATCACTGCGCACAGAAACAGTATAGTTAAGAAGAAATTAATACATGATAAAAATTAATTCAGACAGTAGCAGGTGCTGTTAAATAGGATAAAAGCGAATAGAAAAAAAGGCCCGTAATAGTATAGAAAGCCTATTATAACTCGATAAATAGAATACCTACCTGTCCATTAGTTAGGGACCTAACATTTTCCCTGAGAGCGCTACTTCCCATAGATACAATAGTTATGTCCTCATGAGGGGTATTTCAAGGTAAATGGTACATAGAGACTACGAAGATTATTTTCACGTATTACAAGCTCGAAGAACCAAACGTAGGATGTATACCTACACAAGAGTCGTGAACAACAAAATTACTGATTTACCATTTTCCCAGACCAAAAAATATTAAAGTTAGCCTTTTACATGTAAAATTTGAGCAGAAAAACGGCTAATATGATCTTGTGGGGGCAGCGACACGAGCGCTAGCTGCTACCTACAGCCTGATGTTTCGCCCACAGTTCACTAGCGTCTGCTCTCGTCGATGCACATCAGGAGCCGATATCAGGCATTGAAAATAGTACAATAACAATTCAATGAATAGTTTCCACAGTGTGAGGACAGTGATCCTTCACGTTTACATTTTTTTCTCAGATCAGCGCATCTCGAAGAGCTCTTCCTTTTTGCGTGAAGGAAGCTTTGTAACTCGCATTAGAAAGCAAAACATATTCAATATACTCTAGTTGAACTTCTTCGTATCGCTGTGGCGTCGCGAAATTTCTGCGTATTCCTGGGCGTCGCGAAATTTCTGCGTATTCCTGTGGCGTCGCGAAATTTCTGCGTATTCCTGTGGCGTCGCGAAATTTCTGCGTATTCCTGTGGCGTCGCGAAATTTCTGCGTATTCCTGTGGCGTTGCGAAATTTCTGCGTATTCCTGTGGCGTCGCGAAATTTCTGCGTATTCCTGTGGCGTCGCGAAATTCTGCGTATTCCTGTGGCGTCGCGAAATTTCTGCGTATTCCTGTGGCGCCGCGAAATTTCTGCGCATTCCTGTGGCGTCGCGAAATTTCTGCGCATTTATGTGGCGTCGCGAAATTTCTGCGTATTGCTGTAGCGTAGCGAAATTTCTGTGTATTGCTGTGGCGTAGCGAAATTTCTGCGTATTGTTGTGCGTAGAGAAGACGGGCGCATTGCATTGATTTTTTTCTAAACGTTTAAAAATTTGAGTAGTTGAACTAAAGCCAAAGACTAAAGACTGACTAAAGCCAAAGTAAAGCCTTCTTCGACGCACGGCCTTGAAGAAGTAGCACAACTGATAGCATTGTTCATGCTAACATTGGATCTTGATGGATCAGCTTTGCGGTGTTAACTACTCTTGATTACATTCCCTTACAGACAGAAGCAGCTCAACGCACAGTTCAAATGACAAAAATCTTTGCTGGTACGACCGTAATTTTATCAAGATCCCCAGTACAAATAACTGATATTTACTTACGTAAAATTATGAATTGTTTATCGTTTGCTCAATATGAAGTTTGAAGCGAAAAATCTCATACGGAAAACTTACGAGTCTTCATACCACAAAAATGCTCCTCACACCACCAAGTTATCTCTAGAGGTAGAGCGCAATAAAATTCACGTGGTTTCGGAGCTTGTCTACAACTCTCGGGAATATAAATCATTCATTAGAAGAAACCAGTGCAAAGAAAAGCACAAAAACCAGGGAGTAAAAATACCAGACGAATGGCACGAAAAAAACGAGGCACATGAAACGAATGACTAACTCAAGCCCGTCGAGCCGTTGAGAATACAAATAGCCCAGTGTACGTAGAGCACCGAGCGCCGCGGCTCACTCGTACTCCCGCATGAAAGAAGGTCTGTGTGGGGAACGTTCATTCATCAGGGCCTTATGCAAACTGCGCCCGAGATCATGCAACAAGCAAGCGAAGCGTAGGACTTCACAGCATCGTTGGGACTTCCGCATATGAAGCGCGCCGCCCTCACTCCAAATATGGACCAGTCTCTCCGCACAGGCTAGACGCGCCTCCCGCCGCCGTTACAGGGACGTTATCTTCAACTTCGGCTTGGTTACTCTAATGAAATTAACTAGGCGCACGGTGCGACCATTAATTACTCAATTCAGAGAGCTGCAAAAGTTTATTCAATAGAAAAGTAGATCTAGGATATTATGGTAGTAATGAAACTATTAAAGAATACAAACATCATAACCTATTTGCTATTTTGTTCTCAGTGGGTTAAACATTTTAATTATTAGGCGCTTATATGTTCTTTATTGTAGAAAGTCAATTACATTTAGAAATAAAAAATTAAACTGGAATTCTTCATCAGGCATCAAGTTGAAAAAACTCATTATTGATTCTGTACCACTTCGTACAATTTGATCATCAACTCCTTTTTTAGTATTATCTTACATACACTGCAATGTCTATGCGACTGTTATTTAAATAATTCCATAGTAAACGCTAAACATTAACAACTCAGAGCAAAATCTTGCGCAGACAAAAAGTGTCCTGACAACAGAAAACATTCCTAGAACATATTCAACCATATACAAGCGCTTAAATTAAGGACCACTTATCGCAAGTAACCGGAGTAATTTATTAACATACATTGATGTAAGCTACGCCACGCCGAAAAACGTGTTTGTAGAATGGCTTCTCTATCACAATTGCTATCAGCAAAATCTATATGCTCTGGAATTTGATAGAAGCGTACGAGGCTTCTTTTCAACTGGGTCTTAATTCCCTAAGTGACTATGTACCCTTTCAACCAGCATCGAACCGTTGCGCATGTGAGAAGCCATTCAAATAAGTTCGGAGATTACCGTTACCTACAGTTGGCATTAAGAAGCTCACCGAAAAGAACAGCCAAAAACCACTAAAAATACAATAATTAACAAAAATGGAGGATTTTTCACTTACACACCATATTTCATTTATTATTACAATAGTAAATGCAAAAATCCCTACTTGCAACAAAGCTGATCTGTAGAGAGTAAGGTGACTGAACTAAAACAAGACTTAACTAAACGAACAAGAGATATCAAAGGAGGCATAGAAACAAAGAAGCAAAGTGGACACGAAGGGTAGAAACTCCGAGGGCTTTTCTATAGCTGAGGTAGATTAGATTAAATTAGATAAGATGTAAATTTAAGCCTCCCTAACCAAAGAAAGGAAGAAAGAAGGCACCATTTAGTATGTACTTGAAGAGAGGCGGACTCTATGCACAAAGTACATTAAAACAGTAAGTTAAGAATCAAGTTAAAATAAGATAAGCGTTGAAGAAGAAAGTAGTATGAACTGAAAAATTGGACAGAAGTAAACCGAAAAAAGATGGTCCATAACAAAAACGACACTATTAAAAAAAGTCAACATAATCTTTAACTCAATACCTCACATATTACCCCTAGCAGTGCTAACTCCCATCGATACAATAATTGTCTCCAGCCCCCCCGAGAGGTATGGTTGAGGTAACCTAACACACACAAATAGAGAAATAGAGGCGTCTATCCCTAGAGCATAAAATGGACAAACACAACTAACTTGAACTTATTGCCTATCCTATGCCCCTGAAAGCTTCTCACCCCAATTTTGATAACATAATTACTCGTAAGCCAGTCGGATGCGCAGAACTGTTTCGGTGGTTGCTCTCCTTGTTCAGGTTGAATTATATTCCACCGTTTTCTGGTGATATGGAAGATACAAGTAAACGATTGATCATATGAGAAACGCCTTAATAAATGACATTTGTTTACTTCTCTATTAATTCTTTATTACTCTAACGACTTTAACTTTTCAAATGCTTTCCTTTACTAGCTGAATTAGTTTCCAGCTTCATTCTTGCGTTTAAGAAAATTAACCGTATCACTGATCATAAGTGAAGGAATGATTGATGTTTTCTTTAAGAAAAAATAATTTTAAATATTCGTAGATACTACAATGCATTGTAATTTTTACTATACCTCAAGTTCTCTATTCATTTAAGTAACATGAGTCAGTCCTGTATTGAAGAAATGCAGGCAATTTTACAATAAAAAGTGGGAAGATAATAAAACCTAGAAGGGTGCAATGGAACCCATTATACCGCGAGTGTTTTTAAAAACATGAAAGTATCGCCAGCCATGCTTTCACTTCTAATATAATTGAGAGGATACGACGGTTCAATTATCAGTGTATTAACACGTTTCCTGCGAAGGAACCCACTGGTGGTCACTGAGGAGATTTATACAATGCTACTGACGGCCTTGCAGTCACTAACTCATTTTTATAAATACTTAATGAAAGCTAAATGAAGGCAAGATCCAGTTAATGTTTGCTATTTTCAAAAAAGCTTTCTACAACGGATTTTAATTTGAAATTTAGTATTTTAGTATTCAACCGACCGCAGTTAACGTGATAATTTTAATTTTAACTGAGGGATCGTTGGTGCGCCCCATATGAGAACTTGAATGTTAACTTGAAATAAACTACAGCAGTACGCATCGTGAAGGGATCTGCTTTTCTATTACGTCAAGAAATTAAATAAATAGAAAATGATTCTTATAGTCTTTTTCATAACATAAAAAACAGGTCATTTGCAACATATTTAAAGTCACAAGTGAATACTATATAGAACTTTGTTCCTCTCATTAAAAAAAAAACGGGCAATTCTAACGTAAAAATTCCAATCTACTTCAAGACGGAAAATTATCTGGAGAGCGGCTGAGGTCAGTAGGTCACATATTTTGTACGAATCTCAAAATCTGACAAATCAAATTCTAAAATCCCTACAGCCCCAGGAAAGGCGAGTTTTTCTTCAAGCTTGTCCGTAAATGGAAATAAACGTTCATTGTGCTGATCTTAAGTATGTCAAAATGCAAAATAACGGCAATCGAATATAGCGTGCACTATCAATTGACCGAATCCTAAAGAAGGAAGGACTACCGCAGTCGCGCTTTCCATTTAAGCGCGAATTACGAGACCCGAGTCCACAGGAGGCGCCTGAGAAGGGTTGCAACCAAGTCTTCACGGAAGACAAGAAGGAAGGCGAGACTGCTGTGATGCAGCCTGGCTGCCTCTCATGTGACGTGGCTTGGGCTTCAGATTTGCATGCGAGATTACCGGGGATGTTGGTAGGTTTCCGAGTCGCTGCTGCGCGACGTTCTGTGCGATATTGAAGTATCTGCCCGCATTGCACACACACGTAACTCAGCGACACAGCAACGATGTGCATACTAGATCTTTTTACATCCAATACACGTTCCCCAGCTTTTTATCATCCATCATTACATCAATTAGGAATAAGCTCGCTTGAGTAAACGTAATATGTTACACAAATTTAAAAAGATATTTAACAAGCCACAGGAATGAATTACCCCATTCATGAATCGTAATACTTACACGGAAGAGTGATATTCCAAAGCAAAGAAAGTTCAGAGCCCGTTCGTCATATACATCCTCTGCAAACAATAGTTTTCGCTTCATTCGCTTCAGTACTTGAAGAGGACCTTACGACAGCACCAGACGTAGACACAAACACATGGCCGCTAATGAGCAAGGTTTACCTTTCATTAATTCATCTTGAGGTAGAACATTTTTGAAAAACGTAGATAATTATGAAGCACAAAATAGTACACATTATGAAATAGTATAAAATTCAGTTAATACGTACAGTCTTTAAGAAATTAATGATAGACGTTTTAACGAGCTTGGATTGACTCGGATACGTTAGCTGAACCTCATCAAATTGATATGTCATAAAAGAAACGGTTGTCTTCTAAAATCGAGGAGAAAAAAAACACACATCGATTCGCCGAGAAAGCTAGAAACTGTAATTCGGTTTTACGATTTCAACTAGTCGAGTGTCAAAAGACAAGTGAGCGATTTGAAAACTTGAATTTCACAGAACGTCGTCAATTTTTATGGCGATGCTCTAACGTTAGTCTAAACGTGGCATGCCATCAGAAACGTGCAATTATAACATGAGTGCGGGCGAGAGACCACCCATGCGCAGCCCACATCGAGCACAATGCGAGCAACAAGCAAATGAACAGGACATGCACGGCTCGTGGCGTTGCATTCATCAGTTCGCATGACCGAGGCAATGATATATGAAGTCAACAAGCTCTAGTAAATGTTAAGGTATACTTGCTTGACCTAGATGACAACAACAGAAAACACACATATTTTCAAGCGATGTGAAGCTCACCATAGTCAATTAGAAAAGTCAACAAGAAATCGTCGACGTGCTCCGGACTCCGTGAGACGATCAATGTTTAGGACGACACACGATTTGGTGGGTTACGCACGCATGGCACTTGACTTGGGGAATTTCTGCTGAAGTTTACAGAACTACAAGTGGTATTACGCGATCCTGTGTTATTTGGGAGGAAGTCGTTGTTCGCAAGAAAGTCTTTCCGATTTTTTCTTCTAGGTTATGAGTCAGTTTAAGCCTTCCCCACCTCACGACGTGTGTTCCCAATAGGGAAAGCACCTTTATACATGTAATTAGGGGAACGGGACATCGATGCACAAACGTGTTCATTCAGGTATTTTTCTCATAGAAATAGCGAGATTGAAAAAGTTATGAAATATTTATTAAGTTGATACAAAAACAATAGGTGTTGGAAAAAGCGGTAGCGGTGAACCGAATTGAGAGCATCCGTAAGAAAGCAAAAACTTATATTTTACAGAAGGAAAACTTTCAGCTTTAGCCCTCACACGTTTTCAACGGGAGCGCTAATTGCATAGCTGTGGGTATCCTCCAGCGTGAGCCTTAAGGATGATTAAATGTGTATCAACGAATAGAAGAGAAATTTTCTTCATCCTGATAAAATATTTACTAAAATGAATGTAGATTGAATTAAAAGTTAGTTTTAGCCTCCCTTACCACAATAAAGATGTTCAAAGAGAAGAAGGATAAATGGTTATTTAGCAAGAAGTTACGGGAACGCAGAATCTATGCAAAAGGTGTGTTCCCACACAAGAACAAATGATTAGCATAGAAACAGTAAGTTGGGGAAGGTTATGAAACACGATGAAAGTTGAAAAAGAAAGTCAGAGGTGCTGAAAAACAAGACAGCAGTGAACAGAAAATAAGAAAGTCCGTAAAAAATCGAAAAGCCTAACCCACCAAATCGTGTGTCGCCCTAAACATTGATCGTCTCACGTAGTCCGGAGCACGTCGACGATTTCTTGTTGACTTTTCTAATTGACTATGGTGAGCTTCATACTGCTTGAAAATATGTGTTTTCTGTTGTTATTCTATTGTAACAAAAAGAAAGCTTGCCTAACCTCCAGTTCGGGATCACACATTTCCCCCCGGGAGGGCTAATTCCCATACTTACATTTGTTATTTTACCCCGAGAAGAAATATATGCAGTATCTGACCTCAAAACAATGAAATAAATCATGTTAGAATACAAGACATGGAAAACAACTGGAGAGCAGGGACCTACATCATGCCAGCGGCCACTTGAGGCGGGGCGTGTATCGTATTGCGTGAGAGGTTGAGGTCCAGACTTTACGTGCTCGCAAACACAAGAGGATCGTATTTTTATGTAGCAATTGTTCACGATTAAAAACTTTTAAAAAGTTTGCAGAGCAAGTTGTACAGATGCTCTCGACTTCCTTCGACGAAGGCATTTCTTTTATAACCCAGAACAGTTCTTTTCGAACATTAATGAAAAGATACGTACAGGTCAGTTGAAAACTTTTGCTCGGAGGGTAGTTATAATACAGTTGAGTAATTTCAGGTGGTTACGGAACCAACCGTTACACCAAAAATCCAGCCACTACACCAAAAATTTAAACCTCCAGTCTATGTTGCGGGATAATTTTTCCAGTCACATGCATTGATTAGTTAAAACATTACATCATACCGTCTCTAAACTGAAGTAAAATCAACAAATTCGTGTTAAATTGTTAATAAAAATAATTTTGCAGACCAATGTAAATAAAAATTGACACATTGAAGAACAATTTGCCAACGCAGGATGTTTAGGCGCAGTCGCAATTTATCCGCCACTCGAATGATTAATATCAATACGTTCATCAGAAGGCCAGATTGAGTTGCAATACTAAAATGAGCAAGCAAGCCGCTACATCAATCCTGAAAGCATGCTTATTAAAACATTCTCATCCAATCCAAAATCTCATCCAAAATAGGAGTACTCAAAAACCAAACCAAAAATATTAAAAACTAAAAACTCTTGATGAATAACGAATGAGGATGAATGGAATTTATGAACAAAATAAATTTTGCTCCAGGCGAAATATTCGATGAAATGAAATACATGGTTTTAAAATATTTCCAAGTCCTCTCATGTGAACAACAGCTAGAGAGAGCTTAAAGCCTCACTACGGCTGTTTCTTACACGGCCTGAACCGCTGCAATTTACAGTTAGGCATGTTCATTTCTCCTCATCCCGAAAAGAGGGATGGGAAAAGACAAGGGAGGCAACCGGCGACATAACAAAGCAATTGACAAAGACAACAGACGCAGTTTAAAATTTAGGAGTAGAAGTAAGGGAAGATCGGTCACCGAGGTAGAACAATAGAAAGCGGCGACGAGACCATCGAGCGCGAGACAGGTGCGCGTCATGAGCTAAACAAACAGGGTTCCTGCCGCGCTGCGCGCCCTGCAGCGCCTCAGTAGGTAGCTTCGTCGCCAGTTGTGTGTTTAGACCTTCAGCCAAACAAAACAGACAAGGAGACGCGAGCGTACTTAACTTTCTAAAGATGAGTTCACTCTCAAAAAATGTAATGCATGAGCTAACTTACTTCTACGATGAGTGTTGAGATGAAAAAGTAATAAGGTAGCTCGAGTTAGCCAAAAAAGCGGCCTAATATGCTGGCTACTCAGTGATGCAGCTGAGAAAACATCTAGTTACCTTCGCGACCTCTCCTCATAAATCGCGGAAAGAATAACAAATACAAAGTTTGCCTAGAGTCACACTTAAACACTAGTCAACACACACACACGAACTTCAAAAGAGCTCCCATGCTGTGAGGAAAGAAATTTAAGTGAAATGGAATTTACGTCAGTGATGGAGCAAACCACGATTTCAGTTAAGTGTACAAAGATTACAAAAATTTTGATATGCGTTAAAAAAACAACCCATCTGACGCGTCTGACTAGTGAACAGCAAACTTGGAATTTGTCCCACAGGAAAGAAATTTGCTTCTTCTGAAATTAGTTTTTTCTTTCCTCTGAAAATAATTCAAAAGAATAACAAAATCCTGTGCTCAGCCCACCAAACCCCTTCCCCCCTCTTCCAGAAGGAGAAATCCCTTACAAAAAATATACGTTGCCCAAGTTGCAAACTATCCATAATGATAAAGCCGACGGAATGACATGTAAAATAGATTTTGATTGGGTTAATTATGAACACATTTCACAACTATTTTGAACATGAAATAAGAAATTAAACTTGCCTCAATGCAATGAGCAAACTTCTAAAACCGCTCCCAAAAACTGGTTAGTATCAAATCCTCGACCATTTTATCACGCGACGTACATGTAAAATCGAATCATAACTCTAGCAGTACAATGCATCGATCATTCTATAGCACCACTATTTTATGATCGTTCTATATATATTTCAGTAAAGTAAAGAAATACAAAGTGGGTGTTGTTTTAGACGCAACGAAAAAGCTGCTAATGCTTCCACATCAAAATTACTGTTTATTTATTTTCTTTTTTACCACTAAGGTGATTGTGCGAGATTCGTGTTTGACGGTGCAGAAATAGAGTGGCAGCGTTATAATGTGGCACGAGGTTCGCGCCTATAGCCAAATATAATTTTATTCTACTGTGCTCTGTGCGCGTGTTTCATCCATATGGTGCAAGAGTGGCTTCAAACTCCAGCACGACAAAGGCTCACGCGAATGTCAGCTCTCCTTTACCCCCTGACATACTGTGCGAGGCAAACTAATCAACACGAGCACCAATTAAATAATAGTTCTCTTAAGTAACAGTTCTCTGCTATAATCGGTTTAACAAAAAGAATATATTCCCCGAGGGGCAGAACACATTAGGGCTGCATTTCAATCATGGCAACTTCTCCTTTTGATATTTAAACGTCAAGGTAGGTAAGGGATGAAATGATCCTCATTTCTCATACATGGAACCGCTTAAGGTGTACTCTTGCAGAAAAAAAAATGAAGGAAAATAAGTTACTTATACATCATTCCAGCCATTCTTCATCACCTACAACGCAAAATTTTTCATGGATTTGAGTTTCGCTAAAATGACATGTTAAACGATAAAAGTTCAGAACAAAAATGCTTGTGCAAGAAAGATTCACAATTTGCGTTACAAATCATTCGTACCTATTGGGGCATATTACGATAATGTCACGTCTGGGAAGCCTGCAGAGCTGAGAGCCAGCCTCGCTTGCATCAGCAACCGGAACGCATGAGAGCGCAACTGATTCCCGTTATTGGAAAAGAAGCAACTCTTGCAGTTCGGATATTCATGAGACTCCAGTTATAAAACGAGCCTCGAGCTCTGAACCAATATCGAAATGAAACAACGTAATGCACGAGGTAAAAAATTTCTAGCAGAAAAAGTATACTAGTTCCAGCACTGAAATATTTTAAGGAGAACGATTTCTCATCCCTGAATGTAAGCCAAGGATTCGATGACGCGGAGGAATCCGGGTAGAGTTGGTGACGATTAAATTGGCAGGCGGTCTCCTCATAACGATTAGATGATAGATTACAAGTTAGTTTAAACCTCCCTAACCACAACAAAGGTATTTCCGAAAAGGGAAGGAGGAAGGCACCATTTGTAATGGAATTAAGGGAATGGAAAATCTGTGCACAAGTTATGTTCCCAAACCCTGCGCTTAGGAACAGCAAGAGTGAAAGAAGTTCATCAAACAAGGTAGAATATGACAAAAATAACATGCGTTGAAAAAAGAAAGCAGTAAACCGAAAAAGATGGTGTGTAACAAAACGAAAATTTATTGTATTTTAAAACAAGCTGATGGCTTGGATAACCTTCAGCTCTGGACCTCTCATCCTCCTCCTCCTGGGAGTACGAATTTCCATGGATACATTTGGTTGATGAGAGTTACACAGCTCCACCTCAGGTTACAGCGATCTTCATCACTGGTGTTCTCTATATTTACTTGCAGACACACAGTATGTTTCAAGACATTTGAATTGATAGAAGTTCAAAGATATTTAACAAAAGTTGAAGCCCTTGGAAAATGTTTTCAAATCACCGTAATAGCAGCTTTTCAATTTTCTACTACTACAAAACGTAGAGGAGAACATAATTTTTTTAAATAAATGCCTGAGTAGTTTTCAATCGTAAAATGAAGCATTGAGAACCCGTATTCGCCAGTGTTGGGAGATCTCCCTAAGCTAGAGATTCAAATTTTTGCTACTAGTGTTCGCCATGAACCCGGCGCAAATACATTTCTGTACCTGGTGAGCAAGCGCTCGCCAGCGCCGGAAATACATCTCGGCAACACCTGTTATCGTAGCAGCAGCGGAGGAACGGCAACAAAAGGCCGTAGAGGAAGGTGCCAAAAGGGGCCAAAAAGGAGCTTAGAAGGGGAGATAAGCTCCCTCTCTGCACCTCAGCAGCCCGGCTGTGTCGCCCCGCTGATAACTGCAAGAAATTCGCACAAAGAAATCCAGTAAAAGACACCCCAAGAGTTATCGAGTTCAATGGAGCGTGCAGGCAGTAAAAGAAGGCTTCGAAATTACCAAATTTAAAACACCTTCAAAGAATAATGGGCAATGAAGTTAGAGACGCGTCACGAAATTCAAAGAAATAGAAATGTCAATTTGAAACGTGCAACAAAAGTGCAAGGCATTCTGGCAACTCCTAACACAACAGATCCGGTACGTAACGGAATGTTTTGACTGAGTCCGCATCCACGAACACAGACGAGGACAGCTTCTCCCACCATGCTTCTCCAACTAATGAAGGATAGTCACATTTTTCATAAGATAGTCAGTGAGTAGCGCGCTGTAGTCTTCGCCCAGCTACACAGGTGAAGATTTCCAAACTTTAGTGAAAACTGAAACTTTTGTTTTGAACCACTAAAAAATCTCGGTTATGCGCCTGTGGAAATTTAACTTTCAGTACAGCTTGTGAAATAACTATTTCAACATTTTGTTGTGATAAACCACCGTTCAAAGTAAATTAATATAAAAACTAGCTCAAATAACACCATAGATTAGATTAGATTATTAGTTAGTTTAAGCCTCCCTCTCCACCACAAAGGCGATCCAAAGATAGGGAGGAAGGCTCCATTTAGTTTAAGGGAATGCGGAATCTATTCAGAAAGGGCATAGAAACAGTAAGTTGAGAAAGAAAATTATTAAACAAGTTCAAAGTCGAAGAAAGTATTAGATACTGAAAAACATGACACTAGCGAACCGAAAAAAGACGGTCCTTAACATGATAACAAAAAAAAACGTTTTATTTCAACAAAAAGAAGGCCTACCTAACTCTCAGCTCGGGCTCTCACATTTTCTTCCTGGGAGTGCTTCCCATAGATATAATAGTTGTATCCCTTGAGGAGAATATTAAATAGAATGTCAAAAATATCGAATAGAATATCGAACAAAATAGAATATCGAACAGAACAGAATATGGCATCAGGAAGGAGCCGAGTGGCTCGTGTTCGGGCTTCTCCCCAAGTCCCAGGTCACCAGACAGCTATATCGCGCAGGTACCAGCTAAAATGCTGATGAGAGACCATACACTTACAGTCATCAACCTTCACAAAAGCGTGGTCCCATGATTTATAAGGGCTTTTTCAACTTCTCAGTTATATTAAAAGAGTTACCTGTTCTTAACTACGACGATATGTTTAAACTAGTTCCAGATTGTGACATTTTCATCCGGAAAGAAGTCGAGAGTTAGATGTTCTTTAATTTTTCTAATTAATTTTTGGCCACTGAACACATCAAATTTTGCAGTGGAGCATAGCTGCTGGAGATATCAAAAACTGCATAATCCTTCTAAATAATCAAGAATTTTTATCTACGATGAAATCATAATTGCAATCAACGTATAAGAATTTATTTCGAAATAAGAATAATTATTGTGAGCCTCGCCTACGTCGTACTTAAAGCTGTTTTTCTGGTGTAAATGATTTCGTTTGAAAAACAAATCACGTATAACAGACTGATTGAGTTTTTTAACTCTTGCCAAAAAGTGATGCATCAGGATGGAATTAGTTTAACGAGAGTGCAAGCGTAAAGAACTGTCCTCATACTACGAAGTAATTTAAACTACATCCCTTGTACCGTACGATGTAAAGATTTTAAAAACAATCGTGTTTTTGAAATGACAGCTCGATCATGTACAATTGAAATGGTTTCTGCTGAGGAGAAATCAAAGTTAAAACAATATTCTACGATAGAAGTAATTCTCACACAAAGGCCTTTTTACAAATAGTTATTAATTGAGCAGGGTTACTGACAAGATTAGTTATTTAACATTGAGTAGATGGTTAGTTACTTTAGTAGATTATTTTAAGGAATCTTTGTGTCAAATCATTCATTTCGAGCATACCAGTTTAATTTTTCTACTGTTAATCGCACATAACTAAGAGTTGACTTCCTGCATGCTCACCGCCAGTCATGTAACAAACTAAATACTAGGTGACCTATTTCTGAGGAAGTAACATGCGAGGCGACTGGGATGTACTGAAATCTCATTAGCTTCAATAAGAGGCGCGCAGGAACTGCTGCCAGAGCTCTTCGGTGTGTAGTCAGCAGTCTGGTCGAGTGAAGGAGGAGCGGAGTCGTTGGTACGACCGTAAACGGGTCATCATCAGACGGTATCTTTTAATTCTGTCTTCACTGCTAGCGCTGGCCCCAATAAACTAAGCCCAAACTCACACTAACGGCAGGCTTTTCCTCTAAACACACGAGCGTCGAATGGTCGCTTCGAGTCCTCGCAGATTCGTGTGGATTGAGAAAGCTTCGAATTGATGACTGAGAGAACGAGTAAACGAAACTCGGTTGTTCTCAGGCCCACCCGCAAGACTATGCAATCTTCTGGAATCAGTAAACTCCAAAAAAACATTAACAGGTCTAACCAACTGCAGTCCACAGAGAGCTACGTTTAATCGAATCTGTGCATTTAAGTGGCAGGTGTATATAGATGAGAGACAAAAAGCCTCCAAAAATTGCTACCTTTGATACGCTATCCAGCAAAAATAAAATCAAAATGATCGTCAAAGAAATTTTTTCAAAATATTGAAACCAACTCTTAAGGACGGACGTGAGGGAGGTTTGCGGGGAACATAATTTCCCGCAATATTTTCTCTATCAGAGAGGTGGCAGCCATTCGATCGTGACTCACAGCAGCTCGTTAAAATTAGAGAAAATACGACGGCAAACACACCTGCACTCGCGCAAACTCGCAAAAAACTTCTCGGATAAAAACGGCAAAGTTCGCAGCTTCCTCAAACCCACACGAGCAGCATCGCCTACGCGACACTCGCTACGCAATCGGTAGCCTACAGAGGAGCGCATGCGTACCTTCATGCTTAAATTAACCATGAACATGCCCAAGAAATTATTGGGCTATAAAATATTTTGAATGCAACTGCGCCTCATTAACAAAACGATCGAGAAACGAATAGTAAAATACGAAAACACTCGCATCAATATCTTAGCTACGGATTTCATTTTGATTTTACATGAGCTTCTGATAAACTTCCAACAAAGCTAGTTCTGTGTATCAATTGCAACATAATAGAAAATTCATCATACGAAGGAACAACAGAAGTACTAGTTGTATTGTTAGATTTAGGATCAATCACAATTTCTGTTCAGTAAAGACAATCATCGCAGTAAATCTTAATACCGAGTTCCAGCAAGTAGAACCCGATATAAAACCAAATTCCATAACCGGATTACAGTAAACTCGACAGAAATAAACTGCTAAGGTTTACTAGCAAAATTCATATGAGACTTAAAACATACTGCAAGTCTGACGCCGGTGAGAGTAACAGGGCTACCTCAAACAGAATCAGTATTTCATTGACGAGAATAACGAAAGCCTCCTTAGACAGCAGCGTTTTTTCCCAACGCTTTTCGCCATAAATTAAGTAACTGTATTATAAAAACGCTCTTGTTTAAAAATTCAAATTATTTCATTGCGCAGACGTCAGGGAGTTTGACAAGAAGCTCCACAGGTTAACACGGAGCTATAATTCACCACGGTACACTTGACATACGACGACGAGCTGCATCAACTTACGATAACACAAAAGCAATTAACGGTCTAGAAATAAAACTATCTAAATAGTATGAATATCATGAGGGATGCACAAAAAAAAAATTAAATTATCATTAGATACCAAATGCTTCAATAATTTAGCACACTTCAGTTTTTGATACTAAATACACAGGAAAATCAGGGATATTTAGAATATCCAATACAATATCGATATGGGAGAATGCTGGATGCTTCTGTCGTTTAAAAGTAAACCTCTAAATTAGAGTTAGCGAAAACATTACATTAGGGCCTGAAAAATTTAAAATACATATTCAGCTCATCATACCAGACATCATCACGCTCAACTTTGTTTTTGAATCTCCAAGGATACATGAAATTTAATAATTCCCTCTGGTATACAAAATACAGGATACACGAAGCTGTCACAAATGTTTTTACATTTGTTCAATAAGAGACACAGCGATGATTCTCGCGAAACACACGAGACGCGTAAACACATAACAGAGCTGGAGAGAGAGCAGCGCTGCCTCGCATCGCTGCTAAACAGATCAAAGCGTTGGTCGTAAGAAGCTATTCCTCGCTCTGAGTTACGGCACCGAACAAATTTCAGCTGACACATGCGCGGGGTTTCGGGGCAAGCCAAACAGTAGAACTATGTCGCTTGCCAAAAGGGTGAAACGATGCCTAAATGGCCGAAACTTCAAGAAATTACCACTTAAAATGAAGTTTCACCATCTTTACGACATATCGTGCACATACATGTGGTTACAATCTTTTTTAATAGAGAAAATCGTGGCAAAAAGATTTTTACGATAGACTGAGCTCACGCTGTTGGTTATTCGCCTATTTTGCAAGTTAGATTCGTATTAGATGCTCAAGCTTAATCTACCGCCTTCATCTGGAACATGTTAACTCAGTGGAAAATGTTTACATTTTTAATCCAAAAACATTAAACCAGTACAACGGATGAAGTACAATTTCTGCCAATGAATACAAATTTTCTCACAAGGTCAAAAGATTTTCAAGTGACTAGACAGCGACTCAGCCACCCGTTTGATTTAAACGATTCATGCATAACATGCTTAAGAGACAATTAGAAATATTCTTCACTACAACACACGTAACGATGATGATTCAACGGTGGCATGTTATACTCGTAATGTGAAGAAACAAAAGAACGTAATATTGACGATACAGTGGTGTAATAGTAATAATCTAAAACATAACGTAACAAAACAAATATAACATAACGAATATTAGTACCAGATCTTACCAGCAATATAGATTGTCTCAACAGTTATGCCCGACGTTATAACCGACAGCAGAATGCTGAATTTCGCCCCTTGTTACTTGAAGCAAAGAGTGAATAATTATGAGTAAAGCAACTCAACGAACAAAAAAGCAAGCTAACAAAATAACTGTTTCATAAGTATATACATATTAACTATCGGTATATCAGATTAGAAGTTAGTTTAAGCCTTCCTAATCACCACGAAGGCGCTCCATAGAGCCAAAGAGAAGAAGGAGGAAGGCACCATTTAGTATGGAGATAAAGGAGCGGGGAATCTATGCACAAGGGGCATAAAACAGTAAATTGAAAAAGAAGTTCAAGTAACAAGATAGTTGAAGAATAAAGTAGTAGAGGCTGAAAAACAGGACAGCAGTGAACCGAAAAAGATGATCCTTAAAATGACAAAAAAAAACATTTTTTTTCAGTAAAAAGAAGGCCTAACTAACTCTCAGCTCGGGACCTCACATTTTTCCCCTGGGAGTGCTAATATGATAATGTTATGCTAACAGATACAATAGTTGTATCCCCTGAGGAGATGTGAACTCGAAAACATGAATAATTTTCTTTGAGCAAGGGCTGCTTTAAAAAATTGCTGTTCATAAATTTTGATTCATTTTTGTGGATGGCGATTGAAATGACGCTCGAGCTCTATTTTGTTCTCATCTTTGACTGGGTAACTTGAAGAACATTGATATTTTTCATAAAAGATAGAGAACTTGGTTCCCAAGAACAGCTACGTTTGTTCAGTAATTTACGAGGAATCCACGCGAAACAGTATATACGGTTATAAATTGTCGAAGAGACTTTATAACAAGAAAAATGAACACGCGTCTCCTTTAAAAAAGTTCAACGAGCCCGCGATGTTGATTCGAATGAACATTAAATCAAAAAGAATGAAAACCTACACAGCAACAAGCAAAATAATGACTCGAGCAATCACTCTTCGATACATCAGTGAACGTATTTTTATAATAAAAATATATAGATTAAACTTATTCGTTGATACGAAATTTCTTAATTTTAATCGACAGAAAATGAGTACAGAGTAAGCAAGGAGAACAATACAAACCTCCGAACAGTACCTCGTAAAAGCAAATGTGAACGTCGCTTGGTTCACACTTCATGTCACTGAACACTACTCAGAAACGCTTCGCAAACATTAAAATCACATATAAGACACAATATTTCCGATACTTATTCGTGCATATTTGATTAGTAACGACGAACTAAAAATTACAAACATCAATAACAAAAAACGAACAATTGAGTTGCGAAAAATTTCATTTCATACAAAGCAAAAGCGTGTTTACGAAATGAGAGGCAGTATGGCCAAAAGAGATAACCAGACCAACAAAATTTGAAGTGAGAGAAGCAGGCCGAGATCAAGTTTGAGAACCCTGCATAAATATTTACGTGCTGCCAGAGTATGCGCCTCTCATCTCGGCTCTAAAATAAGCCACTTTTCTTGCCAAATCAAGAGGTAAATGAGCCCACACACAATGGATTCCGGAACAAAAAAAAAGACGGCACTTTTTGTAGTCTTAATCAGGATTCAAGAACAATGACGAGTGCGTATAAATAATCAATCTAGACATTTTATCTTCTAAAGAATCCCTTTTATGTGCGAGACTCGTAAAGAGCACCGCTCTGTATATACTGAATATGCTCAAGAACATACGTAAACGACTACAAACAATGCTTAATTCAAGAAAAACGTCATTCATCTGATTTATTCAGGTCTTTGTCAGTAGTTGAATATTAGAATAGCGTTAAATCTATAAAGAACAGAATTAATGGTTTCCGATTGCTGTAAGCTCACAGTTTATATCCACAACAAATGCATAGACCACAGTTGATCAAGAATCTAAACACGTGATTATTTCTTCTACAAGGACTATAGTGACCTATTACTGAAATGTACAGTCTGCTCGGCGATAACATCATGAATTTATACGCGAGTGCTACAGTAATTAGCTGCTCTAGTTATTATGTCCTAACAGAGCACATCGGAATACAATAAAGCTTGGGGAGACAAGGCTCTTACGTCAGGCAACAAACATTACTGTAAACGCTTTCTCGGACTTGTAATTACCAAAAAATATTCAATGAACGTATAAGTCAGATAATAAGCATTACTTTAAACGCTTTCTCGGACTTGTAACAACAAAAACATTCAACGAAGCGTGAAAACTTGGCTTAGTTTATTTGCACAGCAATATCTGATAGTTAATCGAGAAAACTTAAATGCGCGGGGGATCATGTGTATGAACTCACCTTGTTCATGGAATCCGTGTTCTTTGGAGCACTTTTGTTGTGGTTGAGAGACGTTAAAGGTGAAGTCCAAGTAGGAGATGGTAAGAGATCAAGAGTTTATTTGGAGTGAAGCTGAGGAATCCTTGAGTGAGGATGATAGTTTCATTGAATATAAATAGAAGCTTTGAAGCAATTTCCATTTTGTGAAAATGAATGGTTGAATTAATTCATTAATTAATGAATGAACAACGTCAGTTAAGAAGTAACTATATTGCAAGAGATAGACAAACATTTTACTGGGTCAGATTAGATATGTTATTATAAGCCTCCCTTACCACAACAAAAGTGTTTCAAAGAGAGGAGGGAATTATTTAGTATGGCGATAGGGAAAGGGGGAATTTATGCACAAGATGTGTTCCCACATGAGACCCTCTTGACATAGAAACAGTGAGTTGAGAGAGAATATTGTGAAACAAGATAAAGTTGAAGAAGGTAGGTGCTAAAAAAAAAGGGAACAGAGAAACAAAAAAAGATGGCCCGTAACAAAATAAAAACCTATTCTATTTCAACAAAAGATTACCTTTTTAACTTTCAGCTGGGGCCCGGGAGTGCTAATTGATTTAGATAAAATAGTTGTATCCTCCTGAGGGGACATTTAGTTAGAACGTATAGTACGAATTTTATCTGCAAGGACTGCAAATGTTGTAGCTGTAGACCATAATAATCACGAGGCAGTGACTCTTTCCGGAAGGCACCGTCTTTGAACGAGTGACAACCATGAGAAGATAAGTGAACTGTTCAGTGCAAGGGCCACAATAAAAAAATTATGGTTATATTGGGCCGCTTGGCATAATAACCCACAATTTAGGTTGAACAAAATAGACTAAAGAAAAGGCTATTGAATGACAATAAAGATCCATAAAATTTGTATACCTTTTCGAGTAACTTTCTCTTTCAAATACACTAACTTATGACGATTTGTTGTTTGCCCACACCAACATTCTAAGGTAATCTGACCCACATCTTAATGCTAGTCGTCAGCATGGGTTGAGACCTATAGTCTAGCTTTTAGCCTGAGCATCTACGATTTTAGCGATCCAAGTATGCTTCTGCATGGAGCAGCTATAATTATTTGCAAACACGAAAAAATTAGACTAGAGACTCGCCTGTGCAACCTGCATGAAAAATAATTTCTCTACATAGTGCACTATTGAATCATCATGGAAAGTCAAGAACATGATAAATGGTCGACGGAAA
This sequence comes from Morinoia aosen, assembly GCA_030386875.1. Lineage (NCBI taxonomy): Eukaryota > Metazoa > Arthropoda > Malacostraca > Amphipoda > Talitridae > Morinoia > Morinoia aosen. Next base: position 72,007,316 of record CM059567.1, on the reverse strand, counting down.
TATTAGATCAAACAGTTTATTAGATTAGCTGCGTAGGTCAGTGGTAGAAAAATTTTACGCCCCGATGGGAAATTCGTGGTAGGTGGATTATTTTTTCGTGTCGATTGGATGATTCAACTTCGAATGTAAACTTGTAACTAAACTGTAAAATTAACCCTAATGGCTGATCTCCACTGAAAAATACCTCCACCTTCATACTACTCGCAATCCCTTTATATTTTATATTATAGTACGGAGGGACTATCATGGGCCACCATTCCGTGGTTGGAAATGAAAGGGTAAATCTAAAACAGGAAACTCATAAGAAGAAATTGTCACATGCTTTCAAGGAGCAGGTCGATCACGGTCTTTCTCTTCTTCAAGAATTAGAAGTCAAGTAAAGCAAAACAATACTTTCCTTCTGCGAGGTTCTATATAACGTAAATTTTAATTCAAACCATAGGTTTGCATGGAGCTAAAAGTTATTCAAGTGTGGAGCGGACTGCTGGAATAAACATCGAAGGTTCGATTACTCAAGAGAAAACGGAAACATTCCCTTGAACTAGGAAGTGTTGACATAGTACGTGATAGGCTACAAATCTGACTACAATAGAAATACCATACCTTAAAATCATTTGCGGAAAATCACTAATAAAGATTAGATTAGATGTTAGTTTAAGCCTCCCTGACCGCTAAGAAAAACGTTCCGGAGAGACGAAGGAAAAAGGCACCATTTAGTATGGCTGGCGTTAAGGGAACGCAGAATCTGTACCCAAACAGCATAGAAAAAGTAAGCTGAGAAAAAAGTTCATGAAACAAGATGGAAGTTAAAGAAGAAAGTAGCAAGTGATGAAAAACACAACCGCAGCGAACTGAAAAACAGCAAGTGGGGAAACAAAAACTTATTCTATTTTTAACTTTGGTTGGGATCGACCTCACATACTCGCCATGAGAGCGCTAATTCCCATACACACAAACGTTGTATCCTCCAGAGGAGGTACTATTAGCAGTTTTGTGAAGTATAGGGCGGCTGTTAGGATGAATAAGTGTTTTTTCAATGGTAGGTTGTGAGGAAAGTACTGTAACATTTTGAAGTTATTACACTGTAAACGTAAACACGTTTGACATTTTAATCGGTACTTTCACAGCTTCCCTGCAGTACGTGTAATAAAATAGCACTCATTTGGTAGCAAGTGAATAAGAAAAAATAATCAACTTCGATTTCAAAACAAGCTATTAAACGCATTACGTAGTCGAGGTCATGACGTTTAAGCACAAAAAAGATCTTAGAAGCTCACAAAAACGACTATAGACGCTCACTAAGTATGGGTAAATAATCCTTCGTGTTGAAAACGACATTCATAGACGCACCGGAATACTTTTTTTACCAACAAAATGGAATTGCATCAAGAATCAATACCTCCAAGAACCCGGGAGAAAACTGAAATACAAACAAAATATCTACAACGCACAAAGTACCCGATGAACGGTTTGAACAACCAACTCGCAATAGATTTTTAGCCTTTATTCTAGAGTATTATGTTCGCCCAATAAGCTTCAATACAAGTTTTCTCACATTTATCGAGTTTAAGGTTAAAATTTGGCCTTTTAGAATAGAAATCATACATACTCATTGCCCCACTAGCAGCTGATGAAAGTACTGAAAAAAAAATTAATTTTCATTAGCTTGAGTAATACAATCAACAAGAAATCCTAATTACACGATACACACGAAACTCGGCCCTAAGCTCCTGTGTTCTACACGGCACACGAAGTAACGCAGTGCCGACACACACCAATGGGGCATGAGCTCGTCCATTTGGAGAGTGTGTAGAGTAAATAAGCGCCTTGTGACGTTGCCGCGTACGCTTCGACGAGGGGAGTCCGTAACGAACTGAACTAGACGAAACCCTTCAGCAACAAACACCGCAGCGCGCCCCAAACATTCTCGTTTCATCGCCTCAAACAAGCCTCGACACCGCATCACGGAGCGACAGTGTGTACAGAGATAATGCTTAGCTTGCCTTTCGGCAGAAAATGTGCGAGCTGCTCCACAAAAAAGCCACGACGCCCTGAAAGGGTAACCTCACCGTAGAGCGCACACTGAAACAATCACAACGTATTCACAGCTTGGCCCCCTCACAAAACGGGTGTCGGGTATCAGCCAACGCTGTATTCCTTAGTCAAGCTGAAGAACAACCAAGAGGCATGTGCGCAGACAGTTTACAAAATCTCTCAACAAAATTGCTAAGGAAAATAACGAAGGCCATATTGAAGAAATTTAAATAACTTGTTATTGAACAGTAGCTGAAAAATACGCTAGAAAATGATCACGTGAACTACGTCACTCTACTCAACACTCGACCGATTGCTCTGGTAAATTTGCTCACGCAAGTTGTAGCTTCGTATCAGGCCATACGTCGTAACTCGACGCTGTTTAGATTAGAGCGGAAAACGTGCAAGTCTTGTCACTGAGATGCACAGCTCACAATTTGTCTTGAATTGTAAAATTTTTAAATCACTTACTCGCCCCTTTATAGCATCTCACCGTAAAAATTAAGAGAACGATGAAATGAGGTATTCCCTTTAGTTGGCTTCAGCCCGATCCCCACTTACCATAACCATAATTTTCAGCACGCGAATAACCGAGTCTTGAAGAATATAAAATTCAAGAAACTAAGATCTTTTATAGGCACTTTCTACAATGGAAGTTCATTTTTACACCCTACCAACTTTCTAATGATAGTTACGTCCATTGTAATTTACTGTCGAATGCTCAGAACCAAGCTTAGGCACCAGGAGAGTACTCGTATATGATGCAGACAACAACTACTAACCTGATCATAAGCAATGTTCAGATACATGTGAGCACCGAACCTGGACAGAACATAAACAAAATTTTCATAGAAATTAAGAAAATTTCAAACTAACGCCAAACACAATTTTTAGTTATCAAATTGTCATAACTAGGAAGCACTTAATTATTTCAGCTCAAGCATGGCAAAACCTACAGAACTTACACGCTATGGTTCGAAGTAGTTATTTTTGTTTCGTGGTAGACGGTGCACAGCAGTTAGTCACAAAACTATAGTCACAGACCAGTTACTACGAAAAATATAATTCATTGTGCACAAAACATATGAATTGAAACTTCAATATAAAAGTGTATTTTTTATATTATACGAGACGATATGATTGATATTATACATTAAGCGTATCCTACTGTTAATGTAACTTACAGTATAAATAATTACACAATTCGAGACTAGAAAAAATGCACGATAGCATTTCATCTCTATATTCCTAATATAGAGGGAACAGCTGTGTCGATCGTGAAAGTATAAAACTTCATGAACGTCAATTGCATGAGTATAAAACATTACTTGTGCCCAAATTGCGAGCACATTACAAAATTAGCGGCTTCAATGACAAGGGCATAAAATATCAGCTGCATCGATCGAATTCGTAGAGAACATTCCTAGAAGTGTGGATAGAGCGTGAGTAAAATATTTAATGCGGCCATAAAGTAGTCCTTCTGCTTCGATAGTAAAACCGGGATATTGTGTCGATAGAGTGATAGCATAGTATAACTACAAGTACTCAATTTGCGCGACGAGTTCCTAATTTCCACTTTATAGAGCTTTATAAAACTTTATAGAACACTCCTCAGAAAAACGCTCCCACGACTAAACTAGACGCAACTTCGGCTGCGATGAATTTCACAGAGGCTGGACAAGGTTTCAAGATTGATTTACTCACGATGAGGTGGATTAAATCTTCACAGTTCTGGCAGGTTACAAAAGTGCTTCATCTAAAAAAAAAATGACGAAGTACAGTCACAAAAGACTGTACTAGAGCAGGAGTTCGCCGAAATGACGCGCCAACCACGTCCCTAAGAAATGGAAGGAAAAATAAAAAAATTAGGCGTTCCCAACTCCAAAATTAACACCTGCAGAAAGCAATCACAACTATTCCATTACTGACAAACCTGCTCCAAGTTACACCGGTAATCGCTGCGAATTTCGACTTCCCTTATAGTTATAGCAGATAGGTCGAGCAGATATCAAAGCACATTTTCCTTGAAAGAAGGGTTAAGATTCCCATTCAAGACAAATCCCCTCCTGCACAACCCTATGAAGAGTGTGACAAATTGGTAACGTTTTTATTTTTATTTTATGAAGGTACAACAAAACTCTTAATAACAAAGCAAACCTGGACAACTATTTTGAAACCGCTTCCATCCCCCTTCAGACGTGTTGGATATCCTATCAGTAAACCTACTGGATGTGGAGTCGGTAAATATAGGAAACTCTAGCGTGTCGCTGCAACAGCTAAGGCTGCCTGACTGGCGCACCGGAGCTGTCCTCGCTGTCTTCTTTGGGGCTATTTGCTGGGTAGTGCAGAGCAGGAATTTCCCTATTTAGGGCGCATTTTTCTGTCGCAGGCCCTGAAAGCCGCACTCACTGCAATTGGCGGACCGAGCTGAGAGGCTTGGCGGCTCCAGAGAGGCGGAAAACAGACAACTTAGTCGGGCGAGTTCCGTGGCTTACGTTAAGTGAGCATCGCGCCACTAACAACTTCATTCGCGCAACTCTAGACTCACGCAGATTTAGTCCGGTCGATGAAAACTCTTAAAGAGATACATTTCAGTCAGTAAAGGATTTGACTAGGAATAAAACAGTGCGCAAACGCACGGAGTTTCTTAATCCTGCCATGACTGCATTGCATCCAGAGAAACTATTGGGTTTACAATGGAAGCAGGGTTTTTACAACGAGATTATCAAAACTCTGGACTGCTTCAAAATGCGTTTAGATCATTAGATTAGTTGTTTGTTTAAGCCTCCCTATCCTCAACAAATGAGATCCAAAGAGAGGAAGGAAGAAGGCACCATTTAGTATGGAGTTTAGAGAACGCGGAATCTATGCAGAAAGGGCACAGAAACAGTAAGATGAGAAAGAAGTTCATGAAACAAGATCAAAGTTGAAGAAGAAAGTAGTAGGTGCTGAAAAACAAGACAGCATTGAACCGAAAAAAGATGGTCCGTAACAAAACAAAAACCTATTCTATTTTAACATAAATAAAGCCTGCCTAGCCTTTAGCTCAGGCCCACACATAGTCCCCTGAGAGCGCTAATTCTGTCGTGATTCATCTGGGACAGACTTTCGCCGTGTTCAAAAAACGTTAAGAAAAGGTTGTTCTGGCCAAGCAACTATCTTCTAAAAGACCCGACATTGAAGGAAATGCTCTCGACAATAAAGCGCAGCATCTCTGAACTCTGAAAACTACGCCTCGAGCCAAGCGTCACCAACCACCAAGCAAAGCAGCCAGCAAACCTCACACACCCTCTGCGAACCCCCCCCCCCAGTGGACTTCGGACTCTCAGCCACGTAGACGACGCCTGAACCCGAGATCATTTCAAGACACTTCCATATTTCTTCGTATATTTAAACTTCTTCCTGCGAGACCTAAAATGTTGTTCATTCTACATAAATTACTTACCATTTAATTATAAAGCTTAATCCATTAGAATCAGCTCTCAACGCTTGCTATTTTCTGAGATATTTTCACGTAAAGCTTCAAGTTAGGTAACGCGTTTATTCTAACTCGAAACAGCGTCACTCAGCCTCCCTCTGGGCAGTGTGCGCAAGCGGCAGAACTCACGCCGCAGAAGGTCCTGGGCCGTCAACTAAGAAAGACGTGTGACTCTCCGCTCACCCATGCGGGTGGAGCGGAGGAAGTGTTAATTAAGATGGTACTGAATTGCCCACTGCTACTCGGGATTTTCATCAGCTAAGTACTCCCATATTATTCCTCTTCGTATTCATCTATATTTCGTCGAACGCTCCTCGTAACTACATGTAGTAGGCGTAGATTAACTTTGTTCGATGTAACTTCTAGACGTTCTTTACTTCTCTGTTGATTACCCAGCGCCGAGACCTCATCTCACAACTAAGATGTGCTTCTCATAATTATCAATATGTTTCCCAACTAAATGATTCAGTTACGAGGCTTCACCTCATTTAAGATATTCATGTCAGACTTATCAATATATTCATAATCTAGGGTGCGTCTGTTAGTCACGTTAAAGGCTTCACCTGCTTATTTGATGTAACAATGCGAATTCCAATAATTGTGTCACTTGATAGATCAGAATTAACGTAATCACCGAGATCTGTTAGTGTTATTGTCATTGAATTAACGGTAAATCCTTCAATACGCAATGTACATTGTGAGCCGCTTCTTATTTCCGAATGTGTCATCCATTAGCTAATTGAAAGACGTCATCTTTATAATATTAAATTACGTTGCAACCATCTAATCATTTACCTTTATGATGCCCCACTTAATTTGTCATAATATCATGATTATTTACAACTAATGACATTGAAAGGTCAGAATCTTAATTAGATCTTTATTGAAATAACGAAAATATAATAATGGAGGCCTTCCGTCTCGACCATCAACTGAAAGAAAATGAAAGTTATGAGAAAATGACGAAAATAATACGATCAAAGAATTGCCTCCAGAAATTGGCCAACGAATAATACGTACATCGCCGAAAAAAAAAGAGTTTATAACAAATGGAGGCAGCGGTGATGGATCCCGTTTCCGCAAGAGACCACTCGAAATAATTGCCACGTTACCAAAATTAACAAAAACATTTCAAATTAAATCAAAGATGCCTCAAATACTTCATAAAAATTGCATTTGATCTGCCAGACGCAAACTCAACTAGTGATGGATGACTGTTCATAACACTCAGTATTGTATCAGGGTGTTTAGTAATCTATATCGTTGTATCCCGCTTACATTTAAATTGTTTCTATTTCGTGTGCCCGTTTACCCATTATTTACTAATATTCTGCCGTTTTATTTCAATTGCAAGCCTATTTGCTTTCATTTCATTGTGTTTGTTTACTCTAAAATTATTAGGATGTCTAATCATGCTTTCTATTTTGATTTATTACTTTTGTGAATCTATTTACCTTTCATTATCGTGTTGGTTTACTGTGAAATTATTCATATGTCTAATAATCATGTTTTCTGTTCCATTTACTGATTTCCCTCAATAATCATGCTTTAGGTTAACCATTTCTAATCATGTTTTACCCCAATTAATGAATCTATTCTGAATTTCTTATTTCATTGCGTCGTTTTGTGTTGATTATTCGTGTATTGAAATACCCAATATATGAAGCAGTTGATTCCAAATGATTTAAAATTTAAAAATCAAGCGTAATTCGATTGATTATTACACAGTTTTTCTATGAGAATAATTAATTTGAGTTAGACGCTGTGGAAATTCATCTAGCCACCGTGAATCTTTCGGCGCCATTTTGTTTCAACGAAGGGAGGCATTCGCACTCGCACCACTCTTGATGACGCCAGCCTGGGTTCAAATTTCCGTTACGTGGAATGTTCAGACTCTATCATCTTAATTTCTCATTTGGAATCTTAAAGTTCAAGAACTAAACTTCTAAAATTAACATCATTGAAATTTAATTGAAAAATCTCCAAAACGTTTAAAAATCTTATAAAAAAAAACTTTCAATTAAAAGTGCTTATTGAAAATTTCTTCGTACTCTCAAACGTCAGCGGAAGTTTATTTAAAATGAGTATTCCATTCAATTATAAATCTTTTCTACGGAATAACAATATCACATGCATTATGTACGCTCAAAAATTGATTTTACATATAAAATTTACGAATGGAGAAATCCTAATCTACGGATAATTTACTCTCGTGTCCATTTCTAAATTTCAATATTGTATTCCATCGATCGTGTGAATCATCCATTTGAGAAGATTGTTGTGCGTGAATGGTGCCTTGTGAGGTGTGGTGATGTGGGAACTGAGGTGTGGTCTGGCTGAGATGTGTGGTGGAACTGCCTCGCCTGCGCTTTGTTTACGATATCGCCGACATTCCTAAGCCCAAGCCACACAGTCCCACTCTCTCTAACAACATGCCAACGCGGCTGACTGACTCTATTCAAACTTTGTAACGGCATGGCAGCATTTGAAGTCAAGTATGATGCTCGATGTTTAGGATGTTTTAGTGTGATGTTTGAATGTATTTTACAAAATAGCGTGGTAGTGAAATTTATTTCATTCCTGCTTACTTATGTTTCATTATCAACAAATTACTAATTTAAATTACGACCACCGATTAAATGTTGAGATAATTCTTTCATGTCTAGATTATTTTCTTTGTAAAGTAAATGTCGCGTGAATTGTAAAGTAGTTAATGATCTCTCAGTGCGAGTAAATTGATATTTCCTAACGAGGAATTTAATGATAATTATATATGTAAATGAATTCGATTCAAATCTGGATAGCGTGCAGTCCATTAAGTAAAAATTCAAATTTAATGCGCTATTAGGAAACATTGTATTCTCTCCTTCCGAGAATCATTATTATCATTGCTTCATAGTATCGAATAAAAACGGAATAAAATAAAATGTAGGTTAGAAGAATGTCCTTTTCTGTAAACATGGAGTTACGAAGGAGTGAGATGAGTGTGGATGCATGACGAGAACGCCTGTGGAGGAAGGAGTGAAAATTTTGGATCTCTAAAACCAGTGAATAACCATCATGGACCTTTCAGTCAATTGCTGCCGTGGACGTGAGAGCCGACTTCAATCTTCACGAGAGCCGCACTGCGCAGAGAGCCTCTGCCTGCTGAGCGACTACATGAACGCGGGCTTCGCATACATCTGTGTGCGTGACTGGACGTACACTACGGCCCAAGCAGCGGCGGCGAGCATCACAACACACGGAGGCAGCGACAGCAGCGAGCGTCTCACTGAGGCGTCGGCGCGTGCGTACGTCTGCGTGCGTGAGCGACCAGAACTACATCGCAGCAGCAGCAGCAGCGGACGTCTCGACTGAGATGCGGGAGGCAACACAACAGTGCCCACACACACTCGCTTCACATACGCGTGCACTGCGTACATCTTGGCGTGGCGACGGTCGGTGGCGACATGGATGCACTCTGCTACATACATGTGCGAAGCACAACACAGGCTGATGCAGCGAGCATCAGGCATGCGAGGAAACAGCGCAGCAGCAGCGGCAGCGAGCGTCACAGCTGGAACACTCGCGTACAACAACGCGTCACTCAGAGACTTGCCCTGTCTCCATGGCAACGCGAGGTAATCGAACACGCTTGCGTCTGCTCACACACACACTCGGCGCGCGAGGCACAGCTGGTTGGCGCATGACGTGATGCAATCACGGCGAGCATCAAGGACAGAGGATACGACGATGAAGGAAACAGAGCGACGATGTGCTGCGTTAATGGAGAGACAACCAATGATACGGCAACGTTTACATCATTATTTATGATGAAGAAAAGATGACGGTTCCAGCCATTAAAGGAACACGTCCACTTCTATCTTAGATCCCGTGGAGTTCTATAACTCGGAGTTTCTTCCTGCAAGAGAGATGAAGAACAGGAGCACCCTCGGTCTCTACGCGACTGTAGGGCAAAAAAGGATTTTCCATGAAGTTTTTCAACTTCACGACTGCTGCATGTGGCAGTCATGACGGTGTGGGAGATCACCGACATCGATTGTTAGGAGAATGTCCTGCCAAAGGACGACTAAAATTGTGTCATTTTATGGTGTCTCGTTTCAGCGCTTCCCAGTGAATGCAAACCACTTCCGTCACGCTCCGTATTTGTCTTCTCGGAACTACTTTTCTTCTGATCAGTAGTCGCACACGCACAGATCAAGAAGAAGGATAACAGCGAGCGGGAGCTCGCAATTTAAATGAGGACGGCGAGGATTTGTCGTGATTCATCTGGGACAGACTTTCGCCGTGTTCAAAAAACGTTAAGAAAAGGTTGTTCTGGCCAAGCAACTATCTTCTAAAAGACCCGACATTGAAGGAAATGCTCTCGACAATAAAGCGCAGCATCTCTGAACTCTGAAAACTACGCCTCGAGCCAAGCGTCACCAACCACCAAGCAAAGCAGCCAGCAAACCTCACACACCCTCTGCGAACCCCCCCCCCCAGTGGACTTCGGACTCTCAGCCACGTAGACGACGCCTGAACCCGAGATCATTTCAAGACACTTCCATATTTCTTCGTATATTTAAACTTCTTCCTGCGAGACCTAAAATGTTGTTCATTCTACATAAATTACTTACCATTTAATTATAAAGCTTAATCCATTAGAATCAGCTCTCAACGCTTGCTATTTTCTGAGATATTTTCACGTAAAGCTTCAAGTTAGGTAACGCGTTTATTCTAACTCGAAACAGCGTCACTCAGCCTCCCTCTGGGCAGTGTGCGCAAGCGGCAGAACTCACGCCGCAGAAGGTCCTGGGCCGTCAACTAAGAAAGACGTGTGACTCTCCGCTCACCCATGCGGGTGGAGCGGAGGAAGTGTTAATTAAGATGGTACTGAATTGCCCACTGCTACTCGGGATTTTCATCAGCTAAGTACTCCCATATTATTCCTCTTCGTATTCATCTATATTTCGTCGAACGCTCCTCGTAACTACATGTAGTAGGCGTAGATTAACTTTGTTCGATGTAACTTCTAGACGTTCTTTACTTCTCTGTTGATTACCCAGCGCCGAGACCTCATCTCACAACTAAGATGTGCTTCTCATAATTATCAATATGTTTCCCAACTAAATGATTCAGTTACGAGGCTTCACCTCATTTAAGATATTCATGTCAGACTTATCAATATATTCATAATCTAGGGTGCGTCTGTTAGTCACGTTAAAGGCTTCACCTGCTTATTTGATGTAACAATGCGAATTCCAATAATTGTGTCACTTGATAGATCAGAATTAACGTAATCACCGAGATCTGTTAGTGTTATTGTCATTGAATTAACGGTAAATCCTTCAATACGCAATGTACATTGTGAGCCGCTTCTTATTTCCGAATGTGTCATCCATTAGCTAATTGAAAGACGTCATCTTTATAATATTAAATTACGTTGCAACCATCTAATCATTTACCTTTATGATGCCCCACTTAATTTGTCATAATATCATGATTATTTACAACTAATGACATTGAAAGGTCAGAATCTTAATTAGATCTTTATTGAAATAACGAAAATATAATAATGGAGGCCTTCCGTCTCGACCATCAACTGAAAGAAAATGAAAGTTATGAGAAAATGACGAAAATAATACGATCAAAGAATTGCCTCCAGAAATTGGCCAACGAATAATACGTACATCGCCGAAAAAAAAAGAGTTTATAACAATTCCCATAGATACAATAGTTGGATCCCCCTGAGGGGCTTCAAAATGCATTCAACGACGTACACACATCTATCGCTTATAAACGAAAAAAAAAAATACTGCCACAGAATAAAAGAGCAATGTCTACCAAAAAGCCTTAGCTAATAAATTGGCTTGGCAGCGTATCATTTCGTAACACTTTAATCACAAAAATACGAGCTAGAGACGCAGCTAGATTCCTACCATACGGTTAGTTCGAGACTCTAGTCACAACAAAGGCAATCTCAAAGAGAACGAAGATAAGACGTTATTTAGCATGGACTGTAAATAACGGATAATTTATGCACAGAGTGCGTCTTGCGTAAAATACACTGCTCATAGAAACAGCAAGTTAGGAAGGAAGGCGAAGAGATTACAAAGAAAGCAAGGGAACTGAAAAAAACGAAATTAACACTGAAGATTGATGTTCCAAACACCTAAGTTCCTAACACCAGAGGTGGTAACCAGAGGTATTTGTCCCGGGAACGTCAGGCGCCTCAGCACAAGATAGAAAACCTAAAAACCTAAAAACCCGTATATCTATCCTATGTCCCTTGCGGCGAGATACAGCCACCAGAAAAAAGTTATTTATTACAACGTTGAAAATACAATAAACTAGATCAAAATTGAACAAGAAAAAATAGAGGCTGAGAAAAAGACAGCAGTAAACCAAAAAAAAAACTGTTCGAGGTAAAATAAACAAAAATTCTATTTAAAAAAAGCACACCTAACCTTTAGTTTGGGACGTCACGCCTTCCCCCCCAGGAGTACTAATTCCACAGAAAGTTAGATTCAATAACTGTGTTCTACTGAGGTGGTCGCGCAAGAGGAATTCATAGCTTTAAGTTTGAAAGTGCTCTCATTTCCTAACGCAAAATGAAAGCACCAATAATATCATACCACGATAAATGTGATTCTCTAGTAGGAATTTACAACCCAGGAACAAGACACAAATCATACAATCCGTTGGACAACCCAGATAAAAGTGTATTAACCTTTTATTCCAGGGGTGGCCACGTGTTCGGCTTTGGCATTTTGATTTATAAAATTTAGAGTCTTCGAGTATAATTTATTACGGTGACATACGATGCAAACTGCTCAGACTGGCAATGAATTAACGATTGTAAGGCACGGGACTCGTCATTTCCTGCAGAAAAAAAACATTTAGAATTAACGAGTGTTACATCAATTTCAGATTATCCCTTGATTTTCTTCAGGCCCGAAACGACTATAGCGAGAATCAGACGGTGAATAATTACATATTTTTTTCAGATACGACAAAAAAAATCAGCTTTTGCACGATGCTTGAATTTATAATTTGTACTTAGGTGATATTCTCATCGCCAGCAAAACACACTTTATCGTTACCATTATAAAAATTAAATCTCCTGAAATGGTTAAAAACTAAATCCATAGAATAAACACTGACGCGTCAGTTATCGCATCAGAAGCCTATGAAGAGAGCACTGAGCACTAGGAGAGCACACCAGCGGTGGCCGTGCAACTGGGCAGCTATGTACGCGCTCTGCCCTTGTACGGCTGGGCGGCCATCGCAGTGCCGTCTGCGGAATGTCGCTCCCAGGATACTCGTCGCAGCTGTCCCTTCTTCCATAAGATAGTTTCAATCATAGTTTCGTTTCCTAGGTTAGGGAGGTTAGGAAGAGCAACAATATCAGGGTTGCTACAAGCAATTCTTGGGTGGTATCCATCGGGCGTAACAGGAAACGGAATTTGAATATGGTGACTCTACACATCCGTGCGGTTGTGATGTAAGAGAGTCCTAAAAACCATCAACAGAAACCAGAGGCTCCGCTGTTACAACGTGCAGCTACATTCAAGTAAAAAAATTGCAGTATCCCGTACGCCACTACTCAATTGCGGCCTGCGCAACTTTTAAAAACGATTAAAGGTACTCACTTTAGAATCAAATGACCTATATTGAGATGAAATAGTAAGAAAGCGAGCTGAATTGTATTAAATATCCGCGAAAGAAGTAATTTTTGAAACTCTAAATTACTGAGTAAGTGAAAAAAATCAGTCATTTTAAACACGAAAAAAATACGAGCTGATATTGGTGAATAGAAGACAATTTAAAGCGCAACGGTGATACAGAAAATATAAATGTAGCTTCAATGAAGTTCCGACAATTCAATTTTCACCACACTGTGTTACCATCACATCAATACGAGTAAATAACAAATTTCTACTTTGAAGGTCTAATAAGATTGAATTCAAATGAAACTGAAATCATCTTCAGTAATATTTTTCGAGTTGACCAAAACAAACCGCATCAGAAAAAACTTAAAACACCCTACACGTAATTTGAGAATGTTCACTGCATCAGCTAGAGTAAGAAGATCGGTGAAAGCATACACGGAAGAATGCGTAGCGTAAACAACTTGCGGGCTTCACTAAATCCGCGTGCGAAGTGAACGCACTCAAGAGAACATACTCTATATAAAGAAAAACTTACTACACACACGAAGTGCAACGTGAATTATAGCACTGGAGATGACGATCAGATGTCTCAAATGTGTGCTCTAAATACCATAATAGCTAGGAGAGAGTAAGAGGCATTTAAAAAATTAAGTAGTTTAACAGCACACAAGAATTTAAAGAGAAAATTTTAGGAGTAAAGAACACGAAATTTTATCATTTGAGTTAGATCACGATTAGATTTAGTTGAATATGTTATCGTATTCCAACTCAAAAAATTTTTCATCCTTTACTCCTGGTATTTCGAATTTCAATTCAGTTACTAATATACCCACAAAAGTTTCAGCACGGAGTCAGCTCAATGAGTTCTAAAATAGAAGCAGAGAAGATGAAATAAAACAGGAAGAAAGTTACAAACGAGCTCTAAATTCTTTAAGTTACAAATTCCTGAACTAAGACTGGCCTTACGGTAGACCTGCGCTGAGGGTAGCTCAGAAATCGTAGGTATCTCTGAAGGAAAGGTAAGTTCTCACTAAACCGTACACTAACACATGATCCTCTCCAGTACTCGCTGCGAAATTCATGTGTAATTGTAATACGGGTATGATTTGTACTTCACTTTAAGATTTTGTCCCACATTTTTTACGTGAAGCGACTATCATACGGAGACTTTCCAGAATTAAAAAAAAGTCAATTAACGGGCAAAAAAGTCAATAACGTGCCACAAGTTAATAACGAGAAAAAGTCAATAACGTGCCATAAGTCAATACCGGCCCATAAGCCAATAACGGGCGAGAAGTCAATAACGTGCCTTCATTAAAAATAACATCCAACAAAAGCCTCATAATCCATTGAAAGCTACGCAGAAACTTTAACGAGTAACGAAATAAAATAAAAAATTAGTTTGAACACGTGTCTTACAAATGCCTAAGTTGCACTTTCTATTGCAAAGAACTTACCCGCCTTCACAAAGATCCAACAGCAGCTCTCGGGAGTATACCCAGACTTACGAGAGCAGGCAGAAGCTCTTGCAGCTGCTGCAACCGAACACCGAAGTAATGCTAGAGACCAGCGCTACCCTAGCCTCATGTTGAACTCTCCCACTCGTAATACAGAACTGCGACTATCCAAAAAGCGGCCAGCCCCAGCGGAACGCCAACTTTGAGGGTAGGCGAGTATGAAAACTTTTTTTTCAAATACTTCAAGGACACTAAACATGCATAGAAACGGAAATACAGGGTGTTCTCTCTAACTCATGGTACAAACTTTGACGTTATGTACTGAAACCCAAAACAAACACATTTTCATGAATAACGAAATGCCTAAAAATGCTTCGATATCCAGATATCGAATCATTAAATTTATTTGATTTTAGGGAAATTTCTCACTTTCTTAATTGTGATGACCCGCTATATGGAAACATTTGGTTTGCCTGTCGCCTGCTGTCGGTGATAGCTGTGTTGATATCAGTCCCAACAAAATGGATCGTTTGACAAATTTTGAAAAGACAGATATGATCTTGGCATATGTCTTTTCAAGATCTTGTAATAATTAAAGTTAATGAAGTTTATTAGTTTATTAGTTAGTTTAAGCCTCCCTATCCTCAACAATGAGATGTAAAGAGAGGAAGGAAGAAGGCACCATTTAGTATGGAGTTAAGGGAACGTGGAATCTATGCAGAAAGGGCACAGAAACAGAAAGCTAAGAAAGAAGTTCATGAAACAAGAAAAAGTTGAAGAAGAAAGTAGTAGGCGGTGAAAAACAGGACAGCAGTGAACCGAAAAAAGATGGTCCGTAACACAACAAAACCTATTCTATTTTAACAAAAGAAAGCCTACCTAACCTTTAGCTCGGGCCCTCACATTGTCCCCCTGGGAGCGCTAGTTCCCATAGATACAATAATTGTATCCCCCTGAGGGGTAAAGTTAATGAAATCAGATGAATTTTCATTACCTAAGACTCGGAAGACTGTCCGCACCTGAGTAAGAAAAGCACACAAATGTTGCCGTACAACGGGTCGTCACAATAAAGAAAGTGAGAAATTTCCCTAAAATCAAATAAATTTCAAAGATTCGATACCTCGATAACGAAGCATTTTTGGGCATTTCGTTATTCTTGGAAATCTGTTTGTTTTGGGTTTCAATACATAATGTCGAAGTTTGTACCATGAGTTAGAGAACACCCTGTATAAATGAAAAATGTTTCATAAAATACATTTACGCAACAAAATACAAATAAAAATTCGCATCCACAAAAAAAGGAGAGGAAAAAAATTTGTGATGCATCACTCGAAATAGTAGAGCTTTCGTAACATTGGTATACCATCAAGCACAGTAGCAATATAAATTTCTCCTGTATTCGAATGGTCACAGATTTACTAAATCCCCTATCAATGCATACATGTCAGATGCGTGCGTTAATACTTCAGATCATCTTTTCTTGATAATATAATTAAAATAAAAGCTTACATTCGTCTACGTAATTGTAAATCTCACACCATACACTAAACAAGAAATTGTAGCCAGGACATCCGTCCTCAGCTTCGGTGTGCATCCAACATCTACGTTAAGATGAAAATTTCACGTAGAAGTAAAACGCTCAAGTCGCAAGATTTCCAAAAAATGTCCTTGGAAAAACTTCTAGATATGGTTTCTCAGAAGACCGTACAAAAACCGACCTAAATCCATTCCGAGTCTCTTGACTTTGAAAAACGTTTCTCCGAAATTTTGTGTCTGTAAATAGTATAAAAAACTGTTTTCAGTTCTTTTAATTAGAATCACTACTATCCCAATTGTTGCTTTCTCTGCTCTGCCGGATAGGTAAGCAACATACAAGTACGCCTGAGCCCAAGTCGTTACCTTGCAACAATTTAAAGAGTCTATTTTATCCTGGTAGTTAAACTGTCCCTAACTACGAAATTAATTGATTATAAGTTAATCTTAGCCTCCCTTACCACAATGATGTTCAGAGAGGAAGATTGAAGGCTCCATCTAGTACGGAGCGCGAAATTTATTCACAAGTTGCATTCCCGCACAGGATTCCGTGCGCGTGGAAACAGCAAATGAGGAAGTTTATGAAAAAGATAGATTAGATTAGATTAGATTAGATTAGATTAGATTAGATAGATTAGATTAAGCCTCCCTACCGCTGCAAAAATAGAGCGTATCGAAGAGAGGAAGGAGGAAGGCACCATTAAGTATGGAGATAAGAAAATGAGGAATCTATGCAGAAAGGGCATAGAAACAGTAAGATGGGAAAGAAGTTCATGAAATAAGATAAAAGTTGAAGAAGAAAGTCAGAGGTGCTGAAAAACAGGACAGTAGTGAACCGAAAAAAGGTGGTCCTCAACATAACAAAAACATTTTATTTCAACAAAAAGAAGTCCTACCTAACTCTCAGCTCAGGCCCTCACATTTTCCGCCTGGGAGCGCTAATTCCCATAGATACAATAGTTGTATCCCCCTGAGGGGTTATGTAAAAGATAAAATTTAAGAAAATAATAGGTGCGGAAAAATGCGATATGAATGAATCGAAGAAAATAGTCCACATAAAAAGCCTGTTCTGTTCTAACACATTTTCACCCTGGTAGTGTTAATTCTCATAATTGTATCCTCTAGGTCTAGGTCTAGGGTCTAGACTCTAGAGGATACAAATCATTAAATATTAAATAAGTAAACATTGAGGTTTGCATCAGGTGTTCGTCATAAAGTTTCGAATTAGAGCTTCAGTTTTTCCTTCTCTCTAGAGCCTTAACTCTATACTCTAGGGTTTAGACTCTAGAGGAAAAGAAAAACTGAAGTTCTAAATCGAAACTTAACGACGAACACCTGATGCATACCTCAATGTTGAATAACAGTAATACTATGGGTGACGCCAATCCAAATAGCATAGGATGGACAAATTCAACTTACTAGATCTATAACTTATCTTGCGTCTATTGAGGTGGAAGGGAAACCGAAATACAATCTCTGACAAAGTAAAAAAAAAACAGACACTTGGGGGAAAAATAATCTCTTGGGTAAAGGAATAACAGTACTGGCTAACATCTAGACACAAAACAGTGAATGAAAATACATTAACAAGTAAAAAATAAATAAATTTAGAACAAATAAATCGTGGAAAAGCCCAGAATTTTGAAAATTGTTCAAAAAATATTTTCTGAAAGCCGAAAAATTCACACAAAATTTGTGTCGAAAAAATGAGAAAATCTGAAGGAACTTTCCTTGCAAATACGAAGGAGCTACGAGAGGAATAAATTCTGGAAACGTATATCAGTACGTAACTACGGTTGTATTTCGGTCGACCAAGTACAGGTGCCTGTGGGTGATGGGGCCAAAATAACAGCTAAGGCTGTCCGCACAGTCAACGCGAAGCACGTGAAGAACGCGGCGGCAGTCCACAGCTTCCATTAACCGCATTCTTTCTCAGCCGAATCTCAAGAAAAAGAAAGAAACGAAGTACCCGACTTTCATCGGCAAGTTCGTCATGTGCAAAGTTTCGTGTTAGGAATCCGCACATTGACCAGAAAAAGCGTCTGATGAGAAGAGTTAGATTTGCGAAAAAATCAATGCAGCTACAGAAAAAAATACTGCAGTGTTCTAGTGGAACTTCAAAATTTATGACGAAAAAACTAATTTGTTTTGTACCTGATTTCAGTTAGATATTAAGAAGTTATATTACACTTAGATAACAAAATAATTAAATTTCAAGACTTAACGAATGTGTAACTATTCTCGCAAAAATGGAAAAATTCAAGCACAGTAACATGAAAAATTGGGAAAACAAATAGAAATTGGAAGAGAAACAACTTTTTTCTTGCACAACTGTCAAGTTAACTAGTGTGATTCTTACTAATATACTTACCAAAAGAGATTAAACGTAACCGATTAATATCAGAATTACGCAGTCAATGGAAAAAGTCAGAAAACTTGTTCCATACAAGTTGATACATTCAATAATTTTCAACAGTGACAGTATCAGATACGTAAATCACTTTTAATGGGGAATAATCGATTGAACATTGACAATGCACGACGACTTCTTAAAACTCTTCATCATCAAACGAGAGGCGATACGGTCGCTACGTCAAATACCTAGCAGCAGCAAGTAGCAAACCACACACTGCCAGAACTGACGATCAATTCGTTAAAGAAGAAACTTGCGTCAACTTCTACTTACCCTCCTTTAATAAACAACCCCAAGAGCGAACCGCCAGATTACGGTCTTGTGTAAGGGTAGGTCACAGAGACGCTTTTCAGAGCGGGCGCTCTGATACGACAGAAAACGTATGTTAGCGCCGGATGTGTCGGCGTTCCGACTCCGTATTTAGCGTGAGCCCTGACCACGCCGGGCTCAAAATAGGGCGCTTGAAGTACCTGTTCGCGTCGGGCCCATGCTACGAACACGAGCAATGCCGCGTTTGGAAAGCAAGCGACCAAAAGGGTGTCAGCTCAAGTCCGCAGCTACAATGGAAAACTTTCGACTCTCACGGTATGGCAATCGTAGTTTTGTAGGGTTTCTCTACAGTCTAGCTACCAAAGATAAATTAGCAATAGCAGTATGGATCTGTTTAGAAACGAAGTAAAGGCAAGTAAAGTAGAAAGAAAATCACCAAGGACACCCTGGTTGCCAGTTATCTCGAAGCAAACAATATACAAAACTAGACAACAGATTCGCTCAACGTGCTGATGCCAGCGACAGGGGTGCGAGTCACTAGGAAAATTAGTACAATCATCGTAGCTGCAGCACACAACTCGTGTTGCAGTACACATTCCTCGTTCATCCTTGTTTTTATTAACGTCAACTCCCGGCTGCCGACGTAAAAACTTATTCAGGGCCATGCTCTGAGACTAAGCAAACAGCTAATGTGTGTTAACCAACCAGTTGAAAGTAGCTCACACCTGATACACGCAGCAACGTACACAAGTAACATAATGCATAAAATAACATTTACATTCAATAAATCACTACCAGAGGTTGATGCGAGTTTTATATTTTCAACTTTCACAATAAATAAACGACACTTATTACTTAAATACGGTTTTACTCAACTCGAAGAGAGAGGTAGGCTTACTGACCAGGCTTCCGAGACCCATACCGTAATAATGGTTGATGAACTTACGTACCGTATAATTCCTTACACCGCAAGTCCCTGAGCTCGTATTTGAATGCAAGTGTGCACTAAAAATAGTATTTTCAACAATGCATCGTCACTGAAATTGTGTTTTATTTTCTAATTGTAGTTACATATATTATCAAGTCTAGATTAAGTGACATTAAATACATTGCCCTCAATCATTTGTTTCGACTAGTGACAAGGGTATTACGGTACTCATGTGTGTGATGCTCATGAGTACACACTCGGGCAATGACACTAAAAACTTGGGTAACCAACACATGACACACCAAGACACGTTATGCTGAGGTGCGTGCAATGAATGTGGGAAATATCGTAGGTTTAGCGAAGTCCTCGCAGTACAATGACGGAAAAGCTAGTAATATTCTAACGAACACAATATGCTTATTTTCATACCAGTCACAAATTGGAATACTTCATTTTACAGGTTGCACGGCTGCATTTGTCCGTTTCTGTGTCACCCACAAGACGGATTTTCTTTTGGTGCACATGTATGAAATTTTACATTTCGTCTATTGTAAAGCAGGTTTAATGAGATTCTTATGCTCTGCTGATTCATAAAAACATTCGAAAAGTTACACATTGCACTTATAGTGTAACGGAGGTTTTCTGTATGATAAAGCGAGCTCTGATTACTTAAGATCACGCCTCGTGTCGCCAACATATGACTCATGTTCCTGAACTGAATTACGATCGTCCCTTGAACAGTTTTACTATTTAAATACTTGAACAGTTTATGAGATCCTTCAATTTCGGAGCAGCAAATGTGCCTCACGACATTAAATTCAAACTCCCAACCAAAAGGATTCAATTGCCCAGATACGTTCCAGATACACACGGATACATCCCAGTAAATTATTACAGCTCTTACCAGCAAAACCAAAGTACTTCAATTTTATTAAAATCATCCAAAGATCGTCCCGTCGCAGCATTTCCTAGCAAGTACTTGTATAACTCCTATGAAAAAGTACGATGGAAGCGTACCATTTGCATACGCTTAGTAGAAATTGGATTTGGATATCTCAGATGATTGGCTGGTAATTTTCGTATTATAGAAACTAAGACTGCACGTATCTGTCATCATCAGCAATGAATTATTAACGAAATACAAGCAAACATCATTTCTCTCCAAGAACGTCAACATCTCTCCGGAGTGTCTAGCACTCTTGCAGTGAAAGCCGATGATAACCGCTGTTGTAACTAAGGTCGAGACGGTCCAAATCTACCACTCAAAGAAACTGTACATATTGACACTGCAAGTTTACAGTTACGCGCAAATGGCAGTAAAAACGCTCTTCTTTACAATGATCACAACACTACTGAAATATTGCTAAAATTGCATTACACGAAAATTGTGAATTATGAATCAGTAAATTTAATGGTATTATTGCTACAGTTCATTCGAAATGAAGAGTGAGAAACGTTCAAATTCAAGGACACAGAATACTTCACGTTTTCACTGGCAACGTGATGCTTGAAAGAACAGAACCGCAAACTAAATTGTTCCTCTTGATTCACGTAGCTAGGACAAAAATTTACTGTTATCTCTTCACACAAATAAGTTCTAATTCACATCAACATCGCGAATTCAGCTCAAAATTTACTCCCGGTAGCGTGTTTAGACTGCGTCTAGTGCCACACATGCACACCTCCGGACGACCAATGACTAACTGGCACAGGGTTGCCAGATGGTCTGACCTAAATTTCCCTGTTTTAGTCCCAAAATTTCCCTTTTTTGACTAAAAATTTCCCTGTTTTGTAGACTCTTTAAACATACATACGTACATACATAGAATCATATTCCTTTTATAAAGTATACCTATTTCAGAGAATAGCTCTTTTATTTTTCCATGCAAACATGTTGTTGTAGCACTAATGAGTGGGATGATAGTCAAAAATGGATCTTTAACGACATCTTTTTTAACAACCCTTGCCACCAATGCCAAATACTTTGTACTTCGTTTATATGTTTATTCATCCGTTATCAGTGAGAAATAATGATTCTTCAAGAGCTCATAAATATTACCACTCACTTCGCCTCTTAAAACATTCTTCACAATTGCAATACACTTAGTCATACCACATTTGAAGCCTTTCGCAATCTCCGAATCAGGACAAGCTGCTTTCGCAACTGGGACTAACTGTTCAACAATAGAATGCGGAAGATTATGCTCATATAGGAATGGAACAAGTCTAATTTCACCTTCTTCTACTTGTGTATTTTTTCTTCGTTTACTGCCGTTGTGCGTATTCAAAGAACTTCTTGTCGTTTTTTCTAATTTCTACAATTTTTGTATTTGTCCTTTCCGCATTTTTTCAATCTCTGATCTGCCAGCTTTTCCATCTATTTACGTCACATAATTAACATTGAAAATATTCTGCTCCTTTTTTATTTTTACTGAGCCACTCTTTGAATTTCATTTCAGTTTCCTAGGTACTCTAGGAAACTAGGTACTTTTGAGCATGAATTAAGCGTTAACGTCTTACTTTCGATTGTGGGGTTTCATTCCCACTGCTTTATATATTACGTTAATTCACTTCAAAAATTTCAGTAATGCTGAAGCACGTCTCTTCAATTTCCTCTCACTACAATCATTACAATGACTAATGCAACTGTGATGATCGAGATCTGCGACTCTGTGAAGCGTGAACCGCGTGAAGTTGAACTGGCGCTGCGCGGTTGCGACGTATTGGCGCCTCTGATTGTACCTAGTCAGTATGTACGCGTGCAATACGTGTATCAAAGTTCGAACATGTCCGACAAGTGTTAAAAACTATAAATACTAAGTCGCTTGCACAAAATGCTAAGTAGCTAATCACTTACATATAATTTTACATGAAAATGAAGCCGCATTGCAAAATTTCCCTGTTTTCATAGGATTTTCGAAGTTTTTTCCCTTTTTCCCTTTGGGACCCAAAATTTCCCTAAAGCAGGGAAATTTCCCTGCATCTGGCAACACTGAACTGGCACGCGACTTGCCCCACCCCCGTGCGGCACTTCGCTCTACCGCCTCCTCACTCAGCAACTCAGCTTCCCCTTCCGCTGGGCAACTTAAAAGTTCTCCAATATGTTTCTCATCTTCACACTTTTTGTGCTGAAATCGCTGCAGATTAACACTTAACTGTGTATTTCAATACCAGCATTTTTCCGATATTCTGCAGTTTAGGGTGCACGTAAAGCGTTTGCTTTATCGCAGCATTTTATTTAAATTTTTATATCGAAAACTGTTAGGCGTCCTAGCGACTTTTATTCAGGGTGGAAGTTTTGCAGGCAGGCTACTTCATAACGATGAGGCAGAAGTACACCAGCGACAGTCACAGTAAGGCTACTACAGTGACTATTTATGTGACTAATATTCTCAAATTTTTTAATTACAATTTCACCTAATTTGAGAATTTAGGCCCGGTTCACTCATTTGAAAAGAAAAAAGTTCATCACAATTCCCGAACGACGCATGACGCTTATAATCTATCAGTTTCACTTTAAAATATATTTTGATATTCATGCGTTCTTTCTTAAACTCTCTCTTGAGTAGTGACACAATTTGTGAAATAAATTATAGAATCAAATGGAGCAATAATGAGGGGTCAAATAGAATGATACAAAGGTAACACCTATTCAGCAGTAAGAATGCTAACATACATATCACGGTATAGTATATATGCAAAATACATGATGGAATAAATTTCGAGGGGTAACTAATTAACTTCTGTTTTAATTCAACCTCGGAAATGTGAGCCAAAATTGCTTCCCTCGCCTCACAACCGTTCTCTTAATCTTCAACATTTGTCCAACCTTATTAACAGGAGCGAGCTCCCGGGTCTAACTATCGTAATAAGTTAAAAAAAACATCATGCACGCAGATTGAATTGTGAAATTTTGAAATTCAGTACTACAAAAGGAATTTATTCATAACTTTGATACGCAACGTGCTTTATCATACACGAGTCAACGTCCTGCAGTTTGCTTAAAGTGAACTTTTATTTTAATTGCTATAGTTTTCTATGAAAATTGGCGTTACTGCCCAAATGAGCCTGCGTCACGCAGACAGTAGGTATATTTCACAAGCGCTCGCTATTCAGCAACATACTTTATTTATTTCTAGGATTTGTACTAACAAGGTTTGATATTTGCATGTAGTATATAACTGCTTGATATGGTTCATAAAAGTAAGTGAAGATTATGATTCATAGTTAATACCTTTAAGTGAGTTAACATCTTCTACGAAATTGTGATGAAAGGCGCAACAAAGAACTGAAAACGTAAAGGTCCGTTTTCTCAACAGACTCGATAAAAAAATTCAAACTGATAACTTCAGAACACTATGCGTAAAGTCATAAGAAATGCATATTTTCCATGATAGAGGACCACGCAATGAAAAATAAACATTTTGAGGTTGAAATTTGAAGATGCACCCAAAATTCAATAATAAGGACTCCATGAAATGTGTGACTTTACACACCAACATTTAAATAAGAACGCATCATGCTTCCGCATCTCTTGTATCTTGGGAGATATAATTTAAATAAAAAATACGATATAAAGAAAAAAGGCACGTCATAAGCGCGTCAAAAAGATTTTGAACATCTCGTCCTTTTCTTTCTTCTTAGCTTTTCAGGTTTTTTCATTTACGCGTTAAACTTTAGGAGCACATTTTTCTGCTTCTGACAGAACATTAGTTATTTTTATGTTAATTCAATCAGCAGTTAAATGATGCATCCAGTTTGAGGGCTTATCCATGGGAGACATAACGAAAAAGAAATTAATTCAACTGTTGCCTTACCAGATGGCACAGTAGGGTGGACAGCTAGAGGGTTAAATTTAAGTTTTTTTAAATATTTGTGTTTAGATAATGCATGCCAAAACTCTAAAGCTGTTTGGAATCTCAAATTGATAACAATGTTCTTACTTCCTTCTATTTAGCAAGGATTATTTCCTCATTGTAATTTCGATTTCACGAGCTCTGTTGTAAGTAGCACATGACATAAGAAAAACTTTTTCTCTGAGTGAGAGAACCCAAGAAAATTTTAAAGTTACTTACTTTTATAAGAATCAGTTGACCAGGGTAGCAGCTTGATTCAAGACTTCGTGAATCGCAGCACAACTCAAAGAACACTTGACAGCGTTCGGCGTTAAAGCCGCTAGTGGTGTGGCGGTAAACATTTTAACGAGAATATGTGATATTTTTTTTTCAGAAGCAAATTAGTAATCATAGATCAAGATTCTGAACCTAAAACTTGTAGAGAGATTTGAACTAATAATTAGAGGGGAAAGTTTGTGAATTTAAATCGTATGGGGCTTAAATCAATTATTATTATTATTGAAGTATTTACCAGAAAAACCGTGCTTGACGAACGGAACCGATGTTTAAGACTTTCGTTCTGACCCACAGTTCCGCCAAAACAGTTCGTTATTTGTGATGCACGTTCAGTTTATAGAAGTGCAAATAAACCAAGGCTGCGACGTTGCTTTCTCGACCGCTTTGATTTTATAATGTATACTTTCTATGATACACAACTTCCCGTTTTCCTATGAGTTACTTCTGCTCACTTTATTTATCCCAATATCACGATTGAAAAAGTCCTTCATACATAAGATTCGGAACAGCCATTGGGTGTTTAATTAGTTTTCTTTGCGGGCAGTTCCGTTGCATTTTCCTCTACTTTCTCGTTTCCTCTTCCAGCGCCGCTGAGCGGGCAGAGCGCGCTCCTCAGAATGCAACTCACACACTCCTCTTAAGCGAGCAAATGGCGCGTGCAAGCAAGCGCCTCACTTCATACTAAGATTATTCCCCTATCCTATTTTGAAAGCTCTTTCAACTGAACCAAATTTAGCTCGTTTAAAAAGAGCGCTTGCCACAAACTACTGCATTTGAGGAAGTTGAATGTAATGATACTTTTTTCTGTTTCGTCTGCTAAGACACCAAAGAGAGGTTGGCAAGTACAAACTTAAATTTTAAAAGAGAATCGTGAGGGATGGGAGGCTACGGAGCAGGATTTTACTATAAAAACTTGAACTTAATGAATTGTGACATATTTTTATTTTAAATTATGCGGGCACAGAATTTAACATTCAATGCAATTGTTGAAGTTGGACATGTTTAATTCCAGAACCAAAGATTCAAAACAAAGAGAAACAAACTGGAATGTCAGCATCCTCTGCTTATTAATATTTAGTCAGTACGAACGCATTCTCATGATGCAACGGCAAGCTTCTAGAGCAAGTCAAAATATATTAAAAATGGCAACAAGAATCTCTTCGCTGTTAGTGGCAAATGAAGTTAATAACAGTAACGTACAGCGCACGTGATGCGATAAATTGAAACGTTCGCTGCGTTCAGCATTTATTGTGCTGGTGGAGATTACTTAAAATTTCAATGGAGCGTGATTTTTCCTTCATAAAATCAGCTCGAATTCTACAGAATTAAATATCCCAATCCGAAATTTTTAAAACCCATCACCATGTTAGGGTGGCAAACGACAAAGAATTTTCTTGTTGAAAAACTCTTCTACCAAAGATACCTCTTCAAAATTCGCTCCCGATACAAATTTATGATCGTCTCAACGTGCCCAGACCTTACGCAAAGGTAAAATCTTCAAGACCAAAATAATAATAACAATAAAAAGTAAATGCATCTGCGGACACAAGTGAGTGAAAAACTTCCTTATTAATTTTCTCATGTATACCTGCTTTCCTACAGATCAGAGAATTCAATATGATACTTTTTCTTTGAGTCAGCTCTCCATAATTTAACTTCTTAAGTTTTTATGCACAGTTGATTGTCCTTGGAGTTACTTAGATCAGGTTTGCTAAATGGATTACTTTTAAGCTAACTTGGGCAATCAGTTATTTTGTTCGTTATCCGTTAGCTGACTGTAATTCAACTTTTAAGGTTTTGTTCGAACTAATAGTCCTAATTAATTAATGTCTTAGTAAAAAATTGATCGAACCTAACCAACTATATGAACAATCAACTACGTATAAAAACTTGGAAAATTGACCTACGAATTCCGGCCATAACATACGATTAAATTGGAATTTATCCATGCGATTAAGTTCGAAGCTTACTTCTCAGAAGTTCTAGCAATGGGGATAGAACCGTCATCAAAATAATGAAACAAAATAGCTGAATGTATAGAGTCAAAAGATATGCGAGCATTGTCTCACCAGCAAAATTCTCAATAACATGGTGGTAAACAAACAAATAGAAGAGCTTTCATCCTTAACTCATCACGGGTTTTGTAAGAACGCATCGATGAGCAAGAAATAGGAGGTTAGAACTCTTAGTACACTACAGTGGTAGTTTATAACAGATACATGCAACAGCACATGATTGGCTTTACTAAAAGTACGAATACATACAAAGAGGGCAGAATTAAAACAGTGCAAGTGAAGCTCTCTGTTTTCATACAAAAATAGATTTATTTTCTGAAGCAAACAAAGGCTATGGCATACGGTTGAAGTAACAGCTGTAAAGTCGCTAGCTAGGTTTTGGGCGTGGTCCAGTCAAAGTAATGAAGTTGAAAGCAGGCGAGATAGCAGAGGAAGGAGGAAGCTCAAGTGCGGGTGTGGTGGTGGTGGATCAACTCGACCATTTCTTATTAGGTGTTAGGAGAGGCCGAGGGGCTCATCATCACCCTAAACACAGGATCTTAAGTATCAGCTGAATCTTCCAGGAAACAATCAGTTGAAGGAAAGGATTTCCTGAATCGACTGAAAGCTATTACGGTGAAGCTAAAGGAGAGACTTTAAAGCCCCTGCAACGACGACGTACCAATCGCAAAATGGTCACCGGAATTTGATCAATGAAATTCTGTTAGTGAACTAAAAATAAATTAATTTAGCGTCACACATGCTTACCACAAAACATTGAAGACGCTTGGAAAAATAACACTATTAGTTTGCTACGATCTCGTTGGAAGGAACAGTTAAGATTTTAAAGTCAGAATGCCCATGATCAGAGAACTTCATACTACGTAACTAGACGGAGACGAAGTTCTAACGTAGCAATAGAATTTTTGTTCATGGATAGTCAAGATCACAACAGGAATGCGAAATCTTCTTGAGAACGGACGTATGCAGGCCTCCGGACGAGGTAAAGTATCAAGGCAAGCTTTTAATCAAGCTTTAGAGGCAATTCATGTCTGGCTCTTGGGGAAATTCTAAAAAAAAATGGTCTACTTCAATTGTATGGCCGATAAAGCATTCCGAAACAAATCTCTTCTAGTGGATGGACGTACGAGTTATGATGATGGCACAAAGTAACGCAGTTTCTAGTGTTAGAAACCTCACGAACAGAAATCGACCGAGAAAAATACATGAAATCGACCACAAAAAAATGTGAAAAAATCAAATTTAAACAAATGGAATTTACTGCATTTCTCCTCTTTAAAAATTTGAGGCCATATCTCATATAATAGGCGAATAATTTTGGAAAGATAGCTCAACCTCCTCTTCAGAAATTTGCGGGCATATCTCATAAAGAAGGCGATTAATTTTGGAAATTTGGTACAGAAAGGTTATCTAATTTAGGTCCTTACATCAATTAAACGGATATGGAACGACTTTGTTATGGCTAATAAACTGCTCATAAATTAAGACTACGTAGGTGTTGGTTGCAAAAATCTTTTTCTTGACAGCGCCTGCGTTACCGACCATATTTTGCCTTCTTCATAAGAAACAACTAGCCTTTGTCACATAGACGGCACGCGAGCACAATTAAGGGAGTACGCCAAGATAAAATGCCGAGCACGAAACTGTTTGTTTCTTTACGAATGGCGACCAAAAATTGAGCAAATCCATTTTAAGTTTCTTACTTCTGGAGAAAAGCGACTCCGCTTCGTCCACATTTGATTCAATTTCGATCAGAGCTGAGGAGAGAAAATTTACTTTATGAATCAGAAGTAAAATAAAATGAAGCACGTTGCTTATCAATGCGCTAGATTCAAAGTTTTAATATGCGCGGGCCATAAAGGAGTTTTAAAATTCATTTCAATTATAGTTAATTGAAATGTTTATTAGGGGAAAACATTAATGACAAGTAATACCCTCAACAAACAAAAAGCAATCGTCAAAGAATACAAGAAATATAAACTTAATTAACATACTTATTAATAAAAATAAAATATTTCCCCAATGACGGGTTAGTGTTTTCCCTAAGTTCAGCCCCGCCGGAATGAGGCTGTGGTGCCAAGATCTTGGGTTGTGCTGCGTAAGCTGACTCGACAACTTTAATGGCATGGCTCTGCTGCGAACGACGGCTTTCATTGCGCAAAGTGGCTTCTAATTCTAGATGGAATATCTTTATTAAAAAACTACGGCAGGAAATGTTTTCATGCATATGTTACACATAATTTTTTTGCGGAGAAATACTGCCCCTGATAGTAATACTATTTAATGTTCCTTAGAGTTGAGACGTAAAGTTCATCTTGAAGACATTCCATGTACGGCTTCCAGTTTTAAGGATTCATTTTCAAGAACAACTTCAAGTTTAGTCAGAAACGATGAACTAGATATTTTCCCCTCTGAAGACAATTCAACTTAGTAGTTTACTCGTCGTCAATTTCTTTGGTACCGAAGGATTTAGAAAATAATAACCGAGCTCTGCTCGTCAATCCGCTTAGAAAAAAATTAAAATACAAAAGATTTAGCTAAACGGAAATCCATGGAACACAAATGAAAGTCAATCATAGATTGAACAACTAATTCAATAGTGATTGACAGAGGTATTTATAATTCGAATCATTAAAATCAACTCGTATTTAGAATTTTCAAGTTTACCCATCTTATTTAGAGACATGAAGGTCGTGAGTTCCAACCTCTACTGTTCCTGGTACGAGGTTGTTCCTGGTACGAGGTTCCTGTTCCTTAAATATAATTTTAGGGCCGTAAGTGATAGCTTCAATATTTTGCAAGGGCGGCAACTGGAAGGCGGAGCTTAGTTCCGGTCAGCTGATCCTGCGGTCCAACCCAGAAGCTGGAATTGAATGGGGCTTCTAAGAACTCTATCGGCTTACCTCGAACCCAGCATGTTTCCGTATATGATTCCAAGATCACTGACGACTCAAGCACACATAACACCAGAACACAAGACGTGAACTCACCGGAATCCTATCACTGAGGTTCTTAAAAGAGAAGCATTGCTCCCGTGCACGAGCTCAGCTGCACACTGTGGCACTGGCACTCTGGAGAGCCATGCCACTCCGCTGGCTGCTCTCTGGCGCACCCATCACCCCGCCGCAGCAACGCGCCGGACGGTCGGTCATCTGGTCCTTACTACTCCCGCGTGTCAAATGTCCTACTCAGTGATCGATTATAAACTACTTGTGAGCATGTAGGCAGTACCCCTGCGTTGGTTCCAACCGTGAGTGCAAATTTCTTAGCTACAATGTAAGAAGTATTTTTGGTGTTGCTTACATTGTTGACGTACGAGGTTTATTAAGCCTGATTTCTTGAATAAAAATATTTAAGAAAACTTACCTTAAAGTGCAGCAAAAGACAAGTTAAAGTTGTTAACAACAGTATTCTAACAATAAAGTGAAAATTTAAATTGTTTTCTTTTTCTTTGCTCTTTCATAGCATTAAGAGCTGATAGCTAAGACGAATGGCCACGCGGCCAACAAGTGCTGACTCAAACTCAGAAATATGCTGTCGCTAATGCAATTTCATGAAATCAAATCAGAGAACCGGGATGAGACAGTAGGCGAGATTCTTGAGACTTGTGCGGGTAAAAGTTGACGAAACAAGCAACGCGGAAATGAAAAGTAGGAGAGTGGAGTAAACGCATCACAGGTAAAGTACAGCGAGAAATTCTTTATTTAAAAATGTCATTTGTGCACATCTAAACCTTCGCATTAGTTCGAATTCTCAGTTTTCTATTCTCCCTAAGTCAAATAGACCTGACGTCATGAAATGCATTTTCACAAAGTTTGGCCCTGCTGATCTTCTGTGAGGTTTTGTTAGAAAATATTGCAGGAGAAACTAAAAAATTATAGACTTGAAAGCAACAACGTTATTTCATAATAAAAATGAAGAAGTTATTAGTTTTTCACAAATAGATCTCGCCTAAAAGTTACAGAAAATTAATTTAGCGTTAGAATTTGAGCTTATATCTCCGTGAAACTCAATATTAGATCAATTGTATAATGGAAGCGACGCACTTTGCTCTCTGAACTTTTTGCTTCCAGCATTCTGAAATTTTACATTAAAACGATTTGAAACGGTCGTAGCGTGATTAATATAATAAAGTAAACAGTTAAACTGTAAAGGAAATATGAACGTGATGAGAACGTTTCGCGTAACACGTTCGGTGCGTTGAACAAATGCAACAAATGCAAGAGGCGTCTGGAGCGCCTGCTACGCTCGCCCTTCAACAGCTCATCCCAACCGTCGGGCTGAGAAATAATGCTTACAGATTGCAGTCGAACTACTGAGAGATGTTGCTCAAGTGAATATGATAAGCAACACCTTTTGAATTTTGATTCAATGGCCTAGAAGCTATGAAGTGCTGCTGTCACAAAAAATTTTTCCATGATATTCAATAGCGATTCATGGAAAAATCTAACTGAATTGAAATACAGCAGCAACCGTATGTAAATTTTCTGTGCGTTAAGAAAAACACAAATATATCAAAATTAAATGAGTTAATATCGTGTTTATAGGTATATTTATTCGTAGCGCATATACGAGTGTTGTTTCCATATTAGAAAATTAGTACGTTGCCTAAACCTACGTCGGATGGGACGAGGCTGAAATTTGCAATTCAGTCATTCGACTCAATTTTTTTCATAGAAGTTAATCCAGTTGAACGCTCATCATTTCGACTTCGTACCTAAAATGCAAAAATCGTTACGTGCATCTATTTCCGTTTCACTTACATTAAGTACTTGTGTAGTTGCTAATAATTTTTACTCCCATCTTTCAGCTAAAAAAAAATTAATTTATCCGGTACTCGAACATAAGTTCTAATATTTAGGACATACGAGTACTAAAATTCAAGTCATGAATTTCTATTCGTCTTCAAGTTCGGATGCTTTCGGCTTAAAAGCCATAAAAAAATAAAAGCATTTACCTTCTCACCAACGGAACTTGAAGCTTAGAAGGTGGTAACTATGTCCTAAGATTGAACATAACATCGGTGGAAAGTAGTTCACGGAGCACATTGACGTCTCCATCACCTCATAATTCATATTTAACATCATGTCTATCAAAACCATGATCCGTTGGGAAAGGAATTTTATGAAAATGTTATTTCCATAACAAAAATTTGAAATTACTCGGACGCAGGGATTTCATTCGTGCTCACAGTTTGATAGCTCATAGCAATCATAAAATTTCATGGAATCTCGAGGTGCTTTGAGAAATGAAATGATACATTCCACCATATATAAAAATAATTTCACATTGTATTTTGCAAACCAAGTTTGAGCCTCGAAGCATCAGCGAACAAATGAAATAATATGAAACCATTTTCGTGAAGTAAATGCAAAATGTAGCTAAATGGTTTTTATGTCGCAGCAGACGGTTTCAGTACTGTTGCCTCTTACTCGAAAGGATGCTAATTATTGGAATAGTTTACACTAATAGTCAAACTGTTTCAATATGCCGCTCCATACGCTGAAGTGGTAGTACTGACCAACTTAGCACTTAAATAACCGCGCCGTCTGTCTCAAACGATAAGTAACAAGATGCAAAAAAATGAAGACCAGTGACAACAACGAGTTTAAAATAAAGTGAATTACGTAGCTCATGCAGTAATGTACCTCTTTTTCCTGCGTAGTTGACCTCTCGTACTGGGAGACGGAATTTTTACTAGGAAATGAGATTTATAGTATATACTATGCGTAAGTCAGACATAGCAAACGTACACTTCAACTGGACTACGCATCCACAAGGGGTAAGAAAAGACATTCTACGCTGTCAAATGTTTGTTTCAGGATCATGACACGCCTCTTTTCCTACATACAGCGCATGATAATGTAAAGTAAAAAACACAGTAGTTATTATTTCAGACAAAGTATTTATCTAGAAACAAATAGGTCAATATTGACAAATATATTGATATACACAGAGGAGTTTCCAGTAAGCATTCGATGTCTTAAGTAGAGCTGGTGGACTAACAACACACCGAAGAGCAGAGAGACGCTTGTGTTCAGAAGTTTTCCTGAACGGCGCCATCGGTCTCAATAACTTCTATAACGACCAGAAATTGAAGTGATCCAAACTCAGAATCTTCAGATCCCCACAGCAAGTAAACAACGAAGTTTGAACATGACAATACATGGTGAAACTTCGATTCCACATATGCATATAACGTTTAATTTGCTTTAGTGAGCGCAATGCAACTGTTTCAACAACCACGAGGGTAAACAAATCTACCATTGAGTAACATAAATCATTAAACAAAGTATGGGAATAGGGAACCCTGCAATAAATACTAAAAAACTAATATCATGAGCAAAAGTTCAAAGAATTATTTTGGGACACCGCTTACGCTTGTGGTGATAAACTTGCCACATTGCTTAGCGAGAATAGCATGGCTTACTATTTCACCATCACATTCTTGCGATAGGGACGAGCTCAAGTATTGGAGTGGGATGCAACACAGATCATGGCAGTTACACAAACACACTAAGAGCAGGTACTCATAGCCGAAGTTATGTATAAATGGTCTATAACCTCATTTATTGATGCGGAACTAGAATCCGGCTCCGCTAGAATAGGTCCAACTGAAATATTATTTCGTCCAGTTGCTTTCGTTAGCTACTAACGTCACTCAAGCACAATCCATCAATGCACGTTAACATACAGATCTCATACAGCAAGATAGGGATGCTGCCACGTATAAGTAACAGAGAAGCAATTACCAAGAAAACACCTGCACGCCACAGAGACGCACACAATAAGAGCACAGAACGCACAGTACGTTCTACCAGAACCCTCTACTCGCACGGTTAACACAAAACCACCGCATGAGGAGCGTTCCATCAGCAGCGAGATTAGGAATCACCAAGGAATTAGTTCGGAATCTTTCGAATCGTTTTCGAGTCCCACAATCAACAGCTGACAATAGTTCGAAACACATCCGTCAATTTCTTCAAATTTTACAGCAGGTTGTTCCACTGAATTAACAGAAAAAGGACCGGGACAATGTAAAACGAGAGAAGTTGTATTCAAAGAAAAATAGGGCAGGCTGTAGTTGAGAACTTTGACGTCATGCCGTTGTAAGTTAAGGAAACAATGGACCAGTGAGTACAGTATTGAATCAGGTATTCGAACTATCCAGAAGATTGATATCTACAATGACAATTGGAATATTTCGAAAAATTCCCACGTTAACATCTATTCTTTGCGCCCTTACGGTCCGCGGTGCCCTAAGATTCTCTTTTTGTGAAAGAGAAAAACGCAGCGACAAATACATTCAAGAAGGTGAGGCCTAGACGAAGAAGGACCATGGGACAATCGCGATCCTCTAGGTTCAATAGCGTATTGGTTTCCATATCACTAGAATTACAGTAGCATCTAGAAAAATAGTTATCACTTTTTTATAGTAAGCAATGTTAATTTATTAATTATTTATACAATATGGGAGGCTATCAACGTTGCTATCAGATTTGCTTCCAATGCTTTATCAGTAAATAAATCCTAGCTGGTGATGAAAGGCATTCGAACAAAACTTTGAGCATTTAGCCTTAGAGTACCTACTCCGCTAATTCTAATATGTTCGAGAGATCTCTCGAAGAAAATGCAAGCCTTAAAAAAATACAAACATAATTTACGTTTGATAACTCCAAGGATGCATCGATAGCATGCAATTCAAGAAGTTAGTTATTATTAAGCAATGATTACGAGACACCTCATCAAATAATTTTTGTCAACCAGCACGTTTCTGAAGACTCGCGGGTCCGATAAAAATTGGCAATTGTTGTGGACAAGGTTTGAAATCGTCACGGAAAAGACTCATGATTATTTTATCTCGATTTAGCATGTTAGCATCTTAGGTCCGGCATGCCTAAGATTTAACAGATGGAAACTTGCAAAAATAAATAAATAAAGAAAAAAACAGTAATGCCAAAAGGTACTTCGTTCCAAAAGTTCACGAGAATAACACGAAATATAAAGCAGTGCTTTCTCACAGCCCAACAACGCAAATTTATAATCATACAGACTATGAACCATGAAATCTATCTTGAAATTTTTATCCCGGAATTTTCCGCCGCCCAGATGACATAGAGAAACCACGTAAAATAGCAATCTATTGCTAATTGTTTAGGGAACAATAAAAAACTTCAAATCTAAATTTCGTTTCCGTATAAAACCTGTCTTCAATGAGGAAATGAATGAACCACAACGAATAACAACTATGGGTGCTGAAAACCAACAGGAACAAACTCTATTCGTTAACATTAACAATTAACTTCGGTACATTTTCGACCAAAAAATCTGGTCGAATTTTCGTGCCCAACAGCGAGGGAATGTAAAAAAATTTAAACTTGTTCGGTTGTATTACAATTACTCAAGCTCAAAAATTTAAAAAGGCTCGAATACATGACAATAACTGCCGATGAAGAAATTAATTCTCTACTAAAAGTGATAACTGTGCCATCGGAGAAATGGCGATGAGCATATGACCGGCTAATAGGGATTTCAGTAACTATTCGACTGTATATTTATGAATATTTCCGGAGCTCCCCAAAAATATGCAGGGACCCATAATATCACAAGGCACAACTGAGTTCGTTGCTGGGACACATATTATGCATACACACTCACACACAAAGCAGCATTGCACGCATCATGCTGTCTCGCAACCTACTTATGACATTGAGCACACTCATGACTTTCTTAGCGAATAACTCTTACGACGTGGTAGAATTATAACATCCGCTACAACTATGAAGTAGTAGCGATTGTTAATAGAAAACAAACTTGGAAAGCCAAAAACAGGTATGGAAAACAAAATAAGCTTTTGCAAACTTCTTGTAGAAACCAAACAAGTTAATACAGAAAACATGCGTAAGCTTTCCAAAACGTAATTCAACGTACATGGCTAAATGGTTAATGATGAATCTTTACTCATTATCTAAACTAAGGAACACTTTGTAGCGATGCATCAGTATGTACAAGCCTACTAACGTTGGGTGAGATCAACGGGAACAGTTGACTGAACAACAATTAAAATCATCATCGTTTGAGCGCCAAATTAAAAAGTTCAATACACCAAGTCATCGCCATGCTCCGGAAAATATGAACAGGCATACACGGAAAAATTGTGGAAGAATTTGCACGCGTTTGAACACAGTCACAACCAAGAAAGAATACATGGACACAAGTTATTGGTTCAGCTCCCTTACAGCTAAGTGTTGTGCTACCAAATTATGCAAAGTTAGTTGTTTCAAATTAATTTTCTGTCATTGCTGGGTAAAAATCGCCAGGAATAAATAGTATCTATAGTTTTCAGTTGAAAGAAGCAGGAATTATATAACTCCGATTAAAATGATGCAAATATATTTAAAAGCCTTCTATAAAAGGATTAAAACCTATCACAGTCACTATCGAATAAACATGAAAGTTCAAAACTTAGGGCGTGAATAACATGAACTTCATGAATTTTAAAAATAATTGCGGACGAATTATTTAAAGGCGTAATTAATTAAAATATATTATTAATATTATTATTATTATGGTAAGCTAGTTCTGAAACGGAAAAGCTTATGGTACCAACAACTATTATTTTCCAAGAACATCACCGGGAAAATGAGAAACAAAAGCAGATGCGTAATTTGCGCATGTACTACATAACTTCAATGAAACTTTGCACACAGTCTGAGAACTCGTAACGCATGCTTTCTGACATAAAATGTAAATAAACAAAAAAGTCAAATTATAAAGTCAACAATTTGGAGAGAAGTTGAAGAAATGTCTACTCTTAGCAAGAACGTGCTGCTGCTGCTTTAAGACAACACTGCGCAAATGAAATGCAGCGAATAGGTGATAAATGACCAGTAGGCACAAATTGGTAGACAGTGGGTATTGCTCACTTAGCCACACAATCGCATGGAATACTCTTCCTGCGACAGGCCTCAGGTAGCTAATTGCTTCTCTAGCATACAAAACAGGTAGAATTTATCGAAATCCTGCACAACCGTCATTTATATTATGCACGGGTAAGAAATATATCGATGTCGTACAAGGGATTTCGACGAGCTGACACCTGGAACGCAGGTGTAAGGCCATATCATATCCTAGAGCTGCGACTTGCCTAGCGAATAATTCTTCCGATATTACGAGAACATATTTTCATTAAGTAATTTTTAAAATCTTACCATAGAACTACATACAAAAATACATCATTTCCCTATATGAAAACTCTACAGTATAAAAAAGCAAGGTCAGCAGACCTACACGCTGTCCGTCGCAGGTGCACCAATGAAAGAACCATCTCGGAAGAAGTATGGACGAGACATAGCGCTAGACAGCGACGCTTCAATTCTTCAAAATTATTTAAAAATACTCTTATCCTTCAGAAAATTAAAATAAAAGCAATTATTATGACGAAAAAGGCATGGCTATCTAAAATATCACTAGGATCACAGCTTTTTAGAAAAGCTTCAATCCAAAATTGAAATTTCATGAAGCTTCGATAGAGACAACGAGCAGATACGGAATTAAAAATGGTCAAATTGTGAGCTATGAGAAAATAAACTTTTTCAATTCTTCAGACACTAATAAACAATTTCGTTAACCATTAGATTCTGCGACATTTGTAAGAATTTGGAAAGCACAGTAAAAAATGAAGAAATTACCAGATGCAAATCTTCACTGCAGACGTGAAATTTCCGAATGCATATAGAAGAAGACTGAGAAGGGATGTCTAAGAAGAATTATGATTTAGCTGGATACTAAAACACAACTATTTCATTAACTAATATGTACCGTAATTAATTTTAGGAGGTATTTGTTAAGGCCCATGAAACATATCACTGAACATGGTGGGAGCAGCCAAGCAGCTCTCTTTACGCTCATTTCATCGAGGGCAAGAACCGCGAACACACAATAAACGAAAGAGCACATTCCCTTTCCGCAGATTAAATTGAATCACACCTTTTCAGGGGTAGGCAACCAGACACAATATTCATGTTTACGACCATGTATCGATATGACATCGAGAATAGAATACTAGCTTTTACATTTCCAACGGACATCGAATTTTATTCAAAATTAAAACTGGTGGATGATAATTGGGTATGTCCACTGAATGGATAGGAATTGAAGGGTTCACTCCGAAACAGATCACAGAAATAAAATACGAAAGAATATTTTCCAAAGAAATTAAGCAGCATATATCAAGAAAGAAGTAATTGAGAAGTTTGTTCAGGTAACTGAATTCATATAAAAGAAACAAACCTTTTTTCGTAAAAAAGGTTCGACACATAGAAAAATTAAAACGGAGGAATCGAGTAAACCTTTTCATACGATCAAATAATTCATTTGACATAAAAAACTCAGCATGCGATAGATTTCGATCATAAAAAATAACTTTCAAGATTTTATCAAAATGAATGAAAAAAGTAATTTTGAGGTAAATTATTCAATAAAAGAAGATGAAAGAGAAAAATTTACATTAGCGCCACATTTTTTTGAAAAGGTAGAGAAAAATATCTTCTAGTTGAAGTGAAGTAAATGGAGAAAATTCAGGAGCGACTGAGCCGGTAATATAGCTTTGTTTTGAGAGTCATGAGTCAGCGCCTCGTGCGCATCAGTACACGTCCACCAAGAGTGAGACGGCCGGCGCTTTGAGCGTTGTGCTGTGTTTTTCATTAAAAGTAGAGAGCTGCTTTGGCTGCAACCACATTATCTTGCCAATCCTATACAAAGCGCAGGCAGTGGTCTAGTCTATGTCTGTACAACTTCTATACACAAGTAGACATGGCAGTTCAGTCCATCCCACAGACTCTTGGTGGTTTAATTAATAGCTGCGATTTCAGGTAATAACTTTCCAACAACTGCGTCACAAACGTGAAAGAAGTAAAATTCTGCTTTTTTGAACAGGACGTTATATCAGTTTTTGAACATTGATGACACAAATTTTAAAAATAATTAAAACATTAACAATCTCACGGTTTATACATATTTTAGTATATTAAGAGAAACTATTGGCATTATGTTACACAGTCGTAATATTATGTACATGATGGGACGCGGTCGCTCAAGAATATTCAGGTTCTTCACTCTTGACATCCCACAGTTCAGACAAGAATTCAGGGAAGTATTTCTCATTCCTGATGGAGTGGCACTGCTCGTTGTTCATGTAACCCAAAGTCCGCAATTCAGTTAAAATTCCTAGCAGTTTAGCGAACTTTGGACCGGAAGGCCTCTGATATTTTTGGTCGGTGTAGTCGCGCAGAGCTTTCACGTACACATTTTGCATTTCCTCCACTTTCTGACGTTCCTTAACCATGGGTCGATCTGAAACAAGAGCTCATAATTAAAAATATGCAATACACTTTGAAAATACTCGCAAAACAATACAGCTCGTACATTACCTGTGCATTCCTCATTTTAATTAATAACAGCGATTCTTTCGGCTATGAATGAGCGTTCGGCGATATAGCGATGGTCACAACAACAATTACACTTGCATTGGACATTGAGATAACCGACAGAAATTTCCTGAGCCTAAATCAAAGTCCTACATAGATTATCCTTGAATACTTCACTTTTGAAATACCAAATTCTACTCCACCCGATACATAACCAATCACGTATGTAATTTCAAATTCTTTTCCTAACGAGCAGCTCTTGAGTATCAAACTGAAAATGAGGTATACTTATTCTGAAAAATTAAACACAGGAACATAAGCGACAACACATAAGCAAGTATTCGCAGAAATAAAAAGTTAGCTCCTGAGCAGATGACTCACCACATACACTTACCAACACACTAGACCAAATTCTTAATATTAGCTGTTATATGTCATTTTTTCTAGGTGTTTGAATGGCATTATCCACATTTCCCGCCTATCAATACTGACTGGAAAACCTTGCTACTGAAGATAGAACACTGGCAAAAGATAAAATGGCTCCACAATGCGTCGTTCACAGCGCCAGTGAAACATGCACTACTTACACTACTATTCCTTGCTGGTATGAAATAATAATACTCGATAAATGCAGAATGAGAATTTCAACCCGCTAACTCAACACAATTGTAAAATAATATTCTATTGATTTCTACGTGTACAAACAACACGAACCACCCTTCCTAAAACAACAAGTTAGTAGCCAGTGAAATATCCGATGACAGGGTAAAACCCGTTTGCACGTCAGAAACACAACTAGCGAAGTCTGGCAAATTCATCACTAAAATTAGCTTCAAATATTACATGAAGTCAAACACAAGTGTGTCGACTATCATACTTTCCCCATCTCTCATTGCCTGGCCGTTTTTCCATACCTTTTTGAAGAAGAACGGAATTGAAACGTGAACATAGCCACTACATAAGCTGGGAGAAAGCACTATGAAGAAGAAAGCGCACATTACATGACTCCTACACAATTTCTTTGTTTAAAGCGAGAAAGCGCCACTTTGTTTTACAACGAACTGCTAGCTTTCCTATCCTGCCATGAATTGACGAACTAGAGAAATGCTAGTTTTTGATACCGCAACTGTTACACTTACCAGAAAATAGAGCAATCACGGTTAGGAGGGCGTACTCGGCATTGTCCACCTTCATAACTGACATGTTTTTACAGAATGTGAAAAGTGCTTCAGTGATCTTCGGAAACATGCCGGCTTTGTTGTACGCCTCTCTCTTGTATGGGTAATTGTTGCCGAATACGATGGAGTCCGTCGCGACATCGTACCGGCGAGCAGCGCGAAGCATGATGATCTCTTGAGTACATGCCTATGGATGAAGGCGATAACTCAGTAAATTGGCATATTTCATGTAATGATAATTAATGAGCTCATGTGGAAGTTCAAATGAAAAGCAAAAACGTGACCCACAATCAATGCTGCAGTATCTCCAGAAAACTACTCGGTAATGATCCTGGGAGCACAAGGTCAGAGACGAATAAATGTGCCAGTTATTTCCTGTTCGAAAATGTAACGAATCCAAGTATGTACGAACAATTTAATCAGTCTCCGCATTTTACAGTTGCTCTTGACTCATACAATACGAACAAAACTGACACTTTCATCATCAGTGCGAGGAAAAAATTAATTATGCTCAATACGTCCGGCGTTGACCAACACAGACGATCAGGTTTCGGATTTCCAAACTTTTTACATCATTGTCGCGGCACAGCCGGCAGTATATCTCTTTCTATTGACTTGACAACGCAACAAGCTGCTTTTTCTAATCAAAACAATTTAAACAATTTATTTACCACAGGTGATACACAGGTAAAATACTCGTATTTGGAAATTTTGATGCGAATAATTAGCACGTAGCACAGTCGGGTTAACAAAACAGCTCTCAAGGCTGGCAGTATCGTTACGATTTAACCCTTTCGGTACTGACGGCTACTCCAGTGCCAAGTTGGCTAGTGCTTCCAGTTTAGGGCATCTAACCTAATTTTAAAGTAA
The DNA here is from genome assembly GCA_030386875.1 of Morinoia aosen. Classification (NCBI taxonomy): domain Eukaryota; kingdom Metazoa; phylum Arthropoda; class Malacostraca; order Amphipoda; family Talitridae; genus Morinoia; species Morinoia aosen. The sequence continues at coordinate 71,965,925 of CM059567.1, read as the reverse complement.
TTTAACCAGTAAGGGAATATTTTGGAGAAAATAACAAAATTAGGGAAATTACAAGCATTCATGAAACAAGTTTTTAAATATTTCCACAAGCCTGCACGCGTAAATTACCATTGGTTACCCCTTAGTTCATGCTACAGGGTCCCTGCAACACATTCAATAACCTTTTTATTTAACTTGAGCAAATTTTTCTGAACTTCGTTTATTTTTGATAAATTCGGGCATAAACTTATGAACAATTTCTTCGTAAATCCAAGAACTTTATTATCAACGTCAAAAATTTCTGTCGCCAAACGTAGAGCTTCATAGGTTCAAAAATGTTTAAAATTAAAATAACGAAATGGGCTTTTGCTTGAGCTAAAAGCACCCACACTTGGACAATTTCACTGACACTTCAGGGTAATGCCGACTTTTTCCCCAGGAAGTTTTTACCCAAACCATTTGAATTATTGTACCGAAAACGTTAAATATTTAGAAAATCCGTCCGTAAGTGCAAAACTACAAGAAATATCAATAGCGATTCTTCAGTTAACTAACTAATCCGATCTAGAAATAATTTCAGTCAATTTGGTCGAGCATGAATTGGAAACTTCACAGGAGACAACATTATAATGAATAACAAAAAAAAATTCGTTCAATATTTTTGAACTGAACTGAAACGAAATTTCCACTGAACGAAAGGTACTTTCTTTTAACTTGAATTTTCATCGAAACCAACAAATACGGCGCATGACAAACCTTGAGCAGGGTGATTTGATCGTTTTGCAAGAGAGTTTCAAAACCCGGAACTCTCTTGGAGAATTCGACGATGAGCGTGACCGTAATAATGGTCATGTCGGTGATGTGGCTGAAGCGCATGGACTTGTTCTCCATGTCGGCGTAGGGCATGAGGGGCGTCATCATGTCTCCGACATTGGCCTGCAATGCGGGGAGCTAGTTAAATAAAACGGGCCTTAGCGTCTATGATGACAGTTTATGCAAAGTAGGATTTATTCATATTATGTCCAATTTTAAAACATCGAGTGGATTGTAAAAAGAATTAAAAACTTGAAAGTTTGAGTAGGAAAAGGTACACCTGTTTCATATAATCCACATACATAAATAATTCTTAAAAATGAAACAAAATACATGTCCTTTCAGAAACATGGCTCTCTCTCAAGTAAATTATTTTAAATACTAACAGATTTAGTATTTTCTGGAGTCGGGACTTCAAAGGCTTCTTGGTGGTAGAGTAACCTGTTGATAATCTCAGCTTGCTCGTTGCTCAAGTTATAGAGACTTGAGTTGGGGCGCATGGCTCCTCCTCCCCCACACGCCGCCGCGCCGTCTACATCCGGGTACGATTGCGGGTATACCTGCAACCGATGATAAAATTAAAGTATATCCACACCCAACCAGACGTTCAGATGTTACTATTACTGCAGTTGAAGAATAGCATCACTTTTTCATCAGCTGCTTATTTCTAGTCTGATGGGCGACACTGAACGAGACACCGTGAAGAAACAAGGGATGGCAAAAAAGAAAAGACAGTTAAACAAGAGGAAAGAAACGGTAAGGAATGTAAACAATTATTGTTTTCCCTAGTCCAATCCACACAAAAACATTTGATTTTCTTCCTGAAACATATGAATTACCCTTACATTTAGGAATACGTATGTCAAAAAGCAATGTAGAAAAGCAATAATAATTTAGACGCTTTGAGTGGTGACTCATTCGCATCAATGCTCTGGAATGATTGTGGAATTTAGTTTATTTTTCTACTGTAATGACACCAAGTATTCCTACTCTGCTAGAAAACCTGGTGAGAAAAAGCCCAAGCACGAAACGTCTTCAGGACATTTTCTGAATCTTTATGGCTTTTCTGATGAATTTGCCCCATAGAAAATGTTCGACTGCCATTTATCGCATTAAAAGCGTTGAACATCAGCCATACGATCTAATATTACTTAGTAAGCCGACTCAACAATGAAAAAAAACGGCTTATATCAGAACTGTATTAACGAACCTCTCGATGCATCCAGCTGAAAAACCTCATTAATGTCATTGTGCGTAATGACCCTATTAAATTAAGAAGTGATAAATCATTATAATACTTATCTCCATTTTATTGTAGTTCGTCAGCAATTTCTAACCCGAGATAGGTAAGCCCTAAAGGATGCAGTTCACTTGAGCGGCTCTCATCGACTTAAACCAAAGTTTCCAATTGAACAACAAGGTGATATTTCTGTATCGGTAAAGTCTGGAATGTAAGAACATGGTCTCTACAGAATGTACGAACAAAGAGGTCCTTGAGGTAATTCTGCTTAAGGATTCATTTTTAAATGACATGTTATGCTGCTATTTTCCCCCGTAGATTACCTTTGTTTTGGGAACAGTTTTAGAGATTGATGTCGGAATAGTTTTTAACGAATTTATCGCGGAATTCAACCGAGTTAGTTGTCTAGCAATTTGACGTACAGAGAGTTTGTTATTTCTGACTACGCCTAAGATATAATTGCTAATGAGCTTGCATGCCTACATGTCTACGATCCTGTGTGTGTAAGAAAACTCTTGGAAGCACTTGCTCATCTTATAATTTAGATCATATTTGACCTGGCTCTCAATGCGTGAATGACGGAGCTTTGGGAACGCGTAACTCTTGAAATGCATAGAACTCATAAAGATTCACGAGTAAAAATTCATTCTGAGAAACGCTAGTACAGCTAAAAACAAGCCCTATAAAGAAGAGTATACAGCAGGATATTTTCGAGCCAGTGTCCATCCCAGGGACAGTTGCCGAAGTTTGGTTCCCTGTAGCATTTGCAGCTGCCCAGTGTAAATCAGACTGCGCTGCTCTCAGGAGCGAGTAAAATTCAGTAGTAACTACTGCGTACAAGTCTACGGTGGATGCTAAAGGTCTTGGAGAGAGAAATAAGGGAATTCCCTCTATCTGGTGAACAGTTTAGAACCTCTCGCGTTTATTCAGTATAATTGCTCATGGAAATATTCACTTAATATACATAAACAAATGTGTTATGTTTCGTCCCCTGCAAGTGAGTTCGTGTCTTCTTCTAGTCTTAGATTGCGAGTATCAATTCACTTAGAAATAGGGAATGCAGCCAAAGCGCATTGAGAGCTCGACCCAGCATCTGCAGCAGTAGCTGCGCACTGCAGGGCGAATTCACTGGCAACGCGATGTGAAACTTATTCAATTAAATTTTTAAAACTAAAAGATTTTTTCAGCCTAACATTAAAGATGCCATGTAATCAGAAGGAGTATCATTAAATCAATAATATTATTTTGCTGAAATAAGAGAACACAAATATTAGAAAAGTAAACCGATAATAGTAATAACAGATATTAAGTTTTTCGAAACAATGGAAAATGTGAATTACAACACTGACAATGCTTGAAAGCTTAGAAAGCAGTGTTTGATGTAAGGGTATCCTGCAAGAAGGAAAAAGCCGCTGTACCAGCGAATGGAACGAGCGTAGCATGTGTCGATGAACTAACAGTTTTCACTCCAACACACACACACACACTCACACAAAGTTAAGTCATCGTTCATTTATTCTTGGTCGATGTTAAACATCATGATACACACAATGAGGATGCTCGAGTTGTTTTCATGCAGTTTCTATGACTAGTGTGATGTATGAATAAGACAACAGAAAAGCTTCAAGAAGCACTGTAACCCTGCAAGGCATGCACGAGCTGGGTACGCTCCTCACACCAACACCGATTTGTGCAGCCATACAGAACCTAATAACTCGAAGTAGCGCCAAGAATTTATTGGACATGAAAGAACCATACAAGTCTGTCTTTTGATGATCCACTAATTTTTACAACTGAAGTAGGCGTTTGGTAGTCGGGTAAGTAGTGAACTAAGAGAATCTTTTCTAGAGATACACCACTATAGGAAGAAACAGCCGCATAATAACAGTGCATGGGACTAGAATAAACAATAACTTAGCTCACCATGCTAGTTGCGCTGAAAAGGTGGATGGAGCTTTGGCTGTCGTCATCAATGGGTTTCTTTAGAGCGTTAACGATCTGGTGAAGAAACAGTACGGGTCAACAATATCGGGGCTATCAACTAACACCAGCGGCGGTACAGCGCGTAGCTTATGTAGGTACTGTCTGCGGAGCCTAGAAATGCTACTCGGTCTGCGCTCGCTTTGCATAAGTACCTTCAGGGAATAATAACACATATTATGCTTTTAGTCTTATTATTGACTCATTATCCTTGGATGTAATTAAACAACTAAAGAAATTTGACGCATGGAAAGACGCAGTTGAACAATTTTATCTCCCCTTTGACCTGCACCTCGATGATTACCACTTTCCTCTCTTAATTAGTAATGGACACTTGACTAATTCTTTCTTCGAAGGAGCAGTTTTCACATCATAGAACATGAAACTCAAAAGATTATATTTATAATTTTTTTAACAAGTTAAGTTAACAAGGAGAAATTTCTTTAAAAATATTATTGCATGACTCATCAGTTTACGAATTTGAAAAAACTAAATCAGGGTATAACGCCGCAAAAACTTATAATATATTAATAAGAAGTGTCGCTTAACGTTATCAGACATGAATGAAAGAAAAGGAATTATTCTCTTTAACATCCCGATACCAAACAGACTATCAATAGACAGTACTCCAAAGTTGCGGTCTGAGTTTTTGTACGGTGTTCCATATTCTGTGTTGCGGCAAGAGAAGTAAATGCTTCAGTGCTTTGCATGTCGTAAGAAGTTACATAAGTAGTAAGAGAATAAGGGAATACAGCTAAGTTACTAACGAAGTTTTGCAGTATTTTGCACAAACAAAGACGAGAAATGAAGGAAACACGGCACTTAGACGCTGTTGAGATATATATATATATATATATATATATATATATATATATATATATATATATATATATATATTTTAAGCCTTGCACACAGAACAAGACGATACCCAACTCCAGAGATCGTAGCTTTATGCAGAAAGAAAGTGACGCAGAACTACGACGAGGGATCACAATACGTAGAGAAATATGAAGAAAGAAAAGAAGTGCCATAAAATCGATTGACTACAGTTCAACTTGAGATAAGTTACAAGTAGTAAACACTGCAGATAGCTGCAACAAGAAAGTGGCAGCCGTGAACTTCTAAAGTGAGCCAAAAATGACAATACTCCGAGGAAAATAACGCTCATTAAGGGATCGAGCTTGGATTATTTCCTGAAAATGGTGTTTAAATAAATTTATCACCGCTGTGAAATGAACGAAAATAAAAATCGGCTGCTGAAATAAATGTACGAGATCAAGTGTTCTAAATTTCAATGAAAATAAGAAAAATATATCGGCAACTTTTCAGAACCTCAACTCGCGCAAAATTAAAGGGATGGTTGAAAGCGTAAGGGATATGAGTGTAGTATTAGCCAGCAATACTTGGCAATATCGCACTTCTTAGTGTTAAGCAGAATGAAAATGAAACGCTCTCTAATGAATGAGTGAATTGTAATACCTTTTGAATTCTCAATCAGTTACGATTTGAACACGCCCAAGCAATAACATCCGGAGAAGAGTAAATCTCATCCACCAAACGAACGACCAAATCGTCTCAATGTCAATAGCAGCCCCAATGTTAAGTTGTGTTCACATCTTTGGCTTAGTCTGACCGTGTTCCAGAAGGGTTCGAGAGAAGACAAAACCGTTCCCAAGAAAGTATAAATAAAATGAGGACTTTTGAAGAGTCAATTGATTCCAATCACCTCCTGGGGCGCCTACTTCAAGCACCACGCATCCCAAGACTGTAGCACATGCAATACTTGACAACCTGTACTCAAATAAATCCAAACGCTTCAAGCTTTTATCAATTTAAATATGATATGAGCAGGTTTTCATGAGTGGAAAATTACACATCGAATTCGAATTACTGTAATTAATTTAATGGGCAGAATACAATATATTCAGATCTACCTAAAGGGAGAGGACGCTAACATCCTCGAGTGAGAGATAAGAGTTAAGCGATGGGTAGACGACACTCAAATTATAATAAGAATTGATTTGTGTAACATCTGGTCACCCTTTGTAGGACTCTCCAGGCAGTGTTAATGTAAATGATGGGACTGCTCCCAGTAACTCCCGAAAGATATCGCACATTTGTTGAAATCTCACATATAATACCAAAGTCATGACAGTGGTGCGTCAGCTATTTTGCTGTCTCTCCCCATACTGCAAAGCAACAAAAGTTTGCATAACGTGCGTTACAACCCCAGAATAGTAACCCTCGTGGGTGAATTGACCGTCCTCAAATTCACAATGGAGAAAATCACCCCAGGTTAACGTTCTAGGGTTAAAACTAACTGGTCCTCTCTTCCTCTAAAATTTTTATTTGCAGCAGCGGGTAAGCAGTCGTCTGTCCCACCGCTTTTTTCCGTATGAATGGGAACAAACTCGAATAAATCACATCGCTTGAAAGCTTTTATTCATGGCTCGTTTACATCTTGTGCAGACAAAGGAAATTCCCCAAAGAAGAAAGCGTGTACATTCTTCATTTATTCAGCGCAAATACGTAGGAAAAACACGAACTTCATACACGGATTAATACTAGTTGACCGTTTGGTTTCCCACAGTAATTGATTGATGAGTTGCCCGAAAATTTAGATTTACCAACTGTTAATTTGATAGCACTTGGGACACCAGCACTGAAAATGATTACTATAATTCGGTATGTTGCAGCGAGCTGAGCTGTCGGAGTTAGAACAAAGTCAGCGCAGCGACGGCGCTGTGGGTGCCATCACTTTTTTATTACGCGAGTTTCCAGTCTGTCAGATGAGTACAGGGATATTTCGTTATGCATGACAGTAGTAAAAAAAGAATATATTCAAAGCTGTGAAAAAAGTGTAAATAGAAAGCAGAAGTAGTAATATGTCTGGAAAGTTGACAACAAAGGAGTTCAACCAAAAACCCAAGAAAAATAGAGGTAACTTTGATGAACATAACGGCTAATGGAAAAACGATATCGTAATAGTGTCTACAGAGGACAGTCACTCAAGGTCACACTACTACTGGCGTCAGGTACAGAAAAAGAAGAAACATTTTTATCAGTAAAGTTAGCTGAATGAATAATGGTCATTGATCAGCATAGCACAAATAGTAATTGATACTTAGGGTAATCACTAAGCTTCGTCCAAGTCAGACGAATTAATCTAATGAAAATATTTAGTATTTCCATCATTGGAGGTTATGAGTAAGATAGGCGTAAATATGTATTTTAACGAATTATCTCGTACACAATACACGGACATACGTAATTACAGAATTATTCAGATGACGTACCGACTTCACATGTGCCTCAACCTCATAAAGTTCTACCTAGAATGATGTGAATGAAACCAGTCACAGCTGTGATCAAACTCCACTTTGTTATCCATTTATACGTCTATTATTATTTTGGCTATCACAGAAACTTAATATATTAGCCAAACAATAATGAACAGAAAAATAGGATGGCAACGGTGAATTAATCATTCATTGGGAAAGTGTATGAAGCCCCGAACTTGCCATTTCGTCAACAAATTTCTTTGAGAAGTCATTTATAGCTGCAGAACAACATCACCACTAATTCGTATTTGCAATTAAAAAAAAAATTTTACCAGCGAAAATTGACGTGCAACATTTGCAATTTTACATGTTTCATGAGAACTACACATGCATGAACTAACGTAAATTAATGGCTAACAAAATTCACAAATCGTAATTAACAACTTGGAGGAAAACTCGCTTCACTAGCCTTACTCCTGATAAACCAACAGACTCTAGTTCCATAAAAATCAATCAATCAATCTCATGCACTTGGCAGGCGTGTATTTTTACTCTTGTATTCACAATTTGAAAAAAAAAATGTATGTACAATTTTTCCATTTCTAAGCTGCACAAAGTTCTCTATCGCGTTCGAAACATTTCAAACACTGTTAGAACATCTTACCTTGCCCCTGGTCAGGTTTTTTAACTTGAAAGATTAAGATTCAAAATATTGTCAAAGTCCATTGCTCTGTGAGTAATGAAAATACGAATATTTACGCAAAAAATATCTGAACTGTATCACTTTGATAACATGGAAAAGTATTTAGTGGGAAATTTTGTCCTTGATCGTTTTAGATACTGCTTGTTCAGTACTGACACTCCTGCAATAAAGGAGCGTCAGTATTTTCTTATTTTTTAAGAAGGAAAAATGCGGAAGAATCAGTAAGAGAGACGCTCTGCAGTAAACCATCACGTTACCTGCTCTAAACTTGCTAACCTTGCAGCTTCCTCAACGTATAAATGAGGCAGTCACTTGCTCAATTTTTGTCTTATCAAAATTAAACAGGACAAACGTTGATTCATCTTTGAAAAGATGTTCTGATTGCACCTCAATCCATTTCATCTTTTTCTTGAGGACAACGGCTTTTATGCAGAGACCTTTGCCTTCAACCAACACTAGTGTCACATGCAAAATCTGAGCAAGGGAATACAGGGGTAGAAACGTCACAGAAACTCTTGAAACTCGGATACAGCAATGTTGAAACGCGTCTCACAGGCTTCCTTACTTGAGATCTTACAAACGATGTTTTAACAGGCTTCCAAGTCCTTTGTGTGGCCTCAATAGCACTGCACGCAATGTTACCTAAATTATTTTTTACCTATGAAAATCACTGTTCATAGTGTTCCAGACACGGCCATGTTTCTTTCATGAAACTACACGTCTTGTGTTGAAAGTAAAATGGTGGCAGCTATGCTATTCAAATATGCAGAGATGGTAGACATTTTAAAAAAACAGGGAGGAGAGTAAGGTCTCTGATTCATGGAGAGGGAGCCGATTCTCATTTCAATGAGAAGAAAAGCGGAACGTATTTCAATCGGTTAAAATAGTCTGCAGTTTTCGGTTTATTTACTATATATAGTTATTCCACAATATTTACCTTCACCAAAATTTTGATTTGGTTCAGAGCATATCACGGATTCGTACTTCAAGGTTATTGTAAAAAACCGATCTGTATTGGCGAAGCATCGAACGTTTCAGACACTTCACGTTTAAGGGTTAAAATCAACTTGACTGAACCAGATGAAGTTTCTGCATCGAATTTTGAAGCTTCATTCAACTAGGACGATATCAAGAAAATGATCTCACAGACCTTTACAACTCTGGCGTATGAAAATTCAGAAAAATTTACTCAGCAAAATTGCCACGCTCGTAGGCACTACACAACCCAGGCGATTTCTAAACCGAATTCGAGGACTCTGCCTTCCGAATTTGAACTCCTTTACATTACGATATTGGTTCAAGAGTTAACTAAGAAGCTATAAAATGCACAACAAATATAAGAACTCATGCGCAAATATTCTTCCAAAAGTTCTCGTTACAGCTACTTAAAACTTAGCTGAAACCAAGACAATTCAACAAAAACACAAAATATAGCAATAGGGCTGAACACAATACTTAAGAACTGAATGAACGACCGCTTCACTTGTTTTTCTAAACGTTGGTGTGCAACTGTGTATACTTCCGAGTCATCGATTCGTCCTTTACTAATGAAGGTGATAGCAACTGCAGAGTTGCTTCTCAGTAGTTAGAAAACTTTTGGACACCAAGCTAAAAAAAATTGGATGGATTCCACGATTTCCACAGGCCGTGGAAACAAATCACACCAACATTTGCTAGGAATTCTGATAGCATCTAATGTTTCATAGGATAAAGACCTCATATTTTATTCTTCAGAGATCCCTTAAGGAAAACGATTTCTAACAACGTCCTCGAACTCCGGTGGATTTAAATGAAATTATTCAACAGGAAATTCACGAATTAAAACTCCAGATGACGCCCACGTGGTGTACTTCGAGAAAAGACCCATGTGTTGCCAACAACGGTCGTCTTTTCAAATGTTCATGTTTTCCGAAAATACAACTCATTTTTTCTGTACAGGCGTGCTTTTCATTCAAATTTACTGAAAATATGGGAAATGCTCGAGCCAAAATAGGCTAATGCAAAATCTGTTTGGACGAAATGGCAAGTTTTTTCTTTTTCTGCATGTAGACTTATCATGATTAAAAACTCGGTAGCGGTACAACTGTTCCTTCGAGTTTGGTCGGGCTCTAACTTCGATTAGCTAACAGAAGGAGTTGTTAAGCATTTCACGTAAAGTAAAATACAAGAAAAAACTGACTCGATTTTTGCCAAACCAATACAAAAAATTAATCAATGGAACTGACACAAATACATTACTGTAACTATCAAGAATAACTATTACGATACTCACAGACATATGCGTCCTGTCTTGTAAGGACATGGGTCCAGGACTGAGCGCGGAGTTGGGACTCATTACATTGCCGGGGCTCATGAGACTGGAACTCGAGTCCGCACTTGGGCTGGAAACACCTTTCGACTTATCGGCGCCTCGGTTTTTCTTCTGATCCCGCTTAATTTTGCACTGTACTTCAGGAATGACACCTGCGAACCAAATGAACAGTTGGATGAAAATATTGGCAGCCAGGGAGTTAAAATATTTAAACGCTTCTGTGCAATCGGTCTTGTGATCTCTCATGCAAGAAACATGATGAGCCCTTAATTGTGATTTATGAAATAATGAAAAAGCACTTTGTTGGCTAACGTAACTGATATGCTTTCTTCCTGTACTAAAAAGAATTCCACGTCAAAATGTACAATTGAAACTTGTTTAGCTAACACGTAACACATATAAAATATTAAAATATTGAGTTGTCAACCAATCACGCACAATACCCGTAAATTGTACTCAACTTTCTGTTCACCCCACTCACGAGCTTCCGGAGCCGTAAATTATCACATTTACAATTGGGGATAAGAACATCACTCACTCATTCAGATCCCATTACAGAAATTTAAAGAAGAAACTGTTTCATCTTTTGAGACTGATGTGAAAACCTATGAAAGCATAGGAAAATTTTGTCCACGAAAATAAGGCCCAAGCACGGGTGAATTGAAAATAATGGCAAAGTGCTTGCATTAATTCAAAGCGAGAAGTTAATTTACAAATGTACAAAGAAAATTGCAAATATATTTTTGTATCTTTAAGTAGCCTCCAACTTTTAATTTCGTTGATCCATTTGCGAGTGAATAATACCTTTGTGAGTGAACAATGAAACGCGAACACATTCTGATTAAATCAGTATTTATAACGTTTTACAACCAAATTGAATGCGGGGAGTCCACCTGCACTGAAAATCTCTCCATTAATGACGATTGACTGTTCATATTAACTGTACTCAACTAACTGAGATCTATTGAACTAATATTTCTCACCCACAAAATGCATCAGATAATTATCTCTAGAACAGGTGACACTTGGACTAAGAACTGGTACACCTGAAGTGATGAATAGGGCTGGACCGAGGTGAGCAACATCTAACAAGCACTAAGGGTAAAATTACCAATTTCGTGAAAGAAAAAAGCATGTCCGGCACGTGTAACCTAGGAGGCGGTATTAAACTGCTCGTTTGCGTATACTCACACTCTTCTCGCATGCCCACGCTGATACATTTTAAAAATCTACATTCTTGACATTTCCTCCGCATGTACATGTCCATCTCGCATTGCTTGCCGTACTTGCAGGTGTACACTGCTTTCTTCGTGATCGACCGCCTGAAGAAACCTGCAAATTAAACATAAAATTAGCACTTGCATATTACCATTACAATCGTTCATCGCCCTTCGTGCACGTCACCTACAACACGACGCCCATAACGCAAGGTATATTTTATGTACAAAGTATCAAAATACTAATAAATTGATTAGAGAGACATTGAGTTGCCGACCTCATTAACATTCGACTTTAAATTTTAGTGGAATATTGAGCTTTAATTTAGCTCATCACAGTTAACGTGTTAAATTGCCGTACCTAAATCTAAATGCTTAACAAAAGTTTTGGGAATTTTCTTCAGAACTCGTTCATGAATTATGTAATTCTTATACATTTGATTTTCATAAAATATATTTAGAAGGGGCGTAGGATTTATAAATATGTATTTAAAATACATTTATAAGGTGACCGTTTACGGCCTCCATGCAAAATTCAGTGCATAAAATTCCCAACAGTTTTCAACAGTATTTGGAAAAATTGTTCATGCCTAGCAACTGTTATGCTCCTAGCATTTCTGAATAGAAACAAGCCCAGTTGCTGCGCATTTTTTAATATTTATTTCATAAGGAATGAATAAGATTCCCTTTCCACACTTGCGGAGCGTCCCATTCAGTAAGGTATGAATAACGGCCTATTTATAAACTTGACGAGTGTCACAATCATAATTTATGGTTTCACCAACATAAATATTTTCAGCCTGAGGATGATGATAGTAACACCGAAACGTTGCTCTTTATAAACTAATAGATATAGAATTTCAACAATTGAGTGTTTTGGTGGAAATGAAGTAATTTTTTTCGTATTTGACACATGAAAAACTCTATTAAGATCACATATTATCATAAGCCATAAACCAGGGCCCGCAGTGAACCGAAAAATTCGCATAATGAGTAATAACAAATTTTTAACAAAGTTGGGTTAAAAAACATACATTTTTAAAAATATTGGCACCGCTTATCAAAAGTATTATACTACAAGACATAAAATAATTCCTTTCGAAATAGAAGCCCAACGGTTGAAATTTTTTTTCTCAAAACTAAATTATTTAGGAGTGAAACGAGATAGCTTCGATTTCGAACCAAACAAAATGTTAGAATTGTCAGTCAATGAAATTTACAGTGGAAATAAACAAAGCTAAAAAAATCGATTAACTTCTCCATTTATAGCAGCAGTTACACACCGTTACCCTCGTTGCGCTTCACTACTGGCAATATGCTATGGACTCATTTTAGATTCAAACGAAATAGTCACAAGATTCTCTCCTTCGAACCAGTATAATTGCTCGAAAAACTGAAGCCGAGTCCAGTCATGATAAAAAACGTAAATAAATTTTAATAATCCATACTTAACTACTTCTGAGCTATGTCAGTTATAACTTGATTTAACACAAAAAAAGAGTTCTAGTTATAGCGCTTGGTACATGTAAAATAACGTAGAAAGCTCAACAGTCAAATCGTGTCTTATGGTTTCCTTAATTTCATGAGCTAATCAGGACTTCCACAAGCCAGAAAGAAAATTACCGCTTATAAAAACCGTCACTAGAATCACAAATCGTGTCTTATGGTTTCGTTAATTTCATGTGCTCGTGAGAACTTCTACAAGCCAGAAAGAAAATTCTCACTAATAACAAACGTCACCGGAAGGCAAACAAAATACGCGGCAGGACTGACCTTTACACCCCTCACAGGTGAGAGCATTATAATGGTAGCCCGAGGCCCGGTCCCCACACACGAGACACAGGTCCTCCTGCTGGCGCGGCGCGGGCCCCTTCTTCTTCTTGGTGTCGCCGCCCAGCGACAGACCGGAGCAGCTCGCCAGGCTGGACGAGTCGTAGCCGCTGAGCATCGAGTTGGGGGGCGACACATCGTCGCGACCTGCACGCAACAACTTCATGGTAATTAATTCACATATTGGACTCTGTACACACATAACTTTCCTTATTGTTTCAGTTACGTGCGTTCGTAACTTTATGGTAATTTTTCAAACAACTTTTTAAGCACATAAGATGCATAATTTTAGTTTCGTATCATTATCTCATAAGTTACTTAATTCCTTCGCAACCACAATACAGGTGTTCTCAAGAGAGGAACGAAAATATACCATTTAGTAAAGAGAAAGGGGAATCTATGGACAAGGTGTGTCCATACAGCCGGCGCATGGAAACAAGAGTGGAAAAACTTTATGAAACAAGATAAAAGTTGAAGAAAAAAGTAATAAAGGCCGTTAAATGGCAACTAAAAAAAAATCTCATTTCAACACAAGGACTTAACCTTCAGCTTGGGACCTCACAATTTTCCCTGCGAACGCAAACTTTCATAGACACAATGGTTGCGTCCCCTTGAGGGGAGTGCTATGTACGTTTACCTCTAACGATATAATAGCGTACAACTGTTGCAAACTGTACTCTGATTTGAATACCATAGTTATACTGGCATCATAGCTACACAATAACTTTGGAAAGCTTGACAACCTAATTATTGCTCAAGTAAGCTTTGGAAAGAAGGTAGTTAGATACAAGGCTAGCTTGAGCTATGTAACGTCATGTAATTTAAGAAAAGTAAGTTCGCACAAGAAAAAGTGTTACCAATGACATGAGAAGAGCTAAAGAGGAATAGGAATTTGAAACCCTAATAAATTAGATGTTAGTTTAAGCCTCCTAAAACTCAACAGAGGCGTTCCAAAGAGATAAAGGAGAAACGCACCATTCAGTATGGAGTTAAGGGAATGCGGAATCTATACACAAGGTGCATAGAAACAGTAAATTGAGAAAGAAGTTTATGAAACAAGACAAAAATTGAAGAAGAAAGTAGTAAGAGCTGAAAAACAGGACAGCCGTGAACCGAAGTAGGATGGACGGTAACAAAACGAATAACTTATTCTATTTCAACAAAAGGAAGGCCTATCTAACATTTAACTCAGGACCTCACATATTTCCCTGGTCGCGCTAATTTCAATAGATACAATAGTTGCATTCCATCAGGGGTTTAAAAGCCCTAATAGATCATAAATCCGCAAATATTATGTATCCGATAACATTGCTCCACAAACACATTAAAAAGAATGTTCAATCTCGAACCAACTCAATACCAAAAATCTGTAAAATAGAAGACTGGCTATAAAATGACCGATACATGTAAATAATCACGCAAAAATAAAAAAAAACGCGCTCAGTAATTCTTTCTACTGCTAAAGTAAGTCTAAACCCCGCGATTCATACAGAAGAATGATCGTCCAGTTTGCACAGGTGACATTTTCTAATGACCACGGTTCTTAACATTCGAGCAGGAAAACGTCCTTTAATTTTATTTGACGTTTTTGCATTTTCCAAATCGATCGGCGAAGTTCACTGCAAATACGTTTTTCAGTTACACTGAAGATGATTACAAAAAACTACCCGTCCGATGAAAGCATCATCGCACATTATGCAAACACAACACAGCAATGGGAAGAAGTAGCTATTGAATAAAATACCTTGAAAAAAGAGCAAGTATTAGTGAAAGTTAAATTAAAATACATCTTCCTGTTAGTAATAGTTACAAGAAGGAATATGCACGCATGGAAAAATATCTGAAGTTTACCATCCGGGTGATATACTAGACTAATATATTTTATCACCCTAGTCAATTTGCAGTGACGCGTCGTGCATCAGGCCTTGGCTGCATCACCGCAAAACGAAATATGAACAAGCCCACGGAGAGGGCGCCAAAATAATTTACAGTGTGTCGTCCACTTTACTATCATTCACGTTTCCGTGTTCTGAACTGACTACTCCCATACAATACCAGGTTTAAAAACTTTATACCCTGCTAGAACTACAGAGTATAAATCATGTTATTTATCTCAGCGAGAAACACATGTGGGCAATACACTAGTCAGATGTATAGACATTGACAACGGTATTCCTCAACCAATTTTATCCAACAGCTGGAAAATACAGAGCATGTAGTTCCATGTGCGAGGTATTCATGGTGATGCACGAGACATTCGTGTCATCGCTGGACTCATGGAGCGATGAATATTATATGTTACTTTCTCATGAAATGATGCAAGTGGTAAGACATATTGATGGGCGGTAATGATAGAAACTACACGACTTTCGTTTCCATACTTGGAAAAACCCATGGGAAAATTTGAAGAACAATAATACAATTGCTCAATGACATGGTCACTACCTACAAATCACAAGCACTGAGTTCGAATATGAGACCAATTACATATCTGGTCACAGCTTCAACACGTTTGACGGATGAAAGCGGAGATAAAATAGCGCGTGCATTGTACGCACCCTCCTCGCGCCATGGAGAACAGGAGAGGTGCCCAAGTACCGGAGCCGAACGATACGCATGGTGCAGCCGACAACGCTTCTATAAATTACCCTAGCATCTGTCATCATTTGTAGGCTGACCAAAGGATGGTCGTCAGTTCGCGACTGCAGTCAAAACTTTATTATCACCCTACTTGGATTTAAAACGACTTCTGGATATAAAAGCCACCTAACACATATTTAGATGGCTTACTATTAGATGAGTGAAAATTATTTTTTCTTGAACAAGTGCAACATCTTACGCTGTTTTCTCAAGGAGATGATTTGTTGTTGATGAAAATATTGATCAACATTGGCACCCCAGGATTTACCTCATTACTCTAATATCGAGCGAGCACATAATGGGGATATCGGAGGAGCGGGAAAAATTTGAACGCAGTACGCCAACACCTTCACGGTGGCTGGTAAATACATGTGCTGAGTAGTCAACCACAACTAGTAATTACTCAACACCATGAGATAAAATTAACTCAAATCAAGTCAGTATAAGAAAAATTATAAGGAGTTCAAGTTTAGGTCCCTATCACCTAAATCAGGGCATTCATTTCAAGTCCCTAAATGTGCCCTTTTCGAAATAATTATGTACATATTTAAAAAATGACGCACTCAGAGGACTTCAGTAAATGAGGACTTTGGTTATATTAAAACGTTTTCTTGACAAGGTGACGCCATCACGCTGTCAGTTGGTATAACATACCATTTTCTCGCGCGTCTACAACTTTTCCTCGACGATTTTCTGTACGTACAAACAGAGCATTTAAATGTTTTTTAACCTCGGTGAAAATTTAAGCAAATTCGTCGAAACCTCTTTCTATATTAACTAGTCAAGGTATGAGTGAGAGTCTGAACATAGCTCATGTTGCTTTGCCAAATGCGTGTTAGAACCAGCGTCCACTTAACGCTGAAATATAATCACGAAAAATCCAGTTAAAGGTCCATTCTATGTCATATAAATGTGTGTTATATGCATACGACGAGAATTGAAGGAAAATGTATTTTCATTCCTAAGGGGTCTACAAAGTGGCTTTCTATTAATGCACATATATTAAAAACCGTGACATCATTTTTGTCAAAATTGTTGCACACTGACCAACTAACTGAAAATTGACAAATACACTTAAATTAGCCATGAGGCTGTTTTTGAAAGCGGTTTTCTGTCTATTTTTATTTAGTAGGAATTTCACAAAAATATAAACTGAAGTGAGTTAAATTGAAGTTCAATATTCAGCTCAAATAAACCACAGTTTTAATTTTCAGGAGTAAAATGAATGAAATACGAACAGCAACAGGCTTTCCTTTGATTTTCATCATGTTCACATAAAAATTCAGTTTGTGACCACAAGCGGGTCACTCGCATTATAGAAATCCTTTCAACGACCACTCACTGGGTGGGTCCCCTAGTAGTCAAAGTGTTAACGTTCTCACAATTATAATCGTCAGTAAGAAAAGAGTGGTTCAAAAGACCAACACAACTTCTAGGTGCCCATTTGTTCGTGCCTCATGCTGACGGAAACGTCTCTTTGAAACTGTAGGTCGATATAAAGAGAGTAACATGAGGATTATTTTTTACGTCAATTCACTAGTCTAGCTAAAGAAAATCAGTTTAACTTAGCAGTACTTTACTAATAAAATTAGCGAAAAAAACATCTAGTGCTAACAGGTTGACAGAACTTAGTGAAGCGATGGAAAGAATCTAATGACAAAACGAAAAAAGCAAGAATTTAACGAAAAGCAAAATCAAATCGAACTCTATTGAGAATTCGTGTAAATACCAAAAGCATCAATCAAGCTACTACAGCTGCGTGCGCTAATTGGAGCTTTCAGCAATCCCAGCAGCGTGCACACACTCTTCAAGAACCTGTTACATGGATAAGACACCTCAAAATTGCTATTACCCGTGTGAGAGCTTCAAAAACTGAAGTCATAATATCACAGCTGCATACTTTATAATTGAAGCAGGAACCCTTACAGAACACTCCAATAATTGCAATTCTAACATATGTACGAGCACTAACGACAGCCACTACGGCAACCGCACGACGTCCCCAAACCATAAGCTAGATACACTGGAAGTGCACGAGGGCGGGAAGAGGAAACACAGTCAGGAAGTGGTATTTGAACAGTCGCTACGAGCCTCGAAAATGAGCGGTCATGTATGAACTTCTACACCAAATGCTTCCAGCAAAAAGGACATTACGACCTGGTAATGCCATGAAACGAAGAAATGAGCTCAGTTCTTGATGCGAAGATAAATAAAAATAGTTTTCACTTTCACGTGTAACCTCAGCCAAGAAGGAGATCAACATAGTTGGAGCTTCCGTTTGTTGAATATACACACGCAGTATTGAGGATTTACAACCAATTTTTCGAGAGGCACAAAGAATCGACACTCGAGTTAAAGTTATTACCTTAATGGCCTAAAACGTTGAACACACTGTTACGAACAAAATACGCGAATAATAATTATCGATGGCCATGAACAGTTACGATTTTTCATGAAGACACATTTAAACCAAAATCCCCACCGTCTTCTGGAATGAACGGAAGAACTTAGTTACCCAGAAAATTGTCAGGACTGAAACATAAGACAACATGGTAGAGAGCAAAGGCAAGTGTGAAATAACATGCATTTGAGTCACGTTTTTATGAAGACATTGATTACGCAAATAAAGTCGAGAGGATAGAAAAAAATCAGATGAATATATTCGCCTGCCTCACATCATGCGTCCATTATTTCCCTATTACACTTACGCGTAACGATGTATGTGTGCGCGTTACACAATATTATAACCACCTTGAAAACAAAGTTAATTAGAACATGTAATTAATTAATTTTAATCTCGTACACTGCCCCACCTATGTGTAGCAATTTTTAGCATACCTATTTTTCACCGTAACGATACCTCAATCCTGTTATATATCCAGCTAATAAGTACATAAGCTATCTTCAAGGACCTCTCTACACGTGTGACCTCTTGAGCCTAGACTTCAGAATAATAAAAACATCACTGAAAACATGTTTTAAAAAGAACAAGCAGAACGTATGTTACGACACGGAACACAAATATACTCGTACTTTCGATGAAGTGGCGACAGACAGAAAATATTCTAGTCAAAGACCGACGCGTGAGACCGAGGCGCGGTTCCGACAGTAGACAACAAAAATTTCTCTAATTTTTGACTGACAAATTCTGCAGACAGGTTGCGTTCGGTTTTCGTATACAATGGGAATTTTTCTGTCAAAATCTGCAACCAGGAAGAAACTTCGAATTAAAGTCATTTGCAGCATGCAAGATTTAGTCCGTGGTGAAACCATTTCGCCAGCCGAAAAACAAACCCTATGAGGAACCATCTCCTTTCTCGAGTCAATACATTAAAAACTGACTATGAAATACCAGTGACATTAAATTGTACTGAACAAGTTTATAATTGTGTTTCACACAATACTCCCAAGAGCCTACAGAGAAACTATGCGATGCTTACGAATCAGGACTAACATAAGAGATTGACTTGCTTAGTTGACACGGTTCAAACCGAACAATTTGGTTTTGTTCCAATAAAAAAAATTGTTATGCGATAATCCAACCCCAGCATATGTCTTCTCCCATAAGTTGCGTTGGGCTCAGGAGCTCGTATACGCTGAGCTAACGAAGGTGAGCTAAGCCGCAGTGTGAGAGGAGCACCGGAATGGACGGGAGAGGAGACTTAGAACGGTAGGTGTTCAAGATGAAAATATTCCGATGAAAATCATTAAAATTGGTCTCACATGAACAATGCTAAAAAAAATTATTATAAAAAACAAAAATATAACGTGCGTTCAAGTTTTTCTTTACGTCTAACGAGCTAAAATCATACCGATTATACATATTTACAACAAAATTATGCCGGCAAATGGTCAAATTACCTAAGAATGAACACACGCGGACTGTGATATCCCAATAACCTTGACTAAATTAACGATGATCTACTGAACACAATGAAAACAGCTGAAAATTCAATCAACGTCGAATATTCGTAATTACTAGGATCCTGATGATTTAGCTTTCAGTGTTCTGAGAATTGCGAGTGTTTCACTGACCAGCATAACCATTATAAACAAACTACAGTAGAATTTAGATATTCAGTAAATAACAATAAACGATAACAAATGACGGAATCAGTGCAATCAGTATTACCGTATTTATAGACATAGATCTACGATTAAAAAACTCCGTTTAATGGTCTTCGAAACGATAGTATGTAGTTTTCACACGAAACTTCAACAACAACACATCACGTGGCACAGTAGAAGCCTGTGTAAGCATAGCTTTGACCTGCAGCACATGCATCAGTGTTGGCGAAAAAATATTACTGTAGTTGTCCTATACTACAGTGGGAAGCTAAAAGAATATTGCAACACTAACATTTGCTACCGTGGGCAGAAACTGAAATAAAACTTTGGCACAACAGGATTATTTATGGGATTTTATCATTTATTAAAGATCTGTTACTAGCAATTAGTTATAATTAACAAGAAAGTAAATTGATCAAAGTTGCATAATATCCATTATTTGTTGTGCTATGAAGACGCATCAAAAGCTACGTTTTCACTGAAAATCGGCATACTGTGAAAGGAAGCATTGGAGCGGGCGAGCTAACGACAAATAGACTAGTATGAAGGCAACAGCTGAGCCAACACGCTCGCTAACACTCAGAGTTTCGATCGCTGTACCTTTTTTCGGAGCTCGACACCGACGGAAAGAAAAGCAGACAAAAAAAGCCTTTCGAAGATACGAGCGTGGTAGAGCGCGAGAGAAAAAGAGACCGCTAAATTTTGCGATTTTAGATACGTTCAAATACATTCAAGTCACAGAAAAAACACAAACGTTTTTCTCACTTTAGCCAACCCTACTCAGTATAAACAGTTTTCCATTAACCAACCTAAAAGAGAGTGAGTTTGAAAAGTAGGAGAATTTCAAGTGGAAATTGTACAAAAAGAAGGGTGAAGGTCACTCCCAATCGCTAAATAAGAAGGTAACGTTGGACAGTACGCTGTATAAAAAGGTGAGAAAATGTCAAGTTCAAGGTCGACGCCACAGTAAAATTCCGATGTACGAGATAAACGAATACCGGAGTCGCAACAAATATCTGCTCTAAACCAAATGAAAAACACGATACTTAAAGAAATATTTCAAAATTAACGTTAGAATAATTACCTAAAATTGTTGATAAGGATTTACTTTTGCTTCTACAGCTTTTCAATATTTGCACTACCGATTAATTGATCAGTGTAAATTGAGTTTCACAACAAAAGAGCACGAGTTTCTGAGCTTGCGACGTATAATGAGTGAAAAGACAATAGGGCGTAACAGGCTTCGTAACAGCTAATTTTCGAGGCATAAAAATAAGTGGCCAATTCGCAGACGTATCATTTAGAAGACGACAGAGAATGTGTTTTACGAGGAGCGACACAACAGCAGAGCAAAGGTCAATGTCAAACAATAGAAACTGTAAGAACGTCAAAAGACAATAGATATGGCAGAACTTGAAAACAACATCTTAGTTATACACGCCACACGGCAGAAATAGCTTCTAATAATTGACGTCGAGTAAATCTAACTTTACAATTCTTTGAACTTACCATAAATCTACTGACTGATGATGCTGAGTTCTAAAAAGGAAAATATCACACATGTGTTTCCAGGAAAATATTTCTTGAATACTTGTCTGACATAGTTTGAATAATAATAATGAATATAATACAACTATTAGCCAATTCAATCTAAAATTAGACACAAGGTAAATGAAAAATAGATCACGATGAACTCGGTTGTGTGATCCACGCAAATACAACACGATGCAACTTGTCTCAAAACATCCGCACGCGCACGTCATGACTTCACATTAAACGTTTATCAAGTATTAAATGAAGGAGGGAATAAAGATGAAAAATTGCACAGATCAAGAGGATCTAAAAATGAAAAAGTCACACAAGAGCTAAGTTAATCAGGAAGCAACGGTTAGTGCATAATACAATAATTACGATGATAACAATAATGAAAACGAGCACGGCTGTCGAACAAGATTTTAAAAATGAATGAAATCATTTATGTAGCAATCACATCACATAAAAACATCAAACGAAGCTACACGCAAAGTTTTTAACATATAATGAAAGTATAAATGGTAAAATCAAGAGGGATACCATTCAAAAGTCGTACTTAAATCCTTCCACATTTTAAATAAGATAATTTTAGCACTCATTTCCCATGGAAAGCACAGGAGGAATCAGATAACGAAGGTCGGCGACGCAAAGGCTGGTCTATAATTTCGTGATCGCTACGAACCGTTTTCTCGCATTAACAAGCACTAGATAGAACCACTATCTAATACTTGCAACCTCGCAGCCTCCCATTAGCACTACCAAACCTGGACGATTGATGATTCTCGTTTCTGAATAACATATATGCACTGGAGTTGAAATTCCTACTGTTCAACCGTAAAGTCACTGAAGGAAAATGCTGATCGACTCGCTTGAATTAATATCGGAATATTGATATTAAATTCATAAATAACTTCATAATAACTACTTTTATTTTTTTCTTGCTATCGTTAAACCAGGTGTTTTACGAATGCTTTATGTCATTGGAAGTAACGTTCGCGATTTAATTTGGTAGTCCCAATGGCACTCTCATTTCAAGCGTTCTGCAAGGCGCGGTTCGCCTTAGCTGTACAGCAAATGGAAAAAGAGGAATCTAGAGGCGGAGTTTGCAACAGGTAACGAAACGAGGAAACTCATGCAGGAGGCCAGTTGTGCGGTGAACCGGGCACCTTCTACGGGTGAAGTAAGAAAAAAAAAGAGAAACAATTAAGCACACAAAGGCCTCCACGCAACAATCATTGCTCATTCTGATCCAAGTAGCGAGGAATTTCGGGCGCATTTGTCTTCGTACGTTTACTCGTAAATATACCCTCGGCAGCACATTTAAGAGAAACGTTTGAGTAGTATAAGCGATTAAAATCTCACTTGATATCAAAGTTATAGATACGCCTTTCCGTTTACTATCTAAAATCAACCCATAAACTCCAGGTAAAATGTTATTGACACTCATTTGCACTCGTGACATACCGTATTATACTTGACATAATCAAGGAACAAACAAGCTCACCACCTCGGGATCAGCCTACGAGTAAGAACTCAAGCGGCAAATACTACGCCGCAAAACGCACGACCGGCTGCATGAACTGAACCAACGACTTGTACAGGAGGGCGGTAGGCGGCCCCACAAATTCTTTAGAAAAAGAGACGTTCATTTATGTTAGTTTGATAATTGATGTTTGTTTGTCCCTCGGGCCGTCGAATTGAAAGAATTGATAACTCCAGTTCGCTATTCATTAAATTAAGTCAAATATTGCTCACTCAACTAACTATCTAATGAATTGACTGACTGCCTTCACTTATGGTGGTCGAAATATCAGCTGGTCGGCCAAAAAATTGGTAAGATTTGGACCAAAATTTTCAACACAAGTTAGTTATCAAACTTAATTGTCTTCAACTCAAAAGTTTCGCCTTACTGATAGTGAAAAATGAGACGCTATTCGCTGCTCAAACTACAACTAATCAAAGCTTTAGTTCTGCTTATATCATTCCAAGGCCAAACATGTTTTCATTCTTTAGTACAAAATGACAGGCGAACCAGCGCATTGCATGCAAATATATTCATAGGCAAGGGAATATTGTTTATATCTCCGAACCTTACAAAAAAAGCCTGAACATTGTAAACAACTTTTTTGTCTGAGGATCGATAGCCACAAGATGCAGATTTTATTCGTCCAGCACAGCACACGCAACACATGTATCGAATGAAAAGACGAAAAAAAAACAAATTGAGTCAATACCAAATCAAATAGAACACAACTGAAATACGTATTTCTTACTCCAGTAACAGTGAGGATAAATATACTGAAGTTTCCAGGCCTGCACTAAAGAAAAGATGTAAAGGGTTAAAGGGTACTTGGAATTATTGAGGGAGACTAACAGGCCTTCACTAAAGAAAAAATGTCGCGGGTTAAAGGGTACTTGTAATTATTGAGGGAGATTAAATGAGCGCTCCTCACTGATAAATCACTAATGCCAATATCACAAAAAATCTTTTAAACAAGCGATGAGTCAGTGACCTTAGGTGTGTCGAGTACAAAAAGTGAAGGTCGCGCAAAGCTACCATCACGAAAGAGAGGACTGGTTGTTTAAAGAGCCTGCAGTGGAGTCGGCGCCGGCGTCTCCAGAGGCAAACAAGAAACTTATTCTCACATTTTTAATGTTATTCATGAAGTCATGAAAAAATCGAAATCTTTTCTCATTTTTATAAAATTCAACATCTTGAAGACCGTTCAACCTAGGATTTAACTTGGTTGTATTCATCAACATCCGGCAATAGCTAACAGTTAAGAGGAAATTTATATGCTGTATAATTGTAGTTCATCCATCGATTTCCAAAAGTTACAATTGCAACGTTACTATTACAATTGCAATGTAAACTTTCCATAAAAGAATAAAGAATATTAAGAATACCAAAAGAAGAGGAAAAATCGTCTTAACTCAGAAGAGGAAATAAGGGCATCAATTATGAACAGGGAAGGTGGGTGAAACCAGATGAGCATTGGCGAGAAAATAGCAATAAAATGCGAAACACAAAACAAAGGAGTAAGGGAGAGAGAGAGATGGAGAGGCTGTCTGCTATACAGAACAAAAAGTCACCATGAAGAACCAGTTCCAAACACTGGCTCGCAGGCCAGTCTGAAGCGCTGAGTTTTAAAAACAAGGTTTTGTCATGAATGCAAGCTTCCTCGATAATACCACAGCGCATCAATGAGACAAATTAAAACCAGAATGCTACCCAAAATTCCAACGAAAATATTTGGAACTGAATGGAAACTAGTGAAAAGACAACACATAGGAGAGAACTGACAAAAACTAGGTTATATGTTAGTGTAAGCCTCCCTCACCACAAGAAAGGTGCACATTTCCAAAAAGAAGGATGACGGCAACATTTAGTGTGGCGCTATAGGAAAGGGGAAGTTCTCACACAAGATCCTCAGCGCATAAACACAGAAAGTTAAGAAGAGAGTTAATGAAACAAGATAGAAGTTGAAGAAGCGCTGCAAATGGACAGCAGCGAACTAAAAAAAGATGATTCGTAACAAAACAAGATATTTAGTCTCTTTCGACAAAAAGGATGTCAACATAACCCTCAGTTCAAAACCTGACTTTTTTAGGCGCACTAATTCTCATACGTACAATCGTCATATACCTCTTAGGGGCACAAAAGACAAACTAAAATAAAATCTCGAAACGAATTGAATGCAAATTTGTGACCCATTCAATCGACGGTGCAGTAGCGAGAAACGCAATGAAGCCGATGCTGAGGAAATCATATTTTGCTAGAATCATTTCATACGTGGGAGAACGCCAACCAATTTAAATCATCTTACAGTTGGCAACTTAACGTAAAACTTTCAGCCACAGTTCCTCATCATTAGAGAATCAACTCGGAGTATTTTTTTTAACCAAGCCATTTTTCACCACGAATGAAATTCGTTATAATTTGTGATTTCTAGCTGTGGCTTTCAAAACACAATACGCAGTGTTTTGGGTGAAGGAAAGGACTCACGTGTTGAAATCAAGAAGCATAATTCGTCAACCTTTGTTTGCCCTAATCGAAAAACACGAGGATCTCTTAATTATAGTGCGCAAGCAGTCAATCTCTTCAACTGAATTGCCCAGTATTTTTTAGTTCTCTATTTAGAGCATGGTGAAAACGAATAATGCAGATGCGTTCAGAGTCGGACACATGTTTTAAAAATTAAAAAAGAAATATTTAAATTGCTCAAAGGTCACTATGAAGAACTCCGGGCCGCCACCGCCCACTAACGACTTGACACGCAGGAAAAGAAATAAACTCCAAAGCACATCAACCAAATCTGTTATTAACAAGGAATAATTTAAAAAACGTAATTTGAAAGACGAAGAACACAAATAAGTGTAAATAAATACATGCTTTAAAGATTAAATTAAATAACAAGTTAATTTAAGCTTCCTCACCAAAAACAAAGGTGTTCGAAAGAGAGGAAGAATGAAGACACCATTTAGCATGGAGTTAGGAGAACGCAGAATCTGTATACACGGCGCTTTTCCACACTAGATTTCATGGGCATAAAAACTGGTAAGTTGAGAAAGAAGTTGGTGAAGCAAGATAAAAGTTGCAGTAGATAGTAATAGATGTTGAAACACAGGACAGCAGTGAACCAGAAAAAGAGGGTTCTTAATTAAACAAACATATATATATTATTTAAGAAAAAAGAACTTTCAGCTCGGAATCTCCCATTTTCCCCTGCAAGCATTAATTCTCATAGATAAAATAGTTGTATCCCCCTGAGGAGATAAATGCTCTAAACCATCAACAGTTTAAAACTGTTCAAAAAACTGGGCTGGCAGTTAGTTAGCATCGAAAAATCAAACTGGAATGAACAGAAATGATTTGGTCGTAGGGTAATATTTATGGCAGTGGGGGATGCTGTATTACACTGTGCACGATTTATTGAAGCGCAGCTTATACAAAAGCCACCCAAAACTTGCGTTATTTTAAACTGAGTCATCACTACTTGGAACTCACAAAAAAAGCCAAAACAAATGGCACCGTTGTGTCGAGCGATAGAGCGCACATGGAATACAGACAGAGCTTATTGGTGCGTTTGCACTTGACATGTATTCCTTCAAAGTTATTCGTTGATATCTGCAGTAAATATTTGAAACTGTTGAATTGCGTTTTGAAACTGGCCAGGCACATTTCAGTTACTGAACCTTTAAGGCACACGTCTCGGTTACCGATTGCAAGGGCTTTGCAAAATGTAAGTAAAACAAAAATCTAAGAAATCGTTCAGATGAAAAAGTTAATGCATCGTAGTAAGAAAGCAGAGCTAGTGTCAATTAATAAAAAAAATCTCACTTATAATTGATGCACCAACACTCTTACGCATTGAATTGAACTATGAAGACCTCTATTATACAATGAAATTCTCCACTTTTTAATTGTGACTCTGTACAATAAAACGCTACCGCTCATAGGCTGCAATGCTTGTTTACAGTTTTAATGTTTCATTTATTGCTATCAGTTTCACTGGAAATATACAGTAGAAATGAGATATGACAGTTTTCAATGTGTGGCGTAGTTATTTGTTTCAGTTAAAGATGCTAATTACAGGCGCCCCTACAATTCCACTGTGACATCAGCATGGCAGACCACGAAACATGCTGGACTTCATTTCCAAAGTCAACAATGTTCTGCTCGTAGTAGCGACTCAAATCTCGCTCAATACTTGTACTTGACTGCACGTTTTCCAAGACATCAGTAGCTAGATAGCACAAGAGCATACGGATGCTAAAATGTATTGGTTCGTTCAGAATTAAGGCAGAACAACGAGGCAGTTTTCACAAGCCGAGTTCAAAGTTATATTTTCAAAGCGATACAGGGCTGATATTTCCGCACATCGCATGGAAATGCGGGAAGGCTGCGCGGCTGCAGTTGCCGAGCGGAGCACTGGGTACACTCACACTGGGCAGCAGCGGCGGCGGGCGCGCGTCACCTTGGCATGACCTGTTTTTTTTTTTCAGACCGAGAACGATGCCCCGGGTACGCCCAACCCACTCGGACTGACAAGAGCCTCGTGCATAACGCGCAGCACTATGTGGAACACGAGCGTTATTAGGGCGCCGGCGGCATGCGTTTCTTCCGCCCGTTCATTTCAGCAGCAGCAGCAAAAAAAGTCTTCTGCGCGTTTAGTTTGATGTTTTACGCTGGCCTGTTTGGACTGTGAAGGTACCGAAGGGGTTGCGCAATGTAACAAACGCATATCAGTAAAAGAATCTCGTAATTGAATTCTACTCCTATGATGTTTCTTGAGACATTTCCTTTGCGCTTTGAACCTTCCGAGGCTTCAAAATGCACAATTGCATACGGCTTTACTAAGTTTGCGATAGTTTCTGACTTATTATCAAGTCCAAAATTTTAAAATTTCCGGGGAAAATGATTTGCAAATGAAGTTCATATTCACACTTGACAAAAAATGACGCCTCAACATTTTGACTGCAGCATGACCCACCGGTGGCCACAAACACGGTTTTCATGAATTCTAAACGAAACCAAATGTTTGCCATTTGCTAATTACTGCTTGTCAAGTGCAATATCGACTTGAATTTGAGCTGAATACAGAACTTCAGCTTAACCAGCCGCAATCTGCGAGGGGAGTGCAAAACAGCACCACGGAACACGGCCAGCAGTTGGAAAGAAGTGAACGTTCACTTGTCGGGAACGTTGCCTACTTCTGCCCCAGCGCTTTATTTTTCACGCTTCCGCTGCTGCGTTATCTTTTCAAAGAAACTAATTTCAAACTGTAGCTCTCATTATTTCTAATTGAATACGACTTAGAGTGAGCAGTTCATGTGATAATAATATGTAAAAAATGTGCGTTAAAATCATGAAATCCGAAATTTGTCTTGAAACGTCAATACTAAATCCGGTAGAAATTACTGGAAGTAACCAGACTCTCTTCGATAAAGCTCAAACGGGATTATCAACGGCCTCTTATCTTAAAACTTGTCACTGAAATATTGACACGTATTCCGTTCACGGGCACAGAGAACATACATGAGGGATTAATTTAATTTCATCATTTTTCGAAGTAAAGCTAGAAAATATCCATCAGCCAGTGACTTGAAGTAGAAGCAAGGACGAGTGAAAGAAGCAAAAGGAGGGCGACAGAAGCAAACGACATCCCCGGCAGAACGCGTGCACGTAGCACCAAGAGCATTCAAGGGCAATCAGCTGCGTGATATTGTGTGAACCCAGCATATGGCGGTGTCATTTGTAGTGAAGGCTGTACTAGTATATGCATATAGGGTCAGCAGTAGCATGAATGTGCATTGAACTTATTTGTAAGCAATGATGGATGCGATTACAACCCCTCCATCGGTAGTCAGGCTCTGAAAGCATTCATTCCAAAATCAAAACAAATTGACATGGATATGGGAACGCAGAATCTATGCACAAGGTGTATTCCCTCACAGAATTCCCTGCGCAAACAGTAAGTTGAAAAGGAATGCTATGAACCATGATTGAACCATCCATTTAAAAAAAGAATTTTTTATAAACTAACCGGAGATCAAGTCACTAATGAAATCAAGACAAAGTAAAAACACTTTTCAACCGTTTCAACCAAATACCTTCAAATTTACCGTAATTGCTAGCAGAGAAAGCCCTGCAAAAACGTCTTAAAACATCAGTTTAACAATTTTTACCTTAAGTCATCTTTTCAAAAATGGCACACATTTAATATGACAACTTATGCTAATACATTCAGTATTTTCCTGACGCATTCAAACGTAGGGCACACTTTTAAATGAAGAGGAAACGGTTATCTCGTTAAATCTACATGTATTTGCTGCACGAGCACGATTTTTAAGATCTCAATCGAAATAAAAATAAATCATCGTAATAGAAAAACATTCACATTTTATAAGCCTAACTAAATAAAGGAAGGTGAATTAGTAAAATCTCAACATAGTTTGCATCATCATATTTGGTGCAAATTAGGCTTTCACTATCAAATAATTTACCGTTTAGTTACCCACAACTTTAATGGGCATCAAACTTCGTCATTTCCAAGTTGATACGAAAGCTTATAGAAATGGATAAAAATTAAATCAAGTTGAAACGTACGAAAGCTCCAAGAAGTTTTCATGAGTAAAAATAAACTTTCAATCCAATACAATTAACAGTAGGATTACAATTATAAAGGTTAGTAGGTCACGTAACACGAGGAAGTTGACCGAAGCTAAGTCCTCTCGAAATGCACAAGCCGTAAGAGAGTTTATTTTGCTGCGATCGCACACGTTCGCCAACTATGGGGCAATCATATGATGTACTGCATTCGAGTATTTTATAACATATTGTTTACCTTGTCATCAGCAACTTATGCGGTCATGGTTTGCTGACGTTCCACAAGACAACCCAAGTTTCGCAACAAAATTCAGCATTTGGAAGAGGAGCCTTGAATGTCACCATTCGCACCTGTAACTTTCTACAGCCCGGGGCCCTCGGAGATGTGACCCATTCAACAAACAGGTGATAGATGAAAGGCGCCAGGACCGTCATGACAAGTAAAATAGACATAGGCTCGGCATTTGAGAAATGTAACTCAACCAATATGCAGCGCATTTTAAGCTTTGGTCCTACAATAGATGACTTCACTTGGGCCGAGATGAAACTAATATGCTATTATCGTAACTGTATCCTGCGTGCATTATCCATGAGGTGACGTGCACAATGTGCTACAAATGCGCGTACTTGAAATATTGACATAACTCGAACTTTCCACTCAATCCAGCTTTCAAAATAACAACAAAACTTGAAAATACTCATTACGCATGAAAAATAATCGAGAGTTAAGAGACGAAGTTTGGTTTATTGAGACAAGTGAAGTGCGATCATGAGCCCACTTGAGGCACGATGAGACAATGCCAGAGCAGACAATGGGCGCCGCTGAGCGTCGTGACGTCAAGTCCAGTATTGCGCCACGCCCGGCGCTGGCTTCCGAGCCCACGCTCTTGTAAATCAACCTTCACGTCAACTATCGGAAACTCACTTCGCCATGTCCGCACCTGGTTTGCGCCGAAATATCCGCTACGTTTCTCAAGAGGAAAAAGACGCGCTTCTCACTATACATAGGTGAAACAGAAAAATTAGAAATCTCATCATATTTTCATGTTTAAATCCTCTTTATAGATATTGAGCCTAAATTCGTTATCGTCTCTCATTAGTCGAATAATTCTTACTTTTGTTACACTAAATTCAAAAATAAACAATAGAATGCTTCAATTACTAACTTATAACATTTGCTTACTTAAACCAAAAATTGGAAATATACTAGAAAGGAAGCAGCATATTTTCGCTTTTCAAACAAATTCAACGCAGCGAGCGGGTATCAATTTGAGTTAATTCGTGCCTGTCTCCGCTCTAGATGAGATTCGCCTCACCATATTCCAGTCTAACCTTTTTCACCAGACATCTATGATTTTAGCCGCACAGTGTAGAGACTATCTATACTCGGGCGGCTAGAATTACGCATGTCCCGGCGTAGCGGTTGTGTAGCGCTCATTAGGTATGCGACAGGATCACATGAACCAAGAAACAAACACATTCAAAGCCTGCAATATGTCTAAAGATGAGAGTGACTGCTCAGCTTCAACACCTCCCTAATCTCAAAATCTTATGGATTTGTCGGTAGGTACATTTCATAAGTGGAGGTAAATGCTATGGTGTACTTTATACGAATATTCTAATGATTGATTATAAGTTAGTTTCAGCCTCTCTTACCACAACATAGATGTTCAAATAGAGAAAGGAAAAATGCACCATTTAGTATGGAGTTAAGGGAACGCAGAATCTATGCACAAGGTGTATTCCCTCACAGAATTCCCTGCGTAAACAGTAAGTTGAGAAGGAATGCTATGAAACAAGATTAAAGTTGAAG
The DNA here is from genome assembly GCA_030386875.1 of Morinoia aosen. Lineage (NCBI taxonomy): Eukaryota > Metazoa > Arthropoda > Malacostraca > Amphipoda > Talitridae > Morinoia > Morinoia aosen. The sequence goes on along the minus strand of CM059567.1, from coordinate 71,934,407 downwards.
AATAAAGTCTGAGGAACTGAAAAGTAGGACAGTAATGAACCGAAAAAAAATTATGCTTATAAAAACATATTTTATTTCAGCAAAAATAAGGCTTACATAACCCGCAGCTCAAGACCTAACATTTTCCCCATCCATGTAAGTGCTAATTCCTATAGATACAATAGTCGTTTTCCCCTAAAAGGATATTCTAATAATTATTGTCCAACTATTTTTTCGTAACTACTTACACAAACTATATCAACGTACTATAATCCATTCATACCCACAAGTTAACGCTAACTACATAACAAGACCAATACGTCCTAGCGTAACTGTCCCTCTTGTATTGAATCGCTCATCTTCATATCCCTAGAAATTTCATCAGTGATGGAAATTTACAAAGAAAAAATTCGAACAATAACCATTATTGTTGATGAAATTTTTGCTTCGATGTCTAACCAGCCGACACTACGTATACCTTCAATGAAGAATCAATAACATTCACTTAAAAAACATCCTGAACATTTGATAAATTTAGACATAAATGCCCGCAGACATAGGATGCTGCTCGATAAAATAAAACAGCACTGCTCTTAAAGATTGAATAAACTTGAGAACAAGATTAACACGTTAACTGTGGCAGGTTAAACTGAAATTCAATATTCAATTCAAATTAGATTAATTTTAAAGATCAATAACGATCATTGAATAGATGGTGCCTTCGCGTAGTTTTTATAGAGTATTCATAAAATTAAGTTAGTGATTGCAAGTCGGTCAGCAGCAATATGAAAATCCCCTCAGTAACAACCGGTGGATCCCTTAGGAAGAAATATTTTCAGAAAATGTAGTGGACAAATAAGGCAACCACTAAGATAGAAAAGAATAGAACAATGTCATCAACCATTTCCAAACAATAATTCGCTAACTGTGCCCACGGAGTCAAGTGATATAAATATTTCCTTTACTGGACCGAACACTTTTAACCACAAAAGTACGTCATTATGAACAAGTTACAATGACGCACAAAATCTGAAGATACATTATTCAAAGCGAAGAAATTCGAAGCATCCGCGCAAAGGAATTAACGTGAAGATAAGCAAAGCAAAGCTCACCAATTCCCGCCAAGCGGGGGCCGATGGATTGCATCACGTCATCTCCCGGCCCTGCGAAGGCAAGGATGCACGGAGCCTCCAAGCGGACATTGCACTCGCACGTCTTCCTCCCACACAGTTTGACAACACGCAGCACATGGAACTTCCCTCAAGAACTTGGACCAATAACTCTTAGTTGTAGATATTCTCAAATATTACAGAAATGCTCGAGGAAATATATCATTCCATGAAATACATTTCAAGGGTTTACAGTATTCATGGGCAAACAACGATGTAACTAACATTGCATCGGGATTCTTCCGAAGACGCAAGTACAAACAAATAACGCAATGATTCAATATCCAAACATCCAGGTATAACTACGCGGTCAAACCTTTCAAGACCGGCCAAATAGTCAGCGATTCATTTCCAAAACTCGTTTCTGATTCGCAGCGGGGGACCCAGAACCTGGAGGCACTCGGCTCAGAAGTTGGGCTAAGACCAATAAAACTACCACGCATGAAAAACCTAGAAAGGAGATGGAAACCCACAACATCGACTGTGTTCAAGCTAAAGTTCGTCCAGATTAAAAACTCGGGAATGTTACACTCCAGAAAATTACTCAGTCCAAATCCACGTAACTACCTCCTGAATGATTTCACTACAGCTGAACAAATTTGAACGAGCGTGTAGCATTGGTTGGAAGTAATACTATAAATGTTAGAGTAGATAAGTTAGTTAAGTCTCCCTTACCGCAGCAAGTCGTTCTAGGAAGAAGGAAGGTACCATTTAGTACGGAGTTGAGGGATTGTGGTATGCACAAGGTTCATAGAAACAGTAATTTAATTAAGAAAGAGGTTTATGAAGCAAGATAAAAGTTGAGTGAGTGAGTAGGTGCTGAAAAAACAGAACAGTAAACCGAAAGAGATGATCCGTAAAAAATGTTTTCATTTCAACTAAAGGAACACCTATCTAACCTTTAGCTTGGGACCTCACATACTTCCCCTGTGAGCATAATTTCCCATAGATAAAATAGTTGAATCTCGTGAGAGGGACTCCCATAAAAGACACGAAATACTTCAATATGATAGTGTTTATATTTCTTTTTATAGAAGTACTGATATTCCTGTTCCAAATTTGTATGTTAAAATATTTCATTAGAGGTATCATACATAGAACGTTTAACAAAACATCTAATATAGCCTGGATTTTGTAATAAAATAAAGATTCATGATGCAAGATCATCCCCAAATTTGCTAATTCATAAAATATTTTTCATTGAATAACTATGTAGTCATCGGAGTATAATAATTCATTTAACAGTTTGAGATGAAAACTTAACAGGAACTAATATCTTACGATAGTAACGGAAGAAAATATTAATTCAAATTAATACTAATAGCTTAAGCCTTTTTGTAATTAGTCCAAAATGATTCGCCGCGAAAAGTATGAGGGCGAAAATTAAAGCAAGCACGTACAACAAACTAGTGATGTACATGTGCACACTGCGATGCTTGTGTGCAATGAAGTAAAAACCTTAACCATCATAACTCTCAAAAAAAAGTAGCTCGCGGAGTAAGTTGACGAATTTCAGCGAACTCAATGCATGTTTGCAACTGATGCTTCGTAAAATTTGACTCTTTTCCTAAGCCATTGGAACAGGTTCACATTAAACAAGCACACAGACCTCAATGCACACGTCGACATGGTGACACAGACGCGACGAATGATGAACGCGTACGGTAGTGAATTATTTAGCTGAGGATGTCCTAATTCTTCAGTTTCGGAGCTGAGTTTGGCGTTAGGAATAGCTAATACTCTCCTGAGGAGTTAGTGCCATAAGCTGAGTTCATGAAAGATATGCTGGCCTCAGCTTATGGGTCAGGGAAAAGTCTGACCTCAAACTTACTAAGTGGACTCATGTATAGAACGAGCACAAGTGCCTTTTCACAACGTGAGTTATATAAGTAGGGAAAAAGTGTAACTCACTCAGCAACACTTGAGTAAAGAAGGGTTGTGAAAGCACTGCGGGATCGTGCACTGCCTACATAAGGCCCCACTCAGCCCCAGGAGCGGGGCCCCGCTGGGTGAACCTGATAATCAAGGACTGCTGCTATCTCGAGGCTCTCACGCCGCGCCTCATTGCAACTTGTATTGTGGTTATGTCCGTCACCTTTGGTTATGCAGGCCATGAAAATGATAAGAATAAGTAACTCGGAGAGGAATGTTTTGAACACATTCTGACAACCCCAATAAAGCACGGTAATCAAGACTAAGACAAAAACAAACTGAGAATTTTTGAACCCTTTCCAGACTCTACGTTGTATAAATGGGGATAATTTTTGGGTCCCGCAAAATATTTCCAGCACTAGCATTAGCGGTATTGTAAATTTTAAGCATTTTGGAGGTTAAATGAAGGTATAATTTTTTATATACATACTAAATATTTCTCACACGAGTCTAAATTTTATTCACTCGCATATAATCTATGGAATAGAGCACTAACACGAATTAAATAAGTTTATTTTTAAAGCTAATGGTTTCATGTACACAGACGATAAGAACTTAGATTCCATCATCTCTGGTCATCTCAAGCACTACGCATCACAGCGCACGAAAAAAATGAAGTAGCGAGCACTGAAGCTGGGCAATTAATTATGCGAGTCTATGCGTACAATGAAGTGAATGACCTTATTCGAAACGAGTGTATTTTTGTGCCTATTCAATAGTACACAGGATGTGGCGAATATCAATAACTTCCACATTATAAAATCATCACTATAGCAAGAGGACAAGTTGAGCCGGCATAGATAGATCACATGTCAAGGTCGCAGGCAATAGGAGAGACAGGTTTGCAGTACATGACACGGCTGACAATATGACTCTAAAATGAAAACTGAACAAGCTTTTTTAAACCATGGAAAGATAAAATGTAATTACGTTGAACGTCAAGGAAAAGGATTAAATTTAGAACCAATTTTTTTTCTTAAGTATGTGTATGAATATCAAATATGCAATTTTCAAAAAAAAATTCAAGCTGAAAAAATTGCCAGGCTTCCGGTATAAGCCTTCACAACTGAAAAAGGAACTCACAATTAAGCTACTCGATCATCGTGAGTGAAAGCTGTCGTTCTATACTTCAATACAAGCTAAGGCTTGGCAAAATTACTGACGTCGAATTCACGACTCCTGTTATCGGAATCACAATTGTTAAAATGGGAGTTAATAGTCACAGGGTGTAAATGTCCAGCTTAGCTACGATGTTTATAGTTCTGTTGGCTGATGAAAATTAGTGCTAGAAAGAGGTTGTCTAAGAGAGGTTTTTGCTAGAGGCTAGTTCTTCTGATCTCAGAGAGTGGGCCAAGAGTAAGTGAACAGCAACAGTACCTCGAGAATCCGTGGCGCAACACATACAGTTGCTCCTGAATATAACAATTAAAACCTTTTCCCCTGAAGACCTTTTTATGCCGATCAGGCCATAAAGCCTTGTTTCAAAATTTGAATCGTGAGTTTTACCGGTCGCACATTTCTGAAAAGACAAACGAGCAACACACCCGGGGAATTTCCAAGAGACGGATAATACGACAGAAAACTAAAACCCCAGAATCAAAACGTTTAAGCACAACGTACGGTCACATTTTTCTACAAGTTCAAATAGTAGTTCACGTGAGGGCAGATTTTGTCATGCGGAAGAGGTTTACTATTCATGTCATACCCGTTTGCGACGCAAGCATTGCATCAACACGAAAACCTTACAGCACGATATGGAATAAGAGCAAACTGCTCACAGACTGAAGAAAAAATAGGGACCATCCTGCGATACCTATGGTTCTAACTTCTCTTGCAACCAATATAACTTGGACCATAACACTATTTTGTTCTTAAGCGTTTCGAAGAAAAATCGAGCAATGTATCTCGAAGGTGACGTAATACACTTGGACGCAATCACGTTCCTGTCAAATAGAACAACAGCCACATGTCTCATGCCGCGAGCAAGTAAATGATTGCACACCATTCCCTAATAGCCTGTGTACATCCACGAAATTTTTTTGAAGAGAAACGCCTTTATTTCTACTTTCCTACTAGAGGCATCTCAAAAATAACCAGACTCTTTAACATGAAATGTACAGAAGTATTTGTCCTATAACTAGAGGAAAAGTTTCTGAAGAATACGAAAAATTTTTAGTTACCACAAGGAATGCTTTCAGACGAGTACAGTAGAAAGTAGTTAGTTATACTCGCGATCATCGGAATGAAAGTCAATAGTTAAATAAACGATTGACAATTACAATACGAATGTCAACGTTAACGTGACACGCGGTAATGATAACATAATCGACTTTGTCGAATAAATTTATTGAAACAGGGATTTTACTAACAAATAAAAAGCAGTGGCTGAAGCTACAGTTAACACGAACGCATGCAAAATCATTCAGTTGAAAGTCACGGAGATGTAGTCTTTTTTGTGCAAACGAATCACAAGAAGAAATGCTATGATCAGAAAATCATGGATTTGAAATTGGTGCAAATGAATTTCTAAGCCTCAATTACTAAAGATAAACTCCTTTTTAATGATAGTGTGGACAACAACGGAAATGAATAATTTGTTGAAATGCGATAACTCGACCACTACTGCGTAACTGTTGATATCTCGACTCGGAGTGCCAAGCGGAGTTTGAATCGTATACTCCTGAATGAACTATCACGGCATATTGTCTAGTTTAAATTTTTTTATCGCGGCGAAAAGGCGATTGGTTCTCTTGAGGAGTTATTAATGCATGATTTAGAAAGATGTCCTTTCAAAAGATATGCAAGATGACACTGCAGAAACATGTGTAAGATAATTCTAACTCCAAAAAAAAACATAACTTTCAAATTAGTAATTCTTTAGTTCGTAAATGCAGTACGACGACCACGAGTGAAAGGGGAAAGTACTAATCATAAATGCAGGAAAAAATAATTCTACATCGACCAATGGAGTTTTGAATTTGAATTACTATCAAGGAATTAGAAAAAAATATTACTTCAAACAATATACTGATAAACATTAAATATTTCAACTAGTGTTATTACTATCACTTTTCATTACATTGGATTATTACTTTCATTTTAAAGGGAAGAAACAAATCGTTTTAAAATTTCGAATCGACCAACAAATACCACCACCTCGCGTCAACGAATGGAAAAATCCATATATATATATATATATGTATATATATATATATATATATATGAAGGACAAAAGATGACCGCCGAAAATGGCCTCACAAAATGTCATGAAAACCTGCACAAACACAAAAAAAACATGCACTTATAAAATGCATATAAATGTTAAGATGAACTGTGACCAACACTGTTGCCAAATCTGCAAGACGTAGCGCAGACAGCCTCTGGGAACAGCGGGAGATGGAAACACGGACACTGCCAGCAAAGTTTTCGGGACAAGATCAATATTCCTACCTGTCTAAGAAGCGCCGTGACACGAAATTCGAGTTAAAAATCGTAATGCCTAAAAGCCAAAATGCTACATTAGTGAGACATTTATAACCGCCAAAATTGAAATGGGAGTTTCAGAAAATCAGCAGTAAAACTCATAAGTGAAAATTCCGCGTTAATGACGGAATGTTCCAGCAGCTAAGCACCTCATTTAGCTAAAGAGTTATTTGAGAGGAGTGCGAGCCATTTGTGAGCTAAACAAGCCCTATGCGACAACCATCAAACTTGATGCCACCTCACCTAAATTTTTGCTTCAAACTTGATAGCATCCCTACTAGTGGCAAGAATAGAAATAACTAGGAAATGGTTACCCTGAGTAGTTCATCAGGAGCAGACACCAAAATTGAATGAAGTCGAACAGAATTTTGAAATTAAAATGAACTGTTTTACGAAAATCTATTATGAAGAGAAAAGAGTTAACATAGATAATAGTACGAATTCCCACGCATATTTAATTAGTTTATCTGCTCAAGCTTCAAAAAAAATGGGGCAATGAAGTGGTTATCTCTCTTATCCCTTGAACAATCCTTAAAATATCCGCATCACTTCAGCACTATTCAGCTCTTTTACAAAAAGTCTTCGGTCATCGCTCGTACTCGAAAGGAAAAAGTCTTCAGAACTGACTACCGAAACATGTGAAATCGAAAATAGCGCCAACACAACATAAAAATGAAAAGAAGCTTTACTAGAAGTAGCATTATGAGAGCCAGAACTAAGGAAACTACCACTAAAAAAACGCAATAAGAACTGCTGACAAAAAAGGCACGTACTCGCTGACCTCAACAAGACAAGCTGGTGTGAAGCAAGGCTAGTAACGAATGAGTCAGTGTCGCGGAGGGCCGATATTGATCAGGTAAGTGAAGAGACTAGCACCACAAAGTTGAAGGACAGTTCCGAAGTTCATATCCCAGCTTCTCTCGGAACGCATTGTCACAAAAGCTAAGACAAAGTCAGAAAAATGTACTATCAAACATATCCAGAACCTAAGTATTTCGTATTGAAGAAATGTTCTATTGATAAAGGATTATAGAATATAGAATATCGAAGGTAAATATTCGAAACTGAATTAAACATTGGGTAGAAATGTTATACCATCAACTGATTTGATGAATGCATGTTGAACACAACAACGATTCGAATACTGAATACTATTTTCCTAACAAGTAAAATTTCTGAAGTACCACACTATTTTACGCGATAGATCAAACTAAATTTAATTACTGAATCTTCTCAGAATAAAAAGCGTGTCAACACACAGTTTCCAGTTCCTAATTTTTGAACTTATTTCTAGTTTCTAGAGATGAGATTGACCAAATCATCCACTAATTTTTTCTGTTATTCGATAACCGCAATCAAACGACATAATGCTGCGTATTGTCATTTCTAAGGATTTAAAATTATGCTAGCCGACTGAATGCGTGCACAAAATTAGCTTTGCTGATTTAACGCGCTTCCCACATCAAACGCCTCGACAATCATTAAATGCTCTTGAATTTTCACGTTGTGCGCGTTTGTTAGTCTCGTGATGCTTTTCAGTTGTTCAAACGATGAATAAATAAAAAATGAACTTTACCATTGCATTGCTCTTTTCCTCACAACGCAGTTTCTCTAACATTTCAAAAGACCTCAGTTTGCTCGTCTAACATACTTGAGAGGCAATTACAATAATTGAGTACATTTTTGCATTCTACTTTGAACGCAACTAGACGCAAATTAATGGGTACAACACAGTTCAATAACATTACGTGAGACCTCGAGCAAGCAATTTGCTGATGCAAGCATGACAGCAAACAGTTCCCGAGGCTCGAGTAAATAACGTAAAGTTAAATTCAAGGGCAGGAAATACTGCAAACGCTCATGACACATCCATGGACTATGCCACACATATCAGTGTAATTGAAAGTCAGAGACGTGAGCCAAGAACGCACGGAACTCAAGTCATCCAAGATTTTAGATCGACCTCGAGAGTGGATTCAGAAATAGAATCTGCGATGAGAGAAGCATAAACTTCCAGTTGTCAGGTATTCGAATCAAATAGAGCTAGTCGCGAATACTGTAACAGACTATTATCAAAATTTGAATTTGTATACAGCATTGGCTCGAAGGTTTGAAGTTTTGAAATTATTTCGGGCAAAAAAACAGCACTGAATAATTTGGAGTTTTCGAAATTAATACTAACAATATCATAGAACAACTTCCTTCACTCGTAACTTTAACCGATGGATTAATACTCGGAGTGTTTATACGTTTTGCTATGCAATTCTTCAGGAGGTGACAAATCATGGGCATACTCGTACTTTTGATTTAGAATGGGTTTTTAGAATCTACGGGAACCTAAATTTCATATAACATTGAACGCAAATTTTTTCTTCACACTCTAGAATAACTTGGGTAAAAACCGATTAATTCCATTTATTCCTAACAAAAAATGTAAGCAATAGAATTTGTTTTAAATCCCTTGAAAATTTCGTTTATACTAATTACTTACTATATACTATTTTCATACTACAATAATTTTTGTTTAAAAAATAATAAGTAACTATACGTATTTTTCAAACGTATTACACTTCTTACAATGCCAAACTGTAGAGGACACAGCATGCAAGTATGAAGCTAGCAAGATGATAGTCTCAAATAGTGCACTAGTAAACATAAAAATATCAACGTACTTGAAAAATTGCACAGCAAGCACACCTAAAGAGACAACAGCCTCAACCTTGACAACAAGTGGAAGTCTAGCGTGATCACTCAGAAGCCTCTCGACAAATGCATCTCCTCAATTACATATTGAACAACTAAAAAACTAAAACATCCTCTTTCGTGGAATCTAAAAACAAATAATCTGAAGTGAGGTTACTAGTCTCTAGATGTTAAGCATGGAATACATTTCGCCCAATGTTCCCATTTTATTTTAAAGAAAAAATGGGTAGAAAAATGATAGAGCTATTTTTTGACTCAGTTAATCCGAATGATGCTAAAACATTAAAAATAATTCACTTCAATAGTAAAATTCATTGCCGATAGCAAAAACGACATTAAATAAATCTAGAGAAATAACCCACATATACAGGGGTAAAAATAAAATTAAATATAAGTTAAATAAAACAACTGAATTTGACATTTGAATTTGACACAAGAGACCGTTATAAAAAAAGAAGCAGCCTAATAAATCTAAAACAAAAGAATGGCTTTCAATACGCATTATTTCATTGAGGGAGCTGAGTGGTAGAACACTTGTGGCCAGACTATGGATACGTGAGAGAGAATAAAATAGAACAAATAAGCATGCGTGCAACATTACCTGAGAGGGAAGAGACATCCGAGTAGGCAGAGTGGGGTCGTAAATTAGAGAGGGTGAGACACGTCGAGTCCAGCGTGTCTGGGGAAGAGAGACCCGAGCTCTCTGCGGCCAGCAGCTGGTGATCGCTCAGACTGTCGAGACAACCTTCAAGATCTGAAGGAAACGGACACGAGCTCGAGACTTCACTGCATGCGACCTCGCTCATTGAGAGCCCCAGCAACTCATGCTGGACGAGGATCGGGTCTATCGAGGTGAACATGCTGTTGAATGTGTTATTGCTGCTGCTGGCCATCGCGTTGCTCGTGGTGGTTGTGCTGCTGATGTAATTGTTGTTGTTGGTCAGCCCGGAGAAGGCCATGTCGAGGTTCGTGCTTGAGATACACGAGTTCGTCACCAAGTTGGTAGGGGGAGTTCTTAGAGACGCCATTTCAAGCGTGCAGGTACGAGTAGACTGAAGATTCCACAACGTAAATATAAGAGAGCTTCGGAAACGAGGCGATTGAGCGTATAATAAATAAGAGTACCGTTCACAAACGTATCACAGACAAATCCAAGTACACTTGTGCGAAGCGAGAAACAATTGCGCTCTAACGAACGAATGTAACGGTACTCTCTTTGCAGGAATAACTTTTTTACTTTCGTAAATAACAAAAGCAACAAAATAGTGATGCGTTTATGACTTCTTGAGAGTCAATGTCACTTTTGAATATCATCCATATTCCATTTTGGAGAAACAATAGAAACTTAACAGCACGATATAACGCTTAAAATAATAATGCCCAAACACTGTTGAAAAAATACAAAACATATTAGAAATTGATTAAGTTTAATCACGGTTCGCTCTAATCTACTACACTTTCATTGTGAACAAGCAAAACTTGTCGAAATTAGTAACTTTTTAACGAAAAAAATTCACTTAGAGCATAAACAACGAAAGAAAAGTTCTCTTGACCCTCTCTGTACCAACACCACTCTACAACATTTCTACGGGAAACATTTTTCGCGATAAATGCTGCCAGTAACCCGAAAAATATCTCTCAAATTGCCCTAGCGCGAGTCTTTTCTGTATAAGCAAGGGCCTACTGCTTTTTACATTCAAAACTATGCTTCTTCAAATAAGTACGCACAGCAAGAAAAAATTTTTACTCAAAAAATTAATTTCGCCAATTTAACAAAAAATCATCAACACGTTTCAGCGCAAACTTATTCGCAAACGAACGAGGGTCTGAAAAGCTTACTCAAGTTATGTACAAGAGTAATTACATGTGTTGCACAGTAATTACATGTGTTGTGGCTTGAACTTAGTGGAAATCAATGGCAAACTGCACGTAAAATGCTTTTGGGATGTTAAAAAAAATAGTTTCACGAATGCTACTAATTGCCCTAACTCATTGTTTTTTTCAAAATATTTCCCTACTAGTTAAATTTCTTTAAAATTCTGTTAGCAGCCCTAAACTGGAAGCACTAGCCATCTTGATTGGAGTTAACGTCAGTAGGCAAAAAGTCGAAAGCGATCTGAACGAGTTATTTCGAAATGATTTTAGGTGAATTATGGTGAGAAAATTATTCCAGAAGCCTTACAAGCAAGTGTATTTTGCAGCAAATTCAAAAGGTAAAAATACATTTTTATGAACAAACCCCAAACCATGCCCAGATAACAAGCAAAGCGAATGTTCTGACGCACAAAACAATTTTAATGAAATAGATGCGTTGTTTCAATTTGATCTCACGCACCCCTAATTTGAAAAAATTGAGGATATTGAAACAAACAAGCAGCTGCTGATTTAAACTCATAGCAAAAATGCACTGTATTCAAAATTCATCATAAAACTTTAATCAAAATGTAAAAGTATAGTTGCCATGAACTAATATATGTATGAGGTTTGAGGCACTCAAAATAATCTATAGAAAATGAAAAATCCTACTGAACTATCAATACAGGGTTTGCTTAATCCTCTGAGTGCCGCTGTTCTGTTATATTAGTACTAGCGCGAATAACAATCAATGATACGAGGAAGGGTTTCAACGTTGAATATAAGTAAATTCGATAAAACGACACTTCGTTTTATAATTTAAAAATTTTTTGGTTCTACAAATTTTGTGCATGAATTTCAGTCACTCACGTGACTGAAAACGATAAAACGATGAACTATCTCAAAAGAGAGAATTCATTTTAACCAACTATTATACAAAGAGTAAGAAATACTGAATTTTCTTTTGGACTCCAGTACTTCATTACTTCATTGTGCACAGAACAGCACCAAGAGAAGCGCAGGCAACCATCTGCGAGCCAAGGTAAAAGCGTATCCGTGGGAGAAGACGCTCCTTACTACACCCCACAAACCGTACATTCCTTCCATCGAGCCAGAATGGGAATGGGCTGTGAACCGTTCGTTGCATTAGGCGCGGCCGCGCTCCCTTCGTAACTAAAAGAAAGCGAAGAACCTTCTTCCGCCTTTCTCTTGTATGACCGCGACGCCAGAGCAGAGGCTCGCGGTTGGTACTTTCGCCCAGGCTTATCACAGTCAAGGTCAGGCCAAAACGAGAGTTCCGTGCCAGACCGGGGTACAACCAACACGCCTACAGCCGGAGAACGCCTCAGGGAGTGAGCTCCTCCACTCTCAATGGTGTAACGGCATACGCCAGCGTTACCCCCCCGGCACGTTACAACACATTTACGCATTGAAAAAACATTGCTTTACTCACAGCTGAGAAAATAACTCGGCTACGTATCATAAATTTATACACACACACACTTTTTAGAAATTGAAAAACAATAATTTCGTTAACATTTTAGTTTGGAAGCAACGTCATTTCAAGGATAATATAAATTTGGATTTCACATTTTCATATTGTTTTTTATCGCAAATACAACTTTTGCCAATTATTTGGGTAGTACAGAATGCGTGCGTCTCAATATAAGCACTTGGTAGAATAAATTGAAGAACTTGAACTTCACCACGTGTTAAGATGCGGACTATAATTCATAACATATTTAAATTTACGCTATGGTGAGAGGATATTTTTGCAGATATTTTTTTTACCGAGCTCGAGTTCCCACAAGCGCACATGGCAGGATAGAGGCATTCCTGAAGAGCAGCAACGCAACGTTGTTGGTGCCGCGCTAATCAGACCAACAAGCTTTCTATCTTATCAGCAAGAGTAGGGGAGAGGGGAGAGAGAGAAGGGATGGATAACAGCCCTTACAGGGATAACAGCGCGCCAGAGAGAGGGGGCTCTGTTTCGGGCCACAGATCCAAGCGATAACAGCGGAGGAACACGGCAGAGAGCCCCTCGCGTCACCCGGTTTGTCCGAAGGCAACTTAGGGAAGCACATAAAACGCGACACCCGTCGTCTTCAGACACACGATATGTGTGCTGAGGAAGAGCAGGCTACGAAGCTCACAAGGGGACAATCGAAGAAAGGACAGATCTAAAGACGGTTTCGACTTGGTGCTACTGCCAGAATCACAGTCAACTAACGACATCAAAATTACCAGGGTAACAGACACATGAAATTTTTTTCCATTATACAGGAGTTGTACGAATTTACACTTAAATTTTAAATCTGTAATGTGAAATTGAGCAAAACATTGACTTACTCGGTCCTCGTTCAGTTCGTAAACACAGCGGTAGAGTTTGCGTTCACTCTTTACTAGAAATAACTTACTACTTGCTTACGGCGATTATGTCTTCCACAATGAGGACACTGAGAAGGAAACCTAACCTTGAATAGCTATGACAGAATTACAATGTATAATATTTATGAATGAAATGATATTTCGTTCATTTACATTTATTCTATTACTGTAAGTGAGAAAGAGCTTTCCGAGCCATTTCCTTAAGTAGCTGCATAGTATTAGTGAGATGTTAATGAAGGCAACAGAAGAACGTGATTGCAAGCCTACTAATGATGAAGGGTAATTAAAAATATAATAATTCCCAAAACTTTCTATTTTTAAAAATAATAATCAACCTTCGATTGCCTTTAAATGTAGTACTTCATACTCTGAAATTATTCGTAAATAAGCTTACTGGATTATTTGTGACTAAACTAACGCTAGTAATACTCCTAACACTTTTTTTTCGTTCTACCCTCGTATATTAACCATCTCTACTCAGGGAAATGCTCGGCAGTAACATACAGTAATAAAATAACCAGAAAAACATTTTCTCACTAGTACAAAAAATGTTGCTTCAGAAGGTGTCATCTCGTTCAAAAACACAAAACGGCGATTCAATATTAAGCTGGTCTAAGTTGAACTTGCTTTTTTGTGAGACAGCTTTTACTACGTAAAGTTAAATTTACGCAATATCTAAGTTGAGCAGAGGTTATAAGATGACTTTCTCGAGATCAAAGTAGAGCTTACACTTGAATAGGATTAATTTTTAAGGGCAGTGGACAGTTATAGGATGAGGAATCAGGATATGAATTTTTGTTACTAAAAAAAATACGATTGAGTTAATAGAGAACCAGCCTTTCTCCATGACAGACTGAGTGCTGCCCCCAACGTGTACAAAAGAATAAATGTGAGTTTACTAAGCATTGTGGCCGAGTCAACGGACGACCATTATGAAGCAAAGTCAACGAACCATGAGCCATTAGAAGAAAATTACTTTGAGTGGAGTTCATGGAAGCATTAGTCTTATTTCTTAGAATTCATATTTGGTTTTCACCTTTCGACTATTAACATAATACTTGAATACGGTTGCAACCACACACAATAAATTGGCACATGTTTCGCTAAGAAGACACTAGCTCAGATACTGTTCCGTAACGATAAATGAGCCTACACAGATTGGCAAAGCATCAGAAAATATGAAGAAAAACACATAATAAATCGTTATTTTTCATCCATCAGTTACATGGTGAAGAAATGAGAGAATGCAGACCACGTAAAACTGTGCTTCGAAATTTACTTAGTACCAATGCATTCGGATAAAATGTTCAACATGTTTTTAAATTTTCTTCAGTTGCCATTCCAAGTAAGAAATATTATTATCATTAATAAGAAAGTTTTAGCCTCCCTTAACCACGACAAAGATGTTCCAAGAGAGGAAAGAGGAAGGCACCATTTAGTATGGAGTTGAGGGAACGCGGAATCTATGCACGAAGTGCACAGAAACAGTAAGCTAGGAAAGAAGTTCGTGAAACAAGAAAAAAGTTGAAGAAGAAAGTAGTAGGTGCTGAAAAACAGGACAGCAGTGAACCGAAAAAAGATGGTCCGTAACAAAACAAAAACCTATTTTATTACAACAAAAAGGAAGCCTACCTAACCTTTAGCTCAGGCCCACACATAGTCCCCCTGGGAGCGCCAATTCCCATAGATACAATAGTTGTATCCCCCTGAGGGGTCCAAGTAAGAAATAACCCTATCTACTTAGTTGATCGCGAGCATTCAAAAAGAACGATACTGAAAATACGACTTGCTTGTCCGTTAAATTACGAGAACGCAAAAATTAATTTAAAATAATCAGAATACCACGGAGGTTGGGCTCGGTGTCACAGCGTTGGTAAGATACTTTGCATAGTACTCAGGCGAAATCAGAACTTGGGAAGGAAATTGTTGGTTGTGTCACAAGGTTGGGGCTGCCAAGGCGAAGGGAGAAGATTGCCGTTCAGCAATTAGAGACGTAGTTCAGAACCACAGCAGGAGAGCCATTTTCGCTCCTTTGATAATCCGTGGGAGGCAGCACTGGGCATAAGAAAGCTCACGCAGTGAGTGTATGTGCGCACGGACAGAATTGGCGCCATTACACTCACGAGAAGATTCTGCTTCCATGAACATTTCAAAAAGGCTACTGAGCGACAGCATATCCTTGAAATCAAACACCAATTAGGTGACTATTTGGAGATGAAAGTTAAGTTCGACTGAGTCGTCCTCCAACGAGAACAACAACAACAAATTCAAGCACTTTTCAGTCTTTGCGCTGAAGTGGAGATTAAATCGCTATCCTGAACATCAAGAACAACTGTAATCGATCTTATAATTAATAAATATTGAATCAAGGACTAATTAATCAACTTGTAAATTTCCTACTCAGACTATATAAATTTAACCGAAGACTGAATTAGTAACTCATGCAAGGTAATGCAAACTTCGATAACTAAATTTTTTAGTCCTTGGTGAATGAAACGTATCTTATTTCTCTAAAGCCTGAAGCATCAATAAAAATAACAGAAAATGTGGAAACGTTAGAGAACCAATTTGCCAGTAAGACGAGAGCGCTTTCTTCAATAGCAAAAGCACAAAATAGCAAATAAAAGAAAGTTTTACATTGATCATAAAAACCCAATAGGCGTAAAGTAATAATTAAAACAGTTGTACGACAAAAATGTACTGCCAAAAAATAAGTATAATGATACAACAGAAAATTAAACGCCCTACTGATCTTTTTTAATTGAACTTGAATAAGCAGTGGGATTAGTTCTATATAAAGGTTTTGTGTCACTTAATCATTAAGATCAGTACCAATAAGAGGGGATTTTACAAACTTTGCTGATTTACTCAATGGTACTCGTATTTAACCTGATTTATATACCTAGAGTGGCCTAAATAGAAAAAGATAAGGACTTATCGGTGTGATAGGGAAGAATCATGAAAGCCTGTCAGACAAACCTAACAACCAACACCTCGGAAATCAGAAGCGGGTTTCGAGCTCAGGTCTAACCTTACAACAAAGAGTACATGCATAAGCAAGGAAGAGAGCAAAGTAGTTCAAAACAATTGTTTATATCTAACTCCCGTCAAAAACTGATACGAAATTATTCATCTAAAAGGTAATAAGGTATTTTGCACAAGAAATAATAAACAAAAAAGTAGGAAACACATTTTGAAAAAAAACATGTATACTTTCCCACTTGACAACTTTAATTTATATAGAAGATATAATTAGATTATATGTTAGTTTGAGCCTCCCTAACCGCTAAAAAAAAGAAGCTTTTAAGAGAGAGGAAGGCACCATTTCGTATGGAGATAGGGAACGTAAAATCTGTACAGGAATGGCATAGAAACAGTGAGTTGAGAAAGAAGTTCATAGAAGAAGATAAAAATTGAAGAAGAAAGCACTAAGTGCTGAAAAACAGGACAGCAGTGAACCGAAAAAAGATGGTCCTTAACATAATAAAAAACATTCTATTTCAACACAAAGAAGACCTATCTTCTCTCAGCTCGGGCCCTCACATATTCCTCCCCCTGGGAGCGCTAATTCCCATGGATACAACAGTTGTATGCCCCTCAGGGGTAATAAATATAGAAGAGTAACTATTTGAAGGTATTTAGTAAACCAAGTGAATCTTATAAAAAAGAGATATCTCGGCTTTCCCTCTCTCCTGAAATTTCATCATTTGACTGTGGAAGCGAAGACAATTACTTGCAAACTTCTACCAATATATAGTTTTGCTGACACAAGAGATCGAACCTTTTACTAATGCAAACTAATCGTCCAGTTGTCATTGTGACTTATTTGAGTTGAACTGTTGAAGTTCAAGAAGGTTCCTCTGAACGAGTTTGAGCGAAATATACTTCAGTAAACCGGGCTGTCCAAATGAGTTGAAAAGTCGACTATGAACACACATGCGACATATGCTTACGGGTCAATATTTCTCCAGTCTATCAGGGGACAGTGCATGCAAGCGACGTAGATAAAAATATACGTAGGCGACCTCCAAGAAGTTCTTTAACTCGAGCGAAATCGTTAAATTTTAGACTAAAATTTCTACCAAGGGACAGAGCATACAAGCAATATAGATATAAGAGGGCGACCTTCATGAAGTTCATTAACTCGAGTGAAATAATTAAATTCTAAATTGAAATTTCTAACCGGCTATCACATTAAATTTTCATAAAACACAAGCTTCATGCCAAAGAACCAAAAAAGTTTTTGCCTCCCAATGGAAAATATTTAGATACATAAATCATCAAATGTAACGCAAAGCGAACAGAATAGCTATGTCTTCTGGAACCCGTTAGCCATGGTTCAATCCTTCCATAACACAATGCCTGCTAAAAGCAAAGGACTTTTCAACCTCACGTTTGATGCCAGTCACGAACCTATCATGAATGTACAATGCAATTAACACGAAACGAGCACTCTCACAGACCGGACACCCTGACGTAGCGGCGGTGCTCTGCATCGTCATGGCGAGATATTTGGGTCAAACGGTGCAAGGGAAGCATGATAAGAAAACTTATCGCAGTAAGCTTAAGGTGTCCTAAATACGACGGGCATTTCTTGGCCCTGAAACAAATAATGTCTCCGGGACATTCAGGCTGAACTTCACTCAGGTAGGAATGAGGAACGCAGACGCTTATTTTGGTATGCTGATAGAATGACACGATTTTGTAGTGAGAAATGATGGGGTGTGAAGAACACGCGTGTTGTTGGAGTTATAGGAAACAGGTTATGGAGCACTGATGTTAAGATCTGTGGAACGGATAACGGAGTAGTCTCATACTGGTAATGCCAGCTACGAGGCGTATTATCGTTAAATTAGATTTACAGGATGAATACAGCGAACAGATTCGCGGGTAAAAAAAATGTTCCAAGAAAAACCAATAAAATTTAAAACCACAGATGAATGGAGACTGCGCGAAGGCGCGTTAGTCGCCTTACCCCCTTACCCCATTAAACTTGAGCTCTCGCCTGGTCTTCTCTGTCGAATTGGAGACGAATAGCTACCACGTATAAAATAGTGAGAGTGAGATGGTGGAAGGAGTCGGACTCCCTTTCCCTGTTAACTGGCCGTCGCTCTCACTTAAACTAAGATGTGAGAAAGCATGGATTCTGGAACCATTACTCTCCAGACAACAGTCATAAAACAACTGTCCTCTTTAAGCCCCTAAGATAAGTGCTCCGTAATGTTTTTTCTTTATTTGAATAATTTCGTACATAGCCCATATGTCTAGATAAGATTATAAATTAATTAAAACCTTCCTAACTACAACAAAGATGTTCTCAAGGGAAGAAGGAGAGCATCATTCAGTATAGAATTAAGGAAACGAGGAATCTGAGCACGTGATGTCGCCTCACACCCTACGCATAGTACTAGCAAGATTGAAAGAATTCATAAAGCGCGATAACGCTTGAAGTGAAAAATAATAAGTACCGAAAACAAGGAGAGCAGGGAACCGAAAAAAATGCTCAGTATCAATAAAAAAAATTTCAACAAGAAGACCGTCTTAACTTTCAGCTCAGGATCTTTCATCTTTCCCCTGAGAGTGCTAATTCCCATTAGACAGAATAGCTGTGTTTGCACTTTGCACCAAGAAGGGACTTGAGTAAACAAACCAAGCTAACTTAACTAATCTTGGCCTAATAATTTGAAATTTTTGAGTTCAAACGTTTTTAATGAATTCGGTAAATTTATCATTAAAACATAGTAAACATTATAAAATTAAAACTAAGTTTTTATAATTAAATTTGAACAGAGTTTTTCAATAAATTTTGCAACGTATAGAGATAATATTGTTTAATAATATTAATTAATAGTATGATAATATTAATTATAAGATGATCGGTTGGAGTTGTCCGTGAGGCTGAGGTCCCGTTACCGACAGCAGGTGAGATGGTGGAAGGGGTTGTGTGGTGATACAATTCATCAAGCTTCGGCGTCTCCGGTCCTCTTTAGCATAGGGCCCCAAGACCAAGGTTACCACATTGATCTCATGAATTGGCTTCCATCAATATTAAATATCTGCACGACTACAGTGATTCAAGTCCAACAGAAAACATGCCGACAGCAGCAGCGCATCTCTGTGTACTTTGAGCTCATTAGAAAGACCAAGATCAACTTAATTCTTGACCCCGTATACCATGCCGTATACACACGTGTAGTGTTACAAAAAAGTGTACTGAAAAAAAACAGCCACAATAGAACAATATAGCATAGTCTTAACGTTGAAAACATTCATAAATCAGCAGAAATAATGTGTTGGAGCTAAATTAAACAGCAGAACGAGGTACAGTCAACTTAAAATCACGCTATTTTTCATTGTTTGTTCTAAGTCAAGTTTTTCACCTACTTCATTCTTCAAAAACATGAACACAAACATAAGAAATCCTTGCAAGTTCCCACTTTACTTCATTTCTATGTTAATGAATGAATGGACGTACATTCGAAGGCCAGTTCAGGAAACAATTTTTCAACTATTGACACACACACACACTAATGACATCACATCATTTCATGCGGTGTATTGACGTGTTACATGAAACCTAGATTACTGTGAGCTAAATTAGGCATCTACTATTGAGATAGAGGTTTAAATTAATTATCTGCAAGTCATGCATTACAAAGCTTAAATCCTCACGACTGAAGTGAGCAATGAGGAGAGCAAATGCTTTCAAATTTCATGCAATTTTGAATAGAAGTTATCATCATCAAACAGCCCATACAACGACAGCGCGCGAGTCGCCGGCGGAATTGAAATCTTCTGCAGGAAACGCACATTCGACGTTAGGATTTACACGTCCTGCACCAACGACGCACATTCTTGCTTCCGAAGATTTGAATACGTAACGGAAACAAATTACACATGGCGCAGAAATGCCGCACTGCGTACATTTATAACTTACGCATTCGCTAGTGTAAGGATACTTAAATTTTGAAATATGCGTCAGGCTTTAAGCAACCAAAAACGTGAAATAGACACGGCAAAATGAACTCATAGCTAACGTCAGTTTAGACAGTCCTAAACAGTGGTTTGACGTGAGTGCTCGACAACTTATGCATAAGAGAGTTAAAAAATGCGCAGTGGCAAGTACACCCTAGCCATAAGAAGGCCTTAAAAAATAAGTTTCGCGACGTAAATTACCCACACACAAGACACTGAATACCCAGCAATAATCTCACACGTAACCCTATCAACTTACACCCACAGCTTGATTAGAATTATCCAACGGCGGCACCGCGCGTCTGTGCGAGCTCACGGCGACTCGCAGCGAAGTGATAAGGAGTACACTGTACATTGTGCACACACATTCAATTCCACGGGAAACTTCATCCCGACTCTTTAGGACGCTGGCAAGAATTAGTTTAATTTTACCTCTACATGACAGTTTACTGTGAAAGTTACATATGCATCAATTTCTCTATATTCCTAGCATCAAAAGACATCATAGCTTTAATTGTTCCGAGCCATAGTGAGAAACATGACGAGAGAATTTGTATTCGAGCTCTGAATTCTATCTTCTCCTTTGCGCAGCGGCCAGCACGTAAACATTTACTATAAGCAACATGCATACTTTGAAGGAAAGAAAAGAAATCCACTTCGGACTTTTAGACTACTCTGAACGCTGGTTGTTAGAATGTGATACACTGGACAATTGACACGTGATCACAACACTCGCTCGTCATGCGAATGTTGTGCATCAGTAACTAATATCGTTACGGCTGCGGAGCCGCTAAATGACACTAAACAAACCCGCGAAGACGGCGGTAGTCATTGCCCAGTGTATCGCCAGCCTTGCCGCCACCCACCGGACGCTTCAAGTCAAGCTTATACGAAACAATGTTTTTTTTACAATACTCAGGGCTAATGATGATGGATGACTCACGCCGACGTGAATGACTGAAAAAAATCAAATCCAAACTGTAGAATTAGAACAACACTTTTTTCCTCACTGATATATTGGGGAAAAAGCAACAGATGCCACGAATTAAACTGAATTAAATTTTCCTTTATAACTACAATTCAACTTATTTACGGGTAGCTAATTGAGGTACTGGTCAATGAATAACCAATTTGTGAAAAAAATTCCGAAGGCAGACAAGTTATATATAATTTTCAGCCAAGTATGAACGTTGGATAGAAGCTTCGGACGGCTTCGATCAAAAAACATAACAAGAAAGGAGTAAAACAATCGCATTTAGCGCAAAAACAATGGTAACAAACACGTCGGAATAACAAGCGTTGCATGAATAACACAGCCCGTTATCACGCAGACATCGCAGCACGAGTTAATCTGAGATTCATAATGAAGTTCAGGAAAGTTTGCAAGGACGAAAGTTTCTGTCATCTGTAGAGAGAATTCACAGTCACGTGAGTCGAAAGAGACACAAAGAGAATAAAAGCAGACACTGGCAGAGATGAGAGTAAGCACACATCAGTTTTCTGAACAGGTTTCGCTGAAGTTCATGGCGCGAATAGCGAGCGGAGGGTGGGACGCGGCGCAGAACGCTAAGGCCGCTCCAAGCGACGTCGCACACAACCCACATGAACGACAGCGCACGGCGCACTGAGTTCGCTAATGTTGCCAACGTAAGGAAAACAAATATTCTTGAAACAATACTACACTTTCTCACACTGCTGTCGACACAAAGAAACACAGACAAATATCTCATATAATTTATTGATACTATTGCAGCTATTTTAACAATAATACTATATCTCTATAATTGAAATCTAACATAATGTTAAACTTTTAAGGAAATTTCTGTACAATTGGCAACACTTATGTGTAATTCGGCGGTCGACTATCCCGACGGACCCAACGTCGCTCGCAAACCGTCTGTCCATTCGCGAAGTTCACACGTTAATATTTTGCTTGCCACTCCGAATATAATGAACGTCTCCCGAAACTCAATCCAAGGTGAAAATTTGAATTTGAATTCTTAAGATACAAATTTCGTTCACAACATGCAAGCTCCAAAATCCCTCTGTAGGCAATACATATAAATTAAATTAATAACTAAGTTTAAATGAAAATTTTAACGCATCATTAACTAATTAGTATCACAATCCAAAGGAACTTTAGGACACTCACCCCATAGCATAACATTAGAACAACTGTTTTTTCTTCACAAATCTTACTTTCAGCGCGGTCTTTCAAAATCCTAGACTTGAGAAGCAAGGCTCACGCGTCAGGCTAGCGCTGCCTGGGAGAAGCAACAACAAACGTCGTCCCGTGCCGCCTTTTCCTCTGCGCCCTAGAAGGCTAAATGGACTCCAAGGAAAGAGTGTATGTATCACACCAGGAGATGATTTATGGCGGCGGTGCGGTGAGGCGTGAGAGCATTCAGGTAGCGGCGAAAATTCAACAACAAAACAAATTTTCACAGGCGGATCTACTCAAAACTTACAGAGCGTACAAGTTTTGGGTGTCAATCATTTGTGAACGTGCCTGGTGGTAAATTTCAGCGTTTCTAGCCGGATGGGGTTATCAAGTGTATCGCTAAAGCACGCTGGTAATTAAAGCTGATTTTTTTACAAATAAATCAAAGCACTTCCACTTCAGTACAAACTCAGACTCTTCTGGACCTACAGAAGTACATATTTAGCATCACACAGTTCACACTTCACCACACGCATGGCACCAGAATCCAGCCAAGCCAACTTCACGTCTGCCAGCAGCAGGAGCGGCACGAAGTATTGACGAGAAATATGCGGCACAATATAAAATTTAAACCCAAAACAACACCACCAAAACAGACAAAAGTAGGAATTCGAATGGAAAAATTTTAATAGTGCTTTTCATACAATCACTGATGAATAAATTTTCTTCTGCTACTGAAGAAAAGAAGAAAACTAATTAACACACGTAATTTCAAAAAAAATTATTTATAACAGAAAAACCAGAGTGAAAGTTTGAAATAATCTACGAAGAAAATTTCTCGCCGTCAGTTTTTACAATTTTGCAGGCCACAAGCCGTCAAACCAACAACAATAGTGATGCACGCGTTAGCGCGTCGACTAGACCGATACACTTGAATCTGATGCCAATTGCTAAAAAACAAGATATAGCCACAGTTAAATTGTTTTAATCCAAACCTTTAATACATTGTTCCAACTATTCGTTGCCTATACAGAGTTTGTTTACGGAAAGTTAACTAAATTTATTAAACGAGAAAGAGGAAGTGTAAGGGTTGACAGGTCAGAGTCAAAGCCATAGAGTGGAGTGTAAACGCAGTAAGGTCAAAGTCAAGATCGGGGCGAGGGAGGGCAAAATAAGACAGGTCTCAGCCAAGAATGCAGTACGAAGCGAGAAAGGAGGTAGGTCACAGTCAAGATGAGAGCGAGGGAGAGCAAGGTAAGTTAGGTCAAAGTCAAGATCACTGAGAGGAGCGCATAAGAAGGTAGGTCACATATAGTCTAGACTAGACCACGGTATGCAGAGTTCTACACCTAGGAAAGGCGCGCGAGAGGAGGTGCGAGACAGTCATCAGTGTCACAGAGGAGATTGGACCGGTGGATGCAACAACTAAGATCATTCTTGTTAACCAAAGTGCGAGCTAAAGAATTTTCGAATCATGTATTATGGGACACACAGAGGTTTCTCTCTCGGAATTTCGACCGTAAAGTTCAACCACAATTTTGATCCCGAATCTTTTCGACTCTTTCCGTATGACTACATCACTTTACTGACATATTCATAGATGCACCAGTATGCACAATTGATGGGTATTGCTTTCACGGAAGCTTGGCAAGGATCAGATTGAAAGTTAGTTTAGGCCTCTCTAATTACAAAAAGATGTTCTCAAGAAAGTAAGGAGGAAGGTTTCAATCAGAATGGAATTTAGAAAACGGGGAATTTATGCACAATGTGTATTTTCACATCCTGCGCATGAAAGTAGCAAGATTAAGAGAAGTAAATGGAACGAGATAAAAGTTAAAGAAGAAAGTAATAAGGGCTGAAAAAAACACAGGTAACAAAAAAAAAGATGGTGCATGACATAACAGAAAACTACTACATTTCAACAGAAGGAAATCGTACCTTACATTTAACTCAGGATCTCGCATCTCTCCCTTGAACGAGTATTCCCAGAGAAACAGAAGTTGAATTCCCCTTATGGGTAAAAGCTTGGCAAAAAAAGTGTTAAAATTGTTTAGGATGAATGCACCATAATACTTTAGCACAAAATTACATACAATCTAAACTGCGCACGCAAATGTGAACGATACGCGTCCGAGCACTGCGTACCAAGAAATCGGGTACGTGCACAGAGCTGTTGTTACCGAGTAGTCCGATGACAGATAGTGTGAGACCCTCACGTGACGGTGCTGAGGAGTTCGCATAGCTTGTCTGCCGCTAGCCTCAGCACTGTCATAACTTAGCTCTCGGTGAACTCGGTCGACGTTTATATTCCTCCATTTCACGCAAATGATGTACGTGACAGTCTTTTCCATTGATGTGTTCAACAAAATTGACAAGTCTACGGCAGGATTAGTCGTAGAGATTAACATGTGGGCTTAAAGCTTTAGTCTCAAAAAGGATTTACTTTGTGGAAAAATCGTGCAAAAGTGAATTTACCAGCACTGCGAGCAAAATCACCCTTCGCACAACACGCTATGATGTTATAGCGTCTTTCCAATACACGAGAAGCACAAGATGGCGACTGCTTGTTTTGTCTAGCCAGAGAATGAATTACTGCAGTCAAGGACGATTATTATTTATAATTATAGAACTACCTTTACTGTCGATCACACAAAAGCCAACATTTGTTTCCAAATATTTCGTGCTCTTTATTTCTCAATTTTCGACACAGATAAAGCAAGAATGACTAACTTTGTAAATCTTAGGTATGAAGGGCAAGTTTTGATTGTACTGTGTGCTTTAATTATTTTATTCGTTTTTCGGCTACATTAAAATTGAACTAGATAAATTAAACAAAAATCAATCTTAGGAACACGACATCGAAGGAAATTCGCTTAAAAATAAAGTAAAAACTGTTACAAATCAGATAGACTAGCGTACTGTTGTTATAACATAGGGAAAAAGTGTAATATTTTCAATCTATTTTGATTGAAACCAAGAAAAACTGATTTTTGTATCCGATTGAGAATTCAGTCAAGTGATTCAATTCAACCCACAATTCCTAATAATAATAATAAAAAAAATACTCAACCATAGAATATTTACGCAAACATACATGGGTCATAAGCACACAATACGTGCATTTAAAAGGTTAGCTTCCAAATTTGTTGTTCTAGAAATCAGAAGAATATCTGGCACGCCAAAGGAATTGAAAAAAATTTCAAGTTGAAAGAATAGTGTAGCAAGAGATGAAATGCCAGTAATCTGATAGAACAGCCAAACTTGAAATTTTCAGTGAGAGCAGTTATTGAAAGTTAAGTTGAGTTTGTTGATCAGGAACTTGTGTGGGTGACGCAACATAATGACGAAAAGCACATCGAATTGTTGGGCTATCGGACATACATGACGAACTGCAACGAAAAACTGAAAAATGCAATCCTGAAAAATGTAATTCAGGCCTTGAGCAAGACCAATACGAAATATAACTCCTTTGCACATTAAAGACGAGAATCAATCATTAAAGGTTTACCAATCAATCCAAGATAACTGGGCATTTTAAAAACAGCAGACAGCAGTACGACGAAGAAATTGAAACGTGAACTAGAAAAAATTTCAGTAGGACACATGTGAGGAATGTTGGGTGCGAGCATCAGGGACGTACCAAGGCGTTGCAAACACGGTGTCGGAGCACCAAGTACTGTAGTCCTTCGGGATTAGAGCAATCATTTGGAACTCGTACTTCCTAACTAGCGCACTTCGAAACAAACTTCCATTGAATTAACCTAATATGATTCTTCAGCGTGATATCAAACTTAATTTTTTACAACAGAAATTTCTCGAGGTAGGCCTAAGTATTTCCTACCACTTATAAATTAATAAAATGCTTCAAAGAAATTTGCTCAATTAGCCGAATGCTCCCGAGCGTAAAACATTCTCAAACGAGAATATTTTAGAAAAAAATGCCTCGTACACAGCACACTAAGCCTGCCCTCGCTGACATGTAGCAGCCCTGCAACTATGTACTACACAACATCATTCAGGTATTTTTTACTCTAGAGACTTCTGCTGCAGTGATCCTGATACACGCGATACATTTGATGAGCATCTCAAAGCAAAAACATATTAAAATAAAATCATTATTTTTACCGACGGTAAGGCACATACAATTGTTATTTTTACTTACAGATGAAAATTTTGAAAGACTGCTACATTGAAACGGCCGAAGGGGAAGAGGCAAGTCCCCAAGACACATACTGGGGCAACATCATCGCACCACCAGCAGGCACTCTGCACGTACCGTCGTCAATATTATGCATCAAATTTCTTGGAAAAAACACCAACGCCACACAAATAGTGCTAAGCCTGGAGGCCCGTTTAGCAGCAACCTCCATCACCATATTTTAAGAAAGCCTTGCAAGTGAAAGCGATTGTAACGCCTCAAGAAAGATGACTGAAGGAAGCCTCTCGAGTCCATAAAGCCTTGGTGTGACGGCGGACTTTCGTTCCCGGTGATCGCTCTCTCATGAAATGAACGGTGAGCGAGCTATTGATAACGTGCACAAAAGCAGTCTATTTAAAGAATCCAGCTCTTGAAAATAGCGACCTTGTTTACCTCATTGAAGTAACCGCATTTTACATGTAAGGCGTAACTTCCCTTTCGTTGCCTTTATTCACAAAGTTCTTACTATTTATTTACTTAAATTGTACCTTATTTTCCAGTTGTAATTACGGACGTTACGCAATTATCGTTTTTGTATATTTATCGTGCATCCATACTAACCTAATATGTTGTTTATCGTTTTGCCATATTGGGCCACAAAAGTCATTCAGAAAATTATGGTGAATGCTAGCTAATTTCATAGTAATATTAGTCACACTTAAGAGAGAAAATGAACATATATCAGCTTCAGCAATGAAACACATCCAGATTTCATCAATACAAAAATTCACGTAGGTTATAAAATACACGTCGATATTGTTACTGTCGTTCAAGGAAACGCTAATGAATGGAGACAAAAATATTCGTGGCCTCTTTGTAGACAACATGACAAACGGTAATGCAAGAATAAGAAGATTATCAATTTCACGAAGGATTCAAACTACGTACGTAACAAAAAGCTTTCTTACACCGAAGTCTCGCAGCAATAGATCAATTCTCGGTGACGCAGCACGTCTCAGCATTCGGCAAATTGAATGCCTTTCTGATAGGATGCCGCAAATCGAGGGCGGTGGCACTAAATAGAGATGAAAAATGCACTCTTCTAATTGTTTGTACGATTCCGAAACGCCACCACGCGTCGCTGGTAGACTGTAAGTTACCCTCTGAAACAATTCATTGTGGCAAGGTAACTCCGAATCCTGTAAGTGAATCCAAAGCCAAGCCCAAAAGCGATTTTTTTCACACAGAGTGTGAAAAATTATCAAAACTGAGTAGTCGAAAGTCTACGAATAATACTTATTATTTTAAATTCAATAACACAATTCTTACATGAGCGATTAATTCTACCTAATCCGCAAACTAATTTTCGTTCTTCTATAACTAGGCAAAATTCATCAAATGACTGTGATCAAGGCAAGAATGAGCTCTTTTATTAGAGAATCTTCAATTCAGGATTTCAATTCATGTCGCTGTGGTCAAAGTTGACAAACTATTGAAAACCTACGCCACGCTGCGAATTTAGCTTCCTCGCGGAGAGCGAGTCTCCGTCAAGAACAAGTGCACAAGATCCGTCACTCCGAGCACAAAGAGACAATCTATATACAAACACACAAAGCGGTTCTGCGTCACCTGCTCCCTCACGCTAGTATTGCGATTGCGAACTGGATGCGGGTAATTCAAACAGCGTTATCGAGTGAATATAGTCCCACCTTCCATCATTATGCTATGCTCGAAGCGGTGTACAAGCTACAGGTCCCAATCAAAGAACGTCACCACACAAAGTTATTTAGTTTAAATAAATGCGAGCGTTGGAGACATCGACTAAACAGCGCCGCACTCAGCAAAAGCGTGTACGATACGTAACATTTAAAAGTAAAACAAGCGTGAGCGAAAATACATGAACGGTCAAACGCGGTTGCATTTCAGAATCTGTGAAATTTAAAATTCGAACTCAAACACTCAGAAAGAAAATCACAAGAAAGAATTTGCGCATGTTACTAGGGCGAAAAATTTTTAGAATAAGTTTTATAGCGTATAACAGCTTGTGAAAAAACGAAGCGGGACCATCTTCAATTGCTCGATGTTAAAAAAAGAGAAAAAGAAAACGAATAGAAGTTGGATATCCACGTCGTAATAGGTTATTTGGTACACCAGACTGCCGTACGACAGAAAGAAAAACGGAAAGAGGAATACATAAATAAATAAACACACGGAAGACTAGAGTGACGAGCATTGGCTATTCGCAGCGTTGAGCTAGGAATTTCCGTCGAAGATCGTGAAATTATCAAGATCCACAAAATGACACTGATACTCTCGGTGTACCTCACAGAGAATAGGTCAAAAAACTTGGGAATCCATTCGACTCGCGAGTGCCCCTTACTATATGGGTGACTATCTCGTTCAGGGTACACCTCCCGATGACTTAGTAGTACTCGGAACTGAAATTTCTTTCGTATGAGATAGAACTAAAGAGACCATTAAGGAGAGCTTTAAAAGTATCGGGTTCCTGCACTTTCCATCAAAAAATTAATTGGCTCGTAAGAAACTGCAACCGAGCGCCAGCCAGACACCAGAGCTACAGTTGCGTCTCAATAAGCCAGGCTGCGACCTTCATGTCAGCTCGTAGTGCCGCTTTAGATTCCACCTTCACTTGCAAGCGACCGTGTTTATCTTCGGCTTTGACAAGCTTCAAATTAATTGGCCAAAACATGTCAACTACCGTCAATTGGACCTCAAAAAGTTCATGTATGATTGAACTAGAAAGTGAACATCAATAAACAAAAACGTAACTTGAAAAGAGCGCTCGCAGGATGCTCCATCATTATCGTTCTGAGTACACTAATTTGAGGCTGTTCGTGAAAGGATTTCCCTTCGCAACTAGACTTGGAATCGGCAATTATGAACCAATTCCAATGGCCTCTCAAATCGTAGTAAGAGTGCATCACTCATTTTGACCGAACATCGGCATTTAAGGTCACTAAGCACACACAGGACTGTACGCCTCTCCAAGGTCAGACGAAAGTCAAGGTAAAGCTGGTGTCTGCGGAGCAGAAGGCGTGTAGCAACAGGTGCTTCTCAAAGCATACACTTCGTTAAAATGCAAAACAGCCATAAATACAAACAAGTCACTCGCCCAAACACTGCACTGGTTCATAGTCATCACATTCAGCACCCCTCCGTCCACGCCTGACCTTGCAACTCGAGACGCTCAACGCTGACCATTGGACGCTGCCGTAACCAAAATACAGGAGATGAGAAGCTGCAAGCAGAGTAGACAGGAAAACGTTCTGTACATTCGCACGGGAACCAGCCAGCAGTAGGTATTGTACTAACTGATGTCCGGATACTGGTCGCACATTAGCCCCAGTGGAGTGAAATGATTTTTAATTTTTGGAAATAAAAAAGTCACATAATACCATAAAACAAAGAGGTAATTAACAAAGTATACCACCGGAACGATTCGTCAAATTCCTTGCTCAATAAAATAATCATCACTTAAATGTAGTAAATGTTATTCCGTTCTTTTGGTTGCAACTGAATATGCAAGTCACAAGTATTTGAGTATTACATCGTACGCTGATAACTAAATGTAATTATGGTAACGGTGGAGCAATGTAAAAATAACAAAACGTGAGCGATTATTTATGGACTCTATAAATTTCACTTCAATTTTCCTACCCGATATTTTCCCTAGATAAAGAAGGTAGGCGTAATTGAGAGAGCAGTAAGCAGAAAAGCGAGCACAGCCCCACATATGAAGTTCATTTCTGTCCGTCCCGATGTGTCGTAAATGCGTCTATGGTAAGCCGGCATCGCACAGCGAGTTTCGCTAATTCGTCATTCGCTCAGTGACAAGGTGAACAAATTCTCTTGCATTGATTCACCTGCGTCATGCGCTAACAGCAATTCAAAAGTTATTGGCTACCGTTGTCAAACAAGTTCTTTCATTTATATATTGAATCAGAAACCTTTCATGGGTAGTGACGGATAAAGTAAAACGATGCACTTCACGATCATTAAATTGTAACGAGTTAATGCCTTATTAGAGTGGGGTCGGGGTAGGCTTTTTGCATAACGTGACACTCGTCTAATATTTTTCAAATTTTGTAACAGCAGGGATTACAATTAGGTAAGGTGCTCTAGAACAGAATTTACAGAGTGTAACGATGATTCTAGATGAAATTATTCATTATAGCATGTATGAATTCTTTCCTGTACTTTTCGAAGTAATTTTTTCAAAAATAGCTCAGATATTTCCTTCACGATTTAGGCGGATAATTAAATAAAAAATCAATTTACTAAAGTGTTTGCAGAGCCATCTTTATTTAGGTTGATCAGTAAGGCGAGCAGTGCATGAATCCACTAGTAGAAATCATGAAGAAATTGCCATATGAGAACAAGACCCGGATAAATTATACTGTACTTAAAATTTGCCGTCGATCTCTTTCCACGTCAATTTTATGGTCAGTGTGAAGCTAATTCCTTTATTTGTCATAACATCAGCCCTAACAACGGAAAATCAAAGGTTTCTTCGACTCTTGCATTAGATAAGATTAAAATTTGCAAAATATCATAAAATAAAGGCAACTTCATAACGATTTCCCATTATTTGTTGTAAGAGAGTCTTTTACAATAAACCTGTAAAATTGGTCAATGGATGAATTGAACATTCAAAAGTTTTAATTCTGTTTTATTATTATAATAATATATATTATATTATTATTATAACTTTCACATTTGGAACTATAGCGCAACCAATTTATGCAAAGAACGTCTGAACACATTAATATGCTCAAAGGGAACAATGCATCGAAGTCCCTCGTGCAAGTTTCACAAAGGGCACATTGAATACAGAATGTGCCTCCGTTGCAAATTTCAAAGGGAACTTCTAAGGCGAGCAAGACATCAAACAAATCTCAACTTTCTTATGAAGAGAAAGCAGCAACTTTTAATTACTTGATCTCCTTATTTAGAGGAGTCAGTAGCTTTTGATTAAGGGATTTTTACTAATATGAAAGCAAAGGTGAAAGAGAAGTAGCAAATCAACCCCAAAAGCAATGGCTATCGCCTCATGTCTAACCCGTGCGCAAACGACTTAGGCAGACGCCAACACTAACTCCCGTATTTTTAGAAAACAGAAGACTTTCTGCTTTGAATGATAAGAAAAGTTCACAAGCATTTAGGTCTGCCTTAAGTTTAATAAAAATTATCTCCTTCAATACAATATCCAGAAATTATACGCTTTGAGGTTTGTCCGAAAAAGGTGCAGAATCGATCATTTTAGTCAGTTCAATTTTGTAGTGTACAGACGCCATTAAGTTTAACACTAAATCTAAATTAAGATTCAACTTTCAAATACAACATCCAGTGCAGGAGAGGGTAATTGGTTTTTACTTAGCTGCATAATAAGTTTCTTTCAAAGATTAGTAGCGGTCACTTGAGCTCATCAAAAAATGCCGCCGTGTTTTCAACAAATGCACTAAGTACACTGTGAGGTCTTGAAAATTACGCAACAATAGCAACAAATGACGCTTCAGTGAGACTTAGTGCAAATTTACGCCAAGTAGTCGAGCGAGGTCAATGGAGAGAGAACGCGGCAAACGTTTCTAAATTTAATCAATTATAAAGCATCCATACGTCTACAATTAATTCATGAATCTGATGAATTATACAAGATATAAAAGAAAATGTAAATCGAAAAATGAATTTTTTATGTACGAGATTCTTTTCAAAATTCCGAAAGGGGCCGCGCACGGTCAGTTGGTCAACAGAAATCATATTGAGCGCCGACGCTAACCGTTAGGCACAATTTACTCATACTGATACTGACATGCTGACGATTTGTTCTCTGTTAAAACAATGAAGACATTCTTACCATATCAATAGCAGGTTATGATCATCTCGAATGTCCGAGAGTACACTAAACTCGAAGGGTGCACTTGCTAAAGCGTAATATTAAACGCCAACATTAATAATGAACAGACACTAAAGAATGAAATGACGATCACTGTACATTAGGTGAGCCTATAAATAATTTAACCATGTATAATAATTTATCGTGTATTCATGTATGCAATTTTTCTCTTTGTAGGGCCTAACAATCGAAACTTTTGACAGGTAAAACATGAAATACTAGGAGAGCACAACTGATCAACGTGTAACACTATCTCACGGGTATAAACATAACTTTTAAACCAAGGAAATTTCACGATAAATTTATTGACTGGTTGCTCACGTGAAGGAGTAATGTGGGCTAAGTTCAAGAGGAAGTGAAGCCCGAGTCATCGAAACGTTCTGTCGAGAATCTGTTCAGAATGACCAAATTCTTGCGAATTTAAAATGAAAATTCTTGTAATCACATTTTTGCGAATTTAAAATGAAAATTCTTGTAATTGCGTAAAAAGTTGTGTCTTGAAATATCTCAGAAAAACCCAGCAGCCGGAGGGGTCGCTTCAACATGAATGTTTTATGTCGCTTCAACATGTATGTTTTTTTACGCCTGTATGTTTTCTTTCAACTCAGCTGCGATAAGGTGCGAGAGCCGTGCGAGAGCCAAACGATGTATGTTTACAGTGTGTCTTGTTTCTGGAGGGGCTTATGTTGTGGTTATGCGAGCGAGCCTTGGGAAACTCGATACGGTCGAAAAATGCCTACCCAAGCGCGAACAAAGTCGCCTTGTAGTCAAAGATAAATCGAGACTCTCAAACCGAGAGAGTCGGCAAACCAACGGTCGGTTCGAAGGAGCTGAGCGTGAGAAGAAAAATGATGCTAAGAAGGAAATAAAGGCAAGCGGCGGCACTACCAATTAGAAAAGAGGTAGGCGGGCACTCCGAGGCTCCTAAGATTCTCATAGGCCGAAGGTGAGAGTTCTCAACCCTCGAAGAGAATGCGCCAGGGCTCAAGGCGTCGGAGGAACAATGGACAGTTCGACCGGCGTAACCGTAACGTGAGGTGCAACCAAGAAACGCGGGGTGTGTTCACAATAACAAGCGTGCTTAATGCAATAATAAGAAAAGTGGCTATATTGAAAATTATACTAAGTTTCACGCTATAATGTAATCCAGAATTTAACACATTCTCGTTTCACTTGCAGAAATTTTACGTGTTCTCGTCACCACGTTCACAAAGGGGAAATTTATCAAAACATAACCCACCGTGGGAGTTATTGATGGAACAAGGAGATGCTGCACTAGAAGGGAGGGTAAGAGATGCTTTTTTTAAAAAAAAAAAGAAAGAGTAAAGATAGTGTTGAGATAAATATTGCGATAATTCATTGTCATTCAGTCATTGATGCGCTTAAAAAGTAACAAGTTAAACTTTTATCTTTGACAGGCGGGACGGTAATTCAGTCACACATCTGAGGATTGATCAGCTCGAATGAAGGGAATCAACGTGTAAACATGCTGAAACGAAATGAGCAAGATAACGTCCTCACTAGACATTTTCTGAACAGTGCATAAAATAGGCCCTTGAACTGAAGCGAGTCGCGGACGAATTTGTGGTTGAAGTGACCTTCGCCTACTGGGCTGCTGGGGGGCGCTGAGATATTGTAGGCATCATTTGTGTTATGTTTGGGTGCATAAGCAATCTGCGGTTAAAGGTTAAGGCTGGCCAGCCAAATTTCTGTGTAATTATGTGCAGTAGGTCATTTGACGTATGCTATTTGCTTTCATTACTTAATTGGAATTGTTCCTAACACCAATCATTGTGTGTGCGCTCATTGATGTTTGTATCACGTATAGCTGGGAATTATAAATGTTAAGCATAATTCACCCTGTGTATCATGCCCCACAATATTAGAAGCAATCCATCGTAATGCAACGGAGGGCGCCCAGAAAATGCGCTGCGTAAGTGGGTCAGCGATCCCCGGTGAGTACCTTTAATTTAGTATATGTGCTGTAATTGCCGATGATAATTCATTTAATTTGTGTTGTGTATATAGCCTGGAGGTGTGCCATTCCTCTATTCCGAGAACCTGATCTTCTTGTTAATGAATTGTTAACAAGGAGGTGAAGGGAACACTTCTCGTGACATCACAATTTGGCAAAGATCAACGCGATCGCTTTGTAATATTTTGTGAGTGTAGTATGACAGTTGCATTGTATTTTTTTTTTTTTTTTTTTTTGCGTAGTTATTTCATGTGCAAAACGTACAGAAATTCAGTAGAGGTACATGTCTCGTAGTGATGATTTTCTGTGTTCCGGTGTGAGAAGCTAGCAAGCACGCGGCCATATAGATCAAGAAAGTGAAAGTGGTTATAAAAGTGATAAGTTTGAGTGAGAAAATTCTAGTGTGTTCACTCGATTAAT
Organism: Morinoia aosen; assembly: GCA_030386875.1. Lineage (NCBI taxonomy): Eukaryota > Metazoa > Arthropoda > Malacostraca > Amphipoda > Talitridae > Morinoia > Morinoia aosen. The sequence continues at coordinate 71,899,316 of CM059567.1, read as the reverse complement.
TTCAAAGTTTCAGTAAAGGTTTTACAGTGAGTAGGTTTGAAAAATATTTGAGTGATCGCAAAATTTTGAGTTTTGGAAAAGGTGAATTGGAGAAAATCGCCACCATGCCTGCACGGGGGAGAAGGAACAACGCAAGGGGGAACGGAAGAGTGGCGCCACCACAACCTGAAGAGGAAGAAGTAGTTAATATGCCTGTGGTAACAAGTTGCGTGGGGGCCATTGGTACTAAATTCAGGAGGGGCGACGATGTAGGGGAACATATGGCAAGGTTGAAGTTTTTGACGGGCAATCTGAATAACAGCGAGCAGGTGAAAGCCTTCTTCCTATGCCTAGGTCAACAAGAGGCAAAGGAGTGCAATTTAATAATTGATACACTAACGAACCTACGAGAAGCAGAAAACTGGCTGCGCTCTTACGACGACCAGGTCGAACATCCAACTCAAGCGCTGTTTGAAATAGTAACCAAGAAGCAAACAAGCCGGGAAGGAGTTTCAGAGTACCTGACGCGCCTGGAAAGGCTGTACAACGAGAATTATCTGGAACATCCGGAACGAATCCTTGTAGATTTGATGTGGCTCGGATTAAGGGAGAACATCACAAGACCATTTCGAAGTGATGCGCGACCTACGACAGTACAAGAACTGAGAGACATGGCAATCGAGGTGGAAAATCGACGGATAGTACCAGTGCCAAGGGAAACGACAGAGAAGAGGGAACCGGAGAGAGAAAGAGCGCAGCGAAGCGAGAGGAGGCCACAGCATGAGACTGCACGTGTCGGCCATACGATGCGGCATTCACCACAACGGCCTAGAGGGTACCGCCATGAAGTGCCACCCTGGAGAGAAAGGAACAGACAGACACGACACTCTCCTTATCATCGAAGAGGAAATTATGAAGCACCCCACTGGAGCGAAAAGGGCAGACTTAGGAGTCAGCAGCACCAAATATACTACGCAAGAAAGCCACAGCCGCATTCGGAAGCACCACCTGCACCTGCAGTGGACTTAGCCCAGTATAGAACAGTGCCACCGCCGTGCGTAAACTGTGGAAAATTTGGGCACCTAAGGGCTGATTGCAGGGTGCAACAGTTTGCAGGACAGCCAAAAAACGGAATAGGAGACCGTTAGCCCCGATAATAAATCCCAGCGTAATACTCCAAGTGAATGGTGCACCTGTTACCGCACTTCTTGACACCGGAGCAAATATATGCTTGGTAAAAGAGCGTGTGGTTGCGGGGATTAAAAATGCTAGTGTAAAAGGAACATCCACTGCATTAAAGACAATTGGAGAGGAACCCGTACCAGTGCTGGGAAAGATTAATGTGCCAATCAAAGTTAACGGTCAGAAAATTGTTCAGAGATGTTTTGTTGTGCGGGAAAATGCATTCCCAGGAGACCTGCTAATAGGAGTGGAAGTAATGAACAAAGTCAACGCAAAGCTAGACTTCGGAAAATGTAGGGCATCATTCTTTGGCACTTACGTGAACATGTTTTCAGCACCAGGACACGCTTCTCCGAAAATTCTGTGTGTGACGAGGGAAGAAACATCTGTAACTCTGGCTGAGGACATTACAGTGAAGCCTCGCACGCAAGCCATGGTAAAGTGCCGAGCAGATGGCAAGTTTGATGGGAAGGAAGTAATTTTAGAGCCTAGAATTAAGTGGGCGCCGTACGTCGGAGCCACCGCTGCGAGGGTACAAAATGGGTATGTTTTGATGCCTGTGCTTAACCCTTTTGCCGAGGAAATTGCTCTAACTGAAGGAGCAATAGTTGCAACATGCCACGAAATCTCGAATGAAAGTGCGACTACAGAAGAAAATAAAGATGAAACCAGTGAAGCAGAAAATCTCCGCAGAGAGAAGCGCTTTCAACAAATTAATGAGCTTGACCTCAGTCACTTGGATGCTGAAAAACAAGAACAAGTTAGGAACCTGCTGAAGGAATATCACAAGACAATTAGTGCAGACGAGATGGATATTGGCCACGTCAAGGGAGTGAAATACAAAATTTTGCTGAGTGATTACAGGCCTATTCAAACGAAAGGATGGCGTATTCCGTACACCAGCCAAGAAATTATTGATAAAAAGGTCTCGGAGATGATTGAAAGTGGAGTTGTGCAAGAGAGCACAAGTGCTTGGAAAAATCCGCTCGTACTCGTAAGGAAACCTGGAGGAGGCCACAGAATTTGCCTTGATCTGCGAGCTGTAAACATGCGAGTAGTTAACGAACATTACCCGATTCCCAACATCATAGGAACCCTGGAAGAAGTTGCTGGGAAAGAATACTATTCCATTGTCGATGCAAAATCAGCCTTCCATCAAATTGAGCTAGATGAGGAAAGTAAGCAGTACACGGCATTTCAGACTCGACAGGGCAACTTCGAGTACGCTCGGCTACCTATGGGACTCAAATGCTCAACATCAGTGTACCAGAGAGTAATTTGTCATGTTCTGAAGAGGCAACTTGGAAAATTCGCCGCCATATATTTGGACGATGTGTGCGTTAGCTCTATGACTTTTGAGAAGCACCTAGAAAATTTGAGGGAAGTGTTGCACGAATTTCAATGTGCCGGAGTAAAAATAGGCTTGGACAAGTGCAAATTTGCACAAAAACAAGTAAAGTACCTAGGATGTTACATCAGTCGTGAGGGACTTATTCCAGACCCCAAAAACGTGGAGGCAATGCAGAGTTACCCTAGGCCGACTACCGCACGTAAAGTGCGCTCGTTCGTGGTAGCGCTTAATTTCTACCGGCGCTTCATTCCGCACTTTGCCACAATAGCTGCACCCCTTAATGCGCTGACTAAAAAAGGGGCAAGGTTCCAGTGGAAGGAAGAACACGAGCAAGCCTTCTGCAAACTTAAGCAACTCATGATAGAAGCTCCAGTTCTGAAGAAGCCTTCTCTAAATGAGACGTATTACTTGAGCTGTGATGCCTCGAATGAGGGCGCGGGCGCGGTCCTTGCGCAAAAATGTAACGGAAAGGAACAACCGATTGGATACTTCAGCAAAAGATTCAATGATGCTGAAAAACGTTATTCAATCACTGAACGTGAAGGATTAGCAGTAGTAGCGGCTGTGAATCACTTTTCACCTTACCTGTACGGCAATAAATTTGTTGTAATTACTGACCACACAGCTCTCAAATATTTGTTCAAAGGTAAAAATACCAAGAACAACAGAATTATGAGATGGGCCCTTACACTCTCGCAATATGATTTTGAGGTGATTTATCGGCCAGGAACTCAGAACGTGGTGCCCGACGCATTGTCGAGAAATATTGCGAACGACAACGAAGAAGAAAATCCAGACGACGAAGCACCTAAAACAGTGTTCGTCACGACGATGTTAGATGAAACTCCCAATGTACAAGAGGCGGAAAGTAAGTTGCAGAAAGAAAATGTGAGAGCAGAACAGTTGAAGGATCCCGTTTGGGGGCCAGTTCTGAGGTATCTTGAAGGTGACAAATCAGGGGACGCACCAAGTCTCGCTCTGAAATCTGAAATCTTCACTGACGGAGGCATCTTGCATTTCAGGAAGACGCAACGAAAGCCTAACAGAACAAGGCACCTGATCGTGGTGCCAGACGCTCTGAGAGAAGCAGCAATAACGTTAGCGCATGATAGCACGATTGGTGCACACCAAGGTCGTGCTAAAACGTGGAAAAAGCTCATGGAATTCGGGTACTGGATTAACATGGCGCGTGACGTTAACAAGTACGTCGATTCGTGCATGCAATGTCGAAAACGTAAGATCAACAATCGCATTTGTGTTAGCATGGGTTCATTCCCTGAAATTGACAAGCCTCTGGACAGAATAGGCGTTGATTTAATCGAAATGCCTGTCTCGAATGAGGGCCACAAATACATCCTAACGGTGGTCGATCACTTTAGCAGATATGTTGCAGCGTTTCCGCTCAGAAGCAAGACCACTGAGGAAGTAACGAAAGCGTTGACTAAGTTCGTTACTACGTACGGCACTGCCAAGACTCTCATCTCAGACAGGGGCACCGAGTTCACGTCAGCTTTGTTCAGAAATGTGTGTGAAAAATTGAAAATAAAATACTACAACACTTCAGCATATCATCCCCAATCAAACGGAATGACCGAACGTCAAAATCAGAATATCAAGACTGTTTTATCACACCTTGCCTCCAACGATCAATCTTCGTGGCCTGATGCACTTCCTTGGACATGCCTGGCACTGAACACCAGCTACCAGAGCGTCATTGAAGAAATTCCGTATTATTTATTTTTTGGTAGGGACGCTGAAATTCCTGTGGTTGACTGGTTAAAAACCCCTCGCATGGATTACTCTCTAGGTGAGAATTACAGTGCCGAGGTAAGCTTACGACTCCACAATGCGTTCAACATGGTGAAGGTGAAATCTAAAGCCTCACACGATAAATCGGTGCAGTTAAAGGAGCGCGGAGTGAAAAACAGTCAGGTCCAAGTGGGCGATATCGTCTTGCTGCATAATCCAACGGGAAAGGCGGAAGTTGCAAATACATGGCCTACCGATTGGGTCGGGCCTTACCGGATTACAGTAAAAACAGAGACGAATGCCACAATAAAGGCGCTCTATAGTAACTGCGAGAGAAGAGTTCACCTCGATAGATTAAAAATTGCCCACTTGAGGGGTGAAGCTTACCCCTGCAACCAGAATGCCGCGGCGCCGCCAAATGCCGGATGTGAAGCTATCGACAGCGAGGACGAAGATATGCCAGAAAACGCTGCGACTGAACAGGCTACGTCGGTGACTCAGCGAAAATACAACTTGCGTTCTCGGTGTAGGTGAACCGCCAACTAGAAACGAACTGCGGAGGACTGAAATCATGCATTAACTTGCCTTTGCGGGATGTGTTCTTGTGTGTTTAATTTTAAGAAAACTCTTGCGTAGAAGTGAGTTTTTAGCGTTGTATTGCTTTAATCTAAATGTGTTCTTTAGTAGAATTGTGTTACTCTAGCTGTAATTAAATCTAATCTCACTCACTAGAGTGTGATGCTTCGTTCAATAGGAATATGCTATAGGTTATGTAACTCCAACTGTCTTTGCTCACGAGAAATTTCGTCTGGACGAAAATCTTGTTGAATGACCTAATCTTACACTGTGCTTAATTCTCATTTCCTCTTTTGCTAAGTAAAGGGAAATTGAGCGTTTATTAGGTTAACTTCGTATGTTTCTCAAGAGGAGTACTTTGTTTCCTTTGTAGGATGCTTATATTCTCGCCAGCTTCTCGTGAAGCGTACGCGCTTCATACGAAAGAGCTCTATCGAATGAATTAAGTTTCATCAGAAGTTCTTAGGCTGAGGCTATCTCAGGCTAGATGATTTTATCTATACCTTTAGACCGTTCATTTTCACAACGGGGAAAATAAGTTTAGCGTCATATTAAAATTTCGTATTCTTTTGTACTGTAGCGTTGAATTTCTGACTCTGTGTCTTACTCTTGCCCTGAAAGAATATCGTAAACACGGTATTCCGGAAGGAATTATTCTCCTCTTACTATGTAGAAGTATAGTACATTTATTTTCAGACTTAAGGAATTAATTTCTTGGTAGATTAGCGTCGTATGTACTTCAGCACAGAACAGGCCGGTACAATTGCACAACACGAATATGTCTCGTATGAGCAGCAAATTAAGGAAGGATCACGTGGAATATAATTAATTATTTACAAGAACGAAGAAGATAGAACTACAACACGACATGGGGGACACATTGCACCTGCGTTGGAGATGTTTAAAAGGATTGCCCAAATTCAAGCGTTGCAGTGAGAGGCGACCAAAGACGAATGTATAGCTGGAAATGTCATATCATGCTTAAGAAAGGACGCCGGACACACAAGTAATTACCTCGGAGCCGCTTGTGGTGGAGTTGTAGCTGAGCCAACGGGCCACTAACAAGCTGGAGCAGGAAGGAATTCTCGACTAATTAGCACTCATGCTTCGAAGTGGAAAACACCACAGAACGACGCAGCATCATCGTGAGGAAGGAAGAAAAACGAAATTAAAGCATGAGATATTATTGGGTGCCGAGATGTACTAGCGTTTAAAAATGCTTTTATACAGTGGGCACTCAAATGAAACAATAACAATGCTTTTATGTGCTTGAGTGTTGATATTTACTTAAGTATTTCGGAATTTGCGTCGTGACATTTATGCCTGGTGAGGCATTCCTGAAATTCGAATGCAAGTTCCTGTGAATTTTGACTAGGCAAATTATCACATTGGAATATTGAAGCCGCATTTTAGGCATCTCTATTTATACGTGAAATAAAAATTAAAAGAGATTACGTCGGATAGCCTTTGAATGATACGTACGGTCTTCGAAGAATATGAACCCATGGAATTCTCGCACTAATAATAGTGGTTACTAGGAGAAAATAAAAATATAAGCTGGTGTCTGCCAGAGTTTCTACGTCGATGTCAAGGAATACTGAGATTCTACGTCGAAATCGAGGAATACCAAGAGGAGTTCCACTGGATTCCATCGCGCATACAGGATACCACCGCCGGATATACCTCGGACTCTTCAGGATTACTTCGTAGGATGCAGAACCCTATCGCGAAGGGAAACTGCAGTGAAGGAAATTATCGACGATTCGACTCGTATTTTCCGCCAGATCAATATAACTTACTGACGTATCGATTTGTCTGATCAACGAATCGACGTTCATGAGTAATCTGACGATTAAAAAACTGAGTTGAATAAACCTCATAAAATATATGTGAAACATTGCACTTAACATGATTTGGTGGTAATTTGAATAGTGATAATGATACATCTTACAGAATGGAATCGTGAAGTTAGTGTGGTGTGTAGAAATTTCATACGAGTCTGGATATGGGGCTCGCAATACTTCCTCCTGATATTAAGTACCCATCTTCAACGCGTGTGTGAAGCTATTGAAATGGCAGAAGAGAAGCATGAAAAGAGAGCAAATTCGTCAGCTATACCAAAGGAGTGAACATCGAACCGTCAACTACAGCGGCAAGGATTTGGAGAACAGAAAACGCAAGCGTAAATTGAAACTACGAGACATAAAATCATCGATACTTTAGGATGCCTGAGGAGTGGGAAAGGTGCCCGTGAAATTTTGTGAATGTTATTAGGGTTAAGTACTCAAGTGTTTAGTACGCACTTTACTTCGGCGGGGAAAAAAAAAAAAAACAGACACATCGGTTAGAAGAATACGACACAATATATCACGCTGTGGCTGATAGTAATGATTGTAGTGTTAATTGTAAGGTACCCTGTTTCTGCGGAACAATGTTTAGATGATAATGTGCTTAAGTAGAATTTACCATGTGTGTCTTATATGGGCTGCATACCGTAGTACTTATTATTCAATAAATAGCTGAAAGCGATTTAATAAAGAAAAAAAAAATTGTCAGGCCAATTTTTTTTAACTCTAGGAGGGCCGTCCTGTCGAGAATCTGTTCAGAATGACCAAATTCTTGCGAATTTAAAATGAAAATTCTTGTAATCACATTTTTGCGAATTTAAAATGAAAATTCTTGTAATTGCGTAAAAAGTTGTGTCTTGAAATATCTCAGAAAAACCCAGCAGCCGGAGGGGTCGCTTCAACATGAATGTTTTATGTCGCTTCAACATGTATGTTTTTTTACGCCTGTATGTTTTCTTTCAACTCAGCTGCGATAAGGTGCGAGAGCCGTGCGAGAGCCAAACGATGTATGTTTACAGTGTGTCTTGTTTCTGGAGGGGCTTATGTTGTGGTTATGCGAGCGAGCCTTGGGAAACTCGATACGGTCGAAAAATGCCTACCCAAGCGCGAACAAAGTCGCCTTGTAGTCAAAGATAAATCGAGACTCTCAAACCGAGAGAGTCGGCAAACCAACGGTCGGTTCGAAGGAGCTGAGCGTGAGAAGAAAAATGATGCTAAGAAGGAAATAAAGGCAAGCGGCGGCACTACCAATTAGAAAAGAGGTAGGCGGGCACTCCGAGGCTCCTAAGATTCTCATAGGCCGAAGGTGAGAGTTCTCAACCCTCGAAGAGAATGCGCCAGGGCTCAAGGCGTCGGAGGAACAATGGACAGTTCGACCGGCGTAACCGTAACGTGAGGTGCAACCAAGAAACGCGGGGTGTGTTCACAATAACAAGCGTGCTTAATGCAATAATAAGAAAAGTGGCTATATTGAAAATTATACTAAGTTTCACGCTATAATGTAATCCAGAATTTAACACATTCTCGTTTCACTTGCAGAAATTTTACGTGTTCTCGTCACCACGTTCACAAAGGGGAAATTTATCAAAACATAACCCACCGTGGGAGTTATTGATGGAACAAGGAGATGCTGCACTAGAAGGGAGGGTAAGAGATGCTTTTTTTAAAAAAAAAAGAAAGAGTAAAGATAGTGTTGAGATAAATATTGCGATAATTCATTGTCATTCAGTCATTGATGCGCTTAAAAAGTAACAAGTTAAACTTTTATCTTTGACAGGCGGGACGGTAATTCAGTCACACATCTGAGGATTGATCAGCTCGAATGAAGGGAATCAACGTGTAAACATGCTGAAACGAAATGAGCAAGATAACGTCCTCACTAGACATTTTCTGAACAGTGCATAAAATAGGCCCTTGAACTGAAGCGAGTCGCGGACGAATTTGTGGTTGAAGTGACCTTCGCCTACTGGGCTGCTGGGGGGCGCTGAGATATTGTAGGCATCATTTGTGTTATGTTTGGGTGCATAAGCAATCTGCGGTTAAAGGTTAAGGCTGGCCAGCCAAATTTCTGTGTAATTATGTGCAGTAGGTCATTTGACGTATGCTATTTGCTTTCATTACTTAATTGGAATTGTTCCTAACACCAATCATTGTGTGTGCGCTCATTGATGTTTGTATCACGTATAGCTGGGAATTATAAATGTTAAGCATAATTCACCCTGTGTATCATGCCCCACAATATTAGAAGCAATCCATCGTAATGCAACGGAGGGCGCCCAGAAAATGCGCTGCGTATGTGGGTCAGCGATCCCCGGTGAGTACCTTTAATTTAGTATATGTGCTGTAATTGCCGATGATAATTCATTTAATTTGTGTTGTGTATATAGCCTGGAGGTGTGCCATTCCTCTATTCCGAGAACCTGATCTTCTTGTTAATGAATTGTTAACAAGGAGGTGAAGGGAACACTTCTCGTGACAGTTCATTGCACACTTCCAGTTGTCCAAGGAATCGTTAGGGAATTGTTTTTTTTTTCATTGTTTTCCCAACCTCATTCAATGATTTATGTTCTTCAGCGGATATTTTCTAATCTCACCATTTTCCAGTGGATGTGTGCGCTAGTCATTGAATATTTAAAGCCACGTATTACTTACGAGCTCGCCTGAGCTGCTGCAGCCACACAAGTGATTACCTCATAAACAGGTGATGATCATGCACAGGGTACTCACGGCTCAGTGTGAGTCAGCAACCAAACTCCAGTAGACAACCAACCTGGAGGAAAAATGCTAAAATTAGACAGCTATTCAAAACATAAGCACAAGGGCAAATCAGAAAATGGCTCCTCTATTTCTGAAGTATACCAGGTAAAACTAGATGGAACTCATTCTTCCTGTATTAGTCACACCTGTTTACACTAGCAAATGAACAAAGCGACTTCACAAGCCCATCAACTGCTAATCTCTGGCGAAAAAGCTTTCCCACACTTTTACTTTCACTTTATGCGCGCCATAAAGTGGTGACCACGCAAGTTGGGCTGGCAGCAACAACAGCAGTTCGCGTAGCCAGCTAGCCTCCTCGCACCATAAACAGCGGCCTCACAGCCGGCCGTGGTATCCCGGCTACCCAGCACTAACGTCGCATGCGCACTGCTTCTGAACTCGCTGAAAACCTTTAGCACGTCAACCGCGGCGGGCTAAACTGGAGTTCAACATTTAACTCAACTAAGAGTTAATATTAGAGATCAGTTTTGTAAATAAGAATCATTAATAGATCGTGCCTTCATTTAGTTTTCGATAGGTATTTTAGAAAATTTAATTCGTGACTCCTGGTCACAACGCAGTCAAAATGTTAATTAGAAAATTCAATTCTCTGCGACATTCAGCATGAGCCTTCCTGAACACGATAAATTAATGTTATTTTGAATAGAAGTAACCAATTTTATATTTCATTTTTTATTAACTCACGTATATTAAAACAATGTACTTGATAATCGACTGGTGAATTCTGATTTCATATATGATTCTAGTCTTCCAGTACTCCAATAAAACAGAGAACGAAACGACCAACGTTCAATCTGCATCTAAATAGACTGGAAAAACGTGATTACTTTGCTAGGTCCCGAAGTAATGGACTTTCTGTCAGCATACGAGCGCAGCCAGCAACGTTTCCTAGAAATGGCGAATACACCAAACTTTCGATGCCGCAATGACGAAAGACATTCGATTGCTCACTGAATTTGTACGATTACGTAGTTGCCGTTTTTTTTTAAAGACGTTACTTCGAAATTGTTGTAAATTAAAACACTGAAATAGCATGAGCAAGATCGTTATAACGCTTGGTCACAAATACACGCTGTCCGTGAAATGTTCACTACATTATGCAAAACGCAACGCGCTCACTTAACCAACTGAATTATATCAAGCTTTTGAACAAAGGAGATGGGCCTCTGTTATCGAGCCAGCCTTCACAAATTCTGAACTTGTGTAAAATGAGAGACCCTAAAGCTAAATTTCAGCTGACGCACCGCAGCGCTAGAGAATAAAATGGGCTTTTCTAAACATAAAAAAAAAAGAGTTCAAATCTTACTTGGACATTTTGGTTTATCCTGTCTCAAAAATTTCTTATCGTATTTTTGTTTGAATCTTTAAATTCATGCCGAGACATTTCATGCTGAGTTTCAAACATTATTCCAGGATCATTATTTACAACATTATCCTCAACAACATTGAATTCGCAGTGCGATACAGCTGTAATCGCATGTTCATCCTTATGGCAGCCGACTGGTAGTTATTATAAATTAAATTCAGCTTCAAGGAAAGGAAGGAAGCTGGCCAAGTTTCACAACTAATAGGCCTCTCAATTCATTCACTAGCAGTAAAAACAAGCTGACTGCGGTATAAGTGTTCTGCATTTGAGTTGCGATAACCCTGTTTCTGTAAGTGACGTGGGCACAAAGACACATATTTGTCGATTTTAATTGCGAAACAGGTTCTTCAATTTTGAATACTTCACACAAAAATGAACACTTACGGCCTTTGCCTTCATACCAAAATTAATAATAATGTAACGAAAGAAAAATTAATGGAATGAGAAAGTAGGATAGTAGTACATAAAATAATTATTTTAATCAGTAAGTCTACTTGGAAGACAATTTCGAAGAAAAGAGTCGCTGGACATAATCGATGCAAGGATCTATATTCCCGAAGACCTTGATAATTGTCACAAAAATAGGGAAAATTATAACACAAACTTTTTAGTCTCCGAAAACTGAAACCCTGCGTTTGAAAAGTTGCTTCATTCGAGTTAGACTAACTGAACATGAATTTTTGGAAATAATTTAGGCTTCCTAACTGAAATATATAAAAAATTTATTGGACTCTCACGCTTGAAATGGAAATTGAGTTGACGTTTCAGTGGTAGCGTAAGTTAGACGTCCTGACGAATATGTATAATGACTTGTTCTCTTCTCCAGCAGAGCAAGAAACTCAGACAGCACAAAAAACAAGCGTTTAAAGAGGCAACGCTGCATTTACAGGCTCATCGACACAGGTTGATCGGCACTTCTGCTAACCTACTCATTAGGAAGTGAACTCAGTAAATACGATATTTCAGCTTTGCAAAATGTATCATACTGTGTAATGTACACACCCGTCAAAAATGACGGGATTCGATATTTTCTTTGTATTAATTTTCTAGATATGGATGACAAACAAAGGTATTTGTCCAAAAAGTACAAAAGATTTTTAAAAAACATTCTTGTACTTGTGCATGGAATAAACTCGTATTACAGATACGGTCATTAATCACCCTTAAGAGCGTGACAGAGAGACGGATCAACCAACTAAGCATGCCACAACTGTGTCTTGTTTAGCCAAGAAGCCTTTGAAAAAAAATTGCTATATCTTTTCCTCACGATAAGTTACATTTTCTTGAAATATAGATTTAATTTTTATCGCCACAGTATTTTTTCGCTCGTTAGCCAAAGTGAGCGGATGTCAGTTTTTTTCATACCATTTGAATCATATTTATACCACTCGAATAGATATGAATAATTAGGAATGTTGCAGGCAGGAACAATTATACATATATAAATTAAGCAAATTATTATAGTGGGGATTTTCCAACCACTGTCAAAGATGCAGCGAAGTATTGGAAGACTCACGGCCTGAGATAGAAATGAGCCGTTATCGAGAACGAATACTAGATTTAAATTCATATTAGAATTACTTTCTTAGGAGAATAAAAATCCCTTGGAAATAGTGCCCAAATAGGTTTTAGATTCCCGTAAAAATCTATTAAAATCCATTAGCACTGAAACTAGGCGTTCAAATCGACTTTATTTGAAAATGGAATCTTGGTAAAAGTTGATTCTAACTTATCTTTTAAGCATTGGCTAACACTTGTTCTCTGTTGACCTCTCCTTTAAAGATCAGGTGCGAGCACACTTGCTATATGCCTCAGGCTGGATGCAATTAATCACTGCTATTGATATCTTTATCTGAATATGTACAGCAGAGTGAAAATCGAACGAGAGCGTACTAAGTGACAATAGCAAGTGTTAGTAGTGCTAAGTGGGAACATACGAGTACTTGCAAGAATACTTGAATAAAATTAAGTCTCTGCCTTGCATAAAAACTGAAAAAATAGCCCTCATATACCTTCTCAGTAGAGCGGACGAAGAACTGAAATTCACACCTTTACAAACAGAAATTTTCCACGAGCTCGAAAATCACGCCAATGTATGATCCAGAGTAACGGTTATCTGTAACCGGACAAATAAATTAATTTCCTACTAAATAGAATTTTCAAAGTATCACTACAGATGAACAAACAGTAAAAAATGTTCACTGATGTCCGTTGCTAGCCTTCATTTCCGCAATTGCGCTAACAGAAAGGAGAGTAAGTAAATGACGCTTCGATTCTCGCGTAGTGCATAGCAATACTGATATTTATACATCGCAAAACCTAAATAAGTAATCATTATGTCAAGAATGGAAGAGGGCAATGAGGTCATTCAAGAGAAAAAGTACAGAACTGCCGTTTGGGTTTTACAAGAGAAACATGAAGAACTTCACCTGAATGAAATGTCTGAGAATGTCATACGTAAAGAAGGAATATGAGAGTCGAATGACTAAAATAGAATCTACAACTGGCCACTCAGAAAATACTCGCTGACTCTAAGGTGAGTGATTAAAGTCTTCTTGATATTTTCTTTATTCCAAGCATGTTTAATAATAATGAGGCTTCAATAGTTACCTTTCCTTAACATAAATCGAACCCAAAATTTATTGTGTTAACGAGGGATATCAAAACATTCAGCTTAGGCACATCCCAAAGGATGAGGCAGTTTCAAATCTACATTCTTTGGGCTGAAGTATCACACTTCAAATCGAAATAACCTTTATTAATATAATAAATTAAATCCGTCAAATCAGTTTAGATGGTCTCAATTGTTGTCATCTGCTAATTAAGACATCAGCTGTGCCAAAAATTTCTTAAGGCGGTCGGCCGCGTTGGCTTACCGCCAACTCGGGCTCGTACGACCCAAAACCCAATGCCCAAATTTAACTACACCGGCTATGATAGAATATTAGACTGTAAGTTAGCTCAAGCCTGGAAAACAAAAACGAAGGTAATCCCAAGAGAGAATGGCGGAAAGCGCCATTTGGTATGGAATCAAGGGAATGGAGAATGTATGCACAAGGTGTGCCCCCAAACCCTGCACACAGAAACAGCAATATTGGAAAAAGTTCTGAAAATAAGATAGAAGTTAAAGAAGTAAGTAATTGCTGCAGAAAAAAAGAACAACAGCGAACCGAAAAAAAATGATCAGTTTATTTCACCATAAGAAGGCCTACGAACCTTCGTCTCGGGAACTCACACGTTCCTCCTGAGGACGCTAACTCCCCTAGATACAACAGTTGTACCTCCCTGAGGATTCCCGTAGATACAAAAGTTGTCTCCTCTAAGGTTGCAATCTCCACGTGAGTCAGATTATACGAAATTTATTTTTTACGTTTGTTAAAACACGACCGATAGGTTCAAGTTATGTTAGGTTTTTTTCATTTAAACAAAAAAAAATATTCAATACGAGCTTGCAGTCTTGAAACGACAATGATGACTTATATTATTATTGTTACTTTTATAATTATTTGGCGTAAGACTCCTGTATCACATCTCAGCGATCTCATGAAAGCGAAAGGAAGGGATCATTTGGAATGGGCAGTAAAAAACCGGAACCAATGCGCAAGACCCCGCACATTGAAACAGCACGCTCAGAATGAAGAGAAAAAACAGCGTATAAGGTATGAAGACACAAAGACGTAAAGTATGCACGAAAGATAGGAGTCCCGAAGGCCAATCTACAGCTGAGGTAACCTAGCAGGTTACTGCTGGGTGCACAAGTTCTAATAGAATGGGATAGACAGACCAAATTAACCAAAACCTATTGGCTATCCTACGTACCGGAGCCTGGAAATATATTTACAGTAATGCTCGAAAACACGAATCTCTCAGAAGCATTGTCATCCTTGAACTTCCTATTTCTATTAGCACGTAAACTTTGCCACACAGGCTCCCAAATGATATGATGGACGTATCACGTGGTCCAGGGCTCCATCGGCGAGAATTACACGAAAATTTCGCGCAGCACCTCATCCCGCAGTAGTTACAGGATTTCATCTGTCGCTGCGGCCGCGGGCGGCCACAGAACGCCGCCAGTTTGCCGTTGACCGCAGAAAGCCTTGAAACTGTCGAGTTAAGAGACACAGCGCTCCATAGTCGCTCAAAAACGAGAGAGAACCGCAAAAACGACACATTGCGAGCTCGAGCAAAAAAAGAAAACACACAACAAAGGACAATAAAAGAAATTCACCTACAGAAACAAGCGAAATGATAAAATACATACAATAAAGTTGAAATGACCATACAGGCATTCTATGCAAGAAAACCTTATCCATTGCTCTTTTTTAAAATAGATTCAACGTTTATGAGAAACAATTTAATGCCATTTGAACCTTATTTAGATTGGCAGTAACGCAAACACAATTCATGTCCCAAATGATATACCGTGGATGGACCATCGGCGTAACAAAATGTTGATAAGCCAGTGACCGTCTTCTGATTCTTGCGCTGAGCTTGAAGTCCAAATCGCCCACATGTGCAGTGCAAAATTGGCCGGCAGTTCGTGGCGCAAGGACAGGGGAGAAGGGAGGCCCCGCGGCATGACTCTGCACGGCGCAGACACAGCCCGCAGCTCAAATTCGCACGGACTTCAACACACACACACACACACCGCAGTCTCCTGGTACGAGACCACATTGGGCCGCAGCGTTCTCAACTCCTACGGGCGATACAGAGAGACTGTATTCCAGCCATTTATCTTCACACTTACGATGGGATTTGAGTTCCACGTAAAACGAGTCCAGGATGGTTCGTGCAGTGCAGGAAGAGCTCAACTCGCAGCGACTAAGATGAATGAACATATTTAACCGGTTCACTCTCGCACTTGCGAACAGGTTTGGTTCCCGCGCAGGCAGCGGAGTATCCCATAAACTAATCGCGTCTGCGATGATATGCGGACAAATGAGCAACGCGTAATTCATGTAGAAAAATACGTAACAGAATCAACGTTAAAGCAAGACTGCGACACAATATGACGGATAAGACAAGTTAAATAACATAGGCAATACGTTCAAGTACAGTGCGTTAAATGAACAATGCATCACTGCCAAGAGCATTTCGAATGCGAGGACTTCCATGGAAAAGTCCCCAAATTCAGATAAACATGATGTGGATCGTAGAATTTTCTTAATCACAGTATAAATATTTTTACCAAAACGTCAAATCAAGTACTTCTGAAAAAATTTACACTTTTCTCAAAAGAAGAACAAACAGAGAGGTGCCTTCGATTTTCACTGAAATGACGAAAATGGAAAAATATGCACCCATGTTAATATAAATTATCGTGAAATAGCGGCATGATCAACACAAAAAAGTTTAGATGAGGAATAATTTTTAAAAGACGAAGTCTATACCGTAAATGTGAAACAAAACACCAACTGACAATGAAGCAAACAGTACCATTCAAATACAATAAAATTATCTCAAAAAAAAAAAACAAATTGTCTTCCATCAAGAACTCACCCACCGATCGATCAAAGAAAAGTGACAGCCTCAAGAGCGACATGAGTGCAACGATCTCGTGGGTTCGTGTAAGTTGGTAATGAAGATTCGCTGTTTCTTGATGATAGATAAACGACAAACTGTGTCACGCAATTGAGCCAGTTTGCCCCGAGGTAGCATTTGGCCCTCGCGTGCTGTGACGGGCTGATCCGCTGAAAAAATGACCCTGGTAGTCCAAAAGGATCGCATAATTTCTTAATATTAGCTCTGCATTCGGCTGTTGAATAGTGGAACACTAAAATGGGGTTGTAGCTGAAGCTGATTGAAAATCTGTGAAATAGATTGCAAACTTTCATGGAAGTAAGACAGCTAAACTGAGAATTTATTCCTCCAAATAGGATTAACGAATTACTGAACTAAACTTCAACAAAACACTTATTCGTGAACAGAACGGGTTGAACGGATTTTGGAGAGGAAAAATTTTGAAACATAATTCTATACGACAGCAAAGTTAGAGTCACCAGCCAATGTCATGTCAAAAACCTTAAGGAAGAATCATGAAAAACCGAACAGTACTGAAACAATTAAAAATCGAGATTCATTTTTCATTTATTATTTGAGGTTTGCACTCAGTTAGAGTGATTTTCACTGAGAAATTTGGTTAAAATTTAAATTTAAGAGGTAGAATAAACGCAAAATTTGGGTACTTCGGTCGTCACAGCTTGCTACGCTAGCAAAAGCACAAAAGAATCTCGATGAAAGGGCGAAACGAGAATAAAGCATAAGAAACGAAAGCGCTTGTGAAAGAGGTCGGTTGCCCGTAACCCTCGCCTTCTCACTAGAGAAAAAGAAATGTAAAGAAAAGAATGATAGCGCCTTTAAAACTTCAAATTCAAACACTCACAGACTCGTGCAACAAGTGTTGCTTATTTTGAGGAGGGTCGGGTGTCACCATTGAAGCCTGCTGATTCCCCAGAGCACACTGATGAAGATAGGCCCCATCTATAAACCCCTTCCTCCCTGAGTGTAGCTCAGGAATCTCGCGCATTCCAACGTGCTTTTAGTCCCAAATGAGCGCTAAAAACAATCTGCGCACCAAGCTCTTTGGGGATTCTGTAATTAACACGTTGACTGCCTATTGGGGCACAATAGTACCACTAGTTAAATTGCTCATTTACGTGTCGGTGTGAATGAACAGCATTTAAATTATTTTAACATCTGTTTTAGAAGAGATTTAAGCATAGGAGGTAAAATATCAGCATATCATTACATTTTTACACTTCTTAGGAAAAATAAAAAATTATATTTTCGAGCGGTAGAGTCGCTTTTTGAACTCTGCTACTTACAATCTTACTCAACATGAGACATGAGCAGCGAACGTGTTAAGAGTAACCAACCTTTCGTTACCATTGGAAATTAATATGAATGAAAGTGCATCTCACATCATTATTTCACGGAGTATTTACCCCAAATAACATAGTGTAACGCTTTTAATTTTACAGAGCTTTAAAACGAGAAAATACTGTAAGACACTTGTCATTTCGCGGAATATTTAAAGGAGACAATGCTGCGTGGCACTTATAATTACGAGGAGTTAGTAAGAGAAACCATGCTGTACTAGAGTTTTGACTTTTTACGTGTAACCGCCTCATAAACTCGTGAAGACACTTGTAGTTGAAGAGTTGAGTCCCAGAGAGGAGCCACACCGGCAACCAATCAGTTATTGGAGCGAGCACCACCCCTGCTTATTGGCAGATATGGATGGTAACGATCACCTTCGGCAGTGGAAGCGTCCTCCGGTTCTCACCATTAAGTCAACGAGCCAGGATGTGCGCAGCGCCGGCAACGCCACGCACACTTCTGGGACTCATCCTTGCTCCCTGCGCTCAGGGCCCGCCGTCGTGACAGCGCACGCCGCAAGAATGCGCGCCGGGGCCCATTGTACACTCCAACATGCAGCGCTCGAACCCACACTAGAAGTTTAACCAACATTCCACATAATCGGTTGCCTTGTTTGGAAATGAAAGAGCACCACAAATGAGGAACACTACAAGTTTACGTGCAGAATAAAGATGCACGCGTATCTTTGATTCCTATGGATTTGCTTTCAACGAACACTGGTAAGAAATTTTCCTAATGTAAAAAAGGATACCAAACGAAAATTTCAAGCGGCTCACTTACGACTGGTCCGCAGTGCTGAACGTTGTTACGGTTGGGTGGAAGAAAGCAATTTTGCGCTCACAATGGAAATGAATCACGTCATCCTCGATTTACACGTGATGAGTAAATTCCTACCTTTATTCGAGGGAATTACACCCTGCAAGACACCTTTGGGCACATGGAACTAGAAACTGACGGTGTGTTTCATAATTGTATTAGATAATACGATGCTACTCGGTGACTTACGTTGGTCAAAATTCTGTTTTTTCCCGCTGTTTTGAGTTGACATAGTAAAAACCAAACCCACAGGAATTTCAGGTACATATATAGGAGTGTTTAAAGAAACAAAGCAGTTCAGGGTTTCACAGTGCTTGGTTACTTTCGGTCATATTCGGGGACGTCAGGGACTTGGTTAAAGTTTATGGCAAAGAAATTCTACACTTCATTATTTGGTACCAATGCGAGAAGCCCTTCACCTTCACCTGTAATTCAATTCATTTTCGAGTAGCAAACATGAATGAAAATTAAAATCAAAATTGAATGCTATAAAAATTAGAATGGAATATCCGTTTCAAAACGAATAGGTATTTCAGTAAAAACATTACATCTTTATACATCTGCGACGCACCTAAACTATTATCAATTAATTGATTTGCAGGGTAATAAATTATACGCCAATAGGCAATAATAATAAAAAATTTTCCCCGCCGCATTAAAAAAAATGAAAGCTCAGGGCGCACGAACAAGAAGATGCAGCTACTCAGTAAAAAATTCAAAGGGACATTCAGCTCAGCAACTCCCAATCATTGCTTAGAAGGGTGATTATCGCCTTTCCTGCATTGATGACGAGGGTGAAAACTACGCAACAGTTCGAAATGCATGATTTGAGAACTCGTTCGAAAAGTGGACTGAGACAACAGCAGGGCGAACTAATAGACAACCGTAAAACCTTGTGACAATTATAATAGTTTTGAAATTATTGTTGTTATTTTACATAATGGGTACACTGCTATACTCAAGCGTAAAATACCGAGTCACCAATACATAAAATGAGTGAGTTAGTCACTAAGTTACGCGAGCAGAGTACGGCCGTTAAGTGCTCAATTATTGCACTTAAAAAAATGGCGGTATACATTCATTGCAAATGGCGGCTCTTCCTTCATAGAATGTACACAGTGTTTAAATAATATGATAATTTAAATATTATACTTCCAATTTCCATTTGTGTTGTGTCCATGATTGTGTCAGTAAATTGTTTCTGGCGTCTCGTACTAATTATTTGGCTGTACGGTGTTGGGCGTTTATTCACAATCTGGCCTTTTTTAACTCACGTGTTTACTTTAAATGAAATAATTACATCTTTCAGTTAGTCATTATCCCCGCGTTGATCATGCCAATGCAGTTTAGAAAGCTTTTCTATCTCTTATTTCTCTTCTTCTCGGTGTATTTCCTCTCTAATTTTTCTACTTCGTTCTCTCTCGAGGGTTTAAATCCTCTCTTTGACACCTGGCTCTCCTTGCACCAGTGAGGAGCGTCGAAGGTGCCGTGCCGTGACATACATACAGACAGTCGATGCGTCACCTTTCAAGAATTTCAACACAAGATTAGATGAGTTCGTTCAAGTTTCCCTACCCACAACAAATATGCTCCCAAAAGAGTGAGGAGGAAGGCACCATTTAGCATGTAATTTAAAGAAGTTTATGCAAAAGATGTATCCTTGGAAAAGATGTGCATGGAAACAGCAAGATTGAAAGAAGTTTGTGAAACAAGATGAAAGTTGAAAAGTAAAGTGACAGGGTGAAAAAAACAGTAGGAAACTAAAAAGGATGATCTTTAACGAAACAAAAGACCAATAAATGGAAAGCCTACCTAAATTTCAGCTCGGGACCTCTAGTCTTCCTTCTGGGAGATTGCAATACTCAAATAATCGCTCTAGTTAAAATTAGAAATCTTATACTGAACAATATCATAATTAAAATTAAAAGAAACGAACATCTGTGAAGGAAATCACGAGTAGTTAAGATAAATTGAGCAAATACTAAATATAATAATTAGAAAATATCAATAACAGAGGAGCATCTATGGCTGCACACACAAGTAATGGGCAGCTAGCGCAGGGAAATTGAAAGCACAATTTACTTTGTTAGCAACATGAAACTTAGAATTCGCCTACGTGGATGAAAACGACGCATGATTCCTCGAGAGCTCAAAAAAGCAGAAATCTAGAGAAAGAGAAGGACTTGTGCACGAATGACTTATGCACCATTTTCGTAATTGCGCATGCGCGTGAAATAAATCTAAACCTGTGCACCGAATTATCACGTGATCGGATTTGAACACAGGTGAAAATCGAAACCAGAAAAACGTAGACGCAGATGAACTCAGTAGTCGAACTGACGGAAATGCAAGCCCGTTAAAGAACACTCTACAAAAGAGACGCTTATTTACGCTTCTGACACTTGAAATTTGGACTGAGAAGGCGGGATTTATTGAATGACAGAACTTAAAAAATCTGTCACTTCTCCATTTCTGCACAACACTCTAAGTATAGGAATTTGAGTAGGACAAGCCCCGGCTAGCATGTGAACAACGGCTAGCATGTGAACAGTCATGCATGGTAAAAAACGAGAGCAGCTGAAAAAAAGAATGACAAAAACAGCAGCAGGTTCTGCTTTTTTAAGCTCGTTGGCAAATTTACGAGCAAGGAGTGGAGCCTCAGGACGAGTGATGACTCGAAATTGTTACTCATCAAATTCGACAGAAAGAGTTCATCGAAACGGATATTCATTAAGGAGAGACTCGGTGTAAAAAATACAAATTACTGAATCAGATTTTCCCCATGAACACCTAACCTGTCACCCATAACTTGTAGAGAACCAAGGCAAAAATCAAAATGCGAAGAACACAGATTTGATTCCACACTTGAAGTGAAATAAAAAAATTAGTGGTCCGGAAAAAAGTGCTCGATCATCAATCAGAATGTAATTCACACTTTAGAATGAGATGTGTGTGATTTTGTTTCAAGAATTTTCAAGAGATAAAAAAGTATCGGAAAATCACGGAAACGCAAAAAGATTATCAAAGAAATTCAAGGTTAGACACGGACGGAGGCAGCTCTCATCCTGCGCCGCAGGAAAGACACGTTTGAACACGTCACGCCACCACAAAGGCACCAAAATTGATTTCTTTCACATGGTAAAAAATTGTATTCGACATTGAAAATGCAATTCAATTTTCCGAATG
This sequence comes from Morinoia aosen, assembly GCA_030386875.1. Taxonomy (NCBI): domain Eukaryota; kingdom Metazoa; phylum Arthropoda; class Malacostraca; order Amphipoda; family Talitridae; genus Morinoia; species Morinoia aosen. The sequence goes on along the minus strand of CM059567.1, from coordinate 71,877,607 downwards.
AGACCATACTATAGAAAAATGTTTCAAAAACAAGAATTTTTCCTTGAATTGATTGATTCCAAGATTGATACAAAATGGATCAATAGATTTTAGCTAGGCTATAACGTCCGTGTAAATCGCACATGAAAAATTTGCGAAGTTTTATTCGAAGTAAATTCTTTTACAGAAAATGTGGCACAAACATCGTTTCTGCGAACAATTACAGAGGCAGATAATATCCAAAATCACTTCATAAGTGAGAAAGCGGCAAATAATTTTGTACTGCACGAATACATAAACAATAGCAATGAAAGTACTTACGAGTATACTGTATATGTGTACGTAAGAGAGTTCACTTTTGATAACATCAGCAGTTATATCATACAAATAAATATAAACTGAAAAATATGAGACAGTATATAGTAGCACAAATTAGAGAATGGAAAAAACTTCGTCAGTCTATCTAAAAGAGACAAAAATTTCTCACTCGCAGACATCAAGAATTCCAAAAGCATAGTGACTAAAAAGACAGAAAATAGTACTGAACAAGAAAGTTACATAGATCCCAGAAGAAAGCATACATGGTTTTAGAATTCAAAGATAATGCTTTTGGGATTTTCCTAACATATATCGAATTAAAGTTAAATTTTAGAGGCCTCACTTCCGTCGAGGTAGCCTACCAATGTAACAGTGGACCAAGATCATTCGTCGTAGAGACTGCGATGCAGTACCAAATAATGATCTTCATTCAGCATAAGTCATTAGAGAAGTGAACATAACCTTGGTAATTTTTCGTTGAAACCAACAACTAAAAATAGTTGTGTGACACGCAAAAATCAAGAAGAGCTTCAAGTGCTGTAAGAAATTACAACTTAGCCAATAAAATCGTAAATTGCTGACCTCTTCCTTGTTAACCTTTAAGTGGGCAAATGATAGCGAGTTCCATGCTTCGAGAAGCGCGCTCCAAGTTAATTACGGACTCCCTTATTTCAGTCGTGCAAAAATGAAAACTCATCAGCACTTTTTTTTTCGAGAATACACCACAAACGCTGGAAAAGGAAAGTAGAAAAGAAAGGCGATTTACTGGAGTCGATAACCTGATGACCTTCTAAGGTCGCTGATGCACTTGACTTTGGCAGCAGCGTGAGAAGGTCGGGGGACTATCAACAGAGTCGGACCAGACCCCCGTCAGGCTAAAGAAGTTCGAGTTTGGGGCGTGGAGTAGGAGCGGAGTCGCGGTCCAGCCACAGGAGCTGGATGCGGGTGTGCAGCTCAGCGTCTCAATTCACGGGACAAGAAGTAAAAGTGGCACAGTTGGAACCAAGATGTGGACTCGCTCAGTAATGGTCACCGAGGGCTCGGCATGCACACCCAGCAAGCCTTCATCTGGAGCACCCGTTCGCCACGTACACGACACGAGAGTGATAACTAAGGGAATAGCTTACAAACGTACGTGTCTTAATATCGTCATTACTCGGTCAGTCAATTCAAGTCTAGCACTGTACAAACGGGTAGATAATATAATAGTAAAATAACAGCTTTACCATAGGACAACGATTTCAAATTCTTCCAAATTTTTTAAAATGACAGTACAAAATTCCACAGAACTGATTTCAATTTCTTGTTTGTGCTCTGATCCGTTTACACAAAGTATACAAAACATCCAACACACTCAAGTTGAAGTAAGGAAACGAGTTATTTGGTGGCTGAATCTAGACTTGGAAGCTGAAATAAATCATACAAGTTCCAGTATAGTCCAAGTACTTGAGGTGATAATCTAGAGCGAAGTGTAGGCGTTTCCTGACACCTGGTTTAGAAGGGATTGTAAAACCGGCCTCTGGGATAACGAAAGAAGTGTCTGAGCGGTGGCGCCAATGTGCTCACTTCTGAGAGCAGGAGTCCCGGCGCCCGTATCATGACGTCTCAGAGTCAGAGAACGATATGGATAATGAACACACGGGGAAAAACGGAGGTTTCCAAAATACATGAGAGCTGACGAAGTGAAAAAGAACAACTGTCTCATATTTTAAATAAAAAATGAAGCAAATATTTAGAATTAGATGCACTATAATATCAAAAATGTGACAGCCCATTTTAAAAACTTCACTAGAAAATATGCGACGCTCATAGACATTCATGAACTTCAATTGAGCATCACAACATCAGAATAGCTGGGAAGAAAAGGCTAGGAAAATGAGAACGTGCATTTTGACTGAGGTATCCTTAGACACTGAGTCTATCAATAAAAAGATTAGTATAACGGATGTAATTAATAGGACTCACAAACTAAAGGAAATATGCATCCTAAAGCGCGAGTTACATCTGAGATAAATTCAAACAGACACGCGTTCTGCCAACAGTGACAATTTATTGGTCGTGCGTCTGTTCAACCACCAGGGATGCAAAAACGTCAGTAACTGAGTCGGGTTCTTTACTTCCTACAATCGTTCGAAGCTATAGTAAAACTTGCAACCGAAGACAATTCAAGACTGAGGCCGCTCACCTTCACAGTGAATTAAATCTGCATATACCGGTTATAAATAACCAACAGGTTGCAATGCAAATGAGGCAGTTTTCAGCTGAACTAGAGGCTGACTCTCTCAAGAATACGCCGAAACCGGTAATAAGTATTATTATTTTTATTATTATTATTATTATTATTATTATTATTATTATTATTATTATTATTATTATTATTATTAGTATATAAGAAAGTTTCAGTTATTATTATTATTATTATATAAGAAAGTTTTAGCCTCCCTTAACCACGACAAAAATGTTCCAAGAGAGGAAAGAGGAAGGCACCATTTGGTATGGAGTTGAGGGAACGCGGAATCTATGCACAAGGTGCACAGAAACAGTAAGCTAGGAAAGAAGTTCATGAAACAAGAAAAAAAGTTGAAAAAGAAAGTAGTAGGTGCTGAAAAACAGGACAGCAGTGAACCGAAAAAAGATGGTCCGTAACAAAACAAAAACCAATTTTATTACAACAAAAAGGAAGCCTACCTAACCTTTAGCTCAGGCCCTCACATAGTCCCCTTGGGAGCGCTAATTCCCATAGATACAATAGTTGTATCCCCCTGAGGGGTCCTGAAGGTTTGCAACATGTGGCTGACTGAACGGCATTCAGAATTTTATCTCGTTATTTTGAAAGCAAATGAAAGAGTATAATAAGCTAAAATAAAATACTTGTGATTAATAACCCCTCGAAATGTGCCCATATTTATGAAACCATCTGAACACATGAAGCATGCAATTACGATGTTCTACAGATGTACCTGCTGGAAAATTTCCACACCAATTTGTAATGTAGGCGATAAATCGCACAAATTAAAATGACCGACATTCAATGCTATTTTTTGAAAAATATCAGTTGTTCAACGTTCACATAAATTTTACGAGATGATCTAAAATTGGATTCCATAGCTTACCAGTGGCCGGATTTTTAGGCAGGGCGTAGTATAGTCATGGTAAACAGCTGGCAGCGTAAGTCGTGTCACTTAAGACGAACTTGCGCAGATAACTGCACTGGTACGACGATGTAATTTACTTGAAAATTTAGCCCCGCTACTCAACGCATGGGAGATTTTCCCAGTTTTAAATGAAAAACATATTCCAGAAAGAAACTGTTCTGTTCTACCTAATGAAATTGCTGCAGCACCGTCGTGAGGTCATTTCAATGAAGTGAGGGCACAGCAGAAGACACGTGGATGACCGCGCGATTAACAGAAAGAGAATAGTCACGACGTACGATCACGACTCCCGAATAACCCGCAAACTGTACACTGACGAGGCAAAAACACAATCATTCCGACTTTGGGTTTGTTTTCAAGCAAGTTGATCAATTTTAAAGGCGTTTCTAATTCAACTTAGAAACTTGCTCCAACGTGAAATACTTTCACTAGTAAACAACTATGAGAGGGGATAGCATTTCATCACAGGTCATTTAAACTGAAGTTCTAGGCTAACGTCCTCAAAATGCAAAATCAAATGATGCAAGGTATGAACGCTAAAGTACAAACGACCGCAGCGGAGATCGACATCAACAACACCTAACACTAAGAATTGAGGCAGGAAGTTGATAAAGTGGCTATTTAAATTCGAAAAAATATTACACAGCACTTCCATGAAAATATCAAACTTCTTCAAAGTGGAACGAAATCTCAAGAGAAACTCAGTCGGTCAAAGGATCGTTTTTTCAAACAATTCCAGAAGTACATAAAGGATATCTAATTTCAGCAGAAGGAAGACCCAACACAGAACACATATAATTAACACAAGTTGGGTAACTACCTCTTACGGCCCCTCAGTCTCACCACACGCACCTCAGGACCACATCTCTCCTAACTATCCAATCCTTCCTAACTATCCCGCATCACTCTTAACTATCCTTACGTCTCTCTGTTCTTCACAAAAACATAACCTCAACATCTGCCTACGCGTATTTCACTGCATCAAATGGACCTACACATGACACTCCACTTGATGACACCACGCATATCCAATCGCACCGCATGGACCCTACCAACATACACTATAGCACCACATACTCCTCAACGTACCATACTCGTACATTCGTCATGACACTAAACTCTCCTCATGGCACCACACATACTTCATGGCACCACACACACTTCATGGCACCACACACACACATAGCTCCACACGCAGACATGGTACTACACACACAAGGCACCACACAAACATGGAACCAAACGCACACATCACCACACACACACATATGGCACCACGCACCTCCTGGCACCACCCTGCAGCCAGGAAGACTCCAGCGCGCCCTCGCTCGTGGCCTTGAAGAGGAGGAGGTCAGTAACCTGTGAGGCTGGCTGCCTCATGCGCCTCACATGTACACCACCTGCCTCATGCGCCTCACATGTACACCACCTGCCTCATGCGCCTCACATGTACACCACCTGCCTCATGCGCCTCACATGTACACCACCTGCCTCATGCGCCTCACATGTACAACACCTGCCTCATGCGCCTCACATGTACACAACCTGCCTCATGCGCCTCACATGTACACCACCTGCCTCATGCGCCTCACATGTACACCACCTGCCTCATGCGCCTCACATGTACACCACCTGCATGCCTCATGCGCCTCACATGTACACCACCTGCCTCATGCGCCTCACATGTACACCACCTGCCTCATGCGCCTCACATGTACACCACCTGCCTCATGCGCCTCACATGTACACCACCTGCCTCATGCGCCTCACATGTACACCACCTGCCTCATGCGCCTCACATGTACACCACCTGCCTCATTCGCCTCCCATGTACACCACCTGCCTCATGCGCCTCACATGTACACCACCTGCCTCATTCGCCTCACACGTACAACACCTGCCTCATGCACCTCACATGCACCACCTGCCTCATGCGCCTCACATGTACACCACTTGCCTCATGCGCCTCACATGTACACCACCTGCCCCATGCGCCTCACATGTACACCAACACTATAGTAACTAATGCGCTCTTTATCAAGTCCACAGGAATAAAATACACTCATGCCAATCTATACCTCAGTACGTGCATAGTATATCAATATAAAAATTCTTTGGGCCTCGAAAATGTATTCACCCTATATATGTATAGACACAAACGAGCAATACTCAGGACATTACAAGCTACACATCGCGCTCCCACGAAATTGTAACACGCTCACAATGCTTGAATACGCAAATCCCTACAATGAAATAAAATAGTCCTCTGAGAAATATATATTTAAGGGCGATGAAATACAAGCACAAGTGTTCTTCAAATTTCTTTCGCGCACGCCCAAATACGATGTATTGGAAGCATTTTACAACTATCGCACATTTTCTTGACACATGATAGACGTAAATTTTTAATAACTTAACCTTTGAAATGCGGAAACCAATTCTCATCACTCAACAATCAGGTAATGCTAGTTCAAAAGTTTATCCAAAATGTAGACTGAAAAAACAATTTGAGATAAATGGGGGTAGCAGCTTGAAAAACTACTCGAGAAATAATACATAAGTTGACGCAGCTCTGTTGAACACAATTGATGTATCGGAATAACTCAATTTTCTAACAGCCGACACCACCCCATCGAACCCTCCCCTATGTATTCTGATACGGAACTTAGGGCGTCAATACAATATACTCGGAGCAGCCTGTGAAGCACAGGTGCTGCACACAAGCCGCAGCGGGCACACCGGGAGCCCGTACACCACTACACCTGCAGGCGGTCAGGGTCACTCATGCATAGCGTCGCACTGGAGTAGGAACGCTATTTGCGACGGAGTTCCTGCTCGGCCGCGGCTCTCTCCCATCGCTAGTGAGTGCGGTCACAGGTCACTGGTGACGTCCGCACCGCTGCTAAATTTGCCGTTGAGCTAATCCTTTCCGTCGCTCTCAGTCTTACTGGCGTAGTTTATAAGTAACACTTAAATTGGCAGGGTTCTTGTTGTGAACCTCTTGTCCATACCCTACAACTAATTGGTTTATTATTGCTGTATCATTCGTAAATCAATGTTAGACCTCAAAAATTTTATTTATTTAATATATTACAATTTCATAACTGGTATCTACGGGCTTTTCAAACAGAAAAAAAACGTGAGAGAACTACTACATACTCGTCTTAAATTAATTTCCTATCACAATCGCAATAGCAATACGAAAGAAGAATACGAAGTCGTGTTGCGGTGTTTGCTGCTCTTATAAGCAAGGCTGACGAACTGGGCGCTATCGCGCTTCTACATCGCTCTCACGGAAGGTCAGCGGGTGTCGTCGGTCGTCGCAGCTAAAACAATGGCCGTGAAAAATGACAGCAGTTCCACACACACACACAGTATAAAAAACAAGAGCAGCGCGTCCGGCAAAGATGACGGTAGGCCAATAACCACTCCTATTCTTTCACGCTAGCCCTTTTCCAGAGAATAGTTCCTTATCACAATCTTACGCAGCGGCTATGTTGGGCTCATGAATATGAAGGACAGCTTGCCCAGTACGAGCAAAGAGTGGCCTGCGCTTCACTGGGTAGCGTCACATAATCGGCCTTGATCTCGGATCAAGAAGCCAGATCACTAAGCCAGTGTCACTAACAGAACGACGTAGGAGAGCAAGAAATTCCCTTTAATGAATAATTCGAACTTCCTTATCCGTTTCCAAACACAAATATTTCTAACCCACAAAAATAGATACGTAAACTTCATTTCAAATTGAATAATCTAGTATTTTAAGAGTGACAGATATCTATGGGATTCTTTCAAAAAATGGGTAATTCCCCTCGTAAATATAACAGCATAGTGATTTGTGAAAATAATAACTAAAACATCCATTTTCACGCTGTAGAAGCTCGACAATAGGGAAACTCATTAGTACTTCTGTTCATGAAGCTTAACACAAATAGAAAGATGACTTATGGTGATGAAACTTCCCACAACTAGACACATAACTTATGATGAACGTTTACAAAACTTAACAACAATCGACCTATCAATAGATGCAATTACTACATCTCAACACATCGCTAGTGGTAACGCTAACGAAACCTAACACAATTGGCCGCTTCACTTGTGATAATGAGATAATCAAAACATCATTAGCCACACTCTTAGCAATGTATTAGCATTAGAAATGTAATGTCTAACTAAGCCGTCAAGATCAGAAGCGAACCATTTCAGCCAGCAGGTTAAAAAAACGTCTTAACCAACAAGCTATGAACTCTGATTGTCTATCGATAAAAATTTTCAGTTCCTTAGAGTTACCGGACAAAAATGAGGGTAGGTTTGACGCAAATGACAATGTTCATACAATGATAATTGACATAAAAACATTCATAACCGGTAACAACCAAAATAGCAAAAATAGATACAATAGATAATAATAGGTACAATAGATAAAAAATCATTGATCATACCACTGCCCTCTCCGAACTCCAGTTCAAACGAGACATATAAGTGCCAAATGGGAGCACATAGCATAACATTCCAGACAATCACAGTCATGAGAGACATTCATCGTTACAAGGAGGCCTGAGCGAACAATGTGAGCACAAAACCCAATGCTCCTGACCGCCTGTCACCATGAACTTGAGCAATTGAACAACAGGAAGACAAGCCTCCATGGAGCGTGAGGTGGTGGCCGTGAGAACGCAGCGAGTCTGCCGAGTAAGCACAACAATCCCTCGCCATCACTTTTTGTCGTCGAACGCGTGACTTCAATCAAGTTAGAGCTATTCCCTAGTTAATAAAAAGCAACGTCCCATGTTTTGCAAACCTTAATGAAGGAAAGTGGCAGTAAGAATTCACAAATGGGTGTCTGAGTGAGCCACTCATGTTGTGGGACAAAAACGATATTCCGTAAATCCGTCTAAACAGTCATTCGGTAAACGTACTTTCTGAAACTCACACAAACAAAAAACTGAACATTAGTCACTCTCACATTGCGTAGCTGTTATTCAAGCAAAACAGGACCAGTTACTCACAGCATCGGTATTGTTAAATCGCAGAAGTAATTCTTCGTTTCTTCAACACTTTGCTTTATCTACTAGCACTAGTCACCTGTACCGTAGCCCAAATTTTAAATTGTTGGCGAAAAAAACAAGAACGTCAATGTCAATAACGTTATCATAAAATTAAGTTCATCTTTATCCTTCTATGACGACAAATTATAGAAAATGAGGTTGAAGTAAACAAAGCAGTTATTTGGAAATTGAAAAGTAAATGGACGAGGGCCGGGTTTTCAAACAATTTGTGCAGCAGTGGAACTAGAAACATATTTTTCTTTTGAATTCAATTCAGTAGAACTCGCACAACCAATTTACAACCACAACAAGGAAATTTGGTCGAAATCCAGGCTTGGGATCGCCAACGTCTGCACGGCGCTTTGACTCTGGTAACGCTATCAGACCAGTACCAGCATCGCATTCTGCTGCCGTTGGGCGCTTCAACACTAAATGCACTCATGGCTAAGGTAGGGCGTTAGATCAGAGCAAGCAATGGTGCAATATCGCAATAAGATGCCTACCCAACATGAACATAATGGATCATTGTTCAATAAGGTGAAAATTTATTACACAAATATTCAAACAAAATGTACAGGAGATATGCTGCAACTCGTGACTTTTCACAGCCAGCCGCTGCGACAGCGCTTGAGACATGTAAATATTGAATCAGAAACATTGCCTCAGCGAGTAATGCTGAGCGTTTAAAGAGCGGAAGCCAGGAAGAAGCGTTCAGGAGCGAAGAGGATGCAAACAGGTTGTGGTGTGCGAGACTGGTTCACTGAACCCCAAGGCTCGAAAAGAGCAACGCGCGATGCATGTCCCGAAATATGCCTTGCGTATCAATTATATACGCGCCAGACATACCTACAAAATACATTTAGGCGAGACATGCTGAAAGAGTAACCAATTGAAAAAGGTGCAGAGGCGAAGTTGCATCGATCTGTTACATAAATGACTTAACCTTGGAACATTATTGTCATAATTACTTTTAGGAAAAAAAAGTAGAAACCGAGAGAGCGAATTCAAAAAATAAATAAATACTGAAAATAAAAACGTAGAAAGGCGCTGCCACTGAGACCACGAAAATTTTAGTCCCCAGCTTTATTTGGCGTCGAACATATAATGTTCCACCCACGAGGCTCGGCAGTCAAACAAGGCGTGGTTTGTTTGAAGAAATAAAACTCTAATGCGAAACGAGCACAAACTTGAGCATTGTAACGAAAGGAAGACTCAGTTTTTTTCGACCAGAAAATTGTAGTTTCAACCAGCGAACTCAGTGGCAGGGAGACGAGGAAGGAAGTGAACGTCGGAGCTCGCTAGTTCATTCACCTTTGGAGTGTTCAAGGTGAAGAGCAGCAGCCACCGCCACAGCTTACCTGGACTGCCGGTGGTCGCCAACTCGACACACACACACATGCATGAATACGAACGTAATCACTGTAGATATTCTATTCCCTGTCTCTGATGGTTGTCTCAATAATAGGGTACCAGAAACAGACGTCATTTTTCTATTGACAGCAACTCATACCATGCTACTCTTGGCACTACAACTTCAATTAGTGCAAGTACTCACTCCCAGCCGCGGAAAGTAGAAGTGCCGCCTCCTCCTCGGAATGATAAGGTTTTGAACGCTCGAAACAATAAATGATTCAAATTGACTCGACTAAGGGAAACAATATCGTTGCATCAAGCTGCCTCAGCTCAGAAGTGAAGTATAAATTATTATACACTGCTTTGATACAAACTGTCACGCGTCAATAGTTATTGGGCTATTTCATTGCCATTTAATAACGACTACACAAAATCATGAAAAATACCCCCTAGCTGTACTTTTAACCGAAGAATGGAGAAACACTCATAGGCTTTCACCAGTGTTGGACAAATTATCTTTAGCTTACTGCATTTGGGTAAGGAAGGCACAAGGTAGAAAATCCAAGTTTGCTCAAAAAAGCGAGCGATTTTCCTTTTATTGAAAAACTGAGAGAAATAAATGTAAGTAATCATACATGGAAGCTACTAACGCGAATACGAGAAAAATCATCGAAGAAACATTGTGTACAATTCTCTTTTATCCTTTCCTCCAAATTAACTTTCTATTTAATTTTCAGGTAATTTGAGCACTATTACAGCAAAAATCCAGTTCAAACTCATGAGCATTAAAAAGGGATAATAAGTTGCGGATACCTTAATATTAATAGCAAGATGCTCTTGTTATAAAAATGCAACCAATTGTACGTAAGAACTTAACCGAAAATTTCGAGCATTAACTATCTTGGCACCTTCACGTTTGAGGAACATTATTGCACCGAGCCTAAGTGGAAGCGTTAAGCCTTCACACGTGATAACAGAGTACTTTGCCACCCAAGGAGACGATGATAGAATTTCATAACAACTCGTGAATTATGGAACGCAGGTGGCCGTGAGCGAGAGTAAAAGGGTTATTAAGAAGTTATCTAAACCATTATTACACGCAATTAAGCGCGCATCAGAGGTGGAGCTTCCATTCAAAAAGGCGAGTCTGGTCTCACCTGTTGCGTCGCCGCGAGCCCAAAGGGGCCTACGCAGGCTTCATTCATAGCGCGCTCGGAGGTTCATCGACAGGTCACACACACGCACTCGATAGAGCGTCATGGAGAGATACCCGTAAGGATGGCAGCGCGAACCACTACGCCCTTCATGCGTGTAGTACGGTAGGAGATGTAGGTAGTCTGGGTCAGCGTCCTACTGACTTCCTTGCTTAGCACCAGCCAGCCACTGCCCAAAAGGGGTATCGCTGCACGCAAACCTTCAAAGGAGCGCGTCCAAAACACGCGTTCCTAAGCACGCACTGGTCATCTTTTTCGATAAAGTATTAACAAACATTTGCAGTTTTCCCCAACAGGTAAATGTAAGTCCATTACTGAAAAGTAATGACTCTACATTTACGATACAGATAAATTGTGATACATTTCTATTCATGCTCTTTGACCACGGCGTCCAAACATCGGCGAAGCCAGGCCAGCACAATGTAAATTGCCAAGGGTTATATCCTATGGGAATAGTTCTCATCTTCGAAAAAGAGTATACCTAGAGACACATAATTTAATGGAACCAGTGTAACATAGTAAGGTGAGAGTGGCACAGGGCACACAGTTCCCCGTCACCATAGCGACATCGTCGGGTGAGAGTGGTATCCCGAGCACACAGTTCATTGTCACCATAGCGACATCGTCAGGTGATAAGTGCCCTACGGACACACAGTTCATTGTCACCAAAGCCTTGAACCATGCGCCCTGCTGCAGCTCTGCTCCTCACTGCTGCGGCTGCCGATCTTTTTGACTTCCGTCTCTTTCGTCGCTTCCTATCATATTTTTGATACTCTAATAGCTTTACTCCTCACACTGTTACTTATGCTATTTTGCTGTAGATTCACCAACCATGCCATTCACTAACCATTTCAAGCAAAAAGAGATACCTGCTCCTAAAATAACATTCCAAATGAGAGTAGAGTGTGGTTGTTCATGTTAACAGCGATGGTAAGACCGATACACTGAAGTGCGTGATGCTACAGCTGTTGCTGCGATTATTTGTAGAGCTGCTCGTGATAATTTGTTACTTTTGACGCCCCTGTGACGGCCAGTGATGGCGAAGATGAGGTGTACGCCGAGCTCCCAAGGATCCTGTCTGCGCGTGAGTGGCGCGTCCAGCTCCTGCTCGCGCAGCTGTTCACTGTTCATGGTCAGTGGAAGACAATGAGACAAATTTGCATCTCGCAACCTGGAGCCGCGCGCCAGGAAGCAGCAGCCAAGAAATAGATGCCAGCATGCTACACGAGGTATTTAATTTTCACACATTTTTATGGTAGAGTCGCAAGTGATTCAGTTAATTTAATTCCTGCAGTATATTCAAGCATGAAACAAAAGAAGCAGTTATAACAAAATAGGAGGTAAACCCCAGCATACAAAATTACATCCGAGGATTGTTTTTCTAAATAACTCCCACAAGGTAGAATTTGTTATAATTGAATATGGAGTTACAACAGGTAAATTTTTCCAAATTGCAGAGCTGAAAGATATTTCGTGGGCACATCAACTGTCCATTAATACTAGAACAAAATCCAGGTAGATCTTTGCCGTTAACCTAATTCAGCGTTATCCCAAGTTTAAATTTTCAGTACTTCAGAGAATTTTCAGTAATAACATTCGTGTAATATTTAAGGGTCAGTGTTGGTATAACATCAGCCATGTGGTTTGTGTTCGAAGGTTAAATATAACTAGCAAAAATCAGGTAGGACCTATAAAAAAACGGGAAATACGGAAATTTCCCCAGGAAAATTTTCTCAGCGTAAATGCAAAAACAAATAGCATGGCGTAATGCCAGGGAAAAATCAAAAGCGATGCTCTAAGAAATAGCTCGTATTCTGAGGTCTAAAATAAAACAGGTCGTGATTTCCCATGCCAATGTTAAAAACTAACGTTCAGACGTAAGAACACAACAGAATATAAGCTAGGTATCAGACAATCCTCGGACATAGGCTGAAATGCACATTTGAGGCAGGATTAGATTGATTAATCCCGCATCTTATGAAAAATCATCGGCCGTCGAAGTTGAATAAGGGGCAGGACTGGAAGTTCCACCGAAAAAATTAACGGTGCACTCCTTTTTAATTGCACTCGCACGAACGCAGTAGAAAAATATTCAAGAACATGGGCGAAACAAAATTTTATTTCACCGTGTACGCTGTACGCCCAACATGTGGGATAAACGCTCATATATTGTTCTCAACCCATTTTGCAATTAGGACGTCAGAATATAAGTCCCTTGCTGCCCAATCACTAAGGTTGGAATGGATGTTTCAAAAACAAACAAGGTTGGTGAAATATGGTTGGTCGCACAGTGTTTTTGTTCTTTAAATTTAACTAATTCTATTAATGGGAATAGCTGGAGTAAGTCTTTGCTGCATATAGAATTTAACGACTTCTGTTGTGGAATTTAGCCCGGGGCAAAATGTCATGGTAGTTCAAATTTAATCAAATCTGGTACAAGAAATAATATAAGGTGAAGTTATATTGTACTTTAAAATCAAATATTAGTTAAGAAACCTCACTCCAAAGTACCGGCGGACGAAATACTCCAGAAAGTGATCTCGGGAGAAAGTTAGTCTTGAAGCATGTTCACATATATATCAGTGATTGTTGCTGAATTGAATAAAGATGAATGCCTCGGACAAAGTACAAACATAAAAGCATTTTTACGAACGTTGCAGAAAATTAACAATTATTAATTGAATGCTGTAATTTGTAAGGGCACGTCGATTTCATAGCACGAAATAGATATTTAGTGGAAGAATTTTTGCAGAAACGAGTAATTTGGATTAACAATTTATTTTTAATTATAATCACAGGAGAGTTCATTATAAATTGAATACGATTCGTTAATAGTAGCAATAATAGTAATTATAGAAAAGTGTTGTACAACATAAAACAAAATTTGTAATAAAGATTGAATTTCGACATTAATTTTGACAAATCCTCTTTAGTTGGCACAGCACTGTTTTTGCCAACGCAGAGCTTGCTCGAGGTAGCAGCTTTAAATGCTTACATGACACTGTGTCATTATCGCCCCTATCTACTGAAGAAAGAACAAAATATGTCATCATGAAATAAAGTACTCTAAAATTACGCAAATGGTAAACTGGACGTCTGCATCTGTTAGGCCTTCCACCTTTAGCCTTTTAATTGAATCTTATTGTATTATAATATATCTATTGCGGCCTCGAAGTAAATTGTATTTATATACTATATTTTACAGACAGAAACACATTAGCGAAAACCTTTAATATTTCTAGCAAATCTTGAACTCGAGTGTGTGCAAGTTTACTTGAACTTCCATAGCTATCAGAATGTTCATGAGAACCGTGATTGAAGTGAATATAAAGCCAAAAACTACAGACTAGTCGGGGCAGAAAGAAATATGCCATCAGAAAAAAGAACGCGCCTAAATTGTAGTTTAATGAGTGATGAAAAAGGAAGGCTTCCAGTTACATATTACATCACTTATTAACAGTAAGAATAAGTCGTATTTCCATACAAAAAAAGAGCCACTTTCCCAATTACATAGTTCGTTGACGGTTCAGTTGGTTCAATGAGGTAAAAACAAGCACAAACTCGACCTTGTATTCAAACTTTGTAATTCAACCAATAGTGGGAATGGGTGGAAAAAGCTTCCAACGCCCAGTTTGAGATCCCATGAACAGCGATGAACCATCCTAAGAGCGCTGAGCATCGCCATGAGAAAACAAGAGCTGTGGCTCGGAGGAGAGAAATCACGACTGAGATTCACTCTGAGTCAGACCTCGGCCTGGTGCTCACGAGAATGGTCAAACAAAGGAGACGTTACAATTCTCAACGAAGCCGCATGGGTTTAGCCAAGATACTTTTTTCGCTTTGAGTAACTGGGATGTAAGGCAATGATAAATGCTAAGTATCATCGGTCTATCGCGTAGAATTGAGCTCGTCTCAAGTAGTTATTAGCACTTATTTGCAGTGAGTATGAGTTTAGTTTATTAGTTAGTTTAAGCCTCCCTATCCTCAACAATGAGATGTAAAGAGAGGAAGGAAGAAGGCACCATTTAGTATGGAGTTAAGGGAACGTGGAATCTATGCAGAAAGGGCACAGAAACAGAAAGCTAAGAAAGAAGTTCATGAAACAAGAAAAAGTTGAAGAAAAAAGTGGTAGGCGGTGAAAAACAGGACAGCAGTGAACCGAAAAAAGATGGTCCGTAACACAACAAAACCTATTCTATTTTAACAAAAGAAAGCCTACCTAACCTTTAGCTCGGGCCCTCACATTGTCCCCCTGGGAGCGCTAGTTCCCATAGATACAATAATTGTATCCCCCTGAGGGGCGCAGTGAGTATGAACTTAGCGACGATTTGATCCTTTAATTTCTCAAGACAACCGAGAATTGTTCAGAATTAGTAATTGAAAAAATTAGAACCTTTTGTGCAGTCAAAGGATTTTTTCAGAAGTAAATCTGTTGTTTCTCGGCACTGAAAGTTATTCAACAGCCCAGTAAAACTGATTATCATAGAAAACGTATTAGTTTATAAACAAATGCGAAATAAAAGGAACTATAACAAAAATGACAAAAGATTTTAAAAGCTTGCTCGACAGTCTGGGGAAGCACATCGCTATAGAGCACCACCCATAAAAAGCACACTACAATCCACAACCACCATTCAGGACTCCAGCAGGCCACTACCACCCACACCGCTCGACCACCTCCCGTCACTTTCCACAACTCCCACCCCTGTCTCTTTCTCTGAGCCGCAAGTCACTGAACGATTGCTCCCCAGAAGGTGACCTCTACGCACGCCACAGCGACGAGTGAGAAACCACGCCACACCACAGGCATCCTGCGTGCACAGCGCGCCACACGCTGCCTGGAAGAGCTGCGCGAGTGTAGTGCCACTGCGTAACAGAGAAACCCACATAAGGAATATGAGCTCAGCGACAAGTGGAAGAGAAACCCAGGAAGAAGACACTGCCATGTAGATGTTACAAGTGAAGAGAACGCGCGAGACACCTTGAATGAAATAAATTCCGGTATATAATTAGTTTACCGCTACATTGGGCTTCGCGAACAAATTCATACTGGGGAGCATCATTGGAGCAGAATACTGTCGCACCGTTAGGGACTCCACCATCTCAGCAAGCGGGGTTACGTCAGAAAAATCTGGTTTTAGAGCACTGCGTCAGAAATTGAGGGTTCGGAGCAGCGAGTCAGGAGGGAAGTCCAAGCTCACACACAGCAGCGGCCGTGGCGAGTCGAGAAACCTGCATGCGCCGCGTGTCGCAACATAACGTCTCAAAATATACCAGAAAATTAGAAATGGACATCGTCACCGGAGAGGTAGAATATGATTCGATACAGGCAAAATTAAAAACACGATCTCCTCTTGGAAGATGATTAAGAAATTCAAATTTGATGTAAATTTTCTTCGCCGAATTGAATGCACTGTGGAATTAACGATTGACATTCTCAAATATCGTTAAAAGCCTCCGTATTTTTCAGTTAGGATAGGATTGGGATCGGTAAAATAAGCGCTCCCAAATTATAGGTATGAAAATAAAACAGTGAGTCTACCCAGTGAAAGGAAACGTGTCAAAAAAAGTCGAGAGTTGAGAGAAAAGAACGAAAGATATTGAAGTGAGTAGCATAGTAGTTAGTTGAAGGTCCACTTCCATAACAAAATATTTTCACGAAGGAAATATGAGCGACCACTTAGTATGGATTAAGGAAAAAGTGAAATCTATGCACAAGGAGGGGTCTCATGTAGGGGGCTTAGTGCATAAGAAGAGCATGTTAAGAAAATAAAGGGACAATATAAAAAAAGAGATATCGAAGAAGGCAAGAAAATTGGAACTGCAGACAGCATAATGGGCACGAAGAATAGAAGCCCCGAAGGCCGGCGTATAGTTGAGGTAACAGAGCAGCATCTCCCCTGGGGCGCCAGTCCATATAGCATAGGATAGACAAACCTAGCAAACCTCAACTTATTGCGTCTCCTATATCCCCCGGGGGAAGATATTGAGCTAAAATTAGTACATGACGTAAGGCATGAATACCAAAGCAAGGATGAAGGTTTGAAGCCCCAGAACTTACGGTTGCGACGCGACCAGGTTTGAGGCTTCAAGAAGAAAGGAATTATCACAAGTTCAAATCGGAGTGACCATTGTACAACTCGCGTGCTGAAACGGGTTATGTACACCAAAATATTCTGACATGAGTCCCACTGTGCAGCATTCACGGCTAAGACATCAACGATAAAAAATTCAGAATCTTAATAATTTAATATATTCAAATAGAATGTTTTATCAGGAATTGCTCAAAAAGAGACGTAAAGAATACGAGTTAATTAGCCAAAGTCCTTTAATGCGTTGAAAAATTAGACACCATTTGACCCGCTTCTGAATATAAGTGTATCCTTGCAGGCGCAGTAGCATAAAATACGATAAATTACAATTTAAAATTATATATGATCACTTGAGGTAACTAAATTACGTGCAATCAAACTCAGAATACAAACGAAGAAACAGACAGTCGGCTAAATTCTTTTTCTCACTTATAAAAAATATTTTTACCCGTTCGCGTTCATTAAAACTGCCGCCAAAATCTTCACAATGCGTTTATTATCTAGCTCTCGTGATTAATGTCATTTCTTTTCAAAAACTAAGGAATTAGCAGCCCCTTCGTACCTCAAGACAGGCCACATCGGAGGTCCTTAAGAGGACACAATGCTTGATGTTCACCCTCAATTTTTGGCATTGATGCTAACTGGAGACAGATAGTTGAACATTTTGATTTAATACAACTTCCATGCATCACCTTAAAGGTTCACCTTCCATGCATCACTGCAGTTTTTCACCTTTAAGAAGAGCACATTAATTAATCACAGATGCATAAGGACAACTTGGCCCAGGCCTCTGAGCTGTCAATTACGGTCACGACCGGCTGAGTTACGTCCCAGGACTCGAGGAGGACTTGACACGCACTCCAGACTCCAGTCCACTGCCATATTTTTCATCGACTTACCATAGCGCTGCATGCCACCAATGCAGGAACTCGGCTAATATATTACACATTGGATAGTGTGATAGAATTTTAAGCTGAATTTTTCCTTTTCGGCGACGCACGATTGAGGAAATCATAGCAACAATAAGACAACATTAGAAATTATTCAGTCCCCTAAAAAATATAACTATGCTACGACACGTATCGTAGAAAAAACGCATTGAGGGACCAAACTTTGAAAGTTTTATGAGCTATCACTTTACGCACTACAATCTCTTTCTATCCATACATGCAAGGAAAGGTGAACTTCAATAACGAGCGCTTGATAAAAGTGTCGGCTGGGTCGTAAATACATTTCTCCAAATGCGCCAAAAGAGAAGCGGTAGCAGATCGGGCGGACACTTGACATTATCAAGACGACGCGTGGAGGCGATCGAGAAATTTCAAGACTGCTCTTGAAGGAGCATCACTTGAGACTGCAATGCAGGAACAACTTCATTAGGTTGCAATGGCTCGCACGAATGTGCACAGATGTAACACCAGAGTCCTAGCGTCGATCACCAAAATCGGCTAGAGTGATGTTTAAGCAGCGATAGCAATCTTTCGAGCCTTGCGCGAGACTCGTGTCCTGAATTAAAAGAGTGAACAAACACAAGAGCATACGCACATACTTTTCGGTATACGTGTATTTTAGCAGGTAAAATTGCGTTTTTCATTTATTACGCTATAAGATTTTAATGAGACACTAACGCTAAGATTTTGTTGCAACTCATACTTGATAGTTCAATTCGAGCATGAAAGTTGAACCAAAGAAATGTGGATGTTTACTTTGAAAAAGGACCGGATAATATTTAATGTTTGAAAAAGAATTTAACTACTAACTGCTAAGAAAATTCGGCATCTTTCCGCTGCTTTAATTCTATAAATACTGAAGTTCAAAAAAACGTGTGCCATGAAAAATGCATAAGCAACAAAACTATTCATTCTCAATTCAATCACAGCCGTGAAAAATTATTTTCAGAGATAGTGACTCGTTCGAACAGTTCGGTATGATAAACATATGTCCAGCTTATAACTCAAAATAACAAAAAATAGGAGAAGTGGAAGAATATAATTTTATTCGACAATTGTTTTTAGTGTACAGTGCCTGCCGATATTACACACCAACTATTTTCCACGTCAAAAAAATACTGACTGTATTGAGAATATGCAAATATTCAAGAGTGATAACAAAATGAGTGAGTACACTATGAAACCAACGAATTCAACGTTAATTACGTTAAATAAACTAAGCTTCATAAAATGCTAGTAATTTCTCTACGACAACCATTTATATATGTAGTTATATCGTGGCATTTGCTTCGTTTTTAGGAGGAGTGCGAGCACCAAACAAGATGCAATATCGGAGAAGTGTGGACACGCAAGATGTGGCGCACACGAAGTGACCAGCAGTGCGCCACCAATTCCAGGAACCATAATTCTTCCGTGGAAACCTAAACGATGTAAAATGAATAAAAAAGTACAGTATATTGACACTACATGTTGAGAGACAGCACAACAGCTATTTGAAAAATGACAACATTTGAGTAACTCTTATTGAGGAGCATTAAAACTCGGATCTATTGAGTCATAAAAAAAGCGTTATGAAATGCGTTGATTTAAAAAATAGTTTCAAGAAAATAACTTTTAACTTTAAAATAACACTTAACATTTACTTTCGACCTCATACAACAAAGATGAACAAATTCCAACATCTAGTACTAGCATATACGATTCACTCAATTTTAAAGCATGTTCTGCAAAAAAAGGACAAAATCGACGCTTCTGTAGCTGTAACATTCGAATGAGGCTGAATAAATCAAACATGTGAGTGCGTTTGAACTGATGCAGATTAGATTAAGAGATAGTTTAAATCTCTTTAACCACAGCAAAGCTGTTTCTAAGAGAAAGAGAGAGTAGGAGGCACCACTTAGAGCGGGCAATATATGGAAACGGGAAACCTATGTATCAAACAAGGTGTGTCCCCACACCCGGCGCATTGAAACCAGATTGATAGAAATTTATGTAACACGATTAAAATCGATGAAAAAAGTAACCCAGTCAAACTTTTTCGCAGGAGCATGCATGTTTTTCGCCGCCTTGGCGACTTAATTACTGGGGCGACGAAAATCATGCATGCAAGCGGCGATAAAGTTAGACTGGGTAATAAGTGTTAAAAAAATGAAACCAATGATCCGAAAAAAATGCCGTAACAACACCAAAACACCTATTCTAACAAAACATTTTCCCTCTGACAGCACTAATTCTTATAGATGAAATTCCTTTATCAATCTATGGGGTTGAACTCGTGCATCACAACATATCTACAAGAAAACACCATATGTAATCTGTAAATACTTTCTCCCACAAACTCAGCAAATAACATTTATAAAGAAAGACGGTTTATAAAGAAAGACGGAATAAAGAAAGACGGTTTTACTTGTGATACACAAAGTAGAACTAAAAGTCATGACTTTTTTTTACATCTGGCGTTGGAAGCAAACGTTCTTAATTTGCGAGTGAATACGGTAATTTATAGAAAGTGTGAGGATAATCTTGCATGGTAATTTATAATAGCACAATTTTCTGCATTACTTTTCCATGAAAACTATTATTAATGATTACTGCCCTCAACGGATGCCGAGATGATTGCAGTGGGGTTGTTAAGCGCAATGTCAAGTCCTCGACGCAGTGTATTCGAGACCTTCCTTTCCTTCCCATAGAGCGGCAACGTTTACATACAAAAGAAGCTGAGGCCTTGCAGGGCCTTCGCAAGTCCGCCTCAGGTGCTGCCGTCGGGCCCAAGTCGTAAGCGGTCCCGTTACCTGCGAGACGAGGAAATGCCTTCACCGTTCCGGGAACGGAAATTTGACCAGCGTCAGCGAACCAACGGATATCATTCTCGACGAGCGCACTCAGATTAGCTTTTTAGGACGAAATTTTTCAGTGATGAGGGTCAATACTTCAACTGTGGCGGCATGACTGAAGTTCAATATTCAACTCAAATTTAAGTAAATTCCAAAAGTAATTTTGAAAGAAATAAACTTTGAAAGATTGTGTCTCATTTAGTTTTGATAGGGTATCTATGAAAATTGAGTTAATAATTACCAGTCGGTTAGCGGCATTATGAAAATCCTCTCCGCATACACTCCCAAAGCGCAAAATTACACGAAAAATGTTTAATGTAAAGAATTATAGGTATAATTTGCTCTTGGTAATCCTACTGCTTCAAAATCACCCTTTCAATCACTAAAAGCATTAATCGATGGAAGGAAGCAGACCACAAGACAATAAGGCATTATGAAATTGGAGTACCATGCAGCGCTAAATATCGCTCATTGGAGTAAGGTGCAAAATCTCCCGGAATTTGCTAAGCCAAACGAATTGATCAAATTCAAATACAAACAAATTGATAAAATTATCAACATGAGTTCCATTGAAGAACACTGAAACGAAAAAACAAGAATGAATCTAAACCCAGTTTATGTTCTGAGATGAATAATTGGATTGTCGAGAGACTGAGGAGTTAAGATGAGCGTCCGTCGCCACCCACCCTTCCTTCTCTTCACCGCACCCACTGAACACAACACTCCACACGTGCGCACAACAGCAGTGGGAAACATTAAGAACACAAAAAATAACAAATAAAACCTTAGGCGACAGCGCTTGTCAGGTTAACGGAAGAACAAGATTGGTATACATTACACAAAAGAAGAAACAGAATATCCAGAAAAATTAAGCAAATAATAAAATAGCCGAAACTAGTGATCGCGTAGAAGTCTTCACGGCGACCTCATGAGTCGTTCCTCATGGTACGACTCGTTCCGCACAAAGTTGATCTTGAATACTGATGTGTAGAAAATGAAATATTTATTGATGACGATGACGGTTCTTGTTTTAGCGATACCTACTTCTAATTTTTCATTTATTTTTGGCTCACTAAACCTAAAAATTGAAGTGTTTATCTACTTTTTCATGACTTGACTGTGAAGTAGAAAACCACAACTATCATTAAATTTGTTAAAATTGAGACTTCTCTCGTGACATGTCACATTAGCTTTGTAATATCAACAAGCCTAAACTGCGATGTGCAACGCCATGAGTGACCGCCTCTGCCCAAGTAGCCTGACACCACAGGCCACAGAAGCGTCAACATAAATATTCCGCTCTCTCAACTACGTCTTCTACTTTAAATCTAGCCCAGTGGTTCTTAACCTTTTTTGGCGGTGACCCAAAATCTGCACAAATAAAAAATTCCATTCATAATATTATTCTTTTGAAAACAGGTTACTGTAGATTAACACAAACAGGTTACACAAACCCTCAGCGTCCCAATGAAATGCTTGGCGACCTTATTTTGTGTCGGGACCCAGGGGTTAAAAACACTGATGTAGCACAATGTGTACTCTAGAACCAATTGCACTTTTTACTGTAGTTGAGCTTTGGTACATAAGCTATTTAATGCAGTCGTAATCTAGGAAATGCTTCGAGTATTGCTGTAATTCGTTCGCAAATAATTGGTTTTATCAATGATCAGTCGTTTCTTTGGTCTCTACGACACATAATTCACTAAAAGAAAGACTGAAGCCATCCATTTAATGTAACTCGTCAGGTTCAATCTGTGATCAAGATTATCAACAGCACTGAATGAACAGTAAAATCAAATTAAAGTGCTTGGGAAATATTCATTCATAAAAAGTAATACGAAACAAAAATGTTTAGTATTAAGCAGAAGAGTTTTTGATGAAATTTGTAAACTATATAATCTAAAATAAACTAAACATGGCAAACGATAAAAATATGAACGTTGAAAATGCAAGTTGATGTGAAAATTAACCACCAAGAGTTTTTAACTGGTATTCACAGGATGGTGCTAGGGAATTGCTTCTGGGAAAAATGCACATGTGGTAAAATCCTCACTGTGTCAACTTCCGATGTTATAAAATTGTAAGACGGAAAATATGTCCATCTAACAACAGCAAACCTCACGTATTCATAATATTCATCTAACCTACCTCAAAGAAATCTAACCTACCGAAATGAAATCTTTCATACTAGAAACAAAAGTGTCAATTCACCCTAACAATAGACCCACTGGAAGATGACACGTTCAAGTTCAAAAACATTAATTTCTGCACACACGATACTCAATTTTACAATAAAGTAAAATTTCAGACATGATATGCATTAAATATTTGTAATTAACTCACGCACAAATTTCAAAAAGAACCACTGAATCATCTCACTCATCAACAACGTCTGGTAGTCATTCACTTGAGAAATTCACTACGAGTTCCAATATCGCACAAAAACTGACGCGGCTAGTAAAACGTTATGTAACTTAACTCTCAATACGTGTAGTGAATGTAAGTTTTAGTAAAGAAATTATTTAAATGAGAAAACCTTATTCACTCAAGTCAATAATTCGGAATAATCCGCAAACGGACTATTACTCAGTTGGGCAGAATGAGGAGCTTTCTCATGTACAAAAAGCGAAGAGTCAAAAGTAAATTTGGACGAGAGAAAAAAGGTAACAACTACAACTCAAAGGGAAACAAGATTAGAACCCCTTCAAATCCTATACCATTTCAACCAATAGTGTAAACAAAACACCCCCTTCTTATAGACAACTAAGGACAGATCAAGTTTTGGGACTATGGCTGAGCATTAACAAAGAAGCCAGCCCGCTCAAGACCAGACAAGTCTCCCAGACAAGGGTACCAAGAAGGTAACGGTCTCGGAAATTATGAAGGAGTTAATCAGGGGCAGAAGAACGTGCGATGCGCAGCTTGTGGAGGTGACGCGGCGTTACCAACCAAAATGTGTCCTGATTTGAAGCCAATCTTTGTCCTCGCTAAATACGAGTAGACTGCATGAATTTTAATGAGCCCAGACGCCCGGTAAACAAGCGGTTGGATGACGGTCTAATGGAACAGTTTTTAATGAAGTGGCAGCTTTGGCTCATGAAAAGCACGAGCTGAGTAGCAACGCCGAGAAGTAAGGACCGAGTTATATTATAAAAAGTGCAAAACAAGAATCAGAGATATCATAATAGCCAAAATAGTATTTCAACACACTAGTTCACCTGGTCGCAGAAATTCAACGTGGTTGCGCACTTTTGACATCTTGGACAAATCACAGGTCGCAAGCAAAAACACGACAGATTCACGGAACAAAACTAGACGAGGTGCGACAGAATCTTCGAGCACGACTGATCATGAGTGCGACCGAACACAGTTTCATGTTTCCTGAGTTGA
The DNA here is from genome assembly GCA_030386875.1 of Morinoia aosen. NCBI lineage: Eukaryota > Metazoa > Arthropoda > Malacostraca > Amphipoda > Talitridae > Morinoia > Morinoia aosen. The sequence goes on along the minus strand of CM059567.1, from coordinate 71,853,271 downwards.
ACATTTTTCTAAGAAATATGAAGTGGGTCAGGAGGACCGGAGATGCCTAGCAATGGAGCAGGCCAGGAAAGGATGACTGAAATGGAAGTAAGAGAAACGATTTCGATGTCCAGGAAGAAATTTAAATCTTCCTAGAACTACGGCCGTGGACTTCTGCGTACATGTATTAGAGAAGTTCAATATTAACGAGTAGATAGAATTCATCGAGACCGAAAAAATAAACAGAAGCGCTTCTTTGTTAGGAAATTGCTCAACAAATAACGTGGTAATCGTTCTGATAAGCCACGAATGTAAAAAACGTGGTACGTAAAAAATTTAGTTCCTGATTTACTTTCAATTAATAAAATAAAAACCTAAGAAAAGGGACAAACATAACTGCAAAAAGGAAGAACATCGGCGAAGAAAACAGTACGCGTGAAACTTTACGTCCAATCAGTTCAGTCATTCTTTGAAAAAATATTAATATATTAGCAGTTGTTTAAACTTGTTTGATAATAATGTAACATAGAATTTAGCACGATTTAAGAAGAATACGCTAAAAGAGGTTAGATATGAGGTTGTATTGTTCTCATCAAAAAGAGATGTAAATGTATCACAGGAAAATTTCAAGCAGGCGAACTTTCTGATTTTTTTCGAAAACTCATTGTTGACACGGCACATCGTTTCCCGACCCCGAAGGGGCATTGCTACGATAACACAAACGTAATTAAAGAAAACACGAGTTCAAAACCTACACATCAGCTCTGAAAGAAGTGATTTAAAAGACACACTGTCCTTTATTAAGCTTCGAATTTTTTTCAAGAAAGTATGAGGTTTTTCAACTTTGCCACGACAACAATAGAAACAGAAGCGTAGTGAATAAATACATGGACGATGAACCTGCTGCTTGCACATTAACCAGCAGTTAACAGAGCAGGACTAATATTTACATGTCATATCAGCGTGGTGGGCGCAGTTTAAAGTCGCAAAAAAAGTTGTAATTTCATCGAATTTTGAAATGTGGACTGAAGGCTAATATCAGAACATAGAAATCCTCACGCAGGCACAAGCACACCCATATACAGTAACACCTATCAAATATCTTGCCATTAGTATGGTCCTTTAACTAAATAATAGCAGAAAAAGGACAATACAACCTTGCACTACAAACTGCGCCAGAAAGACAACAAGAACAACGACATAAGCTGTCCAATGCGGACTGCAATACGTTAAGAAGTATTGGCTGCGAGGTTACCTTTAATTCAAAGCAACAGAAACAGAAACTAAGATTTCTACTCCATTATGGCATTCAATAACAAGCTTCACAAGCAAATTCTAGTGATTTGACAGCGCACCAAGGAGCAAACAAGCTACGTCGTCACACTTCCCTCCCGAAGAACAAGAAACAACGCGCGTAAATTCGTTACATGACGAAGGATCGATGAAGGTGACTTTGCTGTGCATCCCGACGCGTGTACGTACAGCTGCAGCACCACACCACTTGCACCGTTCTAATCAAATCGTCTGAAATATGGACCATTACTGTTATTTAGAGTAATGAAACAGCTAATCGAGTGATGGCAGTATGACACGCATGCTGCCGAAAGTCTCTCCAGACAAAAACGCTCAACATGTTCGATAAGTCGTAAAAATGTTTACTTTTAGAATTCAAAAAATTGTTTAAATATTCATTGAAAATTAAAATAAATGCGTGCACCAAGAGTGAATTTCAGAACTGAATTCATAGAGGCTGTGAATAAACATTGACGAGCAGGAAAGAGTAACCTGCGTTTATATACAAGTCTAATGAAACGTTATTTCATTCATGGTCAGATTGGATACAGTCAGTTTGCATGTGAACCTTCCAAGCGAGTGTCTTCCCTCCTCTTAACACACGCCTTAACATAAGTATACGCTTACACAACACTCTTTTAAACGAAATTAAAAAAAATTAAGCTCTGTTTCGGAATCAAGTGTACAAGTAGACCAGAGAGTGTCTATTTACTCGAATATTTCAAATATACTCGAATAAACTTATCAAATATATGTACGGGACTGAAGTATTTGACCGAAACTAAAAACAAGTCTTTAGTATTAAGGGGCGTGTTCATTCGCACTAACAGCATGGATACGATCTTTACAGCTGGAATCTAACTTTTGACACTCCGTTTATTTAGTTCCGATATCTTGTTCATTTCTTACGTGCAGATGATGCTCAAATCAGCAGGATTCTGTGGACTCCTTTTGAGCGCAGCAGTTTTGCACACTCACCACAAATTATCAATGGGATTGAGGTCAAGCGATTGGTTGGACACTCATTTTCTTATATTTTGGTTGGACACTCATCTTATTGGACATAAGGACACTCATTTTCTTATTTACGAACCTTTTTTTGTCAATTTTGCCGTACGTTTCAGGTCATTGTCTAGCTCGAAGGTTCACTTTCGCCGGCCGTATAAATTTTTCGCTTTCAAAATCAGCTTCTGCTCCAGTATCCCCCTGTTCATAAAACTCTCCATTTTTCCATCTACTCTGTGCAGTTCCCCTACACGACAGACAGTAAAACTGTCCTTCACCATGACACTGTCTCCTCTGTACTTAATGACAGGGATGGTGTTCTTGGGATCGTAGGCCGTCCCCTTGTCCTCTAAACACGCGAGCTTAGCTTGAGTCTGTGAGTTCAGTTTTCCTTTCATCCGACCATTCAACCAGTTCCTGATACTCAATTCCTTTGTGTAGATAGATGGTCGTTTGCAAACCTTAAACGATTCTTCACATGTTTTGCTGTAGTGTGTGAACGTGAAGTTCGTGAAGTTCTTGTAACGCCAGTTCAGACTGAAAGTATGCCTGGGTTGCAATGGGCTCATTCGTCACCTCAAGCAGAGCACCGAGTCGAGAGCGGACAGTGATCTTGTGAGCAGCTCCGGCTCTTTACGGCGAAGAGATTGACGCAGTCTCTCGATGCTTCCGAACGTGTATCAACAACGTGATCCACAGTTCAGTACGGAACCTTGACACGCTCATCAACTTGCCTAGGTTAATCCTTCATTACGAAATTCAATAAGTTGCTTTCGAATAGCTTCGGATATTTCTATGACTTTCGGTGTTGTGTTCACTGAGCATCCATCTTCAACATAATCTGGTGAGGTAATGATTGTTTCGAGCGTAGTCTGTTTACATCAAATACGTTTCTGAAACTCCTAGGGAATTTTGAAAAGTTTGTGGATTGAAATGCTGAAATTTTTCAGTTAAATGACATCAATTTAACGTTGTATTAATTTAGGCTAAATACTTCCATTCCACAAATTAGTTGCTGATAATCAGTTGATTATTCGTCGTCAATAAATTTTGTTGTGTTTTTTAAACATTCTGATAACAATATGTTATCTGTACTACCTGTACTTTTACCCCAAACCAAGCACTAGAAATTGCTGAAAAAAAATAAAAAATAGAGTAAACTCATGTCAAAGCACTTAACAAGTTCGTGTAATGAAACAACGAAGAATATTCATTATACCAACACTGGCACGTCAATGTAATTTCCTTTCAGTAACACGAGATGCTTGCCAAGCTAATGAATAGAAGATTCACGTGCGTACGAAGTGAAAGTGTAAACATTCTTATTTAAGTTTTTAAATTGAAGCTAACGTGAAATACTGATAAACCTAACATACCTAATTTGTGCACAAATATGGGCACAAAATAGACTTCATCGACTTACTGTATGCTGATTAGTACATTCCAGATCACATCACACACCGAGCTTCCCGGGCATCCCATAGCAGATGGACTAATTAATCGAAGTCTTTCATCTGCACGCATTAAGCAGCAACGAGAATGGCGGCAACAGGGATCAACAGGTCCCAAGGCAATTTCAGCGCGGCTATCGATACATTTTACAGAGAATTTCACATTATGTATCGTTGCATTCCAGTGGTATTCAAGGCGCGCGATGTAAATTTTCCTCCACGAATTTTCCTACACTCTTTTCTTTATATTATTTAAAATATATTTGACAGTTTCAGCCAATAATGACATTGAAATTATGATCAAAAGAATATATAATTGAGTGAAACGTACTTCGCATAAACGATCGTAGGGTTCAAGGTCATTCTTGAATCTTCAGTAACTCTAAAAATTAAGGAATTCAAAGTGTGAAAAGTTGCAGGATTCGGTACTTATTCCCAGCTTCAGGTTATAACCAAGATCAAAAGTTCAAAACTGCACTTAGGCGACAGAAAAAAAGGCTATCATTCGCCATGAAGAAGAGTGATGAAATTAAAAGTTCCTGATAGACGAAAATGAAATCAAAAAAAGGCGTTGAGCATTAAAACAATGTATGTGGAGAGATCAGCAGAAAAAGATAACTTTCTAAAGCAGGACTGAGGAGTTTCATACGTCAGAAGGAAGCCTCGAGAGCCACCATCACGAGCAGATCTGAGCGATAATTGGTGAGCGCAGCGGACGGAAGACTTTCGCCAGGGGCCCACGACAGCGCGCTGCGACCGCTCAGGGTGCGTAGGCATTCGGCCTTCTTTCTGGCCACAGCTCTCTTACTTGCCTAAATTGTGCATGAATGAAGGCTAACAGTGAAATCGTCGATTTTTGGGTTGTTACGTGATGAGTTATTTAGGGGCCTGAATTTATTTAAAGAAGCAAATTTGAGAATTTTGGCCAGAAAAAAGGCTAATGAGGCAAGCGTCGCTCGACAGCGCGCGGCTGACCTTGAACTATCCTTGTCAGGCCGCGGCAGCTGGCGCTGCAGCTGCGGCCGCCAGCCCCTCTGCAACTCAACAGCTGTGTGGCAACAGCAGCAGCTCTTCCAGCTGTGTGGCAACAGCAGCAGATGTGTGACAACTGTATACCTTCAGTCTCTGTGTGGCAGCTACTGCAACTTGAGCAGCTGTGTGAGAACTACTGTAACTTGAGCAGCTGTGTGAGAACTACTGTAACTTGAGCAGTTGGTGGGAATAGCTCTAAGAGCTGTGTAGTAACTGAACCAATTTAAGCAGCTGTGTGGCAAGTGACTGGCAACAGCAGCACATGTAAGAGAACTGTAGCAATTTCAGCAGCTATGCGCGGCAACAACACAAGCTTCCACATCTAAGAAGCAGAAGCTACAACTCGAGTAGCTGCGTAGTAACAAGAGCAACTTCAGCAGCAATAACCAATGCACGAATTCAGCACACGCAGAAACTCAAGCAACCACACTTGAAGAATAGCAGGCGTGTAATATCAGCGGCAGGGTTTGCCACAAGGACACAACCGCCAATACAGTATGTGTAATAATTAAAGACAGTTTTCCCAGAAAGGGATACATCCGAAGAAACTTTGCAATGGCATGAAAGTAATAATGTGCGACAGTATCAACGAGTGTTACAGTAAGTATAATTGGAAACATTAGCATTATTAATTTTAACATTGAATTTCTTCATATGTAAGATTCACCCTCAGCGTTTACTATTGAAACCCTATCCGACAAATTTTCATTGGCGATGCAGAAAAGTTTACAAGTATGGCCAGAATAGCAAAATCTTCACCGGAGCTTCCTGACAGACTTTATTGCAGTGTCTTGGCCGACCTGGGAACGGGTTCAGCTAATGTTGTTGAGACTTTGGAGCGGTTGAACTTGGACGTGCAACGGCGAGGCTGAACAACCTCAAGAATTGTTATGGTAAAAAGTGAAGTGAATGATTAGACTGGAAGTAAGTTTAAGCCTATCTAACTGCAACAAAGGCGTTCCGAAGAGAGGAAGGATAGAGGCACCATTAAGTATGGAGTTAAGGGAACGTGGAATCTAAGCACAAGGTGCATGAAAACAGTAAGTCAACAAAGAAATTTGTGAAACCAAATAAAAGTTGGAGAAGAAAGTAGTAGGCGTTGCAAAACAGGACAGCAGTGAACCGATGAAAGATAGTCCTTAACAAAATGAAAACAAAATTTTATTTTAAAAAAAAGGCCTGCCTAACTCTCAGCTCAGGACCTCACACTTTCCCCCTAAGACTGCTAATTCCCACAGATACAATAAAGCAAAGTAAAAATTAGGGAAAAAAAAAGTTAATGCGGTAATTTAAAGCGATATAGAACACGGAATAGAATTCTTAATGGCTTTCAATATCCCGTTTCTTTTTTCGTAAAAAAGGACGACCAAATACAAAGGAAATTCGAGTGAGAAAACTTGAATCAATAACTTGGCAACGTGTTGAGAATTACCGTGTGCGCCTCTCAGGTACTTTTCAGTTTGAACTTTAGAGGCTTTCAGCTGACCGGGGGCGGAGGAGGAAGCTATGTCGGCGAGATATTTTTATATATTTGGACAAGAGGACGAGAGGTAGCAAATGCGAGAGGTTACATAAAAGAAAGGTTGAGAGAGAGGTTGAGAGGTTTGATGTTCACCAGTACACGACGGACTTGAGCCATACTCTGTACTCGTTCTGTGTTACTTAACGGTGTAAAGTGAATCTACCGAGTGCTGCACATCGCCTGGGCCTTTTCCAACCTTCTCGTAATCTTGGTTCTTTTCTTTGACCGTGCTCCTGATTTGGTTTGTGTGAATGTGTGTGTTTCATGTTTATTTTGTTCACCTGGCCATTCAGAGCGGTATTCATAATTACTAGGCTTTCTAGCCGCCTCTAACGTTACTTACTTATCGGTTCTGTCGAGCCGTACTTACTTACTTATCGGTTCTGTCGAGCCGTACTTACTTACTTATCGGTTCTGTCGAGCCGTACTTACTTACTTATCGGTTCTGTCGAGCCGTACTTACTTACTTATCGGTTCTGTCGAGCCGTACTTGCTTACTTATCGGTTCTGTCGAGCCGTACTTACTTACTTATCGGTTCTGTCGAGCCGTACTTGCTTACTTATCGGTTCTGTCGAGCCGTACTTGCTTACTTATCGGTTCTGTCGAGCCGTACTTACTTACTTATCGGTTCTGTCGAGCCGTACTTGCTTACTTATCGGTTCTGTCGAGCCGTACTTGCTTACTTATCGGTTCTGTCGAGCCGTACTTGCTTACTTATCGGTTCTGTCGAGCCGTACTTGCTTACTTATCGGTTCTGTCGAGCCGTACTTGCTTACTTATCGGTTCTGTCGAGCCGTACTTGCTTACTTATCGGTTCTGTCGAGCCGTACTTGCTTACTTATCGGTTCTGTCGAGCCGTACTTGCTTACTTATCGGTTCTGTCGAGCCGTACTTGCTTACTTATCGGTTCTGTCGAGCCGTACTTGCTTACTTATCGGTTCTGTCGAGCCGTACTTACTTACCGATTCTGTTGAGCCGTACTTACTTAGCTGTCAAGCTACTCTCATGTATTAAGAGCCCGTTGGGCCATCCTTCAAAACGTTAACTCTTATTGATACTTGCTCTGAATGGCATTCTTCAACTGTCGTCTTTTCGTTATTTTTCCATCTCTTGCCTAACCTCCTTCTAAAAGAAGCTCCAATGGCTTCACTCGGGAAGTAATTCCTTAGGTGAGGGTCATTAGGAGGTAACTCGTATTCAATTTCAAATTGTGCCCTACGTTGAAATTTTATTGAAATAACTGCTGCGAGAAACTTGCTAGTTTTGTGTATTTCGCAAGCTTACTACCGTTTTCTTTTGCGCAGTATACCGCAACTACCGCCGGGTCCGGTCTGCTTCCAACCCGACAGCAGATGAGGGCGTCAATTCGGTCCCGCTAAATTCTTCTTGAGCGCCCATCTGACTCCTAATTTGTCCGAGGTTCCTACCCTTCTGGAGGTACCATTCAATACTTGAAAACGGTACCTCCACTCTCTCTCCGAACTCTCGCAAGCTAGGAGGAAGCGAGGCCTTATCAACCAATTTCTGAACGGAATACGATTCCGTTGCTGCCTCAATCTTTGTTAAACTTCAACGTTCTTGTCTTTGGTTACGTTACCAAATTAAAAACTTTTGAAAACCTTGCAGTGTGTGATTTCCTTACAAACGAGAAGAATACAAGAAGGAAGCTTCTCGGTGACTCTCATCTTGGAAAAGGGAAATACGCAATTCAAGTTGAGAAAGAAGTCGCAACAAGAGCTGATGAGCAGAGCAGCCATCATCGGTCAGCCGGTGCTATCAACTTAGGGCCACATTAGTGAAGGGCTACCGGGGGAGGGGAGAACCGCGAAAACTTTTGATGTACTCTAAGCATTCCAATGAAAAGCCGATAACCTTCACACTCGAATAATAACGACGCTCGTAAGTGCAGTAGCAAGAGAAGTGCAGCTATCATAATTATAAATTACGAATCAACTTTCCAAAGTAAATTAAAACCACGCGTACTGGACAATATATAGTTTTCTATTTGTTTGACTGAAAAATGAAAAGGTTAAATGAATAAAACCGCAACCATGAAAAAAAGTAAAACATGCTTAAGCATTTTGATTGTTATACAATATACGGAAGAGACAGTAAGCCTACAACGAACAAGAAAAGATGTCATAGGTGCCGTACGCAAGCTCAGACCTCCTCATATGACAGGATTAAACCTACGCGGGCTCATCCTGACACTTTGGACAGCAGAATTGAAGGCTTACATAGTGAGTTGGTACCGCAGGCTTACTGCAACGTAATAAAGCCCCTTATCAAGAGAAATTCAAGAAAAGCGGTCAATAAGTTCATATTTAAATTAAACTAAAAGTCGTTTCTAACGTGAATATAAAATACAAAGGAAAAATCCGGAAAGCAGTTCAAAAAACGAATGAAAATCACTACGGTCACTTAGCTGGCGACAAGTAATCGTTTACGACGAATAAAAAATTAGGCAATAGGATAGCTGGAAGAGTCACTCTTAACATCGACTCTCACTTCCTAATTCAACCGAACGGCTTAATGGGTACATTGACGTGGCGTCACAAACTTGTCATGTGAGGAAGAAGCGTCAGATGCTGCTTACGGATAATATCCCAACACAACTTATAAATAATGAATTTTGGGGGACTATCTCATCACGCAATTGGAAAAAGACGACTGTGCTAATAAAAAAATAAGTAGATGAGAAATATGGGTTTCTACACTCGTACATGACAAGATTCCCTGGGTAGTATTGCCACACATTGGTATCGGCCGAGAAGTAAATCTAAACGATGTGACGAGAAAAACACTGATTATCTTAAACCCCAGAACAAAACCACATGGCCGACTTGCGCCATCACAAACCATGGACGAACAATACTTCATTTTTGGGAAAGAAGCATTATTGTTACAAAGTAAGCATTTTGAAAGTAGAAAAATACGTGCAAAATGGCACTTCTTTGCTTTCACTATTCATACAAAGTTAATGACATGATATAACACCGATGGCTTTACAAATTTAAAAACGCTGAAAATCTTTGGCTCAAGTACGTACACATTGAACTAGGTTAATATTGAATATTACCCTGGATCGTGTTTTAGTATGAAATACAAAAACCACGAACTACATAAAAGAGGGACTACCCCACTATTATCCCACAAATCATTTCATAACAATAAATAAAATAAGAAGAAAGTATTAAATGAAAATAAAGTCACTTCTTCACCTGCAAGGAATTGCAAAATAGAGCGATGGCAAACAGAAATAGAGAGCTTGAACTCACGAAAGCAGTCCTCTTAGCCGAAGTTCGACTCCATCGAGATGCCTCTTTGACCTAGCTGCACCCATACAAGTCGCACGAAGAAATCACGTAACTTTACAGTCACTGAATTATTTGGAAGGCCAACGACCGCAGAGGGCCACACTGCATAGAGTCGGGACCCTGGTACGAGTAAATAATCGCGCAATATAATATGGCGATACAAGATAAATGAAGCGCATACCGCAGAGCCTTGCATGAACACATTACCATAACATTAGCGAGAGCGACACCGGCCAGCAGCTTCCATACCTGCAGGTCCCGGGGTCCCTTATGATTTGGGTGGGGGAGAATGAAGCTATCTTTATAGATGATCAACTGGGTTCATTTCTATACTGCGCTAACAACTAGTGTTGCTTCATAACACTAACAATAATTGTGTAAATTAACATTGTGTTTTCGACAGTGTTTCTAGCGTGATTTTAAATATAACAGGGATATAAATTCGTTAATACTTGACAGCAGTAAGGATGTATTGGAATACGAAATGAATTATGGCAAGTATTTAAACACCAGCATGATCACGATGGTTAGATTGAAATTATGCAATTTAATGAATAATTTCAACTATTTCCAACATTGTATTCCATATTATAATTTTACGAAGAACATTAAATAAGTGTTATAAATATTGACAAAATGGATGAAACTTTCTAAATAGTGTCAAGTATTTAAACACAGGCAGAAAACTACGGTGAGAACAAGTCATCTAACCTATTTACTTGCTATATTATTTTCTATAAAAACAAATGGGAAGATGTAGTAGCAGCATATAAGCGCGCGTTAATTCTATGCGAGAACAAAAGTTCAGGTTTACATCGCACTAGAAGCATATAAGCGCGCGGTAATTCTATACGAGACAAAAGTTCAGGTTTACATCGCACTAAAAGCATATAAGCGCGCGTTAATTCTATACGAGACAAAAGTTCAGGTTTACATCGCACTAAAAGCATATAAGCGCGCGGTAATTCTATACGAGACAAAAGTTCAGGTTTACATCGCACTAAAAGCATATAAGCGCGCGTTAATTCTATACGAGACAAAAGTTCAGGTTTACATCGCCCTAAAAGCATATAAGCGCGCGTTAATTCTATGCGAGAACAAAAGTTCAGGTTTTCACCACACTAGAAAGTTTGGCTGAGAACTTAATTAAATACATGCGATACTTGGTCACCCAGTACAGTCTGCAGCAGTTACACAGTTTACAAAATATTACGCGTAATAGTACAGGTGTTTGACAAACTATCAAAATTCCTCGTGAAATGCACGTTTGGACATATATGTCGAATCTAGCCAAGTCTGTTGTTTTGTTGCTTTTGCCCACTATACAATATCCTCAATACGTTGCCTCATTCGCTGACAGAACAGTATTCTGCGTTGTTGTGAGTGCATTAGGAGCTATGCAAGTGAATTCTAACTTGGAAAATTGGCGGTGCTCGTATAGTGGCTACTGCCGTATTCTAAGCAGCAGAAGTATTTGGAGTTTCGAGAGGCACTGTACTGAAGATTTATACCTCATAGAGAAAAGTGGAGAAACATCCTCTACTAAAGCAGATCGCAGATAAAAGTGTGAGTTGGATAATCGTGATATACGTTTATTGGAGAGAACTGCGACGGAAAATAAGAAAACGATGGCTGCAAAAGTTACTACCGAACCGAATGTCGTGCTAACATAGCCCGTCGGCACTGAACCAATGAGAAGAGAGCTCCTTCAACCGGAATTTCCATTACGAGCTACCAATCCAAAACTACTCATTAGTGATGCAATTACCTGTGAGAGAAAAACGTAGTGCCGAAACCGTAAAACTTGGACTATGGAGCAATGGAACACAAACGTTTGGTCGGATAAGTCTTGCATCACTGTTTTCCATTTCAGGCCGAGTTTCCGGCTGGCGAAGGCCGTCCCAAACTTACGATGCAGACAGCTTGCTGCCGAGGGTAAAACATGGCGGGGCTCGGTCAGGATTTGGGCAGCCTAACCGTGGAAGTGAATAGGTCCCATAATTACTCTGCAAGGTCGCCATTCTGGTAATTATCAAGTGACCATTTTGACCGATCAAATCTATCCCATGCGTGCAATGTTTGTTCCCCAATAGCGATGCTGCGTTCTCAGACGACTAAGCCCCTGTTCGAGCATCTCAAACTGTTCAGGACCTGTTTTGTGAGCATGAGGATCATCGTCGTATCATCGGTCACCATAGTAACAAATCTCAATATCATCGTGGCTTTATGACCTACTTTGGAGAGAAGGGTGCGTGGTCGCCATCCAACTCTATCATCGTTAGCTGAACTTGCCTGCCTCTATTTTGTAGTGGAAATGACGTAAGATTCCCCCAGGAACTCATACAGGGCCTGTATTTATATATTCGGAGGTAACTTCAAGCTGTTTTAAATGAGTGCCAACGAATCTCCTACGCCGCATTAGGCACATTGTATTTTTTTCTTTTGGCGTGTTTCCATACTTGTGTCCAACCTCCGTACATCAGCGCGTGAAAAAACACTCTGTAATAAAATTATAATTACAATAGAGGGATTGACTTCACGTCTCTCGGAAAACGTTCCTATTTTCAATTAAAAATGATAGACGGGCTGTAATTAAAGGAACTAAACAAAATAGTAAAATTTTTCTTAGCTGATTGGCAGTTGGAGTGTGCGGTCAATTTCAAGCACCAACCCGCAGCAAATAACTGCAAAGAAACCAGCCATATTGATTTAGTAAAGCTAATAAGAATAAAACAACATTCAAGATGATGACAAAACTATCATTTCAATGTGCACAAGGTCGGTGAGGCGAAACAAGCGCAGTACCACAAACTATTAGTAAGGTGCGACGCTACAGTTCAAATGAATGCATTCGTCACTTATGATTTGTAAGCCAAGGGCTCAGTATTGCCCATAATTCTGCCAAAGTACGCATAAAGATCACAGGCACCGTGCAGCGCGGAAATTCTGCAGCATGATGGATACAAAAGGAAAGGGTTGGGAGCGAATATACAGCTAGCAGCGGGCCGAGATGAGTTAGTATCATACGAGCTCGAGCCTGCCAAAAGAATTGCTGCCGCCCGCCAAGAGTTCAGAGAATTTGAAAAGAAAGTTACCAAACATCGTTCAATAAAATTACAAGTATTTTCTATTTTGATAGGTATTTCTTCCGTTTATTCAAAATATTAATTATTATCAGGTCATATATCATCTACAGGCGTATAAAAGAGTGTATTTTTTTGTTTGACTATTGCACTCAAAAGTTCACCAACCCTTGACTTTTCAGAATAAATAAACCCTAAAGTTAAAACCTACGTCCCAATGGTTGTAGTTATGTACGAACGCCAATTTGTTACCTGAAAAAGAGATGAATCTTGTTCGGGTATGTCCATGTCCCCGGAAGCATTACTGCAATAAAATAGTGTTCAATAGAGGATGTTAAATAAAACGTTAACGCTTAAGCATTATCAAGTTTCAGTGTGATAACACGGATGAATAAAAAAAATCCCCAATAATAGTCAATTGTAACAAAGTTCACTAAACTGGGAGGTGGATACCCGTAATAACACCGATGGCTGCAAACCAGACAGAATACAAAGAACTCTCAAATTATTCTCATAAGCAGAGAAGTAAGAAAGGTACAACATAAACAGTTAAATGGAAGTCTCATAACAGATTATCATTGACGGCGTTTTCAGAGCTATGCACTCGAGTGTTTCCGCAGTGGCAAAAATTGGTCAAAGATGAAAGTATAAAAAATTCATCATCAGGTACCAGCATCTAAAATAGATGCAAGGAGACCAAGTGACACCTTCGCCCACGACCGAGATGAAGAAAAAACTTACCTTGACTTCGAAGATCAGCCAATAACAGCCCGGTGTGACTTTATTGTTTCTTTCTGATAGTGTTTCACTTGGAATGCCAGCAAGTAACGCAGAATTTCCGGTGGGGGTATCCAAAAAAAAAAGGAAAACTCCGCACATTTGACCGACAGGAGCTCAGATGTCTTGCATTATTACCTGAGGAGCGACGAGTCATTTCTGATTCATCGAAACGCAACCCTCGTCAAGAGCCGAATGGGGGAATACCCTCACGAAAAAAACTGTTTCCCAAAGTCAGTCGCAATGTAAAAAATAATAGCATACATAGAATGTGCCCGACACTGAAACCTTGAGTGTATACAAAAACCTACTTGAAAAATAGTCAGAAGACTGAAGAAAGCCTTTTACCGTACGCAAATATTTTTAAATTTATTATTTAAATAAATCTGAGTTAAATTTTTTCACGGATTTGATTCGGCCTGTTTAATACAAAATATGACAGCGCTTGTTATAACCCGCCACAGAGTTTAAAAACTTACACAGGAAGCAGAGTAAACGGCCAACTGAAAGCCGGCTGTCATTCAATTGGTGCGAATATCAACCAAAAGAAGCCATCGTAATTTATGGAAACGAATGCCTCTTGGTGTCTGATGCATCATTATTATTATGCTTTAGAGAGGTACAATAACCAAATTTCCTCATCTGAACTTTGTTAGCCCGCTAGGCATTAGCTAATATATATAGCTTAACAAACCCCACTACATCATTCAACGATTGCATGCGAAAGTTCCTAAACAGGGGAGCAACTTAATTATAACAGTGTGCATTAATTGACCATGCATGGTTGACAGCTTTTGGAGAGACAAATACTCATAATAAATGCACATTTAAAAATTAAGAGTCACATATTTGCAGCCTTGGAGTGAATAAGGGTTAACTGCAGCATAAGAACTGCTTTTAACAAATATGTCAGCCATTTTTGTGATATCAATTTCGATGAAACTTAGCTCATCCATTTACCGTAAAAGGTTTCAACGTCAATGTTTAACGTAAGCAATATTTTAAAATGTAGCATTGATAATGAATACGATTTTTAGCAGCCATTTTTACAACAGCAGAAAAAAGCATATTCATCAGCCAACAAAATAGCAAAGTCTTGCTGGGCTATTGCCACCAAAACACAAATTTGCACATGGTGGCCGTGAAGATCACTCCCGGTGGCGCCTTGAAGTCACCGGCTGACGAGCGGCGTCAAGTCACCGCACAATTGGGTGCCGTGTTAACGCACTGGTTGACACTACGTCCGAACACCTTTAGAAATAAAGACTCGACTTAAAACACCTCATCATGATTGAAGAGAATATTAAGTGAGTCAACCAAAAGCTACCACCAAGTCTTTTAATTTTATGAAAACTCGACTCCAACACCCTACTGAACGTAAAAATTTCGTTGTATTCAAATTACAATTCAACCAAAGCATTACAACTCTGGAAAATCCCTCGTTTCATGAGTTTGAACATCATGAAGAATAGTTCATGAGTTCGAGCATCACGAAATCACACGAGTCCGAACATCACGAAATCGAAGTTACCAAGTTTAACCTAAAAAAAGCAAACAACATAACAGGTGTCAGAATGTATGCCGACAAGTGATGATAGAAATAAAATAAAATTCTCTAAAGACAATTTAAAAAAAATAACAAAAGGCCAATATACGAGTGTAAATGTCAGTGTGACATTCTTTGCGATCGAGAGACTTGAGACCGTGGAAGTGAGCGCCAGGCCAAGAGTAACCACAAAAATAAAACACTCCTCTGATACAGAATAAAAAAATCAGGGACGACTTCCTCATCACTCGACTCGTTCACAGGATAAATTACAAACGGTAAATAACGGAAACCTAATATCTAAACACAACAATAATTAATTGGAAAGGAATTTTACATAAGTTTTAACTAGTTCCAAGACTTAGAATCGAACTACAAAAATTCAGAATTATATCATGATTAGACCAACGAGTATTAGATTTAACTTTAGTTAAAAGCACTAGAAATATTTTTCAAGATACTAGTAAAGTAGATACTAGTAAAAGTAGTAAATAATTTTAAAAAAACAGAGACAACATTATTACCGCCACACAAATGAGAGCTTGAACTTCACTGACATGTAATAAAATAAAAACTTTAAATCCAGAAAAACGGACGATGCAAGTAAGTCCAAAGTATTGAATTACAATATATTTGTTAATTTGATTTAGTAATTATGTTTTACCACCATTTATTTATTGATCCACTAATCATTACACATTTCCCATTCGATCAACACAAACATACTAATTTAACATTTAACTTTGGCGAAATCAGTTCATTAAACTGCACTAGCGAGCGTTGGCCAGAGGTCACAGTTCTGAGACACGTACGATGGAGCGAAGGTCATCGCAGAAGACGAAGAAGAATCACGGCGGGGCGAGAGACCTGGCGGTTTTTGTGCGGCCGATTCGAGCGGCGGCCGCCGGGAAGCTAAACAAAGCGTCTCAACGCCAGGAGCGGTCTTCACTGCAGTAAAATAAGATGAAGTCTACGAAGACTAAATCTCAAAGGAGAAGGTAAAAACTAGAACAAAAAAATCTCGTGTTTTTCCTGCTACAAAGAAGGGTAGTCGTCCGAAGAGGAAAAATCATCATACAACAATAAAAAACTTGTTTTAATAAAAAATATATCACTTTTAGAGGACGATTCTAACTCTTCTAACTCTCCAAAGAAAAATTAATCTTGAGCCCATTGGATAAAAGCAAAATCCATTCTTAAACAACAGCGCAATGGTGATGAAATGCACTGTTCTGACACATTACAGTCGCTGAAAATCATGTTTTTAGCTGATTTCTTAGGCGATATGTTTAAAAAAGTTAAGATTGCATAGAAGTCAGGAAAAACATTTGCTTTCGGCAGAAGAGATTTGTCGAGTTATGTTGAACTTGAAACAAATGATTCGATTCGAATGTGTCTACCGACGGAAAAAGAGGTGATGAAACATAAGCAAGAAGTGCTATGAAGGCTATGCTCACAATTTTTCGATATTATTCTTCTCGAGGCTACAAAACGGTTACCGAATAACGAGAGCTCGAGCACATGGGTGAAGTGAGTTTATTAGTGTCAACATATCGCTGAAATCATTATTATAATGTGAAAGCAAATATAAAGGACATATCTGAAAGAGTTTTCACAATAACAAGAAGAACTTGTAAAACAAAAGCGAGAATGTTTCTCTCAATATTTTGTTTCGCAGCGAAGACAGGAGTTGAGGTGACCTTGGGAGCGCGTCCTGTTCCCAGCATTTTCGATGAGCTCCGCCAAAAACTTCGCTACTGACGGCTACCAATGAACGTGCAGTTGGCCTGCGTGGAAAAAAGAGCCTAGTCATGAAGGATGAGGGAGCGGGGTTGGGAAGGGGAGAGGAGTGGGAAGAGAGGAGGGAATAGAAATAAGGAATCGTAAGAAATAATAAAATAAGAAGTTAAATAACGCAACACGGATAAAAAACAACCATTTGGATGAATAATAAAAAAGGAATAAGTGTATGGAGCTGTGTAAAAGTATAACAGATAAGGTAAATCTTAGTCGAACAATTAGATTGCACCGAGGGACAGAAATATCAACCCTTCACCAGCGCGCTCGGAGGTTCTAGATACGGTGCGGGTAAGTCTAGGTTCGGGACCATAACTTCTTTAAGGACATTTTGAAAGATCAATGCAAAATTGTATGAAAATACATGCAATATTTTATAAAACAAACAATATTTAAAAAAATGAAGGACATCCCGTAAGAAAAACAAAGAAAAAATAGGGTAAAATATAATATCCTTTTGTCGCCCATGAATATGCCAAACTCTGGTGAAATGTATAGATTAGAACTAATTTTACTTCGGAAACAAAGTAAGACACATTTCAGTCAAATTAATTAATTGTAAAATGAGTAAAAATCCTCACATTACGATGGCTACATGTTTTCATGTACCATTGATGAATCTAACGGTCTAAAGTAGGCTAAACTCAAAGATTAAAAACAACAGAAAAAACCTTTTAGTTAAGCGAGCCATGGGAGCCTAGTTTCATCATATATACATACGAGTACATCTCTCAAACAAGCATGGCTTGTTATTATTCCCTCAGTGTAGCGTTATTAGAGACGAGATGCATGTATTTAGTAGCTTAGTATTTTATTTATTTGCTTCTACGAAAATACTGGCAGGTCACAAATTTCGGTACTTTTTGTGTAGAGCTATCTCAGTTGCACACCAGTGGAGATAACCGTATATTCAACATCAAAATCAAAATGGGTACTCCCATTCTCATAAGGCACAGCATGTGAAACGCGTCAGCAGAGAGCCGCGTATGTGACAGCCTTATGAAGGCTAACTCGGCTCGCCTACTTTGATCGGTTCACACACATCGCGTCTGGCTGGGCGTCTATATAGCGC
This sequence comes from Morinoia aosen, assembly GCA_030386875.1. Taxonomy (NCBI): domain Eukaryota; kingdom Metazoa; phylum Arthropoda; class Malacostraca; order Amphipoda; family Talitridae; genus Morinoia; species Morinoia aosen. Next base: position 71,835,396 of record CM059567.1, on the reverse strand, counting down.
CGTAAATGATAGCGCTGATACTTGGATTTATTAGAGCTTATCTTTTATGGCGCAACGCCGTCATGCCGCTGCAGCTCTTATGAATAGCCAACACACTCTCAACAAGGTCGTTCCAAAAATTGAGGCCAAGTTTGGTTGACATTAGACTCATTTTTGAAGACTATATTAGACACAATATCAACTCGTCCAGGTGGCAGCGGGAGCTAATGCGTGTGAACAACCGCACTGAAATCTAATCATTGTATGACACTCGTAAATTGCACAAGATAATGCAAATGTGACAGATAATGCAGTAAAGTTAGCAAATTTGGTATTTAATTTTATTTCAACAAAAATATTATAATGAAGGGATGGAGTATGACAGAAACGCCTGACCGACCGCAACGAAGGGAAACTCTCATTAATTATGTACGGCTGTATGCTTACAGTAAATAGGAATTATAAAATGCCACATCATAAGGAAGAAATATATACTCGTTCGAAGTCGTACAACATCCATAACAGTAAAATAAGTTACCAGACAGATAATATGCTGAGATTAACTATTACACAATGATAACAACATGATTCATTAATATGATAACGATTTAAACGAAAAAGAACACGAAGAAGATAATTCTAGACGATCTATTAGATTAATGAACAACTCAACTTTGACACAAAATAAGTATTTTTCGGAATGAACGCAGAATAAGCGCTACCAGGAGTTTTTAGAGCTAAATTGTGCTCAAATTTCAGATGAGTTCCGTGCTGTTATGAACGCATCTTCAAGAAGCTCCAGTGTTAACAACGAGGCATGTGTTCGAGCAACGGGCCAGCGCATTAGTGGGAATGGCACGAAATTAATCCCATGGTTACAGGTCATCTGATCTTTACTGTACCATTCATCCTGAAGGTAACAGGCGGTCGTTGTTTCTAATTCTACACGAAAACGTATCATGAACATCCCTATACTTAATATCCCCGTGATCGAGAATAAGTGCATAACTTAATGACATGTTTTCTTTACGAGACTTTAACAAAAAACCATTCTAAAGACTGAATTCACACCGTCAAATAACCAATAAATGAAAAATAAATTAATCAATAGAATCAACAAGACTTAAAACAATGTGGTTCATTTTATCCAATAATTTTCTAATTTACATTCATTATAATAGTCGTTCCAAAGAAACAAGAAATGAGAGTGAAGCTTGCTTCAGTAAAGCGTTCAACATTTGCGTATCAAAATTTATAGAAAAGAGTAACACACAATTACATCATACATATGGGTGGATTAGAGGAAAATTGTCCAAACACTAAAAAACACTAAACTAAAATCGTCCAAACACAGCAGCTGAGTGCTAATACGAATAAATTACAGAACGAGTGCTTGGCAGAGCTTCGCTTCACCAGTGCCTGGTTTTGATGGCTTCGCAAGCCCAAAGAAAGAGAAAAGATTGCTCGCAAGCACTAACGATACCAAGGTTGACACTAACCCTCCTGCCCCTCAAAAGAAACTATCTAAAAAACAAAGAAAGTGAAGTGTTTTTCATATTTAAAGGCTATTTTGATTGTGTAAATAAAATTGTACCCTTGAGCCATTTAGGATTTGCAAGACAATTATCCATCAATACTTTTATTCATCAACTTCTTTCAAAACCGACTTGCAAAGGTTTAGTCCAAATAACTAATTACTAAGTACTAGATAACGCTAACTTACTCTGGTAGAGGTAATATGTAAGGAAATTATGAATTGTATCCTGAACTCAAGTGCCCAAACAATTTTGCTACTCAATGGGTGTCATCAGCCCATAGTTTACTGAACATGCTGCTCCACACAAAACCTAACGTTGACAATATCGCTTCAACTGAACCACAACTTTTTGGACACGCATGAGGCTGCACAATGAATGTGCACAGACCACTTGACGACTGTTTCTTTTAGAGGGGCTTCCCTAGTTTGTATTACATTTGCTCCCACTACTTTTCTGGTTTATCAGAGGACAAATATGAATCACTCAACATTTGTGGAACATCCGAACACACATAACATTCATATGTTATTCCACTTATGAACTAAATAAAATAAAAACAACTTTGGCCAACATAACTCTAAAAATTAAATATTTTCAGTGGCTTTCATTTTTTCAATGAATTAGCTCACTTATTTCTCTTGCATTTTGAAAATTGTAATTAAATAACTGAATATGTGAGATGGAATTGGATTCCATTAGCAGAAAACTCATTAGAATACTCTTGCACAATTTAATACACTGTAAATTATATTTGAATATAGACTCTATTCACCTATGTAGCAATAGTCAGTGATGTACTGAAGAAATAGAAAGAATTTTCGAAAAAAAATAATAACACAATAAAACCCCACAACTTGAAAAGTATTACAGAACACGAGTGTTTTTCAGCCGGGGTTTTACCAACCCCTAAGATGCGCCATTTTTTTGACCGAAACAAACCCAGCAAGTTTATAGCACAAAACCATGGGTGCGTTCATCAATTTTTTTCAAAATTGGACTACAGTGATGAAAACAAAGAATTATTTTTGTTTCGCTAATGAACAAGCTTTAATTGTTATAACAAGATCACAAAACATTGGATCATAAACAAAGCTAGATTTTCATTTTTTATAATCCATATTTATGAGCTTCGATTTAGTATCCTTTATTCATCAAAGTAAAATATTTACGAAGAGCTACTGAAACTTTACTTTGAGATTCTCCGTTGCTCTTCTTTGAGCTTTGAACTTTTTTTTCTTTAGAACAGTCTCCGTATAAGGAGCTTTGAATTTTTCATTATTATGAGAGTAGAAGAGTGAGATATTCCATTTGTTCAGAAAAGCAACTAATGAGCATTTACAACCAAAAATATGCTCTTTTGCTGAACCTATTAGAGAATATTTCTTAAAAATAAAATTCGAAAAACATACATCGAACTTTTACCCGTAATCTCAACTAAAGTGCAGAAACTGCTATATACATTGCAGCTTACACACTCGGGCATTTATTTAAAACAGAAGTTTTCACCATGTCCGATCCAACAACAGAGTTGACTAACACAGTAATTCAACACTTGATAAAATCCAAATCAACCCCAATGTTTACGCATTGAACTAACATTGCAAAGTATTTTACAAACTGCTCAATGATGACTTCTGTACTCTGGGCTCGTCTAATCAGAAAAAAATGAAACTGGATGAAATTGAACCTGACACTGAAATTCGGCGCAGCTGCAAATCAAGAGGCAAGCAGTTTCAATATTCAGGGCCGGTAAATGCAATCAAGGACATCGAAAAAACAGAATAGGAACAATGAGCAGATGCTGCAGTACTTGAATAATGAATATCGAGTACTGGCGATCTGCATGTACAGTCATTTCCGGAGCGGCTGGTATGTCATCGCAATGCCGTGACGAAATGGAAGATTCATCGACGTAAAACGAACGTACAATGCTTCGTGAGAAAAAAATTGTCAAACAAAACAGAAACTATCATCAAAAGACATCTTTGCGTTCATCAATATACTGCCGCAGAGTACAAGCATTTCAAAATTTTTGCACACGCATGAGAGTGCTCAACAACATCAATTCGTACAAATAAGAAGTCTAAATATTTATTTCATGGTTCTCGTCGAAGAATTTTAAAATCACAATATTAACGTTTTCCAAGATTTTTACACAAGAAAAAACGCACATCGACGAACGTTCAATATAAATATGGGAAAAAATCCAATAAAAAGGTATAGCACGATAAAATACATGTTCTTTTTCTCAAGAGTTGCAAAAGAGAGCTTTTCACATTGGAAGTAATAATCTTCATTGAGCGCTAAGAGGCAGAATAGACGTCTGTTTTGTTTGTTGTCGACCACAAGGAAGAAGGATGTGATAGCAAAAAAAAACCTTACTCAATTACCCAAGTAAATCGCAAATACTTTCTGAAAGCATATGTATCAGATTGTTGATTTGGAAAGAAATGGTTATCCTGAGATATACAATTGTATAATCGAATACGTCACCCGCCCGAAAAGACAGGTCAACTAATCAGTCAGTATCTCAAGTCAAGTACCTAGTGCCAACATTCGCAGAAAACGAGGAGGTAAATGCAAATAATTCCTTCCACTCCACAGGAAATATTAAAGCAGACGCCTACACCAAGCGCTGCTGATCTTGTCTAGCTAGTCAGGACCATCATCTGGGGCTGTGTTATTCACTGATTTTTGCAAGAGAGTCACTTCGGTTAAATGCATTGATTGAGAGAGCCGCAGCTGTTGCAAGTTAGCAAATGTTATAGGAATTATATATTAATTAATTGATTTATTTTTGAGAGACTCGAATTGATTCATCGCGAGCCGCGCATTGAATACCACTGATCTAGGGCCAGCTAGACGTAAAGATATGATCACCAGGATATCCAGAATATCCACGATATCCACACTCGTGACTCCACCACAGCAGGCTGCCTCTTCACTCTCTAATTTTAGAGTCGATAATTAATTAAATTAAAAATTTGAACAAGATTTTAGAAAATGGTTATAGCAAAAAGAAAACTTGACTTATTCGTTATTCATCAGCACTTTGTAATTAAATTCGCCAAATTTTTGCATTGACTTTACTTGACTGTCCATTTCATTTAATTTGGTTAGAGAAGTGGATTAATAAGACGTTAAACTTGAAAATCAACGTTTTTTTGCTCAACAAGCAGAACTTTTCATTTCAATATCCTCAATTTTCTGTACAGTTAATTCTTCAAATTATCGCAACAGAAAACTATCTGAATAAAACAGAAAAAAGTAACAAAAACGACCCAAGTGGTCCATTCTCTGGTTGTCCACAAGTCCTGCGGCGTAAAACACTATTCATGCGCAGGCACCAACTAAAAACATTTTATCAATTTTCACGCACAGGCAATGGATTCATACCAACACAATATCTCTTAGGGCAGCCGTAACGCAATGAGTGGTACCATTATTTAATCGTTTTCGTCTCATTTTTAAAAATAATATAGACAAAATTATCTCTTTATTTTCAAGCCATGCTGACACTACTATCAGATGAGGCATTACCAATGAAATCGCAATTATATTGCATAAAAAATGTGCGATTTTTGTTTGTACCGTCTTAAGTACACATCAAGTTTTTTTCGCTTTATATCAACCTGGATTTCCAGTTAACCCTCATGAATAAGAATACTGGGGAATTGCCAAAGTTGGCCAAGACGATTTTTGAACGTATTAAATATGCTGTCAGAGACATTTTCTGGGAGCTGGTTCCAGTATTTGATCATTTTTGATGAAAAAAATTCAGGGACTGAGCCCCGCCGAAATTTTTCATGCTAATTTCCGGGCGTTATTTCTGTATATGGCATTATCCTCACTGCTGGAAAGACGATCAGAGAATATTTTTAAAGCCATTATAATACATTTGTAAGTCTCCATTAAATGATCTCGTAATATTCTCTTTGTTTAAGAGAGTCAATTCAGAGAGAGAATTCAGTCAATTGGAGATCTCACTCAAAACTGAGGTCACGGAGTTCGAGAATTTTCGTAACTTTACGCTGAAATTTCTTCATTTATTCATCTTTTCTTAGGGTAGAGGACCTGAGTTGCATCGCGTTTTCCAGATGTGGTCGTGCTGGTGTCTTGTAGGAGATTAGAGTAAAGTTATTTGACTTGTGTTCAAAGTTTCTTGCTAAGAAGCCAAGAATTCAGTTCGCACTCCTAACGCTTTTTTCTGCATTTTCGTCAAGCTTGAGATTTTGGTGATAGTGATGCCAAAATTTCTTTGGTGGTTTACAGCTTCAATTAAGAGTATCATTTATGGTATCTAGGAATGGCCTTTTTCAACTTCCAATGTCAATTATTGAACATTCGACGATGAAAAACCCCATACGCCAGAGTTTGGTTCATTGGAAACGGTTCAGGTCTGCTTGAAGGGTAATTTTGTCTCGCTCAGAGAACGCCCTGTTACAAAGTTTCGTGTCATCCTCAAATTTGTTAATTTCACTGACAATTCTGCGGTCAAAATTGTTGGCACAGATGAGGAAGAATAGCGACCCCAAAATCCTTCAATGGGGAATCCCGAAAGTTAGTTGTGTTTACTCACTGAAAGGTTCGCGAATCGCTACTCTCTGAGCATGATCAGAGAGCAAATTTCGTATCCATCGAAAGTAGTTCTCTTGAATACCATGGGATTCCGCTTTGGCAGAGAGTATTTCGTGGGAAAGTTTATAGAAGGCTTTCCCAAAGTCAAGGTAAATGAGGTCTACGTCTTTTGTGCTGTCGAAGACACGGTTGGCTTCTCAAAATTAATCAAGTCGATTTGTGAGATCAACGTTTTTCCCAAAACCCGTGATGAGTGTCTGCAATTAAATTTGAGGTTAGGAGATCGTTTATAATTCGAACTTTGAGCAATCATCCGATTGTTTTATTGATGACAGATATTATTTACATTAATGGAACCTTATCTTCTATATGGACAATAAACCATTTACAAAAAACGTGGGAAATCAAGTTACAAAGAACTGACACATAATTCTAGAGTACCGAATATCGAATATTACTCGATAAAAGGAAAAGACAAAAAAAATTGGAACTGTCGCATGACATCAATCCTCTAACTCCATCGGAGTTAGCTCCATTGCTCCGACTCTGTAAGGTGTCGTGTACTTGATTGTAAGTAAGCCTGTACATTCTTACAGAGAAAATTAACGATTATGAAAACGTAATTTATGCATGCTAAACGAGTTTACAAAATGTTCGTTAGATCTGATTTACAAAATTCACATTCGATCATGGCTGAATTGAAGTTCATTGTGTGATATCGCACGACTTGCAGTTACGTAGGAGATATAATGGCCCTCTACAACAACAAAAAATTAAAGTACTTAAGTTCATTCGACAAATAGACAAGATTAGATTAGATTAGATTATTAGTTAGTTTAAGCCTCCCTATCCGCAACAAAGGCTATCCAAAGAGAGGAAGGAAGAAGGCACCATTTAGTATGGAGTTAAAGAAACGTGGAATCTATGCAGAAAGGGCACAGAAACAGAAAGCTAAGAAAGAAGATCATGAAACAAGAAAAAGTTGAAGAAGAAAGTAGTAGGTGCTGAAAAACAGGACAGCAGTGAACCGAAAAAGATGGTCCGTAACAAAACAAAAACCTATTTTATTACAACAAAAAGGAAGCCTACCTAACCTTTAGCTCGGGCCCTCACATGGTTCCCCTGGGAGCGCTAATTCCCATAGATACAATAGTTGTATCCCCCTGAGGGGCGACAAATAGACAAGGGACTCGGCGTTGTTGCAGATTGTTTTCCACAGATGAATTCTGGCAGGCATCACAAATAATTCCCTCAATATATTATTTAACGTGGTCTGTGAACAAATATCAGCGAAGCGAAGTTTTTCTTCTACAACGTCTTCACAGAAAACGCTGAGCGCTAACTTTTCTCTATCGGATGGGAGACTACGTTATTTTAGAAAACTAATCCTGGAAAACAAACATATCATAGTGTTGCCAATTCGCCCACTACTAGCTTTTAAATCAATCGTAAAAACAAATTGTAAATAATTTTTTACAACTATTAATACTTTTTGAAGATGGCGGATTGGATTACAATGTCTCCTACGAGACTCGCACGCCTCCGTAAACTACTTTAATGCACGTATGAATTACATATACTTTCAAACAATACATTCCACATTTAAGGATAATAAGATATATTCTTAACAGCTCAAACTGCATTTTTAATAACAACACATTCGTAGATATAACGAAGCAAATAATATTTACACGCAAAAAACTGCGAATGATCACTCGCGTTTAATAGAAGAAATTGTTTTAATGAGAGTCCAGTTGAGACTCGTACGCGAGCAAATGTCACGCAGCTTGGGACGCCGAGTGGCTAATTGCATGCACAAGCCCCAGAGAGCGCCAGTGATGAAGCCAGAAATGATCTCACTCAACGACAACACGAGTATACACATTACACTCACAGGAGACTCTCAAGGAAAACTCAGCGAAAACTATTTCGACTGAAAATACTAAACGAAGACCAGAGTTCTTATGTTAAGCTCCGAACAAGATATAAAAGGGCTCAAAGGGTTCAGAAATAATTATGCATGCCTCAATGTCGTGCTGTCTAGCAATGGTACATGTAGATACCATCGATAGAACCCGCAAGTATATTTTATTTTGTGTTCCCTTCAACAATAACGATAACTAAGCTAACATCTAACAATTGTCCACAGCACTTCAGGAACTGCTTGTAATTCTGCGAAGAAATCGGCCGAGATGAGGTCGCGATTACTATGTACAAGGCCAACTCCCCGATACTATGATTGTGCATTATTTGCAAACAATAGAGCAAGCATAGACTCAAGAACAGCAGCTAAAACACCTCTAGACGACTAAGCGAGTAGGAAGTGAGGATATAACATAAGTTTGACACTTGCAATAAAGCTTCTGAACCAAGAGAGTATCACAAAAATAGTCCCGAAATAAACAAAATACAGCTCGTACTTTAGATTAATGGTAACTTGTTTTACAGGGTTAGCCCCTATGTAGATGGGCTTAGATGCTTCTAGAATAGCAAAGTAGATGTAATATTTTACAATTCGGGCCCGTACTCAGCACTTACACAAATTCGGAGAGTTGAGGCCATTCATTACGTGTCGAGATGAAGACTTAGGAGTTCAAGAAGCCACCTTTTAAAGCTAGGTTACATCAAACAAGTTGCAAGATTTGGCTCTAATCTTATCATGTTAGAAAAATTATGGTTAAGCTAATTCAAGTCGTAGACTTTACAGGTTCGCACATACAAAAAGGCATAAAAATCTTACAACAGTGTCTCCGTCATGCATCCAGTATCTTGAATGGTACGGTAGAACAGAAAATGCCATCCATGAAATGATAAACATTTCGGAAGTAACAAAGCTCAACATAATATTTCTGTTGTAGTAACATAATATTATACGAAATTTCAATGCCATTACGACGGTACATTTTGTACGAAGAATAATTCATTGATCAAATCAAAACTAAAACACTTATAAAGAAAAACTGAAATAATACAACAGAGTATTAAAAAAAAGGTCAAAGCAATTAGCTGGAAAAAATATAACACGCATCATCATTACTGTACAGCATCACGAATGGATTTCTGACGTTCTGGAAAATGTGTAACGACAACCCAAAATATCCAGAAAGAGAAGCTGAAACATTTGACAGCATCCAAGAGCGGCTAACAGGTGAAACTAAGAAACAACAAAAACAATGCGACAGACTGATGGAGCATTGCAGTGAAATATTTACTGCGTAACGTAGACGAAGTTGCGTTGTACGATTGTCTAGACGCTGTCAGTCTAGTGTGAGCACCAATACGAAACACGTGGCTCGCTATTTGCATGCACCGACATCAAACAACTTTATCATAGTTCTTCACAGTTGCCAATACCACGTCGGAAACAATGGAATGGCTGTTTATTCGAGTAACTGTTTTTCAAAAGGCAGGAGCATCATTTATTCTTTGTTCACTGATTATACATTCAGATGCATAAGCTATGCAATTCATCTCGTCAGGAGTTTACAGCCAGTTTTCAACTAGCAAAAGGTGAAAACGTCGTATTCTGTTATTGGGACACAGTTTCAATTCACCTACTTATAATTCGACAAAGCCCAAGGCATACACGGAGACAGAATGAGAAAAAATGAAAACAAAAATACCACATTCTTCGATGACTTTAGTTGTGATGTACCTTTGTTCAGAAACAACCTGTTTTTTCTATAGATGACCTTGGAGCAAGCAACACGGCAAGGGCGCCTGAACATAAAACAATTGTCCCCTACACAATGGTGTAATACGAACCGCATTTCTCTTGATAGGGGTTACTATCAGGTATTGCAGCTGAGAAAATATACTTTTCATTCAATTTTTTGTCAAGTTCTATTGTAAGAGAAGTCGCTACGCCCAAAAGTAATGGCTTTCGACAAAAGAAACGCGATGAAACGTGGAAAGTGATGTATATATATAGAATATCGAAGACCTTTAGCGAAAATTCTACCAGAAGTAACACCAACCTCTGCAACGTACGAGGTAGGATTTTAAGGTAAAAAAAACTTATATAAATGCAAAATCCACACCAGTACCGTGAACATTCAATTTCACCGTGATGCTGAGGAGCTCAAATTCAGTAGTGCATGACCACGAAAGAACCTCTCATAAGTGTAGTTCAGACATCCTGCGCCTCGTGTGAGAAGTGTCGCCATGACTCGTACTCCAATTTACAGTCCCCTTCAACGTCCTCCGGAAATGCAGAACATAAAAGGAGTACGTGTAAATCAAACAACACGTACTTCTGTCTAATTTTCGTCAATTACTAATGATCGAGATGTCCCTGCCGACAGAATTGGTAACTTTCAACAAAAGAAAATAAAAACAGAGCCTGATTTATACGAAGAGTAAAATGGAAATGATGTAACGAAGATATTATTTCGTTAAACAGATAGAATGGACGAATGACGCACAAGTCTACGGATAACGCTCTGAATATTTCAATACCTAAAAGATGTGTATTATTCTCTTAACTATTAGAAAATGTTGATGGTAATTCGATAAACGAATGAAATTGAAGAATAAAATACGTCTACTTAAAATATTTAGAATGGCAATTGGATCGTGGATCATACTGCAAATATTTGTACTTGACCTCACATGCCCGTCCTAGGCAATGAGTGAGGCCTTTATCCCACTTAAGAGAATGATCAGCATCTAACACTCCAGCAAAATGCATTCCCATCTCACTAAAAAACAAACAATGAGCTTGAATTTCCCATTCGTACGCACTATATAAAACAACTCTGATATATCTGAAATCTTAATAACACAACATCGAGAACCTCGTGTTCGAACATTTAACACCCAAATTCAAACCACCAAATGTCAAGGAAAACATTGAGAAGCAACGAATGTAAAATTAAAACGTCAAAGCAGAAAAAACTCGAAATGCATTAAATCTAATATACTTAAATGCTTGAATATGAAGTTATCTTACCTAATAATACCCTTGGTGTGTTTACTTATTTATACATAAATTTCTCTGGTGTCCACTTCGGCCGTCTCTTTGTAACGCTCATGAAGTTGATTAATGACCGTATCTGTGATAAGAGTTTCACCAGTGCACATATACAAGAATATTTTTATCCCGGATGCACATGTACAAGAATATTTTTATCGAGAAGTGGGAAAATGTTCCAATCAGCTGTTTTGAGCAATAAATCAAACACATATTTCTTACAGAGTTAGGCACAAACAATGCCATTTCACAAAGAAAATACACTATTTAGAGCCGGTAAAGTACTCACAAAATCCAACACACAACTCTGAAGATAGTCATGTCTTGCACCTAGCTATTAGATGATGAGCAAGCAAAGTAAGACGGAGAAATTTTGGATCGCTTGAAAGATAATTGTCTTATTGTTCCATTTTGAGTTCGCTGACCTCGGCCTCGCTAGCAACTGTTGAAGGATCCTCTGCGCGAAAAATGTTGGTTGTGGGTCGGTGGGTTATAGAATTGATATCGACCGGCAGCTCAATAGAATATTTTTTCATAGCGTAATTCAAGTGATGACGTTCGAGTGAGTTTATAATTGTATATCCTCAATAGCAAGGCTATTGATATCATAGTTCGAATAATTTACGGTGGCCTGGGCTGTGAATATCGCTAATATGGCATTGCCCAACTTCAATTGGCATTGCTTCAAGTAAAGGCCTTTATATTTATTGATCATATCAAAGCTACCTCCAGCAAGCCAGCGGGGCTATTTAAGCAAAATTTGAAGTTCGTACTGTTTTGAACGTGTGTCTACAAAAAATAATCACAAGTACTCAAAATCAATCATGTTGTGAGATTCTTGCAACAGAGTACGGAATTACCTGTTGAAAGAGTTTTTCGGGGTATTAGTTTGCATCCCATTTCTTAAGAACAAATTTTGAAAGCTAAAAATAAACACTGATTACTATAGGCACTATTATAGCAGCACTGATTACTACATTACTATAAATACAGTTTACATTAGGCACTATTTTCAAACACATTAAACAATTTTTCTTTCAGTGATCTTGGATTCGGGATCTATTACATCTAAAATAAAAATTTATGCACGGTAGACCGAAAATTTAAGTCAAGCTGCTTTTGGTCAAAGAAATAATTTTACTTCCACCAACTATTCTTCGATTCTCAAGAACAGCAGAAAAAAATATTACAAAAAAAGTATAAGGAATCATCTCAATCCTGAACTACACATTGAAAAAAATGAAACAAAAACAAAATGTTTTGCATAGAATTATCCCAGTAATTTATTGAGTTGTAAACTACCATAGCATTTCAAAAATATGCAGTATTTTAAAGGCCAATGTCATTAAAACTTCTAGTCAGAACAAAATCCTCTTACATTTCGGGGTACCGCATGGAACAAATCATGACAAAGCTGGGCAATATGGTAATGGAGTAATTGCATGACTCTCATGAAAAATTCTTTGGTGGCATTTGTTGTCTGTTTCGCTACAACTTGACTGTGAGCGTTTGCTCCGACGCTCTCACGCGAGAAGTAAACCATATTCTCTAACAATCAAGTTAAGAATGGGAAAAATAGTTCTATGTACACAGACGTGGTAAAAATCATTCTTTTTATCATGGGAAAATTTATTTATTCTTCAGCGTAGGCGAAAGATGGGAAAATTTCGCTTAAAATATCCCTTCTGGGTTTCCTTGTGTCTAATTTTTACAGTTATTTTTAGTCCCCATTGAGCTTACACATGAAGAGCATGCCCGTCATGGAAAGTGCAATGGTGAATGCTTTCAAAAATGGTAATTTTCTAACGGCACACCGACTTTGGCCCACACCATAAATGGGAACTAGATTGATTATGAGGTGATCACAACTGCATGCAATAAATCAGAGAGATCGTATTTCGTGACTTCCTGCCGCAAGAAATGCACCGAAAACTAAGTCGGCTGCGATCAATTTCTAAACACTTCCACATCATCGAATGCTTTTAATCCTCGCTCCGCTTTCTGAACAATCATTGCGGGGTTAATGAAAAAAAAAGATGGGATCATAGGCTAACTAATCAAGAAAAATCAGTAAACAAATATCATCAGGAGACAGCAAGATTGAACTTCCATAAAAAACTTACTCAAATCAAAGCGTAAGTGCTCAGAGCTATTAGATAAATGAAGGCATGTGACACTGATATGTAAAAGGAATCCTGAATACAAGGCCCAGTTCATTCATTCATCGGTTGTTAGCTCTAAAAAAAACCCTCGTGGCGTATCGAAGTAGTAGAGATTGAACACAGAACCAAACTAAGGCCACAGAACCAATGCAAACAGCGCTGATGAGCCTTGGCCCCGAGAGCGCAATATCGTCTCATTTAAATTTCACATCGAGACCTGATATCGGCATAAATCTCCATATTACACTTACTAACGCTCGCAGTGTTCGACTGGAATATCCTAATAAATTGTATTGCAACATGCGAAAGTATAAGTAAGTATATTAGAGACAGCTGCCATCATATGTACGGAGAGCTGGCATCGTGAAAATTACTTACTTGGAGAAAATTTCATCCATAATATTTCCAAACCACAATAATATACTAAGAATCAATAATACTGAAGTTCAACCTAGCCTATTCTGAGATTTTGTGGACTTGGTATTCTGAAAGCCATAATGATAGCATGTTCTTTGATAGACTTAAAATATAACCGATATATTAAGGAGACTAAGAATGAGTGTGACTACATAGAAAGTTTTCTAAATAGAAGATGAACGTGATGCACCCATTATGTACATAAAAAGCTCAGTAAATTCAGGAATATCACAGAATTTGACAGGCAAAATTTAAACAGACCTGGATCATGTAGGAATTTGCAGAAAATTTGACTGTTCTGCCACGCCAATTTGATTTTTTTGTCAAGCCAAACAAAATGCCAGCACTACATGTATTATCTGAACAAAAATTTCTTGAACGAAGTAATCGAAATGAACTCTTCTTCGGATTTTTTTCGTTAAAATTGCAATTTTAAGTGGACATCTGATGCTGTAATTGTTCCCTCGCAGGAAGGAACGAAAAATTCCATCTAAAAACATGAAAAAAACCTGCAAGACATTTTACTGCTGAAAAAGTTCATCATCAACCTTGAGCATGTGAAAGGAAGCGTCAAAATGCCGTAGAGTGACACACGCCTGGCGCGCCGAGACGGTCTCGTAGAACACGTCCCACAATCAAGCGCAGGCGCTGCTGGCAACTTTCAAGGGAACGGTGACGTTACCAAAAGCAAAACTACAAACGCAAATCCAACGGTGAATATTTCGCATTATTACAACAACAAAAAAATCCAACATACGTAACTAAGAACGTTGATGATTTCGAAAATCAAAAGCTGTATTTTTCAACATCAGAAATCAATTATGGAACATAAAAATTAGAAGGAGGTAATTTTCATAGTTAAAAGCTTTTAAGGAACGACGCAATATGTTGGAATTTTGTTCGTTTTCACGGGTCATTAACACGAGAGCATAACACCAAGGGAGCTCTCTCGAACATGAACGACTTATTTAACAGAGCTATGTCTGTTCAAAGCGATTCCCAAGCAGTCGAGACAGTTAATCGCATTACGCCAAGTAGTGCAGACAACTAATGACCTCAAAAACACTTGAACAAAGGCTAAACGGTGATCCTGGAACACATGTGAGGTGGGCCCAGCGAGCGCAGCACACTTGGGTACACAGCAACAAGGTCAGATTTGCACTTAACACATCAGAAACGTGACAACCTACGACAAGTACAATTAAAGCAACATAGAATAAAATAGAACACACCAAACTGAAAATAGTTCACAAAACTGGAAAAGAAAACATTGAAACTGAAGCCAGAGCTCATTCACCTTGTGTGAACAATAATTAGCAACCATGAAGGAAAGTCGACTGAAGTGACAGTGCCATGATCGTCATCATTGAGACAATCATGAGCCTAAGAAAGGACAAATCGCTACGTGAATAAAAAAGCGACATATGATGTCCATACGACTTCTCCTATCGAGAAGAATCGCAATACTTACAAGAAGGAATTGCTCTCACCACAAAGCTAGCAACATCGCTACCCAAATCTTTCAGAAAACTATGAAATACTCGTATGGACCGCGTTCAATTTTGGTTGCCCGCGCTGCTCACATATCCCTCCCCTCCGCGACGGACTTCACATGCCATTTTAAGAATGCTTTATCTCTCTTTCTTTCCTCGTATTGGTGAATTACTTTATTGTCTTATAGAAATTCTTTTATAAAAAACAATATCAATTTCGGCATTAATATCTAGGTTTTAATTCAAATATTAATCCTTAAAATATAGGTGAAACACGTCTGAGGAAAACCTACGATAGGTTTCCTTCAGTAGAGCTGGAGCGGGAAGCCTGCTAGCGTGTATGCATGTGGCACATCCACTGTGTGGTACGTCCGCGATGGGGAACTGCCACCACAGTGCATTCAAGCTGCTCATTAGCTAATGATCATTAGGGTCTCCTATCATTGCTGATTTGTACCAAAATTAAAATATACTTTTGATACGTTACGCATTCACTCTCGCTATTCAACAATTCCCAGAATTAAATGTCGCGACTCAAGTGAAATTCGCATTTGTGATCCGTCAGTCATGAAGACATTTCACTTATTAACATTCATAATGCCACCAATATGGAGATTACCACCTGGACCTCCCACGTCACCTAAGATCTATGCTTATGGAGTGTTTTTAGCTATACAATATAGAGTGTTCCGAATGCAGTGAGCGATAGCAAAGATTTCTTTCCTGCAATTCACAAACGACACAACGAGTGTTAGTTGTTTTTCTTAGGAATAAATTTTCTTATTTCTATTTTGAGCGGATAATTCACCAGTTTTTCAAGAGGAAAATGGAGATCCACATTAAATACCATACGTAATCACTATCTGAAAATAGGATCTCGTAAAAATTGCCCTACCTAAATTAAAAACAAATTACAGTCAGATTTACTAACTGAGATCGATAATATTTTTTGTCCCACTGCTGAGAGCGGCGGCAGCGAATTCGTTAATTGATTACCAATAAGAGAGCTAAAAAAACAATCAGATATAATTTGAGGCTTCCCTTAGTGATACTGTCAACCCTAAAAGAGAACCATAACATAAGTGAAAGAAATTACGATTTTATTCACAAAATTCAACAAATTCAAAACCAAACAAGAAATAATTTCTTGTACGCATTACTAGCGTAGCGGAGCGTGATGGTTATAATATAATGACTACCAAATGCAGCAGACCCAGCGAAATAATCCGTGCTTAGTTTAGGTACAGCTTTATACGTGCAGTTGTCAACAGAATATTCAGACACAAATGTCGTCCTACTTAGGGTTATCGCAAAACACAGACTACGATATGTGAAAAACAAGCGAACAATAGAACAATCGTGCCGTGTTATTAACAGGAATTGGCAGGTCAGCCTCGTTATTAGCTCATTATGCACGGCAGTAAGAAAACGGACTGACTTTGAGGCCCATAATTCAAGGACTGACACGCCGTACCGACTTGAAATGCAGCCACACATTTTCGATGCGGCGTGCATTAGGGCGCACAAAGAGAGCTTAATTAAGTTTTTCGACCGAGATTCTGTCAATACAACTAAGCCCGCAATACTCGTAGTCTGATCTGAGCGTTGTTGGTGGGCAGGCGTTCATGCATTCAAGACGAATGACGTTCAAAAATCTCAGGACTCTTACTGTATCAGCTCTCGAATCTATCTGCCACGAGACATACTCGGAAGTGAAGCTTCCAGTCAGTGGAATTTCGCTGCTTAGGTCTAACTAAGGCATCTTTCACGAAGAAAATTATATCCAATTACAGATTAAATAGTCTTTGCACGGTTTGTAACATAATAATAGAACAGTATAATATTCTTTTGGCCCACAATTTAAAAATGGAATACAGTTCCGGTACAAAAGTATAAAAGATTTTCTGTTCAGTTAGATGTCTCCAATTGGGCACGTATAAAAAAATACATTACTGATCCGAGCTCTGCCACCAAAGTTGAATGAAAGAAAACTACTAATAAATTAATATATTATGTCGTATAAACACCACCACTCATTGGAAAAAAACAGCCTGATGTCTTTACACTGAAAAAGCTACTCTCCACAGATTTAAAGTGAATGAAGCGTAATAGTGTTGCTAAAAATAAGAATTCGTACATTGTAAGAAAAAGCATAGTACAGAATATGTAGGAGCATCACAGTGTCTTACAACTTTTCAACTCTAGGGTTCACAAATATCATACTCATAATTATTCGAAAAAGCTATGGAAACGACTTCAAAGATCTATTGAGTTTTAAAAATAAGAGTTTTAAAGAGTCCAGCAGCTGTCTAGATATTAGGTCTATAATATAATAAGGACGTAAAGAAATTTATTTAAAAAACGTTCATGCAAACCCACAGAAGTCAAAAATAGCAAGCAACGTTCGGTAAGCGTGAAATAGAAAACAGGAAAAAGACAAATGAACATCAACGAAACGCAGCCCTGATATCCTTCATCACTTAAGCACATTATCGCACCAGAGAACAAACGAGAACAAAAGCATAAATGCGGTAGCTGCCTCTGAAATTAACATCATTTTCCTTCACTGATGCTCGCGTTGCAGTAATCGGTAGAAATCTAAAATTCTTCTTGGAAAATTATTCTCAGCGCATGATTACCAATTGATTAATCACTCATATATGTCAGGTTGAACACCCATCACATCAGACACAATTTTAGTTACGTTTTATTGCATGAGTTATCGATATGCTCTATCAAATGACTCGTCATCTGTAAATTCGATTTAAAATACAGACTTGGACAGATATTCGCGAGACATGAAGCGTAACATCGCTGGTCTCCAATTGGATATGTTCATTTGCCGTCTCAGCAATCATTTGAAATGTTTACCGAGAGGCAAATATCGTTAGCAGAGAGCGGGTTACACAAAGTGTACACTCAAAATAGGCAGGTGAGGTGCATAGTCACGTTACCTTAATTGCTACACCGAGCTGAAGGATATAATAAAAAATTGACCGTCTTTTGAAAAACATTAAATCTGAGGTTACAACAAGCAGTCCTTCCACTCGAATACAATGTTAGCAACATGGCGACCCCCCCTTTTATAGAGTAAGACTACCTCAGTTATGTTCTCCCTTCTAGGCAAGGTTACCACTAGCAGTCTTATCCACAACTAAAGCTCGTGCCAGCATTCCTTAAATACATCGAGCAAAGCTCTTCAAGGAGTGCTCGACCTTCTAGGTCAGAGCTCCCACGAGGAAACTTCCTCTACCTAAATAAAAATATTCCCATCGCTACGAGTCTTAACCTAAAGTTTCCATTACTGGATCTGCTTTAAAAGCTAAAGATTCACATTCTTATCCTTCAAAGTAAGACTCCTATTATCACTCTTTCCTTCAAAGTGTTTTTTGCCACCCCTTTAAAGCCAACTAGTCTTTTTTAAAAACACGCTTCGACCCCGAAATATTTATCTCTCAAACGCAAGTCTCTCTCCGTAACTCCCATTCCCTTCAACCAAGACTATTAAGGTCCCCTAGTCGTCCCCTCTTCAATTAAGGCAAGGTCCGCCAGAATTCCTCACTCACAACGCGCAGTTCCTTCCAAGACTACTTTCTTCCCTCCAAAACTGACATGCACACTAACGGCATTGTCGAGGCGCGAAAATATTCACTTCCCATTGGACAGTTCAGGACCGAAACCTGTTTCATTTTATCAGGTCCGGCGCAGGTGAACAGCAGGCACAGAGGCGCCGAAGTCAAGAAGCAGCTCCTGGACTGCACACAGCAAAAACAGCAGCTTGGGGGCGACGCAGCACAAAAAGCTGGCGCATTGTAGACAAGTTTGGATTATAATTACCGTATCTCTACATTTCTGACATAGATTCTCGGTGAATTTCTCAAGTGCAAGAAAAATATAAATTAACAATGCACTTTCGGCATGTACTTATTTTTAAAAAAATAACAGTAAAACACATTGAGCCTCACACAATGCATAGAACTTCGAAGAATAGGCAAGTAAAAGTGCATGGCGCTATCCGAGTACATGTAAGCATGGCTGGTCCTATAGTATGGGAATAGCGTAGTTCATACGAGACATACTTCACTAGCACGACAAGACTAAACAGCCAATTATGGGTCCCTGTTTCCTGCCACGATTCTCTTTGCATCAGACGCCGACCATTAACTATATGGAAGAGCCGTCTGCAGGGTGACCCTGTTTTGTTCTTTCCAAGGTTAGATGGCCCACGATAGGGGGACTGGCGGCTCTTCTTCGCGGTTCTTTCTTCTTGCGATCGCCACAACTTAAACAATACGACGACAAGCACATGAAAAGTATCATTACCTCTTTTACAAAATGCTCAAAATATTGCTGGTTCCACTTAACCAAACCGAAACAAATAATGGAGCGATTTTCGATAAATACTTATTTACGGTGATTAAAAGTTCTCGATTTCAATGCGAGTCCTCTTCGTAGAAACGAGCGCCTAACTAATATCAAAAATTTCCAAGATCTCGGCAGTGGTACGCAGGCTCGAATTTAGGAGTGAGAGAAGCGATAACACAGTGCATGACTGGAACAGACAAGCCGCGTTGTGTTCCTCAAGGACGGAATCATCAAATGTGAGCGCCTTGGGCTACACAATGGCAGATCAAGCAGCCAGCACCTCGAATGATGGCTGTCTTCAGCGTAGGCTGAGAATTGAGATGCTTGAGACATGAATGTTGAAACACAGCACGTAGTTTTCCGAGAACAAAAACTATGAAAACGCGAGGAGAGGATAGACATGTTAAGCAACGAACGGAAAGACACTTCGTCAGAATTGAAGGCTCTGACCGCTATTGAAAAGAGTGCACGGAAATTATAACAACACAAAGAAGGCATCGTCTGATTTCCCGGGGTATAAGCGACTTTAACACGTATTTTGCGCCATCAAATATTGCAATGAACTAAATGCTATAAATAGATATGACTTTTATGAGAAAGAATTACACAGAACGTAATTTATTTTTCAATAAAAATAACGCAAAAGCAGAAGAGCACGATACGAAAATTTAGTGAATTTACCAAAAAGAAACACTGATGAATAGTAATATCGATTGACAGACTATGATAAGACTCTGAATACAATTTATTTAGAAAGATCAAATAATAAAATAGAAACGACAACTTCGCACTCACATAAATGGTTATTGGAGTGCTAATGATCCAATAAAAATAGAGCAAGAATAAAACTTTTGAGCGTCTCCTGAAGCAGGCAGCGAGACTCGCTTTAGCGACTGCCAGGAGACCTGGTGACCTGGTGGCCACCAGATTGCCAAGTGAGAGAAATAGGTACGAGTCGAAAGTTCAATCAACATCAGATACGAAGGTAAAAGTTTCAGTCAATAGATGCGTCGAGGAGAAGGTCGAGGTTTCAAACAAGAACAGTCGAGAGCGTCTGCGAAGCGAGAGAGGTGGCGGCACCTGAGCAGGAATAACTTCAAAAGACCAAAATTCAATTGCCTTGAGTGGCACTTTAAAAATCGAAGCAAACGCAGCAGGCGACACCCCACTTCACCTGAACAAAATGACGCGCACGCGTCAGAGGCACACCAGACACTGCATCTCAAGCCAGCGCTGCTATTCTATCGATCAAACAACAAAATTAAAACTTCACGCAAAAAAACACTTTTAATCATTTACTTCAAAGTTGTAAACGCAGGAGATAACACTGATTTCAAATTAAAAATTGTGCATCATTTATTTTACCGTGTAGCACATAAAACTTAGTTGGTAAAAAATAAACGCTTTATTTGGCTGTACTTACTTTTTCTAGTAGAAATGGGTTAAAAAGACATTCCGTAGCACCACAGCTTCGATCTTTAGATCTTCGCCGGAAGTCGGTGTAATTAGTCGACGTTACGGGACCATTATTCTTGCACAACGGAGTCCCTTTTCGCCAGATTACGTTATGGTCATAGCATGTGAGGGTTCCAGTTTTCCCCACTCCAAAATGAACATCAATTAAGATTTCATAAGTTAAACACATTGACAGTTTCCATAGAACGTAACCACGTTCTAGACAGTCGTTTCGAAACTAGATCAATAATGAAGATGCCACCCGAATAAAAGCACTTACTTTGTGCACAGGAAAGTTCACAAACCGGCCGAGTATGATGAAGAAGGTGACCTTCTATTTCATAGAAACATACCCAGAAAGAAATTGCTCGATATTTTTACCTAAACTCACAAGGCGCCACAAAAGCCAGACATTTCAATAATCGCCCTCTGCATGACACACTTCCTATATAGGAAAAAAAGCAAAACACACATTTTTCCACACCTTTTACTCTAATTTGTACTTTTCGCAATGGATAGAAAAAAGGTGCTGGATGAGATACACATGTCGATTTACTATATTGGTACATCTAGACAATGACTATTGTACTACAGAAACAAGCTACAATTTTCAAAAATAGGAACAGAACAATTTTTCAAAAATAAGAACCGAAAATTTTTTTTTCAGACACGGACAATAAACAATGTATTTCAACAATCACATCATTCTTAAATAATTTTAAAGTACTCTAACCTTTTTTTTAACCTGCATGATCTTCATTCGCTTCTCGGAAGCCTTTCTTTAAAAAATATTATCTTTTTGTGGCAGAAGAATTAACAGACCACGCAGCGTAAAGATTAAATGCATTTTCACCCTCAAATATCGGTGCACATTTCAGTATTTATGATACACTTTTACAACAAGGTTAGAATTACAACACAATCAAGGAAAACTCACATTCAGCATCCAGCGGTGGAAAACACTTCGAGACTCGCAAACGCTTAACCTCACCTGCACGGGAGAGAAAAAGGATGTCAGTCACATTCTAGCAAACAAAATAACAACTTACTGTACAAAGATACCACCGCTGCATACAGAAAAACTTGCTGCGATCAGTACTCCTCCCAGTAACTTTAGGGAATAAAGGAAGAAACCAAAATTGAAGTAGTTCTCAACCATGAACTATATTATAGCAAATTGTTATAGTGTCACTAATGGAAATAATTTTCCACTAAAATCATACTCAATATACTTCAATTATTTAGCAAAAACTAAATCACTATTTCATTACGCAATCAAAAGTTCTATTTGTGCTCCAACGTCATTATCCCTGTTCACAAGAACAAAGGGTTATGTCAATGATTGGGTGTGCAGCAGCAAAGCTAATATAAACAGTAGTATTCGTATAAATGTCAAGAAAATAAAAGCACTTCAACAAGGGCAGCCTTTATCGTGTTGAGAAGAACAACAGTAACAGTGACCACACTGTCATGACAAAACCTGTGCGAAAAAGGTCTCGCCTCCCATGCATCCATCGGTCGAAGTTGAAGGTCGCAGTCCATAGGAGGTGCCTACGCCGTGCGGGATCAGTCGGTCAAAGTTAGGACGCAATTTAGTAGAGCAAGTTTCCGCCTTACGGAGCCGTTGACAACAAACCTTTGGGCTGAGAAGGCAGTCAGACTCCAATCCAAGGAGTTCTAAAACGCAAACACTGCCCATTCAAGCGCAACTGGATGTTTCAAAGAGACACTATGAACCACTCCCTAGCAATGCTACCAGTCAGTGTTGCAGACGTGGAGGCACTCCCTGTAGAAATCGGGAGTTAGCTCTCAGGCACTGGGTTAGTATACTGGTATTCAGCATTCCAAACGCGCTGCAGCGGCCATGCATGCAGCTCAGCGCCCGTCAGTCGACCTTGGACTGCAACTGCAAACCTCGAGATCGGCGAACTGTAGCCTGCGGTTGTCCGGTCTAGCTGTAAAACTGCGCCTTCTATTCTAAACGTGATGCAGCAAGATTCTAAGGCGACAACACTCGCATAAAGTGATGTCATACGCGGTTTGTTTGTCAGAAATCGTGGTATATCGCCGGCTTCTATAAGCTCAGAGCAGAACAGATGTTATGTGTCAACGTTGCTCCACGGTGATTATGAACGATGCTTTTCATGAACCCATCAACCTACATATGCATTTCAAATACCAGTTACTACACTTGTATAAGCCAGTAAGAAACAGTAAATGTATTTCAATTGTTACTATGCAGAGAAGAATTACCAGAGAGCACTCTGTAGTAGGAAATAAATAATGAAAGATGGAAACGAACAGAAACATATTTTTGTGCATCAAGATGATGTTGAGACATGAAAAGCTACACCAAGTGAAATTAGTTTTTGAGTTAAAATGAATATTGTTAACCGAAGCTACGGAACATCACAAAAATAGGACTATGCCATATAATGAAAAATAAAACTATGACACAATAGCCGGCGCAATTTTAAGCTGACCATTTAAAAATATAGCAAGAGAAATATATATACATATGTATATTAATGAATAACCGATGGGGGACATATAAAGAGGCTTCAAAAGCGGAGAATCTTAGCCATAAGTTTGCAAGTTTCAGCATCAAATATTACAGAATAAAAACCACAAAACTCATGACTCACTTTGCCATGAGACATTACGCAGAATGCACGCATTCTACGTGATGTTTTGTACGTTTAATTAGTCCCACTCAAGCGACAACACAATGGCCTGTCCTCTCCAGCCAGACGAGGCAGCAAGAGGCCACGTCAAGGAACGCAGAGCACTTGCCAAACTTTGTGACGCGTCAGTTTTGGCAGGGGATGCGTTACAACCTGTTATGTCAGCTGAAATAGCTGGACCCATTGTGTACATTCAGCGAAGAATTTTCAAAAAAAACTTCGTGATATGTGACATCAGTTTGAGGCGAATTAAAAAAAATCTTTCTTGAAGCTGTATCTCAGGTTCAGCGGATATTTTTGATTAAAGACACCAATCATGCGTAATCTATGAGTAGGAAGCGTGCACTGGAATGAAACAAAATAGCATACGATCACTCCACGCTTAGTTATAATTTTGGTCCTAACAGAAACTGACTTTTCACAGCAGCATGCAATGTTTTCTGAATACACCATGATACAGTAGAAGCAATAGTTAATATTCAATTTTACGTGACTACAACTCACGAACAGCATTGTCAATACAAATTTGAGTATCAATTTTCCATACAATTCAGTCCGCATAATTGACGTAGAAAATGAACAAAAATAATAAAAAGTACAAAAAATATACGTAGAACATAAGAATCTTCAGCAATAAATTTCAGGGAGTAAGAAATACATATAAATTATGCAGAGCGAGCGAATGCTAGATAGAAAGATTTGAGTCTTCGAACAAAAACAGAGAATCGAAGAATCCAAGAATTTTTAGGGCATTCGTCGTCAGGGAAAACCAACCCTCATCCGCTGCAAGGCAAATGGGGGTCATTTTTCGTTCACAGTATACGATTGGAAAAAATCTATTTTTTCAGCACAGTAAATACGATTGCAGACGATATAAATAAAAAAGCGAGTGAATAAAGGAATGCGGAAGAAGAGAGCGGTGCTCGGAGTACTCGTCACGCAGACTGCGGACTCGTCCGTCGTCATTCAAGTGAGACGAAGAACTCGTGCGAAAAGGAGCAAGGTCTTGCGATTGATCGCTATCGGGCGTCGAAAATCTGAGTTATGTATTCCATAGAGACCAGGATATCTCCGAGGAAGGTTAGCTGCACACACTTCGCTGGATGAAGATCTCACGCACACTTTACTGATGGAAATAAAAAAACTACAGGCTTTACAAATAATGAATAGTATATACTCAACAGCAAAAAACTTAGTTTACTTCTATCAGAGAAAGGTAAATTACGAGGAGAAATCCAAAACCTACAGTGGACAGCAATGACTCTTTAGTTCTCCAAATAAAATATGTAAACCTCGTAAACGCTAGACATTTAGCTGCAGGTACTCAACTGCGCTGACTGGGACGGGCACTCCGAGAACGATCACCCAACAATGATTTCAGTCCGAAGATGTGGCTTGTGAAGCCAAATTAGGCCGTGCCGTGGTTTCATTTCGCCTCGCCAGCGGGGGGCGCGCAAGAAAAGAGCAAGACGTGCAGCGACGCACGCACACTCGCGGTCGCACCACCAAATTACGGCACTTGAGTTGGCGCCACCGCCGCCCAGAGCGCATGATACCGCGACGCAGCCGCGTACCTCGCCAACACAGCGACTTTCCGCAGCGTAGATGACGCTCACCGTGTTTTTGCTAGGCGTGAAAAAAACAATAACTAAAAAGTGTAAAATAATATAACATCAGCGCAACGTGAAAATATCAAAATTTGTTTTCAACTAAACTCGGAAAATGCGTTATTCTGCTCTTTTGAACACCGGTTTAGGTCAAAGCGCTTTATGGCTAGTTGCGCGGGACCGCAGAGTACGGAGTTGCGCTGCGTGACCGCGCGACAGAGGCGACGTACGCGGCGTCACGCGTGAGCGCACAGCAGAGCCGCCTGCACGGCCCGAGGGGCGGCGTCCGACGACCTTGAAACGCTCAACGCAGCCGAGGAAATCATCCTCCCTGCCGGCAGCAAGGGGGGCTGCAACATGCAACAAAACATGAAATGAATACAGCGGGAACAAAAATCTGGAGGGGGCTTTGAGCTTTGACATAATCAGCAGCTCACTACAAAGGGAGAAAAGAAATGAGCAAAAAAAGCACATAACTCGGGAGAACACGATTTAAAAAACAGAGATGAGAATATAGAAAAAAGAAGCTCACGTAGTATAAAACTGAACTATAGAAGAAATAAATCAATGTCTGAGAAATAAAGAGACAGAGTAATTGCTTAACAATTGATTGAAACTGAAAGGATGTTACATAGTTTGGAAAAAGAAGTGGGCAAGGGAGATACAATTTACCGAAAGTGAAATGGTTAGAATAATACTTGGTGGATGGAAATACAACAAAACAATATAAACCGGAACTTGCACAATCGCCATAACTAATTTAGTGTTTATATTTTTGTGGCGGTTTATAGTCAATATAAAGAACAATTTTGAAGTGTATACATGAGTCCAATTAAGACAATTAGGCTCTGAATTAGTAATCAACTCAACCATAGCTTCTGCATTTTTCGTGTGAAGTGCAGACAATACAGTAATCCTTTACATTACAGCAAACACTGTAACGAGCAGAAGCCCTCTCATAAACAATGAGGTGTAACTCGGAATTAATGATTCAAAGACATGAAAACAAACCACGTTCAAGAAAAAAATAGCAAGCAGACTTCCAGCCGATCGTAGGGGGAAATTTAACAATGAAGCGACTGGTTGTGTTGAGAAAATCAATAAACATCCACAAATAAGCCTACACCCCAGGTACTGAAAAAAGAGACGTTTCGTTCCCTTCTACATTGAAAATGAGCTTTGAAAGCGTTAGCGTCATACCTCGTTCAAAAAAGAAGTGTGCATACTCGCATCTCCATCGCATTTCTTGAAGCTCGAAAAATACAAATTCTCTCGTTTTTTCACTCAAACCAATACTGTAAGAGACGCAAACAAGCAAATGGTACACATACGTGATTGTTAAACTCATGATAATGCTTACACTTAAATTAAATGAAATTTAAAAAAGAACAAGATCTTTCTCGTGACCTTCATTCAACCTAGAAACTGTAGTCGTAGCGTTGAACACACAACAAGAAAATCCCTTCGCTGCTCATGAGCTGACCTTGGAACTTGTTTTCAAGGGGCTTCGTCCAGCAGAGCATTCAAAATTAAAGGTGAGCCCAGATCACTACAACGTTTGATTGAGCAGGAGTCAATTAACCATGCCAATATTTCTCACTTCTCCTTTGAAGATTCAAAGCATCTTTCATGTAGAGACTAATGAAGTTAGCCCACTTTGTGGCGAAGGAATGAGACGACGGCTGTTGAATCAGTTGTCAATAATGAACAAAATCACTATCACATTGAACTTCAAGGAATACAAATCGTTTTCTAGTAGTGCATTCCCTGCAAGACAGAGAGAGGTAGACGGATTTCGATTGCAGTTCTCAGCTAATCAAGACGAGTTTACGGTGAGTGAAAAAACACGACGCTCGATCATCAGATGGCGCAGGAAACACATTAAAAGCAATCGTGGCCTTGAAAAGCACTCAAGGGAATTAAAGCCACTCGTTGCCGTCTAAAAAAAGGCATCGACGCCCCGCTTCAAATAACGCGGAGGTAGGGTAAGCTGAATTACTAGTATTGTCTTTAGCGATGTTTATTTATCAGATGATTCGTAGCAAATGCATCGAACTTAATTCGAATACGCTAAAAAGTGTACTTTATATTATTTGCAAGCGTACTTTATGTTATTTGTAAAAAAAACATCGTAATTTTATTTTTTGAACTTCAGAAGAAAGAAGTGGTCATTATAGCACATGACGGAGTCACGGAACCAAGGACAATCACGCAATCTCGGAGACAAGCCGGGAAGAAATGCGCCCGACAGATAATGACAGATCCTACAGGTGATGAACGATCCAAAGCCGAAGCTCCTTTGTGGACGGTACTTGACTGAAGGGAAGGCGAACTGAGACATCAGGTTTGGTCTCCTATAACATCAGAAAACACTAGATCAATTCAAGAAGGTTAAGCTTACCATTCTGAACACGATTGAAAGTATTTTTTAGCTTTTTACGAACACGAATCCATTAAAACGCTCCAGGTTTATCGAGGCAGCAGAGCTGGTGAGCTTCTAAAATTCCCGAAGATTGTATGGTACTTAACCAACTTCAACTGTTGTGGTGTTCCAAATGAAGCATTAATGCCCATAGTGAAAATTAAAAACAATGAATATTAATTGGAGGGTGTTTGCAGTATGACTTATCCACCGCTATGGAGAAAGAACAATAGGCTAGGCAAAAGAAGAGAATAATTATCTCTAACATCCATAACTCGATTCACGACACACTTGTGCACATGAAAGTAGCTGATTAGCCAAATCACTATTTCCTCAAGTATTTTATGTACTGATGCTATTTATAAAGAGAATGTCTATAAATCATTCTTGACATTTTATTCAAGTTATAAAAAATTGCATGAAGAGCTGAAGCGTTATTTTTATCAATTGAAACAATAGTCAGAGAGAAACAAAACATGAGTGAATGAGTTTGTCTGAAGTGTATCAGTTCTAGCTGGTCCAGCTTTTTACGCCGAAAAAAAAAATGCAGTTCGAGCATCTAAAACCAGAACAAACACGTGAACGTTAAGATCGAGGAAGAAAAAATAGAAATGAAAGCATCTGTAAAAAGTGGATGTGCCTGCGCTAGAGAATGTATACATAGATACCCTAAAACTAACCTACCCAACTACTTCAATAAAAATACGTAATGGTTTTCGTAAAAGTTTACATGAGATACAGAGACATGTATTCTACCGGTACGAATAACGTTAGCATAAAGACACGTACAGATGAACCAATAACCTCCCCATCTTCGGAGGAGAGCTCGAGCTCAAAACTCGACGTAGTCAATAGCGTTGATTTCAAAGCGCTGGTAATTTTGGAGAAGGAAGCAATGCAGAAATCAGTGGAATTCTGAATTGCCAAGTTTCTAAATCAGTAGCTTTGACTGTTCGCATTTATTTAACCCATTAACCTCTTGCAATAAATGCAGAAGGCATGACGCTGATAAACATTTTGTGGAGCACTTCTTGAGAGGTGAAAGGCAGAGATACGTGACACAATGAGTTGATAAACGTGAACACAATCATAATTTTTCTCAGTAATCGGGTATGTAAGTGTAATAATGAAATCAAAACTTTATAAGTGGCTAAGTACCCTTGCAGAGAGTAATACAATTTTCAAACAAATTTCACATGCATCCAAACAAATCTGTTGTTATAGCTCACACGTTGTGAGCAAAAACATGAAGTGCTACCGCAACAGTGCCCAACTCTAGCGTGCATCCTGAGCTGGCGAGTCCTGCGCAGTGTCCGGACTCTTCAATCCCCAGTGAGCTGCACGGGAAAAAACTTGACCAGGAGAATCTTTTTCAGTAAATGACCAGGAGACTGGAGGTTTCACAAAAATACTCAGCAGAAAATACGCTCACAGCAGGGCAGTGGCACACTCAAGCAAGACTGCGTTTGAAGTTCCACCAAAGATAAAGTGATGAATCGGATGAGATCCAACGGAGAGTTAAGGTCTGAAGCAGCGGGGATGTTCTCGTGAAATATGTAGCAAAAGTGCGCAAAATCCAAGATTTACATCACGCACTACGACTAACGCATTTAGTTTTTACTGATCCACCAAAGAAAATCAGTCACTAGGCGTTAATTTGATCTATTTTTGGGAAACAGTGCTGCCAGCACTAGCACCAAGCTAGTTCTGGCTAGTAGAAACATGCTGCCAGTACTAGCACCAAGTGAATAAAGCAGTTTCATGGTACAACATAGAAAACATCTCGAACCATTCTCTCTCCTTTCTGCATGTCAGAACCAAGCCGTTATGAAGAATACCCACGAAAAATATATCCAGTGATTTCAAGTCATTATGAATTTATTAGGCTGCATTTAAGAGCAAAAACAAAAGAACTACATAAAATTAAACATTAGCGCGATTTTTTTGACACTTAATATTATTAATATTTAAAATCAGTGAATACAATTTTCGTGGACACCCTGTAACATAAGAATATTCAATTATAGAAAGAATGAGTGGTATCTTAATCCTCTAGTTGGCGTGCGATCTGATGTACTATAAACAATGGATCTGCAGACGTTTCGCGATTACTTTATCTTGTGAACAATTTAGCCTAGCTGAGCAGTGTCGTAAGATTATTTGAGTTTGAGATCGGCAACACGCGCCTCCTCGCGAATACAGTGATGCGCGCACTTTGTCATCAGCGCAAAAATGCAGTAAAACGCCTCCACTGCACGAATGTGAGCACTTTGTGATAGATTATGAAAAACGGTTGTTATACGAAATTATTACAATTGGGTGATGCGCGCTTCATTTCGCTAGACACTGGCATTTCCAAATGAAACTATAAAAGATCTGTCAATAAAACAGTAAATGCCAACAGTTGAAAGATCGAGAAGCTGGTAGAAAACACCAGCCACATGACCGCCATGCAGTGACGCAATATTCATAAGAAACTAAATTAACTGTGCTGTTCCTCAATATACGCGAGCAAGTACATCAATAGGACATAAACTACAAATACGCGCAAAGTATCTTAAATTAAGTTGAACCTATCATGAGGATTTGCATGGGAGTCTCCACCAGCACACCTCATTTGTGGTCTCTGTTTCATAGCACGGAGTGAAGCAGCAGCAACATGATTCAGCGTTATCATGAGAAGTACGAAAGGAAAACACAAGCGTAAGCTAAAGAGTACAGAAATTACAAAGTAGAAAATAAAAATACAAATTGAAGGAAATTAAAATATACAAATTATTTATTTACTAATAGCTACAGTTGCATAAAATGTAAGGGAACTAGAAACATCATAAATACTGCTTACATTTTTACTGAATAGCTAAAATTCTATTCAAGTTGCTAAACAGCACAGGAAATGAGACACCTGGTAGTAAGATAGCGTACGAGGAGTTGAACAACACTTAGCTAAGACTGGCTTCCTGTGCGTATAAATAAACGCCACAAGTAAGTAGACAACAGAAGTCCTACTCTTGAGGCTCG
Organism: Morinoia aosen; assembly: GCA_030386875.1. Taxonomy (NCBI): domain Eukaryota; kingdom Metazoa; phylum Arthropoda; class Malacostraca; order Amphipoda; family Talitridae; genus Morinoia; species Morinoia aosen. The sequence continues at coordinate 71,804,703 of CM059567.1, read as the reverse complement.
AATCAAATCATAGTGTGCAAAGGGTACATTGGTAGTTCAGAAAGTATGGTTAAGCCATGCTTACTAAAATACAGTAAAAATATCGTGCAATGAGAATTTTTTGAGCGGGTGCCTCCTTAAGTTTAACGCCGATCAAGATTGTGTAAATCAATTATGTATTAGGAGGAAAATTAACGAATTAATGGGAGTCTATACACTGGGAATACAGTCTCGCAGATGCAACATTACTGTCGAGTATAAAACGCAGCAACTCTTGCTTGCCCGGGTTGCACTTTACACAACGGTCATATCATTATTGTTAAATTCTCAAGGTAGTCAGAGAATTAGAAGACGACTGCAAAGCTTTCATACCACTATGAGTAAATAATAATTAATAGAAATACAATAAGCATGATCATAAAATGTAAAAACATTCCCTGATAATTAATCGGACTAATTAAGAACATGACTATCAAACACACAAATGACTGAAAACATAAGGTTAAATACGACTGTTAAATTATACGATAAAAGTGGCTTCTATGATGATGATGGATCGTCCGTATCACTCTACAGCCATTCAAAGGAAAAATTTTTATTTTCTTCACAGAAATATAATCAAAATGGAAGTACAATCCTAATGGACCGCAACGACAGGGTATGACTGCCGCGGCCTCTGCAGCAACAGCGTATGTCTACCGTGTTTGTAGCAGACATGAAATGACAGTACAGTCTACAGCACATAGCCTACAACAGAGCTACATCGCAGATCAAAATAAATATAACGTATGGAATTATTCGTAGAACAATAACCCTTTGAATTCATGAAGACATGTTGTCGCAAAGATAACTTGAGAAACATGAGCTACTCAAGAGAGCGGGGCTCTAGCGCAGTGAAGCTCTCTTTCAGCAGGGTGACATTCGATAGCAACACGGGTACACCAACGCACGTACCTGAGACTGATCATGCAGTTCCGAACAAGTGAGCTGTGTCTGAAGTAGACTTGCATGAAAACACTTGGCTCTTCAAGTAGTCCTCAGTTCTAGTACAGCTTTAATGAAAACACGCAACAGCTATTCATCACGTTCAGGATTCGTTATACTAGCTTCATTTTATCGGCTATAAATTGCTCTCTGCAGGATGGCCTTCACGTCTGGGCACGTGGGAAACATTAGAGTTTATAACTAGCACGACAAACTTTCCCTCCCAACTGAAGTATAATACAAGTTTGTAGACAGAAAAAATTATAAGAATGGTACTTCAATAAACTTGAACAATAGTTGCATCTAAAAATTACATGTGATTTTAATGGGCGACATCGCTGAATTAGGCGCAGCATCGCCAACCACGTCGACCTTTACATTATAAGTAGTGATAGACGCGGTGATACTTAACCATTAAAGTTTGCACTTTTCCTTCAAATGCGTTTTTGACAAAAGTACGGGCAGAATTAATGAACACTTACAAATACAATAAACACAGGATCTAACGGCCTTATTTCTAATGACTCGCCGAAAAAACATTGTTTCATTCCCAAATTTTTTTACACAAAATTTCAAGCATAGATTTAACTCTTGTTAACATCATTTGAAAATTAATACCAGTGACAACCTAACATACAAAAACTCGCCTCATTTACTGTTTCAGAAAATGCTACACATGAGTTTGCTGCCTGGTCTCGGTGAGGATACTTAAATAAAACAGAAGATGTACCACACATCAACCAATACGGTATGAGATACTAGAACCCTTCAACGAAACATAAGACAACTGAACTATTTGGAGGCTCATGTTATTCTGTTTCTGGAATACTGGGTGGTTTCCAGAGAGATGAACTGCGAGAGTACCAGTACCTCAGGAATTCGGATGCGGTTTGTTCAGGAGCAACACGTTTCTATTCGAACAAAGAGCACATGCCTAACCGAAATCGAGAGGTGCGGCTCTTGAAGATCTTAAATTAGAATATCAACTTCGAAGAACTAATTTCGCATGCTTGAGAAATATGGGCTTTTCGTAAAAATGTAAGAACAGCCAACCGAGGACGTAAAATGCCAAAGGCGTGGATGGTTAGCAGTCATACAAGGAAAACACAATAAAATCAACTCCAATCAATAGGAATACTTAACTTAAGAGGAAGTGACATTACTTGAACCTACTATAAAATCAGTAGCTCACAACCGTCATTAGCCTAAACTAACCAGATGACCTAATTGGTTAATGGTCTTTTCATAAGGACTTATCTCAGTTATGCTATACCCCTGAACAATTTAAAGGCCTTAACAATTAAAAGCTCTAAACAATCACCGTGTTAGCCTCAAGCGTCTCAAAGCGCAATCAATTGACGAGAAACTTAACGTAATGAGTAGAGCCCAGGGGAGCTTTCACTTGAAGATAAAACACGAAAGAAGATAAGAAACTGTAGAAGCGGAATCTTTCAGTTAAAAGTCAAAAAATTATTGATAATTTAAAATATCAGAGAGTATAAAATTCCAGTGAACAAAAATGAATTCGAAAGAAATCGGCAGGCAGCCCCACGGGAAATTCGCAAAACTCGAGATCGGAAAGCAATTCCAGGCGCCGGAGGGGCAATGACTGGAAAGAGGTCATCAGGAACGGCCTACCTACAAACGTTATTGACAAATGAACCCGCACGCTTCCCGACAGAAGGCACGCAAAGCCTGCAACCCCCACTTTTAATGACAATAAGAGAATTAGAAATCTTATCGAGTAATTTAAGGCACTTACATTGTATCCCAGTTGTAGCACAGCGGACATCGCTAGGCGAACGGGAAATAAAACGAATCAAGCTATTCTTCATACTTGGTAAAGCAAAAGCAGATAGCTGATACGCACGTGGCCTATTCACTAGATTTGTTACAATGATTACTTTTATGACAGACTAAAAACAAAGATAACACGTATTTCTCAATTCGAACACAATTTGGATTCATTTGCAGTTCTTATATGTATTTACTAGTAGGTTTAAAATAGATTGCGAGTAATGAAAATACTTTTGTGAATACTACGCTAATCCGAATAAGCCAAGGAAAAAAGATACCGAATTAGCATTTCAATTTTCAAAGGGAGATAAAATTTAGATATGTCTGGCCTATTTAGCGGAGCTGATTCTCCCAACAGCGCGAGGACCATTAGATCTAGCGTCCCTGAGGTTCAATTAATCGACGACGGGAATAAAGCGACAACAAATTGGCTTCTTTGGCAGTAAATAGAGATTGAAGTAAGCGCTTCTGGTACAGTGCTACACATTTGCTCAGGTGACCAGGTGACTGGCAAGAGGGTTTCGCAGGTGCGCCCGAGGTGTCTCTCTGCACGAGTGCTGACCTCAATAGATTCAGCGAGAGTAATCTACATTCTGACGAGCACGTGGAAAATAAGCCAGAGGTGTTTCTGGTACACCTATTGGGTGTGATATATATTCGGAGTATTTCGTACAGCGGCCATCGCCTGGTTCCCGTGTTTGAGTAGAAACGACGCTTCAAAACTTGGCAAGCTAACAACAGCGAAAATATGAAACGATTTCAACGCACCATAACTTGAGAGTGCAGCGAGTGAAACAGAGGAGGGGGACACGAGCATTTACAAAAAACATAGTACCTGCAGTAAAGGTAGAAATTTTGAACAGCTTTAAATAGCAACTCTGAGCAGCAACTGCATGCAGCTGCGAATATCGTTTACATCGAGGGACAGCAAGGGTTCAGTCCAACGCTCCACTTGTGGACGATAGAAAAAGTTCCACTCAAGCATCATCAGCACAAATGCCTGCATATTGTAGCACCAGTGCCACAGCAATAAGAAAGAACACTACAAGCGCACTGACACAACGAAAGTACACGACATAAACAACACAAAACACGCAATGCAACAGCAGCCACAAATGACAACAAGACAAGACAAACAACACAACACAAGTAACACAATACCAGCAGCATTAACACAACAACACCAGCAGCAACAGCAACAGCACAACAGCAGCAGCTACAACAAGAGCACAACACCTGCAGCACAGAACACAAGTGTGTCAAGGCTGGCCGCAGGCGCAGGGAAAGTGAGGGCGGCGCTGGTGGGCCTCCTGTGCTGCAGCTCGCTTGCGTCCTGCTGCTCGTTGCACACTCTACACCTTGCACGCTGCATGTTCTACACGCTGCATGCTCTACGCTCAGCATGTTGCATGTTCTGTATACTGCATGCTCTGCATGTTAAGTATTCTGCACGTTGCTTGTTCTACATACTGCATGTTCTGCAGGCTCCATGCTTTATACGCTGTACAATCAGCATGGTGTCAGTTCTGCACGCTGCCCTTTTAACACACTGCAAGTTCTGGACACTCTGAACCCAGTAGAATATGTTGACCTTATTCTACATCATTCCTAAGCCATTAATGTTATAGAGACCAAAATTCATTCTGCCCACTTCAACCCAATTTACCGCCTAACTTGAACTTGATCTATCGCTAAATCTATCGACCATTTTCATAAATTAAAATACCTCTATGAAATCAGTAGAATAAATTCTATTGATAGAATATAGAATGTTATTTGAACTCGGAAAATCTGATTATTAAATTAAATAGCATCAAAGCCTGTCTGCCAGAGCACGTCACTCTTTGATCAGCAAGCTTTCTCCCTCACAGAACTGTCAAGCTCACAAAGGTCGCAATCACAGCAGCAGCAGCATTAGTTCAGAGATGAAACTATAAGAAATATCAGGAAATATACGCAGATGCCTGCAGGATAATGATGTTCCATCAGTCTATGGTCCATTGAGGATAAGGTACCCAAATATTTTTTATGAAACAACACTTCAAAACTCATCGGTGTCTCGAAATTAAAATTTTTGGACCAAAATTTTTCTTCACATGAGTAGCACACAAAAATGATTCAGTTTGCACACGCATACACGTATGCACTGCGAGCTTACGTAATAAATTCAACATTTTAAAGGAACAGAAATTTGAACGTTTTACAGTCAACCGTGGTTATAGTGTCTAAAATTCTCTCAGTCCCCAAGAGACGGCAGAGAAAGCAGTCTCGGCATTGTATTTCCTGTCACGAAGCGCATTTAGAATAGGACAGAATCACGTTTTCCCTTCATTTTAGTTTGCAATAAGTAAATTTGAACAAATCACCGGAAAAATTCGAGCGAGAACGCCAGTCTTCAGAGTCGCGCAGCGGAGCATGCAGACGTCGCAACAAGCAGGAGTATTGGCTTTTGGTCAATGAGAGTAGAATTATTAAGACTGGGGATTCTTCATCGTCACTTCCTATCTAAATATTTCTCCGGGATAGCAATGAATTTAGCAACCTAGCACAAAGGAGGTACTTGGGCGGGTAAAAGCACACATATCCAAGCGATAAAATTAGAAAGGGAGTTTGGGAAATAATCGTCATGCAATGGTAAGTTATGACAATGGTCAATCATTCTAAATATTCTGTGTCATTCTTTTCTGAAAACGTGTCCGCAACGGAGAACGATATCATATATACGGATACTACACGAACTTCCGTGTTTCCTGCCCTCATAACTAATTGGAGTATTGAAAAAAAAATGCTTCAATGGGGTAGAATAGTAGTGATTGGTGAATACAGAAGCTAGCTTATTTTCGACGAAACGTTGGTTCCAGCAGTAATTTAAATAAACATTGATCCTTGAGGTATTGCCCCGTTGCTAGAGCCGAGTTCATCAGTCCGTGGGCCTACACGCTAAGCCACCGCCGCTTCCCTGAAATTAGACTCAGCTCCGATGATATCACTCGAATATGGACTGACGCCGCGCTGAGTTCTCGCCTAAAACTAACAAAAATTACACATTTTCAATCCGTCAGATTGAAGCATATCGATGTCGGAGCAACGCTCAGCAAGTGTAAACCCGACTGTTGGTTTTTCTATCGACTACAAATAATTTCTGGCATGTTTATAACACGGCAATAAGTTAAGAGCAAGTGCACGAGTATGTAAATATTCGGTAGAACTGAACTTATGAATTTATGCGAGCGATTTATCAACTAAAACATATGAATAACTTCGCTCTCTACATAGTGATACTGTAGGGAAATGAATAAACGCAAGTCAAGTTCGTAGGCACGATCGAGCGGGCCTTTCAACGAGTTTCCGATCATTAAAATTCATTTTTCTCGTGCTCAATAACTTCTAACCCTTCAAGATTTCAAATTAGAGAACGTGCCTATCTTCTACTACAGAGTCAAGCACTTTGATGTAATACGCAAAATTTAATTAGAAAAAATTAAACTCCCAAAACGAATTCATATAAGAAGTACTGGCAAATCAAACTGCTTTGAAATTAATTTGACAGCACAGTCAGCCCAATGTATATACATGGAGCATATTACATTCACGGCGCTCTAACAAAAGAAGAGTGGGATGAATCATATTATAACCTGTCAACCCAATGACTCGATTTCAACCCTGAGAAATGTTGTCTTTTGAACAAAAGTGGAACTTTATAGAGATTGTGGTAAGGTTCCCCAGGACCAGGCATTGCCAAGGATCATCAGAAAAACTCATGAATAAAACAACTCCTCGCGGCAAGAAGTGAATAACAAGCTCTCAAGCATGAAAGTAAGGGGATGATTTTATCAGAGCCCGACACTCTGCTAGCCTTGCTCTATCTACTGTTCCGTCCGCGCTCTTTTTTCACTTGCGTCATAAAAACAAAAATTTTAACCTAAATAAAAACAAAAAGTGAATATTGCGCACAGAAACGAAGTCCCTTGAAAGTTCAAAGAGAAGGCAACGGTACAAGAGGAGGTGTTTTGACTATCCCGCACCCAACAGAGGGACCGTACCGGGATGTTTTCGCGAGCTATTCAATGAATAGGCAATTTCATTCGCTGCCGCAGACGGCATAGGCGACGTACCCGCCTCATATGAAACACAGCAATAAAAAATAAACTAGGTTTGGATCTTCCAGCCTGACCATAAAAAAACATGTTCATGAGAGGCAGACAGCGGAACGACCAAAACAAAAAGAATCAATAAAATCATGCAGCTCTAATCAAAGTTTCCTTACACTAGTTTCCGTACACTATTAGCTCACACTAATGTGGAAGAGACACCAATAAAGGCCGAATATACCTATTAGGATGCATTCACGTATTAGAAGAGATATCAATAAAGACCAAAAATATCTATTAGGTTACACTCACGTAGAAGAGACATCAATAACGGCCGAAAAAAAAAGAGTTACCGGGCGAAAGAGACCAGCGTGAGCTCCCGTCGCAGCGCGTCAGGGGCCGAGTCTCTCAGCGCTGCACTGCAGTCCGTACGGGAATCACAGGCCGCGTATTCCGTCCTATTTCAGCACTCAGTATCCAATTACCTCTCAGGGTTTAAAAATGTTAACTGCTCGAATTGTAATTAAAAAACCTGAAAAGCGAGGTTGTTAACGAGAAAAAATCGCGCGTAGAATAGCTAAGTCGACATAAAAGAATTCACGCTGCCAGTATTCCGTTAAGACGACGCTAAGTGTTTGGAAATCCAGGGTCAGATTGAGATAAAACCACTAACAAAGAAGCGCCTCAGATTGGCCACACTTTTGTCTGCATCTGTCAGTGCACAACTTCCGTCATCAACAGTAAAGGCTTCACAGAATATGAATTCCAAGTTAATTCGTTAAGAATGAACGCGCCAAACTGCGAACAGCAATGAATTGAACACTAACATAAACTAATGCAAATTCATCGGATACTTAAAACGCACAATTCCGTAATTCGCAAAAGCGCTACAATAAGTGCACGCGCTAAAACCAATCAACATCACCTCCATCCGCTGTGCCACTCCACGGTCCGCTCAGATTCTGCAGCGTCCGCTGCCTTCCGCACGCAGTCCTCGCTGCGCAGCGTCCGACGCACCGGGGGCCGCGGATAATCGGTCAGTGTCAAGGTAGCGTCGAAGAGACCTTGATTCATAACAAATCTAAGCAATTGAAAATAAAAAACACAACCAATACACGTAATGGCTCTATAGCGACCCACGCGAAAAAAGTTGGCCGGCGGTACTTCAACAACTAAACTTGGTGATAACGTAAACTTTGTTTCAACGTAATAATAACGTGTGTGAAGAGCGCAAACAAAAGCTTCTAGTATTACTAAAAAGAGTACATTGTCCTCTGGAAAAATGAGATAATTATTCAAGTCAAAATATCGAGCTCCTCGGAAAGGAAAATTTTCAACGTAATTTCATTACTTTGAAGAAAATATAAGAGCATTATTTTCGGGGCGAATAAAAGAGAAGGGTAGGTGTCTGGAAGCACAGAGGTGCGTTGTAAGTGAGACGGGATCCTGGGGAGCAGGCACGGCCAGAGTGGCAGCTGCAAATTGAGTCTTGAATTATGATACATGAGAACATTGGACGATGATAAACACCAGGTAAGTAACCTGCCAAACACAAACAATTATTCTACACCAGCGCGCCCTGAACAAGATCAATACAACTTCCTCAAGAAACCCCAAAACAGCTTAGTTCTTGAATCGATTAATAAAACTGCAATAAAAAATGTTCTGGTAAGGTTGGTAACATGAGAGCGAGTGTAAACACTAAATTCAGCTGTCCAGAAGTCCTGAATCGATCATTTTCAGTAGAACAGAAGTAAATACACATTCATAGAAAGCAGAAACAGAGCTTAGCGCAAGTCGGAGCTATTACTGTAACTATGCGGAAGCAAGCAGCTCCAATATGTAACCATAACTTCCATTGTTTTTACTTCAGTGAAATTGCTCCTCGTGTAATAATTTATTAAACCGTCGCTCTAACGCGCATATATTACTGGCCACAAAAAATAAATTGAAGTAAAATTAAAACAACAGGTTTAACAACAGTGTCGAACAGCGTCACGTAGCCCAAGATCACTCCAAAGCGCCTAATTCAGCTAGTGCACAGTTAACTAGTTGATAAAATCAAATTACTTCATTATAACCCCAACTGAAAAAATTACCCTGAGTAACACGCGGTCTTCTAATAAAAAATTGTACAGTTTCAAACTATTTTTAAGGGTGGCTTCACAAGCAAACAAACTCAGTAATTGAGGTTGCCTGTGGACAAATGCACTCTAATTGGACAGTCTCTGCTTTGCACCGCGCGCCGCCGTAATCGGGAGCCATCAGTGGCAGCTCGCTAAACTGATCAGGTTGAACACGCCTGCAGTCCGATCCTGTTCTCGGCTACTAGGAATGAACACGAGCAATATCCATCAGAAATTACTACGAGAAAGATCAAATAGGAAAATTGCGCTCCAGCTATGAAGTAATGAAAATACTAAAGCAGTGACAGTCAAACTCTCTGTGAGTGATAAATTTAGAATCATAGGAAAAGTAATATTTCTGAATTGAAAATTATGCAGCTGAGTCATTCCATTCATTATAAATCAACTCACTCGATCAATCAGTAGCGGAAAGTATATAGCTGAAATTGAGGGAACTATTCATACAAAATTTCCATGTTATTATGAAAAGAAGAATGAGATACAATATTTTACTATCCTGGAGCAACAAATAAAGCGTATCATGAATATGAGGAATAACTATTGCAAAAAAATGAAATTTCTGGCGCTGTTATTCTAGCCGGCATTCAGTCATCGGCAGCACACAATTGTCACAGCTCACTCGCTGAGGGAAGACGCATCACAAATGAGAGAGTACTCTTACAGATTTCAAGAGAATTGAGTACGGTGTTTACACAAGCAAAAGGTTCTGAATAATTAATCGAGCAAACATCAAGCAATCAATCGTTAAACTCCAGCATCAGAACGCAGATCGTCTGTTTCATGTCCATTACTTAGTTATTCATTCATTCAATCTGATTCAAAATTGCGTCTCGATGAAGCATTAGAATATTAATAGAAATTCATGTCCTTTTCCATTTAAATGTGCAAAGAGTTGAGACGAGAAAATAAAAGATCATGAGCGAAGTCAAATTTCCCGTTCAATGTGACACTATTAGCCAGAATATGAGTAGTGTCTCAATAATAAATCCCAATATTCTCGAATAAGACGTTCGTAATTATATGATATTGAGTATGAAGTATTTCCTCACTTCCACCAAAATGAAAAAATAACTCTGCGTCCAGCCTCACCGGCCAGCAAACGAAAAAGCGATGAAATTAGTTCGCCGGGACGGTGTCTTGAGCAACTGAATTTTAGGACCACTACGCAAGCTCATGTAAAAATCTGTCTATGTACACTAGGCTTGCAAGAGGACAAACATTCAAGCAATTAATGTAACAAGACTCAAAAAAATTAATTGTGATTTACTCTAGAACGGATCCAAAATTAAATAATGACATAAACGGAGTCAATTGTGGTACTTGACACGGATAGAGGAAAAAAATGGAAATTGGTGAAATAGCCTAAACAGGTGTGAATTCCTCAAAATGCTTGAGGAATTTCCTGATATGATCAAAGTATTTATCTACCTTAATAGGCAAACACGAATTATATCAAACAGTGATATAAATAAACCGAACACACACTGTGATTCTTAGACCAATGGCTCTGAACAGGCCGAATGTATTTCAAGTATATATATTATACGTTGAGAACACATTCATCATTGAACTTGAGGAGCGTTACACAGAACTTAAAGGATACAGTACACCAGGATTCAATGTCTTAATTTGCTAAAATACGCCATGGTAAGAACTCTAAAGCTAAAGTTCCGTAATATTTGTCTGCTAAGCATTTCAAGGGCCATGAGCTCAGCGGAGCGTCTCACGTAAAATTCAAGAGCATTTTGTGCATGCGTAATCCAGCTAGACGCAATGGGGGAGAGTAACTAAGTCAGAGCAGCAAGACGGAGGGAAACTCGCTTCACAACCGGCACAAGTTGCGCAACTTCCGCCCACCGCCAGCCTGCCTGCAGCGGGCCGCTCTACGCGCGCACGAGCACTTCAGCTCCAGCGCCACCACGTCCAACTAGCCTAGCATTGGAAAAGGCATTGAATGCGCATTGTAAGCCGAACTTGGTTATCATCATATTCTTCCTTTACATGGACGTCGCGAAAATCATAATTTTATAACGATGTTGACGCCAGATTCGAACGAACTCGCAGTTCATGTAAGTTAGGGTAATTTCTGGCGGTCACAGCGCTATGTTAGAGCGCACAGCCCCCACGCTACCTGAGAACAGTTAGGCCCTGCACACCTAATGCATTCAAGGTGCCTTTAACTAAAAGATGTTAATCTTTAAGACGAATCCTAACTTGCATACATCCTTTCCAGCTAAGTAAGTAACCATATTTGTAGCGACCGAAGACTTTTCCGCATTTCTTTGGGTTAGATTTACAATTCTATTAACATCTATCTTTTTTGGTACGACCGCTTCCTAGTTGTTTATTGAATGTCTGATCCTAATTTTGAACTGCTACTTATTGGTTAAATATATTTCCACACAACGCTCGAACTGTTTCCCAACAGACTTGACCTGTTTAGTACTGCCTTCAAAATCTTTGTCAGTTCTGCAGGTTTTCATTCAAAGATTTTCCATATATTTTCCCTAACTTTCAAATGTTTTTAAGAAAGATTTTATTGTTTCATTTTACTTTTACCACTAACTTCGCTCGGTTATCAATCTCCCACTCCAGCCTTCAATTACGGTATTAAATACAAATTTACAACCTGTTAAGTCTTAGGCGAGATATTTTCTTCTGCAGCGTTAGTTAAGGGAGAGTTTGGTGTAGGAAGAACTTGAGGGCTGCAAAGAATGGCTTTAGAGCATGACATCCCGTTTCGTACGACACTTCTCTGCCGCTCACTTCGTGCAGGGGGCTCAAAATAGACACGACTTCAGCATTCCTATTATACGTTTCCTACCAAGACTCTATTATTGCGAATGTACGGAGCATATTGTACGCATTAAAAAAGTAGCGAAACTCGAACATTACTCAACAATTTTACCTTTGCGTATTAAAGAACATTAATTGTCCTGCACACCAGCATTTACACGAAACAGACACTGGAAGCCTTTAATCACCTTTGCGTAGAATGATGCGTATTACAGTCAAAACAAATCCAGCTGTTTAAGGTTAAAATAAATATTACATCCCCACCAGGACGCGTTGATGGCTCGCTCCATTGCGACTGCGCTCCACGACTTCAAAATAAAAGCAATCAAGCGAGCAAAATACTCCCCCACGCACATGCGCTAGGAATGAATGCTGACAAATATCGTTTCGTCAGTTGAGGGCAGCTATGAATGAATTCATTACAGATGGACAACGAGATTGAATAATAACAAAGAGTGAAAATTCGATCATAACGCGGAACATTTGTTCAAAAGAAAGCCACCAATTACTAAAAAATATTGTTAGTTCATCTACGGAAACGAGTTCCAACTGTAGAATTTTTCCTCTTTAATTCTTAAGTGAAAAAAATTGTAGTTAGGTAAAAGACTATCACTAAAAATCACATCGAAATAAGCAAACCTTAATGTAAATAGAAAAGCTGATGAGCAACCGATCGAGTATCACCCTACTTGTGGCTTCTAAGTCACTGGCCGTTGAATTATAGTCTAATAAGCTCGCTTTAACAACGAAGGAGGCCGTTCAGTCGAGTTCACCTTCACATATAGACTACAGGTCAGCGGCTGCGCCATGGAAAGATAGAAGCTTCAGAGCTCCATGTCAGCTACGTGCTACGACGGAAGAACGAGAAAAAAACGAGCACAGCAGTAATGCAGTGCACGGTCAAATCTCCGGGACCAGGAGGATATCATGGAGCAACGTCCTGACTGCAGTATACATTCAAGACCGTAGTAGATCATGTAATGGAAGACATCATGGATCATGTAATGGAAGACATCATACGAAATTGAACACAAAAATTCTAAGAGAAGAGTTAGAAGACTAGTCTTCAACGAAAGAACTTCCAGTGCGACAATAAAATAATAGAAAACAACATCCAAACCTAGTGGAGTGAGTCGTGCCATGTCAAGAACAGCGAACACTTACGTCGTGTTTCATGACGGTCATTCTACTTCACAATAAAATTCAATAAATAGGCTGAAAATTTCTTTATGAACAGTATTAAAAAGGAATTTTTGAAAAATATTTTTTCAGATGCCACTGACTACTAATTGTTCAAATTGTATTAAGGTTCTGTTTTCTAAAAACCGCACCGCAAAACGAAGTCCCGATCAATTTATTTATCACTCATTTTAAAACGCCTAAAACGTTAATCAACTTCGAAGTAACGTTCAAAAAACTGAAATTAAACAGCTGTAGCAATCAGTTTGTCATCTTTCAGGGAAGAAAAATACTGAATGCAAGGAAGTCTACTCAATACTATAAAGATCAGGTAATTAATTGCATAACTCAGTCACAGTCCGGGTGAGAGTGAAAATTATCAATATTCTTCAGCATAGCGGAATATGAGTAAAAAGTTATGAAAATTTCAGCTTCACCTCCCCCCGCCCAAAAAAGAATGGGGCTTGGACCGTTTATCCACATTGACCTCGGGCTCCTGGGAGAAGGGCGGGAAAAAGGAAGGTGTGCTTTCAAGAAATGACGCAGCCGCTCCAAGTCAAAATGCGAGGCAAACGAAAACTGTGATGCTGCTCTGCCAAAAGATCGGCTTCAGCGCAGGCCATCAATATGGCTGCATCTAATCAATTACAAGGGGATTTTAACGCTGCACCTCTTCGTCATTGGATTTTGTGACGGGATACCTGCACAGAGACTGAGTGCCGCTACTCTTCCGCTGCTGAAAGGGCTCATTGAATAATATTTTGATCTCAATAGAGGGAAACCATGAACCAAGCAACCTTTCTGCACGACAGTGGTAGTAAAATTTGGGGCATTCAAGAGCGACGGGAACATGCTTCATCCCATTCTCTGATTAAATGACTGCCAACCAACGAACACCGACGTCTTTCTCACATTAGTAAAACTGCAGAAAATTTAGAAACATATAGGTCAAAGGATTTAACAAAAAAAAACACACAACTACACTTGCTCGGAATTTTAAAAAACCCACGCTTTTACTATAATAAATAATAAACACAGAGAAAATAAACGCAGGGAAATAAGCCAGAATAAAGCACGATGTCAAATAAAACGATTCGATTACTATAGAGCTAAGTTACGCTATCGACGTACTGAGCAACGTAATTAATTAACTGATATTTTCGCGTTAGGCTGCAGAACATTCAATGCTATAAGAGTTCGCTCTGAACTGAAACCAATTTCTAAATGATCAAACCCACGCCATTGACTGAGCTCCAAATCTCGGCAGCATGAAGTGTCTATTCACTTCAATGACACCGAGGCAAAGATCAACAGATCCAATCTTCATTGAGTCCAAACGAATCAACAAAATGAATTCATAAATAGACTTGAAAAAATATGCCGTCATAGCGCATTTGGTTTACACATCCAGACTTGTTTCTCGGTTTAAAACATTGCATTCCCAATTATTTTAAAACAGGTAGGTGTACAGCTTCCAAAGTACTAAACGTCATAACGTTCATCAATAAAAACCTACAGATGTTATGAACGACTTTGAAAAATTGCAACAAAGAAGGTAAAGTTTGCATTTTTCTTCATTCTATGCTAACATAAAAGTATTATAATTGCACTCACGCACTGGTACGAGTAATATTCGCTATTTAACATCAAAGACTAAGAGATGTACAGACATCTCGTTCATTATAGGCACCTCCTCAGACAAGCAAGTGTTCCACGAGTAAATAAGCTCGGCATCCCAGCAGTTCAGGTTCCAAGATAAGACATGTCGAGCTATATTTATTACCGTCAGCTCCCAGAAAATACGATGAGAATATTTACGAGATACGAAACACATGACAAACGAACGAAGAGTTCTAATTTCCTTCTATCCTAGAAAGAGTTTTCGTTTTGAAGCATTATTGGAGCCATGAACATAAGGCTAAGCTCAATGCAGGTTCAGATTGAACTCGGTAGTTGATAGACAAAAACAACGTAAAAAAGAATAGAATTGTCGAGCAAAAACACGATGTGAGCGCCGAGGAGATATGATACAAACTATTGAAGAGTTTAAGAGCGACTAGCGCCAGCAAAGAATCAAAATTCAGCATTACAAGCAACCAAACTCTCTTAAGCTAGTAACTTATCAGTGATTACTAGGAAAACATCCCAAACATTGAAATAGTACTGATTTAACGTGAGCAAAAATTTTGAAAGACCGAAGAACAAAGCATATTTTATCGGAACTTTGTCATTCATATCCTTTGGCCGAACAGAAGATGTGAAAACGCGACGAGCCACACCAAACCTTAGCCCTTGTATGCACCAATACCAAAAGCAACTTCAACATCACTTCTAACCAGTTGAAGTCAAAAAGGCGCAAAACAAGCGGAACATCACGTTCCTCGATGAAAAGAACAAGAGTGCACGAATTTTTAGACGTACAGAAGCAATTTGATGACAAAGAACGAGGCGGAGCTACAATGATGATAATGAGCGGCAGCGACGTACGCTATAGCGCGCCTTGTAAACTCCTCCTCGTCTTCCTGTAGGAGAAGTGGTTAGCCTTGAGATCCAGCCGGCGAAACAGGCTTAGAGAGTCGGCTGCCTCCCAGGACACGCTCCAGCAGATGCACTGCTAAAACCTCCTGCAACATTACTGCCACCGCAAAGCACGAACTGGTAAAATACACAGTTAAACTTTCCACATGATTACATAACTATTGAAAAGCAGATAATATTTTGAATTGTATGTTGCTGCACAGCTGAAATTCTCACCGAAGAAAGAAAATTGATGAAGTTTGATTCCTAACTGCTCATAAATGTTAGTCAACAATTTTGTAACCACTTGCTATCGCAGGTGACGAAAAATGAACATATTAATTCATTACCTTTAAACTAAAAAATTTCAGAATGAGCTAAATTGGTATCTCGAAACCACAGGTCAATGCTTGAACACGCCACATTGAACTGTCAGCTCCAGTTCATCGCGTAGAGGTGTAGAGACAACTGGTTATATCTAGAATCTCATCCGTGAAGTCATTGTACATACAGTATAACCTGACACCTCTAAACCGATCTAAAGTGAGCCATGGACAAGCCAGGGTTTTAAACCAGAAACCTTAGCACACAGAAGCCTAGTCACACGCAGAACTGTAGTGCATGAGTCGGTAAAGCAAGGAGAAATTGCGGCTGTAGCTGCAACACCGCGCTAGCTACACAGCAAGAGGGAATGTTAACTTGGACTTGATAGTAAGATATCTAAGCAAAAAGTCAAATCGGCACAAAATCATTAGTGTAGTGTAGTTATCCAATATTATTTAATTAAACAATCCGGGTTCCAGACATACACAAGTCAAAATTGGGATAAGCAGTATAAAAATAGCTAAAATATTTTAGTTCCAGTAAGTCATATAATAAAGAATTATTTACTGGCAGCCTGCACACGAGTGTAAATGAAAAAAATTACACTAAAAGTCTAGCTCGCCGTGTTTATTCAAATCATACTTCAACCGTCGGCTACGTCAATAAAATATTTTCATTCAATCTGGCCTTCATCAGAAAGTTTGTCAACGCAATTACAACAACAAAGGAAAGTGTACTAGATTGAGTGGTGGCCTATAACCTGCAGGTGGTTACAAAGGAGACTGTTAGCTACAGGCGGCGTCATAGAAAGCATCTATTCAAAGATAAATAGCGCTACACTTGAAGATATAATAGATGCCCGATAGCCTCATCTATTGGATGGACGAGTACCGCTACCCTCCATGATCTGCTAGCACGGACGCAGCTGCTAAAGAACCTTGGAGCTGCTATCTCATGAAGAAAAAAGGCTAAAATTAACGTAACATCTGCACACTGGACACTAGTTTCATACAACAGCGAAGCAGCACAGCATTAAACCTCAGCAACAGTAATATGAACAGAGGGAGGCGGCACACCTGCCCTGCTATACTATAGGAATTACAGCTACGTCCGGTTCTAGCGTAGACGTCCCTAGAATTTATTTCGCAAGACACTGAATGCTGTAGTAGCCTTGACTTGGGAGAGCACAGGTGTTGAATAGTAGTTTAAAAAATCAAGACCCGAACAAAGAAAGTTAGAGAAGGCTAGACGATTCAATGTCTGGGTTCGTTGGTGAGTTACGGCATCACTCACCGCTCTCCATAACGTCAGGAAGCATTGCGAAATACATAAGACAGTCAATTCTGAACTTAAGAGCTTTTTCCATTTCTTAGCTCTAAGCGCCTTATAATTTCCACGTTTTGATATCTCTCCGCAATTGTTTTTTTCTGGTACCAGATACTCATTCTTTACATTACTCTGGCCAAAAGAGTACACAAGGAACCAATTCCAGTATTATCGATGCACTATATACAGACAACTAGAAGAAAACGCTACAGGGGAACCACCAGTTACACTGAATTATCCACGCATATCAACATGACGACAGATCACTTAGATTTTGTATACAAAATACACAAAAAAGTTACGTACGAATGCTGAATGATGAACTGCAATAACAAGTATTCCATCATGAAATAGGATGACAAAATGAAATCACGAACGGAATACAAGCCATGTTTTAACTTTAAAGGTTTCCTTTAATACAGAATGGATGTGAAATTCACACAAAAGAACAGCCTCTGTCTTCACAACAAAACTTGAGAGTAAACAGTCATTCCATACGCAGAAAGTTATGTCCCTGTATTATTCTAGAGAAACAGTTTCAGTAGGCAATGCTTAAAGTCAACGCAGTCAATTTGGATTCGAGTCCGTTATCTGCGGTTGCTTTATGGCCCATCAATTTCCAGGAGCACGCCACACTTAGCCAGGACTGAACTCGACAGCTTCTGTCCGCAAGAAACTGCTCACAAGGCCGAATTAAAGTTTAGGAGCTGCATTTTACAACGAGAAAAATATTGAACTTGTAGGAAGAAACGAGGTCACAATTTCTCTCAGTGTCACACAAATTTCTATGAATTCATTTGCCAAGTACAGTTTAGGCTAAGCTACATTCTTACACAAATTTTTTGGTGGCCGATCACAGCTCAGCGCAAATTCCCATTTACAAGAACTGATAGCCCACATTAAAGCAACAAGCAGTGAGTTTCACACTTGGTACAACCTGTCCCCCTTCCTGTAACTGATTTCTGTTCTCTAATTACGTCAAATTTTTTCAACATACATATTTCAGTGATCTTAGTCGCAATGGTACTCAGAAAAGTTATGAAGATTGAAACAATGTGAAGTACTTCCTTTTTAAATTGTGCACCATCAAATGGTGCTATAGAAATTGTGCTACATCACACTATCCGTAAATAGCAACCTTGCCAAAATCTACCGTTCTTTTAAACCTGCGACAGTCTTTGCTTCGGTTGCGGATGTCTGGAGTAACCTTAATAAATAACAACTGTGGATTAGACAAGAAATTTTACACAGTTTATACTGTTTATACCACAGTTTTTTGTCGCTCAAAATAGATGAGTTAAAGAACAAAAGCATAGGGTGAAAAATTTTTCCATTAGATCATTTTTTCCGACTACAATGAAAATTTAATGTTTGACTCCGGAGAAAAATAAGAGAATAAATCTATTATAAAAAATCTTCTTCATACAGAACATTTTGAATGATATTAGAGTCCCTGAATAATAACTTAGGAAACTAATTAATTTTACTCATGAAAACCGTTCTTGGATGTACGGAAAGTATACACTGTAAACAGCCGTCAAAGAACATTTTCCAAACAGAAAAATATTGGTATTTATAATCCTTACATACTGATGCATTCAACGATACGAATAATTTGCCAGATAAACAAATACTGGATATTGATTTACTTGCTTTAACATTGCATCAGATGAGTTGACAGGCACATAGAACAGCTTGGTTTTTGATTCAAATAAAAAAACAAGCCTTCACAGGCTACAATAACATATAAAAATTATTCGCACGAGTCTCTTTGTTTCTGATTTCATTTCACAGTTCCATAACCATCAGACGACCAAGTGAAATGAGACGAGTCAAGAAAGAAAGGCTCTCGCGCACGAGGTCGGTTGCGCAGTCGCGCGTGCAGTTGTCGCCTGGACTGAGTAACACCAGAGTAACCTAGCACCAAAGCGATCATTCATTTCACATTACAACAATTCTGAGCTAAGTTCAGTTTTGCAGAGAGTATATTTTAGAGTAAGGTCACTTTTAGATTGTAGGCCTTGTAATATCAATGAATTCTTCGAATTTAGCGATATCTCTCGCAGGAAAACAAGGCTCAGCAACACCTTTTTAAATTCAATTTCAACACACTATTAATATTTAAACGCAAAACCTAGAAGAAAATTTATCTTTTCAATAAACAGAAAGAATACAACTTTCGCGTGTTTTCGACGGTGAAGGCTCAATTTGGCAAACAAATAATTACTTAAATCAGAAATGATTCGATATCAATATCAAAGACATGTCGTCCTTACCAAATGCCAAATTAGGATGCCTTCAAGAACTAAGGCAATGCACGATCACAAAATAGAAGCGTTCAAGACTATTCGACCTCACCAAAAGCAGAACATCGACGTTGAACGCAAAAATAGTAACAGACTTTTGTGAGCCTGTTTTTGATGAAAGCAAAGGCAATTACGGAGGTGGGCAAACTTCACGGAAAATGTGCATGCCGATCGGACATGTGGCGAGCGATCAAAGGAACTGACCGAGAGAAAAAAATTCTAGACAGCCATGGTCGCCCTACACGAGTTCCAGAGGTCACTGAAGAATACTGGATCCTTTCGCTTTTGTGGGGCAGTAGGTCTTGTGTTTCTGAACTTAGAAATGTTCCAAGGTTAAATCATGTCATCGATGTACCATCATACAGCAGTACAGGTTATAGTCTCACGCGCTAATCTGACATTACGATAGAGGGAACAACATTTCGAGCCTTTTCGAATGCGGTCATCACCTGTTAAATCTTTCAGCACCACTCTAGGTTACGTAAACCTGTAATAAAAATCTACAGTTTTTCAAGTACTGATAGTTTCACACCAGGTGATTTGTGCGCATAACAGTGTGAAGAAGATGGAAATTCTAGAATTGTATTTTTCCCGATAATGCGGCCTATTTCTCCGTTGTATTGCGGTAGGCAACAGCAAGGCAAATTTAAGCAAATTTTGAGGTAGGGAATCGAGTCTTCACTTTTAAAGATCTGCCACTTAATATTAACTTATTTGATGAAAAAATATTCAAACCTCTCACAAGCACACAACGCAAGTCGAGGAAAAAGTTACATTTAAACGAAAATCAAAAACGAACGCATCAATAAAGCAGCGCTTAATTTCTGTGAAGTCCCTCAAAAAACCATGCAGCTAAAGTAGCCGCTCAAGTACAATAAGTATTAAAATGCTTCGGAGCTTTTGCTTCCCGCAATTGCTTCTTCCTGGTATTAGCTATTTATTCCTCATTCTGTGCCAAAGTATACACAAGTAACGGAGTATGCACAAATAATTGCAGGACCCAGCGTAAGTTAGACCACATCTACACATATGAGGCGACCCAATAACCGATGATTTCAAGTTCCGGGCCTTCACTCAATTTAGAGATTTTTACTAGCGAAATCGTTGTCTAGGACTTACTGAAATAGATGTTGACCAATAGTTTCAGGCTCCGAACATGCATGAAAGATATTTCCATACAATTTCGTTCTGTAAACTACGTGAATTACATTATTTAGAAAGCCCATTGTTCCGTGAGTTAAATTTAACAACAGCTAAAGAAAACTGGCAACACGGATGAATGAGCAACAAACTTGGTAGTACGCAGAAGTGTATAATTTTTATTGTATAATTCGACTACAGCACTACTATTTATTGAAAGTGGATCTTTTTGTATGGGTTTCTCACTCAATGAGCAGAAACAGCCAAAATAATGAATACTAAGTGAAAATTTTACCGTTGCAACTACCATGCACAGATGCTCATACTCAGTTAAGGTGTTCAATCCATTAAGGACATAAAACATTTCAGATAAAAATTAAATAATTTACTAAATGGCTTTCCTATTTTAACCTTACTCTATTCTAAACGTTTGTAAACTAAATTCCTTTTAACAGCATAGCATTTTAAAACATTTGAAATCTTGGAAGGAATTGGAGAATTGTAATGAAGCTATCGCATCTCGACTAACTTGAACGGAGAATACAGTTTCTTGAAACGCGCTCGCTCTCGAGACGAATCAAACTCGTCATACGAGGCGCTAGTTCGCTTGTTCGTCACGGGTGATGTAAATGTTGCCATTAAGAATTTCAATGCTGCTCGCACACTCTGATTACGAGGACGCAGCGGGCCTACTGCTCGGTCTGGCGTTTAGCTCGTGGAGCAAGCAGACCGTTCGATCTGTTCCGTTTGATAACAACGGGCTAATGCTTGCATCCTCGCCTCCAACCTTGAAATCATTTCCATGAAAGTACTATTTCAATAAATATTAATATAAAAATAAATACAACTGACATGGTTGGAACGTGCCTATCAATGAAAACTATTTTTCTTTTTTTAAGTTGGTGGAGTATTTTATGAATAAGCCTTAGTCTCTATTCTCTGGGTAGTTTAAGATCTCATCCAAACTCTCACGGGTCCCAAATTATATAACACACGCTTATGCCTAAGATTTGGTTACACTAGAGCAATTATGTACGAATGCAGTGGTAATAAGTAATCATTGTCACCACATGAATAATCATGAACACTCGAACATTAACGCGAATCTGAAAGCCGTGACTCTAGGGGTACGCACCTACGTCCGTCGATCACGCCTGCGTGACTCAGTCAAAAGCAACACAATGCATACACGTAAGTGCGTTAAAATGAGCGTTAATTAAACACACGCGTTCATCACAATAGCTACGATTATTCTGCCAGACATGCTTTTAATATGAGGGCGCGCGATTCATTCACACTGAGCCTGTGCAAAAATAAATTATAAATACACAATAAATGCAACGTGGTATGTCAATAGTCCGATAAATGACATCTCAGAGTGATTTAATTTGAATTCTCATTCTAGTTTCTCTAATGAAAGTGGGAGAATTCAGTAAGTACATAAAATTTAAAAACCTTTATATTTTCATGACTCTGCAGTAGTGAAAAAGTAAAAAGAAACGAAGAGAAAACAGATGAAATAACTAAACTACATGAAGTAAAATTCTGTATCGGATCCCGGCAACAAAATACTGAATTAAATCATTCATTTCATCGGCTCTGACCAGAACTGCACCATAATCAGGAGCACACAAGCGATGACAATGTCCAGTCCCGGTGAGCGGAAGCCGGGAGTGCGCTGCTACACTTCCGTTGGCACCTCACAATGTAGGTCACGGAGTTCATATGGAAAATTTTACAGCAAAGCTTTACCCTAAAATTTCTTTCATCGCCCCCCTCTATTTTTGCAAGATGCGCGTGCAGTACAGCAGCAGCACAAAGCAAGTAAATAACAGTAGGAGCACTCGCATCTAGCATAGGACGAAGATGCTCCCTGTAGCAATACAAATTTCCTTATTTACGAATATTAGAAGAATACAAACGCAAAATATAGAAGACCACAGCAGAGTTTTCAATGGAATTAATGTGAGCTTAAAGAGCAGTTCAACACGATGCGCCTTCAACATCCTTGCCCATCTACTTTACCATAGCTTGAAATATTGAACATATACACGTCCACCAGTACGCATAAAACATGAAACAAAAGTCATCACGTCATTTATTTCTTCACAGAATTCTGGTCTTTCAACCGAATTTAAAACTACACTCGATAATATTTTATTTAAGTTGATTTTTGTAGGGGTGAGCGAAAAGGATCCATCCGTTGCTCATGATTTGACCTCACTCAAGAAGAAAATCTCTTCAGACACCTCCCTTAGAAGATAATCTCCTGATAGCAACTAAGCCCATGATGGAAAATGCACCTCCAACCGGCGTTATAAAAAGTAGTCAACAACATGTCAGTAAAACAAAACGTGCAATTCTAAAATAAAAAGATTATTTGTTTCACTCGTTATGGATGTTTAGTTTCAAGGATCTGTAAAAATTTCAGATCCAAGATCTGTACAAATCTCCTTCGATTTGAATCAATAATTTAGACTCACTTTTGGAACGTGAGATGCATTCTACATAACATCCATTTCTCATTTATGCGTAAGTGCCTTGCGTTCAAAGCTGTCAAGCACTCCTCTAGTTTCGTATGGCACTTGAAATGATTTATTTCCTAGCATTCGCCGCTGAGGGATGCAAGTATATACATCTTAACCTCAAATAAATGCGACACGTAGCGCAATACGCATAAACTGCTAATGTAGAGACATTTATCATGAGAGATATTGTCAGCATTTTTCCTAAATTTCCTGTACATACACGAAAATAAGAGATTCATCATACTTGGCAAGAACAACCACAGTACTCGCACAATACAGTATTACTCGTTTTGAGGACGCAGTTGGGAGCAAGAGTAGCCTTTGCGGAACGCCCGGCATGAGGCTCTCCCGAAGTAAAACGACGAGGACGCACTATCAGCTTCATCCAATCGACCTCCACGCAGTGGAGGAAGGTAAAATACCTCAGTTGCCACGAAAAACTCGTAATTCAAGAGTAACCTCCATTATTTTCTTCATACTCACTGCTCCCGAACTTCAACAGTCGCGCTTCTAGGACAAGTTTTACTGAATTCGTGAGGGCTGTTGCTAGGGTCGTCGTAGAGAGTTCATGCGTGCATTGAAGACGAGTACACTTACCCTCTACCCAAGTGCCCCCTGGTCCTATGTTGTCTTTGCTCACCACCAAAGCAATAATACTTTGAGAGCCATGAGGAAAAAAAACCATGGGAATAGCGCTGGAAGTTGAGCAAGCAGCTTAGAGAAAGTACACACGAAGACTCGAGCACGTCTATACGTAAGCTCCCTCAAGAGGCTATGCTAACAAGCGCCAGTTTCGAGAAACAGCTAACGCGAAAAGCTTGCAAGGTGCAGGAATTCTGAAGAGAACGTTATCTTAAGCCAACATTCTTCTCTTGAATTTAAAACGATCAGAAAATTCTTGAACAAGTTGGTCTGGAGGTTAAATCAACACGAGAGGAGTTTTCCACTCCGCATTTTGGAGACGATAACTTATGCCCAAACATTTCTCGCCGCGTAATTAGAAAAATAAAATCTGAAACGTTAAAAAACGAAAGTTCTAAATTCAGTGATGAAGGAAGTTGGGCTTTCAGTCTCTTTGAACTCAAACTTCAAAATCGAATGTATAATTTTTTTATGAGAAAGATTTTCAAGTCTCCTTCAGACTTCGAATACCAGCAAGAAAGCTAGAACAGAATAGCAGGAAAGACAAATTCCAGAAATAAACTGAAACACAAAGTGACTGCTTTAAAATAGTGAACAGTTTTTCTAAAATCAAAACAGTATTTCTAATTGATCAACAGCTTTAATATCACCATCGTTTTAACATGAACGAGTCATTTTTTTTAATGAAATTGTGTTCTGGAGAGGTGATTAGTGCAAAGACAAACACATCAGTTCAGGGCAGGATAAAAATTTGTTTAAAAAATATGGATTGATACATCGTGCAGCAAAAAGAAGTACTTCGTGAACTGAGATATATAATAAGTAAATAAAAATCGGACGATGGACACACTGCAACATTTGCAAACCAATGAATAGAATCGAAAGGGACATGAGACAAAGAATATTCTGCTTTTATTTTTTAAGTTCCCAAAAAATAATTCATTGCCAGGTATACGCTCATTTTGAGAGAACTCAATCACTTAAGCGTCAAACACGAGAACGTCTACAAATCTATAGCCGAAAATAAACATGAAATAATTCAACGAAAACTAAATGAAAGGACCCTTATTTTTGTCATAAAACTCCATGTATGGAGCTGATCATTCGTGCTCAAAACGGCTAATGATATTTTTATGAATTAATTAGAAGTTATTTGTCATTCGAGACCAAGCACATTGTGTGTTATTAAATTCATAAAAGAACACAAAACCTCATTTTCAGAGTAAAAGGTAACGTACAACAAATGAACCAAGGTAATTTAAGGAAAATCGTGAGGACAAAACCATTTCTTCTATATCGAAATAAATTTTTTCAGGTATTTATGCGAGATGCATTCCAAGAAAGTCCTCCGGTAGAATATTCTAGAAAGTGCGAGCAAAAATATGACATGAATTAAAATTGTCACGTTATTCTCAAATTTACGTTTCGATACCAGGATTGAAGGTATTCTATAACCCTCTGCCTCAGCATCGCTAAAGAATAAAAACTCGACTTATCGACGTTTGGGTATCATCGAAAATCTGTAATAAAGCATCGTCCTTCAGGCATTGGCACCAGTCATTTGGTGCTTGCAATAAAAGTTAGATTTGATAATGATTTGATGTTACCGTATATCTGTAGTAAAGCATTGTCGTCCAGGTGTTGGCACAAGCCACTTGGTGCTTTTAATAAAATTCCGACATGACAATGATTAGATGTTACCGTAAATCTACAGCAAAGCATTGTCATCCAGGTGTCGGCACCAGCTTGCTAACGCAGGAAACGTCCGAATGCGCGCAGAGCGAGAATCGCTTCGAAGGAAATGGACGGTATGTCTGCACGCGCAAGTGCCTGCGGGTAATCAGGGCCTGGTAGCCACAATACAGTGAATCCTTCACTAGCCACGGCTACGGAAAAAAGGCTCACATATTTCACTTATACACCAATCAGGGAAGGGGGCGGAGTGGTGTTCGCTTCAAGTTAATGCGATTAAATTTAATGGAAAAGAACTTGAGACCCAGATGATAGCAGGGGTTCTAAAGCAGAAGTTGGTTCATGTCTTTCTCACTAGTGGATACACGACACGGCTCAGCGCTCAGCCTGCACAGACGTCCGTTTAAAGAACCACAAGTACGTTGTCAACTCAAAATACAGTGTTTCTCCCCAAAATGGAGTTAGACATGCCTGCAAGTTTATTAGTTTATTAGTTAGTTTAAGCCTCCCTATCCTCAACAATGAGATGTAAAGAGAGGAAGGAAGAAGGCACCATTTAGTATGGAGCTAAGGGAACGTGGAATCTATGCAGAAAGGGCACAGAAACAGAAAGCTAAGAAAGAAGTTCATGAAACAAGAAAAAGTTGAAGAAGAAAGTAGTAGGTGCTGAAAAACAGGACAGCAGAGAACCGAAAAAAGATGGTCCGTAACACAACAAAACCTATTCTATTTTAACAAAAAGAAAGCCTACCTAACCTTTAGCTCGGGCCCTCACATTGTCCCCCTGGGAGCGCTAGTTCCCATAGATACAATAATTGTATCCCCCTGAGGGCAGGGTGCGTACAGGCTCTGAGGTTCAAAATTCCACTACTTTTTCATGACTTTTTATGCCAACCAAATCACATTTTCACTACCTCTCTCTGCCCAAAATAATGTCACACAAAGTTAAATTGCAGCACAATAAATGTATTTCAGTCATAAACTTCACAGAACATTCATCATTACTTGCAGGTCTTGTTTTCATAAATGTGTAAATGATCATCACAACACCAAACAGTCATGCTGGACAGTTCAATAGCATCTGCTATGCATTTGCCAGTGCATTAAGTTTGTCATTAATTTCCGCATTCAGCCCCTTGAGTTGTTCTTGCTTGTCTTTGGCTGATTTCCTCAATGCATTTGACTTTGCCAGTAGGCGCAAATCATTCTTGTCCTCTGCCTTCCGTGCAAAGCTGTCAGCATCCTCCACCAGCGCTTGCAGACTCTCCTCCATCCTCTTCCGTTTTGTCTTCAGGTTCTCCACTTCATCCAGTTCTCTCTTCCTCTTCTCTCCCTTCTTCTGCTTCTCTGCCTCTTCCTTCTTTTGATCCAGGTAGTGTTGATAGCGCTGTCTGCCCTGTGAAGCTGAAAAGAGGAGTTTCTTGGAAATGTCAACCTTGGAGATACCTCCTACATGTTTGATGTGGTCCATGACCACTCTCTGCGCCACGATGGTGTTCTCACCCATGTTGACTTCCATGAGCTGCTTGCTCACAGAAAAGCCCCTTTCCACTGAAGCCTGGCCATGTGACAGGACCAGTAGCATCTTCACAACCAGCCACAGTTTCTTGAGGGAGGATGTGGCCAGCTGGCTGCTCCAGAAGACATCTAGCCAATCAGTGTCTTGCTGAAAACTGTTGAAAGTGCTGATCTTCCTCTGTGCCTCATCAAAGAACTCTGAAAACTGGGTTATCACCTCATCGATGTCATCCTGTGGTAGCCTCTTAGCATCGCTGAGCAGCTGCAGACAGTTTTTCAGCATGGACTTGGTCTTCTCTCTCTTTGTGCGATCCACAAAGACACTTGGCACCAGCCAGCCCATGTTTCGGGCCAACCCGAACTTCAAAGGTGACTCCTCAACAATCTTCTTGATGACAGCAACAAGGAAATTCTTCACATCATCCCTGAAGGAGAAAGCAAGCCTCTCATTCACTTTCTTTGCAGCCATCTGATCTTTCAAAATACTTGCAGCAACAAAGCCAGGGTCAATCTTGCTATTTTGCAGGTAGATGGTCTTGTCATTGAAGTCAAGAGCAGCATACTTAGCTGGTGTGGTCAGTTTTTCCAGCACCTCTGCTTTCACACACCTCTCCAACAGAACCTTCAAAATCTTGATGATGTCATTGCACATGAAAGGCAGGAGTGGCGCGTCTCCTTGAAACTTTTTGAGAAAGGGGTTCAAGATCTTCGCAACTGACAGAAACGCTTGCACCTTGGCCTCGAAGAGGGGGTCCAGTGAGAGTCCTTCAATTGTCTTGTACGACTTCCCTTTCGGCTGTGGAATGTTACCAGACTTGACAGCCTGGACAAACTCCTTCAGATGTGGCCACAGTTCCAAACCCCTCTCAGCAACACGAACATTTCAACACGACAGCACTGACAGGTGCAAGTTTTGACTGATGGCGATTAAGTAGAGGTACTAGCAGACTCTGGTACTGCTGGCACGGTCTCACTGCTCTCAGTCTGAGCCTCCGAACTGCCCTCAGCAGGCGTCGGAGGATCGGTCGATGGTTGGGAAGTCACGAAAAAATCCCCGATCTTCGGGTTGGCAAGTCTCGTCGTCTGAGCTTTCACGTTCTTGGCATGCTTTGTTCCTTTTGCATGACTCCTCACCGCCGCTATTCCATTGTTGGCGATGTCGAACTCCGACTCGCACGCGGTGCAAACCGCCATTGTTTTCAGTTTGGGATGCGGTGCTATCAATTGTTGAAAGTCTTTGTCTCGCAACCACAAGTTGTTGAAAGAACAACTGCCTGGCATGACGATAATTCCTCAGCTCAGTCTCGGCACCGTAACTCTAGTCACACACACACGGGATGGTCAAGACCGATGATAAAAACTCAGCTCGAAAATGTTCAACAGTGGCGACAGGTCAACAATGGTCCGAGCGAGCGCGTGTCTTCAGTCACACTGAGCGCGTTTGGTTTCACGTGACGCCTGAGAACCAATCAAAATCGCGGACACTAAAGACGTAGCTGTATCAACCAATCAGAGCCCAAGTAACACTCGAAGGTTACTGACAACGCCTCGCTCAACGCGGACCAAACGGAACGAAAATTTTCAACAGTAAAATTTTCTTTTCACGAAAATCCTAAAATTTCATGACTTTCAATGACCATTTTTAAAATTCCACTACTTTCGAGGCCTTGAATTTTATTTTCGAAATTCAACTACTTTCCATGCTTCTCCATGCCTGTACGCACCCTGTGAGGGGATGCCTGCAATGACAGTCTGCCTCTTGAGAACGAAAAAAAGTGCAGCCTTCTTTCTGCTCGGTTCAAGATCTCTGGACGCATAAGTTGTCTCATTTGTCAGTAGCCGAGTACGCTGGCAGGTAAAACTGCCCTAAAGTGAGCACACTGTTTAGGTTTGTATCCACTAGGAAGTACGTACGCCAATCGTGACCGCAATGTTATGACAGTACCTCGTTATGCTTAACATCATCTCAGACGGAACATAGCGTCTCTCAAGTCATTTTAATGCAGGGAACTATGGATTAAAGATAATAAATATTACTTCCATGCTCTTGTTCATCCTAGAAACAGCAGCGAAACTTCATTCGACAACTGACCTTCGTGGGTTACTGGATACTCGAGTTTTCAACTTCCGCTTGAAATTTTTATTGCAAACTTTAAGTTTGAATACGGTTCAAATGCATGGCTTCTTAGTCAGTCTACGACCGACTTTGATTGCATTTCAGTAGACTTGAGTAGGTCTGTAAAGAATTGCGAGCTTAAAAAGCCTCTCTTTTTTTCAAATTTAACCCTTAACCTTAACTCTTCCAGCGCATCACTCAGTCACAAATTTTGGAAATGGAGACATCGCAGCGAACAAGGGCCCAGATTTCTATGCATGTAAGGTTTTTGCAAATTCTCTGCGTATTTTATGCGAACACCATAAACGCTAGATTGTATCATTTAACTACAAATTTTATAACTTCATACGTACAAATATTGAAAGCCTTCAGAAGATTGATGTTCGACAGACCAGGTTTTCTCAGGCGAGCAAAAAATGCTACGAAATGACAATGATAAATTTAATCTCATAATTAATCCCACTAGAAACTTGTGTTGACAAAAAACAATTCAATGCACTTACCCACCAACAGGCATTGCTATGTAATGGCAGCTAAGAGATCTATTATGAGACAAGCAGTGCTCGTCTAGGGAAATCATCACGAATGAAAAGGAGATGTTAAATCAAGTCACCCATAGGTAAAGCAATAAAGCTTTCAGAAATTCCCTCACACTTAAAATGACCAAGTTATATCGACAGTGACATGCCCTGATCTCCTTGCCAAGTTACACTGTCGATAAGAAGTGATACTGAGGAAAGGATTACTGTTTTGATACCGATATTTGTTCATGTAGGTCAAAATACTTATTTTACCACAAATACATGATAATTCACGGGAGGATAAAATTTAATAAACCAAATTTTCGACCAATCGTTTAATTGAGCTACAAACGAAGTGATTGAACTAATTATTAACCATCGACAGCTATATAGTAGCGCCGAAATCGCGTGGTAAAGAACTGGCATTGGCAAACGTAAAAACCTGAACGCACCACAATAACAAAACCACCCCCAAAATTGCGCGTGAACTCGAGAGGCCTACTGTCTCTGTAATTGAAAGCTACATAAACTAGTGCGTTTAAGGGACCAAGTAAAACTTCGCGATGTGAATTCGTCCGAACGTAGGCATGCAGAGCTGCTCTTGCATATCACGCGAGTTACGGACCTTCCTAACGAGCTTGAGAGCTTTTCCAAGTCCTTCTGGGCTGGCGCATGGAACCGCTTTGCCTCAGCACAACTTGCAGCCCAGGCAGAACGAGAAACTTATCTTTTTCCGTCCCTGGACCTCTCGCACGGTGCAATAATTAAGTGCGCGAGTGAATTGCAGAGTTATAAAGTTTAAGTAGCATACTTTTAGTCAAGCAGAAATTCCTCACGCATAAATTAACTTTCATAGAAATATTCTTCAACGTTATCAATTGCTATCCAAACATGTTGAACGCATAGAAGACAAGCACAGACTACAGAGTCAGGACAGTAGTTTTTGCATTACTCTTTTGAATGCAATTTTAAAATTTCGAGCACTGGTTTGTGGTGGAAAGTACACGTACTTCTGGGAACATTCAATTACTAAAATATTTAAATAGAACGTAATACATTCAATACCAGCAAAATCAAGAAATGTTCATACGGGCAATTAATCGGCCAAAAATAAAAAAGGTCTTTGGTATTTAGTGACGTAACGTTTAGCTGTAAAAAAGGCAAGATGGCTATAATTATCATTGGAAGCTAACTTTTTACACTGTGTGATATCTGTTCCATTCTTACATGCAGATAATTCTCATATCAAGAAGGTTCTTCGGACTCCTTTTGTGCACAGCAGTTTTGAATATTCGCCACAAATTTTCAAAGGGATTGAAGTCAGGTGAAAGGCTAGACCACGAAAAAACACTTTTCTTACGTGCGAATCATTCTTTTGTTAATTTCGAGTATGTTTGAGGCCGTTGTCTCGCTGATTGGTCTACTTCATCGGCCGTAAAAGGTTTTCCAGCTACGAAAAGCTTCTGCTTCAGTGTCTGCCGGCACATGGATGGGACAATTTATTTCTCCATCACTGATGTGCCCTAAGAAAAATTTTCTCAGGAAACCGACACACTTTTGTGCGCCAAACTGTCATAAAACCGACACGCAAGTGTCAACAATATTATCAGATTTCTTAGTCAATATTATCAATTTATGTATCATGACTGACACACTTTTGTGTGTCATGGGCTATACGACTCACTTAAGTGGGTCAACCATGAGATACTTAACGGGAGTCAATTTTATTTCACAGAAATATTTCACTTTCTCCGACTGGTCACTGAGTATACCAATTAACAGACAACGTCAGAGAATTAGAAGAAAAACCCGCGAAGGTATCGGTTTTTTGGAGAGAATTGTACCCTATACACAAAATCTAAACACTGTTCGGTTTTACAAAAAAATTCGAGCCCTTTGAAACGTGGATCAGTAATTTAACTCTCTCAACCACTTTAATGCGTAGTCAAAGGAAATACATCAATGTGTCTCAAAATATTTCGATTATCAGTTCTGCACTCACAGGTGCGATGCGGCCTCCACCATGCTTGACGGCAGGGATGGGGCTCATGGGGCCATAGGCAGTCCCTGTTGCACTCCAAACGTAACGAGCTTCTTTGAGCCGAAAAGTTTGATTTTCCTTTCATCGGACCATACAATCCGTTCTTAAAACTGAATTATGTTGTTAAGATGTTTTTCAGGAAACGTTGAATGGATTTTCATATTTTTTGCTGTAATAAGAAAAATTGTAAGTAGGAAGAAGGCATGTAGAGCACTTCAATAAAATTCTCTTGTAACGCTTTTACGACTGACGTGAACTCTTTGTAACTCCTGTTCTTTCAGCAGGTATGTATGGGTTGTCATAGGCTCATCCGTCACTTTAAGCAGAACACCGAGTCGAAAGCAGCCTTTTGTTTCACATGGAGCTACGACTCTCGCCAGATGGAAGACTGAGTATGGAAGATTGAGCCAGATTGAGCATGGAACCTCAACACGTCTAACCATCTACCTGTAGGTTAATCCTTCATTCCGGAGTCCAACTACTTGTTTTCAAATGGCTTCGGGTATTCCGGCATTGTATTCACTGAGCATCCATCTTCTACAAAATCTGGACAGGTAATGATTGTGCCGACCATAGTTTGGAAACATTATACTAGTTTCTAGATATTTAAAAAAAATTAATTGCGATGTTTAAATTGTTCGATAAATTATCAATGATTTAAACCGATATCAACTTTGGTGCAAATATTTTTGTCCCAAACATTTCGCTGTTTAGTAGATTTTTTTATTGTCAAAAGATTTTATCTTCTGTTTAAATAGTCTGATAAATATATGTTTTCTAAAATACCTGTACTTTCTACCCCCACCACCAAAGTTCGTAAGTTTCAAAATAAATAAAAAATACACTCCTGCAAATACTTCTGTCCAGGCACTGAACATAATTCTAACGAACAAATATAATTTGCGCAATTTTCTTAGGACAAATAGAAGAAGCACTAAGCACTTAGCACTAAGAATCTTAGAACTACAAGTCAAAAACCGTGTCAACAACGTAACATACGTAATAAATTATATTTCAAGAAAGCGACCTTAAATCAAAACACTATGTCACCCACACAAAATGAGCTCGGATCAAGGCTAGATGGGCGCTGGATGGATGATAAGCAAGTCATGATTAATGAAGGTGTTAACCGAGGCTTAGATTACAGCGTGGGTCTGATGAGAGCGCAGATTAGCCGCTTTACGGCCGGATATGAGCCGCTCCGTCGCCGGTGGCGCGGCGCTGGCCACCATAAAATGAAGGACTGAGAATGCGCGAAACGGGAAAAGTTCAGCAACTTCTAACATGATTACAGCAGAGCCTGGACCCGTAGGTCTTCGATTCCTTGGGCCACTTTCGCACTGAGTTCTAGAAATTTGCCTGCTCAAGTTCACATCTTTTCCTGTGAATATCATGATTAAAAAGTCCGTTCAAAGAAACCTTAAAGGATTTAAGAAATAACACAAAAACATATTTCATTCCGGTGTTAGAGAATGCACAATGAATACGCGATTTTTTTTTAGAAATATCATGGAAACGGAAGACAAAAAATAAGATTGAAAATACAGTTCAAGCACAAAGTAGAAAAGTTAAATTAAACGCGATTGCAAAATAAAACGAGCACCGGGAACTCACAGAGAAGATCGCGCGAGACAGTACTAAGTGTTGGTAATTGGCTGCACGAGAATTACAAGCACAGCATCATTCAGGGAGACTGATGAGTCCAATTAAAAGCCGCTAATGAATAGCTGACTATCCAGTGTTCGCACTCAGAAATCAAGCGACGAAGATTTATGTCGCATTGAGGAGCATCGCTTGTCGATGACCACAACGACCGTGTCTGCTGCCACTTGACCTATCCGATGATGTCTGCCGTCACCGACGTAAATTAAGCCGTAATTAAGCATAAGCGTTTATTAGTAATATTTCTATCATCTTTTGCTCGGCTGCTAGACTTCAATATGTTGTTTCTAATCGAACCCAAGCGAATATTGAGAGAAACATACATAAAGAAAGATTAGGTATGTCAATATCATTCAAGTCTTTAATAAGACAGTGCTTGCGATCAACAACTATGCACCGCTCATGAAATAGAAAAGTGCGCTCAAAGTTACTCATAGATTGGTACTGAATGAAACTACAAATTAAGGATGGCTACGTGAAAAGATTTATGAAAGTTTACTCTCAAGGAAAAAAAGGTGAAACTTAACCAACACTCAACATGGAAAGCCATTTAAGAGCTTGCATGTGTAGAACTAATACATATATGTGTATGTATGTATATACCAACGAAGTAGGTGAATGTAAAAGTAGCGTTAAATTTGATAACTGTTAGGAAATGGCGAAGCACAATGCGCCAATAATTTTTGAGTGATGGATGATTGAGGTAATCTTCAGTATAAGATGAATAAAAACACACTTGTTACAATCAAATTCAAGAAGCAAACACCCTTTTCCTTCACTTGGCCGACACGATCATCGCAGCCAGTAAAAATGAATATAGATTCATATCATGGAACACCACAAAGGCACAAGAAAGCGAGTTGAGTGTTACCGGATCAAAGGTTTTGTGTGGAGAAACGGAAAGATGAAGAGAGATGACAATACTAGAGCCGAAGTGCGCAAAAAAGTTGCACGGTATCCCGGTCAGTTCCCTATGGAAGCAAGAGAATAAGAAATAAATAAGTACAAGAATCACACAACATAAAAAATCCAGCAGTTAACGCTTTGACCGCAACATGAGCCACTTCTCTTTATCCAATTAAGGTCAACGTGTTAAGGATAGCTATGTAGCCGTAACTGTGCTTCGGAGGGGTGTACCCTTCCACACCCTTCCTTCTACAACACAGTTTCCATAACCCCTAGGAATAATATTGATTTAACATAAAAAATACATTGTGTAATGAAAAGTTCAAATCCAGAAATTCACTGGGGATGACAGCCATTACCGTCATTCATTATTCTTGACCTACGATTGTGGTTGACGGCACCGGCTGACGAATGTGGAGCCTCAAACAATTGACGGAAATTCGTTCTTGAGGCATCCGCTAAGGAGCAACAATGCATTAAAAATGGAAAAATTTACCAACATAAGTTAAAAAGGATTAGGAGAATCGAGTCTGTAAACGTGAAAATATATCAGAACCAGAAAATGAACACAAATTTGAGAAACCATGAACTTTGTTGCTAACGAAGCAGGTTGTCTGGCAGCAATTAGTGAGCAGCGGAGGAGCCTTTGTCTTATTATAACCTCGGCACAAAAATTCATCAGGAGCTTAGTTCCTGAAATGCTGCCCACACAAGCGGACGGTGCTCCAATGTGCATTTTGCTCAAAGTCTTAATTAGACAAACATCAAAAGTTTTACAGGATCAATTAGCTCGACACGTCTTGGATTTTGCAGAGAGAACTAAATATTCAACACTCTCTGCGTTAACAGCATATTTTTCCGTGAACGCAATTTCCGCCACAATTCTCGGCTCATTAACATTAAAACAAGATCAAGCAAATTTTTTACTGAACTCGCTCGACATTATGCGTAGCGAATCTAGCACACGTACGCTCATAAAACTTTTCTGTTCACTGCTCAGCGCCAAGGGAAACATATTTTACTACCTAGTATTGCACAATTTGGCGCAGAATGGCAACAAGGTTGATATCGTGAAGCAATATTCTAACAAGAACTGAAAGAATACGCAACACGCGAATCTATGCACGGGGTCCACAAGTTGTGATAAATACTCACATCTTACGTTAACAATTCTACATGCAGTCGTAGCACATTCTCAGTTACTTGAACGAATTAACGATAATTCATCGCTCATTCTGCTAACGAAAAGAGATTTAACATTTATGCTAATAGAAGAGGGACAATTTTTGCGATTACTGACAAGAATTAATTTTAAACAAATTGCACTCAAATACCATCTTGATGTAAAGTACAACTGAAACCAACAAGAGCTGACTACCGCTGATGTGGTTCATTGTTTGTTGTTCTTGACGGAGATCATCTTCGCTTCAAGCGCGGCCGAAGTCTCCATTTGTGATATTGAATCATAAGCGCTATCAATAAATTTCATTTTGGGACAATTTCAGGCTCGGACGTTCTTTAACAAAATTCTTTATCGTACTGCATGATATTCTTCTTGTCTGAGAATAGAAGAGGAACTAAACAAGAAGAAATAGCATGCCAGCCTCACAGAACTAAAGTTACGCCAGACTTCTGTAAAGAAACATTTAGTGCCAAAGGTAGGCTGAAGAAGATTTGTTCTAAGGTATCTACTTGGAAATGAACACCGTCAATAAGAGCGCTTCTCTAGATTGAGCGGATGCAGAACATTCTTCCGAACGCAGAGCAAAGAAGCAGCCATTTGAAACGTGAATTTTCCATTTCAATTCTTAACTCTCATATCTCAAGATCTATTCGTTGAATCCAAGTACTGACATGAATGTAAGTTAAACACGGTCATAACTCAAAATATTTACGCAGTAACGAAAAGGAAAATTGAGAATTCCTACAGAATTTTCGCTACATGACCTGTGCGTTTCAATTTTTAAATTGATCTTTTTTATTACTGTCCGAATATTACGAGTATTAAATACTGTGGTTAACTTCCATCTAAACCACTATAGGACTGAACGATTGAATATCGGATGGAAAACTACCGTTTCGAATGATGGGTCCTTCAGTGACCGTTGAAAGGAGTGAATGAAGTAAATGATAAGCATTGTGAGCCTCAGAGTAAACCCACAACAGCCTACTGTAACAAGGCGCACGGACTTAAATAGAAATGAGTTACCATAACAGTTGTATTACCGAGCTTCAACATAACGCAATGTTTCAGAACACTTTTTAACTTCATAAAAATATAATTTTGTCGCCTAAATTTTCAGTCTGCATCAAATCACTACATATTTCTAACGTGGAGACTATTAGGTTTACCTTTCTTGCCAAATCAGTACAAATTTTGATGTTTTTTTCAAATTTACCACCGCAACCAAACTACTAACAGAATTAATTCTAGCAATTCTCTCCTCGCTAAGGTAACATTACCAGGCTCCGAAATACATTGGGCTTGTCACGTTGTTTAAGCACGTCAGAGTATTTCAGGCAGGCGGCGCATGACAGCCGGAGACCTGCAGACACATGAGATGTTCGTAGCTCTCCAGTGGAGGGAAGTGCTACATCGATCGCATACTCTACGACCCATGAGAATTAATGGAAATGTGGAAACATGGCTACGCTCAAAAATTGCATTATTTTTGCGAACCAATTTTTCACCAATAAATATAGGCTATAAATAACTCACGCTTCATTCAGCGTTGAAATTTAAACTTAATTAATCACTAAGTTTTTACATAGATAACAATTTTTTCAAATTACTGTGCACAGATATTTAGGACTTTAAAAGTGAATCAGATGATCAATACTTCCAGAAATAAAAAATAAAAGATTTTGTTGTAACAGTTTCATTTTCTGAAGAGCATTGGGTAGGTTGCTGTGCGCTGGAGAAAAACTCAACTTCTCCTCTTAAGACTGAGAATAAATAATGAAATTATCTTAGGAAAATCGCACGGGGAAAATTAGCATCGATCAAGCTTGTAAACGTGACTGGAAGAAGAATTGCAATACTGCGAATAATGTCGTTATCATCAAGGAACTTTCGCAACATTTCTGTGAGAGCAATAATTCTTTAATGGAACTTGAGAGGCGCTCCATTCCACGTCTGGTAAAATGAGGCGAGCTTCCAGATCAATCTTGCACCGAACAAAACTGAACAAAAAACACCGAACAGCTAAAGACCAAGAAAAAAATTGTCCGCAACACCAATATATAAATCGATGCTATTCATACGTGAATCGAATCACTTACAAAAAATTACCAAACGCAGTAACAGCGACTAAATAATAGTATTTCTTCGCTCAACGACACTTCGAGAAGGTCTGTCATTAGTTGCCTTGGATCCAAAGCAAATGAAATGTTTTAAATGAGATTTTCACTCACGTAAGTACAAAAATGAGCGAAAAGAGTAGCCTACTCTCAGACCTTCGAGGGAATAAAAAATTCTGAAATGGTTTCCCTATAAAAAAATGATGATTCATTGCATGTTAATTAACACATATCCATGTTGATTGAATAATTCTCTCAGTACTGCTATAACTTCAATGAACAGTTGCCATAAATAAAAAACATTTTTAAAAACCTCGTGCTTTATAAAACAAAGCACAAAATAAACGCAGCAAGCTGTCTTCCAGGCATTTGCTTAATCAACATGCCTGAGACTTAGGTAAGTCATGGAAGCCGCGTCGGCAGGAAACTTCGCCATAATAGATACAAAAAATCAATTATGGATACAGGCTGCATGAGAAGAAGAGATGAATTATTACACGAAGAGATCTTCAATGACACGAGAAGGGTAAGAGACGGATGGCGTAAGAGCCACGTGTTGCCTGCGAGACCTGCCCGCTCATCCCACCAGCAATGATGCAACGAACGCGTTCTCTCTTACAATCTCTACCGAATGAGATCGTGAAACAAAGCAACTATTTTCTAAAGATGCTCTCTAATCTTATCTCCATAACATTTAACAAGTTCAAGAAACAAGCATGTAACAAATAAAACCGTAAATAAATGAAAAGAACTTGTTTGCAAGAAAGATATGTCAAAATCGATTCTTTACAAGATGAAATGGTAAAAAATTACAATATTTTCGAAGAGCTTTTCCTCTTTTTCGCTAAGATAAGGTGACAATTACAGAAAAATAAGTAATGAATTACTTCTAGGGCAACCTTCAGTGATCGAAATTTTAATATTTCGCTGTGCAACTTAAGTCCGCCACAACAGGTGAACAGACTCACTCACTCCCTCTCGTCACTGAAACACACGATATTATAATAACTATTTAAACAAGCTTTAACTTTAATTCAGGTGATTACTACACAAGAACGCAGCAACGTGTAAATATAATTGGCACGCGAAGGCACAATATTCCATGACTCACTTGGCACAGATTGCTGGCAAAAGAAAAAGTAAGCGTCTTCATGAGACAAAATGGTGAAATGAGAATGCAGAGTAAGATCCCACAAAATCTTCTGAAGCTATGTGTGGTCAACAACACACGCTGATAGAAAATCCCAATCGTGTTGCCCAACAGCTGTGAGGTCAAAAAAAGAAGTTAAGATCTCACAGCCGTACGAACACAGCAGTACACCTCCCATTGGAGGTGTTAGCAGAACATGAGCGGTACCTACACGAGTTTAGAGTACCAGTAACAATCTAAGGCAATAAAAACGAGAAATGATCCAAACAGATAACCTCGTCGAACAGTGTTTGACATTCAGGTAATATTGTTATAACTTCGTTTATTTTTCGTGCCTTATAACACTGGTGTTTCAATTAAAAATTACCGCAAAGAAATCCTCAGCCGAAAAAAGAACTTTTCGATCCTTACTATGAAGTGAATTTGAACGCATGTCTGTGATCTCTAGATATTAAAGAAATAATTGCTGTGAGAAATTTCTTGTTCAGCGCGGAATAGCATTAAATTGTCGTCAAAAATAAAGCATATAAGTTCGACTAATGAATAATATTCGAACTAAGTACGTGATCAAATTACAATCATAGAAAATTTCAACAAGGCGGTACGCTTAATTCCGAGCTCCTTTTCCATAACATGAAGAATAAAAGCTAAATGTGATTGCTTGAAGCTAACAGCCGAAAATATTAAAAGGTGGAACGATAAAGTTATAAAATGAAAAGAAGAATGGTCACAAAAAAAACTTACAAACGACAATCACATTATTCAATGAAAGGTGTATCGATTAATGGAACCGTTTCAGACAAAGAAGAACTAATTTAAACGAGTCATGTTCATCGCAGAAATAATTGGGGGAATCAACGTATAAATCAACTGTATAAACTACGAGCAACATTAAGGCTTTCCAGTAGCTCCCGAGTACATGATGAAAAAACTAGTTTAACAGATGGGCTTATTTGGACAACTGAATACTAAACAGAGAGATCTTTTCTTCAAAGAAAAGACTAACACACAGCATACTGATGCCGATCGGATTGAGTGTACATTAAAACAGGATGGTTTCGGGCTGTGGGATGAGGCTTCACACAAGAACAGACGTAGCTGAACACATGACTATGTCATATGTACGAATGA
Source organism: Morinoia aosen (assembly GCA_030386875.1). Classification (NCBI taxonomy): domain Eukaryota; kingdom Metazoa; phylum Arthropoda; class Malacostraca; order Amphipoda; family Talitridae; genus Morinoia; species Morinoia aosen. Next base: position 71,764,910 of record CM059567.1, on the reverse strand, counting down.
CTATGTTGGACACATAACGGATGAAATTGTGACTCAGTTGGACACACACCTATGTTGAACAAATTACTTTTTTGGACATGTGACGTGTGCCAACCTTCCACCCGATATCCAAAGGCCTTCCAGATCAGACAAGGGACTGACACTCACAAAAATTATGAGTTTTCCTCGAGACCTAGCAGCACGGGCGCGGAGATATCTGCCCCTCTGTTGTCCCTCATGTCTGCTTCCCCTTGTTTTCTTTCGTCATCACAAAGCCTTTCCAAGAATGCACCTGACGAATGATGAAAAGAGTGTTTTTGGAAACAAAATACCGAAATTCTATTCCTCAACGTCAAGAACTTTTACAAATAACTTTATTATTTTTCTGTTGATAGACGTGGTGGCTGAAAGAATTCCAAAAGGAATTAAATTCTTCACTTCTATGTCTTTTCAATTTTTATTGAGGAACATGATGGTCAAAGTCAAAATAAGAAAAAACGACGCTCAACGTACTAAGGTAATGTGATTCGATGAAAGGTATTCTAGATTCCTCACTCAAAATCACAGTTCAATTAATTTTACTTTTCACAAAGGGATGTAATGGTCCTCAAATGTTAATCTATGAACTTAAAAACAACTTTCCTACACTCTGAAACGAGTTCACTCGTAATTTTATTTGCGACACGTAAGTCAAAAAAATAGAAATCCATCAACACCTGAAACGGTCATTTCGAAACATTTAAAAAGTAATTAATAGCAAATCTCTTCATTTCATATTTTTAAAATTGAATTAGAGCAATATTTTATTGTTGTAGAAAATCTAATACATTAACATACGATTCTCATTGTCTGACACTTTCATGGACAGTTTTGAAGAACAAATAACATATTTGACTTTCCTTCAAAAATAACCTCCTGGCAACACGAGTCAAACATGAAAATGACACAAATCAGAGAATCACTGAAAGTAATGCAAGAGCCATGACACAACCTGAGCGCACATCTGCTCTGCCCACACCACAGTCCCCAGCTAACCAGGCCAGCGCCGCGGCGCTTTTGGGAAGGAAATAATCAGGCGAGATTTAGGCGATGATATCTCAGTGCGGGAGTTCCTTTAGATTTAATATGGACGGCATAACTTAAGCGACTTCATCGCTTAAGACGTCTGCAATGGGGCTTACAAACTCACTGACTCGGTTCAAATATTTAAACTTCGAACATAGAAATATGTAAAATAGGCTGAGTCAAGGTAGCTGCACACATAACGGTTGTTTGATTTCCTAAGTAAAGGTGAACATCAAAAATGACCTCCATTTCACTGACAAGGTGCCATACAGAATGAAAGAAAAAAGGCGAAAGATCAAACGAGAATCTACGAGAATACTTAGAAAAGTAGTTATGCGCAAATAAATAAAGTTTGGAAGTGCTCAACATTCAAAGAGACGCCCACAAACATATGAAACTTCATTGCCGAGAACGCGTGAAGACAAGTACATCTCATCTTTCACTCAACTGAGAAGCTGTTCATATTACCTCATTTCACAGTCATCCAAAGGAGTTACTCGATATTTACCGTGATTGTCAGCTGAGTAAGTCATTTGCCAGAGAAGCCGCCTGAGATAATTATTTAACATTTGCCATGAAATAGAGAAATGAGAAAGTCACACGACATTATTATGATTTACGCACATGGGAAGGCCAGACGACTGTATAAGGCTGAGTAAGCGCAAGCGTACGCATGAAAGGTCAGCACACACGAACACTCACGCTCGTTACGCGCACGCCAGATGCCGGCACGACTGACAAAAGACGCACGAACGCCGCACGAGACGTACGAGCACTGGCCACTTTCTCCCCATGCAGGGCTGCGTCCTCAGCAGGAGGGGACGGAGGAAGCCACTCACGATGCAAACCCAGCGGAGGATAACCTTCAATCAGCGCGCGCAGTGTGCCGCGCTCTCCAAGTGTGCAGTATGCAAAATTTTGAAAAAGAATTGAAGATTCATTCACCAATGGCATGTACATTGTTGTAAATACGACAGGAATAACGTTGACATCAGACCATCAACTGTATTGGGCATTGTCGGCCAAATAAGCTTCGAGGCTTTGACGGTATGAAATACTGTTGAAACACGTTAAATCGTAATCAAGACAATATTATAAAATGAATCTACACTCCCACAGCTTCACAGTATTGATTACATTATCTCATAAATCTTTCACATCTCTAATTTATCTACGAGAATACTTAGGGAAGTAGTAATGGGCAAATAAATTAATGTTCGTTAACATTTATTTTTCTACCGACAAAATTAGTTGATATTAAGCGAACTTGCTTGGGAACGCCCACGATATCCACAGGTTATTTTTGAAAGTGCGAGAGCAAAACTATATTGCCACTGAAAGCGTATGAACAAATACATCAGCAAGTGGCTTTAGAAACTGCTCGAAATTTGCAGGCTGCCTTCGATAGCGTAAAAGCAGAGTATCATGAAGACGCCAATGCAAGAGTACAAATAAAGACGTGTTGCTTTCAAATAAATAACTTTATGAACAATTTACCAATTCTAAACGCAACCTCAATCGATTACATTTGGAAATGCGAAGGCAAAGGTACAGCCTCTGTATGCTACTTTTGAAATGACGTCTGCGCAAGCACACAGTGACGAGTCACAAGGCCGCCAGCCAGTCCCCAGGGCGAGAGCCTGCACGGGAGTTCGGAAGCGGTCGCCTGGAGCGGCGGGCGTATTGCGGTGGTGGCCTTGCGCTCCGGCCCTCTGCTCTGCGCCCCGCTGAGGTAAGGGATTACCGCTGTCGCCTTCGCAGGATGGTGTGCGAAAATGGTGACTGCGGTCGAGCTTAGGCAGCGGTGGTTTTGTGCTTTTGTGATGGTGATGGTGGGTGGTTGTGTTCTCGTGTGATAGTGGTGGTGATGATTGTGTTCTCTTGTGATGGTGGTGGTGATGATGATTGTGTTCTCTTGTGATGGTGGTGGTTGTTGTGTGCTCGTGAGATGATGGTGGTGATGATGCTGAGGCGCAGGGGTGATGGTGGTGGTCGTTTGTAGCTGTGGTAATCGCCCCATGACGGCAAGTGATGCTGGACTTCACAAAAGCCGAACAAAAGCGAGACCAAAGCGTAAAATCTCTTACAGGAATTGAGTGCCACAGCACTTCGGGGAACGACCAACAAAATATTGCTTTACAAGAGAGGAAACTCCACAATTTTAATGGACACAGAAGCATTTTTTACCCCAAGCACGTAAAGAAATACTGCAAAAATAAAGTTGGGTTACATTGACAAAAATTGAGAGAAACACAAAACAATTTTAGATAATGCTTTTGTTTTTTCAGGTGATTTGAACAGTGCAGAATTGGATACTACTTCATCACAAATTGCGGGAAGAAGAGTGTCCATACTTGAAGATAATTTCCGAAATATTGGGAGCTAAAATCTATCGCTGAGTCGCATATGATGTTGTACATTGTCATTGGTATTATACCGTCTCCCAGATGATACGAATTCAATAAATTATCGGAAAACACGCCGTCAAAATAACTAGAGCAAATACATTCAACGACATGTTGAGTGGTGAGAAAACGAGATCACAACGCAATTAAACACTACCTCTCGATTTTGATCTAGTCGAATGAAATTTGATTGATATTTGACCAGCAGCCTGCGCTTATGATAGACATAGTCTATTGATGATCTAGTACACTTTATAGTTATGAATTAAAATTTTTGTCATTTTTTAATTTGCCAAAAAATTATCAGTGAGTTGAAGATGATATTTTACTACCATTATACTAGCTTTAGCCAATTGAGACGATATCACAATAATGAAATTGTATTAAAGCCTTTACTGAATACTTCACTCTTTCATGAAGAAATACTCAAAAAATATTAATTAAAAATTCTAATTATGCATGCAGTTTTAATTCTTCATGAATTCTATCATACACAAAATTGCAAAGATCATTTCCTACAAGCCAGTGTACTAGCACAAACATTTTTATGAAGTCAAGAAGAACAAATACTGATATTCGCTCTGACCGTCATCGTGAAAAACTTAGAATTATGTTCTTCCTACGTATTAATACTTCTGAGAGCTCACCTCAGCCTTTTACTTTTTTTTTACAACAACTTGCACAATTTTTCACAGAAAAATTAACATTTTTACAGTGAAACTAATTGGACACAAAGCAAATATCAACTAGTGCAGTGCAGCACAGAAAACCAAAAGAGAAGCCAAATGAAATCCTTTTCATCAAAACAAACCAACAATGGAGAACAATTTACCGATGCCCGCAACATGAAACCAACTGACTAATGAAGCTAAAAAAAACAATGATAGACTTGCACGGTAAGTCCTGATTATCCTTTGAAGAATTTTAAAAAGATGATCTCAAACATTTAATGTAACCAGGTTGAAAGGAAAACTCAAAACTAACAGCATAATAAGTTTTGAAACCAAGCGATTTCAAAACTGATATCGTAAGTCTGCAATCTGATAAGAATACTAAATAATACTATATCATTTTAGAATAGTACAATTCGATAGTAACAAATGTTATTTTAGTTTTCGTCTTAAATACTTTTGCGCATAACATTTAAGAAGCAATTAGTAAATATTTTGACACAAATAAGAACTTTATAACAACAAACATGAAGGCCTCCGCGTAAACATTGCTACAAAATCAGCTGCGTATGTCTTTCTTTATAAGTCTTTGCTTGTTACCGAATGAAAGATTTCTCCTCAGATAAATGGTCCGTTTGCGGTCTACCCGTGAGCACCCGTGCAAGAATTAACGCTATGCTCGCGTGCCGGGCATTTAAGTTCATATCTGTGCGTGAAGAGACGCTCGGAGATCATGTATGAAACAATAAAACATTGGTCAATTTTGATTATTAAAACAATGCATCTCATTCAAGATTGAATTTCAAGTCGAAAGACAGCGCTTCTTGAAAAATACGATGTGCTTTAAAAAATATAACTGGTCTCAATGTTAATGAGCGAAATAACTTAAAACTTTAACCAACGAAGACAAAGGAAATACAAGAAGTTCTAAGCTTTCCCAGGGTTAATATATTTTTCTAGAAGACATTTTGAAAAGTTTGTTTTAATCACTACAGCTGATGCTCAGAGAAGTTAAAAACAATAATTTATTGAAAAATATTGAAAGATTGCTATACAGCTAATGGATAATAAAATTCATCAGCATATTAATCTGGATATCACTCTAAATTTTATACTTATAGTCTGTGAATTATCAAGTCGAATTCCTGTTTTGTAATATGTGATAGATGCCTATCTATTTTATATGCATAATACTTAAAAGAAGCAGGACTTTCGCCTTTCCACAACGCTCAGTTAAACAGCCGCTGAGACGAAGGCACAAATTTATCTTGCCGAAAGCTCAGCAACACATGCAATTTGTGTTGAAGAGTCTAGATAACCCGCAAGTACAGCTATATGGTTATTGAAGTGGTCTGAAGGAGACACAGCCCTCTTCCTGCCATCAGGAAGAACTATAAAGAACGAGAGAGGCTCCAAAAGAAGTAGAGCAAAGATCCACCACACGAAGTCGTGCTTTAGGGTCAAGTGGTCGCATGAAATAAGGTCACTCGAGTGAAAGTTTCAGATGCTGCAATTGACAGTTTAAGCTTCTCGGAAGAGAAGAATCGAGTAAACGAATAATTGAGCATACTGTCAGAAAGTTGAGTAATTCTAGTGGAGTGTAGAGCAATGCTAGTAAAGTGTAGAGCAACAATAGTACAAGCTCAAGCAATACCATGCAGTACAGGGCTGTTTAATAATAGGACAGAGTTGGCTAATGACAGAGCAGGTGTGAGTAAAACCATTGTAAATCTGAGGAACCCAAAAGGAGGTAGAATATTAAACATCAGCAGTAAGTAAAGAAGAAGCAGCACTCGCACTAGATATTAGGATGAAATAATGTTTAGGTTGTCCTTTTATTCTGCGCTCATTTTACTCGACTGCGTACTGATTTTATGAAACTAAACTCCGCGCTCGTAATACATAATATTTTCTCATAACACTTCCTCAACTCTCAACTCATTTTATTGTATTATTGTTCATCAACTTAGTTAAATTGAACCCAGGGTCGAGTAAATTGAGCACATAAATAGCTGTCGAGCGCAGAGTTAAGCAGCTTGCATTGCTGGGATATATGCACGGTCGCTTCTGCCTATCCCAGAGAACAAAATAATGCCATCATTACACATGATAACGCTATCTTGCCTAGTATATATATTTCACGATATTTATCATTCAAAATGAGGCCACTACACGCATGGTCTTACGACACATTCTTGTTACCGTGTTTGAACATTCGCCAGCATTTTCCCCCTTTGGAGCGAACATCACAAAAACAGAAATTAGTTAAGTTAACAACAAAAATTAGTTAAGTGTACGGCAGTAGAGAAAGGAAAACTACATGTCTCCTGAGTAACGCAGTATGGTACGTCCAATAGAAGCAGAGTAACAACTATATCTCAAAGAAAAAAAAAATTATTCTACAAAAAATTAAGAAAAACTGAGACCCTCGTGTATAGAAGAGTCGGTTGTACGGAACTCCGATCTACCTCACGAGAGAGGTAGAGATGGGGGGGAAAATAAAAACAGGATGCGAGACATGAAGTAAAAACATTACCAGGCATTGATAATTTTCTTGCAAGTATCAATGTATACCAATGACAATTGTTTATTTCTTCATATGAACATACTGCAGAGTACACAAAATATCAGCACACTTTATTCCTCGACTGAAACAAGAAAACTTTCATGTACCCGAAAAGGCGGAAGTTCTCACGATGCAGATAATAATATTTAGAGTGCCTTCTTGATGAGAAAAAGGAATAAATTCAAGCAATATAAGCTTAAGTTGAGTACAATCAAACAGTTAAGCCCCTAAAAGTTTAAGAATAAACTAACCCCACAACAAAACGTTGCGAGTCCATATGCCTCCATTTCGCTGAAGACATGAATGCAATATAGGTAAAAGTTTTCTCTGAATGGACTTCAAAATGCAGGAGCCATGCTTGGCGCCCAGAAAGAGACTAAAGCCGAAACAAGAGCAGGAAATTTGGCGCGGCGTCGAGTGGCGCTGCCCATCACAGCCGCCCCCGAACACGGCATCTCACTCGACTCCCGCAGGCCACGGCCGGCCGAGCTGCGGGGGCTGAGGCAACGCTCCAAAAATACCGATAATTAGTGATGAGATCCTAAAATTATGGTGGAGAATTCGAAACCTCTACAACCGAGATTTCGATGATGCTAGGCTCCAAAATAGGGAGAATTTATTACCAAAGAATGAATGAAAGAAAAACTGTGCAGTTCCAAAAAAGTTGGCACATGAAATGTACTACAAAAACTTGATACTATTATTGGAAGAAATGATGTGAATATATTCTCTTGCGTATTTTAACCGAAGCATAAGGACTGAAAGCTTGCAAATACTTCAAATTCAACTGGAGAATGCCTCAGAGGATGTTCGGTGTAAGTTAGAGAAAAAATGAAATACTCTACTGAACAGAAAAGAATATCGTCCTAAATGATTTTTAAGTAATGAACAAAGGTTGGCCGAAAGTAATTTATAAAAAAAACATAGCGCAAACGCGTACGCATAAAACAAATAGATAAACATACACATAGGAATGAATTTCAAAGCTTGTTCATCATTCGATGAGTGAGATGATTTGTGTCTGAATCCTAAAAATCAGGTTACGCTAATTTTCATTTAAATAGTTACATATTGAGATACAGGAACGTGTAACGCTTATGGAGTAGGGACCAATGTCTTTCCAAAACAATGAGTAGGTGTACTAATTTAATTTACTGAAATATCTAGGTAATTCTGATTAAAAGTTCAATATTAACTGATTGCAGAGCGTTTAGAGAAATGTAATCATCATGACTACCACGTTTCGTATTTTACGTGAAAAAAAATGAAATATTTCATCCTGGTACACAAAAATGACGACTGTATTCCTCAGTGCAGTTAAAATAAGAAAATACAATAAAAAAAACTTAGAAAACCCAAATATGAGATACTTTCTAATTTTCTTACAGAATTATCACAAAAAAATCAAGTGGCACAGCCTAAGAACAACAAAACTATTTTAGGTTTCTCATCCTCTCGGTACTCCTTATAATAACAACACACAGACATGGGTAATGAAATAAAAGAGAAACATGGTGATGGATTGCTACACCTTAAAAGTAACAAATAATAACAAACATTTTTACACACAAGTTAAAAATGTATCAAACAGTGGTTTCATAATCTGCTCTCAACAGGTCAATAGTGAGGTCGTTTCATTAGGGATAGTAAGAAATGAAATAAAATTAACTAAAACAAGTATTGATATTTTAGCTTCAAAAGTTAGACATGCAGAAGTTAAGGTAGCAGTGAACAGATTCAGGGCCAAACGGTTGATGCTTTAGTTAGAATTTACAACGTAATGTTGCGGTACATAGTTCTCTAAGACAAACATGCGAAATGGCGTGACACGTTTGCCTTGAATTCTTTTACAGATGGCGAGTTTTTCATACGCTTGGGAATCTTATTTCACAACAGAGCTCCAGACACTAAGAAAGAAAGATCTTTGTCCCAGGTCAGATGAACTATAACTAGATAAGATATCATTCCTTCGATTTGGGTTTATGTTCGGAATATTGAGTGGAAAAAATTATACGTCTGCATCACTCTGAGGAGGTAGAGAGACGACAACACTTACCGGGCTTTATGAATGTAGAATCTTTTTGGCATTGGGATCCACCGAGTCCAAGTTTCCTTTAAGAGAGAGGTTGCACGATCGTGTTTCCTGATGTTATCTTTCCACTCCACTTAGGCTGCAAAGTTCATACATTTTCGCAAATCTTCTCGAAGATTTTTAGGTATATCTCCTCAGACTAGACTACAAATGTCCAAACGCGATTATACTAAAGACCGATTCCCCAATTAGCTAGCTTTTTCGTCGAGTGTTCTTAATACGATGAAAAATCAAAAAGGTCCCGCTAATGGGCCCCAAGCAGGTGTGGTTTGAAAGTCATATGCTTCCACATGTGGTTTAAAAATCATATATTTTTTCAAATCCAGTATCAAGGTTTTTTACTTGGTCGACTGGTTTGATTATATCGTCTCCAAACGTCAGCGTACGTTTTGGGGATTTTCTGATCGTATTCTGTGATCCAAAAATAACGCATGAGATGATAATAATAATGAGATCTTAAACTTGCGGTGGAGAATTAAAAATCTGTAAAAATAAAAATATTTCGATGAAACTATGTATTGAAATGTGGATAATTAATTATGAAATCCTAAACTTGCGGTGAAGAATTAGAAATCTCTAAAACAGAAGTGATTTCGACGACATGTCAAATAGAATATTTGCAGCTCATTAATTAATATACAATCATGAGTTTCAAAAAGTTGTGAACAATAAACAGAAAAAAGTTAGTCGGGCTTGGCTAAGAATGTAATAGCATGCTTGTTCAATTAAATTAGCGAAAATCAGTCTCTGAATCGCTGACTTGGTGAAATAACTGGACTACAACTAATGCTCCGCCTTTCGTTATTCTGCAAACAAAAAAGAATATATATGACGCATTGGCGCACAACGACGGTGAGAGGAATCAAGCAGTTAAACTTAGTACGTAAGTTTCATCATTGATTGATTTTAAATAAATTTTAGCCTCCCTCACCACAACTAAAATGTTCAAAGAGGGGAAGGATGAAGGCACCATTTAGTATGGAATTAAGGAAACGCGGAATCCATGCACAAGGTAAGTTCTCGCACAAAATCCCGTGCGATAGAATCAGTGAGTTAAGTAGGAAAGTTATGAAACAAGATATAAGTTGAAAAATAAAATCAATGAAGTTGAAAAACACGACAGCAATGAACCGAAAAAGATGGTCTTTAATAAAACAAAACACCTTTTATTTAAATAGAAAGAAGGCCTACTTAACTCTCAGCTCAGGACCACACATTTCCCTCCTGGGAGCGCAAATTCACATGGATACAATAGTTGTATCCCCTTGAGGGGATTCAAGTTTCATATCTTCCCTGTGATGGGATTATTGATGGCATCGATGAACAACAGGAAAAGTGACTGGATTTGATACAAGACTTCACCTGCTTACTTTCTACTTCATCTTGCTAAAAGCTTACATATAGTTTTTAATTAGACATGAAGCCCATAAATAGATATGCTTAATCAGGTCCTTTTGAACTGAGTCAAAGCGCTTCACATCGATTGCTTTCGCTTGACTCTGAAAAGTTCGTTCAGATAGCATCGAAGCGATTCGTTTCATATCATTTTGGAGAAGATAAAAACGCGATAACTAATATTTAGATGCTACCTAATCCGGCATGCAGTAGCAAGGCAGACATTATAAAACTTGATACCAACAGAGGAAGAAACGTGCCCCCAATTACAGAATTGAGCAACTTGATGAGAGGAAAGCTGTTTTAGAGAGGATTGAGGGGAGGAGAAGGAGGTCGTGCGTGAAGAGAGATCACAGCCACGGGCTAGATTTGAGTTTGGAGTTGAGGTAAGGAGAGCTCCAGGAGTGAACGAATGGGCATCATGTGGTTAATATAGCGACCAAGTCAGCGGTAAAAGAGACACCGGCGAACAGTAAACCGTGATTTCGGGAGACGTTACACATGGCCAAGTTTTGTTGCTTAAATAGCATTCGCGCCAAGATCATAATACATGAAAATATGAGGGGGTGATAATTCTTCGACGAAATTAAACTTTGGGCCATGAACTTCGGTCTACGAAGTAAACTTTGGCGTAAGGGAAATTGATTCTAAATTTTGAACTAGTAAATAACATCGAAGTCGAAGACTCTATTCATCAGCTTAAGGTTTAATAAAAAAGCTGTAAAATTTATGAACAATTAAAAAGTCAACGAGACTTGTCAATGGGTTATGATCGTGCTTACTCATTATATCATCGCATGAAGGAAAAATTTATTTCTCATTTTTATTACTGTGACATCACACCGTAGAATATATCTTGTTCACTGGCTTAGTATATTCTCTCTATAATACAACTAGTGCATTCAGAATAATAAAAAGCTGTAGGCAGTATTACATGAATGAAAAGTCCAAATAAATCCAAAGCTTTAAAAATTTCGCGTGAAGGTAACTTGAAAGCACAGCACGACACGCTTACGAGCATGACGTCACAATGAAGTAAAATTGGTAAGTGACCAGCCGCCACAATGAAATGAAACTAGAACAAAACATTGAAAATATTTCCACTCTTAGGCATTCAATATTGAACCAAAAATCACAATCTAGTGTCATGAAGCCGCAAAATCCTTACCGTTCCAGCGGCGAGGTTGTGTCGCATAAAATTTCAGTCTACCCATGGAGTGAGCAGCGAACATCAGCTATACAAACGAGCTCGCCACGCTAAGAATACAGCAGAAAGGAAGGGATGGGCTCGCGATTGAGGCTGATCGATACTCTCCCAGACGCAAGGCTTAGCAAAGCCGAGCAGATCGATAGTCGTCACAATTGTTTCATGGTAATTGCGTGAACTCATCAAGGGCGTTGCAGTAATGTTGCTCACGTTACTTTTGTTTTACTCGCAAGAGAAAACCTGATGGGCCATCATGCAGGTTATTCAATACACTGAGATATAAGATTTAACTTTTTAAGGAATTGAAATTATAATGATGCATGACAATTTTTATTAACATTTTTCGAAGATTGTCTCTCTAATGATAAGCGCCGAAACTAGAAAACCACTCAAGAGATTACAAAACGCATCGACAAAGTGTTACAATCATCATAAAGATAACAGAGTTCAAGTACTCACTGAATATCAAGCGAACGATAAAAATAGGGTTATCCCTTCTTCCCGTAATTACACTGCTTAAAATTGAACGAGCTTTTATGCCCCTGTTTAGTGATTTCAATATCCGCTTACTGCGACCATTCAGGCCATTGAGAACGTCAATAGTGAAAGAATATTTACCTATGCCACAACATCAAATCTTTCATCTCAACTCAGTGCAAACGTTAAGACAAATGTTACTCTTCAACAGCCGCAGGTCAACTGAGTTCGAGAATCTTTCCTCAGATTTCCCTCGCACAAAATCTCACATCTCAGCCGTGCGCAAATACTCCACGAATATTTGAGTGAAGTTCGAGCTTTGACCTCGTTTCATCAAGAACATAAAACATTTTCAACCGAGTTGTCTCTGAGCTCGGCTCACCAGAATCACTTGACGCACGTGCAGAGCTCATGGTAGCTTAACGCAGAGCAGAAATGCTATTCCGCTCATGGAAGACCTGACTGCAACACACAAAAGTGCGCACCCCACAACACGGCACGGCTGCTTTGAAGGCGGCGAAAGCTCCCAAGCGCTGCCATTGTCAGCCGGGCGCGGCGCCGCAGAGCTCAGGCTTCCCGGGGTAATGCGCGAAACGCAAAACAATTTCATTTCTTGCTTCAGAATGAAAACCGCAGGTGTTTTCATTACAGCACTAAAGGAAAGCTTAAATCTGAAATGAAAAACAAAGTACATCAAGTGTTTTCATCACGCGCGGATCGGGCGGGTTTGTTGTGAATGTTTGGGAAATTCATTTTTTCAGAATTTCAGTTTCATTTCATTCGGTGTAAACATGCTGGACATGATACGGTGAGCAGATGACATGATGTGCGCTCAGCCCATGACGGACATGGTGTTTCTCTACTCAGCCCATGACGGACATGGTGCCTGTCTACTCAGCACATGGCGGACATGGTGCCTGTCTACTCAGCACATGGCGGACATGGTGCCTGTCTACTCAACACAGGGCGGACATGGTGCCTGTCTACTCAACACAGGGCGGACACGGTGCCTGTCTACTCAGCACATGGCGGACATGGTGCCTGTCTACTCAGCACATGGCGGACATGGTGCCTGTCTACTCAGCACATGATGAACCAAGCACACCGTGATTACCTGTGCCATGGTAATCCACCAAGCTTACCTGTGGTAAGGTGATGAACAGCTTACCACAGAAATTCAAGACTGAGTACTTCTATCTTTGTATTAAACACTGAATATTTTAAGCTAAGAATCTTAGATTGCACGGTAGATCAGTTAAATGCACCAATCAGTGCAACGCTTGAAATGGAAAGATCAGCAGGTAAAAACCAAACATGAAATGTTTAGATAGACGCATCAAAGATTTAGCGCCCAATCAAATCTTCCAGAGTTTTGATCCACCATTTCCATCCATTTTGGTATATCTCCGTCTGTTACCATAAAATACACGGCACTTGAGAGAAGTTCTTAGTGTTTGAAAATCAAAGTATACAGGCCCACTTTGTGTTTTAAAACATTTCGATGGGAAATTAAAACAATAATGGACGGAAATTGCACAGTAATAGAGGATAATTCAACTGTGAACTTGAAACGGTATGACCATGTCCAATTTTGTCATTGCGAGGCCTCAGGATGCCACCGCTTATGCTTAACACTTTCAAAAATATGGTTGTCATTGACATAAAGAGTAGAAAATTATTAAGCATAAAATGCGACAAATTTCACACATTTGTCAGCAAAACAAAATAGTAAACTTTAATTTCTTTTTCTACTTTGTTCACAAGAAAAACAGTCGACACGAGGAATGACTCCAGAATAAGAAGAAACCTCGCATCAACATGAAAAATGCAATAAAAGAATGTAGAAAGTAACATGAATTACAATTGCGCCACTATTCAGAGGCAAAAAATGATTGCTGGGGCACTGATTTCAATAGAAATGGATTAATAGACAGCAATCCTTGAATCTCAGATTATTTTACATCTTTGTTTACGAGAATCAAATCTTCAGTCTAACTAAGAACAAAAAACTATTTTATACACTCTCACAACCGAACAAATGTAAAACATGAAATAGCTAAACAAGAGCTTACTATTCTTCTCAGTCAATGGACTGTATATGAGAAGATAAAAGAACCAAAGAAGATAAACGAACGAAAGAAGATAAACGAACGAAAGAAGATAAAAGAACTATAGAAGATAAAAGAACGAACGAAGATAAAAGAACGAACGAAGATAAAAGAACGATAGAGGACAAAAGAACGATAGAAGATAAAAGAACGAAAGAAGATAACAGAACGAAAGAAGATAAAAAGAACGAAAGAAGCAAACTATCACGATGACGCGAGAGCGTCCCAACTCCGCAAATATGACACCAACGTGCCGAGAGTGACACCAGCCAAAGCACATCTAGGACGAGGAGCACACTCAAGTTAGACATTAACCGGTATTTATATAAAAACCAGGCACTTCAATGAACCCAGCACCAGCAGAAGTCACGAGCGCGAACACGAACTCTGTCAAACTAAATTGAAAAATTAAAATGAACATAAAATTACAGCCGGAGACTTGAGACACGGAAACGTTAAACAAAGTTCATAAATTGTCCTAAATTCGACAGAGCTTGAATTGATACTCTAACATGCACTTAATTAAGCATGCAATCTAAAGCAAAATTGCGCCAAATGATAAATAAAACAAAGCGTTCAGGATTGAAGACGTAAAAATGCAAAAATGCGGTTAGAGATATGAAAATGTAGATGCGGTGTTGACGCCAGAAACATGAATATAAGTGCAAAAAAATGTTGCGGTGCTACTGATGAGGAGAAAATCGGTCACGCAGATGAAGACTAGACAAGGCAGATATTTCCGCACAGGCCAGACATGCTCCCGAGAAGATCAGGCGCTGCAGAGTTCACAAGAGTTCATTCTCCAGCTTCAAAACAAGAAGAATACCCGAGCAGGGTTATCACCACAGCAATCACCTCACACTGACATATCGTCGATGTACTTCTGCTTCTTTTTATGATGTGATACTTTGAGCACGTGCGCTACTCTCAATTTGGCGTATTTTGTCCTCACGAGAGAAAATTTATTTATACGAAAGTGAAACGGCAAAATCTCCAATTTAAAAAACACACATTTCTCTTTTTCAGTCATGGGACTTGTCTAATAAATCAACAAATTTACACACCCAGGGTTACCAGATTACCTCTCTAATTGATGCCTTCAGCCGTAAACAAGCTAAAGTTCCAGGGGTGGTCACACACTTCGTGATTGCGATAATCTAAGCCTCCGCAAAAGTAAATTGACGGGTCAAACAGCAATCTTCTCTGCTATTCTTCAATGAATTTTTATTCCTTTGTAGATATGAAACTTTCAGCACCTCGGAAAATGGGGAAATGTAGTCGCTGAGGTCTACCACCGAGGTAGGACGCAGAACAATGATTCTCACTTTAATTCGCTATTTAGTTCGGCCACTTGGTAATTTTGAACAGGAGAACGCCCACACATTGTGAGGCGGGATCGATCTTTCCAAGAAGTGAAGATGTGGACAAGTCAAACAAAAAAAAGGAGAACAAGATCAATGGTTATTAAACAAGCAGTACTTCGCTCTTGCTCAACATTTACTTCCGGTGTCATTTGCTCACGAACCATCATGTCGGTGAAAAATGAAAGACGGCATCTTAAATACGCAGCCAAAAAATAAAAGTTGCAGTTTGAGCTCATATCGTGCCAAAGAGAATCGAAAAAATACGGCAGAGAATTTGAGAAAACGAAGAAATAAAAGTTTAGTCAGATTTTTCTCGAAAGAAGTTTAGGCTGTTTTGATGACTGAAGGATCGTTGATACTTGAAAATGCAATAAAAAGGAACTTTAGCGTATTCTTATAGAACATGAAATTCCTCGCCAGAATTTTCAGAAGCACGTTTAGTTCATATGATCGTCCTGTGTAAACTTAACATTAATGCATGTATAAATCAATGCATGCGTATCACAACGTGTCAATGGAAGTATAACAGCATTATCCTATCAACGCGCTTATCAAGATGAAGTGAAGGTAGAAATTAATTTGTAATGAAGTGACACCTTTAGCCTGAACGACAAGTTAAAGGAAACTTAATAACATGAAGCAAAATTTTGAAGATGTGAAAGCTGTTTTAAAGCGAATCCACTGCCATTTATGAAGAACTTGTAAAACAAGTCAATGTGAACGGTATGATTACTATGTACCAACTGGGAAAGACTGGAATGATTTTAGTGGATAGAAACTCGGAAAACTTGCTACAGGATGTTAATTTGGGATTGCACTTGAGACAAATTTGGGCCAACGTGTTACGGGTAATGCAAGTAAACTCGTTACCGTAACGTTAAATGTAGCCAGGTAACGAGTTAAATGTACAACAATCAGAGCGATATTCGAGATTGTTGAGAGATTGAACGAAAGCGCGTGACGTTGAAGCAAACGTCAATTTTCGCTCAACTTAACAAAATAAAAAACCACTAAAGGTGACCTCAGCCGTAGAGAGCTTCCTAGCTTGGTAGCTACTTTGGTCGTTCACTCAAGACATGATGCGCAATCATTAATCATGATAATTCTCCTCCTTACACAATATTAATTCATCCTTCATATTTTCTTGATCTAAATCAGTTTTGATGATCACTCATTTAGGGGATTGTATAACAATTTAGATGATCTTAGGAGAACAAAATGTTGAGATCGCTGGAATATGAGATAGAGCCATGTTTTGCAACAAAATTAAAAATAAATAACGACGCGACATTTTTGAGCTCTTTACCTAATTGAGAGAATTGTGAGAAACAATAGAAATTCTACTGATGAATATATTCTGAAAAAATGATCAAACAATTTCAGTGCTGAGATTGGTAAGGTGCCAGCAAAACGAAGATGACTAGCTTCGCACAAGCAGCCATATTGAAAAACCATCGTTTGAAAATTACAAATAGAGCTGGTGATCTTTAATCGGAAAAAATAGACAAGGCGACCTTAAATTAAGAATAATCTAAACGCTAGAAGAATATCTCAATAAAAAACAGAAACACACATTTAAGTATATGAAAACGTTAAAATATTAGTTAAATGTACACTGAATTCCATAACGAAAAACCACCACCACCACACAGCAAGACTATCACACGAGGATAAAACAAAACATGACACCGAACTTTGCGAGGGCCGTAAGAAATGGAACAGACCTGGCCTTGGAGAGCACGTGCCGGTGCTGGACGTGGAGGCCGGTGACAGGACCATGGTGTGGTGGTTGGGCGAGAGGGAGCCCATGCTGGCGGCCCCCGGTGACGGCATGGGCCAGTCACCCCCCACACTAGAACTTTGCTCACACGGAAAAGCACCACCAGTACTTGCACTGCTAACACCGCCATTAATGCCTTTCAATTTTTTGTTTCTATAGCCATTGGTGGCTATATTATTGTTACTAAACGAGGCTAGGGGGCTCGCGGAAGCACTGTTGTGTGGAGACAGGGGGTTGTACGAGTCTGTCTGGGAGCAGTTGGACATGGCGGGGGAAGGGTTGGGGGACAGAAGAAGCAGGTGATTCTCGGGTGACATGGGCTCGTTCTTTACGTAGCCGTGGGGCACCGGCAAGGGCGAGGGGGACATGGCGCTGCCGGGTGAGGGCACTTGCAGAGGGGAGAGTGCTTGCAGAGGGGAGGATGCCTGCAGGGGTTGCAGGGGTGAGGGAGCTTGGGACGGAGCTGGGGAGTGCAGGGGTGACTGCAGGGGTGACTGAGAGGCGATGCGCTTCCTTCCCACCACGCGACTCGGTCCTTCGCGGGCGTACATCATGGGGTGCGCATCATACCTGCAACATGGAGGCAAGACTTAATGTCAACTTAGTCTAGTCACACTAGTCCTTTAGTTACGTCACACTCGTCATTTAGTCTTGTCATACATTCGTATTGTGCACGGAAAAAATGAACTTTCAATTACCGCACATAGTTGAAAATTATGATAAGAAGTAAACAGCAGGAAACAAAATACAACGACGAAAAGATTGCACTTGATTACATTGATTCCGAAAAGATTCTCTGACCACAAAAAAGACGTTCCAAAGAGAAGAAGAAGAAGGGCACATTATTCTATGATAAAAAAATAGAGGCCTTCCAGCTAGGGAGCTCAAATTTTTTACCCAGAGATACATAAGTTTTTCCACATAGGGGACAAATGAAAAATACATTTTTTCATATAAAAGACGAACTAAACAAACTGCACGACAGCGAAATAGAAGTCGCTATACGAACAACTGCAGAAGCCACTTCAGCACTTGTTTTCAAATGACTTTTTTCTTCAACTTATATCTTGTTTCACAACCTTCCATCTTATATTACTGTTTCTTTGCGCACGGGATCCTTTGCGGTAACACCCTTTGTGCATAGATTCCATGTTTTCTTAACTCCATACTAAATAGTGCCTTCATCCTTCCTCTCTTTGAACATCTCTGTTGTGGTAAAGGGAGGCTAAAACTAATTTGTAATCAATCAATCAATCCATCCAACTGAACAAGCACAAAAGAGCGCCAGGGACTTGCGGCACTCAGAGCCACCTGCACTGACAGCTGCACGCCTGTTAACAATTCTTCAGGAAAGAAAATTTTCATCCATACACCCGGGATTCCAGTAGACTTACAAATGTTTTGGAAATATTTATAATATGATCAAGTTAGTAAACCCTTAGAGTCAGTCATAGGAATGAATGATTTTTCGGTGACACACGTCAAGTTTTGCAGGTCAAAATACGGCATACATACGAAAATAACCAATCACAACTGTTTCAATTGTCATCAAAATTACCATTATTATTACTCCAACCCCGTTCATCTTGATTACTATCACCAATATTGTCATCAAGGACTGGGATAGAAATAAACGATAGAAATTGATCAGTCAAAGACACGAGATTTAAATTGCGGAAGCGGCACCGTCACCGCACTCCTACGAGGCTGCGATCTCGAGAAGCGCAGATCAACACAAAGTTTTGCAAACGAGAAGTGCTCGACGTAACTCGCGCCGGCGAACATAATATTTGTTCAGGAACGCTCGCTGCTCACTGCATGCAAAATATGAAGGCAATCACACATGCGACGGCTCACAAACCTGCTTGCAAATTATGCCAAGGGTAACTAAATTTTTAGCTCATTTTTAGTTGTACTATGTTTACACAAACCGGGCTAGGATGAAACTCAGAGTATCATAAGTTTTCGAGGAACTTGCAAAATGATCAGATCTCAAGTGATCAATAAACATTCTGTCGGCAAGACGATGTGCAACTTCCCACAATGGAATGCTCCACCAGAGCAAAAACTCGGAGAAACCTCGTCAGGATATTGCAAGGAGAGATAACATTACAATTGCACAAATTATCCAGCGGAAATTTCCAGCAGAGAACAATAAATCAACAAGGTTAGACGTTTAAATTTTGAAATGGCGGAGATAATATTTTACGTTCATCAAAAATTTATCATTCTTTTGGTAATTCAAAAATTGGTAATTGGAAAGAGATCAGACAGCATCGCTACATTCAAAGCTTGCAAGCGTGTCTAGACAGTCTCTGAACACACGTGGAGCACAAAAATAGTCGCTTTGATACGCATCTGTGCTGCGAAATTGTTCATTTTCAAGCCACACGAGGAAAATTAACAACGCAGCCTTTTACGTCGTCTTTGTTTCCCAATTATGAGATTAAGTGTCATGACATACTATATTTAG
The DNA here is from genome assembly GCA_030386875.1 of Morinoia aosen. NCBI lineage: Eukaryota > Metazoa > Arthropoda > Malacostraca > Amphipoda > Talitridae > Morinoia > Morinoia aosen. The sequence goes on along the minus strand of CM059567.1, from coordinate 71,745,328 downwards.
GCAGTTTTTGAGCGCCATTCCGCACATGGACTATGTTAGCTGAGCGATCATTGAGTTACCTATACTAAGTTTCAAATCATTGTTGAAATTACAATTAAAAATATAAAAAATTGAGAAAAATGAACTCGCAATACAATTTACATTTGAACCTCACTCCAACACACTACAACCAAAATGCTGATTGCTAAATATTCAGTACTAAACTTAATTAAACTGAAAATTCGTTCTTGGAGATTTAGCACAAACAACGGGAGCAAAAAAAGTAAAATGACAGATAATCAAAACCCTTTCCAGTGACAGTGGTTGGATCCAATAAAATAGATAAAAAGATAACATAGTCGAAGGTACGTCAAGTTCCAATTTCTTCAGGTACCAAAACAGACACGTTGCAAACACTACGATAGCAATAGATACAAAAATTACCAACTAACGACACCAACAGGAAAATAAAATCCAGCCCAAATAAGAACTTCATTATAGAACTAAGTTGGAGCGCACTTTGTGTCAGGATATGTGTCAATGAGCTAGGGTGTATTGGTGTTAAAGAGCATACACTCATGTCATGGTAAGAAATACTGATGTCAATTAGATTATACTCGTATGTTAGGTTAAGCCTCCATAACCACCACATAAGTATTTCAAACAGAGGAAATATGAAGGCACCCTTGAGTATGGAATTAAGGGAACGCAGAATCTATGCACAAGGTGTGCTTTCACACAAAATCACTGCGCATAGAAACAGTAAGTTGAGAGGGAAGTTAATGAAATAACACAAAAGGTGAAGACGAAAGTGGTAAGTGCTAAACAAAAGGACAGCACTGAACCAAAAAAGAATAGATCTTAGCAAAACAAAAAATAACCTATTCTATTTTAATAAAACTAAGGCCTACCTCACTTTCAGGTCGGAACCTCACATTTTTCTCCTCGGAGCGCTAATTCCCTTCGATACAATAGTTGCATCCTTCTAAGGGGAAGTGTTGATGTAAAGATGAAAGTGTTGATACCATAAGAATGTGTTAACGTTGATGAAAACGTGTAGACGATGGAGAAGATAAAACAATGAAGGAATGGGTACGTTAAAATCCGGGAGAATGTAGCGATGTTGCCAAGTATGTACGGATGCTATTATAGATATATTTGTGTGGCCGAGAGACATGCTCTCAGGCACGATGCGTGGGGATACCATCCATAAAAAAACAAACTTATGAAAATAAAACCACATACATTTCTTAACTTAACTAATAGCTATCTTTGACGCATATTCTATTATATCTTACTTTTTCGTACGAGTATATAATTCTAACAGCAGACACACCGACTCACACGCACATGCGCTCAACCTCAACCCCAGTAGCGAGCGTCTCAGAGACAAGTAACTAAATTATCACTTGACTCCAAAATGGTGTCATAGTAATAGCTATTTTTCTTATTTTTGAAAAGAGTTAGGAGAAAGACAAGTTCTCTTCAAGTTCGAAATACCTTTATCGTACGGCACGCCCCTGTCATCTCACCTCACTGGGGAGGGCGGGGCGATGAAAAATAATCGCAGGTGCGGCTCAAAGAAATTAAGAAAATCGAAGTTGCAGGATCAAGCATTAAACGAACAAAAGAGCGCCTCATTACAAACAATGATAAGAGCGTCCCCCTTAACGACACCTGCAACAACACAATATCTTAACGACAATAAAGTAAGTACAGAGAAGCGTGCAAATTGCTGGCAAGCACACGAGCCTCGCACACCTGTCGCCATGAACGTCGCGCTCATGCCTGAGACATATTGCGACGTGGTCACCCTTCTTCTATTTGATCAAGAAGTTAATGACGCGCCTGAAAAAATTTCAAAGATGCTCACTATCTCAAATGTGCTCGCTTAATCTCGCGAAAAAAGAAAGAGTTAAATATGAGCTCGCCGAATCTCAAGCGAAAAGAGAAGATGAAATAGCTTATGGTGAAAAACATGACGTAATGCTCGCTACCTCTGAAATCATGTCTTTCCAAACGGGACTCGTGCGTGCCCTGTAAGGTGAACTCGACACGAACTATAAAGCATTTAATTGATTGACGTTTCATACAGAAACCCCCAAGGTGTTCCAAAGAAATGATTCGGGGCACTGAAGGATAAGAACAAGTGAAAACACACAGAAACATGGAGTAGTGATTTCTCTAGTTCAGGTCCAGAGGCAAAAACAAAAAAAAAATCCCCTTTGTCCAAAACGCCTGACATTCCGAAGTCATCTCAAATTGCAAAGCATCTGCTCGGCAACGTCGCCTCATAATTCATGTAATCAATAAACTTCAGCGTCGACAAGAAAAAACTAGAATTGCTTTATTAGCCTCAAATTTTGTCCTGAACACGCTGGAAGGACCATTTTATCGCCTTAATAAAAAGTCCTTTCATATAATCAACCATCAAAGTCGAGATAAAATGACACCGTTCGCAGAGGATCACACAACCATGCCTATACAAAAAACGTACACCTAAGCCTTATACAGTACAACATGACTGCATTTTGAACATTTACGGATTAAGTTAAATACTCAATCCGTATTGGAATTGGTATTAAAGTACTGATGTTACAGTGCAGATTTCCACTGAATGAGTTTATCCGAGCCTAATTCTACCTCTGAGATCCATCACGCGATACCATCATTTCTAATGAACTATTCTTCCAGGGAGGGTATTCAAAATGAGAAAATAATGTTACGAGAAAACAGTACAATAAGACGCACAAAAATGAAGATTATAAGTCAACGTCTGTTAAAGCAACAACCGTTCAATACTCTATGGCTCGAATGCATTTGTTTCAGTACATTCACTCTGACAGTATCGTGCGTGTTAGATTTTACTGGTAAATGTCCCGTAGTTGAGATCATTTGATGAGCCGTAGAATGCTAGTCTTCACTCTAGAATGATGACAAGTGGCCATTATTACACCTACTTCGATATATTAATTGAAACCTTCAGAATACAGTACATGCGTTATCAGCCGTCAATAAAATCGCAGTCCAAATATGAATAGCGTTCATTTAGACCAATTAACGTGTTCAGTTGAGTCAAACTGAATGTTTCATGCGAAAAAATCTACAGTGAAGTCAAATCTTACAGACAATGGAATTCTGAATAAAATAAAAATCGTAACTTGAAATATCATTCATAAATCCAAAAGTGAACAGATTTAAGCGCATTAAAAAATAAATTGAACGTACCGCAGTCAGTATTGGGTAGATATGACACACATGAAATTAATAAGGAAATTTTGGGACTAATGCAACCGCAGGATAATTAATACACAATTGTTATCACTTGGAAGATGCGATTACATTATACGAATGAGCACTCAACTCGGACGAGAGAATGAGGAATATGGCACAAGTAGTGTCACATGTTTGAGCGCTGAGCCATACAGAATAAGATTAGCGCGCCCTCATACACGTACGACACACAGTTAAGCCTATGCACGGTACATGTATAATTCATTTCTCTCGTACGCATTACCACACAATCATCCAGGGTTTGTGGGAGCGTGAGTACAGCCACACCAGGCAGGACGCGTCACTTCGGGGCAAGCAGACGACGAACAATAGCTGGTACAATTAGCTCGCATCTAGCACGCCAGACTCTTCCTCTTCGAATTAATGCAATCGCTGCTGTTTAGTCCTCGCCTCTCACAGGGTAACTTGAGCCCGACAACCGAGCGCACCCTCAACCAGCACAGACCGGGGCGGACCACATACACACACACACACACACACACAAACACATCAAAACCCAGACGCTCACACTCCTACACACACTCCCACACACACACAGACACACATATACACAAATACATGCCAAGCACACTTTTAAAAATAACCACAATTAGACAACACAATCAGATACACCATCGTCTCAAGTCACAAATCGATAAGTATACAGTACATTTTACTCTAAGCTCTATGTTAACCTTTCAAACATCAAAATGAATTGATTCTCCGACACCATTGCCATTTAAAAACGTAACATGGCCATTTTTACACTTCAAAAATCATTCCACAGACGGTGATCTCTCAAATTTCAACGCGTATCTAAGAGACATCGGTTACACACTGAATTCTGAAATTTCTTTTCTTTCTCGGAATTTTCTTGGTCTATATCCGAATAACTGAAGATATGCGCTGCAGGAGCACAGCTTTGAGGGGTAACTAACATTTTTCATGAGTAACACAACCTCAACAAATCAATCACATCTACTCTTATAAAATGACTACACCAATCACAATTCTACCAATAACTTCACCAATCACTTCCGAACCAAACCCAAACTAATATAACCAACTAAACCCAACCTAAACTAATCTAACCTAACCTAGTCTAATGAAACCTAACATAACCAATTTTATCCTCACCTTGCCTAATAACCTCATGTATCCGATTTCTTGGTTCAATTTTTCACCACTCTTATTGTATTCCATTTAACTTACCGTCCATCCCCTGTTTCTCAGCAATTTACACAAAGTCATTTAACCTTTCCTACTCAGAATTATATAGCTTCACCAAAATCAAAACTTAAAATTACATAAATCTCTTATATGAAGCGCGACTGAAACTTTCTTAACAATATTATTTACAGAATCCTGGGAGAATGAAATTTTAATGTTAAATCACGAATTCCCCTAAGGTCAAAAATGCTTACAAGACTATCAATATGTTCGTTCATCCCACCAGAACACATTACATGTTACCTATAACTAATTTCAATTACATGAGCCTCATTCCAAATTTTACTTATACATGCGCTTCAAAAAATAATGAAATTCTACCAAAGCTATTCAAAATTCCCCCAAAGCCAGACGCACGAAAATTACTCTTCCCGAAACCCACAAAAATAGCCACTTCTCATTTCAAAATTGATTACTCGCTTTCGTATGGGAGCAATATCCTTTCGTTATGAAAATTCATTTGAAATATTCCACAAAAAACGCAAAATATTCACCAACTTCTTCACACATCCAATTACTATCAATAATTTCTGAAATGAACCTCAAAAACCCAATACTGTATATCTTTCTTTCCACGAATAAATGATGCGAATGACCGTTACATTTACATACATCACATGCCGTCTCACTTATTCATGCAGAGCCCTTAAATCATCCAATCCTGCTCCATTGTACAACAAAACAATCATTAATCCTCAATAACATAAAAATCATCACAAAATAAAAAGGCCATCGCAATGCCACATCAAAACGAAATATAATTCTTGTTTAATAAAACAACATCGACACCTGTTCATCTTCATTGGGTTCACAATGAGGAAACGCGCCGTCGCGCGATCAAATTCAAGGCTTGAAAAAATTAAATCTGACTTCTCGAGCCGCTCAACGAGTGCTACGCACCTCGTTGAGCGGCAAAATTGCAGCTCTTATATTAGTCATACCCGAAGGGCACTGCATTCACCTTCGAATCACTTTGAAACTCTGAAAAATGTCATTTCTGTCTCATTTCTACCCAGTTTCAGTGTAGTTACCCCCTACAGTTTACTAACGGGCTTGAAGGCATCAGTCTGTATGATTATGAAAGTATTATCTGGAGCGTTTTTTGTCTTTCTTGCGATTTTGCATTGGAAATAGCATTTTAATATCCCTCAACTTTTTTCTAACTCTTCCTAAATTTTCCACATGCTTGGTCATTGCACAAGTCGAAATGTCCGAAATTGCCACAAAAATAGCTCACAACACGTTCCACGGACGACATAACGGACAAAACATTTAACACAACTCATTTCCCCATGTATCAAACAATCATGAATAAACATGATATAATCAACAACATTCACACCCTGCTTTTCATTCCGCGTCATATAAGCCCAAAATTAATTCTCTAGATGATTTCAAAGTACCCTTCATCGTAAATTTAAACATGCATATAATTTTCGAAAATTACTCATTCACCCCAAAATATCGATAGGTCCATTCTCAAAATGTCAGCAGAGACACAGACATACATATGTACATTGTATCAAAATTTCGAGCATCTACCTGCAATGCACACAAAAAATGATATGCCTAATTAAAACTACACACAATTGCCCACCTAGTTCAACAATGCATCATCATTTACAATGAAAACAAACCCATTACCTATCAATCTCACTTTCTCCACACGAAAAAAATTCTATCGCCTCCCTTTATCAGGACGCACGCTTCGTGTATCCAAACTACAACCATGATCTAAGTGAAATAAGTGATTTCTTCGAACCTCTAAATTGAGTTTTCGTTCTAAAAAGAGACATTGTGTATCTAAAAAACCTGAAGACATCCACTGCTCAAGGGAGAGCTTTCAGGGGTAACTCAAGTAAGAAATCCTGTTATGCATTCACTCAATATTTACATCTTTAAAGCAAACATTGAAGCAAAAACGAACCTTGACATACATAAAGTGAGTTTCCATTAAAGATTCATTCAAATTTCGGCATCGAAATCAGTGAAATGACCCATTTCTATAATTTCTAAATGAATTCATGTTCGTGATTTCTCCCGTAAATGTTCAATTTAACTCCCAAAAAACATAATAGAATCGATCCTTGCATCATATTCAATAGCTTCACTGCTTTACACCACCTAAACAACTTAGCACCATTTTCTATGTTAAAATGCGAGTTCTTCCATATCTTGAATTCTCATACAAAGGTATTTCCGACTCATGAGCCGATAATATTTCCATGTAGTACCACAAATAATTCTCAAAAACTCACCGACATACGAAGCTTTGAACAATGCTTTCGTTTTGTTTTTCAAGTCACTACCCAAACTTGTACAGTGTCTCAAAATGACTGAACATACCTCCTGCTTGAGCACGGCTTCGAGGGGTAACTCAAGTCAAAAATGCTGTTCCTACTTCACTCAATATCTAAGTATTTCAGGCAAAGATTCAAGTAACAACGAAGCTTGACGTACATAAATGAGTTATACATTAATAGATAGGAGTTATATAAACAAATAATAACTATTTTGTATCCACATCTTGCTTGTTATCCCAGTCATAAAGGACACACACACGGCAGGCCGCGTCTTTGAGGACCAATTCGCCCATCGAACAGGCATTATACTTGAAATTTATGAATATGGGAAATCAATAATTTCTGTTCCTATTACGAAATTTATCGAGTTGGAATCATTTTAAATGTACGTATCATGTTAATCTTCAGTAGAAAATGTTAACAATTTCTTTTCAAGTTTAGTTTCATTGAAGAAAGGGGACACTTTTCACTTTCAACAACTTATGGGTTGATTTCGTATCTCTCTTCATGAAAAACTGATGTAACAGTTGACTGTGCGGAATGACTGCAGTGGGACAGAAGGATGGATTCTCCTAACAACGCCCTTTAATCAACAAGTATCCCATTGAAATAATTTTCTATCCATTACAAGGACAATTTTATGAGGGTTAACAATTCCATTCCAAAAATAAGTTATAATTGAAGTCACTTTACATGCTCAGTACGATGATGCGGACACTTTAACATTAGTTTTGTCATCTTTCTACTTCTAACATCATTTACATTACAACTTCTACAAGCAGCACAAGATTTCAGCCTCAAATTCTGAACCTCATTTAGGTATTGCAACTGCAAACCGCCTTGCATACCGATTTTCTCGACTTAGACGAAAATTTTAAGCTCAATTAACATTTTTTTTTCTGTACCAAAACTTGTTGGAAGTGAAATAATCCAACCATAAGGTAAATCGCCTATTTTAAACACATTTGTTCTCTATAAAATTCCCTGTGAAAGGAATATAAACCATTGAAAATGATGAATTACGCGTCATGCAAAAAAAAATTATGAATTTCAAGGCAAAAACAGGCACTTACAACGTTTACTTCGAAATACAATATATTTTTATGAGCTCTAACAACACATTAAAACACTCAAAACTTAGCAAAATCGCTTCCAATGGAAAAAAATTAAAAAAAACTTTGAACTTCAACGATTCATTGAATTATATTGTTTCGCAATCGAAAAACAACACAGCACCAAGTTCATGAAAATGGGCATCCATATAAAACCTTTAAACTCCATAAAGTTTCATTTCAGGCCATAAATTTCGCCATTAAACAAAATTCGCATTCTGGAGACTTCATTACAAGGTGGATCGGTATCCAGTTTTTGCCCTAGATTGGCAAATTTTTGCGATTCCTCCCTAAGGTTTGATGTTTTTTCAAATTTGAACAAAAAGTTGAAGGCCTACAACTTTGAGACACGAGTATCAATCGAAAGATCTCCTCAAGACGCATATTTCAAGTGATTTTCAGCTCCCTCGAAGGTGAGGAAGTGGGCTTCAGGGGTGAAGGAAAGCCAAAAATGACCTGGAAAAGTGAAAATAATGTCTCACGCTCAAACGAACCCGAAATTCAACCTGCCCAAAAACTTTTGAATGCACGACAAAAAAAAGAGCAGAAAATGTAATATGAAGTTTTTCGTAGGTCACCCCCATTTTCCTAAAGAACGTTTTGAACGTTTTTTGGTGGTTTTGGGGGTTGTGTTTGGAATCATTTTTTGAGAAAAGTTTCGCTCATGATGAACTGTGAACTTGATAACTTTGAGAAAAAGATTACAACTAGGTCGTATCAAATTTTCAAGTCACCTATCAATCAAACAACGTCACAACTGGCGTTCGAAAATGACCTTATAAAAAACGCGTTTTTTTACTTAAACTTTAAAGTTGCGCACCACTCAAGTTTTCAAAGCTGGCACTCTGTAAAACTCGCTGGGTATATTACAAAGCTTTCTAAACGAGACTACAAAGTTTGACACCCCCAGGTATTACCGTTCAATACTTAGGCCAACTCAAACCTCACACAAAATTTTCGAAAATTTTGAGGAAAAGTTTGACCCCAAGTTGTGTCGAAACTTGATCGCTTCGAGAGCCGCTGATTTTATGAGGCTTAGAACTTTTAGAAATGTACGAGCTATCAAACTTTGAAAGATTTAACCTCCGTGGTTTTCTCAAAATAATTCTCCAAATTTCGTCAAAAATACCCTAAAAATTTTTTGCAAACTTTGAGGGGCAAAGAAGGATACTTTTTACGAACGGATCGCAAAATGGCAACGTTGGCGTATACTCCATTGTTTCGTCTACCACATGCTGAAATTAAAGCCGCCTACAGGCATTCTATGGGTGTTTGGCAGCAGTTTGAAAATGTGTCATTTCGGTCGATTTTCGACCTTTGAACGGCCATTGAAGGAAAAGTTCTCGCACGATCTCGAAGAAAAAAGCTTAGGTTCGTGTCGAAAGGGCCTTTTATGTGCCTGCCAAATTTGAAGGCGCTGCGACGACGCGTTCGAGGGGCTACCCTATAAAAAGGCGACATCAATAGAAGGAACAATCCTTCGGTGAACGCCACGCGGCGTCTAGGGTAAGTGGTGTTCATCTTCCTTTGAATCTGTGCGCGTATGGGTCTTGGTTTTTTCACCGGATTTTCGCTAAGACGTCCGCCGGGCGCACAGAAACGAGTATTGCGGCACTACAGAAAATATCATCCCGCTTTTCCAGAGCGATTTAAAGTCTTCGGTGAAGACGAATAAGCTCCTCACAAGAACAAAGATCCATGTAAGCGTTGACTCTGCTGCAGGTCTTACAAAACGAGTAGGTTGATATTATGGAGAATTATAAGTCCATAAAAAGAAATAAAAAATTAAACAGCACTGTGCAGATTCCCAGGCAATGTAGGTGCTATATATTCATTATGATTACATCACACATAAAGAGAAGCGTTAAAATAAGGATATAAGTCGTTTAATATTAAGAAGTAAATAAAATACTTTAATTATGCTCTCTGAATTCCTCCTGACGTAAAGGAAGTCGAGGGAAATCCTCGATGGATTTTATCAAGCGCATTTAGTATAACATGATCAAGAACAGCTTAGTTTTCACCATTGGCTTATCGAAAACTACGAGTATACACTACAGCTTCCGCAATATTCAGAATTCATCATCAAGTATTCAGCTCACATTCTTGTTGCAGACTGCCGCACATGGTGATTGAAGAGTTGGTCAATTCCCTCCATTTTGATGAGTTAATTACCGGAGAATTTTTGAAGAGCGCTAAACATTTCCGGTGCCGCCGGCCGCACGTGACGGCGACTCGCTTAATTAAACAACAATTTAGGCATCACAGTAAATAAAAAAGTAAAAGGCAAAAAAAAACTCAGCCATGAAGTTTTCACCTGTGAATTTTTTCGTTTTTTTCTGCGTATTTTATACTTGCGCACCTAACCCTTTTAATCACAAATCAAAAGCGATAAAGAAAATGAAATGGGCACAATCGGCTACAGCTACCAAGCCCTCCAAGTTACTAAGGTAACAGGGAACTAAACAAGCAAGCAGTTCAACAGGCACCTTCATGACGACCCATACGCTGCATGCAGCCCCAACCCCCTTTTTCCAACTTACCATAGATCAAGTCTCATATACTGAGAAGATTTGTGAACAGACGTGTTTGTCATATTTTTGAATGGTCAACATACGCTAGCATCTTTATTCATACCAATAAGAAAAGGGAAATGAGAGAATACACAGCTAGATGTAACATCCCTCCGTACGTGTCTACTTGGCGATAATCGTAACTTAAAATACCGCAAATAAATCCAAAAGTCAACAGATCTAAGCATTAAAAACTATCTTGGAAGTACCGCAGTCAGTATTGAGTAGGTATGACAGATGAAATTAATAAGCAAATTTTGCGACTTTTTGCAAAATCTTAAAAATGAGCCATTCTATTTTTTTCTTCCCCATATCCCTGCATTCCCAAATACATTTTCAAAACAGAGTTGCAGCGCTACAGGGGCGAAGAATGCCGAAATGCGCGCAACAAAGAAACATATCACTGAACAATAATCCAGAAAACAAAAACGGCAAACGAAAAGAAACAACGGAATTGTACGACACAGCAAACTTTCCAAGAAAATAACCACCCTATGCACCATAAACCAGAAAATCTGAGTAACGAGCGCAAGGGGAAGAAAGAACGCAAAGAAACACAGGATCGAGGTCGGCAAATTGAGGTGCTACACAGACGAGCGCAGTTAACGAGCTGTTTGAAAAGCAATGGATTAGAGCGATCAACACAGCGCGCAGAGCACGTCTAGCTTTGGAGACGTCAGATGTGACGCAACGCAACGCAATGGGCCCGCAGAAGAGTCACAGCAGCAGTGGCTACACCGACAAAAGTCAGGGACCGACGTTTACAAACACGCATCAGCTCGGGCACGCGGTCGATTAGCGAACTTATACATTCAGTTCACTGGGGAAAACTTGCCATCATGAAAGCAGGTTCAAAGTGACACGCCGTCATCAGAAGCCGCCCTCAGCTTCACCACTCGTCATGCTGTCCCCATTTGAAGGCAAGAGGCAAAGTCGGTGTGATGATGCACAATTTACTAGAAGGAAAGCGTTTACTAATCTTCGTTCAACTTTTCAGTTTCCTAACTGAGAAGTTGTGAAACAGATTCATGATGTGACAGATTTATGTGATGAGTAAACACACTTGTTCCGACCTCATAGTGCTTTACGCTTTATTTATTGCTTAATAAGTTAGTGATCTACTTTAATTAAAGTGGCTGCCTTAACAACAGTTATATCCTTAATTCAAAAGTCAGGAAAATACAAAGAAGTTCACAATGCATGCAATAGAAAAGAAAGAAAAACTTGGTTCCATGTATGACTTTGAAGATGGAATTAGAGATCATAGTTAATAAACCTTATTGATATAAACAGCTAATTGAATTATTCAAGTTCGAAGGATGAAATTAAGTACAGGCAGTAAATGTAACTTTCTCAAGCGGGGTTTAGTACGCCTTTTACAGAACTCATATTTTAATGATTGAAACTCGTTTACATATTACTAACCGAGATGAATAGAACTTGAACTCCTAAGGTCGAGATAGCCTCAGCCCTTCCTGGTCTGGACTCAATCCGCAGTACTCGAGAGAAAATAAAATGTTGCGCGACAACACAGCAAAATAACCTTCACTTCCACCAAAATCTCCCCGAGTTCTTTAATCCACTAAAAATCTGTATTATTCAAGCGAGTGTTTGGAGCGAACGTGCCTTGACGACGGGCATAAAGCTCCAGATAATATATATTTTCTTCCACTTCCCATTGAAATTAATCATTTCGAGGAGGTTCAATCAAGACGAGATCAGGCCGCAAATGTCCTCGGGCGCACAAAATGATTTATCGGGAACTGGAAGGTGCTCCGACGGCCGCGCAAATACTCTCCGTGATCTATGGGATTCGAAAGCTTTATCTAAGCAAAAACATGTTTCTATAGAAAGGTTAATGGCCCTAATGGGAACAAATAACCACAAACGTTAAACGGAGCAATTCCAGTCGGTTGTATTGAATAGACTGAAGCCAGCTCCACATGTCAATATTAAAATACAATAAGTAATTAGTGTTAGCACATTCAGGAATAAAACAACTTACTTTTATTCACGCTAATTTATTACTTCGCACAATTTTTGCTTCGCTTAAACAATAACTCAACTTGCTATTATCAATAGCCTGTCATGCAAAACCAGTAAAGATGTGGATCACACTGTGCAGGGAGACCGAACCACAAGTGACATATTGAGCAATCATTAATTTGTCAAAACAGATTGTTCTACCTAGTTTTGTGGTTGGAAATAAAAGCACTAAGTTTCACTGCATTCCTGATGTTATATGTTTAGTTGCCGTGGGAATATTCATATTTCATTGAAGTATCCCATCAAACCACCCACAATGTTCGCTTCATATTCGTATCGCTCAGGTCCGCGTTCATCGGAGGTACTGACGAAGGTTTATATATTAATTTGACCCACTTCAATGACAATCCAACGTACGACGTGAATGATTGTAATTGAAGCTCAAATGACATAGCTTTGTTATAACGTCTTCGTCATCGAAGGCCAACAGCATGAACATACGAAGATTATGTGTTCCAAAAGATAAGCTTCGGGCATCGCGAAGCAATGCAAGGCTCTGGAACGCCGAGCGCAACCTCTGTGTTCACAACCCAAATCGAGCACGGGCTGTTTAGCAGTCCAGTCGACTGTTTCCTTGTGATAATCCTTATGTTTGTGAGCTCCATCTCAAGGAGTCAAACTAATGAGAAAGACCGGTTATGTTGAAACAATTGTTACGCGATCTACACTCGCCACTTGCGTGACTGCCCCGAACATTTACCTCGCCTTGTACTCGACAGAAACGCGACTACAGTGGGATCAGGTTACACGATGTGAAGAGCGGGCACTTCATTGTCTACCTTGCCATCAATGTACGTACGTTCAATGAACACATGCCGCCGACATTTGATGAGCACATAACAGCTCATGCCTCAGGAGGTGGTATTGTCTCCGGTTTATACATGTCTCCGCGTTTCCAGGAAAATACTTGCAGCACTTTATATTGCTCTATTGTACGCTCAACAAACGCCATGCTTTCACAAAACAATACGAAGAGAACTTCTAACTGCACTTCGTAATCAAAGGAATTAAATTTGTGTCAAAGTGCGCGTTTAAACAATGCCACACTCACCAAAGGAGTGGAAGAACATCAAGGCAGGTGAGCATAATAGCCATCAAAGTTGCGATCTCAAATTCAAATGATTCTGAACTGGAGGCCAGTATGAATCGAACAATTAAACAGATTTTTAATTTAGGGTGTATTTTCATAGAAAACTCATTGAGCCCCATTGTTTAAGAAACCTAATGAAATATTCTCTTTGAGCGCCTTGATTGCATGGATGAAAAAGCATACCCAGATTTTATCTCGAACAGCTCCACAAAGCTAGGGCAAGGTCTGAAAAACAGCATTCAATCAAATATGTGCGAGAACAGGCCCCCCGCTATCACTCTCCCATTCAATATACACAGGGAATTCAAGCAGCCAAATAATATCAGGCTCTGCAAACTATGAAAGAGAAAATGCTCTTGAAGCCTGTCGAGCGAGTTGCAGACAAAAACAGCAAACAGAAAAAGACAGTAATTAAGTAGGATCACTTCACAAACGGGGATGAACCATTACGTGATGACCACCAGGTTACCTCGTGGTGACAGCTCACTTCTTGCCTATACACCCGCGCTTATTCCACACACGAAGCGAAACATCAACGCTTGAAGCAACCTGTAAATATCAAGCTAATAAAACACCTGAATGACGAGAACTTAGACAGCGACATGCTGAATGCAAGTTAGGTCTTTACGTCCTAAAATCTCATTAGTTAATGTTGTCTTACCTCAGAATTTCTAAGTAGAATCGCATTAGTTTGAAACACGTGGCGAAGTGACAAGGGCTCAATTGAGGTGACGTGCGTGCATGAAGATGTACGGCAAGTTCTGGATCCAGGAAAAGCCTCCCACTTGAGCATTTGTACAAATGGCCAATAAAAAGCCAATTCAGAACTTAGCTTGGCATGATAAAAAAATTTTCGTCGACTTCATTTACATGAAATAAAAAAATCTTAAATTACTTCTACTGTCACGTCAACGTACATAGGCTACTTCCGAGTACACTCAAAACTATTGTTATGAACACCAGCTATTTAAGAACGTCATCCCTACTATAAAAACTTGTTTTATTTATGTACATATATTTTATATATCTTCTGTCTGTTACATTCCAATAATTCATGTCTATTTGAATGGCGTCATGGATACCACTCGAATGCAATAAAAATCTGGCATTCGCTCACTTTTGTTTACATACAGGCCAAAAAATATTCCAGCGATGAAAATTGAATCTATTGTTCAAGAAAATGCAACTTATCGCGAGGAAAAAGATATTGCAAATTTTTTTCAAAAATATTTTGGCCCACAAAAAATAACAATACATAGTTTTTGCTTGGTTGGTCCGTCTCTCTGTCACGCTCTTATGGATGCTTAAGTATCTGTGATACGAGTTTCACCAGCGCACAAGTACATGAATATTTTAATACTATTAGGATGGATATATTTGTTTGTCATCCGCATCTGGAAGTTTTATGAAAGGAAATATCAAATCCTGCCAGTTTTTACGGGCTGGGTGCACTATGTAGTAGCAAATAAATCGCTAATACCTCTCAGGGGGATACAACTATTCCATCTATCAACTCTCAAAGGGAAAGATACAACTCTCAAAGGGAAAGATACAACTCTCAAAGGGAAAGATACAACTCTTAAAGGGAAAGATACAACTCTTAAAGGGAAAGATACAACTCTCAAAGGGAAAGATACAACTCTCAAAGGGAAAGATGCGAGGTCCTGAGATGAAAGTTACGTAAACCATTTTTTTTTGTAGGAAAAAAATAGTTTTTAGGGGTTTTCCTACGGACTTTTTCATTCATCACTAACAATTTCTCAACACCTATTACTTTCTTCATCAACTTTCATCTTGCTTCATAAACTTCTTCCAATCTTTTCTTTTCTATGCGCAGGGTGTGAGACACACATTGTGCGTAAAATACCCGTTCCCACAATTCCATATTAAATAGTGTTTTGCACCTCTGTCGTAGTTAAAGGAGGTTTGAACCAGCTTATAATTTAATCTAACAATTACTCATCTCGGTTAAGGGAATCACAGAGACCACTTCAGAATTTTAGGTTTTAGGAATTTTTTGAACCACGTTCGAGTCGCAACAAGTAACAGCCTAAGTCGTTCACAAATATATTATAAACACGAGTCTCCTTTTCTCCCCTGACGTACTCGTACGTGGATTATCAGAATTATTAGAACTGCAGGTGTGCCCGCATATAGCTCATGTCTATGGTAGCAACAGTTGAACGAAATGAGAGCATGGTAAGACAGCGAAACTAAAAGACGACGATCAAACACAACCACCGGAACCCCACCCCAAGAGATGGATTGAAATGAGCTGTATGGTACAATTGTTTACCGAAATCATAGCAAATAAACCAGGGCGCCCATCACTCGTCCCAGTGACACTGAAGCAACAAGCACAGCACATTCAGCAGAGCTCGACCTGGCCGAGGTAATCACACAGCAAGCTCGTATACAACACCCGGGTCTTTCAGTGATGAGAATACACGCCATAAACCCATTGATAATGTAACTCATCTGTTTTGTTCATAATGAAATTGAGTCATTAACAACAGGTGTACCTGCAGTACATTTAATTATGCTGGCGATTTCGTTTCGGAACACTTTTTGAGTCACTAAAGTTAAGCAGTGATTAAACCACCAAAAAGAAACTAAGTGTTCGACGGAAGTGTAGCCACGATGTTTTTAAAGAAAAATCCCAGTTACGCACCGTTAATATAAATAGCAAATAAAGTTGAGTTTATGAAGAACGTCAATGCACTGCGAACAAACATTGCACAATTGGTATCACTCCAAAATGGCTTTCCCGGTTGATAACAAAGATTCAAATCCAATATAACCGAATTATTATTATTATACTGTATAAGAAAGTTTTAGCCTCCCTTAACCACGACAAAGATGTTCCATGAGAAGAAAGAGGAAGGCACCATTTAGTATGGAGTTGAGGGAACGCGGAATCTATGCACAAGGTGCACAGAAACAGTAAGATAAGAAAGAAGTTCATGAAACAAGAAAATAGTTGAAGAAGAAAGTAGTAGGTGCTGAAAAACAGGACAGCAGTGAACCGAAAAAAGATGGTCCGTAACAAAACAAAAACCTATTTTATTACAACAAAAAGGAAGCCTACCTAACCTTTAGCTCGGGCCCTCAAATGGTACCCCTGGGAGCGCTAATTCCCATAGATACAATAGTTGTATCCCCCTGAGGGGTCCAATATAACCGAAACTGAAACTATTTTATAGCTTATAATGATTCCATTGCCATCTCGGCCGAACTGCGGAACGTTTTTTGAGATCGTCCTCAACAAAAACGTGAATTGTGAAAGGAGTTCTTTGCGTAATAAATCCAAGAATACGCGGTAAATTCAACATAAATGTAAAAGCTCTTGAAATAAGTAAATTTAAATTAAACATACTATAACAATACAATGTCGGGAATAGAATAATTTCACGCACCGAAGTCAGGAGAACAACAACGCGACGGGAGAACAACAACGCGACAGGAGAACAACAACGCGACGGGAGAACAACAACGCGACTGGAGAACAACAACGCGACGGGAGAACAACAACGCGACTGGAGAACAACAACGCGACGGGATGACAACAACGCGACTGGAGAACAACAACGCGACAGGAGAACAACGCGACGGGAGAACAACAACGCGACTGGAGAACAACAACGCGATAGGAGAACAACAACACGACGGGAGAACAACACGACAGGAGAACAACACGACGGGAGAACAACAACACGACGGGAGAACAACAACACGACGGGAGAATAACAACGCGACTGGAGAATAACAACGCGATAGGATAACAACACGATGGGAGAACAACAACACGACAGGAAAACAACAACGCGACAGGAGAACAACAACGCGACAGGAGAACAACAACGCGACTGGAGAACAACAACGCGACTGGAGAACAACAAAGCGACAGGAGAACAACACCGCGACGGGAGAACAACAACGCGACTGGAGAACAACAACGCGACAGGAGAACAACAACGCGACTGGAGAACAACAACGCGACGGGCGAACAACAACGCGACGGGCGAACAACAACGCAACAGGAGAACAACACCGCGACGGGAGAACAACAACGCGACGGGCGAACAACAACGCAACAGGAGAACAACAACGCGACGGGAGAACAACAACGCGACAGGAGAACAACAACGCGACGGGAGAACAACAACGCGACAGGAGAACAACAACGCGACTGGAGAACAACAACGCGACAGGAGAACAACAACGCGACTGGAGAACAACAACGCGACAGGAGAACAACAACACGACGGGAGAACAACAACGCGACAGGAGAACAACAACGCGACGGGAGAACAACAACGCGACAGGAGAACAACAACGCGACAGGAGAACAACAACGCGACAGGAGAACAACAACGCAACAGGAGAACAACAACGCGACAGGAGAACAACAACGCAACAGGAGAACAATTAATCAATCTGTAATTTACACCTGTTAACTTGAATTTGAGCCTGGAAAGCAACTCAATTGAGTTGAGGGAGAAGTGCCACGCAGCCAGCATTTTGTATAAGAGATGATGAAGCGCTTATCTTTCGCGTGATTATTATTTCCTCGGAAACGAGCGACGGAACAGCACATGTTTTACGCGACTCTCAGGTTAAGTGGGATCAAATCCGCGCAAGAAGAGGTCATGGGAACCCCCGGGCTGAGTCAAGGTGACACCGCTGCAGTGTTGTCAAAACAACAAGCAGCCGGAACTCTTCTGTCGTGCGAAGAACGAGCTAAATCCCCTAAATAGCTACCTATAATCTATTTTTTTCATTTCCACGAGATATTTTCCCTACCCCAATTAGACGTAAGAAGAAAAATAATGCAAAAATAACTTCATTAGCGATCTCTTTTGCAGTGCTCATCAACATAGACTCAAAATAACTGAGCGTTATCGTGTTCTCTTTTGAGAAACAGCAATGACTGCAGATGTAATTCAAAATTTAGAATAACTTGCGCACTAATTTTAAAATTTACTGATAGTTTAACGCCAAAAGATAGCAAAGTCGGCCCAACCTCGAGGATTCCAATGGACGACTCGAAGTTAAGATTTTAGTGATCATATCGGTCTGAGGGTGCCGAGTCATCTCATCAATACGTTCAATCAGGGGGAAATTTGACAGGAACACTTTAACCCCTAGAATTGAAGCATGATACTTTTCGATATAATGGCTGAGCATTGTTTTAAATATTTGTTCTCTCGAGAATTGGGTGGATAAGAATGCGAGCCAGGCTCGAGCAGACTAAACTCCCTGGAAAATTGTCACTTCAACGCGCATACAAAAGGTGTCCGCAAAACATTGACATGATGTATATACGTGCGGCATTTTTCTGATCGACTTGATTGGAGACTCTACTGCCATAGAATTGAAACTTAAAATTTCACCAGCAAGCGTAATTAACAAGCGATGGTCTAGACCGTTATTGATACTCTAAAATACTAATTAACTTAGTTCAAATAACATAAAGAGTTTTGCCGGAAATCGTTCCAGAGATGTCTATACCTCGGGAAAATCCAACGAAATTTAAAGGAACCAGAACTTTATTCGTAATATTTATAAACGTAAAAAACCGTTTAGACGATGGAAAACTGAACATATAACTGACTTTAACAACTTACTGCTTCATGATCTTTAAACGCCGGCTGGCACCTATTAGAGACTTTCAATCATTGGTCAAGGGTAAAAACTGTAAATTACTTACTTTCAGCGTAGAAGGCGGAATCTCGGGAATGAATCATCAAAATAGCGAGTAAGCAGGAGTATGTAGGAGACAAAGCTTCCACACGCACCGTCCTGACTCGTCTTGACTTGTTCACAAACTCCTTCCAGAGAAGGGAGATACCAACAAAAGGACTATTTCCGAACGCCATGCATCTGACCTCCTTACGGTGTGGTATTTAGCACGCGCGTGAAGTGAAATGGAGCCAGCTTTGAGCCGAATTCATGTACCATGGCATGCAGTGTAAGTGACGGCGAGATGGGCATAATACGTACCGGTAACGCAGTCATATAATACGAACATGTCTATCTAATGATTTACAAAAAAGGTGAATACGAATACATCAGTTTAAAATGCTTACCTTCGTCATAATCATATGAATTAGAAAGACAAATAATATAACGCAAGTTGCATTGACACCCAACTTCTGGATTCCAAGGGACTTATCACTGTATAAACGAAGACGCTCTCAATTTTGCGACGTTTGGCTTTTTAAACACTGAAAAATACTTCCCTACAGAACTTTGAGAGATAGGCATGAAATCCCTTACGTTCACATTATGGAAAATTTTACCCTTATAAAAAAACACAAATGCCGTAAAGCTAGCATACAACAACAGCAACAGCATCTACACGAGAATCAAATTGAAGTGGAACTAATGCACAAATAATATACGACCAAAGATACGTGCACTAACAACCAATTCTCCTCACACAAGGAAAGTTTTTACTAATCTAAAAGCTCAGTAATGAGTGTATCCAAAGCAATGTACGACCCACGAAAAACCGAACTTATGAAGTTGAAGCTAAGACACCAGATCTCTTGCCAGTGAGCCTAACCAAGAAACGCTTACATGGAGGCTCAGTGTCACCATAAGTTCGACGTCACCAGTCAACGGCTATGCAAGCTCGTATATTTTATTACAAGAAATGTTGACGCGGTGCGTAAGCAGCAAGTCAGCAGGGGTGAGGGACTCATGCCTGCAGGCTGAGGCAAGGCAAGGTATTCTTGTTTCAAGTTTGTGCAATCATCTCGTAGCGTTGAAGCTGTCTTTGTTCTGTTATGCCATATAGAGCTAGTCAAAACACCTAATAAAGTGTATAACAGCAAAAAAAATTATCATGAAATACAATTATTTAGGAATAGTATTATAAACTCAAACGAATTTAAAAATGATTACATACATGGCTAAACATCAAAGAAATGAATATTACTAATTAGATACTTGAAATTTCATGGAAGAAATTGACATAAAAAGCAGTGCGAGTTACAAAACAAAGGGAGTTAATCAAGTCAATCTAAGCTTTGTTCCGCAGAGCTCAATTTCATTGAGCTCATTAAGAACCAATTCCACACAGAAGCCAATGCAACGGGCACTCAATGCGAGCCATGGGAGCCTGACCGATTAAAATCGCCTATGGAATGCAGAGTTCACCAACACAACCACAAAGTCCACAACACAACCTGGCTGCTAAAGATGTGTCAGAACTCGACTGTGGGCCAACTCAAAATTAGCAAGGACAGGAATAGAATTTAATTAACGTTTTAAATTCAATAAATGATGGTTCAAACAGTTCAAAGACTCCATTAAAAATTTTGCATATCAATATCGGCTTTCATAGAGAGAAATCCACATCTTCATATGAATGAGCAGTATAGTACTATGGCGATATGGTGGAGATTGACCACCAAGCAAATCTACCCACCTACAATAACAACTGTACAACAAATTTACATATTTCATATTCCGATAAATTGCGTACAATTAGCTGTACATAATTCATCAAAGATACTGTGTTACTGGCATGCTAGAAAATAATACATCAACCCAGCTATTCATACGCAAAGCCGACAACTTTTCCTAACAAGCTCTAACATAAAACTTTCTGCTCATCACTGTAATACATCCGAGGCCCGACAGGAGTACAGAGCAAGGGTCAGTTCAGATAAATCAGAGCACACACGCAACTCTCATAGCAGTAACTCTCCTCACCACCAGTAAGCAACCTTGGCTCCTTTTGAGTCGGACGCAGCTAGCCTTTCGCAGCAGAGTGACAGGTCTTGCTTTTATTTGCACTGTCGCGTCACAGTAAGGTTCCCTCCTCCCGTCCTCCACACTCCTTTCATGAGAGCAGCCACGGGACGGGATAAGGCCCCAATGAGACCATAATCGATAAATTTAGGTGACAAACATACATTCTTCACTTTGTACGCTATGATGTCAAACATACTCTGATATTGTTAGGAACATCTTTCTCATCCGCGGCTTACCTCACTCTCACTCCACTCAAGCGTACATTGGTCTACCGCAAGCACACGCTACTTATCATCCTCACACATCAACCATCATTTGTCCACACACTAATGGCTCTTTCTCTTTATGCTCTCAAAACACCACACATAACTCCCCACACTCAACCGTGACAACTCGTCCAATGCAACCGATCTCCACGGTGTTTTCTAAATTTGCACCCTATCAACCGACAGCTCATTTCTAATTCATACCTTATCTGTCAATCCCTAATTGAACGCATCCAAAACTTCCAGCTTTCAAATCCAAATTATTATCGCTTTCCAAGCATGGTATATGTTAAAGTATGAGTCAGTTTCCTCCCTAACCCCAACAAAGGTTTTCCCAAGAGAGGAACACCACTAGCTCGGGACCTTAAATCTTCATCCAAGGCGAGCTAATTCCCATAGATACAATAACTGTATTCCCTTGAAAGAGTGCTGTATCATCAGCAAAGACTTCGGAACTAGCACACATGCAAAGCCATCCACACCAACACGTTAGACCTTTGCTAAAAGGTCGAACTAACACGTACACTCATGTCCCTACAACATAACCCACAAACATATAGATTAATTCCGGCGACACCACAAAATGTTACAGCCACCCTCCTCGCAATATAAACAGTCATAGCTATATTATAAATAGTATGATGTTGACGTAAAGTAGTACACGAACTGAATTCTATTAGGGTCATGTACATAATCCATCACAATCAAGGTTGAGCATCATTTTTCAATAAACAGAAAGCGATAAATCAAATTGAAAATCCAAGCACGTTAAATCCCACAGCGGATCATTGTGCATAAAAGTTGAAAATCCAAGCGCCGTGAATCCCACAGCGAATAAAAGTAAACTGCAGCTCTTGTGCAGCCCCTGACACTTCGATCTCTTCCTGTAGCCCTGCAGTCACGAGACCGCTAACCAGGTCAATGTTGCGCGCGGTCTGCATGCTGAGGTCGTCCTCATGGTGGTTAGTTACGCGAACTCTACCTTCTTTTTCAATTTCCGCCTTGCTTTCCGAGCTTGCAAATCTCTAAGAGATTTCATTTACGTATAACTTCCTCTGAAAGATTTTGAATGTTGGCTTTGTTTGGCTTTTTATTCACTGTTCTCATAAGAGGAATATCTTGATTATTTCACTTCAACCTTGATGTGAAAATTCCCTCATGGTTTTCGTGGGAGATGCAGAGGTAGCATTCTACACTTCTATTTTTGGGAGGCCAGAGGGCTGCCACTGCTTTTAGAGTAAAAAACTTGAAAATAATAAACATGGGTTGACTAATGATGCAAATATTTTAGTAACCGATCGCGATGCCATTGAGAATAACAGGGGAAGTATTATACCTTTATATCTCACGAGCAATTGCTCGTGAGAGAACCAGAAACCTATTATTTTTAAAAGAGTACAACACAACAGACAAACAGCAAGGAAATCGTTCAAGAAGACAAATACTAGCTAAAACAGCGAAGCATTCAGATGTCAAGCACGCCACCACCAACAAACAAGAAGCGAGCTCTGGCTGCGCTGCCTCGCGACCTACATACCGCGCGAGGCTGCCAGAGCGTTTGATGGCAGCTGGATTGGGGACTGTAACAGGTAATGTACCTCCACTAAACGCGAAAGCCTCACATTTATTCTGACATACTTTGAGTTATTGGGGTCATTTCGTTGTAAAACTACACGTTACCACCACTAGCTATCATTCGATACACCACGAACAATCAGGATTTCAATATCAGTCTGTAACGAAGACACGCATTTCGTGCTACAGCTCATAACACCGTAAATCTATAAGAAATTCTACACAGCAAAACGCTATATCGTCATTAAATTCGATAGAACGCAGTATTACTCTTTGAAACCCCTAACAACGGGGACACACACTCAGGCAATTGGTTATAAATTAAAAACGTGGATGCTCCGAAACCTCTGATCTTCTTCGTGTCAACACTCACATCTTTATCCAACATTCTTACTTTAAAGAACATTAATTAAGTCCCCTCATATGGATATAAATTGAATATATGTTATTTATAGTATGTATTTAAAGGTTCATTTATAGCATGTATTTAAGGGGTTGGAGAATTTTTAGAATACGTTTTTGATGGATTAAGATACATTCAAACCCGTTCAATGTTCACTCATACAACGCAAATCAAAAGCGTTGCATCATCGCAGCGTAAATGGCACAGCGCCGGTAACTGTTAGCCACACTCTCGCAAGTATGACATTCGCTCGCATTAAAGATAAGACTTTTTCGGGCCCTGCTCTCGGGCGCGAATACCGCACATTCTAAGTTCAAGGCAAACTGTCCCTGCCAGGGAAGGATAGCTTCGGCCACCGTAGTAGCATCGATACGACGTTTGATTTCGCCGTGAGTGTGACGCGCTTCACACTCACATATGCATTTAACGCGATTCTTTTACGCATCTAAATGCAGGTCTTGAACTGTAGAGCGCCATTGATCACAAATCAGGGTTATAATAATAGGCTCCACTTTCATCATCATTTTAACATAATTTAAATGATTCAATTTACTCTGGAAAATAAATCAACTCAGGGTAGCCAATTTTCTTTAAGGCCTGGGTTTTTCGTTAACTATAAGATGGGTATTTTAAATTAATTTGGACTCCCCGTTCACCTCTTCTGTTGAATCCCGTCAAAGCAATAAAACGCGATGGTTGGTTTAATAAGCCTAATGGTATTTCGTTCAAATTGTTTTTATCCCCATTTCTTTATAGATGAATGAAATGGAAACTGAACAAGAATGGAAAGAATCTCCCGAACTCATTTGAGATTTTCTTCGCTGCCAAATTCTTAGAATTTAAGCCCTTAACTTATTCTTTCTAATTTTTCAATTTCAAAAAGAGACAGAAAATTTTCAATTAACTAAGCCTAAAGAAGATGTTCGTACATCTAAGCATTGTGTAGTATGAAATTTAAATTTGTTGCAGGAAAATTAATTTACGACCAGATAGGAATTTTAACACGCCGTGAACTCGATCCATTGAATAACTAACTACTACAGTAAATTGATTTTGACTAACTGAAGACGACATGTTATGGCAGCAATAATGAATCGAACAAGAAAGAACGAACCACAATACAAAACCTGAAAATTCAGCACACAACACCTGATGAGCACGGAGACGAAATTGCAATATCCCAATGTATAGCAAGGGACAACATCGTGTGGCAGCATTGAAATACTTCAATTCCTTCATGGCTTTCTGCATCACTACGTATTAGACATGAAAAACCTGTCGTACATAATATCGTGGTGTACTTCCAGATGTTACATCAAATTTTTGTTACCCACGCAAGTATAGGGTCCAGACTGGCATGGCTACAGAGGTTTAGAACAGGCAGGGTGACAGAGGATCAGAAAAGCTAGGACAACAGAAGAACACGACTGGCCAGTCAACAGAAAGTCAGGACAACAGAGGGTCAGGACAGGCAGGGCAACAGAGGGTCAGTACAGGCAGGACAACAGAGGGTCAGGACAGGCAGGACAACAGAGGGTCATGACTGGCAGGACAACAGAGGGTCAGGACAGGCAGGGCAACAGAGGGTCAGTACAGGCAGGACAACAGAGGGTCAGGACAGGCAGGACAACAGAGGGTCATGACTGGCAGGACAACAGAGAGCCAGGACAGGCAGGACAACAGAGGGTCAGAACAGGCAGGTCAACAGAGGGTCAGGACAGGCAGGACAACAGACGGTCAGGACAGGCAGGACAACAGGGGGTCAGGACAGGCAGGGCAACAGAGGGTCAGGACAGGCAGGACAACAGAGGGTCAGGACAGGCAGGACAACAGAGGGTCACGACAGGCAGGACAACAGAGGGTCAGGACAGGCAGGGCAACAAAGGGTGAGGGCGGGTCAATACCTCCCTCACATCCAGAGCGGTCATCAGGTCACGTCAGGTCAAAGGTCAAACACCGCCTCTATAAGAAAATTAAGCCGTGGATAATGAACACGAATTCAAGTTTTTAGATAACGACAATCTCCCTCTTGACAGAAACGAGGTGCGCTCCTGCAACAAAATGTGACGCGCGTGTGAGCGACGAGGAAGCGGTGTCGGACGCGAAAATTTCTGAACAACAAACAAGGCTCCGGTCTCAGTTTCGGGAAGATAATTACACGCGGGTGTCACTGCAAGCAATAATACCCGAACGTGAAAACAAGAATTAGTCGTGCTTTTGACCAACTCACTTCTCACTAATTTTCTAAAGCGCGAGGCAATGTAACTTGAAAAAGAGTTTACATTTTATAATGGAAAACAAATGCTGAAATGTTCTTTTCTGTAAAACTTACACGAGATTTTGAAGTCCATGTTTACGTAGAATCTTTTGTGAACGAAAAATGAACACAAGGACGCTCGCTCAATTTGAAATCTCATTCTTGATTTCCAAGTTAATTTTTAACAGCTAATTTTTTACGAATATGAAATCAACAGTAACAAACACCAAAAGTATTGAAGCAACAATAATGGGTGCAATACAAGCTGCAGCTAAGATGACAAGAAGATGATAGAAGAAACCTTGCTTAATATTTAAAATTTATTTAGGAACGGAAGACGCGTGGTCTTCCGAGAAGCTCATTAGATGGCGACGAGAAGGCGTCCAAACAGGGCCACAAAGAAGGCCCGGGAAACAACAGAGTAATTAAGGGTACAAAGCAGCACACGCGAACCAAGAAGCAGCACATAACATGAAATTGTCGCCAGATCCAAGATGAATGTGGTCTTCAGGGGAGCGACAGTCCTCAAGCGCCACGTTCTTTTCATAGTCACTTCACATTTTCTGACGTGAACCAGCCTTTTTCTACGAAATTTATGGTCTAGGAGGTTCTTTGGTTGAAAGTGGCGGCGCTAATCGCATGTAAGCCGCACATCTGGAGTTAGGGTGGTCGTAATCATTTGTATAAATCAGCATTTGGGTCATCAGTTTTGATTTTGCATTCGGTATTTTTTGTGAAGGGATCGAGAGAGATCTGTTAGCAAATGTCAGGGTAATCAGTATTGTAAATGAATTGCTCATCAATAATGAAAAAATGGAAAATGAATATCGCTCATATATTAATATTAATCTACTAGGAATCAATTCATATATTTGTTCATGGGAGATAAAATATCATTCATAACATTGTAATACAACTGAAAAACGTGCCCAAAGCGCTGAACCGGCGAATAAAATTAGTTTTACAACAAAAAAAGCTAGATGAACCATCATTTGATGGAATTTAATGAAATAGAGAAGCCAAACATCAAGTACGTACACAAAGATAGAAAAACAGAAAGTATGGAAGTAAACCAGGAACACGAACGCTTTTTTATACACGTGACCAGCTGAGCGCATTGATCACAGCGCAGCAGCGAGTGAGCAACAAGACGAGCGACACGCACTAAAATAGGCCTGGGACGCGCGGAGATGCTGGTAGCACTCGCCAGGCCCGTGAATAACAAGGGAACATGACAACACAGGCCAATAACATGAGGGCTGCGCAGCGCGGCTGCGGGCACACCCAGGGCTATTCGCACAGCGCAACCCCAGCGCTGCACACATCTCTCAATTTACAACACCCAGGGACTGTCCTTCACAGGGTGCTCGGCACACATAGATTTCGAAGGGAGCGAATACAAGTTAATTCCCTCAGGCTGTACAGGAGGAGTACAGAGAGTGGTCAGTTCAAATGAATTTGCTACTTGGAAATATAACATGTGACCTATAATCTGTGGTAACGCATCTATAATACTGGATTTTTATGAATATATAATCTTTAACACAAAATTATGTGTGAAGAGGTATGCAATTAGAATGTGAGAGGAGACAAAAGCAAAGGAATAAGTTCGATGTGAGGCTGATAGGGTCAGTCGAATAGTTCACATTTCTGTTCAATAGAATGAATGTAAAAATGTAGAATAAAATTGTAAAATTTAATATTTTCATTCATTGCTAGAATTATTTAAAACATTGCAGGCGGGTAATATTATAACACTTGAATTATTGAAAATATAATAAACATTCAACAGATATATCAAACATCTACCAATACTTAAATGTCGTCGCGTAAACATTTATGACTATTTCCTGCACTGCTAGCACAGGTCCGTAGCACAGATACACATTTCAATTATTTTATTCCGGAGAAATTCTAATTTTCTTCGCACGCACCCTGCCTATGTGGGTACACTATTAAGTTCCTGAGTGAGTCAGAAAACGACAGACACAGACTAAATTACAGGGAAATGCTATTATGCAGTCACCAATACAAGTAAATCATTTACGCCCTGTATCGAAAATAGCTATGAATAACTCGCACGCTGCAGTACAAAATTTCAACACCGCATCTGAATGACTAATACAAGACAAAAGATTTTTCGCCTTGGTACACTGATTGAATAATTGATGCACTCAATACATGAAATTGATACCGTCATTTTTGATAAACGAGTACATGTTTATTTTATGACTAGTGCATTCTTTCCATCATAAATATTGGTGTAATTTCTAAATTAGACCAATAATTCATTCATAGACTACCCGTGATGGGAGTCTGGCATAACTGTTACTGTTGTAGGAATAGTTTATAATAATTATAGTGTATTCATTGGTTACAAGCATGAGCAGGAGACAACTTATTAGCACACATCCTTACAACCATAATAACGTATAAATTATTACATCAAAAGAAAAATTTTTGTACGAATTTAATACAATTATACTTGGCTTATACAATTATACTTGGTGAAATATACATACCGATGCTAATGTAATTAGTTTACAGCTGAACATCGTTTTCAGTTGATTTATAAAGCTTTATATAACAGTTATATAATTACAAGGCATAAGCTAACCTCAAAATAAGTTTCGAAATGAAGGAGCACGCGAGTAACAACTCATCATAAACTTGCATCCTTTTAAGTTAATTTGCACTCACTCGCTCTCGCAAGTTTCAAAAACACCTCCATTCTTGAAACATCAAGAGCTGAATTACACCCCATCACTGCTATTGTTCGACCTTCTTCAACTTTTCAAAAATAAGCTTCCTAATAAGATAAATGAGCTTTCCATGCATTCTTAGCCGTTGTCAGTGCGTTGAATGTAGGAACACTTGATAGCAATAATAAGAGAGGTGATGTTCACATGTTTTCCAAGATAAAAAACCGCATATTTTCTTAGTCGTTCAATAGCATGACAAATGAGTCAAGGACGCTTCAACTCAAAAGCGTTCTCTCATAAATAATATAGCGCACAGCTGAGCCAAAATCAGGGCATCCTGAAGCAACAGGCGCCCTGGCATTCTAAGCTGAATGAAGCTCCGAGGAAATCTGAAATAACACTTGCGAATGATGGATAATAAGAATTATATTTCAAATGATCTAGGGCGTAACTGTAGTATGACATAGCGACCTTATCCAGTTGGAGTTTGGGAGAAATATTGCTCCACTGAACATGGGATAAAATATTTTATGTTTTCTGTAATATTGCTTTTCACTTATGATCTACTTTCATGCATGCTGATTGAATAAGGGCAAAATAAGCTTTATATAAGTATTTTAAATAGACGGAGTCCCAGCACTAACAGAAATAACTGTGCCGTTATTTAGTGAACACATAAATAAAATTATTACACCGGGGTTATTATTTCCAAACATTGACAACGTAGGCTTTTTTTTCCTTTTGACATTATTATTCTTGGCATTCGATCATTTTTTCGTGGAGTCAGTACAGAAAAAAAATTGAATTCGATTTCTGGAGGTTGTGGCTTAAACTTATTTTCAGAATATTTTTAAGACCACGCACCTGTCAAATGTTAACAAAAAATATGCGCTTGATAAACCTACGACACAGCCAACTTTGAAATGAATTCATAAAACCCTTCATTTGAAACTCATAACAGCTTAATATAAAAAACGAACATACCAAAAGCTTTACAAGCATTCATTCAGATAACTTCGGCACAAGCATGGGAAGGCAAGGTCGGAATTTTAGGTCAGGACGCAGTTGTACAGACGAGGCGATCTCCTCATTACCCCGGACACACCGACCCACACCGCACACACATTGATAAGCAAGGCATTAAGTTCAGCCTGCGAGGTCACAGCTGTTCGTTGCGAACACAGCACGAATATCACGACTCTATTCATGTATTATCAATACGAACGTGCTGTCAAAAAATACAAAGAGAATATAGAGTTATTCAACATGTACGCACGAGGGTTCAAATAACGGTCACGAGCAGGAGCGATTGTCATCGGATAATTTGTACGGAGCACAGAAAAAATGAAAAAAATAAAAATAGCCCTTGGATAGTGTTTTTTCTACACTGGCCGTACAAGAGATTGGAGTGATATCGTGACTGAGAACAGGTTATATCCATAACAGAATAAGACAAACATCCATGCTCTTATAATAATATCAAATGACATCCAAGAATATTTAAAAACAATATCTCCAAGCTGAGATATGTTAACACCCTTTCATCCAATAAACGTAAATTAGCAATCATCCGATTGAAATTTATCTCTGAAATAACAAAAACAATGGTTTGCCATGTATTTCAGCTGATACACCTCTGGGAATTTAATTCTAGACATTTACGAGCACCAGCTCATTGCGCAGCGCTTCACTCCAACCTCTATCTAGGCACCAGAGTTAACGCATTTGTTGGGCACCAGTAAATTATGCTCACAAAATTCAAAATTCAGGCAAGCAAAATTTTTTAATTACAGAATCATTATGTTGGGAAATTTTCATCCCTGAACTCATTATATGCACTAACAATAAATCATAAATCGAATTGAACTAACCCACCTCGAGAACGCATGTGGTTTATGCGCGACCGCATTTTCATAATTACCAATACTAAATTGTGCTACGCGGAGACACTTCAGCATGCAATGCGAGGCCGTAGCCAGCAGCTGTGCGTCCTTGTGACAGGGACCTGGAGCCTAATTTTACATGAGATCCGCCACCTAATTTTACACAGGATCCGCAGCCCAATTTTGGATGGGATCCGCTGCCCAATTTTGAATGTGATCCCAGCTTAATTTTACATAGAATCCGCAGCCCAATTTTGCATAGGACCCGCAGCCCAATTTTACAAAGGATCCGCAGCCCAAAATTCCACATCAATAACACATTTCCAGCCTGTCCAGCGGACAGCAGCATTAGCACCCTAACTTTAGATGCTGCGGGTGACTTACTTCCAGGCGCGCAAAAACCAAGTGAAAAATTGAGCGGAAAGTGAAAGGCACAGAGCAAAGCGACAAGGAAATGAAGACGGCACAACACGTCACGACTCAAGTGGCATGACTGAACGTCCAAATGATAAGTTTAGATGAGCGTGAAATCGCGTAAGCAGTTGAAGCAAACCAAAAGGCGCGTGTCTGCAAATACATCACTCAGGTGCGTCTCTCAGAAGTATCTAGTAACGCCCGACCTAAACTGACACGGTCGTTGTATGAAAGAGAGACACGCACTTCACATCTATCTCATGCGGGCGCTGTAAGAATCAAGGCGTCCGCATATTCTCCAGCGCCAGTAGTCACCAATTTGAAGTGTAAAAATAAAACTAAGATAAGGTTTCGTACGTAAGATAAGTTAGTCGACAGGTTAAGAAATGGTACAGGTGCAACTATTCAAGAGATGGAAATGTGCAATTACAATCATAGAATACATTAATCATAACAAATAAATTACAATGCCTATGAAAATAACGAACAATAAAATAACAAATAGACAACCTGATCGAGGGTTGAAAATTTGTGAAACCAAGCGCACGAATATTTCTACACATGCTGACGTTTCTCCTCATTTTTTTAATGCACAATTCTTCAGTTCAATGCGAAAACAACATCCCAGAACTATGGTACCTCCTTCAACATTTTACACTTGTAATTGAGCTTTTATGAACATTCTTATTCCCTTTCTCACTAAACAAGGACTGCAGTGTTTTCCATAAAAAGTTTGACAGATTTGGGTTCCATCCGGCCGCACAACAGCATCTCAAAATGTATCTGGCCATCTCAAGTACTCTTTGGTAAATTCTAATCTACGAGAAGCATGTTTAATAACAGAGAATTATTTTCTATGTGACCTTGAGTTTACGTAAGCATGTTAGATGAAGATATCAACTGATAGTGTATTTGCAAGCAGACAATCCAGTACTCTGTAGATAGTGGTGGACCTCGGAACGAGTTACAAACGATAAGTTTTTCAACTTTTTTTCATCCCCACCTTTTCACAGCATAAGTTGATTCCTTCGAACAACTAATCCTTGGTATATAGAAATTAGACCCAGTGTTCTGCCACTTTTTTGATCACTCATCCTAATATGTTCACATAAATTTTCTAAACCTGGGACACCTCCATGTAGCCCGGCAATACCTTTACGAAGGTCATTGTGTACATCTTAACTTTAACCATGTTTTATACTGGAATTATTCGCAAAAAAATGAACTGTAACTTCAGGAGGGTACACGCTCACAACGTTTTAGGTAATACATATGGAGGCTTGTGATTGGCTGAAATATTTCATGAAGTCATGTACGTAAGGATGTCAATATGATATGCCAGTTCAAGTAAATTAATGATACAATTTAAGTAAACTAAAGCAAAAGCATTGAAAACTTGCACCGGGCATTTAAATTTTTGCTAACAAATCATGGGAAAAACTCAGATTTTAAACATTCTCTTAATTAGCTATCATTTGAGACAATGTCATTATTTTCAAGTACTGAGAGCTAAAATACAATAAGTAAAATCTGATACCTTAAATATTCACTGATGTGTTGACTACGTTTGCATGTCAATGTGTACATGTTTGAATTCTCTATTAAATATCCATCCCGCCGAAAGTATGTTATTCAGAATCAATTTCATGAACTCCCAACTTTGAAAGGCAATCTCACTGAAGTTAATTTCCAATATATCATCTGACATATATCCTACTAGGTTTATAGCTACAAAAATCTGAAAGAGGAAAAAATGAAAGGCCTTTGCCTCCATTTAGTCATTACAACGAGCGCAAGACATATACTTGAGCGCTCAAGAGACACAACAACATAGAAACAATACTCAATTGAGTAGGGCTTCAACCGGTCGGTGCACATACCAGAGCAGCGAAGCAACATTTCGTTGAGCAGGGCGCACTGACGCCGCGAATTATCTTATCAAATCCGCAAGCGACCACGTGCACCTCACTGTCGTCCCAATTACCTCGAGATCATGGGGGGGAGGGTGGTGTCAACAAACCAAACTGACGTCAACAAAGCGATAAACTTGCCACGCTTTCACTAAATTGAGGTCACTTTATGCTGAATCAGCTCCCCTAGAGAATGTCCTCGAATGACAGAAATAAAGTACAAACTTTTCCCTTTGAAAGCTGGAAAGAAAGTCGTTGCGACACAACTGATATCCTCCAATGATCCCTAGCTGTCATTCGAGTTTGAAATTCACCTTTGAATTTTTATTCTGTTAGCGAGATACACAGTTTCTCGTACAGGACTAAAAAATTTCCCTTATACTGCACCTGCACTAAATTTAGAATTACTGCTGAAATTGTAAATAAAATTGGATCCTGAAATACAAGCAAAAAATAACAGAAAGTAAGCTTTGTTGGATTTATCTCGTAAATAACATCTTAATAAAGAAACGTACAATCGTCGCAACACGACTGCTTGCATCGGTATCAGCATTTTCCGCTACAAGCTCATCGTGATACTTATCTCATAGTCTGCATCCATTAGTGATAAAAATTTGGAATAAAAAATTAGCTAAAGAAAGAAGATTATCAAATTATAAGTTAGTTTGAGCCTCCCTTATCATGGCAAAAGTGTTCCCAAGGAAGGAAAGAGGAAGTCACAATTTAGTAGGGCATTAACAGAGAATTAATGCATAAAGTGTACATCAATAGATATAATAATTTTACCTCCATGAGGGTGAGCTAAAAAAACAATCAGATTACATTCCTACAAATGTTAAATGTGAAACTCTATATTTCTGTAATATTGTCCAAAATTTTTTGATTAATTAAAACAACTTGATGACAATAACAAAATTTTACTCAAAAAATCGGAAAGTGAAAAAATTAAATTTAATTATAAAATATGATTGGATATTTTCATTAATTTCTTTGAGGTACTCAAGTCTGAGAAATCATTTCAATACCAGGCGTTAACTAATAATCACAAAATGGTCTCGTACTTTCAAAATTTTTCAAAATTTTTAAATAGCTCGTAAGTCGCGGTCTAATTTAAAACAACAAACATCTTATTCGACTTCAAAAATATACCCTCGTGTAAGCAAAATGAAGAAGTAAAAAGATTGTAAGAACAACACGATAAAAATTTAGGACTTTATAGGCAGCCCTCATGACCACTCAGCAAGCAAAGAAGTCACTAGACGTTGACGCAAGCATTGGCATAGCAACGACGTTCAGGGTCTGTCAGCGCGACACTTCTGATCGCGATCACAAATTACCGCCCGTGTTCGGTACGGCAGTTACCTGAAAATATAGCTCAAAATTGGTACAGTTCCGAGCGAACAGAGGCCTACTGTGAAAGTTTGGCATTTACTGAGGAGTTGTGCAAGACGATACGCAGGCGCTTAGGTCGCTCGAAAGCAGCAGTAGAAAGCGACCTTGAGCGAGGCAGTGAAAGCCAGCACGCGCGACACCGCACAAGGGAAGCCTCCGACCCACGGTGCCTATGGTCCCACTCTGCTGCTGATGCCACCTCGATCGTCCTTCCGCCACATTTAAACCGCATTCTTCGTCACATCATAATTTATTGCCAGTGCGAGCTGTGTGTAAGCTGAGCACACGATCGCCTATGGCTGCACGCGATGGTTTTTGGGAAGTCACTGCTCCAGGATAGTGGGTGACTATCATCGTGTGCTTGTGACACCCATCTAACCTTACAGTACGTCACGTTTACATTTAGACAATGAATAAAATGTCTATTATTTAGGTGTACCCAATTTTTTTGCCAATAATATGGTTGATTTTTCCAAGGAATACGTTGCACTCCCATTCTACCTTTTTCAATATAACCCTTGCCTTTCTCTTAAGACTCGGAATCAGTTCTATAAATCGTGCACCGATTCAACTCACGTACTTGGTGACAGAACCCTTAATTTCATCAATAAAAATTAATTAAATCAACACTAGCTCGCTGTTCTTACAAAACTACCCACTGTTCGCTACCATACAGCATCAAAAAAGCTATCGTAACGGAACAAAAAATTGAATCCTCCTTATTCAAAACAAATTTCCACATCTTTGAAATTTGAAATTTGTACCAAAGAAATAACAAAATAAAATGCAATGGAAAACATTTGGAAATCAGACATTCACAGCAGATCACACAGATTAAGACTGAACACAGTAAACGAGGTGGCAAAAAGTATTCGCAATAAAAAGTATAAATATATTAATACATGGTCGCATAGCCTTTATAAGCTACAACTGACCTCATTAGACACGTAAAGGAAGAGATTAAAGTCTTGCCCAAGTCCACAAGGATTTTTTCCTCATTCTTCAAGACAGACCTTTTCTTATTCAGCCTGATTAAGTGTTTGCCTATTGCAAACTCGAATTTTCAGACGATCCTACACATTTTCAAATGAATTCAGATCTGCAGATTGTGAAGGCCAGTCTCAAACTATAATTCTTTAGTAGCGCAGTCAATCTGAATTGAGCTTTGCGTGTGTTTAGGGTCATTATCGCGCTGAAACTCCCATTAAGTCCTTTTTGAGCTGAGATTCTGGACATGAGATGTTCAGAAAAAATTTCCCGACAATTCGAATCATCATCAAGTCGCCCTAAGCATGCAAATGAAAAACAAACCATAACATGAGGCTCCGAACCTTGTGCGTCACAGAAGGAAGGGTATTCTTAGATTGCATGAGAGTATTCGGCCGACGCTAAACATTCCAATCGTAATTGATTCCGAACTTGTCAAAGTTGGAACAATAGTAATCTACTTTGTGGAGTAGAACATTAGTGTATTTCAATTGAGCAGCAACATATTTTTAATTAGAAGTGGAACTCTTCAAGCAGAGCACCGTTTCAGATCTTCTTTCCAAGAAGCATTGCCGATTGTTTGATTAGTTACAGTCACAACTGCAGATGCCATTTGATCGGCTAATTTTCGATGAGATATTTAGGTTCTATCTTAACCATGATTAGAAGCTTGGAGCACTCTCCATTACAAAAACTTTCTTGAAGCACCTGATCTAATTCTATTTGCCGTTCCCTCATATTTCCATTTAAAAATAATAGCCTGTGTACAGCTAGCAAGAATGCCAATTTTTATATTTCCGTACATCCATTGCTTTTTTATACTGCTCAATAATCATAACCCCCACTTGAATGCTGTATTTTTTCGCTGTCTTGAGAACATTTTCCGAGCCTTTCAACAAGCTGAAAATACTAAATCGTGATACTAACATTTTTTCTAAAAATTTAACAAACACTTTTTTGACGCACAGTTTTTGGAGTTTCGTTGTTAATAAAATTTAAAATAACAGCTTGATTTCATAATAATTTCTCCTGTAGTTGATTTTATCATTTTTGAGTAGCAGTTTAAAACCTCAAATGCATAAAGAAAGTGCATTTAATAAGGGTAAATTCAATTTTATTGCGCGTCATGTTGACCTACTGTACAAGTGTGATGAGTCTACTCGTATTAACCACGCGGGTCATGTCCAGTCCTACTCGTGCCTGAAATTCCCCCATCCCATGCATGACGCCGCTCGTCCACTAGTAGCTTGATTGAGGTCATTTCCTTCCCTTGACTCAAGCTCTTTTCCATTATTTTTAAAGAAAAACTCCCAGGTCCAGTTTCTAGACTTACTCGCAGCAATTAGGATCCATAAATCGATGCGTAGCTAAGAACGCTTCAAAGCAGCAAGAGTTGCATGCACACGACTCAGCTGGAAAGTGATCGATTTGTTCGCTTTAGAAGGCGTCGGCGAGAAAGCGACAAACTTGACAGGGAATTGACCACCTTCAGCAAGGTGACCGACATAGCTAGCATGAGTTATCATCTAAATATGAAGCAATTATGAAGCAATTATAAATATGAAGCAAGGGACCGATATAACATGGAAAAACAAGCAATCTGAATAGGGACTCTGCCTGCCGTGATGCAGCTGAGACTTTTTGGTTAGTGATTTCTATGACTGCGAAAGTGTTCAATGCCGCTCAGTGCGAGAGGGCGCAGATTTTCCAGGACAGTTGAAGTCCACGCTGCAAATGCTGTTGAGCTTTTTAAGAGTCTACACAAACTTATCGATGAATCGCAGTAACAGAGTAAAGAATTCTATTTTGGTAGTTGTCATGGAAATAGAAGAACGTAATTTCAATATAGATTTTTGTATCGACAGATCAGTGTCAAACGGTAAACGCTGAAAATAATTCTACAATATTAGGGTGCATGGCCTATTAGTACACGACTGAAATTCTGTTGGTGGTTAAGGTGTACTCGACACTTGCCAGCACGAACTGCGGATTGTTGAGTGACCGATTTAACTCGGAAGAGACGAGATAAAAAATTATAAGTTAATTTAAGCGTCTCTAACTTCAACAAAGACGTTTCAAAAAGAAGACGGAAAAAGCACCAATTGATTTGGAGTTAAAGGGAGAGCGGAATCTATGCATTGGGTGCATAAAAACAGCAAAAAAGAAGAAGAAAGAAGTT
Organism: Morinoia aosen; assembly: GCA_030386875.1. Lineage (NCBI taxonomy): Eukaryota > Metazoa > Arthropoda > Malacostraca > Amphipoda > Talitridae > Morinoia > Morinoia aosen. The sequence continues at coordinate 71,707,990 of CM059567.1, read as the reverse complement.
TATTAAACCAGATCAAAGTGGAAGAAGACAGGAGACCAGTGAACTGACAAAAGAAAAACCTAATCCCAACAAAATAAATGTCTACCTAAACCCTTCAGTATGGGACCTCACATCTTTTCCCTGCGAGCGATAATTCTCACGGGTACAAATAATTGTACACTCCTGAGAAGCAGAAGTGACAGTTGTCGCGAACAAACTCATTGTTCCGACTGGGATAATTTGCAATGTCACACTCATCTGTGTCATCAAAGATACTTCGCAAAGCAATGACACATTCATAAGTCACCAGACATTTCACTAAAATGTACAACATGGTTCCAAATTGCCGAAAAAATTATCTTACTGGTAAAAAAGAATACTCCATTAAACTAGTACGACAAAACGAAACCTAATAGAGTAGGAGGAGTCGTAACTCACTTTTAAAGTGAAGGTACCCATACTTGTGAAGACTTCCCCTACAACTGATTCAAATGACACTGGTGTACCTGAAATGTGCGATAAGTAAGGAACAGTTGATAGTAATTAGAAATATTTTGACAGTTACTGTTGTTGTAAATGTAGACTGGCGTACAAATGTGCATGTTGACCAGATAAAACGGCAGCAGCTACACAGACCGTTTCTCACAATTACTATGTTTGGAGAGATAGAATACACATTTTTACTATTCTTTGTCTTTGAGATCAAAATTTGCTCCTACACAATTTTCCTAGCACGCTTGAAATAGCATGGAAGTAAGAGACATTTAGCATAATATGAATGTTGAAAAACCATAAGCAAATTAAATTAATGTCTAGCTATATATTTTTTGAACATTAACGAACAGTTTTCATTACAATTAATCTCTCAACTCTGCTGCACTGAGAGTTAAGGATCAGATTTTATAGCACTAAATTTGAGAACAAGTCAAACTTATTTTAACTTCAGAAGTAACAAGCTTCATCGTATGGGCGGCTAGACGATGAGGACAGCGCTTGAAAATTGCGAGAGAGTTCTTTTCGGCCATTTGCTTGCGCGTTATCAGATGCGCCGGAAAGCCTAGAGAAACCATTGACAAAATTCGAGCATCATGACCTCCGGATCGGACCTAACGCCGACAGAATGGCGTGTAAGTGAAGATAAAGTGCACTGCACGGTCGTACGGGCGACGTGATGCTCGTTCTACAGACACAGGAGCGGAACACAGGACGCTTGATACGTTACAAGGAGACGGAAAGTTGAGGCCTTGAAGGAAACAATACCATATTCGCCTGTTGCTCTTCGAATAATTAATACCCTTTTCCTGCCCTTTCTTTTAGGCAAGGCTTCTTCAATTATTTATCCCAGACACAGGTTTGGTGTCACACCTTTATTTCTAGAATAAATAACCAGATAAAACATAAAAGCTTAGAGCTTGATAAAAAATCCCGCTGTTTATTGGAACTAAAAGAATCGACAACACTAAATGCAGATGTGTGAATGTGGACGTAAGTATTCAACTAGGTACTTTTTAAAAACTTGCTCGCTATCTACCCGATGTCAATTTACGTTAGCAGCTTTTGGAAAGAGTTAACTCACGGCAAAATTTTTGCGAGTCAAGTGAGCAAGACACCCGTCATGGTGGACATGCATGAAGATGTGATGATTTTGATGAGTTAACTTCAAACAGACCAAACCGAACGGCAGACTCGGTGCATGATGAACCGTTTTGTATGCGGCGGAACGAACAGTTTTGTGACGAAACCTACTATGATCTACAATGTCGATCATTCGTAAACTGAACTAATACTGAACAGAATAATTTAGCATTCAAAAGTCGATCAAATAACAAAACATGCTGAGGTCTTGATGGTCATTCTCATGCATTAGAACGAACCACCACCATTAGCAGTACATGTGAAGCCACCGACGTCATTGTTTCAATGTCGAAATCTAGATCATCAAAGAACGGAAAATAGACACATGTTCTTCAATGAAATTAAGCGAAAATATTAACTCACTTCACATCACGTACAAGCACTATGGTGCTTCCTTGAGTTACTTGAAAATAATGACGTCCACATTGCAAATTAAATTTAGAAATCAATGCTAATCATCACATCAATAAAACTTGTTCCTAAATATATTTACACCATTTCAAAGGTTAGCTACGAGTTATTTCGAAGTAAAATTTGCTGGGTCTTTCAGACATTTGAATTTGAGCTCGAAGCAAGGAAACTTGGCGGAGTCAGAAAACAAACGTCGGCACAAGACGGCAGGCAAGGAGGCAGGCAGCTCGTGCAAGCAGCAGGAGCGCACAAGCGAAGATCTGATGTCGACAACAAGCACAAGTTCAATATTTACGAAAGGCGCGCTCGACATGGGGCAGATTCATTGGCAAGCTTTCAAGAACACAAGCAAGCAAGCACCAAAAATAACGTTGCGACTGTATCTCAATGTGTACCCTCGTTAAGACTAAAAGTTCAATACAGTGACGAAATGTTGGAAAATTTTTCATTACATTTTGTGCGCCAAAAAATGGAACCGTGTAATAAAAATGACGGACTAAAAATCATTAAAGAATTACAAGTGACAACAAGAAATTTTAGGCATCCATCGCCAGCGCACTACATGGTTTGTTCGAACAATGTTTGGTAGGTGCACCGGGGCACAATTCCGTGCATTTCTATTAATTATGACACGAGTGAAAAACAGACTATTGTAGAAGAGAACATCTCAGCAAGCGGCATACAAAGTTGTCCCAGTTCTCGTAGATGCGATGAAGATGTCAGCTGAACTGTCAGCCGGACAGTTTGCTGGGCGCGCGTTGACTTCGGAAATGAATCTGAACTAAATTCTCCTGAGGTTTTTTGCTAAATTGATTTTTATCTTTCACTATTTACAAAGCGCAACCAGGGCAATCCGATTTCAAATGCAAGCGGCACATTCAGTTATTATATTACAAATAATGTTAACCTACATTTCTCTTCACATAATGAAAGACAATTGTAAATTTCATCCATACAACAACTAACCATCGTTAAGGATGAGCTATACTAGAAAAACCAACATCAGGTTATGATCACATGATCATCAATGCATCACTCACAAGAAAAAATTACATATAAACATCCGATAACACATATTTGAGTCACTGGAACTATATTGATTCGGAAAAAGCTTGCAATCAAAATAAGAATTTCATTTTCTAACCCAAGGACATACATCAGTTTAAAAGGAACCAAATAACACATTTTAATTAAATACATGAGTCTTCTTTCAAACATCATCGAAAAAAGTTGAGCGTTAAGGCAAGTCCACACTTTTTTATTAAGGGGCCAAAAATCTAAGGGGAAGATCCGAGCGGTTGCCAAGCGGATGCACATAATTGTGGCGGGAAGAAGGCGACGACGCACGGCAGAGGGTGGTCCCTTGCTCGCCTGGAGACTGCGGTAAGACCTGCTTGCATTTTCCTCACCTGCGTAATTGCAGGCGTCATGTGTACATCAATTTGCTCTATTTTGGAAGGCAATTTACAAAATCGGTTGAGTGAATACAGAAATGGACGACCTTACCGAAGAGTTTCTGAGTATGTTTAGGGTCTATGAACGGTGAGCGCAGAATGCGACTTAAATATTTTATTGCGAAAGCCGATAAGGAGCTTTCGCAGCAACAGAGACCAAAAATATTTCAAAAGTGTACTTTGAAGTATCAGCATAAAAATATTTCACGGTAGCGTATACATTACTGCTTTCCAACATTACGCCTGATATAATCTCAGAATAATATTGTTTTCTTGAGCAAACGAATGTTTGAAGCATTTTATGTTAAGCATCCCTAGTATTTTAGCGAAGGAGGCATGAAAGTATAAATTAGAAGTTTGAAGACAAATGCCTTATAATCTAAACACTATAAAAATTAAATTGGAGGGAATAGGCGCAGCAAAGTAAAATTGCTTTGAACTGAATACCAGACCAAAACGCGGTAGGCCGAGTAAAAACGCACGATTTCAGTCATACGAGTATGTAGTTGCACACCATAACCGCTGACCTCCGCATTTCCCGGAATAACTGGCGACTTCGTAAGCGTTGCTACCAAGACCCATTGGGGAGGTAATATTGAAGCGAGCGGGTGCTTGGAGGACGTGAAGGTGCAGCCAAATTACACGGCAAGCAGCAGAGAAGCTGTGGCTCCCAAGCAGCAAGGAGCGAAGGTTAACCTTTCGCTGCGAGCGGCGGCCACACGCCCTGCCCTCATTGAGGGTTTAGAGCATCGCAGCTTAGCGCGTGACATTGACCTCCGCAGCGCTGTCATTAGCAGGTCCAAAATCCAATCAAATCTGAGCGTTTGTGACCTTTACGCTCTATCTCATTGTAGGCTTATAAGTCATGTTAGGGGAATGTCGTGCCCTGGATATTATATTATTAATGGGACTTGATGATTTGAGGCGGGGTCGCCGCCTGCAGTGTCACAATGCAGTAGCAACGTAGCACAACGACGTTGACGCAAAGCACACTTCATGTGAATGCAGTCAAAGTTTGTTGAGAAAAATATCACACAATGTTAAGCACTTTCATTGCCTCTGTAACATGAGAAGCATTAGACAATACATAGATCAGTAGCTTACGGTAATTAGCCTGAGTCTTAAGCTATCTGCAATTAAACACTGAAACATTAACATGACACAACATTAACATGACCGCAACAAAAAGAAGCAATCTAGGATTTTTCCCGCAGTATTCATGCAAGATAAAAAATTAGTAAAAAGATTCTATCCCTAACGAACAAAAGTCCTTTCAATCGAAAACATTCACGATTACCTAGTACTGAGCCAATTTTATCCCTTCGATAGTTCAGTTTTCGAGTTACGCTTCAGGAACACGAACTCAAAAAACGGCATCGTAGCACAACACGTAATTTGTGCGACTCATTCTGGTAAACTTTAAAATGAAGTAAATAAATTAACAAACCTTTATTGAATAAATAAACAGATGAGTAGCAGCTTTATTTAAAAAAATGCACCAAGAAATACCATAATAACACGTCTTCCTGAAGGTCTATTTAGATAAAGTAATACCAAATTTTCAATAAGGCAACTAAAACAATAGGAACAAATGTAATTGCAGAAAAAGTACAGAGTAGTCCTTAATGTTTAACTTTGAAAAAGAGTTGATTTAGTATTATACACAAGATTTCAAACGAATATAATTCTTGCTTGAAACATGCCCCAATTTTTTCCCTACGGTAAAGGGGAAAAGGCTCAAAAAACTGAAAAGGTGAATGCGGAGGAAAGCATTTGATAGGTCAACCAGAAACGGGGCAAGGGTCGCCACCTCACCCACACACAGGGCAACAAACGCGACATTTAAGGACCTTTTACCCTGCGTTTCAAAAGCGGGATCCGCCCTCAGCCCACATCGGGGACCAGGCCTTCCATCACTAGATTTCGCACCTCGACCGCCAGCGACGATCAAACAATTGACACCGAAAGACTAAATACGCTAAGATTCAAACTTATTTTTCAGAACTAGAAAAAATTACAAAGACTGGGTTCAACGTTCACATGCGTATGTTGAGAAAGTTGCCAAAATATTAAGTCAGAATCATGCTCCTGTGGAGCGTTTGCGTTCTAACAATACACGACAAGGCACATGGTAGGTAGCTCCGCTTATGGTGTCTACGCTGAAGAAGAAGCAGGTACAGTTGCATCCGTTAGCTGAGAGCTTTATACCTAGTGTGAGCGGCGGTAAAGTAGGACGGCGAAGGCAACTCAGACTGTGTCAGCCTTTAAATATCATGTCAATGAAATCCCTTGAAAAACAATCACTTCAATACAAATGCACTATAGAAAGAAACCGCACTATGATGCCCAAGAAAGAGTGGTGGTCGATGAATACCTGAAGCATACGAAACTGGATACCATCATTGACAGAAAACTACTACAAAAATTTACAACCACAAAACAAATCACAAAGACCATCACAATTAGTGAAACCAAAACCTGCGCTAAACAAGAGGTTAATCTCGCACACGTAATATAGAAAATCTATACACAAATAGCTGCAAAAAACCCATGGCACAATTTTTCTACATCACTAACTTCGTTCAAATCGACGCATTTCAGAAAATATACTAAAATATTGATGACGCATAATGTTGAAAATTGAACCTACTAACAAATAAAGCACTTTTTATTCCTATTCATATTAGATGTGGCACTAAATCATTGCTGCTCCGATGTCGTCTTTTGTAGTAGTGAGCACTGAAGTAGAAAAAAATCCCTTTTGATAAGGTACGGCAGACACTGCGGGAGGTCACTTGCATGAAACGAGGGCCACACCTCACAAGGTTACTAGAGAAGTAAGAGGAAATCAAAGCCTTTTCTGAGTGAAAATAACAACTATAATATGCACAAGTTTGTCATTGCATATCAAGAAAAGATCGCTCGTTTGGCAGACAATTAGGAATGCAAGCCAAAAGATTTAAGCTAATACTGATCACATAAGAGGATCTGTGATCGATCTTCGGAATGGAAATTTGATTACATACGAAAATACAGTAAACTCCATAAATTTCTCATCAGTTGAAAATAAAGCAGTTCAGGAGGTGTTTTAAAGACATATAAAAAATAAGACAATCGTGCTTAAGAACTGATGAAAAATCAATCAAAATCATAACAGAAAGAGAAAAGAGAGTGAGACAAACCCTAGAGCCAAAGAAATTCAAAACGAAGTCAATGTAGCTGGCAAAACGAGAGCAGAAGTACAAGCAGCAGCAGTCGAGTCAAGAAACTATCGTGCCATCATGACGGTGTTGGCACGCGACGGTCGATCGGGGGCGGCGAGAGCCGGGCATGCGGCGGAATGGCACACAGACAGCGTGGCAACATGGGGGGTGCTGGTCGTGCGTTTGTGGTGCTGCGCATTTGCTCAAAATATCCTCCTCAGGCCCACGACGAGTTGACAACATGCTCGTGCACTGATCCGTCTTCCTAGAAACAAAGGGGCCGGCTAGGGCGCGCTGGTCACTGAAAATAGACTCCAAGTTCACAGAACAATACAGTGAACTAAAATGTCACTTTTGACAAAATGGGATCCAGAGCTGGAGAGGCTATGGAAATAGTTCTGGAAATGAGCTTCGGTAAGAATTAATTGTAACACAACTGCAAGTCAGTGAAAGGATGTCATTAGCGCATCATTACCGAAACGATTAAAATGAAGAACAATGGAAAATCGACTATTGACCTAAAAACAGATCAAATAGACCAAGTGAAAATTATCTCGCAGAAAGTTCGGCGACACACATAACGAAAAAGCAAGCTAACTCGTTTTTCCTTAGTTAAATAGTGAACGAGTCAACGCAAATAACTTTATGTTTGCTCCCTCAGTAGAGGTACGCATGCGTTGCTAAGAGTACGGTGTACAAAAGCAACTAAAAAAATAACTCTTTCTTCACCAATATAATTCAGAATTTAACAAAATAATTAGAGCAGAAATGAGAGAGAAATTAGCCCGTAAAAACAAAACTGGAGGCTTTAAAGGTAGAGCGTAGATAAAAGCTACAACATTCCCGTCAAGAAGCACAAGCAACAAACGCTATTGAGAAAAATTTGGAATCCTACCATCACCTGGGAAGTGAACTTCACAAGGTAAGCTGAGCGACACCAATATTCTGCGCATTTTTGCGGGTTATCATTCGAATAACAATACACCTAATACTATAGATATTTACCATACCTTCAACATGATCTTTGCAAAGCAAAAGAGGGAATGAAAATGTGGTTTTAAATAATAGAGCATCATTAAAATTTACAAGAACGAGCAGTAAATTTGTATTATTGCCGGCATTTACGATGCACATATCCACGAAGCAAAGTATCAAAAAACACGAGATGGGCGGCGGTCAATAAACTGTGGAGATGAGAGCGGCGGGCAGCGGCGCTGTGGGTCATCTGTCACTTCGTCAAGCGACCATTAGCGGCCGCGTCAGGTGCTGGCTGGCGGGTCCAGCAGCCGCGGATGTGCTGTATCCGTGTGGCGCTGTGTCGTGCCTTCGCCACCGTGTGCAGTGCCAGCAAAACGGTGTGCAGTGCCAGCAACACGGTGTGCAGTGGCTCCAACATGGTGTGCAGTGCCAGCAACACGGTGTGCAGTGCCAGGAACACGCTGTGCAGTGCCAGTAACACGGTGTGCAGTGCCAGCAACACGGTGTGCAGTGCCAGTAACACGGTGTGCAGTGCCAGCAACACGCTTTGCAGTGGCTCCAACACGGTGTGCAGTGCCAGTGACTGGCACTGCACAATGCCAGTAACACGGTGTGCAGTGCCAGCAACACGCTCTGCAGTGGCTCCAACTCGGTGTGCAGTGCCAGCAACACGGTGTGTAGTGCCAGCAACACGCTGTGCAGTGCCAGTAACACGGTGTACAGTGCCAGTAACACAGTGTGAACTGCCAGCAACACGCTCTGCAGTGGCTCCAACACGGTGTGCAGTGCCAGTAACACACTGTGCAGTGCCAGTGACACGGTGTGCAGTGCCATTAACACACTGTGCAGTGCCAGTAACACGGTGTGCAGTGCCAGTAACACTGTGCAATGGCTCCGACACGGTATGCAGTGCCAGTTACACGGTGTGCAGTGCCAGCAACACGCTCTGCAGTGGCTCCAACACGGTGTGCAGTGTCAGTAACACGGTGTGCAGTGCCAGTAACACACTGTGCAGTGGCTCCAACACGGCGTGCAGTGCCAGAAACACACTGTGCAGTGGCTCTGACACAATTTCTCGCGTTTAAGGAGATCATCCCGAGCCCAATTGGGCCCCACCGGCTCCCCCCACTGAAAATTTTTTTTTGTTGAAAAAGGATCCTTAGGGGATGGGTTATTGTGCCATGAAATTTTATGGCCCTACGGAGACTAGAACCCCCCCCCAGGGGGGGTGAAAAGGGGACCGAAAATGCTGATTTTGAGGCCCAATTTTTTTTGGTGAAAAAGGATCATTAGGGGATGGGTTATTATGTCATGAAATTTTATGGCCCTACGGACACTAGAACCCCCCCCCCCCAGGGGGGTGAAAAGGGGACCGAAAATGACGATTTTTAGGCCCAATTTTTTTATGTTGAAAAAGGATCCTTAGGGGATGGGTTATTATACCATGAAATTTTATGGCCCTACGGACACTAGAACCCCCCCCCCCCCCCCCAGGGGGTGAAAAGGGGACCGAAAATGACGATTTTGAGGGCAAATTTTTTATATTCAAAACGGGACTCGTCCTCGAGTTTTGATGCTTGAACAAATCCAAAGACAGTTTTAGAACCCTTGAAACATTTCTAACAAACTCAAGTTCGGCTTTTTTCAAATTCAAATTTTTTCTATTTTTTCAAAAATTTTTGAAATTTCAAAAATCAGCAACAATTTTTTGGGGTTTAGAGCTATATATTTCTTCAAAGAATTCGAATTTGAAAAAAAAGCAAACTTGAGTTTATTAGAAATGTTTCAAGGATTCTACAACTGTTTTTGGTTTTGTTCTAGCATCAAAACTCGATGACGAGTCTCGTTTTGAAATATCCAAAAAAATATACCGAAATACTCTTTTTTCGTCAAAAAAAATAAAAACTAAGGCATAAATCGAAAGAGTGACACGAATAAAAAAGGTTTCCTTTCACGAAATACATATACTGGCCAATTTTCAAACAAATCGGACAGAAAAATTGATAAAGTCTCATCATGGTGATTACTGAAATAAAATGTATTATTTTTATTTACTCATAACTACGATATTTCTTAGATCTTTACTTGAAATTCACAAGGAAAATGATGTTCATTGTTCGTACATCGGAATAGATCATCGAAACTGCATTCACGGACAAAAAAATTTCGTTATATTCAAATTCAATAGACATAGTTCGATTTTGGGCTGTAGTGAAAAATTTTCCTTTTTTACCATTCAAAACGGAACTTGTCCTCGAGTTGTGATGCTAGAACAAATCCAAAGACATTTTTAGAATCCTTGAAACAATTCTAACAAACTCGAGTTCGTTTTTTTCAAATTCGAATTCTTTGAAGAAATATATAGCTCTAAGCCCAAAAAAATTGTTGCTGATTTTTGAAATTTCAAAAATTTTTGAAAAAATTAGAATTTTTTTTTGAAAAAATAGAAAAAATTTGAATTTGCAAAAACCCGAACTTGAGTTTGTTAGAAATGTTCCAAGGGTTCTAAAACTGTCTTTGTTTTTGTTCTAGCATCAAAACTGAAGGAGGAGTTCCAATCTGAAATATCAATAAAAATATACCAAAAAACACATTTTTCGTCAGAAAAAAAATAATAAAGCCTAAATCGAAAAAATGACATGAGTAAAAAAGGTTTACTTTCACAAAAGACATATACTGGCCAATTTTCAAACGAATCGGACGAATCGGAACTGGGATGATCCCCTTAAGCCGCAACACAAACCATCTCATCACCATACGCAGAATCAAGAGCGATATTGGCGCCATTTAAAACCTCAAAGATCTCTGTCTGAACTGCTACTATTTAATATCATAAATGAGGTCTTCCAAGCGATTAGGCCTATCTGGAGTTTGCATCTCACATAACATTCAGTTATGACGACCTAAAAACATTAAAAAATTCAAGATGTTATCGGTTATTACTAAAAACAAAAAATGAATTGCCTGATACGAATTTCCACTGCACCATACAAGGGCTACAATTTTCATAGCCCCTGACGCTGCGAACAACGCTGTGCCTTGAAGAACCTATCTTCTGTTTTCCCGATCATGAAATGTTAATATTTACGATAAAAAATTAAAATCGTGATAGAGAAAAGTTGAAAACACTTTTTTTTTATCATTTTATGAATCTCTTTCAAGTCAGAACTGCATTGAAAAACAGGTTATCAAGAAAATTATAGATCCTCTACATCCCAATTGCAACAATAACCAGATTGCGTTGTTGCTTAACCCACCCGTAACACGGACGAATAGAATGGGTAATATGTTATTTTACATTCAAACCGTCCAAAAGTGGAGGCCAAAAGTGGATGATCATAATGCACTGCTGCTGCACACTCCAGCCTTTGCTGACCTCGGCGAGTCTGTGCGTGGTGAGGTTATCAAATGAAATTCAGCTGTGCGTGAAGTGTTTTTGTAAATGAATTTGAAATAAGTTTTGAATAAAATATGTTTCAGAAATGAACATTTTACCTTCACGAAAGAATTTAAAATTTAATGACTACAAAGAAAACAAGTAATTATTAGTATAATCAGGTTAATGTCATAAGTAATGCCTAATACCATTTGGCTAAAAACAACAATTATGCAACCTCATGTTTTCCCCATACATACTTCAGTAATCGTAAGGAATGGTAAATGTGTAAGACGTTCCGTAAAAAAACACAAACCAACACAAGTTAGCTCATCTTAAGCACCGTATGTGTGAGTCAGCCAGCTGAGTGTTTCAGTTGGAGGAGTCTCGAGGAAAACTGTCTCTTTCACCTCGTCAGGCTGATAAGTTTGAAGCTTTTCGCACAATCTTGCCATGTTCAGGCTGTGCAAATCAGGTCCAATACGGTGCGGGTGCACAGCCAAATACGCACTAATTGGTGAATAAATTCATAACATGGAAGTCCGTACAAGAGTTGGAAACAACGCACCATTACAGCAGAATTTAAAAAAGTATAAGTTACTATCCTGAAACCCTTGAATTTTCATCAGACAAGAACAATACAAAAAGTAAATGTTAACAGGTAGTCCAGAAATACAACAGAATGCCTTGGCTTACTCTAAATTTTCAAGTATTATGGGTTTTTATCAGGACTTAAAACAAACGCAAAAATGAATTGATTCACCTCCACAACCTAAGAACAGGGTCAGGCTCTACGACTGGACACAGGCAATTCATGCGAAAACTTCAAGCGGGAGAATAAGTGCGCAATATATCCATAAAGTATAAAGCCCAGCCCCTCATTTTGGGACAATATTGCGACCAGAATTTGGTTAGTGGTTTATCGCAGCCCCTGTGCGGTAGCGCAATGGCCGAGATAAGGCGCAAGGAGTGACGCATAGCCAGGAAAGGGGGCGATGCATTCCTGCACAGCTATACCTCCTAACAGGCTCATTTGATCAACTATTCTCAAGTGAAAATTTGCGGACTTTTTAAGATCATAAAAAAGTAAGTATGTGAAAGGTTGTCAAATTTTTCCATAAATTAAACGCTTTATAGGATGAACATGATAGAACAATTTTACTATTGAAATAATGACATGCACAGGAAAAAACGTGAACTTTAATTTATAATTGTAAACGCAGACCTCAACCCCTCAGTTGAAGCGCATGATTGCACATCGAACTTTTTTCACGTTCAGGCTTCGCACAGTTCTGCTCGCAAGTTCCTTCATATCAACAATTGTGAATAATTAGAGTTGATGGCTGATAGCGAACACGTTGTAACGAACTTTTTTATTAGCCATTTGCGCTGATGTCAATATTGGTTTTTATCTCCATTTTCGCTCAAAGATTGACAAATGTATGTACAAGCTCGTTGATGAATGTTACATGGAACATATTAAGATAACACAACATAACAAACTCCGGTGGAATTGCCTAAGATTTTATTAATATACACTTGAATCCATCACGATTCCCTCACAAATCAGAAACCTAAAATTCGGACTCCATGCAGTTCAGAGACTCGAGAGCGTTAAGCGGAAGGCAGAAAATGCTGTCATCCAAGCCAAGCATTTATATGCGAGTATATGGCACAGAGGAGACTAAGCGGAAAAACTGTTGAGTTCCCTTCTCTCCAAAATATTTCCACATAATTAGTTAATTTTAAAACCTTGAGGGTAGAATGCCATGCATACCGTCAGTACCAGTAACGAAACTTAACTGCTTTCAGACTGAAATACCTATACAGTTACCAGCGCTAATGAACAAATATATTCATGCTCTCTACAATCTACACTGCTTTCGTAGAAGAATGAGTTAGTATTACAAAAAATACGATGACGAAGAAATTTAAAAAATGTTGAAATTAAGCATTTGTTTCCAAGGAGATTTCACATCAAAACAGAACATATCAAAAGGTATATACAGCGCGACCGCATGGCAAGGTACGCCACCATCATGAAGGAGACGCCTGCAGGAAGCTCACCAGAAAACTCAGAAGTCTCGGTGGCCTAAAATAATAGTGAAGTGGACTTACAAAAACAACGTAAGTGTCCATCAAGTTTAAGCATACGATAACCACCAACAGGCTACTTCAACTAGAGTGCTGCCAACTCCACAGTGAGTGAGTTGTTAAGAAAGCTATTGAAGCCATCAATTCAGTGCCGCCCTCGTGTCTTCTCCCCATCGAACGGAGAGGAGAAATTTTATGTATCTTACAAGCAGAGCTGATCTCCAAGAAACACTTAAGCACAATCCGCTTACCGAACAGGCCTGGGAGAAATTGAGAGCAAAAAACTTTTAGGAACTCATTTGCATTGATTCATTCATCTTTTCCTCGAGAAATAAATCGGGATGATTGGAAAAAGACAACAACCATTTTCAGCAGCATTAAAGATGACAGTAAGCCTGCGACTTTTGATACCATGAATTGCAAGAACAAGACAAAAACAATGCGATTGAAAGAGATAACGGAAAACATCATAGGGCAATGAGTGCGCAAAGAACAAGGTTTACAAAATTCACCAATCTGTTTACATGAAATTAGCTCTGACAACGCAGTAATGAAACAATTGCTCAAAATTTAGTAAATAATAAGGCCAGTTGTGCGGAGAATTATTACCTCGGGAATTGAGTTGGCTACGCCGCTGAGACGAGACGACCGACGGATTTGAAGTAAAGATGGAAGGTCGAGACGAAGACAGAACTTCGTAACATGATGGTTGGGACATTAGAGGAACAAATGCCCCTTCCGCCAGGGCACCCAAATATCGAGGGGAGGGTTCAGGGATACTTGGCCCTCGGCCAGAAGCTATACCGAGATAGACGCCCGGGCGCAGGCCCATTCTCCGAAAATAGGAAAAATTATGTCACGAGCGTGAAGCGGCCCACGAGATAAGAGAATTACAAGTTCAACTTCCAAAACGAGCTGACTGCATCGTCGCAACTGAGAGCTCAAACTATCTCAATTACACACATGCCACATTCGCATCCAAGTGGGGCTGATTAATTGCAGTACTCGGTGATACAAGAACTTTAAATAACAATTAACTATTTGATGAACATGATTTTAGATACGAACACCAGTTAATGGTCTCGTAAAAAAATGTAATTAGAACATATATCTAAGAAAAGTGCACAAAATTTGCAGTTATATCAAATTAACAGGTGCAAACTACTATTATGTAAAACCGAAAAAATTACTCCCTTCAAACTTGACGCTCAGCAGACATGAATGTTAGGTTCATACACCACCAGTGCGACATGAAGCCGAAGCGCGTTTCTTTCTTCACTTCGAATTCGAGGAAATAATTTGTCCCTCAACATTACGTACCAATAATAACAATTCAGAGCAGTCATTCATCCCACATCACCATGCGCTAACAGAAATTAAATGCAGTAATTCGCCCTACACCATTCCGTTCCAACAACAATTCAGTACAATAGTTTGCACTTTAAAATCTCGCATGGGTAACCCCAAAAGAAAATTCCGATAGAAGTAAAAACATGACTCTAGCACCAGTAGCGCAAAGATTAAAGTAAAAAATCAACCGAGTGGCAAGACCACAACAATGAGTTCGTTAGACTGAAATTAAGTAAGAGGAAGAGGATGCAACTGATCTTGAGTTCGTAGAGCGTGACCATCTCACCTAATCAGTGGAGCTCGCTGTTCAGGCCAGATATATCCGGCCTTTAGAGCAGCTCTTCTACCGCGTTTTGTCGTAGATGTGTAGCTACAGCGCAGTAGTTAGTTCAATTAGTGAGTTGCAGCAGTCGGCCGACTAGCGTGATGTACAGGAGTATTCAGAGAGTCTTCGTCAACTGCGGTGCCTTGGTACTCGTCTTCGTAAGATGAATTATCATTTGGAGTATCGGTGGTGACGTGGTGACGACATCAAAATGAGAATAATGAGATAATAATAAAGTTTGAGTGGTGAAAAGGCATGGTTTGCAACTTATTGAAAAGTAAATGAATAAACTATAATCAAGTCGAATCCTACTTGATCATTTTGACATCAAATGCATCGTAAGGACGATGTAAACGACATCATTCTAACTGAAAATAAGAAAAGCAAGTCACGACTTTCTTATTTGAAGAAATGTATTCAAGAACAAAACATAGTTCATTGACAAACACTCGACCTTGTAAACATAAATTCCTTCAAAATTTTACTATAACGATATCCTACGAAGCTATAGCAGTCTTCATTTTCGGCGGATGTCAATACTCAGCAGCAAATCAATGCGGTAGGTAATGTGCCGTAACTCAGTTTATCGCAAACGCTCCAAAAACAGTAATTCGAAGCATGCCTGGACACAATAAACGTCTCGGTAATATCAGCCAGAACTTCAAACTGATCGATGACAGTCAACATACTCATCTATCGGTGTACAAGAAGATTTATATAATAATGCCAACATCAGTATCACGTGAGTAGCATAAAGAAACATTCGAACTACGCTAGCAATAACAGGATCTTAGTACGAGTGGGCTCAAATGAACACGATTAAAACTTTTCTTTACCAATATTTTTAAGATCGAGACAGATAGAATGATCCAACGTGAACATTTTCGACTTTAAGAAGCTCCTTAGCTACAGGCAGTGTTACAATAATTTTTTCGGAGTGTGGCGGAGGCACAGCAAAAGTGACCAGCACAACAAAAAAGGTAATAGAATGGATTCAAAGATGGTTGCATGAACGTTTCTCAGTAAAAACCTTTCTGATGTCTTCTATGGCCCTTTTCAGACATCTGTCACGGATCTAAATACGCTAAACGACCAATCAGGTCGAGTCATTTATTGTTTAATAAACAAATAGGATATTAAACTTCAGAAAATTAGCCGAATCCCGGCCGTGGCTAAAGCACAAGATGTTTGACAGAAATGAAGTTAGTTATTATGTTTGGTATTTAATATAAATAACTTGTATGATGCGCGATACTAAGATAAACAAGAGCTATTCTTCCAGTACCGACGCAGCGGGCGCCATTTTGTCAGCAATGACTCGGTCTTTTCCTAAAAATTAATAGATTTTGACGGAGCTCTGTATTTCATGAAATCCATGCAGAATCACACTAGATTTTCTTTGAGTTCCACGGTTGGGAAGAAGCCATGACTTCTGTAGACGTCCAAAAGGGAACACTTCGTTCCAGTTGTTCAGTCAGAAAATTCCACATCGGATAACAGTTCATTGGGCACGTAGTTCATTCTACAGTTCATCATCATACCACGTCAAAGAACAAGTCAAATAATTTCAATTCATACGCACCGCGTAATTAGTTTTTATAGCAGTTAATGCTGCCATCATTAGTATATTATTATCAAACACTATACTCTTTGAAAAACAAAAAGGAGAAGAGCTACTTATCATCAGTACGATGAAGGTTACTTAGCCAGAAAAAGAGAGCGGTTTTTTCTAGCAGGAAAATATTGTCAAGCGACAGCTCAACGAAGCAAATAATAAAAACAATAATATGCCTCGATAAAAAAAACAAATTGGTGAAGAGAGCAATGAGGGCGCAATAAAATAAAGCTGGTGGCGTAATAATAGAGTAACAGCTGGTAACACGAGGTTATTTATGTCTCCCAACACATAACTGGCGATTCTAGACTAGCTGCTACAAGCTCTAATGCGTTAGATGTGTTGAATAAATGATGAGCAGCTGCTTCTGGGCTCTAGCACCGCGTGAAGGAAGGACAGGCGAACTTTTAAGCTGAGTTTGAAAACTCTACCATTACCAGGAAAATATACATGCGAGACTGCGTAGTACTTTTTCACCGCATGACAAAGTTTTCAGTAAAGTTGCACGCGCTGTTTAAACACAGGTTAAAATGAAATCATTTTATTTGTCGAAAAGCGCGCTCTCACGATAAAAATGAAGATTTCATTGAATTTTCTTTGCCCTCTGTTCAGCAAATGAAGAGAAGGGGCATGATTTATCAAAAGACTTACGAAAATCAAGACGACGATCCGATGCTTATATACAAGATCATTTTAACATTGAAGGCTTAACGCGAAACCTTCTTGAAATAACATCGGGACTCAGTTCACTCCAGAAATTTGTGTTATTTATTTACACTTAGTTTGCATATGCGTTTAATTTGTTCGCAGTAACCTATGATATTATAATAAGCCATAAACAATTAAAATTGCGCCGTTAAATTCGGCGTATTGGTGATCGTGAAGAGTCCACAACCAACATGACTGAGAGCAAAACAAGCCGATGCCTGAAATATTGTTGACATCCAAACCCCATGTTGGACAGACCAACGCATTCACGGGATGCTACAAAATTTACCACTACAGCCAATGAAATAATCACCAGCCAAAACAATAACACAGGTGCTCAACTTTACCTTCGCTTGATCTTATTGCAATACATCAAATGCAACGGAAATTCAATAAAAGGAGATGTAATTTAATCAACCTTGACTGCTCACGAACAAACCTCAACTCGGCTCACCGGACCTCAGAACGCAACATGGAGACAAGTAAATTCAAAACAAGACCCAGGCTACGCAGGAGCAGGGTTGTGAATTAAAGCCTGGACATACTTCTTTAGAACAGGGCTTCAGACTTCACGATCACTTCTCCGCCAATGACCAACGACTTATTCTGGAAAATTTTACAGTGTCAAAAACGCGCATGGCACTAAAAATACCGATGAGCGTAAAAATAGAAAAACTAAGTTAACTCTTTCCTCTTTACTTTTACAGGGGTCCAAAAAAAAGTTTGCTTATAAGGTATAAAAAACATTGATTCACAGCTCATCTATAGGTCATCAGACAACGAGAGCTCGATAAATGTGATGTAAATATTTTCCAGATGTACCCACATGATCACGTGCCAAAAAGGAAAAGCAGATTTTAAACAGAGTGCAAGAAAGCGTCCAAATTTGAGCCAGCATTCGTTCCTATGATATTCGAAGCCGAAGGTTGAGGAGAAGAAATGAGTAAAGAATGAATGATAGATACGAACACAAATATTTACTCACATAACTGAAACTGAAAAACACCAGCGTGCAATGAAAAACCACAATTAATTGCAAAACTGGGTAGCAAGTAACAAACCTCGAAACATTAATCTTGTACATTACAAAGCCATTAAATCAATACTCACTTTTAAAGGGTTCTCTTGATAATTTCGAAAGGCGTGCAAATAACTTCCCGATAGATGCACCGAAATCAAGGCATAAATAGAAACCAGAAAAAAGACCGTAATAGAAACGCAGGAAAGAATACTAAAAGAGATGGAACCAGTAAAGAAATTCGAATGCACAAAACAATAATAAAGGTGATGGAACCAACATAGAAATTTAAATGCACAAAACAAAAGAAAAGATGATGGAACTAGCATAGAAATTCAAACACGCAAAACAATAAAAAAGATGATGGAACCAACATAGAAATTCAAATGCACAAAACAAAAGAAAAGATGATGGAACTAGCATAGAAATTTCAATGGCCAGTAAGGGCGCACTGAAGAGATAGATAATGGTGTCACGGCCCGGCCGACAAGTGAGGGTCAATTCCCGTGGATGTGTTCCTTCTGGCCGGGTTGGCAGCGAGTTCAATGGACGCCACACGTACGTCATTAGAGTGACAATGGACGCGCTATTTCTGACCTCGACCGCATCAATAGAGGATGTCCCTGAAAACTAGGACCGGCAATGTCACGCATGCACCGACATCAAAGCGCCTTCCCAAAACGTACAAAACAAGCAACGGCATCCAATAGGGTTCATTGAAAAATAAAAAGATTCAACAGCAGGAAAATTTTCTCTCTTCCAGTGTCTCCAAAATAGCCAATAAAAGGAGCGACTACGTTCGTTGCGGTAACGAGAAAAAACAACGATGTTTTTTGAGTTCGTTTCCTGCTAATTCTCAGCAATAGTCCATTGTTGTTCGTAAGGCCATTCTTGAGAGCTGTAAACGGAGCAATTCTCAAATACTGTTTAGAAAACAATTTTTAATTGCTCTTTATTAGGCAACTTATAGTCCCTGTTCGAAAATCTATTCTTAATTGAAGTTAAGTATGCAATTCTTGTTTCGCTTAGCAGACCGACCTCAGCAATTTCTCCACTATTCGTCCACAATCGCTAATATGTACAGAATGATTTATTCATGTATAGTTTTGACGAAAATTTTCTATTAATGGACTTCTGTGCCGCTACATGAATCGATAAACACATTTCTTGACGCCAGATTCAAAAATGAAATGAATTGTGGTAACTACGAAAGACCGCAATTAGAAAGATAACTCGACACGTCACTAAAAACACATATTTTGTTTCCAATGGTAGGATTTACAGGCAAACTGGCAGATTGGTTGTGTGACACAGACCATCTCCTCTCGTAAAGAATGCGTTTTGATTACTTTCAAAAACAAGTTTTGGATTCATACCCCGCTAATTTTAAACCCTTTCTTTAATGTTCTTTAATGATACAGTACACATTCGTGTAGGTTCCTTCACGAGAGAGCATCAAATTAGTATTATATAAATAACTGCCACCCCAACATCAAGTTTACAAAGGAAACGAGACAGAGAGACATATTCCTGTTTTTATATATTCTCATTAATGAAAATAGTGCGAGAATGAAGTTACTAAACGATTCAAATTGATCACTAAACGATTCAAGTCAATTTGTTCATTTTGTATGTTTGCCCTCCTTTTCGCAATGCGTTGGCGTTTTCCATAAAATGACACAATTAATTATAAAGTGATATATTCTTAATTTTTTTTACCTATAAATGCATCATCTGATCACTAACCTCAAGCCCTGTGAGAACCAGCAGCCAATCCATAGTGACGACTGATGTTTAAATTATACCTATCTCTATTATTGACCTCCAGTCATCAGTATACCAATAGATTCAAAATTCATGTGTCTCCTCCACTAAAATGGTATTTGTTCACAAATATATTTTTCATCTACATTTATTACTGCTCATTCCATAGCACAATTCATACTCGAATGTAGAGGAATACATCCCACTATTCTTGATTTCAGTTTTCTAGGTTTCTTCTGTTATAACCTTTCTACTGAGTATAAACTTCAACAATCGAAAGTCCTGACTTAACTTCAGAGCGACAGCTCTTTTACTAACTCTTTGAAGGTATACGAGTTCAGTCCTAAACTACAATTCTGAGAAAATGCACGTCATATACCCAACTATTTTCCTCGAGAAGGAAGCAGACTCAACACAACAAGTAGCGTACAGCCATACCTCACCTTTACGCACCAAATCGTTCCCTAGGGTCGTGCGTTAAGCGGGAGTTCGAAAAGTGAGGTGGTTTAATTATCCATAGAAAATAATGCATTAAATAAAGTTACGTTCCTTCACATAAAAATGTCCTTTATTAAATATAAAAATACAAAATGAAAAATTGACTTTTTAAACGATGTTATATTGAGAAAAAACACATACAATTTCTGTATTATGAAGAAATATACAATGATTTAAACTTTTGAGTTTCCAAAATTTTATCATCGTCACTCTATTTATCATCGTCATTTGTTGGTTCTTCTTCATCTGCATGAAGCAAGCAAGATGTCAGCTAAATAAATAGTAAAATTTGCATTTTTAGCAATGCTTACATCTTATTCCTTTGCACTATCTCTTCTGATTCTTGAAAACCTACAAAATCATAAAAAAAATTGAGAGCAAGGGTTCTCCCAAACACCTTTCATGTTCTTTTGAGTGATTTTTCCTCGTGCTTTTCCAATGATCATCACGGCATTGGGGATGATGAAATTTCTCTAATATTGATGGTCCTCCTTCCTTCTCCGTTGATTCGATTAATTTTTCTAATATAAAGCGTAGGAAGTAAGCCTTGAAAGATACAAATACACCCTGATCCATGGGCTGTAACATGGATGTTGTTTTTGGTGGCAGGAACATCACTTAGACGTTTGGACTTGAATATTTAAGAAATGGAGTGTGCGAAGGAGCATTATCTACCATCAAGAGAATGTTAATAGGAATATCTTTTCTTTGGCAATATTCTTTCACTTTCACAATTCAGGAAAAACCATTCTTGAAATAAAACGGCAGCATTCAAACGACCTATTCGTAAAGACGAGATTTCGTAGAGCGGGAGTTCGTACATCGAGGTATGCCTGTATTTCCATCAGATGAATCAGAAACTGAGCAGCCGAAATGCAAGATTCTGAATAGACCTTAATGCCAACAGTCAACAATCAAGTCTTGCCGAGCGCTGCAGTCGTTACAGGAAGCCATAATTTTGCAGAAGCGAAGATGCGGGAAGCAGCAGGTGCTCCATATTCGAAACGAAAAATTCACAACTCAATTTTCTGAAAGTTTGTGCCCGGCGTTGGAGCACAGCTGGGATGCGTTTTGCAGAAAGGCAGAATATTTTGATCTCAATTACGAGCCGACGTATTTAACAGCTTGGACAGTATGCGAAGTTAGATATGGTTAAATGCGGGTACAAAATTTGACTCGGGATTTTCGAAATGTTCGGCAAGCCTTACACCTGTTGCCCTTGGAGGTGATAGCGAAAAAAACTGCACGTGACCTAAACAAATCCGATAGTAGAAATTTTGCAGCCAGTTGTATTGCTACTACGACACGAGCCGTTTAAAAATCGGGTCCCTGATGTAGCAACAGCAATAGTCATTTCCACTAATTTATGCGATGGTGAAGACGCAGCTTAGTTCTGCTAACTGTCGCGTTAGTCGTGCCAAACATTCATGACAAGCAAAGGCCTCAAATGTCTTGAAATTTTAGGTCATAGACTTGTTCAGTTTAATCTGCTTAGAATTAAGTGTCCTCAGAAGCGTAACACTTTTAAAAAAAATTGGGTTAGCATCTCCTATTCCATTGTGTGTAGCTTAAAGAGTATATATATCAACTCATACTTCAGTATTTCTCTGCTTCACAGGCTGCGTACAGATACAAGCCTTCTCTAGATTAATTCTCGTTTTCTACTATTTTTAAAAATTCATAATTTTGATTTCACAAACTAATTTGGAAAAACGCGTATTCTTAAAACACTTTTCACAGCAAATACCTATTATTGACTTTCTCTCAATTTCTAAAACTTATTTGGTGTAGGAATTATTGGAGTATTTGATTAATGAATGAATATCAAGCTGCATGAATATCCGCATAAAATCACAGGGGCTAATGTTAAGTTTTTAAAACTTCCGTCACCGAAAAAAATATAACAAAATATTAAATATAAACCTTTGTCATAGCCGTGGCAAAAAATTCTACCTCTTTTTCAAGTCGGCGTAAGAAAACTGATGCATCGAGCATACAGCTTGAGAAGTGAGCACAACTAAACTTGTTACCACATAAAAGGCTCGGCTTCAAGCGACAGCACTTGCAGCGCAGGGCGAGAGAGGGGCACACCGACCCTCAAGGAACTGTAACATCTGTGAAGGCGGTAATGCTGCTTTTGATGACGCTTTCTTCTTTTGCCAACATGCAGGCGCACGACAGCGATGATGGACGTAACAACGAATTCTGCTTAACCACTAAATGCTGAATCGTCGTTCCAAAAAAAACAGGTGCATTAAAAAACTCGAATAACTGCGTAAGTAATAGTTTTGCAAATTCATCTAGAAACGAAAGTTAAAAAATCTTTCAAAACTTCAAACTTTTATTTTTTTTTCAAAATAAGGTTTGAAGTCACAAGAAATGTTGTAAGAGAACGTAGATAAGCGAAAATGCCCATGAATTACAAAAAATATTTTCAAAATTACAAAAAATATAAAAAAAAATTTTCTAGCACCAGACATAAATTTAGATAGGGTAACTTGTCAGTAGAAGAAATTTAAATTTAAATTGATATGGAAATCAGTGACGCTCCGCAGCTCTTTCTATTGACTTATCTTTTGAGAATATAAAAAAGCGGAATAATTCATAGACTGAGTCGACAAAATTATCATTAAGAAGCCAGAATGAGATAGCTAAGGGGATGAGAACCTCACGTTTCATTTCTACGAAACCCCCTATTAAGTACGCAAACAATTAATGTAAAGAAATTCTGAAAATCTTCGCAGAAGACATAAAAATAATTCATGACATAAAATATCATAAATTCTGTTCTACAACTTAACAGAACATGTCCGTCACCCAGAGGACATGGCCTGCCGCCTTATTATTGAAGAAACTTTAGAGAGAGCTGACGCTTCACGAGAATGAAGATCTCAGAAACTAAGCTTCCGGTTCTTAAGACGACGTCAACATTGATGGGATATAATTAATGAGGTAGGTAGCCGGCTTTGTAGGAATACAAATAGAACGGATTGAAGGAACACAAAAACTCAATTTTCCTGCGACATGCACACACAATTTGCATATCCTTCGGTAACGCGAACTGACGTCCCCACACGCCACCCTCCCACGCTTGCGGTGAGGGGGCGAAGGGAGAAAGCAAGCTTCCAGAGCTGCCGCTCAGCGGTGGCCAATTCGGTCTGTTTATGGGAAAAATTCTTACTGCATTTGAACTTTTCAAATAGAACTCGGCCATGAAGACTGGTCAAAATCTGCTTGGGGTTGCAATTTAGAAGCTCAATGCACTCTATCCTATTTTTTCAATAAAAAAGTTAAAATTTGAGAGTTTGAGCCACAAAAAAGTCAATCAAACGACCCTGCAGCCAATGCACGTGTGGAGGCTGGGCAGACCTTCCAGTCGCCTCATCAGCAACGCTTGTCACAAAAAATCCGATATTAGTTCCAATTAATTTATCGTCTGGCCAAGCACATTTCTTAATTTTTTCCCACAGTGCTCACACAGTGCTAACTTCCACCAACGAGACGTTCCATGCATGGTTTCATTTAGTAGAGCCGCTGAAAGTTCAAGTTAACACGTTCACCTCGTTGAAGCGGTTGGTTTGGTTTGGCTGTAAGTTGCAGAATATGGTAATCGATTTGAAGGCTCGAATATATTTTTATCCTTCCTAAGAAATATAAAAAGTACAATTGCACGATATATTTCACCTGGTATAGTGCCCAATACGCGGGGAACGTGCTAAATATAGCATCAACAAAACAATTTCGTTGAGAGTAAACCCTTTACGCATTGCGGTGCTAAATATGAAGTACCACATACACAATACACTTAGTAAAATTCTCCTTACAAATTGTGCTCAAAAAGAATATGTTCGGTAATGTTCCAAATTAAAATCGTGTCATTGAAAAGTTTAAGCCACAACAGTACGCGATCGAGGTAAGTAAGTAACACTCTGAACTTATGCAAATTCCTTGCCAGGGCTCAAAAATCCAAGTAACTAACGAACACTCCACAATCCAATATCACCCATCAACAAAACAATGGTTGCAGCAATATTTTCAAATAACTTCTAAATGTTCCTTATTTTTTACACGAAGATTCATTAGTTGCTCAATTAAGACGGTGAAATCAGAGCGGAGTGCAAAAACTAGAGCGCTCGTTAATGGCTGAGACAAAAAATGATCTTCAAATAAAAGTGCCGGCACGGCGGATGGGGAATGAAAAAAGTATAAAAGGTTCATCTGCATTACAAGATATTAACTTTCAAGTAAATATTAAAGAAATGCAAAGGCAGATTTAAAGAAAAACATTTCGTGTATTTACGGAATATTCACGTCCAAAAATGGTCAGTTAAAATTTTCAGATGAAGGGGATGTGTGCAGAATGCCTGCCGACACATGTACCGTAAATAAACAGAAACTGTAGGAGGTAGCGGGAAACAAGTGAATGAAGAGAGTACGCAACAGAAAAGGGAAAGCAGAGACACGGCCCCGCGCTGCCGGCCTGACTTGACCTCCTTGGTGAAGGACATGAAAGAGAGTTTGGACAGAGGAACTTATTTGAGCTTAGAAATGGTAAATATGTCGGAGAAGTATGAAAACTAAGGGGTAGAAATTAAAAACGAAACAAACGAGGAAGGAAACATGGAGTATGAGAATAGAATAAGGAAGACAGGAAACAACAAATAAACTCAAGTGTAACTTGATAATAAAGAAAACTTTTCTTGGTAAATGCACATCGAAACAACTAGTGGGTAGCGTTGTGCTCGTCAAATAAATATTAACTGAAGTCTTAAATTGAGCGTATTGCTAGGCAGGAAAATTAGCACAGACGTTATTATGCATCTACTCGTACTTCGGTTGAGTGAATGATGAGACATATACTGAAATTCAAAACTGGATGTGATTATCAGCATAGAAAGGAATGATACCGCCATTAAAAACGATAAACCTAGCCCGGTATTACTGACAATGAATAATACATTTTCTCAAACATACATTAGAAGGAATTGGATAATCACACACCATAAAGTGCGGGGCAGCTTACTCGATCCAGCCGGGGCCACGTAATTAAGAGGTTCTGCAGTCATTCGAACTTTGGTCATCATTAACGGGAAATGAACAGCAATAATGGCCGCAAATTGGCCTCGAGAGTTCATTTGTTCAAGTGCGGCATTAATAACACTGTCCAATTTTTCTGGAAAAAGGTTCACGTCTGATAAACAGGAATCATGACAAAATGGCTGTTCATGGCGCAAGCGACTACGTTCATGTCCATGACATTCTTAGTGATGCCGTACGAATATCAAAAGATTTTTATTGTCAAAAAATTCACACTTATACGTGAAACGGGGATGTCTGTTTACCACACAATTATGAGACCCGCTATGAACGCTCGTACGTTTAAAAGTTGATACATTAATGTATCACATGAGTGAGGTACGAGGCACAAAGCACGTAATTTTATTTATCAGAAAACAGAGAACTGTGCAATGCTTTACATAAGGTAAAAATTCAAGTTAGCAGATGCAAGTATTACAGGGAGATATCAATAACACAATACAGGTACCATCCATTTGTGGAAAAATAAAGTAACAATGTGCGACTGGGTACGTTGTAAGACATTCTTACATGAGCGTCCTCTGCCATCAGCGTCTGCCAAGCTCATGTCCCCAGTCTCACTTTTTCCTCATACTATCTATGATTTTAGCCGAGCGTGTCTAGGCAGTGCACTGAGCGGCTAAAATCATCGATGCTCTGATGAAAATGTTAGAATGAGTAAAGCTCGAGTCACCTGACTGAAGCGAGCATCACTCTGCGCTATTTTGACTGTCATCGCTACGGGCTCGCTTGCAGGCACGCTGCGGTGCTGCAGCAACCGCGCTCCTGGCACAGCACTCGGGCATCGCGAGATGGCTGCAAGCAACAAGTCGAGATAGCCAAGTGTAACGTCTGCCTATACGTGAATCTCCACGGTTACAGCGGTGGTTGAGGCGTTCCCGTAATCCTTCGTAGCAATCGTAAGGCCACTAGGGCGAGGGACCTCAGCAACTATCCCTCTGAACACGCGTATTTTCCGATAAAATGGTTCAATTTGTAAAACGAGGAACATGCGAGGACATACATATAGGTAACTTTCCAACATTTTTTTGACTTTTATACTTTTCCTGGCTATTTTCGATTATTCTCAATTTTCATTAATTTTCACATATTATTAGCATTCAATTGGTTGTTCATTTTCTTATATACTCAACTTACCAATTTACAAAACTAAAGAGGCAGAAAAAGCAAGCCTGACTTACCTACAATAAGCCCATAAGAGCACCTGCACTAAAGCCAGGTAATTTGAACTAACTATGACGATAAGAAATTCTCAAAACATACTGAAAAAGAAATAGGCATCAGCTCTCTTCCTCACAAACATTTGAGTATCTACCACACTCTGGTGAGTGTGTTATTTGTTCGAGGACAATCCCCTCAAGTAAACTTTCCCTGCAAGGATTAAATCAATAAATACGAAAGGAATTTTCTTTGTTCATAACCCGCTCGGCAGCAGTGAGATGGGACTTATTCATGCAGGTAAGCGCTAAATTAGCGTATTATAAACAACGAGAGCCGCCTGTAATTGAGAACGAACTTTGGCAAGAATACTAGCCAAGCACAAAAGAACAAAGATATGAAGATTTTCGCATTAAAATTGAAGGGAAACGGAAGTGAAGCGACTGCCAGGAGCGCGAGAGCAGAGACCAAGCCCACAGAGCGCTAACCAAGCAGCGAAAACAAAGCCACGACACACCCCAGCGGCACGGGGGAGGTAAAGTCAAGCTCGCCAAGATCAAAGGCCAAGAACACAAGTGTGAGTGCGTTTGAAGGAGAGCGAGAGCAATGACTACTTTCGGGAGGTGATAACGCCTTCAACAGAAGATGGTCGCAGCAACAGTCACGAGAAATAGCAGCAGTTGAAACAGACACTTCAATAAGGAGAGCTGGATGAAGCAGCAGCCCTGTGAGTAGCAGCAACAGCTCCAGGAATGCTACAGCGAAGAACATGGACAGCAAGCGCACTGCACCATCCACTTGGCGCGCAGCATGAAAGCGGAAGCAGCGTCATCACCAGCAGCAGCTGTGGAGACACCGAATGTTTTCCAAAGATGAAGTGGGCATAGTCGGTATCATCTAGAATAGTCTTGATGAAAAAATCTTTTTTGAAATTGGCTCAAAAAAATCTGGGAACTCAAACTTGCAAGCCTTGCTTTCCATTTCACACTTCCAATGATCGTCCTTGAACAGTTTCATAAAATCAATATAAAATACAAAAAATCAAGCTCCAAACATGAGAAACATATGGAACGCCGAAGCACAAGCTTTACAGGGAATGCTGCCTGCCGTTCTAGAGTTACCCATGGCAATCAATTGAAATTGCAATGACGCATTCTATACATAAGCAAGAAATGAAAGAATAAATAAAAACCTTAAAACCCTAAAGCATATGGCAGGGGTCACTTCTCTTGGCGGTCTGAAGGACGAGTGGAGCTGAAGGTCATCCTCCACACATCAGCGCGCAGAAAAGAAGGTGCCAGAACGAATTGGAAAAAATTGAAGTTAATAAAAATACTACAAACCAAGATCAATCACGTGATACACAGATCACAAAGGATGCATCAACACTCGAACGATAAGTAAACAAAGCGGGACAAAAATTAGGAAGCAGAAAACCAGTTATCGATAAGCAGGTCAAGGGGTCGGTCTCGTTACAGAAGGAAGATCTGGAGAAAGAAGCTTCAACCTCAGACGTCATCACACGGCGACAGAATGGAACCTCAAGGGACCTAATGATCGGGTCAATGAAACCCTATTGGTCTCCGTCAGATCGTGTGGCGCTCTTCAAAAAAACAAATATAGAGTAATTTCCTCTCAAGACGCCGCAATTCCACGACGAGTGAAAAACTCGTAAATTGAAATTCAAGGACATATCAACGTCTGTTCTATCAGTGTCCACTTTGTCGACTGACCCGATTTTATCGTCTCCAAACGTTGGCGTAAATTTTTGATATTTTCTGAACGCATTCTTCGATCAAAAAATAATGCATTGACGTTTCCTTGCGTTAAGTTTGAAGCTATTTTGGTCATCCAACAATTTCAGTTTCTTCTGAAGGTTTGCAGTCGCTCTTTCAGCAACATTTGGAACTTATTGCAACGCATCAATTGACTCGTGGCGGAAGATAGAATATTCCAGTTAGGAAGTACGAGTATTTGAAGTTTCTCAACTCCTTTTCCATTGGATTGTCAACAGTATGATTATTTTTGCAATCAATTTACAATTATTTTTACTCCCATTATTTGTTATAACTTCTGTCAATGATCAGGAAAGTGAGTGATTCAATTCGTGATTTTTTACAATTCCGTCAGCTTCGATGGACTTCATCTTTAAAAGCAAAGATGATCGTATCGGACAACGAACAAGATTGGGCAAATAAGAGATAGTTGGCAGACCACCAGCAGTTCCACAGATTGACGCGCGAGGCACAACGATACATCATATGAAAGATTCAAACACGACCAATGCGTTCGCGCAACTGCCCTATTTTGAACACGGATCCGGCAAGCATTATAATAGAAGGAAGGAGCGCTCGTTTTAGTTAGTAGCTGTTGGTTAAACATTACATTTTCGTCCTAGGCTATGATATACTGACGTAGGTGAGAACAGGTATGGTCAACTTATGGTCGAACGAAATTGGCTTTACCATTAACATTTATTTTTCACCACCTTTATGAAAGGAACAACAGCGGCTTACAGTGCGACGATAGGAGATCATAAAATACGCAGCTATCCCTCAACGTCCGCGAGGGGTTGACCAGGGTGGAGTGGAAATACTAATAAGAACACTAGGATGAAATTTTGACGACTAGTGAAGTAAACTCTACACCTTGTTAAGCTGTATGAAACCTTCCTTCATTGCGTACACGCGGTTGACGAAGGTCGATTTTGCAGCCTCAAATATTGCGATTTCATGATGTACCCGGCAAGAAAGAGGCAGCCACCAGCACAAGTACGCTATTATAACTGTTCGTTATTGGGTGCCCGAAGGTCGTCCTGATAGAAGTCGATCCTTCAGTACTTCCAGTGACAGAAGCAGGCGAACAGAGAACCAAAGCTTGACATTACGTACACGGTCGAAGCTCTATTGTTTATTTGGTGCGAGTAGATGCAGTTTCTTTCAGGTTAAAATTTGAAGTAAGTACGCACACAACAATGAAAATACCTTGGCATCGGACCATGCACCTTCCACATTGATGCGTAACAACAAAGACGGAGTGCACATGGAGCTATGATGAGACTCTACGCATCGTTTGGCCCAGTAATTTCGGAAAGCAAGCGTAATACTAATTTTACATCTACTTTACCAGCACATCACACATATCTACAGAAATTTAAACTCTTAAGTAGTCACGTATCACAATGAGAAACTATCTTAATGTTAAGAACCAAATGAGATGTTCAAGCTTGTTCTTCTCCAAAAGCAACAAACATTGTAGAATTTGAAATTGTGAAAATTGGCGTTAATTCAAAATAAGTACTTTTAACTTCAGGAAAACGACGAACAAAATCGGAGCGATGAAAAAACATGCCGGATAATTTAGCAAGGATGAAATTTGACGTCACTTCCCAGTCGGAAATTATGGTTGTGCTTATAGCAGAATATAGTAGAGTATGAGAAGTTAAGGTCGATTATGGTTATGAAAACATTATGGTCGAGATGCCGACCAATACTCAACGTTGCTTTTGGCATATTTTGGTCGATTTCGGTGGAGGAAATATTGGTTGTTTATGGTTTGTGAGAACAACGATGATTTTGGTAAATTTAGGTCGCTATAAGAGAAGGAAATATTGGTTGTTTATGGTTGGTGGGAACAACGTTGATTTTGGCATGTTTAGGTCGATATTGGTGGAGAGAAATTCGGTAGTCCAAGATTTGTCAGGAAGCCAATTTGAAAGTACATGGATATTTCAAGAATATATGTATAGTATGCATGTGTTAACATACGCATGCGGCATGTAAGTTATGAAGATCAAACAAATCAGTTTTTCGTTGTAAACTTCAAATTTGATAAATTTTTAACATGCAGGACGTTTTCTTCCTGCATTACGAAGGTATGTAAACTGGCATTTTTTTCTTTAATTGAGCAATGTACTTCTATTTACCGCGTTTTTACATGTATTGCTAATTCAAGTTCCATCCGTATGTAGTACCAGTTGAAGATTGCGTGAGATGTTGTAAAATGATATATATATATTCTCAAGGGGGCCCGACGAGGACTCGAACTTTCTGAATCACTCGAATGAGAAACACGAATTTACGATAGTGGCTATGCAACGTGGGCAAGATCCCAGTTAAAATTAGCGCAGTTGCGCGGGAGAATTTTGGCAGTTTTTCGCAGTCATCGTAGTTTTAATACGAATTACAGCAGTTCACCG